>JBANRG010000008.1:0-1385548 GCA_037954225.1 Stygiomarasmius scandens | reverse complement strand
GATGACCCAATTTAGTCTAATGGAAAAATCAAGAAAGAAACGCGTACATCATGAGCATTTTATCATCTCCGACACTAGTAAAGATGTTTTCTTGGGTAGAATGCCAGTCAACGTCCTTTGAAGGGTGTAAGATGTTTTGAAGAAGTGAGTGCGAAAAAACGTACGCCAACGACTGAAGTGTGTCCTCTGAAGACATTGGTAGGTTCAATGGAAGTATTGGCCTTTGTATACGAATTAATGTCCCTGAAGAGAAAGAATAAGCTGCCTTTTCCAAGATCAGATCGCCAGATACCTTACCAATGACATATCGTCATGTCCTCCGACGCGCCCAATACATGGCCAGACTTGTTGGGATTCCAAGCCAACCCATACCTGACAACAACACACGTCAAAACGCGAGGAAAAACGCCAGAGAAGCAAACTACTCACCCTTCTCTGTTCTGCCCAACCAATCTAATGTCCGGTCTACACACTCCATCCTTTTCTGGCTCACTCGCGTGTTTCGTCCTGTCAAACACTAGCACCTCTCCCGTGATAGCCTTTGTCGCAAGAAGGTCTGGGTTCTGAGGCATATACCTCGCTCTGTTGACTTCGCCTGCATGGTTAATCTTTTGTATGACCTGAACCCGTGGTGTTGGAGGAATCGAGTGACCACCAAGCTCAGCGCGTTCGTCGTCGTAGGATGTACGGTCGAGTTTATCAGAGGAAGGGCCCTCGCGTTTGGGCATGGAAACAGTGGCGATTTGGAGGTAGTCTTGACCTTGACCAGAAGTATGGGTTCCTAAGAGTAGACGATGGACGGTGTAGTTTTTGTTGGGAGGTCTGTACAGTCGACTTGGATGAGTATCTTTGGCAGGAGGTTGACATGGAATCGGAAACGAACGATTCTTTGTCCGGGAACCATTGGCAAGTTAAAGTGGGCCAGTCTAGGGCATGAGTGATGACAAGGTCATACAGGTAGGGTGCATTTTTCTTCCTAAAGAAAACGGAGGGTTTAGACGGCCTAGTAGACTTTTCTGGATACCAACCAAACTTTATATTCCTAGTCGCTGTTTGGTGAGTCTGACGCGTTCCAAGTGGACTCGAACACACCTCGTTGATGAGCTTGTTCTCCTCTTCTGCGGCGAGGTCATCTTCAACTTCTTCAACTTGGGGTCTCATGGTGGGTGAAAGCAAGTGTACAAAGGCTTTGTCCTCTCAACATTGACGCGACGCGTGGTTCTCACGACCAATACAGAGGACGACTCAAAATTATTCTCATTCACCACTCCGTACGCATAAGGATAGCATTAACATATATGAGCAATGGCAAAAGTGCATGCTGAATTCTACAACACGGCATCCAAATAGGACATAACCGTGTCAAGCATGCGGTCTGGAATTATAAGATGATTGTGTACATCCGGTCTCAGAGTCTAAGCTTATGATGAACGAGTGCAAACGGGAATATGGAATATACAAAGTGTATTATGTGGCATCCAGTATGCGGTTATGCTGCCTTTTCCCATTTTGCAATGAGTTTCTCCAAGTCGAACCGAGGGTCTTCAGGGTCTGTGATGACTGTTACGGTGAAAACGAACATTGTCAGTAGGCTCGTCCAGGACACTTCAAAAGCAAACACACCATCATCTTTTCCAGAAGCCTGCTCTTGCTTCCTTTTCCATGCCTCCTTTGCCTCAGCAATCAAGTGTTCCCTGTGATGTGCTGCCTGCTCTAACTTGTGCGCATCGTGGGCCGCTTGGAGCGTTCGACGGTGGTAGAAACCGTAAAAGATGCCAGCAGCAAGGGCAGTGTATCGGGTGACCTAGAAATTGAGAGACCGGGGGATGTAAAGCAGTGAATCGACTTGGGCGCGCGACAACTCACGTTGACTATCGGCGAAACCATGGAGGTAGAATACTAAGCTTGACCGGCCGTGCAGATCAAGGATATATAAAGGAGAGTCCTCAGAAACCTGAGTGTACTGCGAACAAGTTAGTTCATTGCGAAAACGAATAGCAGGAGACTTACTGGGAATTTTACGGTGGAGGGAGGCAAGTTTATTGGCGCGGGGATTTTCGTCTTTGAAGCTGATGTAAGCTGCCTTCATCTTCCCGGTCTCCCTCAAGGCTGTTTGCTCCTTCTAGGCCTTTGCTCTTGCATCTGGATCTCTACTTGAAATATTATGGTTCTTTGCTGGACAAAACTGACCATGTCTACTCAAAATACAACGCAACGTTTCTTCAAAAGTCAAATTATATTTTTGGTGCTGGTCAAACTCGTGACGGAGTTCCGCCCCTATAAGAATACGGTTCTTTCTAATCAACTCGTTTTTCACCTCAACCACTTTCAGCTAGCCTCCTAACTGTCGTATCTTTTAGTGGAAATGAACCCCTCTGTCCATAAAGGCTCATGTTTCTGTGGCAAGGTGTCGTACGAAGTGATAGGTTCTCAGTGCATCCTGTCAATGTACTCTATTTCAGAGGACTAACGGTAGCGTTTATTTAGGGAAGCCACTTCTCAGCGCGTTCTGCCATTGTACTCTGTGTCAAAGGCTTAATGGTAACGTACTCATTCTCAAATATGTATTTGCTGCTGTTCACTCTCACACCGCACCTTGCTACTTAGCTTCTGCATTTATTCACACTATACACTTTCCGGCCTCTTCATTCAAATGGACATGTGTTGAACCTTGCGAGTCCTTGGCTGACACGTATCGGGTTGCAGATAAACCATGGAAGACTCGTTATCGATGCAAGTTGTGCGGAGCTACCGTGGCGTCGCACAACTCCAAAGCAAACAAATGGAGTGTCTGGGGTGCCCAGCTGGAACGAGACGAGTCTGGGAGAATCAAAGACTGGGAAGAACTCAAGCCGACGGCCCATATGTTCTACGATACTCGGATGCTCGATATCAATGATGACTTGGGGAAATGGGAAGGGTACGAGAACCTGTCGAGGCGAATTTCATAGAAAGTGGACAATTATCATGTGGCTCTCATATAGACTTCTTTGGACTGACATTGTCCTTTTATATGTAAAACGTTCCGTTGTACCATGCATAATTCGCTCCCTGGCTGTATATAAAGAGACGAAGAGCGAGGAGAGATTGCAGTACATACCGTGTAAATGTCTGGAGGCGGTACAAATCCGGCAACAGCCAAGTTCAGGGCTTCTCCCTGGGTGACAGTGACTTACAACAACAATCCTTCTCACAACCACCATCAACCCGACACCATGGATGGCGACGTGGACATGGAAGCTCCCCAGATCTCTACTCTTCGTGACGAGCCCTCCCCACCTCCTCAAGCGAAAGCCAATCCCCCTAGTCGACTTCGTGTCAAGTTGGTGGTCAAGGACAAGTCGAAATCTGCTTCCACATCTGCTCCGTCGTCTTCCCACCAGAAAAATCCGGACGAAGAGGAAGGAGACGAGGATGATGATGACCAGGAAGACCAGCTCATAGATGACGATGAACCCCCGAAAGCTGGATCCTCGTCCCCGAAAAAGAAATCGACACCCAGTAAGGGTGCCGCTACCACGACGATGAATACCAAGGGCAAGGCTCGCAAAAACGCGAAACGTCCGCCGGAGGAGGGTAGGTTGCGGGAAAAGGTACAGCAGCAACCCGGCGCACCCAACTTGTCGCCGACGATGTTGCTGTTCGATGCAGGTGCCCTCAGTCAACCAGGGGGTGATGTAAATTATCAAGAGGAAGAGCTACCGACATACTTGAAACCACCACCCAAAAAGAAACAGAAGAAAGCGCCGGCCCCGAAAGAGAAGAAGGAGAAGGAGAAGGCTACCTCGAAGTACGCCACTTGTACACTATCCTGATCTTATCTTTGATTGACGGGTGCTTTATAGGATTAAAGTGAAGTTGATACCTCCAACGATGCAAACACCACTGGAGCCGCCGCTAGAACGCGAGGACGTTGGTGCCCTCAGTGAAGGTAGGTTTCTCAGATTCATTGGGACTAACATATTCTGATAATGTTTCTAGGCGTGGCTGGAACAGTTGCTTCCTCTCCTGCCGTCAATCCTGTCGAAGAGGCTTCGCACGCCTCTCATTCTCCAGAACCTGAACAGTCATTCGCATTACCTCCTCCCGCTATTCCACCTTCACAGCCAGAAGAAATCAATCTTGACGGCGTCCCTGTCCCAGTTTATCCTCTCCCAAACAAACCTTTCCCTGTCCTTCCGCCCCCAAAGGTCGGTTCCGGTTTTGCACCGACTATTCCTTTGGATCGTAGCGGTACCAAAGTTCGACAATGGCGTGTCGCTTTGCGAGAAATTCGAGGAATTGGTGGCGGAAGGTGGTTCACTCGTGCTTGGGTCGGCGAGAAGCAGTCCCAATTTGCCACAGAGGCAAAGATGAATAATGAAATGCGTAAGGCTTTGGCAGACTCTGGGGTCGCAATACCAAAGTTGCCTGCAATGTCGATTTCTGCCCCAGCCGGAAAAGGAAAAGGCAAGGCCAAGGCTGGGACAGCATCATCCTTGTCGCAATCAACTGCACCTTCTAGAGCAGAGTCTATAGGACCCGAAGGTGCGCCTCTAGCTGGAATGAGTGCGAGTGCTGTCCGTGCGCCGAGCAAAATGCGGATATCCCAGGTGCCACCGCCTCCGGCATCTGAAGCAGGAGATTCTATTTCAGAGGTTGGTGCGCCCGATGTTTGATACTCATTAAAAGTTCATTACGTTTCACCTAGTTCCGAATTGTACATACATTGTCTAGTCGTTGTCCCTACTGTAGAATCCACATTAGTGTATATTGTCAATGTCCAAATTCTTTACATGACTCTGAATTCAAGGGCGCGCGCAGTCTACGTACTGACAGCGGATCGTTGCTAGAGGACAAATTCGGATTGTGACTCGATCCCGCTCTCTCTTTCAAGAATCATTTATTTTTGAGTTCACCACATGTCATCTATCACTGCTGCAAGCGAAGGGTCCGAAGGAACATCTGCCAAGAAGTTACCCACTACTGGTTCCGCGTGGATCTCTCAGCGAATGACTGAACGTGGTCAGTATTTCCAGTTCATCACTTCTAAATCCTCTTTTTTCGTTCCTTTATCCCCTATAACTCAAGCTGGCTTCTACGACCACAGCGGCGGCGCAACAGGCTTACGCTTCCGACCCAAAGTACAAAAAGTATGCTCAACAAGTGGAAAAATGCCTAAATTCCTTCGATAACGTGCACGAATGGGCGGATTGCATTGCGTTTTTGAAACAGTTGCTCAAGGTGCGTAGACTAGCTGTCTTGAGAGCTATCGTGTTCTAAATGTTGCAAATTGGTATAGACGTTTCAATCTTACATGCAATTCAAAGAAATCCCAAAGAAATTGATTGTAGCAAAACGACTTTCTCAATGTTTGAATCCTGCATTACCTACCGGTGTACATCAACGAGCATTGGACGTGTATGCGCATATTCTAGCTGTCCTTGGGGTGCGCTCGTCCCTTGAAATCAACATACGTGTCAAGTAACTCATATATGTCTATTTTAATCTCAGTCTGAGGGATTGAAACGCGATTTGCCTATATGGTCTTCTGGATTGTTTCCTTTCTTCGAGTATGCTGCAACCTCGGTCAAAGTGCGTGTTGTATTACTTTGTCTTGTGCAGAGTTCTAATTTGGTCATATAGCCAACTCTACTCAATTTGTATGACACGCATTACCTACCCCTCCAAGCAGGTCTTCGGCCTGTCATGAAGTCGTTTATTCTGGCGTTGCTACCGGGCTTGGAAGAAGAGACGGGAGAGTTCTTCGAGAAAGTGAGGATATTGTGATTCCTGTAGAAATGCCGACTGAAGGACCGCGTCACAGGTGCTGAGCTTATTGGATCGACTATCTGGCACGGTTTCTCCGTCATTTTTCTTTCAGAATATCTGGTTGATCATGTTAACGACACCATCCGCTCGTGGAACAGCTCTTAACTTCTTGTCAAGGAGGTTGCCTAATTTACACGGTATTGAAGGTGCGCGAATTGTGGACTGCAGCCAAGGTCTGCTGCTAACCTTACTGCCTGTTAGACATAACCTCAATAGTAGGAGGTGATATCGGTCTGATGATTCGCGCATTTTCTGCTGCTCTTGAGGACGACAATCTCCTGGTTCGTCGAGGGGCGTTAGACTTGCTGCTCCAATCTATGAGAATTGATAGCTCAGCTATACGTCGCGCCCAAGCAGATGACCGCACTATTCTCATGCGTGCCGCTATCAGTGTTGTTCTTCGACGCGACTTGTCTTTGAACAGGCGACTCTATTCATGGTTGCTGGGTCCCGACGATAAGAGTGAGAAGCAGATTGAGTACCTGAAGACAAATGCATTGGAATTGTTAAGATTTACCTTGAAGGTGTGTGGATTTATATCTGTCAGTAAGATGGCATGCTTGACTGCGCAATGAAGGAAGATATGGTTTCGCCTTCGGGAGAGTATTCAGAATCACGACCATTCAAAATCTTCATTTCTTTGTTGGACAAGTGGGAAATTGGTAGTGCACTGTCAGAAGTACTTGTATACGATACTTTCAAAGCCCTCAAGCGTCTGATTGGGGCTTCAGATGGAAGTGACGATGTTAGCATGACGGCTAGTACATTGTATGAAGCAGTGGAACCTCAGATCATCTGGAGGCAACTTCTCTCAGCAATGTTCAGCGAAATCACAGGGGACGGCGAACACTTTGAGGTGCGACTTGACAGCCATTCTTGTCCTCGCAATACTGATTTTATTCATTTCCGCAGGCAATTGACATGGTTCTATTCATACTGAAAAACTTCTCTCAGGACGAGGAAATTCAGACCATTCATCTTCCTATCATGTTCACCGCTATCGTCGATCTCCTAGACGTTAGTTTCAAATTATATCGCTCAAACCATCCACTGATCTCCCTTGTAGTTCCAAGTGCAGAATGACAATACCAAAGCTTCTTGTCTTTCCATGCAAGAGAGTCTTCTCCTTCTTGAAGCCATGCTTCGTCAGATCCCCCACGTTGCCCTTCTACAACGTCCCGAATTGACCAGTGAAATGCATGAGGCAATCACGACTCAACGGCCTTACAATTTTGCTTGTACCTTCTATGGCATCAAACCCACCGTCGACACGACTACGCCCTCAGGCTCATTTACCATTCCATTCGGCTCCTCCTTTGAAGGATTGACGAACTTGAGCACAGTCTTTGCTCAGAACCTCTCTAAACCCTCGGGGAAATCTTCACTCCAGCGGCAGCTGTTGTCGAGGTGTCTAAGTTTGATAGACAAGCTCACAGGACGACTGGACTCGAGTATGGTTTTGTCATGGAATCCTAAGAAATGGCTTTCTGTTTTACTTGAAAGTCTGAATCAAGAGGTACGTTCTAGGCTACCTTATTCCTTGTCCCATTCACAAAATTCGCCTTTCCAGTCTTCCAATTTCACTACTGTTGACAAAGTAATTTCTCTCATTGTCGCCATTCATCAAATTAAGGACCTAGAACCCAATGTCAGTATTGATGACCGTTCGACAATGTCCAAAATGGTGAACAAATTGCTGAGATACCTTCGCTCCGATTGTGCCGTTTATCATGTACGGACTGTAAACTTGATCTGGTCTTTGGAAGCCGCCGCAACACGACCGCATGTGGAATCAATATTAGCGCAAACCATGACTTCTCCCGAGTCGAGAAATGTTCAAGAAGCATATGAAGCTTTCGGTGTCCTCTGGAGATTGACGGGTATGTTACGGGCTGCGTTTTCACTTTCTTTTGAGACTGAACACTCGTGTTTTTGACAGAGGATAACATGCTTCCTGGCTTCCGATTCAAGGTCCCTATGATGATTGTGTTAGACGCTCTGAAAAATGACGATCCAAACCTTCGGCGGATTGGTGAAACCTGGATGCGGTGTAGTTTGAAATCATATATTCGGTAGGTTCGCTAAGCATTCTCATCGACATTTATTCCTGACCGCATGGGTATTAGTGTACTTGATCCAATTCTATTTGAATTAATGGATCCTTCAATACGACGGATACCGGACACTTTGAAGGTTAAAGGAAGAGAGCTCGCGGGCTTCACGTACGAACGCCCTTTGGACCAGCGTTATACAAATCATTTGTTGGAAATGCTGCTCTCGATCATCCGTTTCGGAGGTCAAGGCTTCGCAAAAACCGCACGGACTTCTGCAGTCAAGCGTTCATATCATACCGGACTTGTGCAAAGAGTCGATGCTTCTGGTTTCCCAGACCCCGATGTCAACTATCTGGACGTGCTAGTCGATCTCTTGTTACGCTTCTTGCAGTCAGAGCCCAAAGCATCATGGGGTCCCACAATGCATCCACAGAATCTCATAATTCAGTCAACGTCAGTTGACCTCTTACAAGCAATTGTTGCTCGTGGTGAAATCAGCGCTATCTCTGTGGAGACAATGGAGGCCGTGGTCATTGGAAAACTCTACTTTTGCATACATATGGGAAGGTTGAATCTGCAAAATAAGCTGTTGCACTTACTGCACTCTGTCTTGTCTGTTTCTATGTCTGTGGAGTCAAGATCGACCCCCGTCCCTTCAAGACTTGTCAGCCCGTCAGTTGAAGGTCTTCCGGACAACACTGATGCAGGTGGTCGGTCATATTCGGTCAATCCTTTACTCATTCAGACGCTTCTTGATGGAATATCGGTGCCGTCAAATCGTCCTGTGCTTCAGCACTGGCTGGACTTTATATTAATGGCGGTCCCTCAATTCCAACCAACTTTGCAAGCCATTGTTGCGCCGTTGAATGACTGCGTGGGCCGACAGCTACTTTTATCGCTAAAAGATGTCAAGAAGGTTTCAGCGCACGAACGCGATTTCGATGAAGACATCCCATCAACTGCCACAGATGCAGAATTCATAATGTTGCTCAATGCCATTGAACGTCTAGTTTTATTGAGTCTGGCGTACACCTCTACGGAAGAATCCGGCCCAGAAGATGACTCGAGCATTAATGAGAAACCCGCCGAAGGAAGCACTATTCTTGGTATCATGTCGACAGTCTTTAGCTCGGACAGCAATCAGCCAAGTAACGATGACCAACTTGCAGTACGTTATTTCCTGGTGCCATCATGATATGAAACACCTAACCTTCACTTTAGGCCAAATCTCCTGCGTATCGTGCCTTGAGTGACGGTGTACGAGTATTATATCTCATCTGGTGCACCTTGTCATGGTCGGACCCTGAACCATTATCATCTAAAGACGAGTCCCTCGCCCTAATATACAATCGATCTAGATCACGATGTCGACGTGTTCTTGAGCACTTATTCCGAGCACAATCCGCCGAGGTCTTCGAGTGCATTGTGGACTGTTGGAACAGGGATATGGCGGTGGGTCTGACTGCGTCGATTCATCCGCTTCTCTCACTCTGATGTACAGGAGTTTAATATATCGCCTGATGCACCTTTTGAGCTAGTTGATGTCTTGACTCCCAATGCTCAGAGCGTAGTTCACATGATATGTGAAAGTATCTCGTTGCGAATGTCGGGCTCCCCAGAAAAGACGAAGAAGCAGACGATAAACCCTGATTTGTCAGTGTTTCCCGAGTTTCTTTTATTCGCTTTACTCAAATCTCTCCACTTTAGAACTGATGCTACTTTGTTCCGATATCTTGAACGTTACCTCCAGCGCTTAGAAGGTCCACTTGCAATGCAAGTATGGGGTCGCTTTCTTCAGTTAACGAAAGACGTTCTGGGTAGCTCTCGTGACTTGAAGCCTCAAACTTTCCCCACTCTACGGTAAGTTATCTTCCGACTTCGGCTATTCTATTGTTTGACTCCTTCCGCAAGTTGTATATCTGTGCTGGCCGAAAAAATTACTCAAACGACTGCCATGGAAGATCGACGCATAAGAAAGGATCTACAGGTAGGTTCCCGCGCTACCACCATATCTCTTATTCTGATGAGCCTGCAGGAAGTATACGGAAAGCTCTTGGACTCTTGCGTTACTTTCGTCGGACGGACTTACGATTCTGGAGGGTGGATACGCCGGACTACAAAAGAAGCGCTAGCTACCAATGGCAGGGAATCTCCTGCTCCTCGCGGAGAAAAGGTAGAAGAAAAACCGAATACTTTGGCCTCACCGAGCACGCAAGCAGGTACATCCAACGAGCTTGTCACTCAAGTAAGTCGAGCATCTTGTTGGTTTCCTTGAGTTTAAGGCTGAAGGACAATAGATAAATGAATATATTTCTGCAACCGCCCTCCCCAACCTGCGAAGATTCTTGATGGACAGCGACAAAGTCACCAGTGCATGTGCTAACATTGTGTATTATATCGCAAGCCCTTCGTTGAAGGGAAGGCCCAGGCATGTTTCTACAGTCTATATGACCAGCGGAAACTGATTGTTTTCAGACCATTGGAAGTGGATCCAGTCATTGTTACTATCATTCAGGAAATGGCGAGGATACCCTCGTCCTTCAAGACATGGCGCTCGCCGATCTCAGATTTGCTCAGCGACAATAGACTGTTCAGCAGTATTCCCGACATGGCAGAGGTATGGAAGCCTATCTTCAGGGCCCTGTTTGACAGCGACAAGGCGGCATTCCCCGAACTTCTTAGTGCGCGTTGTCTAAATACAATCTATCAGCTTCTCATTCTCTCTTTTTACAGGCAAGATATCTACCGCACCGTCTGCAAATATCTTCACCAACCGTGAATATGAGATGACTCTTCGGTCACAAAACCTGCGGAGATTATCATTCGTGCTACTTGCCGGAGACAAAAATCATTACCTTACACAGCTACCATCTATCCAAGAAAAACTCGTCGATGTTTTGCGTAATGTCACAGCGCCAGTCGTTCAGAGCGAAGTCTATCTGTGCATCAGAGTGCTTCTGTGCCGACTATCTCCCCACAACCTGACTAGTTTTTGGCCCGTGATCTTGACGGAGTTGGTGAGCAGATTCCAATTTGTCAAAGTTTCGTCTACCTAATACCGCATAGTACCGTGTCTTTGAACAGACGATGGCCAGTGTGCCATCTGACGGATCAGAAGACCTTCCACTCGTACTAGCTGCGTGCAAATGCCTTGACCTTCTTCTAACGCTACAGACAGAAGAGTTTCAGATGTAAGTATACAGCTTTCGTGCGTTTGTGATAGAGATTCATGATCACATATCAGACATCAATGGATGTTTGTAACTGACACTGTTGACGCTATCTATCGACCAAATGGCTGGTTTCCGGAAGCCATGATGGACCAACTCGCTGAAATAGTTGGAAGTCTACCAAGAGTATGTCTCCCTTTTCCAATCTTCCGAAGCCATTGAATTTCATGATCTTTTCAGACCGAGACCAGTACCAACGGTCCATTACCTCCCACTTTCTCGGTTTTGGGTAACCAACGACCAATGAGAAGACCTTTGCTTAATTCTGTACACCAGATTGATAGCATGAGAGATCTCACGCCCTTTTTCTCCAGCGTGAGCATCTCATCGTACGAGAGTATTTATGCTAGTGGTGGTAATATAGATTGGGATGCGGTAGAAAAGGGACTTATGGAGGATATGTTTGATGGACGATAGTAATAGCTTTTTTATCTAGCGCAGATACCTCTCCAGTGTCTCTGGTCACTTCGGATACCTTTTGCATATATGTGTATTATTTCTGAATTTCATTGTAGTGGGGCCTTTCACAAGGCAAAAGCCAGTATAATCCGCGAAGAGTTGGTTGCGCACGGACCATCTGTGTCTAACTGAAGTCTTAACATGGTCCGTGCGCAGCCTGCAGGTATAAATACCTCGCCTCAGCATCTGTTCACCTCATACTTACCTTGATGGCACAGGCCCCTTCACGTCCCCGGGTTTGTGGGCTGTGGAGATCCTTCATAGCACGGCGACCCTGTCCATACAGAGGGTGTCTGCAGTTTGTATGGGTTTATGCTCATGCACCGTCTAAATATTTTCCTGTCCCACATCGGCCACTCTGGCTGGGTGGGCTCCTTTTTTATGCCAGTTCGCCGCCCTAACCCTAGTCTAGGGTTAGGGACCCGAATGTCTTCGGAGCGTTTATTTTTAGTGAATGATTTGCATAAACTGTGGTCTGCGTTAATCAAGTAACTATGTAGTAGCTCAACATCGGAAAATCCTGAACGACAGCATTAGAAATGCCATCCAGACTAAATTCTTGAATCCTGTATTCACTTATCAGTCTAAAATCACTCAATGAGTAGCCAAAATATTACACATTGCTGCAGATAAGAGAAAAGAGAACAAGTAAAATATAACGAAAGACATGTTTGTACTGCAAGGATATGTATGAACGAGAGGGGGCTTTGACTATGAATAAAGCAATAAAATAAGTTAAAAAAGTTCAGAGCCATAGCTGCCGAATAATGGAAGAATAAGACCTAAGTGGAACTATGCGATATACTGAGGATAAGTATGCAACATGAATGAAAAAGAAGCCATGATGAGAACGATGAACACGAAGTTTAGAAGGAAAGGAACGAAAAGGAGAGGAATTACATGTTACATGTAATCTAGCCAAAACCCGTCTTGAACCCTAAATTCAGAATGATCAGGCGATTGGAATGTTAGTATAAATGAGTGTGTTGTGTATGCCCAAGGTCAGAACAAAGACAGATAATAACGAAATCTAGAGCTGCAGGAAAAGGGTATCACTATAGCCTATACCGTTGAGATATTTGTCGAGGTGAGGAGTCGAAGGAATGGGTAAGGCGAGTAGAGTCCTAACGACACTATCTTCGAGGAAGGGAAGGACGACCTAAAAAAGAGCTGAAACTTTTGGTCTACTAGTAGTATACGAGTATTGGTCGGATTGCTAGATAAACAGGCTGCATTGAATTCGATTAAGTATATGCTGATGGAAAGCAGGTGCAACGATGAAGGATGCGAGAGTGAGTGAGATGCAAGATGTAAGGATACATTGTGACTATTGCAAATTAAGGAGGACGACCGATAAAAACGAGAATGACAATGAAGTGCCAATGCAATGTAAGTCAGAGTGGAATTGGATAATGCGCGTGAAACATGGACATGAAAACATCGACAGCCATCATGAAGCAGAAGCGCGAGGTGACAGCAAAGGTATATTAGCGAGTTCGACGGAGGAAACTCTAGAGGGCTAGTTTCGAAAAAGGATGTGCACGCCTGCAGGGAGTCCACGCTGTATCGCCCGAGACCTACAATAATGCAGTGACGTCTTTGCCCTCTTTGACCAATTGCTTCCATTCTTGTCTCCACCTTGTCATGTTCCTTCGAATCTCCGGGTCAGTCATCACTTTCTCAATCCAGCTCATCAACACATTTTCATCCTCCGGTACAAAGAACGACGAAAGGAGCGACAAGATAGTCTCGAAATTCGCTGACGACGAAGTAATCTGATCCCTGAAAACCCAGACAATGCCCACGGCCAAGACTACAAAAATGTCACCACCTTCGGCTAGGAACACGTCCCATACTCGGAGTTGAGTTTGGAATGGAACACTGTTTGCAAAACAGGTAATGTACCATTTCGTCGCGTAGCTGGTTGTGGAGACACTCTGCTCCTGAAAAGCTTTATAGACGCCGGGCATCATTTGTTGCGTGAGACATTCTTGGACATAGATGGCTTCCAAAAGACCAGGAAAACCAGGTGAGAAGATGTCATGGAGAGAATAATGGTCGTGAAGTCGGACAAGAGAGGCATAGACTTGGTCGACAGGAAGATAGCAGAGGAGAGTTGCGGCGATGGGCCCCATTCCTTGGACGTAGCCACATACTGAGCATCGTAGGGAGAAAGAGTGAAGAACATGGAAAAGAGAGCGTTGACTGCCCAGAAAATTTAGAATGTACAAGTGTCGTGCAAGGATATCCACTTACCCGGCTCCATATCTTGTCTTAAACAGAACATGTCCGCTGATTGTTCTTGGCACGTCCAAATCGATCTGTATGTCATAACTCGAGGGCTTCTCTAGTCCATCCATGTAATCCTCTCTCAAGACGTTCAAACTCATCTTCCGGACTTCTTCCATGCCCAAGCCCTTCTCCTTGATCACCTTGTTCGTGAACCGACTCATCAAGACTTCCCAAGCAACGCTTCGCCACCGATCAGGAATACCCTTGTACACTCTCTCGAGAAGTTTACCCTCCTTGGAAGGCTTGATGTACCATCCTTCGGGGTTGCCACCTGGTTCAGGTTTTTGAGGGCGTAACATCCGCTCCCATTTCCCAATCCGAGATGCCTCTTTGACTGGTGGTCGTGGAGAAGGCAAAGACCGTAATGAAGTACCCGTAGTAGGTGCATTGGGTGGTCCAGCAGGAACGGCAGAGAATTTTTGTTTCAAGGGTAACGAAGGGAGAAGTATGAGTCGTTCGTGGTTCGGTATTATAAAGAATCCATAGCTGCAGTATATTGTTAGGGAATATTCGCTTGAGAGGAAAAAAAAAAGATTCACCGATCAATGCTGTTGAGAACCTCGACCTCTCTTGGATCCAAATCACCCTGCTTCTCTGTCCCGTCCCCTATCGCCGCAGCCGCGTTGACCTGACTTGTCCTCGAGTCTCCAATCCTGGCTCTGGTACGCTCGACACCCTCCATATACCCATCTCCTTTCACTCCAGAAACATCCAGTTGGGCATAAGTATTCCTGACATGGAACGCATCGAGGTCTTCGCCTTCCGAAGGGACCAACGAAACTTTGCTTTTGCCGTTAGAACTCGGCGAACCAACATCCAAGATGTTGTTTAGTGACTGAGGTCGATGCTTTAGAGGAGGCGACGACACTGAAGCGGAGGCAGACGGTGATGCCGACTTGCCAGACTCCTGGGATATATGCGACGTATGGGACGTACGTGAAGGCGACGGTGAACGTTGCAGTTTCGGTGGAAGCTGAGGAGCAGTGGGATCGAGCAAGTCTGGGGAGAGTGTTGAAGGTGGTGTGCCCGGTGGTGTCGTTGACCGAAGCGGAAGCTGCGGGGGTATGGGTGGGAGTTCTCTTATTGATTTTCGTTGTGAAAGGGAGGTAGACCTAGATAGAGACCCTCGTGGAGAATTTGACGGAGAAAGATGATATGATGAAGGTCGCGAGTCATTTGTCGTCGAAGACAATGTCGTGATGGTTGTCCGGTTCAGGTCGGGTAAAGGCCTATGATGGCCTGAATGTGAATGCCTGGCATTACCGTTGACATTTGCATGTCCATTTACATGTCCATTCGTTTGACCATTAGTGAGGTCAATGATGGGTGTATCGAGTGCGTATGCCAGTTCAGAGTCGGACTGGACACTGTTCCTGAGCATGCTGGCATACTTTGAATTCCGGTCCTTTGGAGCCCAACTATTCCTCTCGTCACCACCGTACATGGAATAGATAGACACGATCGCAGCTTCCTCAGAGGACCTCGGTGGCCCTGGTTGGGATTGGTCGTGAGCAGGCTTTGCTATTGAAAGCCGGTTGATTGAACGAATGGTGGTGGTAGTGGAGGAAGAAGAAGCAGCAGAGTAAAAGGAGACTGGCGTAGAACCATGCATTGATGATTCAGAACTGTCACTGGAATCGTATGTTGGAGTGGGGGGCAGTAATGCAAGGGATGGCAAAGCCATGTACAGCGACGGAGGAAAGAAAGAAAGGATCGCAACTGGGTAACGGATATTTTATTTATTTCTCACTCAACCGAACCGGTGCTCTCACAGTTACTCCATCCTACTTTCCTGGCGTTTCTTGGTCGAATCAGCTGCTCTGACTTCAGCATGACGTGTCCCGGTAAGTAACAGGTTCTATTCCTGAGTTCTCATCTCAGGAGTATTATGTGGAATTTCCCTTACAAGGTACATTCAGGCCGGGCATTAAGAAAGTTCTATCTCCAACCTCAGCAGTTGTATTGACCCCGAACAAGTGGTTACATCAAATCAAGTCGAGTACTGCGTGTACCAGTTTCCAGCAAGTCTTATTCGAAACTTTGGTGGTTCATACTGCTCATGCCGTCCTAGCACAGAAGACCGTAAGTAGCAGGTGGAGTTTCGCGATGCAGCGCAAGGCTCCTGCGGACAGTTCCAAATTGAGTAGGCAGCTGCGAGCCGTCCATCTGTCTGCAATATATACACCAAACTCCCGGTAAGTGTCTACGCCGGTAACTCGACACCGCCTGCTGTCTATCAATTTTAGACGATAGTTGAACTAACCCACTTGCGAGGTCGTAAACATCTCAGAAAGCGTCTCAGCGTTACCGTCTCAGGGCATCGCAACCACCAACCATGGGGTTTGCACGGTTTGAATAGACTGATAATGTCCCGATGATGATCCTATGATCCAATGCGGAAGCATATTGTAAACAGGCATCATGGAAGCTATGCAGCTGGCCTGAATTAAGATCACGGTCTTATAGATTAGATACGCCACATAATCTGCCAAACGCCAAAAGGTCAAGTCGAGACAACTGAAGCCACTGAGTAGTTGTATGAGGCGTAGAAAGTGCTTGATCGTAACGTACTTTTGAGACACCACAATCCTAACCAATTAAGTACCCTACAATAGTAGCCAAGGCTTTCTCGAGTGATAGATTGACTGTAAGACGTCTTGTCTCTATCCCATGACACTTTTATGAAGACCTAGCAAAATACCCCCAAAAGTCAGTATAGGTATCATGTTCATTTTTCAGACTTACTGCTTGCTTGGTCTCCCACTCCACCTTTGTTCAACTCTTTTCAACCCATCTTTCAAATTCCCCTGCCTTCAAGCTTTCATTATACTTTTCGCCGACCGCTACGCACAAATCATCCAAATCCCCTAATGCTTTCAATAGAGCTTCAAGAGAAGAATGTTCGTCGTACATCTGGATACGGACTTGAATGTTAGGTTCTGAAGGATGTGGGACACTATTTTAAGGTTGCGATGAGTAAAGAGGCAATGTTAGCTTTGTGTCAATAAAAGGAGCAAATCAGAAAAGAGTAGATACGGTAGTATGGACGACAGTAGAGAACCAGTACGCAGCGGGCAAATACTCTCTGGGCAAAGATAATAACGGCTCCTGTACTCGTCACAGTGGAGAGGAAACCAAAACAGATCAATAGGCAAGCACATGGCTCATTCCCCTTCATAAATGGCCGGGCATCGACGATACAGACTTGTTCCTGAACGCACGCGTTTCGTATGATCATGAGTGCGTCGCCCTTGGAAACGCACGAAGGCATCAGACACGAGTAGAGACTGAAGATAGATACCATTGACCGTCGCACCGTCTTCACACAGTGTCTTTGCTGATAATGCGGTTTCCAGTGTTGAGAAATCGGAAGCAAAAGGCAGACAAGAAGGTACCAGGGTGATGTATCACATTCCTTCTTAACTTGGTCCAGGCACGCAGAGAGATATGGCAAGACCAAAAAAAAATGTAGAAATGAATGTTTTGCCGGAACACGAACCTGTAACCGCAAAATTCGACATGGGGGCTGCATACGCGAATGAATGTTCGGTCAGTACGTGAACGGAACTCCCAGAGCTACCCAGCATCAGAACGCACTTTTTCAACAACATCCATCTTAACGCATTCCCCATGGTGTGCGACTCATCGTGTATCTGGTACGTTGCAGCGGACAAATTAGGCGTTGCGCCTTTCATCTGGACACGAGGAAATTGAGTTTGAGGGCAGAATATGTGAGAATGTGCTAGCCCATATGCCAAAAACGTACGATTTGGACCTTGGGCGTTGTCTGCGACGACATTTTGGTTCTGCTAAATTTGACCTTGCCGGGAAGAGGAACTGAGCACAGTCGTCAGTTGATTAGTCATGCGAAAACAGCTTAACACGAAGCAAAACACAAGCCTTTATGTTTGTCGTGCGCAGTATACGGGATGGACTGAGATACGTACTTCGACCCTGCTGATTTTGTGTTCCGTGCTCGCAATCGCACGGACGTTTCTTGATTTTTTAATTTTACTATGATCCTCTATTGCGTCTTTCGACTGCTTCTATAGATTTCAGATTCTGCTGTTGTAGCTTCAACGTGAGGTCAGATATCAACTCACTTGTTTCTTTTCAACGACATGCCTATTTGAAGGAGTGCAAACTTCCGGCAGGACTGTATTTCCACCTCAACTTTTTGCCAGTCCGAGTCTTCGTATTCCCTGCTTTCGACTCATGACCCTCCAACATTGGACATTCGATGACCGAGACACAGAATATTTACACTATCATCCCAAGGGCAGATGGACTCTTGACGGTACTTGGAATGCCTCAAGTGTAACGGACAATCCCACTGGAACGCTAGCTTGGACCAACGATCTTAATGCCACTGTGAAATTTAGTGCGTAAATTACTCTTCTATTCTCAGCGATGCTTAGAGCTATATTCTACATACTACATGCAGCTTTTCCTAGTGAGTCAAGTGCCCATGTCGGTCCCTCGACTATGAATTGACAATCAAGGTGTTAACATCGCAGCTCCTGCCAATGCATTCTATTATTATGGAATGAAGCGCTCTAATGGCGGATTGTACGCGATATGCATAGATTGTGATCCCTACAAACCACAGTATACCTTTATCGATGCATTGGACACGCAGGACAAGGGTGATGGTCTTCCTGTTCGTGTGTTTCGTTCTGACTGTAGTCAACTAGTAATCTTCATGGTTCTTGTGCAACAGGTACTGCTTTTCGCTCGAAAGTTTCTCGATTATGGCATCCACGAGATAATCTTGGAAAATCGGAATGATACTCGCGTTTTCCACTCGGGAAATTCGCAATTAAGCATAGATAGGTTTGAAATTCGAGTGCAAGATGGTCCGAGGGAGATCCCTCTTACTATATCACCTGCTCTTCCGACGCTTTCTTTCGTATCATCCACTTTTTCGTTGACATCGTCCCTTCCTTCCGTATTATCCATTCTTTCGTCCTCAACCCCTCCTTCCTTTGACTCCGACTCTCCTTTTTCTTCGTCGTCGCCATCTCTTCCTTCTCTATCATCCGTTCTTTCGTCCTCATCTCTTTCTTCCTTTTCCCCTGCCCCTTCTTTTTCTTCGACATCTACCAAGCAATCTGCCCCAGTGGGACAAATTGTTGGCGGCGTCATTGGAGCGCTTGTCCTACTTTGTCTTTTAGTCTTTTTGTTCACCGTGCGGCGTAGAATCATTCGTCGGTCGAAGCCAAATACTGGATCGTTACTAATTCCAAACTCTCGTTCCTTTCTACTCAATCCGTGAGTATCCATAGGTTTTTGGATTATTCTGATTGGTGCTCGCAGGTATGGTACTGTCCAGCCCACTGCTAGAGATGTTGAAAAGCTACCAAAACACAAAATTTCAGCTCAAGAAATCATCAGCACTAGGAAGGTCAAGCTTCCTCCCCATGGCGTACTGCGCAGTTCGAGATCTCGAAATCCACTATTCACGTCTGCGCAAGCATCGACAGTCAGGAACGACAACCTCACTGTGCAGCTTGCCCACCTACCGACTGCACTCAGTCTGAATAACACCGTGACCGATTCAGGATATCCTCGCCAAAGGCCAATCCTCATCATGTAGTGTGGGTAGTATGGCACATTATTACAGATTGTTACCAATATAGTCAGGTTTGCGGCAATTAGCCTTGGCTTGTTGTAGATGTACGAGTTTTAGCAGGGAAAAATTCAATTCATTTGATCCTTTTGCCCTTTAAGAAATTATAGAGTGCATCTGCAACAGTTTTTTGAACGGCTCTACCTACTCTAGAAGGGAAAATTTAATTTATCTGACCCTTATTCTTTTCAAAAGATCTGCACCCTTGTCGATTTTTTCCCTCCAGGACTAACGAATCGTTACGACATGAGTTGCGTATTAGCTTCCGCCGCTTAGTCATGAGGGACGTGTTTTCTCGGCTGACAAGTTCCAATATTATATCTAGTCCATGACGGGTACGATGCCTAACGCTCCCTTCCTCCTCGGGAATACATGACCTCCCCCATCAGTGTATCTGAAATCCAAGGACCTCTGCCAAAACAACAGGGTCGACCTGCTCATTGGGTTACTGACCAAGGCAACGCGTTTAGGAACCCATGGCAGAGTTGGCGCGAACACGACTGGCGGGACATATTGCAGGCGAGTTTCTCTCAAACCTTTTGAGGAAAGTAAGCTGATGGTAAACAACGTCTGCAGATTCTCTTCCAATTTACCAAGGAACGACCCTCTATTCCGGAAAACATACAAACTCTCATTCCAGTCCGGAAGCCTACATGGAACCATGAAGGTGAAGACGCGCAGAAATTGAAAGCAACCTGGTTAGGGCATGCCTCCTTCTTTGTGGAGCTACCTGCTCGTGCTGCGGCTGAAGATGCTGAACGCATTCCTGGCCGTGGTCCTCGCATTCTATTCGATCCAATTTTCAGCAAAAGGTGCTCTCCAGTTAAATTGCCTGGTTTTGACCGATATACGCGTCAGTTCCACTTGATCTCGAGCAGTTCAGCAAAACTGAATCTTTTACAGCACCTGCATGTGTTGTTGAAGACCTTCCCGAAATTGACGCTGTAGTAATTTCGGTGCGTATGAGGTGCATGGACTACGCGTTTCTAATTTTTGATTTGTCCACTTCCCTAGCATAATCATTATGACCAGTACGTTTTAGGCCTATTACGAAGATTGAGATGTTGATGCAATTCTTGTAATAGCTTTGATGGACCCACTATCTCCAAACTGGCGTCTTTACCCCGTACTCCTCACTTTTTTGCACCCCTGGGAAATATCAGTCTCCTAAAATCTTACGGAGTTCCTCAAAGTCACTGTCATGCTCTCGATTGGTGGGACAGCCGACGGGTCGAGGTCCAAATTCCGCTGAAGAAGGATACTTCCAAGTCTGTTTCGGCCCTCTTCGATATAACATGTACACCGGCTCAGCATGCTGTTGGGCGTACCTTGATGGACCGTCTTTTTCATCCAAGAACCCTCTGGTCGTCATGGGTAGCACGAGAAGTACTACCTGAATCCAGTTCAGCGTCTGCGAAATCATTGTACTTTGCGGGAGACACCGGGTATAGAGCTGTACTTGAGCCTGAAGATGAAGACAAAGCACCAGTCTGCGAGGCTTTCAAGCAGGTTGGAGAACGAATGGGTCCAGTAGACCTAGCTCTCATCCCAATTGGGTATGATTGATCTTGTTCGTGACTTAATCCGCTGTATTGACAAAGTCTCATACAGTGCATACTTGCCACGAAGATTCATGTCTCCGGTTCACTGCTCACCAAGGGATGCTGCCTTTTTATTCAAGGACCTTGGGGCCAAAAATGCAATAGCAATGCATTGGGGGTAGGGATCCATGTTCTTCTATGTTGTTTTCTCTGAACGTATTTGCAGGACCTTTATTCTTACAACTGAACCAATCATGGAACCTCCGAAGAAGCTAAAGGAAGCTTTAGAAGAGCTAGGAATATCGAAAGACAGTTTCATTTGTACGGACATTGGCGAAACTAAGTTATATTGATATCAGGAATTGCTGTAGAACTTATTATCTACGGAGTGTGGTGTTGCTTATTATAATCACTTTGCTATAGCTAGCTATTTGAATCTCTTCAGACAAAAGCGCAACCCGATACTTACGACGGTCAAAGCAATGTTATCCTAAAGTCACGTGCTCTTTTCGTTCTTTGTCCGATGTCAATTCTGCTTGCCCTCAAAATCGCTACTATTGTAAATGAACTGTGGAATAGACAATAAATCTCTTAATGATTCTCAAAGCTCCCTGCCAAGCGCGAAGTAGGCCAGCACAATAATCACCACCCACAATTGGAATTGTCTCAGTGTACAAACAAGAACAATTACCTACCCCGGAATTCTTTTGTGCTACATTCACGTCGCAGACACAATAACCGTTCGGCTTTTGGGATACAATGAACACTTTTCTTCATTGGCAAGCGCTATGGAAAATCGCTTAGAGTCTTATGGAGGATATCCATATTAAAGCAGTGCAAATGAGCGTCTGACCTTGGCTCATCCCATTCCCTCCAACAAACTCTCCACTTCCGGATCTCTAGACCGTGTCTTGTTTATACCCTTTATACCTCTTACTCTTCATCTTATAACCCGAAAAGACTTTCTCAAGGCAGGACCTCGATAACCCCAGGTGGACTTTTTTCTCAACGACTCGACCACGACACATACACATCACCCTCTACCTTTACGAATAAATGGCTATCTCATTCTCCGTACACTCTTCTCGTGAGGACCGTCCAGTCCTTCCGCCTCTTCACACTCTTGCACTACCCACATTTCCTGCTCAAACCCGCCTTCCGGGTGTTCATGCCCTTAATGCTACACATGATCCTGATGTAAATATTGTTTCTACATACTTGTACGGATGGATGGTTTTCTGACAATGTCCTCATACAAACAGTCACGTCCTCGGTTGAGCTCTCCATTTGTACACCATCAGCCTACCCAACGACAATGTTCCATCTCTTCTTCGACTTCCTCACGAACACCGTCTCCTTCTCCATCTGATTCATCGTCTTCTGCTTCGACGTCCGCTTTTCCTTCTACGCCATTCACTCCTCTCACCCCGGGATCTTCTGCTGGCCGTTCTAAAATGCGCCTCATCCCCTCTACCCTTGAAGATGCCGATGCAGTCGTAGTTGTACCTCCCCAGTCCTTCTACGATGAATCCAATCCTACCGCTTCTTTGCTTGATGCAAAAGCTAGCGGCAAAGGCAAAGCTCTTCTTCTTGTCGGCCCTGCACTCCGCCACTTGCGCCATCCACAGAGGCAGATTGCCAAAGGCGCAAGGATCCATCCTTATAAAATTGAGAGGACTGCGGCCAAGGGTAGAGTGCAGCCTCAACAGGATGGATACTTTGCATACGCACCAAATCACAATAACCGGAGGAGGACGTCGACTTCTTCAACCTCCACGGATCTGTCGGCAGAAGATGATGTGTCCGAGGACGTTAGGATGCTTTCACTTTGAACAGTGTCTCTGTTGCATCTCACTTTACACTCGTTATGATCATGACATTGACGATTGGAGGATGGAATTCCGAAAATGTCAATTTTGCTCAGCCTTCATGTTTTCCTCGCAGTACAAACCCTTTGTATCAATCACGTCCCAGTCCCGGTATCACGGGCATATTTCAACTGTATTTTTTACCTACGTCTAGATCTGGTGATGAATATTGGACTGTCTGTTTCAGACTATCACTGCTCAGGACCGTTTTGTATTTGTTATAGCCCTATACTTTTACAGATCAACTTGTCTTCATACTTTCCATACGCACTTTTTGTATACCTTACTCCTTATGTCATTGTTTTCTAATGGTCAATGGGAATGGTGTCCAAACCCACACAAATACTTGGAGTGTCTCGTTAGGTCACGAAAAAGAATCTCACTCTTTTGTCCTCCCGGTATGTTCAGTCCACCGTCTTGCTATTGTTGCCTCGAGGCACGTTAACTCGTGCGCACGAATAACAATGCGCAATGTTCGACAATGAGCAAAATGCAATTGTTACGGAGTACATGATTTTAAAGAGGCAGTCAATCAAAAAACCATAATAGAATCAAATGTCTCGAAAGGCATGTTGTCCTCAAAGACCAATTTCAATCCCATATCCTCGAGAGACTTTGTTAAGCTTTGTTCTGCACCCTGATCTCCTTTCGTCCTCTCTTGCCTCTCCTCGCCATTAGCATCATCTACCGTTTGTTCTCTACGTCTAACCTGCTTGAG
Organism: Stygiomarasmius scandens; assembly: GCA_037954225.1. NCBI lineage: Eukaryota > Fungi > Basidiomycota > Agaricomycetes > Agaricales > Campanellaceae > Stygiomarasmius > Stygiomarasmius scandens. The sequence continues at coordinate 1,361,946 of JBANRG010000008.1, read as the reverse complement.
CTGGTGTCGAGCGCGATCCAGAACCTCGACTGGGTTCTGAGCGCCTGATAATGTTGAGAGTGTGGATAATACTGAATGTATCGTAGCTGAATGCCTGTTTCTGTCGTCACGATAAGCCCGTGACAGCCGGAGTGTCCGAAGCTTTTGTCCAGGTGAAGCAAGCATACGAGTTTTCAATATTTCCAATATAGAAACGAGGGCACTCTCGTTTTCGGCTATTTCTTCAACATAGAGCGAAAGCTCCCGCAAATTTGGGAGGAGAACATTGGTACCGTCAATGTATGCTTCCGTTCCAGCATCAGCGCGATGTTCTGGAGAATTTGGATCTGAGACGGCGGCCGGATGGAGCGCTTCTAAGATATACTCGTTCAATTTGAACTTTCCGCCACCTAATGTGAGGGCCCTCAGACAGGACACTTGTTCTTTTCGAAAGAAAGCTGTAAAGTCTACGTCCTTGACCGATTGAGTCGGTCCAGAGAGTCTGCGCATTATCTTGAGACACAGGACCTCGAGCCTGCATCCAGATCTCTCGAGGAATTCTGAAAGTATACCTATCAAGGTGGTTGAAGGCTGCGTCGAAATGGGTGCTTCTAAACGTAATGCGCGCAGATTGGGAACAGTAAGTGTATCAAGAAGTTGGAAAAGGAAAGGGTTGCCGACTCTTTCAGTTGCGAGGGAAAGGGTGTGAAGTTGGGACATACGGAGAGGAGTGGGCGTCGTTTGCAGTCGTGAATCAGCAAAAGTCAGGGAAAGCGACTGCAGGTTATCCCGTCCTTCAGCTAGAACATGCAAAACAGTTCTTGGATCTGTCTCCAGATTGGGATTGGACCAGTGGGTTATTTGTGACCAAGGAAGTTTGAAAGAGGATATGTTTACAGTGTCGAATTGAGAGATTAAATCGGTAAGTTTTGGGGCGTCATGGAAAACAGCCAGACCCCTGGGTACTTGAGCGAAGAAATCGGGTGCTAATGGGTCAAGTATGAGGCACTGCAATGCGGGCAGTTTCGATTTAATGGGTAGAATAGAGTCAGAAAACACATCCAACTTGAACTGTAGGCGCGCCCGGCACCATCTAAAAGACTGAGAATAAAGCAAGCTGAGCAACGGGTGACCTCGAAGAAAGTCTTTAGCCCATTTCGATGAAATATATACATCGAGAGGATAGCTTCCTGAACGTTCCAACTGCATTTCCAGCTTTGAAGTGTAGAGACCAGGTGGAGCTGAAAGCTCAAGTCCAACATAACTCCATAAACGGGAGTCAGAAAGTGCAACAGCGCGCCATTTACTTGAGACTTGAGATAGGACCCAAGCACCCTGGCTAGAATCAATCGAATTTGTAGGTTTGGGAAGGGCAAGCTTTTCCTTAGTAGGACCTACACTTGCCAGAAATATTTCAGACAAGATCTCACCAGGCAAGCGTCGAAAAGGAGATAGGATTCCCTTGTAATTGGACACTACATCGGAGACACGAGTGTGTTCGGCTGTAAGGAGTTGCAGAGTGGAAGTTAATCGGCGGAGCTGGCCTTCTATATTTTTGGCGTATCCTGTCATCTCCTCAAGTTCGTGCTTCAGTACTTCTGCGGCGGTATCCGATGGTATATCGTTGCATTTCATGAATCTTTGAAATGTGGGAGACGGGTCAAAGGACCTAATTGAGATGGTACAGGCGGAACATGGGGGTACACTTGATGTCTGGGATGCCATTGATCATCGACGATGTTCACTGCTAGAAATCTATAGTTGAGTCAACTCTCTATTCGATGCAGCAGATAGTGCACCTGTTATCAGCGAAGAAGCTGCTAGATGCACGTGCGTCGTACTTCCTGAGGCATTTTTACGCGACCGTCTCTCACTGTTGTCCAAGAATGATGTCCTTCAGAATCAACAATCAGTACCTTCAAATGGAACCATGATCATAACAATCCCGAACCATTTCCGACCTGTGAAGCCGCTGCGGATATGCCTTTTTGCATTTCTCTTTGCATGCATTAGCTACCGTCTGTACAACGGCGCTTTCCTACACCTATATTTGGACACTGGGCGCTCTCTAAAATCTCTCTTTCCTTTCATTATTGGAAAGGGAACAGCCACAGAAAGACACTTTCGATCTGTCCTGTCACCCGACATCCATTCGTATCGGGATTCTCGGACAGTAGTATATGATTTCAACCTAGGAAAGAAAGTTCTTGAACCAGACGGCGTCAAGAAAGAGGTTTTGACTGTCAATGGTGCGCGCTCCACGATCAACGAAGAGAACTCGATGAACCTTTTCTTCCTTTTCTTGAAGGCCTTTTCCCAGGTCCGACCATCGAAGTTCGTGCCGGTGATGCACTCGTCGTCAATGTATTCAACGGGTTAGACCAAGGAACAGCTTTGCATTGGCATGGAATCAGACATACAGGAGGTGTGTTGCAATAGTTCTTATGCATTGCTTTGCCCATTATGCGTTTGCAGGAAGTGCATCCCAAGATGGGGCCATAGGCATCACTCAGTGTCCTATACCACCAGGACAAAACTATACTTACAGGTTCGATATTTCTAAGGACCAGTCCGGAACTTTTTGGTGCGTTCACTTTGTTCATACGTCTAATGCATCTCAAACTTGTCGGTATTGCAGGTATCACTCTCATTTTCAAACTCAACGCGCCGACGGCCTCTTTGGTGCTTTTATAATACACCCAGCTCTATCTCATGGGACTGAACCTCGTCCATCGAAAGGTTTATTATCTGGGGAATTGAAAGTTCGCCTCGGACCCTCACGCATCTACGCACGCAGCTTTCAGGAATCAACACAAGAGAATTCAGCGGCCTCATCACAAGAAACAACAAGGGTACGGGATCAAGTCGTGCTTCTCGGAGATTGGTATTATCGCTCCGGAAACCAAGTGTTCGAGTGGTATCAGAGTCTTCGTTCAGCTGGAAAGGAGCCAGTGCCCGACTCTACACTCGTTAACGGGGGACAGGCTGCCAACTGTACAAAAATCGAAGGGCTCGTCAAATCCATAGAATGTGAACAAAAGGAAAATTTAAGAATCGTCGTTGATCCTAAGAAACGAAACATATTGAGATTGATCAATGTAGGGTACGTCTCATTTATTTTCATGCATTTCTTGCCGGATTGCGAGCATCCCGGGCCAGATCGCAAAATACCCTCCATCTCTCTGTTGACCATCATCTGCTTCGCCTCATCGAGGCAGATGGGACACGGCTTGAGCCAATGGTTGTCAAGGAAGTTCCAGTAGCTTTGGGTCAGCGGTATGCCCTAGAGTTGGTTCCAAACACATCTCTCGTGAATGAAGGATCCATTTTTTGGGCACGCTACCGTATAAACCAGGATAATATGCCATATCCGTGAGTTACCTCGGATATCGTCTCCTCTATAGTCTCATGTGGTTTACCTGTAGCAACCCACTCCTCGACCTCGAATCCAAAATCGTCTTGGAATATTCTTCTCAACCCAAAGCAACGCGGACGCTTCAACTTCCTAAAACGCAAGCTTGGGACATTCTAGAATCCGAAGAACTTGATCCTCTCTCCCTGCTTCCACTGGAAGAGAATCAAAGAGTCCTCCCTACAGCCGAAGAAACGGTAATGATGTATGTCACCTCGATGATACGGAGCTCTACTGCTGGAAAACCATTTGGATACGTCAATCAAACCTCCTGGAAGGCTGATTTAAGCAATCCAGTTCTATCACGTCCAAGCTCATCCCTCGACTTTGATAGTCCGACGGAATTGATAGCACCTATACGATTCAATTCCTCTAATGTAGAGAAAGGGAAGGTTGTCGACATTATTGTCAACAATCTAGAAGAAGACCCTCATCCGTTCCATCTGCATGGCCATCATTTCTGGCCTCTGTATACGTTCCAGGCTCGGCTTGGTGAGTTTCTACTCTGTTTTCTTTACTAGTGGGTTCGGCTGATACTTGTGCGACTCAGGGAAAGGTTCTTATCGTTGGGATAGACCACCAGAACTCCCAACTACCGCTCCAGCCTTACGAGACACATTTCTTGTCCCCCAGAGAGGACATGCGGTGTTTAGAGTCAGGTTCGACACGCCCGGATACTGGTTATGTGAGTCGGGTCATTTGCATGTGTACGGGCCACTGACATTTGTTTATAACAAGTCCACTGTCACATGGAGGTTCACCTGAACTCTGGTATGGCAATGATTTTTGATGTCAATGGCGACGAAATCCTTGCAGAAGAAAGGAAGATCGCATTGGACAGCTGTAAAGTAGACTCGAATGTGTAGTATATCTTTGTAAGGATTTCTCTATTTATTATCAGGCAATGTCCCACCGCAAGAAATCTCGCTGGCATGAAGTGGTGTACTTGTGAGGTTTGATGTTGTTCCTACATCTTCTGGGTCCTAACAGCACCAGTCTTATCCTGCACAACCTCGTAGCCTTGAGGAACAAAGTAGCCTCTCTCCCTCTCCCTAGGTAGACCACCCTTACCATCCCATTGCTTCTCCATCTCTAAACGATGGGCCGACTTGGGTTTGCCCTCGCTGAGTCTCATCTTCTCAAAGTACACATACGCCGCATAGAACACGCGACTGGTACTCCCAGCTGTTGGTCCTCTCTTTGTCAAAAAGTCCGAGAGTTGCTTCGATTGAATGCTAGGTGTGGGATTGGTAGAGGGGTATGCGGCGCGAGCGATATCGCGCATGAACTGGGCCTTCTTAACGCCAGATTTCGTGAGGTGTTGATTGATCTTGCGACGAACTTGATCGCAGTTGTCATAAATCTCGACAGTGCCATCGTCATCGCCGTCAAGAGAGATGGAAAAGAGATCGGTAAGTTCTTTAGTCTTTGCAGTTTTTTTGGCTGGCTTCGACGTGTTGGGCGCGTCGTTATCATTGTCGTCCTCCCGAGGCCGTTTCTAGAGTACAAAACTGGATTAGTTGTATCTCGCGATTGACAGAATAACACTCACAGAAGAAACTTTCTTACTAGACGCGCCCTGAGACGCGTTCTCCCCATCGTCGCTATTCGCGTCGTCAGTCACGTCGGCAGTACTTCGACCATGTTTCTGAGGGGCTTTTTCGTCAGTGCCGTATAAATAAAGAAAAATGGAACAACATACAGTGGCCTTCTTGTCTTTACCTTTCTCCACACTTGCAGCCTTCGACGCGTCGATTTCTTCTTCTCTTTTGCGCAGCCATTCAAGGTTCCTCTGATCGGTAAGAACAACAGGATTCGGGAGCTCCTCTATGCCAATCCTTTCGCCATTCTTAAGGACGAACATCGCGACGAATGGTATTACGCAACACAATTTCTGTTGAGTTGTAACGCGTTAAATATCAGTCACGCGTCGGAGCTGGAAACGACCACGCCGGTTAGTATTTCTTACGCAATTCTCATTTTTCATTATTGCTTCGCAGGTTGGGGTTATCGACAGCGAAATATTAGTCTACCCGTAAACTTACAAAATCCCAAAAATATACTGTTCAACGACACACCTGTCGATCAGTGATGGAAGTTCCTCTAATTCTATAATCTATTCAGTGAATTAAATTTATTGTGGAACCTTTTCTCTAGCCCAAGCCATTAACGTATCACTATTCTGGCCGTCTGCAACTATCACCGTCACGCATCTCTCCCGTGCAATCAATTTTGTTTCCCTATCAACCTTGGCAATCGCACCACGAGTCAATTTTTGTAGAGTGGGAGTCGCAAACCGTTCCCTTGCGAATCTCAAGGCGTCTCGAGGGAGTGACTTGAGAGTCTGACCGAGAGAGTTCCTGCCGGGGTGTCTGTTTGTCGAGGCCGAAAGGTCTTCACCACGAGACACTGAGTCAACATGGCCGTCTACGACGAGGACGATACTTTCGGTTTCGGGATGCGAGATTACTTCTCCAGGCTCGGAGTAAATAAAGCGTAGTCCTGCTCGACGGAAGCTGCTGGCATAGGAAGAAACCTTTTCGCTTTCACCCTCCCCATAATTTTTGGTCTCGTCAAATCCAAAGAGAACACAGAAGGTGTTGAAGATAGTCGAGTGGTCTTCCTTGTTGTCGGAAGACTCATCTTTGGTCGAAGCTTTGGAGTCTTGCTGAGCTTGACACCAGCGCACTGCTTTTGGACGAGTCGAGAAAACACGAATGCCTTTTCCTTCCAGAGGCTCGTTTCCGAAAGCCAGATTCACGTTAGCACGCTTAAAATCGGCCTCTACTGGACTATCCTTTTCCAAACCGCAGATGACTAGCTGAGTCGCATCACCTAGGTCCCTTACGGCACGGTCGAAGCATTGTGCTACGGCGGTTTCGAGACGATGGACAGTGGTCATGTCGATGATAGCGAATGGTGTGACACCTTTAAGCTTAAGGAGCTTGGTTTCAACGGATGGGATGGATGCAAAGACTGTCTAATGGTCAACAATTTGTATGACATGGAAGGAAAAAGCACCTACAGACGTAACCAGAAAGAACTAAGACATTGACAGGCTTGTCTTCATTTTCAAACACTGGTAGCGTATCCAATATAGCCCGGCTTTCAACGTCAATGGAAGCAACAATTGTGCTTGCATTGTTGGAATTTGAGAGCGGACGAGCTTGAGAAGTATGCATTTCAGTCCATTTTTCCCACTTCATCTCACGGGCTCGCTGAAAAGTACTCTAGTTAGAAATGGAAAGGTGAAAGTTTCACATCACTCACAGTGTCGACAACTCCATAAACAAAGTAGATTGCAGCAGCAGCACCGATACCAACCCCGAATCCTTCGGCAAATCCTATGAAGGTACATGCAAAGAGAGTGCCGACGACGACAGCATACTCCATGAACAAGAGTGTCTAGGGATGGGTCAGAACATGTAATCAACAAGAACTGTTGACACTACCTTGGCCGACTCCCACATTGCCTCCAATGTGAGCTCAACTCCCAAGAAAAGAACGAGGGCAGATGCCAAGATGGTCGGGACATAGGGAAGTAAAAGCCCAGACGTCAAGAATAGAATAAATGTTAGGAAAGTAACAATGCCAGCTTCACATCGCCCGCCCTCAGCCCGAGTGAAGAATACTGAGTACGAGTATTGCTAGGGAGGTATTTAGATCGAGATTCTAGCTTGGGTGGCAGCGACTTACCAAGATATTGGGCATGGTACCAGTTACACCAGCGAGGAGGTTTGCCACACCCTGCCCAAATAATTCGTGGTTCATATCATAAGGAACATCAAGAGTGAAAGCCAACGCAGGAACATAGATCGGCAAGTTGAGAACACCGATAACAACGAGCAACACAATATTCTCGATGGCATTTCTCATTGCCCACCATTCGACGCGGCCAAAATCGAACTCGGTCCAATATATCCACGAAGTTCCCAAGCCACCTCGCTCCTTGATGGAGCTGTCCACCCGGAATAACCATCCGCCTTTGATGAGCCCCTCCTGATCCAAATGTTGAGGGCCAACGATGACCCAAAAAAGAATAGGCATGAGCGAAAGGTAAACAGGGACATAGTATGCATTTTGGACTGCCCCGCGCGTCCATCGATTCAGCCGCTGGGATCTGACCGAGACAGAAAGGAAGAATGCAGGAAAGAACGATGCCGCGAGAAGGGGAAGGTGTTGTCGATTGAAGAGAACAGAACGAGTGTTTGATAATGACAATCCAGGAGAATCTTCGGGCAAGGTCAGGCCAAGTCCAAGGATAAATAAGGAGACACCGATGGCACCGATGGCGCCAGTCAAAACCGTCTGGGGGAAGTACGCAACCTTGTGAAAAGAGTCAATATGCCAGTGGAATAAACTCAGACAAAGAAAACTTACGAGTTTCCCGAGTCTAAGCATACCCAGCAGAACAAAGACCGCGCCAGTTAGGAAACTGGTTAGGGCATATGCAGCAAAAACAGTCGGTACAAGAGCGGGATTGTCATCTCCAAGAGCGGAACGAATGTCACTTGCCACACCTCGCAAGAATGGTAGAATCTCAATCAACATTGCACCCAATGCTCCTGGAAACTTGGATCCACCCAATGTCATGGCTAATTGGGACAATATTGTACTGTTGCTCAGGTTAGACTGTGAACCGAAGAAAAGAACGACGACGCACCTCAAAATATACATTGATAAACCTTGAATCTGCATGGATTGAAAAGCTCCTCCAGCCCCATCTTCTTTGGGAAAGACGAGAAGACCAGTGGACACTGACAGAGAAATTGTTAAAACTAATAAGTACGATGTAAACGGCCACTACTACTTACCAGCATCCAGGATGTTGAACAGTGTTCCTAAGACGACTGAAGGGAGGGCACGATAGAGACGTCCAGGAGCATTTGATATCCAACGTCCAGACCGCTGGCGGACGACGTTCATTGCTGTAAAAGACAAGGAAACGTTCAAGTTGACTCGAGAGGAACTTGAAGAAAAGATTTCGACCGATCGCTTTCCCTGTCTATGCAGTTGGCGCCCTCAGTGAATTGGGGGTACCTGTGTAGACAAGCTTTGAAGCTCCGAGTAATGTATACGTTCATTCGCGCAGTGGAGGGCAAAGTCAAATGTTCTTAAGATTATGTAAATTCAACCTAAACCTGGACGGAAAATTCATCATTTTTGTGAGGTATATTACTTACCCCGTTACTACTTCTGGTTTTACGATGCTTCGAAACCCTACAGCTTCACGCCACATAGGAGTAAGTCCACCAGTTCGTATGTCACGGAATCCGAAGCAAAAATGCGGAACTTTCCCCTATTTTTACAGCGGTTCTCAAACCGTGAGACGTTTTGATTTTTTCCCACTGATTTTTGTTTAGTTGCAAAAAAATCAAAGCTAGTCTAACGGTTGGAGAACTGCTGTAACATCCGCGCGGAACTTTATGTCATTTTTACAGCAAGTTGCATATCGATAGGCCGCCCCAGAAATTACTCCACTCAGGTGGCCAACCTTACTTACCAACCCACACCTCGGTCGCAATCTGTGTCAAAGCCTACACCCAACCTTCACTGAGTCTAGACATAACAGTGAAACTGGCGATTCAAACTGCTTATAATCATTCTGGAGGCTCACGTTGAGTGTCAGCAGACACATCAGAAAAATTAGAGTATGATAGTACCAATACTGGCTACCCGGCACACGTGCAGTTTAGAGTCTGCCTGAGTGGAATAGTTTCTGAAGCGGCCTATCGATATGCAACTTGCTGTAATTTTGATCCCTACACTTGCACCATGACGTGTGGCTGGGCTGATTTCACCAACTTTGTCTTTCATCATAAACCTACTTTTGATCGTAAAATTTTGTGTGTTGTAAGTATAATTACGAATTTATTATTATGCGTGTATCATATACCAATTGCTGACATAAGTATGGTTGGGATTCAACTTTGAGCTTTGCAGAAAGTAAATACTTTAGCTTTTCTCAATGACAAAAATGGGTGCAAATTTTTGAAAACATACTTCTTATATTCAAATTCCTTCAACAAATCTATGATAAAACATATTCTATAAATGTATACTTCTGGACCACATATTCTCATCATATTACTTGTCAATAATTCATTTGGCTACTGGGGAAATCCAGAATTGAGACTTACAAATGTTCACTTATCTGAACATTATTATGCAGAATTGTATACACCTACCTGCAGATACCCTAGAGTAGTCTCATAGAGCTGACTTATATTATTCTGAGTGGAAAGACATTTCCTTCAGGGTAACAAGGCTTACCTGTTGCTTCTACTCTGGGGACAGCACACAGAAGGCGAGTATCTGTCACCATGCGGAAGGATATTTGAAGTGCCAAGGACAAATATCTTAAAAAGGGATAAAACAATTAGATATTTTTACACCAAACATGACATCACAAGGAGAAGCCATAATTTTAAAGATATGAAGTATATACATGTATCAAAATTTGGAAGGATAACACACCGATGCCCTATAGATAATGGAACAAATAAGTCAAGTTTGAACTGAGAAGAATCTAAATTTGTTTGAATGGGATTGGCATTCAAACCATGCACCTCTAAGTCTAAGTCAATACAAAATCATTTCTCAACAAATAAAAATGTCTGAATTTTGCATTTCAAAAATGCAGTCTGATAAAAGTTACTCTAGCTGACTTATTCCACCCAATAGGTGTTCCATACTTTTCAAATAAGGCTCAAACCAACTAGATTAAAATTGCTTTTTTCCAGATTCTTAATTGTAACTGGTTTTTGCTGCAAGGAGTTTTTGGATTTCCATCAAGTTGGATGTTAACTTTGCCTACTGTAAGCTATTCATATATATTTGCAGCATCTGTAACTTATGTCTCAGCAGCAAATTATAGTGACAAGAAGTCTACATACACACATATACTCAGTGTGTATCATCAGTCTGGTTTACGAGACTACAAGAAGTCATTAATTTACTGCTTTTGGCCAAAAGATAGTGTTGCTGTATTCTTAATGTGAGATTACAAGGAGAAAGGTACAAGCAAAGATCATGGTTAGCATGAAGGAAGTGGGCTGTCACTTTGCACAGCACATATGAGGCCATCATTCTGAGGTTGCAATTGGAGCAATGAGTCAGTTTCCATTCAGAGATAGTGAACAGAAAGTAGCACTCTTTGTAGTGAGAACAAGTCCTTCTAAAGTCAGCCTTGTAGTTCTGTGAAGTTAATTTAAAAGTTAGGCCACAAATTTTTGAAACAACACACATTAGATTTTATTTTGATGAAACATTGAAACAAACTACATACACACATATACTCAGTGTGTATTGTCAGTCTGGTTTGATGAAACATTGAAACAAACAGTATAAGATCAAAAAAATTTGATGTGTATTATTTTAAAAATTTGTGGTGTAACTTCAAAATAATTCACTATGTTTTACTTTAACCTGCACCCAGCATGAATTTCCAAATTCCTTCTGTATATTGTCTAGTTGGAGGTAGAAATCACCATATTCAAATACTAATTAATTACTAATTATAATCAGCTACAAACCAATTATGAAATTCACAATAATTAATCATAATTTTGATCACTATTAATCAATTAAATCAGTAATTAATTAGAGTTAGTTTGAGCCTTATTATTGAAGTCATTTGAGAATGTATTCCTTATTCATTATCCTTATTCATTAATTATGATTCATTTTTACATTAGCCCATATTAATGTGGTAAACTCAGCACCTGGAACAGCTGTCTATGCCCAAATTTCAGCATAAATGTGTATATAATAATGATTCAGAGTTTCTGTACTGGCACAAAACACAAATTTTTTGTGACTTTAGGTTTGCGATGAAAGACAGAGTTGCGAAATCAGCCCAGTCACACGCCACGCTGCAAGTGTGCGGCTGGGTCAAAAATGACATCAAGTTCCGCGCGGATGCTAAAAATAGGGCAAAGTTCCGCAGATTTATTTTTGCTTCGGATTTCATGGCATAAGAGTACTGATTGCCAGTAGAACCCCTGATCATAGGTTAGGACTGTAACTCAGGTCCCGGATTTCATGGCATAAGAGTACCGATCGCCAGTAGGACCCCTGATCATAGGTTAGAACTGTAACTCAGGTCCTTCAAATTTTCGAAGTGGGGCGCAAGCGAAGCTTGACTTCGATAGAAGGACCTGCGCAAGTTGTCCGATTGTTGCCGTGAGTCCCGTCACGGCTATAGATGTTGTCTATGGCCCAAAAGAGAGTGGAAGTGTCAGTAAGAGAGAGTCGTTATCCTGCGAGATTCCTAGTACCATTTTATTCGGAGACAATGCTAGATGTATGAACTAGACTCAAAAATGGCATATACTCATATAAAAGAGCTCAAGTTGAATGTAGTCAAATTATATCTTATCTTGGCTATTGCCAGAAGCTTGGATATGGGACGCTCACGGTGTGTCAGCCACAACTTCTGCAGGCCCTTCTGTCGAAGTCAAGCTCCGTAATTCGGAGAGGGGAATGGTGTGTTTATGCCCTTTGGGACTATGTGACTTGAAGCGCGAGAATGTAGAATCCTAAAGTTGAACAAGTCTTGAATATATAAAGGCAGCAGAAAAATCAGACCCAAAACCATCGAGCCATGGCCATCTCAAAGAAAACCACTTGTATTCCTGCTCCTCTCCAGGATAGTGCATTGGGCGCCGCCATCGCAATCACTAACCGCCACAAGGGGCGCAGTAATGTTATTGCACTCTTGGCCATTGTCAACAACTATTTGGCCATTGCGGCCTGCGCTGTCATTTGCGAGCACGTCTTTGTCGACGTCTATCCAGTCAGCAATACGACGTGGTGGACCATCTACGCGTTCTTCGCGTTAGTGATCGCTTCTCGTCTCCGTGCATTCGAGAATTTCGTGCACGAAGCCAGCCACAACAACCTATTTATTAAGCCGCGTGCACACGAGTGGCTCGAGTTTCTATACGCATTCCCCGTTTTTCGTCTGTTGAAGGAGTAAGTGTCTGTTTCAAGAAATCGTGCGCTGACCTGACTCGGGGACCTACAGTTACCGAACACAACACCTAGAGCATCACAAATACCTTGGCGATCCTGCTCGCGATGCCGATGCGGTTCGCATGGTGTACTTGGGCTTCATCAGGCCCGACGTCGATGGTTATCGACTAAACTCTAGCAAGTTCAACTGGTTGATGTTTGGCCTTCCCCTTACAGGATGGCTCCACTACGAGTACCTTGTCACCACTTTTGCTGAATATTGGACTAGCTCCGCTTCCTACCCATCCAAGGCACTCTACTGGGCAGGCGTCATGTCTTACGTTCATATGTGCAACCATTGGCGTCTTTTCGCACTGTATTATGTTGTGCCCTGGTTCTGCATTTTGACGGTCACCCGATACTGGGCCGAGATTGGGGAACACATTGGACAGGATATGCGCAACGATTGGGGAAACTCTAGGACCAATGATGGCTTTTGGCACCAGTGGTGGATCCATCCCATTAACGACGGCCTTCATTCGGTACACCATCTCAACAGCCAGGTCCCGTTCCATCGTCTCCGAAAGGCACACGATGACTTGGTACAAGAGAGCTCCGAATTTCGGGAGCGCACCACCGTTTCCAACGGAGTCCTAGAAACATTCAGTCAAATTTACCGCAACCCAACATACGTGAAAGAAGCGAGTGGGGGAAGAGACGAATGGGACAGCGGACAGGTCTGGGCGAGCTTAAAGTAAAGCGAGTCACAATTTGTACAGATATTATTGGCGGGCAACCGAAAAACCTGGCTTGTTTTATTACTTGCCAGATATATTTACAGCCTCAGAAGGGTAGCACCTACATACACGAATCAAATTAGTATAACGTTTTAATGCCTTTAAAAAAGCCTATGAACATATATCAGACTTCAGCGGAAATCTACCATTCAGGGCTTGCTTCGTCTACATCGGATTGTCAGGTTGGAGGCTCTGTCTGGGAACTTATATAAAACGGTATCTCTGAAACGAAAAGACAAGGTCAATCATTTATGAGCCACGAATTCCCGACGCATACCCAGACGTTGAGCGCTCATCTATAGCATGTTCTGGAATGTTGGCAGCAAAGCTCCGGAGTACGCGGCCTTGTTTCTGTATTGCAAAGAAAGGTAAATTTCCAGAATCTAGTCTTCTCCCAATATACTAAACATGGGGTTTTTCATTTCCATTCGAAGTGCCATCTTGAACCAGACTGGAGTCTTGCAAGGAAAGATAGAATGAAGTCCGTATTTCGGTCAAGTTACGGCTTTTTAGAAAACTTGCAGTGTTTCAAACTGTTTGACAGAGAACACAGTCGGCCTAGACCGTCTGGCCAGAATTTCACGTGACATACAACGTGACCAGTGCTATAAAAAGTGCAATTCTCAGGACTTGTTAGCCAAACGCAATTTTCACCGCACTACAAAAGCATCTCGGATAGGACGTGGCCGCCGTTTGGACTGGCTGTGTCGAGGAAATCGAGACCGTCAACGGTGCGGGAGAAGCATGGATGAGACTTGGGTGCGGCGTGGCCAGGGTAGACCTTCGTGTTTGCTCAATGGGCTAGGACGCAATGTTTTGTCGTACATTCGTACGGTTACAATTCTATGTCATTCAGTAAAATATTGGCTCAATGAATAAATACCGACCTTGCTATTTTCCGATTCCGTGCTCAAGCTCGTATTTTTTTTGAACATCTTCCGCTCCTCTACAGCCTTGGGTAACAGGAAAGATGCGAAGGCTGCATATAATTTGTGAAAGATGCAATCTGAGTTTCCTGAGACCACAGAAATATAAAGAATGCTAGATATATCAAGTCGCGAGACAAGTATTTGTTTTCCTCCCAAAGATTAGGAATACATATAGCTTTACTTGTGCAATCCACACGGCATGCCCTAGTAAAAGGCGAGGACATAGGTTTTTGTAAATTGCACAGCTACATGTGCTATAGTATGGGGAAATATAGTGGTTTTGTTTTTGTACATTTTACGGGCCGCCTTGCCTCTTTTTGGAAAGCTTCTTGAGGCGCGTCCTAATTTCTTTTCCCCCGCTACCATGTCGTTGTCCGAAAGCAATCGCGAGCTTTTGATTAAAGCTGCGTTCGAAGGTGTGTACTGATATCCCGAGACCCTCATACAATGCGAAGACGAAGATCAAGAATGCGCCAAGATCTTTGTCTGCTATCTCTCTATGAAACGACAATTCTGACGCGATTCTTTTCCACTTCATCGATAGCAAAGGAATACTCTTATAGTCCTTACTCCAAATTTCGCGTCGGAGCTGCACTATTGGCTGCAGATGGATCTCTCATCAAGGGTGCTAATATCGAGAACGCGTCCTATGGTAAGATACCATCTGGAGTTGTCGATGAAACAAAAGACCACCGATAATGGGACTGACTCGTTTGTTCTCAAGGCGGCACAATCTGTGCAGAACGCACTGCAATAGTTAAAGCAGCGGTGAATTCTTTCGGCGCTTCGTCTACTTGAACGACTAATTACTGGATGGCCCTACCAGAGTGAAGGCAAACGTTCCTTTGCTGCTCTTGCTGTCGTCACGTATGTTCTACCTTTATTCACTTACTGCATCATCAAACTTTGAATGCCTCTTGCCAGTGACGTCTCATCAACAATCTCCCCCTGCGGAATGTGTCGTCAAGTCATCCGTGAATTTTGTGCCCTTGACATGCCTGTCCTTCTCGTTCCGGGCGACCACCCTAAACCTGACCAGTCGCAGTCTGATAGTGCATCTCCAGGCGGAGTCGGGAAAATGTCAAAAGGAGGCGTCAAAGTGACTTCTGTGGGCGAACTGTTACCGGATAGCTTTGGTCCAGAGCATTTGGAGCTGCCTAGAGGGCCTTGAGGAGTCTCACAGTTGCAGTTTCAGATAGTCATGGGTTGATGGGGGAAAGTAGACAAGGCTGAAGAACTGATTCAAGAATGTATACAAGAATACAAATAGTTGTTGCTCGACTTTTGGGCGGCCTTCTGCCAAACATTACGCTGGATTGACAAGTCGGGGCGCCACCATTCTTTTGGGTTCTTTCAAATCGTTTCGTAGGCCTCGAATTCAGGCTGTGCTGAAGGCTGAAGATTGACAGTTTGACAAGTTCTGCGAACAGGTACCCACAGCAATCGGCGACCTCGGTTATGAAACTTTAAGAGATATGAAGTCATTTCATTACCAGCAAATATGATTACATTCAAGTAAAAGAAACAAGAAACCGGTGATCGAGGCCCAAGATACAGAGAAGGAAATAGAGAATAATATAATATACAATGCACTGGAGTTCGGTCGTATAAGGTCTGACCGGAGGACGTCGTAGGGGTAGGATAACAATGATATGATGATGGCACGATAGTATAAAACCGTGCCATTGAATACGAGCACTCCTACTTCAAAGACAAACAAGCAAGACGCGTTAGAATCATGAGCTCCTCGCGTTCCCTCGACCATTCGCGGCTCTTCGCTTTCCGCCACGGCCAGAACGCTTTGTATTCCGTTTGGAACTACAAGATTCGCAGAACCACTCTCCTTGAGGAGCAGACGACATGCCTACGCAACCAATGTGGAACTGTGGACGAAAGAACATCAGAGGTTGTAGTGTAGAATAGGACAAATAGCAACTCACCCATTCTGTGGAACACCCGGCACCATCACAAGCAATCATTTCTCCAAAGCTTGGCCGGCTGCATATGCAATACACTGCGCCGTCGTCGCCTTCACCGTCACCATCACCATCACCGACTTCTGTACCCGCATCCGTCAGAGGACCTGCTCCGTTTGGTGCAGGCGAAGATGTAACACCATTACTGCCGTTTGTAGAAACACCATTGAACGCAGCTTGGTTGCGTACAACAGGCATCCCGGGTCCTTCTAATTGATTACGGTTAGAGTTCCAGTCTTTAGATGAACTAGAAACACCACCGTTTGATATTGAGTGGGAATTGAAGCCATTGGTGGAAGCGTGTCCGTTTGCATTGAAGGGTAAAGGTAACGATGGATGAGAGGACGACGGTGGAACATTGAACACTTCTCCTCTGCGCGAATTTGAAGAAGAGCCGGCGTGGTTGGTCTGGTGTTGATCGTATGGCAACCCGTTAGAATAGATGTCGTGCTGGGGTGGACTCATTACGCGGTTTCCGGTATTCCGAGCGCGTTTGTTGGATACAGATGTACCATTGATTCCATTTACTGCACGAGAGTTGGTGTGGTGCGATGCGGCTCGAGAAGAGCTAGCAGCATTTTGGGCTTGGTGCGAAGGGTTGTGTGATGTCACTGACAACACGGATTCCGTAGGTGAGGCGGCGCGATCGACTCTGTCGTCGAAAAGAGAGATAAGTATTCCAGGTCATTCAAGATTGTGGATAGACGCACTTTTTTGCCCGAGCACCGTTCCGGGGCCTCGAGATGACTTCGATGCCCTTGTCTTTTCTAGGTGTCCTCATGTCACCATCATCGTCCCTCACAACTCTTTTCCTCTTTGCAGGGCTGGGATCAGTTGCACTGGTGAGCAATGACCCGAATGCGGCCCTTCTCCGTCTGCCCGACTCAAACATGTGAGGAGGCATGAACGATTTGGCGGCTACATGTGGGTAGGTGGTGTGCCTGTTGAGCGACATGGCGTCAAAGTCGGGAATATGTTCTGCGAGCACTTTGAGGTGGGATAGATGACCCTTGAGAGCATCTGCGGCCTGGCACGCTACGCGAATCTTGTCCTCGCCCCCTGGCTTGAGCTTGGCTGCTTCCTCTGAAATCTCGGAGAGTAGCCAGAGACGCTCTTCCTTTAAACCAGTGTTTCCCTCGATCATTTCTGTGAGTTTGGTGATTTTGGCGGTGATGGAGGTCATCGAGGTCGAGAGGACAGCATCGAGCTCGCGGAGGTCGGCAAATTGACGAGATAAGTCAAGTGGAAGGGAGTCGAGGGTGTGGTTGTACTCTGAGAGGAGACTGAGGGGGTACACGACATTGATGGATGGTGGAATGTTGGAGTCTGGCATCGTCGTGGACGACATGGAGGAGACAGCAGTGGCTCTATTTCTGGCCTGCCTGATTGCGTTGGGGAAAGGTTGGGAAAAAATTCCGCAAAGGCCGGCCCGTCTACCGCAGATCACTGAGCGCTTAATTATTTCTGATTACACTTGTGCTACACTAGACTTGCTACTCGTGCTCCCGACTTCCAATTCCTCATTCTCCAAACTCATCGTTGTTGAGACGTGAACTTGGACTCGTCGCGTTGGCATGGTCCCAATCGTATCACAATGTATGTTTTCAAAATCGTCGGTCAAAACCTGTAAACCGACAAGATGCAATCTAATCCGGATAGCAATGGCATTGAATGTTATACCCTGAAAGCGCATGTGAGCTTCAACATTGGCTTGGCGGGCTTCAAACTCACAACGATGGGGACGGATGATTGAAGTAAAAGATTCTGTGCATTATTATCAATTGAATAAAGTGTTAGTAAGATAACCTGGGTGACCAGCTGAAGTGCAGCAGATTCAAGAAAGATTCGCAGAATCGTAACGAGCTTGCTCTTCTCCGTACCACATCCAGAAGATAACCTATATGTCGACCAAAGCCGATAGCCCATCAAGCTGGTAGTGGTGATGTTTAACGCAACCACGATGGAAAAGAATGATCTGATCCAACTGTTGAGTCGGGCATCAAAGATGATTGTGGTAGGTTCAGCAGATATATATAATACTAGGATGACGATTTCTACGGCTGAAGAAAGTTGACATAACGACACGAGTATAAAGTTGGAGACCCTCGCACCAATATTGGTAATGAGTAGCAGACTAGGCAAGACTATCACTCTCCAGTCACGAGCCCATAATATCCATGTCCGGTAAATCTGCGAACGCAATCTGGTCAACGTAGGGATTCAAACCCACTGATACCGATGCTTACTGCTGCTACACCTCCAATGTTCTCCTGGGTCGGATACAGCGTATCCACAAGAACACGATGCCAAGGTGTGAGTCGACCCAGAAACGTCACTGCATCACCCTGGTTCAAATCCTGCCCTATGTATGCTATCAACACTCGGTACCAGTTTACCACCAAGTGTAAAGTTGCGATAATGAACATGATGGAAGATATTACGATTAGGACCTATAACACTCGTAATTAGTCCAAGCTGCGCCCCCTAATGGCTCGAAATGGGATGAACAAACATTGCCTTGTCGGTCAGATCGGGAGGTAGTGTGATGAGGGGAAAAATGGACAATCACGGTCGCCCCAAATATACAGAAGAAGAATCCTGTTCCAGTATAAGCTCGGTTTCTGTTTTGTTGTAATGATCGATACCCTACCGTAGACAAGAGCCTGAAAACGATTTATGATAGGTAAAGATCATCAGGAAAACACGGAAAAGGAAGATCCTATTGAGAAGGAAGCTTGGTAACTTACTTCGAACCCTGCAGCCAAAAGAAAGCTCCGATCCAAAGAAAGTTGACCGGCCATAACTGCGGGCTAGTGGACGCTCAAAGGAGATGGGACAGACCAAAGGCAAAGGACGTATTGAATGTTGAAAGAAGGTTCGCAACCCGCCTTAATGTCGCGTTTATATGCTCTTCCGTACGTCCTTCAATACACACAGAGGCACACCTGTCAAGTTGCACAAGTACTCCCGAATCCATCGAACTCAAGTCTATAACCGAGTTTGGAATCCATTTTACCATCATCTTGAATACATTCAATGACAGCCTGCCTTGAAATTTGAGTACGTGAGACTTGATTAAGTCGGCTGACCGAATTCTGCTTTCCGGGTCATCAAATGGTACTGAGACTTTGGAACAACGGAAGAGCTATAGAGTTGCCGTGGCAAGTAACGAAGACGCGTTCCCAACTCCAAGCCCTCTCACGGTACGCCCTGACGTAAGGGATTTCGTCTATTTCCTCAGACACCAGTAACATATGAGTGAGTTGAGATCTAATTGGTTGCCAATGCCTATCGATAAATATGTTCGGGTCGGCCTTTATTGAGATGTTTTATAAAAATGACGCGCTGCTAGATATGCATTGGTGAGTAAGTGGATGGGTGCCAAGTCGGACTGGTGGGTACAAAGCTCAAGAAGCTCGAGTTCAATATCACCGGGAGCGATGCTCTGCGGGAAAAATTCCTCAAGTTTTCGCTAAAAGGAGACTCGAAAGAGCGTAGAGAAGCCTCAGCTACGGATGAACGGCAACTGAGCACCAGTATTGAGGCAGTCTCTCGGAGGATCTACCTTCGGGTGTAATATCCAGGACTTTGAAGAGATGCCGGACTACCCTAATTTTGCGATGGTGTGCCTGCAGCAGAGAAACCCTTGTTGTCATTTGGATTGATGAGATACGAAAAGGCTGCAACGGCCGGCATGAGACTGCCTGAGCCTAGTGGGAATTTCTCTGGTTTACACATTGAACTTAACCCTCTGTCGAAGTACACTTTATGCTACATCGTATTGAGATTTCCTATTCGTGCTGTCCACTTCCGTCTCATCATTATCTACACTTCTTGTCGTAGAAACATGAACTTGGACTCGTCGCATTGGCATACTTCCAATCGTGTCCGTGTGTAAATTTTGTTCATTAGTCCCGGGCTGGGTGCCGATGAGATGCAGTCTGATTCGGATGGCAATAGCATTGAATGTTATGCCCTAGAAGCACATGTGAATAATGTATTGGGCACAGGACCTTCTAACTCACCACAATGGGGACTGAAGATTGGAGTAAAAGATTCTGTGCGTTGTTGTGCATAGAATATAGTATCAAGAGAATAATCTGGGTAACAAGCTGGAGAGCTGCAGATTCGAGGAATATCCGCAGGACGGAAATAATTTTGCTCTTTTCTGTATTGTATCTAGAAGACTTCTGATGTGTAGACCACAGTCGGTAACCCATCAGCCCTGTGGTGATGATATTCAACGCAACAACCACGGAAAAGAACGATCGAATCCAGCTATTAAGCCGGCCGTCGAAAATGACTGTGGTTGGGTCAGCTGTGATATACAACACCAGAATGATGATTTCTGCAACTGAACAAATACTCTTCTCAGCAGACACGAATGGGAACGGTAACCTACTCACCAATATTGGCAATAAGTAATAGACTAGGCAAGACAATCATTTTCCAATCACGGTCCCACAATATCCAGGTTCGGTAGATCTGCAAACGCGGTGCCATCAAAAAAAAAATGCTTGAACATCATAGCTGCTCATATTCACCGCTGCGGCTCCTCCAAGGTTTTCCTGAGTTGGGTAAAGGGTATCTGCCAATACACGGTGCCAAGGCGTAAGCCGACCTAAAAATGCCACTGCACCACCTTGGTTTAAATCCTGTCCTATATATGCAATCAACACCCGGTACCAATTTACTACCAGGTGTAGAGTCGCGATTATGAACATGATAGAAGATGCTATGATCATGACCTATAACGGTTGGTAGTTAGCTCGAGTTACACCCTTGAGAGATTAGATGGTCGTAAACACACACTGCTTTGTCGGTCATATCGGGAAGTGTAACGAGAGGAAAAATGAATGAGCAAGGTTGCGCCAAATATACAGAAGAAGAATCCTGTTTAAGCTTGAGCTTGTTTTCAATTATAGTAGGGAAATGTTTACCATAGACAAGTGCCTGAAAACGTTGAGTAGTCAGTGGTTGTACGGAGAAGATAAGAATCGAGAACTTACTTCAAACCCTGCGGCCAGGAGAAAGCTTCGGTCCAAAGCGAGCTGACCGGCCATAGCTGTACAGTTCACCGGCCGAAAGGAGTGGGGCGTACCAAAGGCAAAGAACGCGTTATATCAAGAAGAAAACCTCGCACACAGGTCCTGGTGACGGCTTTATATACCTTTGCCTCGAATAGATACCATATAAGTGCCGCGATCCTTGTCCGTAAAGTTGATTACTTTCAAAGTTCTCGAAACCGGGTTTGTATCCAGGATCGAAATCCCCACTTAGTTGGGACCATCGTGGGTGAATACATGCGATGGCTGCTCGACTCTTGCATTGGCTACGTGAGACTTGCGTCGGGTAACCGAATCTTGCCTGCCCGAAAATATCAAACGGGATTGCATTATTCAATTTTCAAGCATAGGCTATAGATTTGCTGTGGCAGGAAGTGAGAAGAACCAAGCACCTTATTCCCAGTTCTATTGAATTCTTATTGAAAGAGATCTGAGGCCGAGAAAGGGTCACACAAGGTCCCACACTACTTCAGAAGTCAAAGTTTCAACCTGAAATAGCAGAGAGTGAAATGCAATTTCGCTTTTCGTGTCCCAACTACACTCAAGAGTCCAGCCAGAGTGTACGCTGCAGCGAGAAGTGGTTTGAGAGTCGAATCGTTCCTATGGCCTCTCGCGTTGGTGAGGAGAATCGAGGTGCCTTACGGGAATGATGCGCCGCATCCTCTCTTGTCAGGGGTAGGTCAACCAGAGTACAAAAGCAGGGTCAGCATTGACCTGTTGGTTGATGTAAAGCTCGATTGCAACGCATTTTTAAGATTTCTGAACTGGGGTATTTCATGATTGATAGGGGTAGTGATAAGCAGGAGAGCAACGAAGATGACAGAAAGCATGTTCAGACAAGAAACGAGCAGAGGACCATTGAAATCCATGATTACCAGGGTTCAGCTAAAGTGAGTTCAAGCTGTGATCTGGTATCTCTTCAAGTTCGATTCGTTCCAACTGGTTTCGGCTATTGCTAGGGTGTGGAAGTGGCCTATTTGTGCGAGCTGAGATGACGAGAACCTATGGTGAGTGTTCTGGCAGTACGAGAGCCAATGAAGAACCACGAAAAGCCTAAACATCAGCGTGACTGACGAGCTCGGCATTGGCCGAAACTTTTGGCTGGGTAATTGGGAAAGACAATAATTGTCCGCTCCGCTCCGGTTCGCGTCCAAATAAGAGAAAAACAAGGAACCCTTTAAATTACACCCAGAGAGATATAAAATACAAGAAAGATCTACAGTGCTATAAAACATGAGATGATTACTGTGAATGCAGAATGAGCGATGTGTAAGTGTACGACGTGAAGAAGAAACATGCTAATGGAATCCATGATGATGCCGACGCATGCTTAGCGTGCTCAGCACGAGTGAGCTGCGAAATTTAGAGGTAGTAACAATACATCTGCATAATCTGACCAGGCGCTACAGCAGACCCAGTCAACTCCTTTTTCCCTTATGAATCCAGACTCCAAAACAGAACGTCAACCGAGTATGTTGTATCACCGTCGGATGTAGAATTCCCAAAGTCCAATAACATGAATGCGCATGAGATGTCATAAACAAGCTGCGTGAAGACATGCGATTACACAACGTCTCCTTTATGATAGCTGGCATAGTCCATAGTCCATAACCCATAGGTTCATGATTCAAGAGAGAATCACTTTCGCGACACGAGCTTTTTGAGAGGATTCTGAATACCGTGCGTCTGTTGCCCATTGTTCGTGGAGTTAGGGTACGATGAAGACGAAGAAGGGAACGCTGCGGCATACATCGCGTGTGTGTCGCGAGGACACTGGTGGAAGGACGCGAAAGCATTCGGAGAGGTGACGCCGGTAGGGAAGAAACCGTAGGTGGGTGAAGAAGGAGGTTGGTAGGTGTAGGGGGACATGATACCAGATCAATTAATGGGTCGTGAGATACGTTACAAGGAGAGGATGACGTGCAGAGAAAAAAGAAAGACAGGGAACCCGAGAGTATAGGGAGATTGGGTATGGGGAGGAAACCAGCTGAGGTATCTGGATGGATAACCACGCTGTTATATGGATTGTGGGTCCGTGTGGAATACACAAGTCACGTTGAGTGCGGGAATAGAGTGCAGAAGCGACCTTATTGTTGTTTACAATAGGAGGTCGATAATAAGGACGATTCCAATTGTTCTACAACAATGGACGGAGAACGAAGTAACGTCACGGATTGTGTTGTTATACGACAGAAGCTCGCTTGCAGTGGGGTGCAATCGCAGAAAATGCCCAGAGGAGCGAGGAATTAAGAACGAAAGAGCGGAGAACGCGTCCGTTGCTTTACTCTTGCAGAAAAGCCTTGACATTTATACCGCCAAAGCGCCGATACATGGCCGCGTTCGACATGAAGTTCTGTCTTGAGAGTACAAGGTAAGATCCAAGTTTGGAAGGAGCCCTTGTCTGGGAATGGCAAGTCGAAAAGCGCCTCGTGCTTCCGGAAACCCCACTTTTCCACATATCCGCTTTGGGCTCAAGGGACTGGCTGCTTTAGGTGGGCAATTTGCGTTGGTCTGAGCGTTAATTAAAACAAAGGGCTATCAGCTGGCCAGTATATCATTTAACTTCAGTCATCAGTACTACATCAGTGTCCTCCGCAAATGTTTCTCACCATTCTGGTCATTCCGATCCTTCAGAGTTGTTCAGAACTTGCAATTGAACTTGGAAGAGTCATAGTAATCATTTGAAGAACCGAATGCGATCTTCCAATCAGAACAATGTCGTCGAGGCTTAGACACGCTAATCTCGTGACCGACGCGTCGTCGAGCCCGTGATTGCGCAGTTGACTCTTTCTCCCGATCTGGCTTTCTTCCTTCTTCTGGCCCGACAAGGGCGCTCAATTTCGTCCCTTTCATACTCGGCTTTAAATTGCCCTTCAGTCGCAGGAATGGCAAAGGGAAAACCTTCGTTTTATGCTGTCAAAATCGGAAGAGTTCCAGGCGTGTATTTGACGTGGTGGGACCTTTGATGTGGTTGGAGTTATATTCCATTAATGTCATTCTAGGGATGAATGCAAACAGCAAGTCCATGGGTACCCCGGAGCGAGATATAAAATGTTTCATAAACGTGAAGAAGCGGATGAGTGGAATGGACAATATACAAGCGATCAACCAAAGGCCCAGGATGAAGAACCTAATCAGCACCGTGAAGAAGGCTTGACATCCGACATGAATCCAGTTGCCAGCGGCAGCAAAGAGGCGGTTCCTTCTTCAGCCTTTGCCTTTGCCTGCTCGGATTCACCGTCTGCTGCTGCCGATGTTGATAGGAAAGGGAAAAAGCGCGCATTTGATGTGGATGAACTCTCGATACCTAAGATTCAATTGTCCGCGGAAGTGGGGGAAGATTTGGTGGTTTACTGTGATGGTGCTTGCAAGGGCAATGGGAAACCCGGCTCTGTCGCAGGCGTTGGTGTATGGTGGGGTCCTGGAGATGCCCGGTGAGGTTTATACGTTTATATGTATCATCTTGTCCTAATAATCTCGCCAGAAATATCGCAGAGAGATGCCCTGGAGCACAAACGAATAATCGAGCCGAGCTTATCGTGCGTGTCTACATTCGTTTACTGGTGCAGCTCATGAGTTACTATCATCACAGGCTCTCGGTCGAGTCCTAGAATCTACACCGATTTCTAGGCGCAGACTCGTCGTCAAAACTGACTCGAAGTATACCATTGGCTGTACTATTTGTCTTCATCTTCATCTACTTAGCTCTGACATCCTTGATGCTAGGTTTTGAGCAATGGATTCACAAATGGATTGAAAATGGTTTCAAAACAGCCAACGGCAAAGCTGTCTCCAATCCTTCCCTCATTCGCTACATCCATACCCTTCTCAGTGGTCGAATCAACTTGGGTCAGAAAGTCAAGTTGAGCTATGTCAAAGGTCACTCAGGGGATACCGGCAATGATGGTGCAGATGCCCAAGCTAATTACGGTGCAAGAATGTGCGAAGTGGAGGAGAGGGACTGGGAACGTCTGGAAGAACACTACAGAAGGGAAGTCGACAATATCATGGACGCGCTGGAGGAGTCAGACGTAGAACCGCAAAAGGAAGATATGGAGGTCGAAGGATCTGAAAAGATCGAGGACGAAGTAGAGATGGAGACATTCAATATCGATGACGCGACGGAAACCCCATCCAAGAAGAGAAAATTCAGTGAAGAGACGTCGGATCTGGCCCGAACTGCTATTCCGGGTCCTTTTGTGCCTTCAAAGCCGAGATCGAAGCCAGATTCTAACGCGAAACTACCCAGTCATAATGGTTTGCCCTCTGCGCCTGCTTCTCCTTCAAAATCCACCGCCGAATCCAAGAAAGCTAGGTTAGAAGCTATCGAGCAAGCTATATCGCCCTCAAAGCCCAAGCCGTCTGGTTCAGGGAAACAGTCGAGGCTCGCAGCTATTGAAGCCGCACTCTCTCCAGAAAAATCAAAACCAGCGGCAGACACGAAGAACACGAACATCGCTTCCCATTCTTCACCTTCGAAACCAAAACGGTCTACAGATGCGATGACAGATGCAGATGATGTTTTTTCTTCGTCGTCAAAGCCAAGAAGAGCTGCGATTTCCTCTCCCACCAAGACTGAACCGACAAACCTTCCCAGTGCTACTCCCAACTCCCCATCGAAACCTCTCACACCGAAGAAACTGCAGCGGCTCGCTTTCATTGAGGAAGGACTATCTGCATCCAAAGCGCCAATGCCGAAACTTGATTTCAACGTCGCGCAGCCACCTTCATCTTCGAAGACGAAACCTGTCCCAGCAAACTCCGTATGTGTTCCCTCTAGCTGTGTTATGGTATGATAATGACCTAGACCCGCTAGGCATCAAAAAGTGCTGCTCCTCGAGTGGTCAATGCACTGAGCAAAGATGTTGGTCGTTTTTTCATTATATATCCTCAACGAGTCTGACAGTTGCACAGGAATTAGAAGCCTTTGCAGAAGTGTGGGATGACGACATGAGTGCACTGACAGAGTAATAAGTCTCTTCAACCGTTGTGTCAGTGGCAAGTGTATATATGCATCGACAGAATGTATTTGGGAACGAAATTGTGATATCTTGGACTACGTATGCCATGTCTTGTCTCTGACTCCTCTCAAGTACCCAGTAGTCGAGTTGTAAGTAAATGTTCTCGCTAAGCGTTGTTAGTTTAGCATGTCAATACACTGGCGGCATAATCTTCTCTTCTAACATCTTGAGCCCTGCAGAAAAGAGTCACATCAGTAACACTGACAGAAATAGTCAATTCCTACTCACGCAGGGCGAGAGCACTACTGTAGAATCGAGATAGGGCCAAGTTTCCTGTTATCGTTGAAGTGAGCAGTCCGCATCCCTGCGCGCAGAGAAAACTCACCGAGAGCAAACCAAAGACCTTCTTGTCCCGATTCTCTCCAAACCGAGTGCAACTCCAGCTCCTCATTGAGACCCCATACTGGATATAGTTTTTCCCGTATGCTCGGCCCACAGATCGGTGAGATCATGTCTCGAGGGTCACCATATCTGTCTTGAGTATTAGAAAATACAAAAAGATGCGAAAGAGGAACCGGCACAACTCACCCAGTCGCAAATACAACAAGCTCCGCAGGAAGCTCGGACCCGTCTTGGAATCGCAAGCCACGCTTGGTGAAACTTTGAATCTCATTCCCATGTTTAACGTTGATATGTCCGTCAATGATCAACTGGCTCGCTCCAGTATCTAAGATGCACTTTGAGAAGTCGTATTAGAGTAAACCAGAAGTGACCGACCGAGGTAATACCCTCCACCGCGTCCAAGGAATAGCGGAAACAAGCCTGCACCATCAGGTCCGAGGTTGGTTTTGAAATTTGTCTTCGCTAAGCCATCAATGATTGGTCTACAAACGAACGTTACTTATTATCTATGAAGATGAAATACACGAGATACAACCTACTTATCAATAGTCTGGGCCGTATGTGCTGTACCAAGTTGAAGAAGACCATGCACAGCCCCCATGGGAAGTGAAGCGTTCAATCGGTCCCCAAGATCTGCTGGTAAAGATTCGTTGTAGTTGCCTGTCCAGTCGCCGAAGTAGTTAATGATACTGCCACGCGAAAATTGCTGGTCACAGCACACCTCCGAGAAGTTTTGCAGCAGCTTGGGCAGAAACGACACAGGTAGAGGTTCGCTGGTACCTGCAAACATCATTGATTACCGTTTAACAATTGATGCAACTAAACATCGGACATACATGGTCACGTCAGCCCCATTCTCGTACAGGGCTTGAGCGATGTCATGAGCTGCAAGTCGTTAGTGGAGGATCTGATGCCTGATAGAATAACGACACACCGGAGTTGCAAGCACCAACTACGACTACCTTCTTTCCCCGGTAACCTTTCGCAGATTTGAATTCGGACGAATGCAAAGCGACTCCTTCGAAAATATCCTGCCATCATCATAGGTCAAGGTTGCCTGCATCGGAAAGAGGATAAACCCACCTGATTTTGGATAATTGGCATGTTTGCTCTTCCTCCTCCAAATCCAGTCGCAAAAACCAAGTGGCGAACATTGAGGTTCCGTGTTTCATTTCCTTCACGGTTAACAGTCACATTCCAGCTTTTTGTGGACTCGTTCCATTCCGCGCGTTGAATGGGTGTACTTGTCCAGACATTAAGTTCGAGGATGTTTGCATAACTTTCCAAGAAGTTTCCAAGCTTTAGATGGTTTCAGAAAACGATGGACCAAACAATCGAAAATTTGTGAGAATGCACCTTGACGCAAGGACAATACATAGGCCATGTTGAAGGGAAACTAAGTGGTTTGTTAAATTGTTAGGTGGATCGAGAAGGCAAGTACACCGACGAGAGATATGGAGTTTGGTTATACCCTAGATATGAGTAAAGTTAGTGCCATAGATATTGGTGCCAGAGAAATGAAACGCACAAACTGTGTCATGAGTCTTGAGGGTTTCATATCGTCCACGCCACTGGGATTTATTCTGTTAGATAGAATGCTATAGCGATAATCGATGGAAAACAAACGTTGTCTCCAATACGCTCGTTCTTATCGATGACCAGGCTTGATAAACCCAAGGCCTTGAGTCGGACTGCTAGTTCAAGACCAGTATGGCCGGCACCGACGATCAAAACTGTTGGATCATTATTGACGAAATTACATTCGCGCTCCCTGCGCTCTGACCAAAGCTCGGGGTGAAGCGAAGTGTCGCGATTGGGCCCAGCCTATATAAAATCTTTTCATCAGAGAAAGAAGGATGAGGCTTCAACCATCGCTCACCCTTTCGGGATGATCTTTGAGACCGTCCAAGCAAGTGAATACAGTATACGCTTTCCAATCGCCGGCTGAAGTCGGCACCAATCGCCCGACGCCACTGGATCTTCCAACCTTGGTATCGAAAGTGAAGCAAAATTGAAGGAACGCGAGGTCTGGAATAGGTTTCTGAAGGACAGGAGCACGGAACGCATCTTCGGAGATCTCAAAGTTGTGCAGATTGACGATCTTGAGTCGTCCATCCAGCAAAGACTTGATCTTTTGAGAACCATTGATTGTTCTAAAATCAGAAGTCAGAGCTAGAATGTCCCTCCAAAAACCATCTTCCGTGAAAAGACCAGTGGCAGAGATCGTGTCTTGACGCTCAATGGCAACAGCGAAAGCCGACAGCCACACGCGTGCCACTGAAAGCGCATCCACATCCGGAGGAATAGTAGCATTAAGACGAGACAATGTTGGTAGCGGGGTTGGGCTCGAGTTCACGAATGTCATTGTCGATAGCAGCAGATGCTAGGGCGTCACTTCGAACTCGCAGGCTTCTATATCATGAGTGGTGCCGGCCGAATTAAACCTGGTTCGCATGTCACCAATAGTTGTAAGTCAAGGGTTCGTATCACAATCACTATACGCGTCGTTTGGCGGTCGCATACGAATTGGAAGGAAAATTGGGGTGATGGATATCGGTGCGAGTCACTCTGAGGGTAGGGCTGGCCCTACGATTCCTTCGTGTAAAAGAACACTGAGAGGATGTTTAGAAAACACGGACATGTGACAAAGATGTGACGGGTCAGACTTTTTCGAGTTTCCCTCCATATCATTTCTTATAGGGCAGGCAGCGGTTCGATCTCAACGAAGGTTCCTCGACAAAGTTTTGTTCTTATCTCGAGACGTAAATTCAAAGTTCCATGTTTGGTTTCCCGGATCAGCAAGTAGAACAGAGTTCTAGAACTGGCTGGTACAGCCTGCACATGTATTGGTGCATCCGCGATTGACACAAATCAGAATTACTATGTTGTCCGACTTCTTTGATCATGAGACTTCCGACCTCGAATAGAAGAGTCAGGATGGATCCCACCTAACCTGTAACCAACAATCACTCGCACAATCATGCCCGTTCCAACACTCCCCCCCTTCCCAGATGACGTTCCGACGCATCCACTCCTGGTCGTGGACTACAGTCTTCTCAAAGTCGGAGATAAGAATGAGATTGACCGACTCTGGGAGGCTGCGACAGGTTTAGGCTTTTGGTAGTACGTATACGTCATATTTGATGCACCCGAAGGAATGTCTTTACACTTCGTGACAGCCTGAAGAACCATGGAACTGACGAAGAAGTAAATGCAATGTTCGATTTGGGTGAAGAAACTATGGAATTGCCACTTGAGGAAAAGATGAAATACGAGCAGGGAGATGGTGGGTCTTCATTTGGGTGAGTCCCTCTAATGCACTTTACGAACTTGGACACTTACTTTTCCTGACCTTAGCTACAAGGCTGCCGGCGCAAATGCTGTAGATGCTTCGGGCTTGACAGACACTATCGAGTTTCTCAATGTTGCCAAAGACGACGCCCTAGCCTACCCCAAGGTCGCCAGACGCTCGTACCCGCCCAATGTCAACGCCAAAATGCCCTCTGTTATCACACCCTTCGTACGCAAATCTGTCGATGTCAATATGACTATCCTAGGAATCTTCAACGAGAAACTTGGACTACCCGAAGGTACACTTGCCAAACTTCATTCACTGGAAGAACACAGCGGCAGCGAAGCTAGGGTGATCAAGAATCCTCCGGGATACCCAGCCGAGCGTATGGCTATAGGGGCCCACACAGATTTCGGGAGTTTGAGCTTCTTGCACAATCGACTAGGAGGACTCCAGGTGCTTCCTCCTGGTGTTGATGAGTGGCAGTTTGTCAAGGTGTGTAGTTTGCCTATGTTCTAGGATCGGTTTTTAATTCTCTTAGCCTCTTCCTGGTCATGCTGTTTGTAATATCGGCGATGCCTTGGCTGTTCTCAGTGGTGGAGTGCTTCATTCCAACATTCATCGTGTAATGTGAGTATTCCCTTTCATTTCCCAACCGATGTGAAGCCAACGTCACACAGGCCTCCTCCAGGCGCACAAAGTCCCCTTACTCGCTGGTCGCTCGTGTTCTTCACCCGCCCCGGCAACTCTGTCGTCCTCCAACCACTCGCAGACCAAAGTGGTATCATCAAAGATAAACTCTCCGAGCACCCTGACCCAGAAAGCCTCAACACTGGCGTTACTAGTTTGGAGTGGTTCACGAGGAGAATCAAAAATCAGAGAATGAAGAATCGAACGGTTGGCATCTGAGCTTTCACGATTTATAATTGGCTGATAAACTTGCTCTAGGGTCCCGAAACGTGGTTGGCCAGTCGGGGCACCGAACAGGGACGTGCTTGAATGTCCAACTAACCCAGAAGATTGTGACTATGTATCATCTCTTGCTTATCTCTCCTTTTGACTGTAAATGTAAATGTATCAGTATCGATTCTATTTGTCTGGTTTCTTGGGTAAAAGAGTACTCAGTATACTACCATTTTTACGCCTATCCGCGGATAAAGCTCTTCTCACAAAACTATGGTGTTAACTCAAACATATGCGCCCGCCGAGTACTCGAGCTTCTCTCTTTTTGGCTATCTTTGTCACTTGACTTGGCTCTAGATCTGTGGCCCGTGAAGCTTCAACCTCGATCTCGCCTGACATGAGCGCAAAGGTCACTGTCTCATAAATAGAACGCAAGCCGACGCTGTCATAAATCGTCTATGTACCAGCCCAAGAAGGGAGAAATGAAGTAGAGATTTATTCAGTTTGGTATTTTACCAAATATCAATCTGCAATGAATAAGGTCGAAGGGCAGCCGAATGCAAACACCGGAGGGAGTAAAGTTTCATTCATACAGATCAAGAAATGCTACCTACTAGTCGAAGACCGAGGTGAGAATGTCAACTTCAATACGAGGTGAGAAGCTCAGACAAGATTCTCCGCCCTCTTCGTGTACCCACCGTTGGTCCGTATCTAGTGATGGTTTCAAACCAGAGCATTGGAATTTCCTAGTGTTCCGGCGTTCTTCGTGAAACGTAGGCTAACATGATATATCTAAATTGAAACTTGTTGGAATAAGAATATCTCGTGCTTTCAAGCCCTCTAAACTTTCAGAATTACATCCTTCACTTGCTCTGCACATTAAGTGTTTCATATTCCACTCCCATAACACATGTACAAAGGCCAGACTCGTACAAGGTTAAGGTAGACCAGAGTCTGCTTATGCTGGTCCGGCCATAATGGAGATCCGTTCCTACGAGAAGACAGACGTTTAAACCAGGAAAGCAACAAATAATGATATGTATCCAAAAAAAACAAGTGGTAGTGCACAAAACCTTCAAGGTAGCGCTTAGAAGTCACCCCAGCTACGGCGGAATTTGTACTGTACACGATCCTTGTTAGTCACCTTAGTTGACTGACGAAAGGAAAATAAAGAAACTCTACCTTGTAGGGAAGATTTTTCCTGTACAGAACATAGTATGTTGAGTGAGGAACAAAGATATCAAGACCAAATGACATACCTCATCCTATCACCTGGGTTAACAGGGGGCGCATAACCATCATCACCGAGACCCCAAGCGCCTTTGGCCTCTGCTTCTGCCTTCGCATTCCTAAATCTCACTGCAGGATCTTGTTTTTCTGGAGGAGCGACTCGAGTAACTCGGGGATTAGGGGCAGTCGATGGCTCACTGGGCGGAGCGGCACCCTCGACCTGCTCAGCGTGAGGATGCTCGGCTGCCATAGGCTGCTGTGACCCGTCCTGGGGAGCTGCATTTTCACCGGCATGTTCCGCGTGTTCGTAAGATTCCAAAACCTCCTCTACACTGATTCCTTGGTACTTGGCTTCCCTCTCTGCTTCTTCACGTTCAATTTGTTCGTGTTGAGCGAAGTGTTCGATATCTTCGGCGTGAACGTAAGACTCGTCGGTTTGGGTTTCGGGTGTCGAGTGGAACTCCTCTAAAGTAAATAGTCAGGGTGAAAAGCAGGAACTTGTGGACCGAATTCAAACCTTCATGATGCAGGAAGAATTCTGGAACGTACGGGCAATCAGTTGGCGAAACAATACAGAACAAAAATTACGCACCACTCTCAACGTCATAATGGTGTCCTTCGGCACCCATATGATCAAAGTTGGGTAAACCGTCCAATCCTACGGCTTCGAACTCTTCGGGGGTGATCCTCCCATCTTTGCTAGCATCGAGAATACGCAGAACTTCGCCGACAATGTGGTCAGCTTTCTTCTGATGCTCTTCGTCGTCCTGAAGGTCATCAGTTTACAACAAGCAAGATATTGATATAAGCAATACCTTAGACTTTTTCTGCGAGTATACATGATGCACTCCATAAATAGCTTCTATCTCTTCTTTGTCCCAGAATCCATCCCTGGAGGGGATATCGTTAAGCCCACCGTGATACTTATCATGAATTGGAAAGATGATAACTAACCGGTTGAGGTCATGCAGTTGGAAGAAGCTCCGCAGGTCAAACGAATCACTGACCAAGAAAACACGTCAACACTTGAACCAGAGTGCAGTGCGTAAATAATGTAGTTACATGTGATGCTCCTTGGCCATCTACAAGGATAGAATGAGTACAAGAGCGGTACCTATCAAGTCAGGCTCGAGATGCGTACATGTCTTCTGGCATATTGTTGTATGGTTTCACCCTTCGCAGGACCTGAAGCTTCGTGTTCGTGGCCTCCATGCGCCAGTACGACAGAGATGAAATAAACGAGAGTGAGAGAAGAGAAGGTTCGCATCTTGCTGTGGAGGTGCAGGTGAACAACGAATTTCCGCCCACGTGTATGCCAGACCCAGTTTGGCAATCGCTTGTCAGCAGTTCCCGCGCTATACGCCACATCACCAGTCCACTGTAGGCATGCTCTGTTCACCTAGAAGGTTACTTATATTAAACAATAGTCTCAAGTTGTTGGTCACATTTGGACAGCCTAATCCTTAGCTTTCGCATTGCTAGAGATCCGGCGCTGGCGTTGACAGTTATAAACTTCACCACTAGTCTTTATATCTTGTGACATTTCATCCTAATTTCGCTAGGGTCGTCCTCAAAACGTGTTACAATATGGGCAGGTGGGTCGATGCGCGGTATACCGCCGACAAAAGCCACTTCAGATGAACGTAAGACACTGTGATTCTGACGTACTAAATACTCACATCTTTATTTTAGGCCTACTAGTACTCACTTGTTAACTTGAAATCTTCTTATCAGTACGGCAGTCGATGTGTGTTCGATTCTATCCACGACCCCACAACACCTCGAGATCAGGAATTAAGTTCAAGATATCTGAAACTACTACCATCATCAAGCCTTTCTCGTCTGCCATTGAAAAATCTACATAAGGACGTAGTCCGGTCGAAACGTAGGCGGAGATTGATGTCGGATAAATTCCGAACCCCGGGTAGCAGTTGGGCTGTACAAACTCTGGCAATGCCGCGGCTCCACAAGCCGTTCTGGGTATATGTGGGACAAGATTACGGGATCTATTACGGCCGTGTTTCGTTTCGTCCTTCTATTTCTTGAGTAGGAGTATCTCACCCGCCCGTGACCGCCTAAACCTCAATTTTCTTGACAATCCGTATGTAAGGTATCTTGTTGCCAACTCTCACGGTTGCTTATTGTCGCATTCCTGTGCGTCGGACCCAGGTGCCTGTCTTGAATGACCGCTTCTAGTTCTTGTCCGGAAAGCAGCTGAAACTTAGCTGTCTAAATCTTCGCGCTAAGACCGTTGAGAGGCGGTTTGTGTACCAGACATTTCGAATAATCTTGTCCTTCCCTATCAGTTTATGTGCACTACTTTCTTACAACGAATATTTTTCCGGTATAGACATTTTCTGGCTACTTCTAAAGAAAGTCCAGAGAGGCGTATTACCATTGTTTCGTAGATGAGAGCTCGGAAGCTTATAAAAAGATGCTTTTTAAAATTGTGGCGTGGAGCCATCAATCACTGGCCTGAGGCCTGAAGGACCGCTTTCTTACACGTGTGTTCCGTCCGACACTCTTCCGCAGAAGATTGGCGAGGCAGCGCAAAAGTATTCGGTCGATTTGTCGATGGATATTGGATTTTGTGCAACTGCGAGCTCAAGGGTGGCTGTTCGTCTTCTCGACTTCTATACATTCATTGTAGATGCCGCCGGGAACACCTAATCAATAGATTTACTGAAGTCTGATGAATTGCCCAAAACTGTATGGTGATGCGTATGCAAGCTTCCTTTACCGCAGTCGCTGGTTGCTAAGTAGTCTTCCTTGGATCTCCTTTGCATTCATTGTGCCTCCAGTATGCACGAGTTCTAACTCTTTTAAGGAGCAATGAAGTCTAACAATGACGCGTGTGGAGTGCGCTGATGCCTGCTCGTAGTAAGCCGTCGCAAGATCCTGTCTGTTGGTCTGATGGTTATTGTACCTAGTACGGAACCTCATTTAATGCGCGCGAAATTGAACCTGTGTGCAATTCATTCAAACAATGATGATAAACCATCAACCGGCAGTACTTTTGCGGTAAGGTGCGCTGGTATCTTTCTGGTTATATGCTTGATAAAAGAATGTGCTTCGGTATAGAACGAAATCCCAACCTGGGCAGGATGCAGACGAGAAGACAACTCTCTTGATCTGTGAACATTAAGTACTTCAGTAATTTTGATGACGCATAGGCCGCCGGGAGGCGATCGTTGTATATCAACAAGTCAACATACGTTTCCGGAACCCAAGTGACTCAGCAATCTCCGTAAAGACGGGAAAAAGTCATCCTAAAGGCTACAAATCCAAGTCTTTCTAGTCCTTGGAACTCGGATTTTTCAGCTGGAGATGAATACAACACTTGCTGTACACTACCCTATACGTTACCAAGTTGTTGAGAGCCTAGTCATTGCTAATTTTAGGCGCTTACAACGTTTGCCAAGAGCAATTTAAATCCCGAAACTGCCTTACAAATCCGCCAGATTGAAAAAATCTATATAATCATGGTCCCCTTCTCAATGTCACTCTGCTTTCGTCCCTCGTTCCATCTTCGTACCCTGCCCACATGGCCGATACGCCTGGTGACGCCGCCACTTTGTACGACGGCCGCGATGACGTCGAGGCTCGACGCTCTGGAACAGCAAACTCTTATTCAGATACCGGAGTGGACGTCGCTCGAGCGGAGAGGGAATTCAACGAGTTGTCGCGTCAACTCTCTCGACTTAGTCAACGTGATGGCGAAAAAGGATGGAGTAAAAAGGATCAGACAGTGGTCACTGTCACTGAAGATGTCGAGAAGGGAGGTGATACTGGCGAAGTCTTTGACTTGCGCGAATACTTGTCGTCCTCCAACGATGCCAATCAACAAGCTGGAATCAAGCACAAGGTACGTGTGAAGTAGATTTGATTGAACTTCTCATGCTCAGTCTCATTTCAGCACGTTGGCGTTACTTGGGAGGATCTCTTTGTCGAGGGAGTAGGAGGAATTGATAACAAGGTTGGTTGATTCTATTTATACGACATCAGATACTTAAATAACATTTTTAGTTCTATATACAAACGTTCAGCAGTACGCACGGATTGTTATTTTGTAACCTCCTATCTCCTAATTCTTGAACAGATGCACTCTTGGCCTTTGTTCTCAGCCCTATCACTCTGATATGGAGTTTGATTACGCCTTTACTTCCCCTGCAAAAGGCGCCGACTAGAACCATTCTCCATAAGTACGTCTATTTATGCATCCATTTAGCACAATTGTTGACCTGTCTAAAAGAAATTCCGGTGTACTTAAACCTGGTGAAATGTGTCTCGTTCTTGGATGCCCTGGTGCCGGTTGTACGACTTTTCTGAAAACAATCGCCAACAACCGCGAAGATTATGCTTTTGTTGGCGGTGAAGTTCTTTATGCCGGAATGAGTGCCGCCGAGATAGCCAAGCACTACAAGGGAGAGGTCGTTTACAATGAGGAAGGTATGTCAATTTTGATATAACCTGTAGCGTGGGCCGTTATTAGGACTTTACGCCGATTCAACCTAGTTCACGTCTCTAACTCGTTCCAATATTAGACGACAGACACATTGCCACCTTGACAGTTGCTCAAACTCTTCAGTTTGCCTTGTCAACGAAGACCCCCGGACCGAATGGACGTCTTCCCGGCGTGTCCAGAAAGGAATTCGATCGAGAAGTGCTGGAAACTATTTTGAAAATGCTGAATATCAGTCACACAAAGTCCACACTAGTTGGCGATGAGGTAACATTACGCCGATCTCCTTGGCCAAAAATGCTGATCTTGCATTTGTTCACAGTTCGTGCGTGGCGTTTCAGGAGGTGAACGAAAGCGTGTCAGTATCGCCGAAATGATGGCGACTCGTGCCCGTGTTCAGTGTTGGGACAATTCGACTCGTGGTTTAGATGCTTCTACGGCTTTGGATTTCGTCAAGAGTTTAAGAATTATGACTGATATTCTTGGTCAGACCACCTTTGTCACTCTGTCAGTAATTTTCCCAATTTTAATTAACCTCCACTCATTGAGTAATTTCTAGTTACCAAGCCGGCGAAGGTATCTATAATCTTTTCGACAAGGTTATGGTTTTGGACGAAGGTCGCCAAGTGTTCTATGGTCCCCCGTCTGAAGCTCGCGCATATTTCGAAAACCTTGGTTTCAAGCCTCTTCCCCGTCAAAGTACCGCAGACTACCTTACTGGTTGTACGGATCCCAACGAGCGTCAATTCGCTCCTGGTCGCACTGCAAATGATGTCCCATCAACGCCTTCTGCGCTGGAAAATGCTTTCCGTCTGTCTAATTATGCTCATGAGCTCGATGAAGATCGGCAGAGGTACAAGAAACTCCAAGAAACCGATAGAGCTGATCAAGAGGCGTTCCGGGCTGCTGTCGCTGCAGATAAGAAGAGGGGGGTTTCCAAGAAGAGTCCGTATACTCTCGGATTTACCGGTCAAGTTCGCGCTCTCGTCGTGAGGCAGTTCCAGCAGAAGATGCAAGATAAGTTCCAGCTTTACACAAGCTTTGCTCTGTCGACTGTAAGTAATTATTGAATAATCTCGCTTTTGTGCAGAAGCATTAATCATTTTATTTTTTAGATTCTCGCTTTAGTTCTTGGAGGAGCATTCTGGAACTTGCCATTAACATCGGCTGGAGCATTCACTCGTGGAGGGTGAGTAGAATAATACTTCTTTTTGGCGCTTGTTCATATTTTGCTCTCGTAGTCTCATTTTCATGGCTTTACTTACAACGTGCCTGGACGCTTTCGGAGAGATGCCGATGCAAATGATTGGAAGACCTATTCTTCGCAAGCAGGTAGGAATTAAATGACAAAGGTTGTACAACCGAATCTCACCCAGATATGACAGACATCCTATAGCATGTATCGGCCCTCAGCTATTGCGATCGCCAACACGGTTTCTGACATACCGTTCTCATTTACTCGAATTTTGATCTTCAATATCTGTGTCTACTTCATGTCTGGTCTCGACAGAAGTGCCGGTGGCTTCTTTGTCTTCCACCTTTTCACCTACACTGCTTTCCTGGTCATTCAAGGGCTGTTCAGGACTTTTGGTCTAATATGCACCAACTTTGACTCTGCCTTCCGACTTGCAACATTTTTCATTCCCAACTTGTAAGTTTAATCACACTCTTTCAGATCGAGCCTAATCCTATGCATTCTAGTGTTGAATACGGTGGATACATCATTCCGGTTGATAGCATGAAACGTTGGTTATTCTGGCTTTACTATCTCAATCCAGTTGCATATGGTATGTTTCGACATCATTATAACAATTATATACTTACATTGTTCCTAGCGTGGCAAGGATGTATGGAAAATGAATTCAGTCGTATTTCGGTGAGCCTCTTATTGCGAGATAGTGTCACCTAGCTCATTGCGATCTCATAGTTTGCCTGCAACGGAGACTACGTCGTTCCACGAAATGGTGGGCTGCTTGATATATATCCGTAAGTGTTAATTGAAAAAGCATGGGACTGCTGATTTGACAATGCGCAGTGATGGTCTCGGACCGAACCAAGTCTGCACATTGTTTGGTGCAGAGGGCGGTAGCGCTAATCTCAGCGGCGACACGTATATTAATGCGGCCTACGGAATCTTCACCTCTGACGAATGGAAACGATGCTTTGTCGTTCTTGTTGGATTCTTCATCGCGTTCCAGTTGACTCAGGTGATTGCTTTGGAATACTTCCCCCAATATGGTGCAACACTTGGTGTCAACATCTTTGCCAAGGAGGATGCCGAGACCAAAAGACTCAACCAGATTCAACGTGAAAAGAGGCAGAGGAAAAGAGAACAGGGTAATGCTGACAAGACCATCGAGGTGGTAACGAAATCGTGAGTATACTGGACAACCCTTTAGTAGCGAGCACTGATTTTTTTGGCAGAGAGGCTGGACGTCCCTACAGAAAAACCTTCTCCTGGGAGGGTCTCAATTATACTGTGCCAGTTCCAGGTGGTGAACGCCGGTTGCTTCACGACGTTTATGGTTATGTCAAACCTGGTACACTGACGGCTCTCATGGGGGCGTCAGGAGCGGGCAAGACTACGTGTTTAGATGTCTTGGCTCAAAGAAAGAACATTGGTGTTATCACCGGAGATATCCTCGTTGACGGCCGACCGCTTTCGTCTGATTTTGCTCGTGGAACTGCTTACGCCGAACAAATGGATGTCCACGAGGGTATGTCGTCTCTGCTGCGAGTCAAAGGTTTTTGGGATGACCTTATTCTATACAGGAACCGCCACTGTTCGGGAAGCCATGCGTTTCTCTGCCTACCTTCGTCAACCCGCTGAAGTACCCAAAGAAGAAAAGGACGCCTACGTTGAAGAAATCATCGAGCTACTGGAGCTTCAAGATTTAACTGAAGCCATGGTCGTGTCACTCAACGTTGAGGCCCGCAAGCGTCTGACAATCGGTGTCGAATTAGCTAGCAAGCCTGAGCTTCTTCTATTCTTGGATGAGCCAACATCGGGTCTCGATGCTCAAAGTGCCTGGAACTTGGTCCGATTCCTCCGAAAATTGGCAGATCAAGGTCAGGCTATTCTCTGTACCATCCATCAGCCTTCCTCCCTCCTTTTCGAAAGTTTCGATCGTTTGCTGCTCTTGGAACGTGGCGGAGAAACAGTTTACTTTGGTGACATTGGATCAGATTCACACATCCTTCGTGAATACTTTGCTCGTTACGGCGCCGAATGTCCTTCCAATGTTAACCCTGCGGAATACATGTTGGAAGCTATCGGTGCAGGTGTTACCCCCAGAGTGGGTGATCGTGACTGGAAGGATGTGTGGCTTGACTCTCCCGAGTATTCTGCTGTCAGGAATGAAATCGAGTTGATCAAGCAGCGCGGTTTGGCGAGACCCGAGGAAAACAAGAAGAACACGTCTACATGTATGTTTTTTCGGATGTCGACTTGAATTTTGTACTTACACCGTTTCTAGACGCGACCTCGTTCCTTTACCAATTGCAACTCGTTGTCAAGAGGAACAATTTAGCTCTATGGCGCTCGCCCGACTACATCTTCACTCGTCTCTTT
Source organism: Stygiomarasmius scandens (assembly GCA_037954225.1). Classification (NCBI taxonomy): domain Eukaryota; kingdom Fungi; phylum Basidiomycota; class Agaricomycetes; order Agaricales; family Campanellaceae; genus Stygiomarasmius; species Stygiomarasmius scandens. The sequence continues at coordinate 1,322,011 of JBANRG010000008.1, read as the reverse complement.
GTTTGCAGTTTCATATCGCTTTGGGTGTCCCTATCGTTCCTGCAACTCGGTAATAGTGTTCGAGACCTCCAGTTCAGAGTCTTCTCTATGTGAGTTGTTTTCTTGCTATCGTTAGCCCGTATACTTACATAAATATCAGCTTCTGGGTTTCTATCTTGCCTGCTATTGTTATGACACAGATTGAACCATTGTTCATCCACAACAGACGTATATTTATTCGAGGTTGGTAACATTACTTTTATTCTTCTAGTCGAGACCGCTGACTTGTCGATAGAATCCTCCAGTCGTATCTATTCTCCTTACGTGTTCGCTATTGGTCAACTCCTTGGTGAAATTCCTTACAACATCATGTGTGGTATCGTCTACTGGGTTTTGATGGTCTACCCAATGGGCTACGGACAAGGAAGTGCTGGTCTGAACGGCACAGGTTTCCAACTCCTCGTCGTTCTCTTCACGATGCTATTCGGTGTTTCCCTCGGTCAACTTATAGCTGCGATTTCGCCAAGTGTTCAAGTTGCGGTCTTGTTCAACCCGTTCATCAATCTGGTCCTCAGTACATTCGCTGGTGTGACCATCCCATACCCGACCATGATCAGTTTCTGGCGAAGTTGGCTATACCAACTCAATCCTTACACACGTCTTTTGGCTGCCATGTTGTCTACCGAGTTGACGTATGTATATTATTCTTGCGCGCGCGAACAAATTCTGACTTTTTCTTTTTATATAGTGGTCTACAGATTCAATGCAGAAGCGACGAATTCGCAATCTTTGATCCACCCTCTGGCCAAACTTGTGATGACTGGGCCCAGCCCTTCGTCAAAGCATTTGGTGGTTACTTGGATAACGGTTCCGATACTTCTGCTTGTCGATACTGCCAATATGCAGTCGGTGATCAGTTCTTCACGCCATTAAACATTGCGTTTAGCAACCGCTGGCGAGATGCGTTTATCATCTTTGCATTCTTTAGTAAGTAGTAACATCTCCTTTGGTAGAACTTCGACTGATGGTGATCTAGTCTTCAACGTTATTGTCACGATCATCGCGTCTCGTCTACTCCGTTACGCCAAACGGTAGACAATTGCAATGTCTTTTATTATTGTGGTTTTCGTGATGACGTTGATGGTAATTTATGATTGTCTCGTATCGCTTTGCATGTTTTCGACCGTGATCTACGATTAATACGACCCTAGAACGATTGGTGGATCACGATTTTTCTGGCATCAGTAGCAAACACTCGCTGTATTTTTGGTAAACCGTGCAGGACTTACGCACACACGTACATACATTTTCTTTCTCTCGCATACTTATTGCATTCTATATATCGATATAAGTACATACCTAACTAACACATACCTATAGATATCAGTTTTAGTTTACAGAAATCAATTTTGAGTTTGATTGCAATTGCTCTTGCCCTTTGTTGTCAGAACTGTGCTAAGATTGGGCTCATAGTCCGTGTGATTAACTCGTTGCAATCCTAGAAAACTAATAACTTTCTCTTTTCTACATTTTTGCAAAAATCGTTCGCGCATAGATCAAGTTTCAACTTGAAACGATGTTTCTGCACACTAGAATTTTTTGTTTAGCGCTAGTAAGAGGAGCTATTAATTTTTGAGTTCGCGTCGCAGCCTGCAAATCCTTCGTTGGGATAGCAGATGCAGTAGAGTCAAGGACATCTATCAGTTGAATGAGGGATCTATGTAAATATCTAATTAAGTTAAAACTTGTAGACCTATCGAACAAACCATTCAGCCCACATCGTGTCATGAAAAAGAATTACACTGACCTGATCTTCAGTATACCCCAATTCCTTCAAAATCCCACCCAACTCTCCCTGCTTCATCCCTGCCTTCTTTCCAGCAATCGCAGCAACCTGTCCCGGCGGCCCACAAACAAACACCTTGGCTTTTTCTCCCAAATCCGCTTTAGGTACGTGTTGTTGCAAAAGTTCCTTGGTAATATATCCCGAAGGTCCAGTCCAATCCTTTGGAGGCTTATCCAACGTGTAAACAACGTCAAACTTGTTGGGATATTTAGCTTTGAGAGCGTCGAGTTCGGGTTTGAGAAGAATATCGGATTCGGTAACGTTTGAGAATAAGAGGGTGAATTTGGTATTGTTGGAAGGGGAGGAAAGGGCGTGAGTTAGGATTTGGTAGAGTGGTGTGATGCCGGAGCCTCCGCCGATGAGGGCGACTTGTTCGAATTCGTTCACTAGAAGGATTTATGAGAATGGCGTTTTTCAGTTTCTATATATGTGATTTTCGTACTTTTCCAAGGCCATTTGGGAATAGGGCCCTTGATAGAGAGCGTGTCGCCTTCCTACATGGATAAATAACGTCAGAATGACATGGGATCACGTATACACGGCATTGGAACGTTGACAGTGCCCGTAACCCAGTGTCCTAGGACCAGGCCAGGCACAGCTGTGACTTGTATATGTATGTACATACCTTGAGAGAGTGAATGTGCTTTGACGCGTTCCCATTGTCATACTTTTTGATTAAGAGAGTGAGTTCACCAGGGAGGTCAGGTGGAGAGATGGGGGTGTAAGGGCGGATGATGGGTTTGCCCTTGTCGTCTTTGAGGGCTTCAGGGTCGGAAGATTTGACGATGAGGCAGGAGGCGACTGGGAGGAGGGAGGCTTCGTTGTTGGGAAGCTCAAAGATGAATCTAGAGATGTGTAAAAATATAATAAACGCGGAGTGTTTGCGAGGACCTACTCTGACGTGTTGTGGTTGTAAGGCTTTATCTTCTTCAGCTTAAAGTCCTTGAAATTTTCGGGGTCAAGAGGGCTCTTTTCTTGTTTGGGCTTTGTGTCCTGAAGGCTCATGTAGTAGTAGCCTCCGAGACCGACCGTCCCTGCACCGATGAGGTACAAGGGGAGGTTGGACTGTTTCTTTGGAGCAGACGCAGTAGCATAACTGCGAGATACACGGACAAAGTTTGAGCGAGCCTAGAAGATATGATGATTAGAAGAAAAGAGGGAAATGAAGGCACATACAATTGCACGAGTAGCAAGGAATGACATTGTTGGAACGAGAAGCGCGATTCAGAGCCGCGACAACTTTCTCGCTTGCGCTGACGTCATCGTGGAGTGTTTGCTCAAAAAGCAACCAGCCAAAAAGCGCTTGATTATCATTCAATCGTCCTCATCGTCTTATACCACTGGTCTCCTCGACGCTGCTCCAGACGACGAGCTCCAATTCCCACCGCTATTCCTATTTTCGGAACTTGACCGTACCCGTTCCTGATCACCTCTTCTTCCTTCACGACCACCACCATCCATGTCCTTTGTCAAACTATCCATCTTTGGTACCTCATTCGAGGTCCGTATTTCTCGTCAGTCTTGTAATACACATTCTTACTGCTGCTGAACAGGTTACTACTCGCTATGTCGACCTGCAACCCGTCGGAATGGGTGTGTCCGTTTGAGACCATCATATGCGTTTTTGTTGATTGCTTTGCCTTTTAGGTGCTTTCGGTCTTGTTTGGTAGGGCTCTGCATCAATGTACTACACTCTCCTCATTCACATCCTCGCTCAGCTCCGCAAAAGATCAACTGACTGGATCGTCGGTGGCGATCAAGAAGATTATGAAGCCTTTTAGCACCGCAGTACTGAGCAAGAGGACCTATCGAGAGCTCAAGCTCTTGAAACACATCCAACACGAGAATGTATGCATTCAGTCACTCGAGTGGCTCTTGTCTGACACAAAAGTCGGCAGATTATCAGTCTTAGCGATGTCTTTATCTCTCCCTTGGAAGATTTGTACGCGGTTTTTGGACAGCTTGGAGACCTCCTATTCACACGTCTTGTTCAGATACTTTGTGACCGAACTGCTCGGTACTGATCTACATCGACTGCTCACCTCTCGTCCCTTGGAGAAGCAGTTTATTCAGTATTTCCTCTATCAAATTTTGGTTCGCCTTTCCTCCCGCAATTAACCAATTTGCAATCGGAAGCCTGATGCCCTTTTTAGCGCGGTCTGAAATACGTTCATTCAGCGGGTGTCGTGCACCGGGACCTTGTATGTCTTACTTGTCCCGATCCTTCCTATCCAGCTCACTTTCTTCTAGAAACCCAGCAACATTCTCGTCAATGAAAACTGCGATCTCAAGGTCATTTCTCTACACCTTTTTCGGACAAGTCTCTCACACTGCCCATATTCCCCTCTGCCCCTAAATTACACAGATTTGTGACTTTGGCCTCGCACGAATTCAAGATCCTCAAATGACCGGTTACGTGTCAACACGGTACTACCGAGCACCCGAAATCATGCTCACCTGGCAAAAATACGATGTCGCAGTCGACATTTGGAGTACTGGATGTATCTTTGCGGAGATGTTGGAAGGAAAGCCGCTCTTCCCCGGCAAAGACCGTATGTCCGCTTCCTTACTCCCTTTTCCATTTCCCATCTTGCACCTCCCCGTTTCATTTCGCTTTTGGCGAAGCCACTGGTGCTTTTGGATGCTCGTTCTCTACGTCATTCGTATCGATATTCCCGTGTTCCTCGCTAACCTTCATCTGCTTCTCTTATCGTTTAGACGTTGATCAATTCTCAATCATTACCCAGCTCTTGGGAACACCTCCTGATGATGTCATTGAGACCATCGCCAGCGAAAACGTCAGTACAACTTTTGATTGATTTACTCTTCTCACTTGTCCTCGAGGCTGACGACGTCATTTTATTCTCTAGACACTGCGCTTTGTCAAGTCGTTACCCAAACGAGAACGTGTACCTTTTAGCCAAAAGTTGAGGACGACAGATCCTGATGGTATGTCCAAATTTACATTTGTTGCTTTGTCCTTGCCTGTTTTGGCTTGTTCTGCTCGAGATTTTGAGTCTCCATTTCTCCCCTCGTTCCGACTCTCCGAGTAATATCTAACCTTATTCCTCGTCCCTAGCCCTTGACCTCCTCGAGCGAATGCTCGTTTTTGACCCCCGCAAACGCATAGACGCCACTGAATCCCTAGCACACGAATACGTCTCTCCATACCACGACCCGACTGACGAACCTGAAGCACAAGAGAAATTCGATTGGAGTTTTAATGACGCGGATCTTCCTGTGGATACGTGGAAAGTGATGATGTATAGTGAGATTTTGGGTGCGTTTATCGGTGTTTCTGCTTCGCTAGCCGACTAGCTCACTTCTTCGTAGACTTCCACAGAGTTGGAGACGCCTCGACAGCGGGTATATCCGAGGGCGCTCTCGCGGGCCCAGAAGGAACGGAAGAAGCTGCGATACCGGCTGCGGGTGCGGAGTAGATTGGTTGGATTGTACAAGGAAGGATAGAAGTTTGTTTTCTTTGGCTTTTGGAAGATGTTAGATGAAAAAGGAAAAAGAAGAATGACAGATGGAAGAGAAGAGAAGAGAAGAAATTGTACAAATGAATCGAATCGAATCAATCCGGAGATCCCAAGAAGGCGTTTTTTGTTGTCGGCAACCCACTCATCGTTCATCATCCACCCTTGTTCCATTTCCCTTTATGTTAGCGCAGTGCATAAACGCTTTTCGCTAGGCATTCCCCGGTTTTCCACCTTTTTTTTTTCATACACACACAGCTTGTCATTTGATCTAATTACCTGTTGTTTACGCTGTTGTTTTCTCTCTCACCTGGTGTATCTCCATCTTAATCGCTCGCTGGTCTTTGCCTCATTATCTATGTATAGTGCACGCATGATACGTACATACGTTTTACTTTTTTTTTTTTTTCACTACTCTACATGTTACATATAGCATAGCGAAACCTTGTCTCGGCTTAGATAGCTTGTGTGTCCCTTTTTTTGTGTTTCCGACTTGGGTGTCTGGCTGTCTGGCTACTGGTGTGTCTTTCTTCCTCAGGCTGTGATTAATGTTTTTTTTTTTCCCGTGACTCTGATAGTTGTACTATGTGCATCGTGTTTTTGTTGCAGTTTCTTGTTGGTGTATTGTTCTTTATCTACGGTCTCATTTCTCTACTACAAGTTAATTCATACACGGACTATAAAACAAGCAATGAATGGCTTTGATTTTTACGGGTATATTTCTCCTCGCCGATTTGTTCTGTTCAGGTGTTGGTACATATGCTCAAAGTCGATCCAGTTCCTGTGATTGCGGCAAGTATTTCCGAAAAGAAAAGGTTTAGATCGGGCGTGTATACGAAGACAATAGATAGTATCTAGATAAATGGAACGCATCCGTTACAAGGCCCTGTAAGTTTAACTACTGTTAGGTCTAGAGCACAACTATTGACCGTCAAATATAAGTAGTTGCATTTCGTTTAAAGAAAGGATTTACCGCCGTTCCTTGAAAAAATGGAACGCATCCGTTACACTCATGGGCGTGGCTCTAGCAAGTTTAACTACTGCTAGGTCTAGAGCACAACTATTGACCGTCAAATATAAGTAGTTGCATTTCGTTTAAAGAAAGGATTTACAGCCGTTTCTTGAAAAAATGGAACGCATCCGTTACACTCATGGGCTTGGCTCTAGCAAGGTTAACTACTGCTAGGTCTAGAGCACAACTATTGACCGTCAAATATAAGTAGTTGCATTCCATTTAAAGAAAAGATTTACAGCCGTTCCTTGAAAAATCGTAATTAGTTAACTAGAGCCAGCCTGAGACTGCATGAGAGCTTGCAAGTCTCGATAGTTAAAAGTAGGTGCAGAAACCGCTGACTGCACAACAGAAATTGGTCGCAAAGGAGCTCTGGGATTGGTACGGTTAGCTGGGGGTATTCGCCTAGGGATGGATAATCGATTTTCAGTGGAAGGTCTCTGAGATGTGGCGGGTGGTGAGACCATCGTTGTATATTTAAGATTTGGGGGCCTGAGAGTTTCTGGACGAGCTTCAAGATTTGAAGCCTTGGACATAAGAAACCTACGAATTGGGCTGCTGCGATCATCCGTTGGGGCTACAGGAACCAGTTCAGGATGGAGAGATTTCTGGAAGACTGTGTCCGGCAGATAGACTGATATTACTCTCCCATCCCGCATTCCGAATGTGATGATATTCCCTCTCATCGTGATACTTCGGCAGTGGAATTCCAGTGGCAACTTCCATACGTTTTTTTCAGAGACCTGCAGTGTGTTTGTTTTCACATTGAATCTCAACTTCAATTGTAACTTGTCACCCATAGACCTGATGAGGGAGGCCCAAGGCTCATCAGTTGGTCTATGCCAGATTTCCCCGGTGGTAGAATCTAGAAGATGAACCTTGGGTGATTCCTGGACAATATCATCAATTTGGTCATTTCTATCCGTTACTAATTCCTTGCCAGTGATCACATCCCAAAATTTGGTGGACCATGGAGGAACTTTCATTGATGAACGGATGAGGAATCCATCTCCAAATATCTCAATGTTGTCAGGTCCCCTGTCATGTCGAGAGAGAGGAATATTTTCGAAAGAACTGATATCCCAAATTCGAATTGGATTTTGGAAAGCTGCTGATACCATTCGTGTACCATCTGCCGACAGTGCAATTGCAGACGCGTTGTAAAAGGAACCGTGGAAAGCTGCAAGCCTTTTCCCGGAGAGGTCCCATGCGTAGATTGTACCGTTTTCTGTAGTTGAGAAGACTGATCTACCTAGAGGATCTATGGCGAGTGGTTGATAGTTTCGTCTGTCCTCAACGATTACTTGCCGAAAATATCTTCTTTCACGGTCCCATATACAAATGGTGCCATCAAGTGCGCTGGAAATCAACTGGTCACGAGTGAATATCAAGGCAGTCACATCACTTGTGTGTTTCCTGAGATTGGCAAGTCGCTGTCCGTCACAAGTCCTGTACACCACAATAACTCCACAGCTTGTCCCAACAGCAAACTGTGAACTATCGGGGCTGAATGCGATTGACTGAAATAATCTTATGATGGGTATGTCGGATTTCAGAGGCCCTCCGTCTAGAATGTATAAGGTCGGATACATCTGTCGTTTTGTGTGCAGGTTGACGACGCAAAGTTCATCTGAACTGCTCCCGAGTACCACAACTTGTCTATCCGGTGAGAACGACATTCTGCCAAAGGTAATTCCGGCAACATAATTGGCAGGTGGTACGATTCCGAGCTCGGACAAATTACTACTAGCAGAGGCTGGAACAATGTTCCATGCACGCTGTCGAGATCGGGGGCCATTGTGTAGGGACCGGTCCCTTTCTAGTGTCCATTCCTCCTGTCTTTTTTGCCAGACAAGCTTTCCAGTAATAGCGTTCAACTGCTTTATAGTCCCCTTCATGGAAGCTGACAAGATTGTAGTGTCGTCGACAGAAAAAGTGACGTTACTTGGTGCGTCAACCTCTTGGGCAGGTAACAATTCCAGGCCCGTTGTTGCATCCCACAGGCGAATCAGGCTTGGTACCTCGTTCTCTTGTACATCGGGTAGTACTTCCAAGCCTGTTAACGCATCCCACTGGCGAATCCTTCTGGAACTACATGATAGAAACTTGGTACCGGTGGATGAGAATGACAAGGAATAAAACCGTTCATCCTGCTGCTTGAGTACTCGGAGTGACTTGGACCACCGGCGTTGATAGCCACCGAGGACAGTCGGAAGGTGAAGGTTATGAAATAACCGGTACAGTCGGGAGTCCACTGGAGCGAACGGGAGAGCAGATAAACGGACGAGAGAGGGGTGCGCAGCGATGGTATCTGTGAAAAAGCTAGCGAATCGGAGCCCATCATAGATCAATTCTTGCAAATTTGATAGGTGTGGTATGAATTCCTATATCACGACATAAGTAAAGTTCTGAACATATAGTAATAGACTTACTTTCACCCATGCAAGAAGCTTCTCCAAAAAATTTGCACATCTCCATGAGATTTTCAAGCTGCTCATTGCTTCAAACCAACATAGCAAATTTTTCTCGAGGAAATCGAGCAATTGACTGTCAAATCCCTCCGGGCAAACCTTCATCTCGATAACGTGCATCACCCAATATGTGGAAGCATATATTGCCGCATCATTGAGATCATCTCGTTTGCGCCCTAGGTCCGCTTTTGAATAGGTGATAGCCATAACTGAGAGGCAGTTCTGGATCAAGATGACGGTGTGGGCAGCTTGGTCAATGTACCAAACTTCATTCCGACAAGTTGAAAGATAATCGGCGAACGAAGAGTGAATAAGCCTTATAGGACCTTTACAGCGGAGTACACTGCCGAGCTTATCGATAATCCGAGAGCTGCTTAATTGGAGCAGTTGATTGATCGCATTAGATGTTAGTGGTGTCTTCGCTATGAGAATAAGTCCAATGACGGCGCAAGCCTCTTGCGTGAAATGCGTGCCTTGTTTCCACTGGCCAGCCAACTTCAGTGCCGTAGCATATATACGATAGAGCGTCTCGAGTGGTTCCGTGACGTTGTCAATAGAATCATCAATAAGCGCGGCAAGATTTTCTTCAGGATAGTCACCACCACCAACAAATTTACAAGCTACAGCCGCCCAGATGAAGAGACCGTTCGCACGCTGTACAAGTTTCTGCAACAGCTGTTCATCCGGCCACTTATCCTTTATAAGTACTGAGTCGAGAGCTGCGATATTGGACAGTTCTCGCCGAATATAGAGCTCGATGTCTTTGGGATTTCCTTCAAGCTCATAGACAGTAATATGGGGCAGCCGACTGTTAAAGATGGCGGAGGCAACACGTTCCGTCCTGCTGGTGATAATCACACGCACAGTACTCGGCAGAAGGGCTATATTGGTTGAAAGGATTTTGAAAAACTGCTGTCGATCGGATTGTCCTTCATCACTGCACTCGTCCAAAGCATCAATTACAATGAGGATTGGTCCCTCTTCAGCTATTGCCTCGACTGAGTTGAGCGGTGTTGTAATCAGTTCCTGGAACTGGACTTCGAGAGGCATGCCAGTCATTCGCACGTTGTTCTCGAATGCAGTCACAACCTTGTCAATAATTCTCGAGTCAAACTGACACAGCTGGTACGAGAGAGTGCGAATGACCCCTAGACTGCGGTTTCTTTCTGGCATATCACGATTGAAATATATGAAGGCACCAAGACGCTTGAGTTGGGCAAAGTAGTCAGCAATAGTTGTTGCGAGAGTACTCTTGCCCGTCCCTGCCATGCCTTGTATGAACAACAGCTTATGAGCTGGAGACGAGTCGAGTGCCCAGCGAACAACATATTTAATGTGTTCGACACAGGTGTCGAGTTGACATCTGGAACGGCTCTCCCAGTCATCGTAGGAGATCGGCAAGAGTTGCCTCTGCAATGCTTCAGATACGCATTCAGTGAAAGAAGATTCTGACCAAGGTCTCCATGTACGTACTGATGTAGATGCTTTGTTGCTCAAGATTACTATTTTGCGACCCAAGCTTAGCGACTCTATCCTCTATCTCCTTTATCCGTTCAGATATCTCTCGCAAATCTCCTTCAGTGCGCAGAGAAGTCAAAGTTACAGTAACAGCAATGCCGGTGTCCAAAGACTTTCCGAGAAGGGAAAACACCTCTTGGAAATGCTCGATCTTGTCCGTATCTTTTCCGGAGATGAGGTTAGAGACGGAACGCTCTGAGTATACATTAATAAAATATCCAGCCAACTTGAAGGCTGAATCAACTCACCAATAAAATGTCGACGCGTATAGTCCTGAATAAAAGATACACACTCCACTGTTGTGGTCAGTATGGAACGAATCACGTCTTCTAAAGCAGAAACAAGGCCTGTGTCCTTTTGAGATGAGAGAGGCTTGACAAAAATATATAAATTCTTCATTTGTCCAACGAGGACCTTTATTCGCTTTTCATTCTCCAATTCTTTATGAAACGGCTTAACAGACAAATTAGGAGATGCTTCAACAAAATCTTTGAGACCTTACCTTTACCATAAAGATAACAGCTTCCACAGCGACAAGCACAAAGGAGTTCAACTAGAAACTCAAGTCGATAATATTTGCATGCTGGCAAGAAGAGATCTTACCCCAGCAAAAACCTTGACAACGCCTGCCAATGTTTGTAATGACTTGAGGATATCTTGCAAAGACTCCGAAAGACTAGGGAATTCAAACTCATCCAAGGGATTGAATACGGCCTCACCCGTCTCCGGGTTACGTTGTTGGAGATCCCCCAGGGAAGACTCTGCAGTTACGATCTGGGCTCGTATGGTGAGTGAGCCTTGTGGGGAGAGATTCAGGATTATATCTGTACATATACGCATGGTACTGAGCTATGGGCCGACAGGCATGAGATCGAGTACTCACCCTCAGCCGATGATTGGACTAGGTCTTTGACCTCAGCTTCTACATATCCTAACCGATGTTCTTCGTCCCTTTTTTTCATCAACGGTACCAATCCAGCATCGAAAACATCAAATCGGACATTGGAATCTGGTGCAATAGCGGTGCTAAACCTCATTGATCAGAAGAGAGATGATCAATTGTACTACATACATACAAAATAAAGTCGCAGTCCCAGGATGGTCGAGTAGAGTTGCGAATTGGACGCGTTTCGGCACCTGGATTACCTTCCACTTGGACAGAAACGTAAGCGGAAGGTTTTCTATGCAATTTGCTCTCAAGGTGGAGCTCTTTGGCCGATTTCACTGAGTACGGTTAGCATAAAGCATTATATATTAGAAAAACGCGAAATACCTGTGATTCTGATGTTGATTTTTCCGTCCATAAAAGAACGCGATCTGTTTGTTCATCCAATGACTTAAATAGGCTTGGTCACGGCAGTAGAACAAGCAGCCGTAAACATGCACGTCGATGGCCGCGAGACGAGGTTCCAGTTTGCGGAGTTGCCCAGAACATCAAAGTGAACAGTCTTCAGCCATATCTTGGCATTGTTGGATCAAGTCCGAAAGTGCTCAGGTACACCCCTGACGCATTCGAGGTATGTCACGTGTTATTGTCGGCAATAAGAATTCGGCCGTGGCAGTGGCCAGTGGGGCATACATGAATCAAGTTGGTGAACATTCGTCAGTAGTAGACATTCAAGTCCTGGCGAAATATCCGCTGCACTCAGAGGCAGATTTGACCCGAGATCTGTGGACATCGCAATATAACAGGGACTGCAGCGTCGTAAACAGCACTGGTCTCAAAGCTTCAAGTTGAACTCTCGTACTATTCTACGGGGCCGTGAAAGACATTGAGTTACATTAATACATGTGTGTCGTATGGTATGACGATGAATACTTGGGTAGTATGTACTTTGCGAAGAGATATCGAAAAAGGAAAAAGGTCGTTAATGGAATGGTGGTTTAATAGCACTTGTTGGTAATGGAATGACGAGGAGAGAAAAGCGGGAAGGAGGGGAAAGGGAAGAAAGTGTTGGCGGCCGAGCACCACAGAGAGCTCGCAGGCCCGGACGAAGGCGAAGATAAAGGACAAAGGTGAAGAACATGTAAATAAAAACAAGACATGGGCCATGAGAAAGAGACAAGGATGATACATTGTGGTAGTAAAATAGTGGGTAGTTGTTATGAAAACAAGAGACGAAAGAGATGCAGAAAACAGATGATGCTAGGAGCTGAAGAGAGTAGGAAAGCAAGAAGAGATGATAATAAGATTAGAACCGTCCATCAGTATATACTTATCTTCAGAGTTCACAGAGTCAGTCTAACTTCCGCTGAGAAATACAATGTTACAATGATATAGGACTGTAGAAAAAGGCGAACGAGAGACGAATAATAAAGAAAGGGTGTGAGACACATCTAGAGGCCAACACGACGCGACAACTTGACGACTCTTCATGATATGGGAGTCGAATGATACGCCTGCGACTGGTAAGACGACGGAGGGGCCTTATCATCCTTGTCCTTCTTCTTCCCAAATCCAAGTCCAAGCATTGGAGATGAAATGCTCAGTTTCCTGGTGGCTCGTTTGATCGGCCCACTCGACCCACTCGAAGCGCTCGTGTTGGCCCCCACTAGTGAGCTCAGCCCGGGAGGAGCTCCACCTGACGACATTGGTCTTCCATTCATGAAAGCCCCGTTACCGTTGCTATTGGTCGCAAAACTGTCTGTTGTCGTCGTCGGCTTCCCCGAGTCTACCGTTGCTGCATGCACATGCCCATTTGCCACCAGAGAAGGTAATGGCGGTACAGGTGGTAAAGGCCTCGGTGTTGACATCGTGTCAGCAGGCGTACCTGTCGCAGTCGCCGGCCGAGGGCCATCAGTCGCCGCTCTTTTGTGGGAATTCTTCCGTGGTAAACTTGTCAACGATTTTTTATGGTCGGGTGATCGAGGTGGAGGATCTGGTGATGTAGGAAATGGAGAAGGTGCGGGATTGTTTAATGAAGACTTTCTGGGTGGCGGACTGTTCAACACGGTAGGTGAAGGTGCTGAAGAAGGAAGAGTAGGCATGTTTAGATGAGTTGAACCAGTTGAAGAGGTCGCAGAACCCGGAGGAGAATCATAAATGGCTGAATGCCGACCTTGGTGGTGATTAGTGCTGGCGTCGCTGACAGTAGACTTGGGCCTACCCGCAGCCATCGGCGCAAATGTTGCAGCGTCGAACATTGAGACGTCGGATGAGGGCTTTCGGGGTTTCTTGGGAGCAGGGCCCGTCGCTGACCTGAACCGGTGTGATGACCCATTGGACGATGACGAAGCAGTATGGTTTTCTGTTTTGGGCGAAGAGACGGGACTACCAGGCATGTCGGATAAAGCTTCTCGGAATTTATCCGTTGTTGCCTTGAGGCTCTTTCTCTTGCCAACGCCAAACCATCCGCCACTCTTACGGTCCGAATCCTTCTTCTCCTTCTCCTTTTCTTTCTCCTTTGTTTCTGGTGGAATAGGCTGAGAAGGTGAAGGTGTCTGACGCGTCCCGCTATCTTCTTCAGCGCCAGAAACAGTTCGTTCCCTTGCAGTGCTCGGACTTGACGCAGAGAGTTCGGGCTTCGCCGGCGGTTTTCTACCAAGAGTACCTAGTAAGCCCTTTGTTGCACCGCGGCCATTGGTGGCAGGCGAAGGCGAAGGAACAGCTGGAGACGCTGAATTTGCAGCCGCATCATTCGGAGCGGAAGCCGGCACTTGTATCTCCAGGGGTATCGACTTGTTCTTATCCGGAGATAACAGAGGAGATGATTGGGGAGGGGGAGTCAAGGGGTAAGAAGGATCGCTTAGATCTGACGAATCGGGTTCCTCCGTAAGACCTGGTGGAACTGCTGGATTTGTCTGTGGTGATGAAGGCACGAGAACGGGTTCTGCAGGAGCAACAGAGGCAGCTGATGTCGTTGGTAAGGAAGGTGTCCTTACACCAAGCGCTGAAAGGTTGATATCGACTGCTTCGTAATATAATACGTATGCAGCGCCAGAGTTGGAATCTCCATAATATTTGGGGATGTCGCTTTCCTGTATCGTGTATACGTTGTCGTCATCAAAGACTAACCAAGTTCCGGCTGTCTTGATAATCGATATGTAATGGCCATGGTGAGGACCACTAAGACACACGAATAAGCATTGAACATTGAATGAGGCGAATAATGAAGTTGACGTACTTGCCAATATGTACAACGATGGCATACAGGCTGTATAGCCTGTCGGCATCCTCTGCGTCATCAACGGTGTTGAACAATCTTAACTGGAAAGGGAAGGCAACCCGATATGCCAACTTGATATACTTTTGAAGATCCTCCTGGAATTTGAACCTTTTTAGATGCAGGGCCAGGATATTAGGTAGTTTCTTTATCTTCATTCTAAATGGCAGGGGCATTCGGTTAGATAACATGACTGCTGCGACCGGAAATGAATGCAACTTGCCGTTTTTCCGCCTCTTGAAGATCGCAGCAAGAGTCGCAAAAGAACTTGTTCTTGTGACAGAGCATCTCGCTTGCACTAAATTGCCGTAAACACGCCGTGACGCTAGAGTTTTGCTCAATGTCAATGGACAAGTCGATGAATGATTCGTCTCGCGAAGATACCTGAATAGTAATGTCAGTGGAGAAACTAGCTCTTTGCATTTTACGAACCGTCTCGCAAGTCAGACACCTCGTTTCACTTGTGAGAGTACCCTCGAACAGCTTCTGAACCAGAGTAGCAGACCGGATAAATCCTCCGTTGGAGTTTGTACTAGTTGAAGCCGCTGCAGACTCGATTGTCGCAACCGATTTGGATACTAGACCAGAACAAGTCAGCTGGACCCAACAGACAAAGTAAGCAACACTGACAATCCTCCGCAGACGCTGTATTATTTTGCTGGTGTTTCCTTTCCTCTTCTATTTCCTCTACAATCTTGTTTAGCAAATAATTAAAGAATTCATGGGCGTCTTGATGCATAGTCGAACGAAAGACATCGTTGACCTCGCGGAGCTTTTCGATGAAAGCACGGGGAGCGACCGTACCCTTGTCTAAGTGATTTGAGGAGATATGCAAGAAGAGCGAACGAAGAGCGGAAAACAAGGAAACGGGTGAAGGAGGTATTGATGCAGCGGGGTGATTTGAACCATTTGCGTTTGGAGTTGCGCCGTTTACGGGTGCGCCTGAGGATGAAGCCTGTCGTATCGGCGGTGGACGAACAGGGACGAGGGGTTGCGGTGAACCGGATGGTAACGGCGGTTCTGTTGTAGGTGGAGGTAGAGACGAGTCTGGAGACTGGATCAAGAGTTCCCTGAACGGTGTGCAAAAGTACAAGGCCTGGAGCACTGAATTGGCGTAGCTTGACGAGAATTAGTTGTTGCGTGTAATTCATATGTGAACTAGCATACCAAGTATTCCCAAACTGCAGGCACGGAAGAGTCAGACAAAGCGCGGAAACAAAAAAGCAAGACGCACATTCTCTAGGCCAAATTTCTTTGCATCTGCGGAAGATATTACAGGGATGGCAGCGGGAGGCGCAGAGCCAGTGGGCTGTGATGGTTGGTTGCCGCCAAATCGCCATCTTGACCTAGCCATTATCTGCTGGCTGTATCGAGGACACTGTGTCGGGCGAGCGGGTCGTCGCTCGCAGTGATGGTGTTGCGAAAATGATCAACTTGGTGGTCCGGATTTGCTCGCAACGATTCGCTTGGCCTCCTTCCAAGGCACGCTGACACGTGACAACGCTTTTACGACATTTCCATATGCTCGCCAAGGCACCGGTCTATACTGTCTAGTTCTGAATCTATATCTCAGTCTGGCTTCGTTTCTCGCTCTGCGCAGACGACCAGACCGACCGTGTCTTTCATTCGCGGCAACCCATATGCACACGCAATCCCTTGGAGCCAATTTATCCGTCTGATTCGGCCTGCAAAACACATATGGGTCCACGTTCGCTAATAACCCAAGTCCTACATTCAGATATCTATGAGAAGAATCCGCCTTTGCATCAAACTATCATCTTCCTAACAACCACCGTGTCTCCGACGCTTATCACGCCTTCTGCCAATGGCACTCCATTGCACCCCACACATGGCTTCCACTTGTTTTCAGGATCCACTCCAGTCCGAAACTTCATTAGAACTTTGAAAGGCACGGCTTTATCCCGGATACCTGTTTCTGTACAAACATTAGGAAGCTATATTGGGTCATCATTTATTAGCCAAAGTCGGAACAAGTCCACCGGTCAGCAGATGGCGGGGACCTAGACATATCGGGCGGGACGCACCAAACACCTCGCGCATTTGGACACGAGTAAAATTCCTGGATTACTTGACGCAGATGACGCATCGCTCCCGATCCCAATCTCTTCCCAATTATCTTCTTCAAAAGGCCCCGCTCCTCGAAGTACAATATTAGGTCGGAATCTACAAAATCAATGAGTGGAAAGTTATTCTTGTCAGCTGACGCTCAAGAGCTTTAATATGACCTTGCCAACCCCTAGCGTGCAGATCCACAATTAATCGTCCAAAACGGTCCGCTTACCTTTCAACAACGATCCTGTCAGTAGCCCAGCGTTCTTCAATACCCTGTGTCCCCACATGACCACGGAGCTCCTTTTCTACCGCCTCCACATTTTCCTCTGACAGAACAAGAAGCGGATACCCATCCTGATAAACTGCAGTCGCTTCAAGTTCAGGAAACAATGACGTTTTATCACACGGACGAGGCCTTCCACCCTTGTACACGAGTTGGACAGGTTTCTCAAGGTACTCTGACAATATAGTCGAAGGGGATCGTCCGGACGCAGAAGGCATCAATGGCGGCGTTTCGCAAATGTATCCGTCGAGAGAAGTACCCCACATTGAGATATCGTCGATTCTGCGCATTTGGAGCGTTGTGCCGTTAGTATCAGCAGTAATTGATAGGGAGCGGTTGACATCTAAAATCACATACAATTTCCATGTTGAGAGGGTTTCTCCCGAAGGCTTTAGGGGGACGACAAATTCCTCGCTTCCCGAATCTTTCGGGAATGATATCCTCAAAAAGCCTCCGTATGGTGAACTTTCGTCGACTTCTACTTTGGGAGTTACTAGGACCATCTGAAAGGAAGATCGTCATTACAGGCAATGATGTATAGCAGCAGTACTACCTACTTTGGCTATGTCACGAGCAGTTATCACGGCATGCTTTTCATCTATGATAGCCCATTTCCTATCATTCTGTGACATCCAGACAGTCAAAACTGCTAGACACATAAATAGGAAGTAAGCAACTCACCTCGAGACCCTCGGGTGTATATCGACACCGCTGGACAGAGGTGCCTCGACAGCTCTAGTGCCCAACGACGTGATGATCATTCGAATTCCAACAAGACATCAAGCAGATGAAGAAGCGGTAACGAACAAGAACGCAATCAAAGGCAATTAGTTAGCCAAAACGATCCGAACAACTTTAGAAGAAGAGAATTTCACCGACCTTGATAGGATGCACCAATATCTTTGATACCTTGATATCCTCATATCCAAAATTCGGCTTCTCCAAACGATCTGCGTACGGTAAAGTAGCCCCAGAGCCTTTTATAGTCTCCTTAACCGCATTTTGCGCTTGCTTGATACCCTTTATAGCGTCCATCCTCTTGTCTTGGTTACTCGTGCTCGCAATCGTATTCGGTATCGGGTTGGTGTCTGAAGAAGTCTTGGATGATGCAACATTCCGGAACTTGAAAAAGAACAGGACTGTAATTGAGAAGGTCAGGCCGAGAAGGAAAGTATTTGGGAGGATGCCATTGGCTGGTTGAAGTAACTCGTGGGATGGATGGGGCTCTGAAGAAGTCATTGGATCTTTTTAGTGACGAAAAAAGCGACAGTCAGGGAAGTGGTGGTTTCAGTTGTGCATAAACGGATTGCGAAGCCGAGTCAAAGCTCAGTAATACCCGCGTTTAGTCAGGAAAGAAGAGGACCGCTCGGGATGGCGACATCTTCGCTTGCAAAGCGCTTCCCGTATCTCGCACTGACAGACATTCATGATAATTCAGTACTTCATAGCTATTGTACAATTGCAAGTACATTCGTTTTGAAACATTTCCTTCCTCTCCAAAATCTTCGCTTCAATCCCAGCTTCGGACGACTCATGCCGTCCTCAAAATCAAATGCACTCCCGAATCCGTACTTATGATCTCACTAATCTGTCCAACTTCCAACGCATAAGTCGCGTCTTCGAAAGGCTTTTGCATCTGACCACGTCCAAAGAATCCAAGGTCACCATTCTTCTCATGAGAAGAACAGTCGGAATGAATCTTGGCAAGCTCGCCAAACTTGTCTGCGGAACCACCGATTTCGGCTTGGAAACCCTTGAGGATGTCGATGGCTTCTTCTTTTGAGCGGGTGATGTTTGCCTGCAAGTAGTAGGGCGTCGGAGAAATATAAAGATTATTGATTAGCTCGGTAGAAATAAAATGAACCAATGACGACAGAACAGACCTCTTTCCAACTGGCCGGGCGTCTACTGCCATTATGCTTCACCAGGAGATGGCTGGCTCGAACTTGTCCGGCAGGAGCACCACCGGAAAGTAGCTCTGCACCTGGGAGCGTTTTGATCTGGTCTGGTGAAATGCCAGCAGGAGGATCCCAGACAGCTTCTTTAGTCTCCGTGTTGTAAAAGTACGGGACTTTTCGCGAGTTGGACATGCGTACTTCCCACTGCTTTAAGTGATATTCGCTAGCTGAAAATATAAAGAGGTGTATATAGGACTTACCATGATTACTATAGATCAGCAAACGATAGAAGAAAGTAAAAGGTCGAGATGGTCGAGGTCCGAGGACAGGATGTACGATGAGGTAATTATCTAATCTCTTTCCCCGCACGTTTAACCTCGGGTTGTCTTTGTTCCACTTGCGTCCATGAACCAAAACGGTGGCTATCGTCATCCGTTCCTCATCGGGACGCACTTTTCTGGAGGTGTAGGTGGTAGGTATCACTTTAAAATCCCTCTCTTCGCATCTGACCGCTGGCTAAAGTTGCTGTCGTGACATTTCGCAGACGATCCCAGAACTGTATGTGGCACGTTGCTTATTGACAACCTGGACTTAAGACTCGGAAAATGTGTAGATCACGGAATTGGCTATGAGCCAGCTTTCTTACCAGTTACGATCCCGATCTGAATGGTGGAAACACTTTCAGAACCAGACAACACGCGCTGAGTGGGCCGATGAAGCTGCTTTAAAGACTTTCAGTGTTCGGACGCCTTCGGCTAATGCTACTATAGAGCTTACTCAAAAACAGGTTAGTATTGGTGTACCATGCTTCCTCAAACTCGCTAACTGCTTTTCGACGCACTAGATTGAATATGTTCTTGATGAGTTAGTTGGTTATGTGGCGCTCAGAGATGAAGTTAATGAATGGTGAGATCCTTAATAGTACTCGATCCGATTCTTTAAATAAAGAGTATCATACTAGTCAGGTCTCTTGCTTTGAACGCGTATGGGAATCCAAGTCTTTACTCGATCCAGCGATGATATCAGAACTCGATGAAGAACTTTTCTCTCTGCGTGCACAAGCGAAGCCCAGAAAAGAAGGCAGCCCCATAACGGAGCTTTTGGACCCAACTCTCCATCCATTGGTCTATGACAAAACTTTTTTCACTCCTGCGCAATTCAGTGTCCCTCGAGTTTGCCCACCTCCTCAAGCGACTGATATCTACACTGTCTCTCAAAAATATTGTTGCCTTCCAACAGACCTCTATGTCTCATCCTCTGGCGGCGTCCAATTACTCTCTTATATCAACAACCTCCATCCTCGCCATGACAAGCTATACAGCCTTTTCGGCAAAATGCTGACGCGTTTCATCCCTCTCTTTGAGCATGTCCTTACGGATCTACATCGAAATAACCCACTACCCCAGCGCATCCCAGGCCCCTATCGATACACCAAATGGGACGAGCCAGATCCACCAGAGTTTTCCGACGACGAAGAGGGATGGGCGAATTATGAACGTGATATGTCTCATTGGGTTTTGCATAGACCTATCAAACTACCCGATATACCTGTGGACGGCTACCCTGGTGGAATTGAATATCGAAGACATATCGTCAATCTCAAGTCCAAGAGACTACAGGTTATTATCAGCGTGTCCGAAATCAGCCTGGTATGTTCATTGATTGAGGAACACCATGAGCTTGTATTGATTTACAATCTCGTAGAAACCCGGAGACCTGACCTACTTTAGCTCCCCGTACCATGTGGAAGGTATGAGAAACGAACGTATAGTGGCCTGTGGATGTTTCTACTCTTGTGTCGTGAGTACCCTCCTTATCTATGGTACCAATGCAATTTTCTCAACTCCCCTCGTAGGAAAATATCGACGCATGCGAAATCCAATTTCGAATGGCGGTCACCTACCCTCGAGGATTCACAGCAGGAGACAGCGGTGCGACTCTTCGTACCTGGGGTCTTCGAGATGGTGATTCTTGCCATCAATACATAGGTTCTGTACCGATCCGCACCGGGTTGTCCGTTGCCTTCCCCAACATATATCAGCACCGACATACACCTTTTCAACTCGCCGATCCCACCAAAGAAGGAAGGATCAGTATGGTGTCGTTCTTCTTAATTGACCCGGATATTCCTCCGATCCTCTCTACATCAAATGTTGCCCCGCAACAGAAAGAGTGGATTAGGCAAGCGTTGGATGAGTGGTTAGATGAGAGGATTCCTTCCGAACTGATTGATAGGATTATGGAAGAAGTTGAAAGCGTGCTGAGTGAAGAAGAGAGCTTGCATTATTCGGAAGAGATGATGAAGGAGAGGACCGAGTTTTGGAAAAGGAATGATAATTATCATTTCTGTATACCTTTTGATATTTGGCATGGACCTAACTAGAATTTGTAGGGTTTATGGTTGTACTTTCTGTAACATTGTAGCATTTTGTACAAGTGTAATAACAATAGTCTGTAACTTATATAAATAATAAAACTTTTTATTTGATGTGTATACAATCTCACAAGGATTTCTCCCTAACAGTGCACGCTTTCTAGAGGACAGGATACATAAATCTGCCGTTTTCAATTTATCCACCGCTTTCGCCAGCGACCTTGAACAATATTTTGTTATACCCAAGGCCGGTTTGAAGGGCTATGTAGAAAGTCAGAAGAACGTATCAATAGGGCGAATCTATGTAGAATATCATGATACAACGCTGACATTGAGATCTAAACAGAAGGCTCAGCGCAAGTAGTAGAAGTGACTGATATTGATACTGCACCTAAATAGAAATAGACCTCTAATGTCCGAAAAGATATAAGGTACTATTAGTACGATATATGCTACGATCATTGTCACTAGGAGTCCGAAACACTAGTGAACGGAAGTAAAAAGTGAGTAAACTACGAGGTTCATCTTGTCCTTATAGACACTAAATTCAACAATCTATTGCCCACCACACTCTGAAATCTCAAACTCTCCACACAGATTCAGGTGGATAATTCTCCAAGATTTTTTGATTCCAGGGAGCATTAAACATTATTTCCCAATGTTCCTCACTCTTGGCGTAAATCGTACTCCAAAACAAGCTTTCGTCGTCAGGATCGCAGGAAAAGACATCCGCGAATCTTTGCTTTAGCTCGGGATATTTTCTGACCAATTCCTTCCCCAATCGGTTGTACGCAGCCTCGCTAGATTCGTTGTAATCCGGTTCAACTGTATTAATACCTAAGAGACCTTGAAGGCAATAAGCCCCGTCGTTTGGTTTGGTCGTTCGCCTCTTCACAGACCAAGATATTCGAACCAAAAAATCAACTTCTTGGATGGATCGTTCACCTGAGAGGAGGGCTTTAGGAATCAAAGTTCTCTTATGTAGATTCTCTCTAAGCCCATACTTGTCCCCCAGGCGTTGCCAAGCTTTGTTGAAAAAAACCACAGTTCGAGGTGCGAAGAGTTCTTCCAGCGTCCATCCACGCATGAACCACTGATTGTGATAGAAGCGTGGGTTGAGTTCACCCTCATAGTCAAACAAGTAAACATAGCATATCTCTGCGTTTTGGTAAAACCCATACATCGACTTGATATTCGCTGAAACATCGACAGGGTCTCCCTTTTTAATGCAAGCAGTATCAACCCAGATGTAGCGAATACCGTCCTGAAGAGCTTGTCGACAGGTACCCGCTATCTTTTGGTATCCCAACTTGTCACATGTTGTGTTCTGAGGATGGAGGAACTCGTTGTAAAGGAGTTCGTTTTCTTCCCCGGTCCACCTATGAGACAGAATAGCATATGGAGGTATAATAGTATCTTCATCGAATACAACACATTTGAATGTGTGTGCGTCGATGAGACGGCGGGGACAACTGCTTATGGAGGCCATAAGGTGACCAGATGCTGAATTCTCGGACTCTGTTAGCGTGCCCTCTTTGTCAAGGACCAATCGATGGGATCGGCATGAAATTTCAAGGACAGTGCTGTCAGCAGAGGAACTGTGTGGATAGCCAGAGGATACGGTATTTCCTGGAACAGAATTCATCCCAGTTCCAGCAGGAATACAATTGATCAGCTGTGTTCGATATCTGTGAGATGGAGAGACAATGATGTAAGAGATACCTAAAATGACTTGAACGCAGGAAGGAAATGGACGCGTGAAAGGAACAAGGATCAGCGACAGGACGTTGAGCCAGAGAAACTGTCTGATAAGTTGCTGATAAGTATAGCGTGTTTTCTTCGAAATGGCTGTTGCAAGAGAATCTATTGGCAGAGCATTGAGCAAGCCGACGCCTCCCACGTGACCTACATAATCCTTCACTTCAAGTTCGCAAACGCCCACGAAATTCATCGACAAAATTTCTTTCTGGGAGAACGGCAAACGTACTGCCTTACCCCAAAGCGCGATAAAGCCCAGAGCAACGACCCTTTCTATCTCTAGCCATACTTGATTTAAATGACATTCAACGACATGCTGCTATTGTAAAAGTATTGTCACGACAGACGCATGGGTGTAATAGCAACAGTCTGTAATTGTAGAAAAGCAAGCTTATATTTAACGTGCGTACAGTCTCAAGCCTTTGGTGTTTCTTCTTAAGCTTTCTTCTCGACGACGAAAAGCCCCGGATGTCTTGCGATCTGGGTTTGGACGTTAGAATCCCGATTCTTGCATGACAGTCAAGAAGGCACTTACCCACGACCGAATTCGCTTTCCAAATATATACATCGGAATAGACCCCAACCAGCAGAACGTCTGACACCCTGCCAAAATCAACAAAGACACTTTCACACCACGAGTTTCCACCATTCCATTTGCAAAGAATGTAAAACCATAGAGAACAATGTTCTTCAAAAAATTGCTCAGGGCAAGGACATGCAAAGCGTTGGGACCATGAGTATCGAGCAGGTAGGTGACAGCTCCCGAACCAGAGGTGACCATGGCAAAGTTGGCGAGTGCTAAACATGCGACGGCCCCGATCCAAGGCATATTATGAGTTGTACCGACTGAAAGAGAATCAAACACTTCAAAAATGACGAATAGGCAAGAAATACGCACCTGCCCATCCAGCATAACCAAACGTTCCCATTAACATTGTCGAGATGAAGAAGATCCTAAATTCGGGTTCGTAAACGCCTTTATTTCTCCTCGACAACCATATCGTTCCCCAGTCAGTTAAAGGCCCAGTCACGGCAGTTGCAAGGACTATTCCGACAATGCCTCCCAGGTTCGTCAAGCCAATTTGGGATGCGTTGAATCCATACTCAATGGTGAATATTGTCGAGGAGCAAATAGGCAGGAGACCTTTCAACATCGAAATTAGCGTCAGTCAATCCTTCGGTTTCGAAATGGTAGATACTCACTGAGCCAGACCGTTTGCATTCCATGAACAAGGAAAATGTAGAACGTCTACAAAAACATTCACCAAAAGCACTCAGTCTAAGAAGACATCACACATACCACGGGGGAAAGTAGGAAAGGGAAGGGCCTCAAGAAGATTTTAACGATACTCTCGTCGCTGAAAGTTCCATGCCAGATTTTCAACTGGGACAAATAACTTGGTCTCTTCAGAGTATTGTTTTCGGAACCAGCAGAGATAGATTCCTTTTCCTCAGTGCTGGCCTTGTCATTATTGTCTTGTTTAGCTTTCGCATTGTCACCTGTAGATGAGCGGTGATAGGTTGTCTGCAGCAGGTCCTTAGTAGCTAGCATTGCCGCTGCACGCAGATCATACCTCTGGGACAAAGAAGAAAACTAGAAAAATAGCGATCCCAAGGGGGATCGTCACAAACCAGAACCCCATCTGCCAAGAAAGATTCTGTACGACATAGCTGTAAAGCAATGGCCCACTATACGGAATCTTATTGTCATTTTCGTTTCCATAAAGCGACTAAAACACGGCACTCACAGAGTTATGCCAGACATGATGCTAAAGCTCCAGATTACGGATCGGTTTCCTCGTTCATGTACGCTGAACGCATCCTACTTTTTAGAACAAGTTTAATCCTGCGAATATAGGACATACAAGTAAATCTGTTCAATAGTTGAAGCTACCAAACTATCATGAAAAAGTCAGTTTGGCAAGCAACAGGAATGACATGGAACAACAACCTTTGCAGAGCTGACATCCCGAAACCTTGAAATACTCTTGATGCTCGAATCGAAGCCAAATTTGGGCTTACGGCACACCAGATACACGAGATGAACATCTTCAATAGATGTAATGAAATACTGTCATGAAAAGGAAGCTAGACGCCAGTCCTTACCAGAGTCACTGAAGCGAGGTAGACGATTCTGTGACCGAACTTCACGGCAAGCGAGCCCTGGAATAGCCTGATTCAAGTTTGAGCATAAAGAGACTTTCATCGAGAAATCGACATACATGAAACAGGCCA
This sequence comes from Stygiomarasmius scandens, assembly GCA_037954225.1. Classification (NCBI taxonomy): domain Eukaryota; kingdom Fungi; phylum Basidiomycota; class Agaricomycetes; order Agaricales; family Campanellaceae; genus Stygiomarasmius; species Stygiomarasmius scandens. The sequence continues at coordinate 1,296,922 of JBANRG010000008.1, read as the reverse complement.
ATCCCAAGAGGATAGCACCAAAACTGGAAGCAACTTCGTCCACGCTAACGCCGAATTGTCCAGATAAAAGTACGTATCCCGGGCCTGTCATGGGAGATAAAGCACCGTCGAGAGAGGCTGCAAATGCTCTGCAGATTGGCGTCAGTATGGTTTCGCAGCCATCTTGATGTAGTAAAACTTACAGCGTCCAGAAGCAAGCTTCTTTCTTCCACCTCGGCCAGTTCAACCTACGCAGCTCAGATACAAAAAATGGTAGAAAGGCATGTTGACAAATTACTTACGGATCCGCAGGATCGTCTGAAGGCTGAGGAATCAAGATGATATGTGCATGTCTTCCTGTTCCTTTTTTAAGAGTTCCTGCTTCGTCAATTGTGACTTGTTGGCCACGAACAATGCCAAGGTCAGACAAAAGGGCCGTCCCTGGTACGTCCTTGAGATACTTATCCTCTATGTCCAGCCAAAAATGCGTAAGTTCGCTACAGAATAAGAAATAAGCAAACGGTGGATACCTAGTATGCCAAAAGTCATCAGGGCGAGTGAAATACTGTACACTGAAACTTGACGCAACGTTCAAAGGTTGGTCTCTATTTAAGAAGTTCGTTCAAGTCTTCTCATGATAAAATGTTCCCTGGGCCATTTAAACGAAGGATCAAGAAGGCCATAATCTGTATTAGCGGTCCAAAGACCAGTCTCCTCCCTAGCACCCTTTGGTCGATTTCTTCACAGTTCAGTCAGCAGATACACATCACCTGAGACCTGAAAGGGCGCCGAAGTAAAAATCCCGTCTATAATTTTGCTCAACGGGAGGCCTAACATAAAACAATGAACTGAGCGGAGCATTGATTTGCATAGTTGGCGAGCACAGGACTAGTGATTTGGCAATGGAAGGCCAAAAAATTGACGTGTCAGTGACAGCCAGCTCGTCGCGTCTGACTCTCGGCTACAACCGAAAATCTTTCCTTCTCTTCTCCTCCTCTATCGTTATATGGCTGAACCTACCAAGCAAGAAACCGAACAAGTCTTCAAGGTCCTTAGGGCGCAGAAAGCCAACAAGGTGTGCTCCGATCATCGCTAGTCTTTCCGGAATCCACAAGTGACTTTTAACTCAAGTCATGCTTCGACTGCAACGCCCGAAATCCGACATGGTCAAGCGTTACATTCGGTGTGTACATCTGCCTTGATTGCTCTAGCAATCACAGAAACATGGGTGTACATATTTCCTTCGTTCGGTACGCTGTACTATCGGTAGCGGAGTTACACGATAATCTGACGGTTAATTGTAGATCTACCAACCTGGATTCTTGGCAGCTCGTTCAACTAAGAAACATGAAAGTTGGCGGCAACCAATCTGCTACCGAATTCTTCACCAAGCATGGTGGTGCCTCGTTACTCAACGACGCTGACACCAAGAAGAAATATTCTAGTCGCGTTGCAGAATTGTACAAAGAGGAATTAGCAAGGAGAGTCAAAGAAGACGCTGCCAAGTACGCTGTCTAACCGTCTCGACTTTTCCCGTACTTTTACTGAATCACACCTAATAGATTCCCCCAAGGAATTGTCGTAGACGGCGTCGAAGTTGCTGCGCCCGCTGCTGCAAAAGAGACAGAAGATGACTTTTTCGAGTCTTGGTCAAAGCCTTCCACCCCAAAGCCTTCCAATCCATCTACTCCGAGAATCTCTACACCTCCCATCATTGGACGCACACCTTCTCCAGCTACTACCGCTGCTAGCAGCACCGCAAGCACTGCATCCACCACTACATCAGCACCGAGAACCCTTACTTCTTCCGCTGCCCGCTCCAAACTTGGCGCGTCGCGTTTAAACTCGGCCTCGTCTAGTGGAAGTACCGCTGCGCCCGCGAAGAAAGGCAAGCTCGGACTCGGTGCCGCAAAGGTCTCCAAGCCTATCGATTTCGAGGAGGCTGAGAGGAAGGCTTTAGAAGAAGCTGAGAGGATCAAACAATTGGGGTACGATAGACAGAAGGAAGAGCAGGAAGAAAAAGCAAGGAAAGAAGCAGAGGCTAAACTGGCGGCATTGGAAATCGGTCCAAAGAAAACTGGTACTACTGCTTCAGCTAGCAACGGTACAGCAACAAAACCCACTCCTCAACAATCAGCTGCGTTCCCGAGACTTGGGTTTGGAGCTATACCTGGTACTGGGGCAGCGGCAGCAACTGCTGCTGCTTCTGTCAAACCAAGGCAAGTGTCCATGTAGCTTTGTCCTCTGACTTTTTTATTCACTTTATTACAGCACTCCCGTTGCCGACGATTCCCCCACTACTGCACGAGATAAATTCGGCAACCAGAAAGCCATCTCTTCCGACATGTACTTTGGTCGTAATGCTTACGACCCCACAGCCCTTTCCGAGGCACAAACTCGATTGCAAACATTCCAAGGCGCTTCTGCGATATCTTCCAACCAATACTTTGGTAGAGAAGAGGAAGAGGAATTGCTCGTTAACAGGAATGATAATGAAGGGTTGGCTGGGTTGGAGTTGGCTGCCCGGGATGCGATTTCGAGAGTGATGGCAAACCCAGACGTGCAAAATGTTGGTGAACAGATAAGGTCAGGTGCTTTGAAGGTATGTCTCAGCATACACTTGGATTTCGTTTATCCTGATGGTTTTATCTGTAGTTGTCGGAGTACCTCGCCCAAATGTCCGAGCGCTAAGATAGGGGATTATGACTTGTCAGGACAGCGATCCATAGATCATTACGAGGCTTTCTTTTGATTCGACTGCTTATTACAGGTAAATGATGGCAATGGAATTTATATGTATCTCTTTCTGGAAGCATTTCTGTGAGGGAAAGTTGGTTGAGAAATTGAGTACGACAGGCCAACTTTTCATGGGTTCAATGACGAGTAAAATATGTATATTAACTACTGTAGGTTCCGGTTGTCGACAAAGTTATCCTGGACCATAAACCAAAAACAAATCTATCATAAACTATAGGTGTACATTTCTTCTTTTCTCGTTCAAACCAATGTCCACATTGAATCACTGAATCTACTCATACCCATTCGGGTTCTTAGTCTGGAAGTTCCACAAATCCCTACACATCGTCTCAAGATCTTTCTCTGCCTTGAAACCAAGCTCTTTCTCTGCAAGAGCAGGGTCTGCAGTGAGATCAGGGACATCTCCTCGCCTTCACAGCACAACAACGCGTCAGCGACAAACACAGACTCGAAATATAAAACCCACCTTCTTCCGATAATCTCGGTCTTGTAATCAAACCCAGTCGCCTTCCTCATCGCTTCCACAATCTGCAACACACTCATTCCCTTGCCCTTGCCCAAATTGTATGCTTTATATTTGGCATCCTTCTTATCCCAAAACACGTTCAATTTCGAATCAGGACTGAGCGCCTCGAGCGCGAGCAAATGTCCTGATGCGAGATCAAGAACGTGGAGGTAATCGCGAACGCAGGTACCATCGGGGGTTGGATAGTCGTTGCCAAAGACTTTGAGGACTGATTCTTTGACACGGCCGACGGCCATGTGTGCGAGTAGGGGAAGAAGGTTTCCAGGGCGGCCTTTCGGGTCTTCGCCAATGCGGCCAGAAGGATGGGCGCCAGCAGGGCTGAGGTGGCGCGTGAGTGATGGATGGCATGGGCGAGAATAGAATATTGTGGAGAGAGTTGTACGTGTAGATGGCCAACGCAACAAAACGTGAAACGATAGAATAAGCGCAGTAACGGCAAAGAATTAGAAGGAGGCGATGGGTACAGGGTCTATGTTTACTCACTTGAAGTACCGCAATGAAAGGGCTTGCCATCGCTGGTCAGCTAGGGACGCGTTTCTGGTAATTAGAAGTGAAAGCCGAGATGTAGAAGATGGACGTACCATGGCATAGATCATCGATGATTGTCTCCGCCATGACTTTGGTCTTTCCATAAGGACTATCTGCTTGAAGGCGCGTCGTTTCAGGGATAGGCACTACAGGAGGCGTCCCATACACGGTTGCGGAAGAGGAATACACGATTCTAGTGCAGTCAAACTCGGACATGATCTGCAGTAAAGAAACGGTCGCGGAAACATTGTTCTGGTAGTATGTGAGAGGTATCTCTGTCGATTCTCCGACAGCTTTGTATGCCTAGACAAGAAAAAGGAGGGTTTCCAGTAAGACGGCCTGCAACGCGAACAAAAGGCGAATAGTACGCACCGCTATATGTACAACACCCCAAATACCGCCCTTGCCATACTTTTCAAAGACAGCTCGAACTTGGGAGGAGTTTGTAAGATCGCATGAATGAGAGTCAATAATTGCTGATTCCTTGTCTTGTTCCGTGGCATCTGGAGGTAGTTCGTCTGTAGCTAATTGCTGGACTCGCGTGATGGCAGCAGGAAGAGAGTTGTGGTAGTTGTCTATAGTGATGACTCTGAATCTTCGGGTCTTGAGAAGAACATAGACTACGTGTGAGCCTGCATAAAAGACAGAGATTAGATCCTATTCCAACGACAAAAGGAGCGAGTTCAGACCAATGTAGCCTGCACCTCCGGTGACTAGGACGTTCTGAAGGATGAGAATGGAATTAGAAGAGAATGTAAGGAATATGTGGAATGGAAACACACTTTGAGAGGTTGCTGGGTGGCCATAGGGGAAAAAGAGTAGTAACCAAAAAAAGTTGAAGAGGAAGGATAACGGAGAGAATTTATCTGATCGAGAAATTCAATATCCGGCTGTGACGTCTTCTATCCGGTCTCCACTTTGCAACCATCCTCCGTCTCGCTTTTCTTTCTCTAACCGTGTCTTGCTTATTCCACCACCCGAGACCCTGCCTTGAATCGACTCTTTGCATAGCTTTTTCCTAGCTTTTCACTGCCTGGACTCTTCTTAGCCCCTCTTCCAGTCCCGGACCGCTCGGCCAGTTGATGTAGACAACCAATTGGAACAACGAGGATCGCATTCTGTTTATGGAGTAACCATACGAAAAGTTGATGTATCGATGTGGCATGCTGTCGTATGACCGCATCGCAGGTGTTTTTTCACCTTTTTTTCCCTCGAGTTGAACACGTACGGTCCGGAGCGCAAGGCACAACAAACGTTTTTCGTTCGCGCTCAGCCTAGGTGCGGTGGATAGGGCCTCAGATTCGTACCAGAGCATTATCGATTTTTCTGCACCGGTGTATAACCATCCCGATGTTGGTACTCGGACCTTGGATCAATCATGAAGCTACAGCGTAAAACTGCCCCTTCAAAGCGTTCAGTGTTGATATATACGTCACCGAATCAGCGACGTTTTTCCCCTCACGATTTGACCCGAGTGAAAAATCACAAGCTCCTGGTTCGCAACAGACTGTCCGCTCAGACTGCAGCCTCCTATCCTCGCACAGCCACTGGCGTTAAGCTCGACTCAGCCGAGGACAAGCTTGGCAACTTGTCGAATCTCTATATCCTCCTATTAGATACACCGAAAAAGAAACGTAACCCCTTAAATCTCTTACATATGGCCCACAGACTCGTACAGGTTTGCCTCGTCTTGCCTCCTCCGGCTGAGGTATTTGAATGAAGCCTCGAAATCAATTCTCGAGTGAGTGGAGGTGACAATCCGTACTGGAATAGCTATTCATCTTCAAGCTTGAACCACCAGAACTGACAGCCTTTGCATTGATATCACAGGCTTCGAACGGCTTAGATCTACGATGTAGCGAATTCACTAACATAATGACGATTTGTTGAAAAGACTAGACTGTAAATACGTCGTAGGGCCCGAGGCAAAGGATTTTTGGGGATATATCTAGAATCCGAACGGAGTTAGGCAGTTCACGGCAAGCTCGATGAAGGTTTAAATAAACCAAAGAGCTTGCCAGGTTGTATTTGGGGCTGCACAAGTAGGTCTCGCTGCGTTGAGGAGGACCAACAAGTTTATAAATACCTCGCAGGCAGTCAAGCTAGTCAAGTTTGATATGTAAATAGTTGACTTGGAAATCGTTCAATGCAGGACATCGACACATTGCAATATTTATATGCGCAGTAAAATTTACTGGTACCTCAGTGTCTAGAAGATCGCATACGCCGGTACAAGGGTAGAAACAAAAAGGGGTTGGAGCGAGTTGGATCTAAGTTTACCCCGTAGGTTGTACACAATCAAAATCGTTAGCACCAGTGCCCTTGCCGCACATACTGTAGTGTCCCTGGGTGACACCCAAAAAAACTGTCCTACCACAATGTGCTAAAGGTCCTAAGCTTGATGTGGAAGTCGAACGCAGTTGCATGAGGAGCTACTGTTCAAAGCCAAAGGAATTCGAGGCCACAAAACAAAACAAAAATCTCTAAATAAATTAAATGCAAACAATTTGTCCAGCTTGTACAACGCGTGCCTCCTCCCCACCTGTTCGAAGGTGGCAGCGAGCAGGCCCGACGTCGTGTACTCCTGGATCAGAACATTTTCCCTTTTGATTTTACACAAAGAAACAACCTTGAAGGCAAGTATCTCCACAAATGTACTATAATACTAAATCATGATACCTCCATTCTCACGTCCCCCTCTCCCTCAGTTTTCTCTTCAACCTTAGCCCCAGTGGCCGTCGCGGATTCCATTGTCACATCTCCATCTGTTGACGTTGTCCCAGAAGAACCTTTCGACTCTTTTTCTTTTTCCTTCTCTGCCTTCTCCTTCTCGATTTCCTGTACTAGGAGAGTAACGTCTCCAGTGCCGATTTTACCAAAGTGCGATAGGTGCTGGTCTCGGGCAGCACGAAGAGCGAGCCAAGACAAACGCTGTTTGTTCTGAAAGAAAGTTTAGTATGCTATAAAAAATCTCGTGTACTGCAACGTACCTCTTCGGCCTTGATTATCTGGGCGTCCTTGGGCAAAGGCGGCGGCGCGGGAGGAGCAACTGCCACCGGTTTTACGTCTGCTACAGATTCGGCCGGGGTGTCTGCCGGTTTTGCCTCTTGAGGTTTTGGAGAATCGGTAGAACCAGGTTTTGCAGGTAATGACGGATGTGGGGAAGAAGCTGATGATTCTTGACTTGCTGGTATCTGTGTCGGTTGAGGTGTAATCGTAGGTTTTGTTTCCGACTCTGGAGGCTTCATCTCGACGTCGCCAGATGGGGCAGGAGGTGTAGGTGCTGCTGAGGCAGCAGCAGCTCTTATAGCTTCTAGCTGCTTCTCTTGTTGTCTCCTCAGTTGCGCTGTTCGCATTTCGATTCGTCGGTTCTCCAAGTCGATCTTTTTCACAAAGTCCTTGATATCTCCAGGACTAGGGCAAGAGAATGAGAGCGGAAGGCAAAGAAAAGACAAAACTACTCACTCGAAAGGATTCTCCAAGTCTCGAAGGTCTCTGTATCCCATTTCCCAGATCTCAGTCAAACTCTCACTTCCATACTTATGTTGCCATTCCGGCGGTGTCTCCCTCATCTTCTCCCTGATCCCCTTTGTTGCCTCTTGCAGTCCAACCTTCTTCTTTTGACCGTTGGCATCTTCGATTTCCTCGAAATAGGGAGGCTTGTCAAATGGCATACACATTTCGTTTTTCCATCTGATCCAATTTCTCTCCCGTTCCAACATTGTCGCAACAGCTTCAGCAAAAGTCCTCCCATTTGGTGTCGTCTGCCGAAGCTCCTCCATGGCTCGGTTAATCGTGTCTTGGACCCACTGCTGCCCTTCGGTATCAAGTGTAAAATCCATTTGCAAGGACCGGTTTCGTTGTGTCTGCCATGTGCTTTTGGCAGTTTTAGTGAAAGACAAGAGATGGTTGAGAAGAATTAGAAGCTGGAAGAGGAACTGTCGTCGAAAGTGTGTGTCGGCTATTTCGAGGTCCAGTAAATCGGGGCTAGTGAGATATTTCGCAAAGAAGTATTCCGTAGAGGTGGATTCTTCCTCCCCTTCCGTGGCATCTCGTTTGCGTTTTAGTGTCGAGGCACCACTTCCTACGACAGCCTTGCTTCCCATCATGGCACGCTCTTTCACAGTGGCTTCCTTGATTACCGGTAGGATCTTGTTTACGGCTTGCTGAAATTCTGAAAAATAACTGGGCTGCACGAAAACGAATGGTTTCGAGAAGGGTAGTTGGAGTGACCAGAACGTGTTGTAGAAATCTGACAATGAAAATTATTTTGATTCAAACACGAATCGAGACGACAACATACCTTCTTTCTGTTCTGAAGCCTTTGAAGAAGAAGCAGTTTTCGCTGGTTCCGTATCATCTACTTGCATCTTATCACCTTCCTCCGCCTTGACGACTTCATCCTTTCTCTTCTCTTCTCCCTTCTCTTCTTGTGCTTGACCTTTTGCAATTCCAGGGCCCTCCCAAGCCGGACCATACTCTCCCCTCAAGTTCACACCACTTCTCTCTCCTAGAGGAAAAACTCCGCTCAAGAACGTCAATATCCTTCCGCAGAATAAAGTCATGTTGCCGGTTTTCGATAATCGTCGCAGCAGGTCATTCAATGTCCGTAATAAGACAAGAGCTTTTCCCTTTTGCGGAACCATGTCTTTGGTAAGTCGTGTCGCCCGAAGCTCTATCCATGAGAAGATGTGCAAGCAAGAGGCGATAGTTTGCGTTTCGAGGAGGTCTTGAAGAACTGTAAAAGGGAATGACTGCTCGCAGACATCTAAAGCGTGTACAAGTCATGTTAGAACGCGAAAACCGACAAATCCCGACACGAACCCTGTTCTGTAAATGTTAGAATAAGGTCCAACTGGTCTCGTAGTTTGTCGTAATATGATTCATCGTTTTCTTTCAAGGCTTTCCCTTCCGTTTGCTGAGGTTATGAACTGAGTATGCTAGTTGAAATACGAGTCCAACTAGACTCACTGCGAGCTTGAAGATCTCATTCTTCAGAATATATTCCCATTGGCTTCTCCTGAGTTCTTGGGAGGATTTCGACTTTCCTTTGGTATTTTCGGCAGCTTTCTTCACAAGTGCATCAAGTTGTGATTGGGTTCGTCCTGAGGAAGCAGTTGGAGGAAGAGATTGGACAAGTTCGTTGTAGGAGGACTGAAGAGCGTTCATGCCAAGTCACGGCGCGATTAGCGCTCGCGTCACTTTCAACTACTACACCCATTATCACGATCAATCATACCCTACTAGCTTGAAAGCTGCTTTATACCACTCATAATATTCTCAATGGTTTCCGATAATTCAAATGAAACGAACGAAGCTGTTGCCCAACCTGATACGAACGGCACTACCCCTGTAAATGCATCTCGGGACATGGTCTCCATCGAGCAAGACATCTCCCGCCTCTCAGCGATCCTCTCAGGATCCGGAGCGAATTCAGAAGAAGAATTGGACGAAAGAAGCTTGGCAGAATTATTCAAGCAGCTTGAAGGTGCTACTGGATTGATGAACGGGGTTGAAGACAAGCTGGACAACATTTTGGGCAATTTGGATGGTTTATTGGCCGCGTTAGAAGATCAGAAAGTACAGGAGGCAAAGTTAGAGGACGAGAAGGTGCCTGCAGATAAGTAAAGGGCTCGAGGACGCAGGTCAGTTATCCTGTCTCTGTTCTGCGCACCTAGTTAATATTAGCCTAACAGCACATCCAATTACTTGAAGCCTTATTGACAGTACTGTACCATATCAACCAACCGTTTGAAAGACGATCGTGAAGAGTAACTACTCCCAACGTTCAACGATATATCTTCAAAACCAACTGACCTCCCCTCATAGCATGTTGAATCGATGAATTGGCGGGACTCGGTCTGAAGCTTCCAGATATATCCATACTTGCTACAGGACTATCTCTACTTAGGTCCATGAGTACGTGTTGTGACAGAAAATTGAATGCATGAAAGTTGTTGACTATGAGTACAAATGTAATAGATATAAGTGAGAATTAAGAAGATTGAAAGTACAGACTACATTCTAATCAGCAAGCACATTATATAGTTAGTGGGAGGCAGAGCCCAGCTCTACCATTACATGACTACGTCCTCGGCGTTCTCAAGGAGAGAAAAGTCAAAACGATTGACGGTGTTGACGACATCTGCATCTTTGCGAGCATACACGAGCTATAAGGAAAGATTGATTAGGACGCAGCACATGAACTGGAATGATATAACGCACGAGGTATGGATTAGCAGTATCGCCCGTCGAATCTGCTAGCACTTCTTCCTTGCTGATCGTAGTCACCTCGGAATCATTGTATTTGAACCATTCATCAGGCTTATCCGGAAGATTTCTCGAGTAGAAAAAGTAATGGCCCCAGGAAGGTGACGTTCCCCTATGAATGAACACAGACGTCAACTCGTAGGCGACGCTTTGATCATCTTTCCATAGATCTTCGAGTTCGGTTTTCAAATGTGTTATCCGTCCACGCAACTCTTCAATCTCGGTCCTTATCACGTCTTTTTCGTTAGTAAGCTCTTGCGAAAGACTAGGGTCCAGAGGAATGCCGAGAGACTGTAATGTTGATTCTTTTGAGCTGAGGAATTTGCTAGTGTTTTCTAGCGCCGCACTGAAAGCATTGTCCTATAAAATCGACGTTGGTGTTTGAAGAATCCCCGAACGAGTAGAGATACGTACGTTCTGAGCCAGTAAAGATACACGTTCCCGATAGACATTCAACTCGTCCTGTATGGCCTTTGAGCGCTTCCTCTTCTCCGGATTGGCGGTGTCCATGAAACGGTCCATGTATAACATTTCTCCAAACTTGACATATGCATTCGACTTCCAGGACTGTAACAGTTCCCGGTTAAATTGGACCCTCTGCAGAATCATGAGTTTAAACCACCAAAGTATGTGAGTACATCATCGCACCTGAAGCTGAATATGCAGTAATGCAGGAGGTTGCAGAAGAGACATCTCAATGGGAACTTTTTGACCTTCGTACTCGATTGTGTCATCGAAATATCGACCAAGTCCATCGTAGAGATCAAATCCTTCCTCAGAAACATTGATTGGAAGGTGCGAGAATAAATCCTCCTTGACGTGTGCTGTGGGTTGCCCCTTTACATTTTCAATAAAGTGTTGCCTTATTTTGCCGTAGAAGAGCCTGACAGACGACAATGAAAAACTGAAGAATTAGGACGACGTCAGAAACGCACCTTTTGACTACACTAGTTTTGTCACTGTCTTCTGCCGAGCCGTGAGTAGCATCCTCGAATTTGAGTAAGGCAATCTCGATTTGGAACATGCAATTGTCCATGCACTCTGCAACATCGTGTTGTTTTCCTACATAATAATGATTTAAAATACACATAACGCGGACTATAAGAGTGTACTCACCAAACATCATAACCGAGTCATTCCTGATGGGTTGTTTTCTCGGCGGCAATGGTGGAGGTTCCTTCTTCGGTTCCAAAGCATCCTGCATGACTACATCATGATCCGTATCTGGTCCAGGAGCTGACGAGGTAGAGGGTTCGGGCGATCTTGATGTGGAAGGCCCCGTTGCATACGAGCTAGCACTGGGGGATGACGCTGGCGACCGCATACGTGGCGACATGGAACCAGCACGGGTGTCGATATCCATATCGCTCGCCTGACGTTTACCCAAGACAGAATCAGAAGCTGTAGGTGAAGTTGGCGAAGCAGTCGCTTGGTATCTCGATGGACCATCTTCAACTAGAGTAGCATCAGTGTCATTGGACGAGTCGGTCCCGCCCTTGTCCATCTCATCGTCTTCTTCGTCCTTTGAAGTCACCAAAGCGAGTTTTGCGAGTTCGATTTCGGGAGTTACTGCAGGAGTTTCAGAATATTCGAGTTTGTGGAATAGGGTGGCGAGCTGGCTAACGACTGGAAGCAATAGCTTAGCATGAACAGCGGTTACAAAGGGAGATGGAGGATTTACATTTTTTTGACCGTGTAATTTCTCTCCGGGTTACCATCCTGCCTCCTACTCGATGTCTTTTCAGATCATCGTCCGAAACCTTTTCATCCTCGATAGATTTCAAGTCCAGATTGCCCAACGGTATAACAGCTTCTCGGAGGTCTTTGATAGTATAAAGGTACTGCAGAGTACATAAGGGCCTGTCAATATCACTGACAAATAATGGCTGCCCACCTGAAGGAGAGAATTGAGATAGCAGGTATTACCGAGCTGATTGAGACCTCTGGGCCAGTCAAGACGCGTAGGCGCGACAATGTCACCGGCTATTAACGAGAATGAACAAATCACTACAGCGTCGCTTTCAAAAGACAACTTACGATCTACAGATGTTTTGACATATTGCCTCAACCTTTCACTATCTCTAAAGTCTGCAATCACAGAAAGAGCCTCTGTCATCCTCTCTGCTTGCCCGGGTCGTTCATCGATCTGTTTCCACTTCCAGTTAGTAACCTTTTATACAGCTTGCTCCTGATACGCACCCGCATTTGATACACAAGAATGATCATGTTCTCATCCACAGTATCTTTTGGAATTTCTAGGATCTCATAAGCCCGGTCCGGTGATATATATCCTCCTTTCAACTGCTTGTCCCAAAACTCCCTCAGCTTTTTACTTCCCCTCGCCTCAGCGATCATCCTAAGAGCCTCTTGCAGGTCTCTCTGCTTACTCGCACCATCGGTAGTATCAGACCAAGCCATTTGCAATCCACTTTTGTACGCATCCTCGATAAACTTGTCAGGGATGTCGTCACCATAGTCGATTTTAAGATGGCCCTCTGGACCAAAACCAAGGAGGGTAATAGCCCTAAGCAAGTTATCTTCCGTGAAACGTTGTCGAGATTCCTCCGAGGCCAATATTTCCTGCAAAGGTTGAGGACAACTGGCCAGGTTGTCCATGAGCCGAACAATCATGGAGAACGCAGTGAAGTACTCGATAGTCCGTGCAGGGTCACAACGACAATTGGCATAGTACCCAAAGGCAAGCAATTCTGGAGTATGCCATTAGAACTTGGTGATCAAGAAATTGCTTGAAATACACACCTTGCGAGTAAGTCATGGGCGTCAAACCAAGTTTCCGGAAGCAGCTATCAATAGTTCGCATAGGGTCCAACACAGTCTCAGACAATTCGCCTCGAGGTACTGGACAGATGAGAAAACTTGAGCTTCATGACGTCGCATAGGGGGAGAGAACATACTCTGGTCAGGGTGCGCGCCAATAGCGGTTTGATATTGTTCTCTGGCACTATCAATCTTGACCCAGAGCTTCTGTGGCTTGTGTTCACCGGTCAAGAAGGGCTTTAACGCGTGTCCTGGTTTGGCATTTGTTGAGATAGAGCATTTTTCTCTTTTATCATCGATCAAGTCTTACCGTTAACGCGAGTGTAGTCAACCAACCAAGCAGACGTTTCAACCCAGGCACGAAGTAGCTTTCCTCGATTCTGTTTACCAGTCGGCGTAGACAGATCTGCAAAAGGAGGCTTGAGCACTGAGTCTCCTCTATCATACGCTTCTAGCTTGAACCCAATGGCTTCGAAAACGCGTTGTCTGAAAAGAAGTGTCATTTTGAGAGAGGAAACATTATCTGCGGTACAAACATCAAAGAACTCCACCCAAGTTTCTTTTGGAAACCACGGCCATTGACTTTCATTCCACGGTTTTCTCCCTTCCACAGAAAGTTTTCTATAGCTCTAGAAAAGGTATCAGCATATAAGAATGTTCAAACAGCACTCGACCCACAGCAAGAGTGTCTCAACAGCAACATATAAGCTGCATTTTGGGTCGATGTTCGGCGCTGGATGCGCTAATTTCTCGGCTAAAAATTCCTTCCAAAGGTCTCTTGGGACGACTCCAGACAGTGTACTTGATGCCACGCAATAGAAAGAGCATTGGCAACACATATACAGATCCAGCAACATTCCTTCCTCTTCTTGCTTCGTATCGACTGATTCGGCTTCTTCGGAGCCTTTAGATTTGATACTATCCAAATCAACGTCGTCCATGATAATAGTACCCGCCCGCCTCTTCTGTTTGATTTGAGAGACTTCCCATTCATTCAAACGATACGGAGGAGTGAGTTTTAAGGCATCTATGGCTCTCGGATATTTATGAAAGTGATGCGTTTTGTTGGGACGAGATCCTAAAGGGTTCTCTTCGGTGCAATTTGTCGTGGCTTTGCGTCGAGTTTGATCGGGTAGACAAGGATTGGAAGCCAAAAAAGAACGGGCGAGAGGAGGCACAACAGATGATGACTTCCAACTCAATATAACCCATCCATTATCGCGTGGACAATAGTATGCATTGGGATGAGGAACGGCAGTCTGAACTTCGTGTGCTGAAGGTGGAGGTGGTGGAATAGTCTTTGGTTTTCTAGACGGAGATGAAGTGCCAGATGTGACAGAAGATGCCGATGGTGACGCGTTCAAAGCGCCTGAGGAAGAGTCTGAGGTAGCGATGGGAGCTGGATTAGGTTGTATATCGGGAAGAGAAGTGGCAACTGAGAACAAGGAATGCTCAGGATCGTGAAGGTCGTCGGCAAGAACTGGAGGTAATATTCCGGGACCAGGACGTTGATATTTTACTCGCTCCGTCTCATCCCACCAATTCGCTTCTTCCGCACTATCTCTGCCATCAATGGGAGCACACGTTGTCTTGGAGGAGAATAGATCATAATTCCTGTTGAAACTGGCCTGATCCCAATCCGTCCAATTGTCGGGTTTCAATTCGTTTGTAGCCCAATTGGGGTCATCCCAGGCACTGTACGGAACGACTCCTGATCTCTGGTTCCATTCCCAAGCATTATTAGCAGGAGCTAAAGCCGGCATACCATCGGTGTCGTCAAGATGCTCCTCTTGAACCAATTCGGGTTCCCGAAAGTCCGAAGTGGTAGCTTGATAGGAAGGCGGAGATTCAGACGGCGGAACGTAGCTTGTAGAGCTTGATCCGAGCCCTGAAGGACGTGCAGAGTGAGATGGCGTATTGGGAGGTTCTTTAGGGACAGAGGAAGATGGTTGTGTAGTCGGGACTGGCGTATTGGGCCTTTGTGCCGGCACGGAGCCAGGAACTGGAAGAGGACGACGTGGTTTGGAGGAATCATTAGAGTTTTCCGAGTTTTCCATGCTATGTATAAAGATCAAGCAAAAGGGTTGAGATTTGCAAACTGTTAAAGCAGAATCCAACTGACCTGCACGATTACAAGCTGTCTGGGGTGAAATTGGGGATGTTAATGTATATTTGTGTGTTTTTGGATGAACAGGGTTCAGAGACAGACTTGCA
This sequence comes from Stygiomarasmius scandens, assembly GCA_037954225.1. NCBI lineage: Eukaryota > Fungi > Basidiomycota > Agaricomycetes > Agaricales > Campanellaceae > Stygiomarasmius > Stygiomarasmius scandens. The sequence continues at coordinate 1,281,870 of JBANRG010000008.1, read as the reverse complement.
CCGATAACGAGAGTGGCAAAGAGGAAGACGAAGGACCAAGCCTGAAGAAATGACTTTCTTGCTTCACCGCATTATATAAACCTTGGATCTTTGAACGCGTCACTCGACTCAATCCGAACTCAATTGACAAAGGCACAGCAAACTGGTTGTCCTGTGCGTTAATGATTCATACTCGTATCGTGGTCGACACGAGAATGTCATTCCGAGAAAAAGGTCTTTATCTCTAACTTCTGTAGCACATAGCCGCTTTGAACCAGTCGATATTGACGAGCCTTCTTATCTCCCAATGGTTTGTCCGATTCGGTCGCGGTGGCCTATCGATCTTCTCTTCCACTCACAGCGTGACGACTTTGGCACCTCGAGAAACTTCACCACTCGAGGAAGAAATACGTTCATTCTACACCTTTGATGATTCCGGTACAAAAATACACTTGTCTACTCGGTTCTTCTTGATTTCATCACGCATCTTGGACCTTGACAATCAGTTTCCCAGTTGTCTTTCCGCCTGTCAAATCCTTCTGTGCCTGCTGCACTCCTTCAGCAGTGAACGGGTACTCTTGGAAAATATTGATCTTCAATACACCGTCTGCAATTAGGTCCCAGACCTTGTCGCCGTAATAACGGACTTCTTCAGGAGTGCAAACGTAGTTATTCATTCTATACATCAAAATCAGTAAATCAGTAGGCCGGCCAACCAAAATGTGACTCACGTAGGTCGCAACAGTTTTAGATTCTTCTCTATCAGCTTGATCGGTGGAAATGGAGGCACAGCACCAGACGCGTTCCCGACTGAAACCAAAGTTCCTTTACGTCTAAGCATCTTGAAGTTGCTATCAAAACTGTAAAGGAGCGAACGACATGAGTTTGCAAAGTTGGCCAGTGCAGCAATGTAAAAACGTACGTATCCTTTCCGACACCATCAAAAACAGCATGCACACCCTCTCCATTCGTGATCTCCAACACTCTAGCAACAGTATCCTCGACTGGGTATAAAATAACATGATCAGCTCCATGAGCCTTTGCTAATTCCGCCTTTTCTTTTGTCGAAGTCGTCCCAATCACAGTCGCACCAATATGTTTTGCCAATTGAGCCATGAGTAAACCTAGGCCACCGGCGACAGTGTGAATAAGGATGATGTCGCCCTTCTTGACTTGATATGCTTCTTCAAAGAAAGTTACTGCTGTGAGAGCTTGAAGTATCCCGGCGGCAGCGATACGGGTGGATACTCCCCTCTTGATAGGGTACGCTTTGAGCCAGGGAATTGACGCATAGTTTGAGTGACTTCCGAGAAAATCCTGTGGGAAGCAGCAAGTCAATGAACTGGTACACGATGTAGAAGAGTACAAAACGAACACAGGCCACTTTCCCTCCAACTTGGAAGCCTTGCTTGATGTAATCAGGATCGTTCAGGACTTTGGGATCTGCAGGAAGTTGGACGATGGTTCCTGCTGTTTCTTTTCCAAGTACGGCCGGGAACTCTTTGTAGGGGTACAAGCCTTGCCTACGGACATTGTCCTTGTCAATATAAAGTGAAAGAGTATAAGTACAAATTCAAACCTATAATAAGTATCGATAAAGTTGACGCCCAGATACTCGATCTAAGAAAGGCCCTTCTATCAATTTCTCAGAATAACAGGCTGGAAAACTTACTTTTACGACAAGATTTCCTGGGTCGGTCTTGGGAAACGGAAGTGTCTTTTTCTCAATGACTTCAAATCCACCAGTCTACACGCGTACATCGAATGAGTCTGTCAAGTATGACGTGCAGTTCCAAGCCCAATGTATACCTTGTCAATGGCGATCGCTTCAATCGTATCAGGAAGTCCGGACATCTTCGAAAAACTACGAGAAGTTGAGATGGATGCAAAGGAGGTAGGCGCTCGAGAGGAGAGATGATGCGATATTTGAAGTGTTCTGGCTTGCACTCGAGGACTGATAGTAGTAGTAAGTGATCTTAGTATCATATACTCTCTCGTACGAGTACGAGTTATCACCAGGTTCAAGTGACTGTGTTAGTCATGATTGTCTGAGACGGTTATAGGTTGCGGTCACCCACGCGGAAATTGCGCAACTGCCGGAAGTTTGCTTTTCCGGGAAGATGCAGAGTAGTTCTAGAGGACAACCATTTCAAACCAATAACGCTAAATAAAATTTGGACTACATAGAGGAATAGTAGATGTATACGTGAAATATATCCGACTTGATAGACTGACCGGAGCGCTGAGGGTATAGACAGAAGAAACTGTCGTCAATGGTTCTTTTAGCGGCATTTCAGTGAAATATCTTGTCGGACGAAATAGGTTTGGCCGCAGATACACGCTCCAACAGACAACAGGGCTACCAGTCTTCGATTGCTCTATGATACACCGTACTCGGATCCGGACAGTAATACTTAGGGTCGGTTTATAGTGAGGAGTCTGAGAACCGTGACAGAGCAGAAGAGAGAGCATTATAAATCCTGCGGAAAGCATCCGAAAATATGACTGTAGGATAGGCGCACTCAGCCCGTCCAGGGTCCTGAAGTCATAACTTTGGACCTATACTCACATTCCGTCCGGTTTCAAACGAGGGGAATTGATTTCGAAGCCAGACTCGCGTCGCTTGAACGCACCGTACAAGTACTTTGGTATTTCAACCTATCGGGACAAGAATGAGAAGTAGAATGCGGTGGTGTCAGGAAATTCGGACGCGTCCATACTAACTTTCTCACCTCCATCTATTTTCTATTCTCCTCCGCCTCTGACCCGTTACACGTCAAGACTCGAGATGAGCATTTCATATTGAAATTCATACTACGACCTAAACTGTTTGAAAGGAATTCACAAAGAATTCAGTAAATCAAGACAAAAGATAATTCAGAACAGCTGATTTGGCACCATCATTCTCGACGCCCAACTGTCGTTCCACTTGCCTTCTTTGACGTTATCGCATACACATATCCAATTTTCCCATAGGCGGACCTACAGAGTCTACATAGAAGCCGCAACGCCAACAATACCCTTTGGAGAAACAGGCGTCTATCCTAATTTCAAGCTCCACTGAGCAAGACCGTTCAAAACGCGATCCTCCACCTCCAAGAGTGTCTAGTGCGGAATTTGGGATACCTCGCCTCTACACATGTTCGGTAAGTGGTTGATGATATCAATGCTTGGCTATCAAAGGCAGACCATCATAAGACTTAAATATAGCTAAATAGTATCCTTCCAACGTGGGCCGTGGCACTGGGATTTTGATAATTCTCAAATACTTACGAGCGCCGGCACTCGAAGCACTAGCATGTCCCTGAATCGGGAAAATGGGTCAGGTCATCATTATTTAATCTCAGCTTGCAACGAGGCATCCATCTCCCCTTACATAGCAATGGGCCCGTCCCTAGACCCGCCTGGTACTGACCGGGGTCAGTCGTCCAGTTCTCAAACAACCCCACGTCTCGAGATTAAAAATATTGATACCTCTTTCCCTCCTTCAGTCTCTAGTTCTCGAACCCAAACCTTATCTTGCTCAATGCCTCGACGTGACCAACTACTCTCTCCTGCTAGTCCTCTACTCAAGCAATCTGATGCAATCCTCCGAGGAACTCAATTGTCACAGTCTTCAGAAAGTCATCTCTTGTTTCCTGAACCATCGAGCGCTACGTCGCCGCCTAGCACCCCTAGACGCGACGGTAGTAGGACCCCGCGTCCACATCACCATGCCGAACTTCTCTCTGCTCTGAACAGTCCCAATATCAGTGATCTGACGAAAATGTCGGCTTGGGTCTCTGAATTCCTCAAAGCTTCTTCTCACAGTAGTGTTTATTCACAGGTTCTCAACCAAGATAGGCGATTTTATCGAGTCCCTTTCTGACTCTGAAGATGAGTCTTCGTCTCCGATATCCAGGTTGAAGACCCTACCATCGGCATCATCAGCACAATCTCCTCTTCATCCTGGAAAGAAAGGGCTGTTACGGTGCGCACTTGATACAAATGCGTGTCATGTTTACGTTGCTCATTCAACCTCTCCAGAACTGTTCCCTTGCCTGCAGAGGACGAAGAAGATCCAAAGGATCCATACATCTATGCCTCTCCTAGACCCAGCAAAAGAGCTTAACATCCTGACATTACCATACATACCCCATGGCCATTATCTGTACAGTGCTTTCTTTGTTCTACTGGTCATGACATACCCATCTTTGCACCTTACATCTATTCTCAGCACATTGAATGAGAATGAATATTGTATACAGCTGTACAAAATAACACTTCTGGATACTTTGTGTTTGTCCTCAAACTACGAGCACTACGTACTTGCATAGAGATACAACCATGCGTCCTGCTCAACTCTTACAAGGACGACACAACTAGATTCTTCATTAACCCACGAAAACTTCAAAACGAAATCAAGCGGCGAAGAAAACAATTGCGTTGATCTTCCACAGACGTAACAGGTTCCGGGTGTAGGAAGAGTCACCACGAATCCTTGACTTGTTTGTGGGGCAAAAATACGAGGTGTTGAAGGAGAAACATCGGAAAGCAGGGTGATATTGACGTTGTAATATTAATTAGCACATGCGTACTAGACGACAGGTTTTTGAACCCTAGAATAGGGTTAGGACGACGAACCGGCATAAAAAAAAGGAGCCCACCCAGCCAGAGTGGCCGATGTGGGACAGGAAAATATTTAGACGGTGCATGAGCATAAACCCATACAAACTGCAGACACCCTCTGTATGGACAGGGTCGCCGTGCTATGAAGGATCTCCACAGCCCACAAACCCGGGGACATGAAGGGGCCTGTGCCATCAAGGTAAGTATGAGGTGAGAAAGTGTTGAGCCGAGGTATTTATACCTGCAGGCTGCGCACGGACCATGCCGAAATTCAAACGCTCAACCTCAACGCGGACGGTCCGTGCGTTCGTCTCTTCATTACCAGTCTTCTAGTCCTATCTAGACCGAGCGCTAGTAAAGTGTGGTGGACCAATCTACTTAGTTGGAGTGTTTAATGATGTGCGACCACTGTTCGGGGTATGTTAAAATTCCTTGTGTCCTGGTGCATACAGATCTTTTGAACTCGCAGCAGACGGTTCCAGTGATCATGCATCATGGCCGGTGTCTAGGGGAATTTTATGAAAGCCGTGTTGTCGCCAGATCCAGATTGGTGTTACATTTCTCACCCGAAAGGGAATCATCCCCGAAAACTTCTCCTCCAGCTGGGCTGGAAAGACTGAAAAGGAGCTGCTGGCACTATTTTTAAATGTCTTCTGGCGTTGTATTTGAAGGAAGATGATGGATGCCTGCCATTGCCCTTCCGAATTGCTGCCTTTTCGTGCCGAAGGTAGTCATTGGGCTCAAACTTATTTGGTAGGGATAATGGCCACCAGTGTACATCGTGAATGATCTACTGAATGAATGTGGCAATAGGCCTATCGATAGGCTGGACATGAACTTTGTACAGATCTCTCGGTTCCGGAAATGACAAACACTTAGCGCGCGTCTCTGTGATTGAAGGCCTGTTTCTCTTCGAGTTGAATCGTTTCCAACTTTAGCCTCGAGTGTCCTAACACATGAGGCGCCTCAAGGAAAAGGTGTGGTCCGAGATCTCTCGAGATTTATGTTCTTAAGCTCAGGGGCCTATGGTGTCTGCTGCCCCCAGGGCAGCTCATTTTGATCTGAAATTTCTGATTTGCGTTGGTTTTTCTCAGAGCAGAACCCGCAGACAAGAGGCCACGTAGAGATCGGTACTCACTCAGGCTGTCATCCACCACAAATATCTTTATGCGCAAGATCGCCTGTAGTTCAACGTTGTGATTCTGAAGCACGATGAAGCAATCTCCGCCTCACAGTTTTAGCACTTCTCGCAGTCTACTCAATGCCACTCACAGCAAGCAGGCATTCCTTCGCACGATGTTTTCGTTCGGGATTCCTTGCGAATTTCAGTCTCGCAGTCGCTACATATACTTGCTTGACACGTATCCTTCTCCCAAATCACAATGCCCTTCCTCTGTATCTGTTGGTCGAGCAACTCGAGCAACTCTTCCAGCAAGCAAGACTCCAATGTATGTTATCCATCTTTGCTGTTTGATTTTGTTCATGATAGTAACCGGTCGGCGACACAATCTTTGAACAGTCGACAGTAGTTGACGATTCCCTTAACCCACGCATGGTAGATATGGTAACAGATGTCACCCTCGTTACGCTGCAGGTAGTTGCCAGTGCTATACCTTTCCCTCCCGCATCTGGTGCGGTCAAGGCAGCCATTCACCTGATTGAAATGTGCCAGGTGAGCAAAACTGGATTTCTGAAAATTTGTTTACTTACCCGGTGCTGACATCGTGTTTAGAATGCACGCACTGCTTCGGAGCAAATAAATGAGTTGCGAGAACGTGTTAAGGCCCTTTCGCTGGTGATGGTGCAAGGCTTATCAGGAAAGCCAATGGAGCAGATCCCGGATCCTGTTAGGGATGATGTTGAGCAACTTCAAAAGTATTTTTGCTCAGTGATTGTTAGCGCGCAGCCCTAATTTTGAAAATTTATAGGGAATTAAATGTCATTGAACCCGCTTTGAAAAAGATTTCTGAGCGGAATCGTTTGGTTAATATTCTCTTCAAAAATACAAACGACAAAGCGATGAACAAGTGTTTGAGAAGGTTGAATGGTGCATTGGGCAATTTTGAGGTGACCTCGTTTAAATGATAATCTTGGCAACTGATTGATTTTGCATGCAGTTCTCACGCCAAATCAAAGACGCTATGGTTCTGGAGAGACTCCAGTATGAAGTACATTTGACGTACACGATGCTTCGTGACATGCATACGAATATGGAAGGAATGAAACGAGACCTTAGTGAAGTTAGGAAGCTAGTGCAGGACTTTCACACCGATTTCCGTCAGGAATCCAAGCCTGCATCTCGACGGTCGCGCTTCCCTCCTGTTTCCTCCGTCTTTTACGGCCGTGAGGAGCTAGTAGAGCGTTTGGCAACCAAACTGACGACACCTCCCCAAGGCACTGAACAGGCGCTGGTTACACTTCTGGGACCAGGTGGAATGGGCAAGACTTCAGTTGGGCTTGCAGTGATGGAACATCGGTCTGTTATTGAACGATTCAAAGGCAATCGATTCTGGGTTCCTTGCGAGAGTGCGGAATCTGCATCTCTTCTGTTGGACGCTCTCTACGAATCGCTTGGCATCAACAAACAAAGCGGGAAACCTCTGGATGATATCCTCGACGAGCTTGAGCCGCCGTCTGGTCATCTAGATCTCCAGCCTGCTCGAGTTTTGTTGTTGGACAACTTTGAGACGCCTTGGAACTTGGGAAGACAGGAGCGAAAGGAGGTTGAAAACATCCTGCGTTCTGTGATGCGTATTCCGCGTGTCTCCATCCTCATCACCATGCGTGCTAATCAGTCCCCAACGGAAGGATGGGAGGAAGAGCGGATTACGCCATTAAATCCGGAAGCGTCGATCAAAATCTATAAAAGTATCCATCCCAAAGGCAAAACCCATAGGCTTCCAGAGCTCCTCGCCTCTATCGGTCATTTCCCTTTAGCCGTTACATTGGTTGCAAAGTACGCCCAGACCAATAATGCGACACCTACTGATCTTCTGGAGGCTTGGGATCGTGAAGGCATTGTCTCCTTGGATGGACAGGACAACAGAATAAGCACATCCATCAAGCTATCTGTCGATAGCCCACCTATGAAGCAAAATCCAGATTCACTGAAGCTCCTTGTTCTCCTCGCCTTTTTCCCAGGAGGTGTACCGACCGTATACCTGCGAGATTGGCTGCCGCCATCTATCGATCGACTGAAGGCTTTATCAGTACTGAGCACGACTGCCCTGGTTGAGCAAAGGGACGGACTCGTAATGGTTATTCCTGTAATCCGTTCTTACGTTCTTCATTCCGGTCATACTCCTCAAAAAAATCTCGAAGAAGCCCGAGAACATGTTCGTTTACTTTGTTGCTCACTCCTTGCACAGCACAAATCTTTACCTGGCGATCCTCCATATCTAACAGACAAGGCATTTATATCTAGCCAAGAGGCCAATTTCCAATCCATTCTCTTAGATGCTACCTCCGGCCCACTGGACGTTGATGCAAATCCGAGTGTCCTCGAGGCGCTGCTAACCCTTTGCTGGCATCAAATTTGGACTCGACCTCGTATTGAGCTCATCCAGCATACCCTTTCTCTCTCCGAGCGTTCGCGCAATGAGCGATATATCGCCGAATCTTTAGCCTGCTATGGAGAGATGTGTATTGTGATGACTCAATTAAAGGATGCTATCAGGTATTTGACACTGGCACACGACAAATTTATCAATCTGAACGATAAGTCTGCCGCTGCTGTTTGCTCTATTCGACTGCTCGAATCTCGAATGCATCATGAACCTTCTTTCGAGGACGACCTTGCGCTTGTTCACCGAGCCAAATCGGAATACGGAACGGACAATCCCTTTGGAGAAGCCCTTTGCTTCCTGTATGAAGGAAAAGTTTACTGGCAGAAAGGTGATCGAGAACTTGATGCACTTGACGCTCTCGAACAAGCAAAAGGAAGGCTCGAGCATTTGGGAAAACACTTCGAATTGGCACATTGTTTATACTTTTTGTCCAGAACCTATCATCGAAGCCGTAATTTCGAGTCGAGATTCCCTCCTGATTTTGATTACCTTTCGACAGCATTGCACTATGCACAGCAGGCGTCGGATCTGTATATACAATGTGGGTACGGCGAATACATTGGAAGAGGTTTGGTCCATCTTGCCAATGTTCTGGAGGATCAGCAAAGTTATAAAGGCGCATTCTGGAGGGCCTACCAAGCTTTGGATATATGGCATTCCTCGGGGAGTGCTATAGGGGTAGCACAAGCATTGCAACGCTGCGGAAGTATTTTACTGGCAATGGGGGAGTATGTGCCTGCTCACGAATTATTGAAGAAGGCTCTTGTCATATATGACGAGGATGAGCATACTGGTTACGCTAAGCGAATTTATAAAGCAAGGTGTGAAAACTCGCTGGACCTAGTTAGGAGGAAGCTGAAGGAAACATAGTTTCCTGTAGCGTTGGTGTGGTGATCAGGTGTTATAGTATAGCGTACTACTTACATAGCATAGGTTCTTGGTCTCCTTCAAGTTATTTTTGTATAACTCGTGCCTAGAAGGCAATTGTATTTATATTGGATGGATATCATAATATTTCATTTTGCGTTCGTTGAGATACATACATAGGATCTACAGGTCTATCGTGATAATATCTTTACACACATTCTACAAGTTGGGAGGTACAAAATATACGACGTTAAATACCATTTAAATTAAGGTGAAGGGTGCAAAGTACGGGGAGGTTAGATACAGAAAGCAGCGTTGCTTTGAGCTTTGTCGCATTTTGCAGCAAGAGACAAGGCAGTTTGTAAAGCACGCTCTACACTCTTCTGTGACGGAGACGTTGATGGTGTGTAGGCAAGCAAATCTACACGCTACTTTAGCACGAGTACTACACGTAAATCAAAACGATGGCGAACCTTTAAATAGCATTGTATACCTCATTATTCGCTGTGTAGGCATTATTGCAAGGTCCCGCACAGACGGTTTCCTCTTGTGAGCTGGCCGAGCGGGAGCTTTCGACTGACTTTTACTCAAGTCCGAATCACTACTTGCACTGCGATGCTTGATGGAATTGATTCTTTTACTCCATGATCCCACTCGACTTTTGATAGTGATCGCATTGCCCTCATGTGACTCCGCGTCTTTTCCTGCACTTTTAGCGTGTCTGTCTCCCTTTAACCTATCTTCTGGACCCGTGAAGAAACCGCCAACGACACTGCACCAGCTGACCATCGCACTCTCTAGACTGTCCGCCTTGGACAGGAAGGCATCGGCAACGCCCTTTGCACTCGGATTGATCTCCATCAGATGCAGTAGCTCCTGGCTTACTTGCACCAATGATGGAATATACGTCAACATGACAGGAGGAGGAGGGGTAAGCGTTTCACTAGAAGTGAGATTATTCAATCCAGCCAAGTAGCGCCTTTCCGTACGCACGAGCTCCCTGCAGATAAGCAGTGCTCTACGTGCCATCTGCCACGATGACGACGACATAGCTTGTTCCGCTGGTGGACAACAAGAAAGTGATTGCGCATCTCCAGTTTCATCTTCATCCCCAGCAGGAGATGTAGTGTCCTCTGCATCTGGAGACGAGATCGGCGAAGCAGGATCCCGCGAGTCGGGCGGCTTCCTCCATCCCCATTCTTCTTGGCCAGCGCGCATTTTCTCGAGGTTCTGTATTAAAATCTCGTCGGATATGTCTTCATCGGTAATCACCATTGCTAACGTCCAACGATGCCTGTGCGATTTCGGCGAAGAAGGCGAGCTAAATGGTGACGATACAATGAGAGCATCTGATGAGCCAAGTCCAAAGTCAACGTCATGATCCCCGTTGTCTGAGAAACTCCACGTTGTTCTCCAACCGCTGCGGAGTGGAACCTCCATTGCTGGCATAGAAAATCTTTGTTGTGAAGGAAAATCTCCTGCTGGTATTGAAGATGGAAGGCTGCCATTCCAAGCCAAGGACACTAGCGCATCGGTGTTCTTGTCTCGGGTGGAACGGGTGGGATATGGGGAACGTTGAGTCGGAAGGCGACCGCGGTGGGACTAAGGGTCTAATGAGAAACTAGATATATATGACGATAGAGAGGAACACGCACTCCTTCAACATCTACAGGAGACTGAAACGTCACTAACCTCCGACTCAGGATATCATCTTGTTTTAAAGGGAAGAATGTAGCCGAAGGGATGGTAGGCAGTGAGTTTCTTCTTTGTCGTCTCTTCAACTTCAACGGGACTACATGAGTGGTCTGACGACGAAACAGTCCACGAGAAGAATTGATGGAGAGCGAACGACGGATAGAAGTAGCCGCTTGCGTGAACGAAACCATGGGAGAGGAAGGGACAGAAGGAGTTTCGTCCGACCGCGGTATACTGGGGTTGGACTTGCGTAGTTTTCGGACAGGACGTGGACCTAAAGAAATGGGAGAAGGTAAAGGATTTTCTAAAGGTAGAGGTGAGGGCCTTCTTTTGGTGAAGGTTTTAGAATCCCGATCAACAGCATGACTCTTCGCGGAAGAGTCTATCTTTTCAGGAAAAGTTAGAAAGTTGGAGGAGGGTGCATCAGGGAACTCGGAATCTGCTATAATGAGAGATTTTCGTCCATCATCCACAACAATGTGATCTGATGAAGATAGAGCAGAGAAGAATGAACTTTCGTCGCTCGACGATACGGAGCCTGATGGAGAGGAAAGTTCTGGAGTTGTGACAACGCTTCGTACCAGTGATGCCATCGTAAAAGCCGAAGTCAGTTGGAGTGTCTGAGAGCGTTGAGCAGCGGTGCCTTGGGGAGGCTTTGCCGCGAGGGGGTTATTCGTCGAGTTCGCTCGTCTTTGAGGTTAGATATGTATGCGAACTGAGCATCGGAGGTAGTCATGACAAGCTATGCGCTGGACAATGTTAGTTTGGTTTTGGCTACGAGTATAGTACTTCCAATGCTGCCAGCAAGGCAAAATCAGGAAATGCCATCACGACGGTGATAAACGGGTTCAGCGCCTTTGCTAGGTGCAGAGCCAACATAATCACTAAATCCTAGCTGTGAGTCTCCCTTCTGAAACTGCCAAGTAGAGAAAACAGATACTCACTGAAAATAATTACTGCAGACAAGGTTAATGACGAGCGCTGTACAGGTCCCTGCAAATTCCGTGTTCGTGGCGAAAGTGCTTGGAGCGACGGGACGCTTTTCAATGGCTGAGTATTTTAATCTCTGAACATGGGAGCCTCCACAGGTATGCAATACCAATGAGGACGGGTACTGAGTACGCTGCATGAACAAAAAAAGCCTTTACCAAATTATTACAGGAAATAGACGATCAATTCAACTGCGGTCATGAGCAGAGTGTTACACTGTACATCCGTTGCCAAGTCGAAAATCATTGCAGAGAAAAGTGATTCTTTTTAGGAATCCAGACGAGTAAGCACTGTTCCCGGCATGCATTGCAGTTACGGCTGCTTTAGCCAGCGACAACTGGACTATCGCGAATCCGGGGTCATTGCGTGTCGTTGTGTGCCCCTTCTTCTGTGTACAAAGCATGTAAATCGGGACGTGAAATGGTAAATATTCGAGTTCTGCTGGTGGAAAGAAAGCTGCAATCTGTGAATTACGTATGCGGCGCACTACTGACGCGACAAAACTCATTTGTCCAAACTCATCCTCGTCCTCCATGACCTTGAGTTGACTTTAATACCAGACTCCAAACATATAGAACTACCGAGAACACTGTCAACCTCTAGAACCGCTCGTGATGTGGGAGCGAACGTTGCAAGACCTGATTCGCGGACTCCGTGCAAACAAGAAGGATGAATCGCAGTTTATAGCCAAGGCCATTGAGGAGATTCGGACGGAAATAAAGGGAGATGATATGGAATTGAAGGCTGGGGCTGTTCTCAAACTAACCTATGTGCGTTGCAGTCTAATGCAGAGTGTAGTGTGATCACTAATTCGTCCAAAGCTCGATATGCTAGGCTACGACATGGGTTGGGCTGCTTTCCATGTCGTTGAAGTCATGTCTTCACCAAGAATACACCTCAAGACTGTTGGATATCTGGCTGCAACACAATCTTTTGATCAGGAAACCGATGTCCTTATGCTCACAACAAATCTGCTCAAGAAGGCACGTCTCTTGGTCGTACAGCCTTGGTATCCACTACATGTCTTTCTTATAGGACTTGATATCCACTCCTGCAGATATCGCAATTACCTTGAATGGAATATCACACATTGTAACTCCGGATTTGGCCAGGGATCTCTCCCCGGAGCTCATTAGGATGCTCACTCATTCACGGCCCCATATACGCAAACGCGCAGTTGCAGCATTGTATAGAGTCATGGTCAAGTATCCAGAGGTTTCAGAACATGCCATCTCTCGTTTAAAAGAGAGACTTGAGGATGACGATCCAGGTCAGAAGGAAATGATTTCATTCCGAGCATGTGTAACTTGACTTTTGTACAGGCGTCGTTGCTGCAACGGTCAACGTTCTCTGCGAACTGACTCGTCATAACCCAGAACAATATCTAACGCTTGCCCCTCCATTATTCCACCTTATGACAACATCTACCAATAACTGGATGCTCATCAAGATCATCAAACTGGTATTCTCGTCCGTACCATCCTGACGTCACCATTTTAACCAAAACTTTTTTCTAGTTTGGTTCCCTGTCTCCCCATGAGCCTCGTCTGGTCAAAAAGCTTCAACCTCCCATCACAGAGCTCATCTCGACCACACCCGCAATTTCATTATTATATGAATGCGTCCATACATGTATCATCGGAGGCATGCTTTCTGGTCCTTCGGGAGATTCTCTGGCTAGAACTTGCGTGTCCAAGCTGGCTAATTTTATTCAAGATGCTGACCAAAACCGTGGGTCTTGACAAATCGTGCACGGCGCCATCCATATCTAAACTTTCTATAGTGAAATACATTGCACTGCTCGCCATGGTGAAAATAGTACCTACACACGCGTACCTGGTTTCCCAATATCAAGATACGATAATGGCCAGTGTCAGCGATCAGGACATGAGTATTCGCATGCGCGCGCTGGATCTCGTTTCTGCCATGGTATTTCGTCCATTACCTAAACTTGGACTATTCATTGACCTTTTACAAAGGTAAACCAAAGCAATCTTCAATCAATTGTCCAGCAGCTTCTCTCCCATCTCGTTACCGACCATTCGGCTGCCCCTACTGCTGCACAATCTCTCGCTCAAAACGTCGCATCACCAAATTCTACCAAAGGCTTCTCATCGCCCTCTCAAACTCCTGCGTACCGTCTCATCTTAGCTCAACACATACTCGACATGTGCTCGCATGATACTTATGACAATGTCACCAACTTTGAGTGGTATCTCTCCGTCCTCGTCGACCTTGCTCATGTAGCAAATGTCAATATTGGAGCTCAAATTCGTGATCAGCTCGTAGATGTCGTCACTCGAGTGAGAGGCGCGAGGAGATTTGCCGTCAAGCTCATGTACACTCTCCTCAGTGACGATTCAATGTTGAGGAATGCTCATGAGGAAGGAAGCTGTTCAGAGGTGTTATGGGCTGCTGCGTATATCTGTGGTGAATATGGCAGGTGTGTTGTTTTGGAACCTGTTTTTGAATTTGGCTCATCTTTGTTCTACAGCGAGCTGCAGGATCCACAGAAGCTCTTACCTCTTCTTCTGCAACCCGAAATATCGAATCTTTCACCGGATATCATCTCTGTCTACATACAAGCAGCCACCAAGATATTTGGATTTTGGGCCGCAGACTTGGCATCCAGATGGAGTGACGATGATCTACAACAAGTCAAGGACCTTGTTCAGCTGGTTCTCACTGGTGTAGGAAAATTTGTCGCTAGCCCGCATATCGAGGTTCAGGAACGGGTAAGCAACTGACTGCTTGGCGCGTTCAGCCTGGTTGATACTAACAAAAATTTTGTATAGGCTGCCAATACAAGCCAGCTATTCGCCTTTATCCAAGCAGACTTGAATTCCTATCGACCTAAACCCGATATTCCTTCATTTACGGATGCAGGATCGTCATTCGACAGCATAACAGAGCCTCATTTCCCCAAATCGCTTTTGTTGATTGAACCTCTCGTATCATCGTACGAGCTCAACCCGGTCGCGCCTAATGCCCAAGCTAGCGTGGCTGTGCCCGACGGACTCGATTTAGATTCATGGATAATACCACCGCCAGTAGAAACGAAACCTGTCGAGATTGAGGAGAAGAAGACAAAGAAGAGCAAAAAGGGCAAGGGTAAAGAGTTGTCGAGTACCAAAGTCAAGAATGGGAAAAAGAAGAAGAAGGACGATGGGGACAGTCTCAATGGGGGCAACGGTGGTATTTTGACGCCTGTGGATGCAGAGACGGAAGAGGAAAGGGCTGAACGAGAACGAGTGCGTGTGATTTCTTATTTGATTATGGCGCGAGGTTGATTAGCGTGTACTCTACAGCGGCGAGCAGAGAGGCTAGAACGTCTCAAAGACGACCCGTATTATATCATGGACAAGGCTCCTTCAAGACCGTCTCCAGCACCTGAAGATGTTGATTCAATACCCGTTGTCAGACTGGATGATATGCCGTCTTTGTCAGGTCAGTTTATCACTGCAATCCCTCCTAGTTCAATCCCATTCATGTCTTTATCCAGACATTGATTCACGTCTTCCTTCTCTCCGAGCCGCCTCACCTCAAGTGTCTTCAGAACCTTACTACATCGACAAGGTTGGCGAAATGCCCAGGAATGCTGTGGCTCCTCTAACTCAACCACTTCCTCCTTCACGACAATCGACACCCGGACTCGGTGGTGTTGCTGCACCGAGTCCTGTTCCTCTGCTCTCTAATGCTTTCCAACAGTATGAAGGTGCAGATGCCGATACGAGGGCTAGTACGCCGGATCCGGTGGTTGTCGTTCGTACGAAGAAAAAGACCAAATCAGGGACGGGAACGGGAATGGGGAAGAAGAAACGGACTAGAGATCTGCCAGCTTCGTGATACTTACTGTCTCTCTGCCTTTTATCACGAGAAGCTGTATCTCTTGTCTCAAGGATCCGAGAAGCATCTGAATAGTACAAAATTATTATATGATTGTGGATGCGGTATATAACAGCGCTTGAA
The DNA here is from genome assembly GCA_037954225.1 of Stygiomarasmius scandens. Classification (NCBI taxonomy): domain Eukaryota; kingdom Fungi; phylum Basidiomycota; class Agaricomycetes; order Agaricales; family Campanellaceae; genus Stygiomarasmius; species Stygiomarasmius scandens. The sequence goes on along the minus strand of JBANRG010000008.1, from coordinate 1,266,196 downwards.
AGCAGGGAAAACAAGATGTGGACGACTGTTGGGTAATGTTCAAATACATGCTTTGGATCTGGATTTGGATCAGGAACGTGCATTGTGATGTCAAGTAGAGGGTAATGAGGAATTGGATTGTAGGTAAGTAAGCAGTGGTAACGGTACGCGCAGACCTAGGAATCAGCATTAGCGTTATCCTTGAGATACGACGAGTAAGTGGATGGAATGAGAGTTGGATTAGGTGAATCAATGGACAGGTCCTTGGGTGCACAGTCAGATTTAGAGGAAATGCAGAGGACTCTGAGGAGAAAGTCTTGGAAATGAGGGCATATGTAATGAGGGAGAGAAAAAGAAAGGGGATATTACAACCGGAATCCGGAATCCAAAAGAATTGAAACAATCAGATTAGGATAAAGAAAGAAAGAAAACAGACAAGCTCTAACAATTAGCCGCGAGCTTTCTCCCTTCACCGTTCATCCTCCACATGCTCCACAGAGTCCACAATCTCATTAACAAATTCTGCCGTGACACCTGGGATTATTCGTTCTGCATCTGTGAATGCCCTCTGCAAAGCACTGAGAGCTACTCGTGCTTCTTGAGAAGATACGCGAGGGAACAACTGAACGAGATATACGTGTAAGGATACGAGAAGCACAATCGACAACGCGTCACATACCGAGGCAATAGCAGGCAACACGACAGAATCCAACATTGCCATATCCGGCGCAGCAATATCCTCCTCCTCATCTAGCTGTACATTTCCCATCTTGTCCTCCAACGAATCCTCATAATCATCGTATTCATCCGAAGGCTCCCTCTGTACCGAACGCGAACTCAACTTCGAACCAGTTGTAGCGGGAATGCCTGAGGGCATATGTCTGACAGTAGCTTGATGGTCCGAGTAGCGAGAACCTGCTGGCGACGCAGGTAATGGAGGCAACTCTCCCTTTGCGGTGATCGAGGAAGAATAAGATGATCCAGATCCCGCGCGCCGGACTGAAGAGCCTGACGAGCCCGAGCCCGAACCGTCTCTTCGTGAACCGTCATTCTCCCATGTAAGCGGTGGACCAGAGACTTGGATGTTGTTGTTTGCACGGCCAACTGTTGAGACGTGACGGACTGTACCAAAGTCCCATAGATCTTCGGGATCACCGCTTTGAGGCCTGTTATAGTACAGAAATAGAACAAAAGGTGTGAACGTTAGAGGACTACCAGACAAAGCTGTAGAAAACATACAGGTCGGGGACCATGTCTCGATCTTCTTCTTCTAGACGGTCTCCTCCTTCTGCCCGCCAACGCTCGTGCCTCTCAATCAGTTCCGTAAGGTAAGATGTTTTCTTTGCCATTCGGATGAATTTGTGCTTGAGAAGTTCCCGAGCCGATGGTCGCTGTAAGATACGTTAGATGGATACGTTTAGAATAACAAAACGACATACGTCTCGTGGATCACGTTGCAGACAGTAAGAAACAAATTCTCTAAACGGCTTGGAAAAGTTGCCCTCCAATGTAGGCGGAGGATTTTTGGGTATAAGGAACAAGACCTAAAGGTAACAGCATTGTCAGTCCAAAGCAGCAAAACGAATCTATCAAGTCATGAACCTTCATCGGATGCAACTCGGCATAAGGTGGCTCGCCTTTTGCCAATTCGATAGCAGTAATGCCCAGACTCCAAATGTCAGCCTTGTGGTCATATCCACTCTGTTTGATTACTTCTGGCGACATCCAATAGGGCGTACCGACAAAGGTGTTTTTCTTGGCCGACAATGTTCCGGACAGCTGTCCAGAGACTCCAAAATCGGCCAGTTTGACATCACCACCTGCAGAAAGCAAGATGTTGGCAGCTGGAGAGTATATGTCAGTTTTGATTTGGAAAGAAGCTCGAGAGTGCGTGCCTTTAATGTCACGGTGGAGTTTACCTTCCGAATGAAGGTACTCCAAGCCGCGAAGGAGTTCACGGACGATGATGGCGATGTATTCTTCACGAAAGACACCTGGTTTCATCTGAAAAACTATGAGTTTGAATAAAGGAAAAGAAAAAGTGGCACGGACCAAGTCCGAACATGAACCTCCCGAACAGTACCTAGGGGATATCATCAGCCGACTTGCCAACATCTAGCACTCTTGCTGCTCACTCCATGACAATCCATAGGTTGGATCCTTTCAGATAAGAGCCATGGTATCTAAAAACAGGCGTTCAGTGACACTGGGGGTGAAATCAAAGAGAGCGCACGCACTTGGTGACATGGGGTGAATCCAACTGTGAAAGGATCTGGATCTCCTGCTGTATATCCTCAATCTCGTCTTCTGCACTCTCCAAATCAATGATCTTGATGGCGACAGTCTTTTGCGTTCGTTTATCGTAACTGCGGTTTGGTGAGTCGAGCGTGATAGGGGGTCGATAAAGTTGAGTCGGCTACTCACCCTTTGTACACCTCTCCAAAAGATCCTTTGCCTGCATTGGCGATTAGATGATTAAATGAGATGTTTTAGAGCTTGGAACTGGGGTGAAGCGTACCGATCCTGTCTTGTTTGACGTAGAATTCCTCGGGATCCTGATGATGCGTGTCCTAAGCGGCCATTAAGCTTATGATGAGATCTAGACGAATCGTAAAAGCATTGGAAAAAGCCAAGTACCATGCCACTTGAAGCTAGAGTTGTTCGTGTCTGTTTCGTTGAAAGTAAAAGGGACTAGACAAGGACGGTGAAGTGCAAGTGGATCCGTGGACGAGGGAGAGGAAAGAGAAGGGAAAAGGAAGGGAAAAGGACAGATTGGATGGGGAAGGAGGTGAGAGAGTTGAAGCAAGTCCTAATTTATGCGTCTCAAGGCTGCTGTCAGGCGTGCTCCTAGATACGGAACACTGCGTGATCACACTCCGCTCACCTCTTGCTCCTCCGCGTTTCACGAGTCAGACTCTCAGCTCTCACTACAGTCAGCCAGCATCAAATTTTATAATGAACAGCAATTGCAAACTCGTTGCATGCTTTTTACCGTTTCCGATTCAACTAGTCTACGATGCACTGCCTGGATCTAGCAACAACATACGGGGCCTCTCTATCTGCTGCTTTCGGAACCGTGCTCCCGGTAGTCTCTGCGTCATATCTGCTCGTGTGCTGTATCATACCCTTCGGATCTCGTACAATGATTCCAACCTTCAAAGCTAGCATCTCTTCTATGCATACAGGTTTTGACACTCACGTCAACGCAGGTCAGAAGCCCAACAAAAGCTCTTGGTTCATTCTGATGTCATCAGGGACGTACTCTAGACGCCCAGTGTTTTTATTGCTGCGGGTGCAGGCAAATTCTCTTCAAGTGATATCCATCCTCTGGTACTATGACCTTGCTGAGCAAAGTTAATCTGTCGTGTGAGCTGCTTCTCGTTTATCGTGGGCGCTTCCAGTCTCGATTTGCCATAGCACACATCAAATTGATTTTCTATTTCTTCTGCGTACATAAGGCAAGTCTTTTGATCTTCAACTCGAAAGGGCCCATGACGCCTCCACTTGTTCAGCGCTCCAGCCTCCATCATCCCTGTGCACTAAACAATTCAACATTTATCAATTAGACGCTAATAAGCTGTGCGATGACTTTGCCTGGATTCATTCATTTCAAGTTGTTCCCTTGGTCTGTCAGAGTCTTTAGCCTATCCAGGACACCTGTCACCGGCGAATATATCTGTCCGTAGACCTGATAACAGTCTGCCAAGTCGCAAATCGCCTGAATCAGGATCGCCTACCAATTCGACAAGCTAAACCCATATCAAAAGTGAAGCGATGTTTGGTCGAACGTGTTGATTCAAGTTATCCAAGATGTTCTGTTACTTGGTAAAATATACGTTTTTAAAAACCTTTCGGCGAGACTGGATTATTGGACAGATATCTGAGCTTGATATGTGCGCTTCTGAATAGTGTATTAGTTTGTAGAAAGGGAAATACCATACTTTGTGCAAAGTTTCCAAAGTGTGACGTATTTCAGTCCAAGCAGAAGCTCGTGACAACAGGTTGCCACCCACGCCTGCAAGTTTGTTTCTCTCCGTCATTCTACCCAACCTTTCCCTTGTACTAGAACCTTTTTTTACCACTCATTTCAACCTTACGAACATGAAGCTCGCTTTGAAAACCTCTATTCTCGTTGCTTTGGCTGTTCTTGGTACGTTGACTCGCTTTCCCTCTTGGCATTACATTTGCAGCTCGCTAACCTTTTCCGTTCCTTTCACCTTTTTCACTACCTACCTAAACATAACACACAACCTCAAGTTTACGCACAAGACTCCCAATCCAACTCCGACTCTGCCAGCCAATCCGGCAGCGCAAGTGGTTCCCTAACCTCTCCTCCCTCTTCCTCTGGTTCAAACTCTGCCTCTGGTTCTGGCTCCAACTCTCCCTCACCCATCATAACCGTAACAACAGACAGCCGAGGCTCCTCCGTAACCACCACCCTCTCTGCTACACCCTCTGGAAACAACACCAGCTCTGGATCCAGTTCAGGAAGCTCCAGCGAATCATCCACCTCTTCAACCCCGGCTTCGATCTCGAGAGACCTAGTTACGGGGTCACAGACTGTAACGCAGTTCAATGGAGAGAGTGGGATGGGGAAGGAGGAGATGAGGAAGATGGTTGGGATGATTGGGGCTGTTGTCGGTGGGGTGGTTGTCGGGGGTGCAATGTTACTTTGAGTTTTGGATCTGGCTTGAAAGAGGGAGGAGAGGAGATGACTGGGAGTGGGCGACGTCTGTTCGTTCGTTGATTGATACCGCTACTTGAGGCATCTCGGGGTCGAAAGCCCATTTCTTGTCGGGATTCTGTGGTGAAACGGACGCTACTGAGTATATTATTTTATTGGACTACACACATATATTGGACTCTTTCTTGACTAGGATCAAGAGCACTCGTGCGGCCGGGGTACATGTATGTGCTTATACGTACATTACTAGCTTGTCAAAAACGTCTTGCAAAGTGTAGCAGTCGACTGCTGTTTCGTTACTGCATGTACTTGTTGATACGTACACCGAGTGCTCGTCCAGCTCTTGATTGGGTGTTATTCTTCTAATGACGTATACTAGATGGTTCTGGTTTTCTTCTAGGTCTTTCTGGACGAGTGTTGACAAGCGTCAGGACTGGAAGCACCTACCATGTGGAGAAGGTGCGGGGGTCGGATCAAATTTTCCAGAAAATCAAGAGAGTAAAAAGGATTCCAGACTACGCCGCAAACACCTATAACGAGCCGCGTACAAACGAACTGTTACTACCTCTAAGGGTATACATGTCCATCCCTGTAAATTCTTTACAAAAAACTCAATACGCTGCGGCTCGAACCCAAAACTATATCAACACCAGTAGGAATAGAAAAACCAAGAACACCCAGGTTATTACAGGTTTTCACGCAGTCAAATTTGCCGTCGAAGACTCTGTTTCAGTACTAGTAATAGTACTGAAGGTGATAGTGGTCATCGTACTCGTCGCGTCCTTGATCTGAGCAGGGAGAACGGTCGTAGCACCAACATTAGCTGGGACGCTTGGGTCGACAGGAGATGCAGCATCGCCTGACAAAGAAGCGGAGACGACAGGTGTATGAACGGGCGCAGTGGCAGGAGAAACGCCGGAGAGACGAGCAAAATCAAACGAAAGCGGTCGGCCGTCAACAAGGATATCTCCAGTAATAACGCCGATGTTTTTTCTTTGAGCCAAGACATCTAAACACGTAGTTTTACCGGCCCCATTCGTGTCCATGAGAGCCATCAGTGTACCAGGTTTGACATAACCATAAACGTCGTGAAGCAATCGGCGTTCACCACCTGGAACCGGCACGGTATAATTGAGACCCTCCCAGGAGAAGGTTTTTTCGTAGGGACGTCCAGCTTCTCTGCCAAAAAACCAGCGCTCGCTACTAAAGGATTGCCCAGTATACTCACGATTTCATAACTGCCTCGATTGTCTTGTCAGTATTAGCCTGCTCTCTTTTCCTCTGCTTCTTTTCGCGTTGGATTTCATCAAGTCTTTTGGTCTCGGCATCCTCCTTGGCAAAGATGTTGACACCACTGAGTGTTGCACCATACTGAGGGATGCTGGTGGTGACTTGGGTATGCATGCCATTGGAAATGGGCGAGTGGGATTGGAGAACACCTGGGACTTGCGACTCGGCAGTTACAGTACGAAGAAGAGCGTACGAGGAAGAAGACGGCATAGTGGCACCTGAAGAAGAATCAGAGGCAATCGTTGAAGATGGCACGGCAGGCGTGTTGGGCGGCACTGAGGGACTTGGGGATACTCGATGCGTAGTCCGACTCGCTGTTGCTAGATCCCTCCGGAACAGTGTGGGTATCGTCAGGAGAGACTGGCTGGTCGCCGGAATCGTTGAACAAGTTGCAGCCTTCGAGATTGTACGGATCGTCTTGTAGTTCGCTGGAATGAGTAGCACCGACAGAATGAGATTGAACGCTTTCACTAGCTTGCGCCACAGTATGGGAGGTTGTGCAAAGGTATACTGCACCGAGTAAGTACAGGCAACGAGACTGGAATCAGTAGCTGCAGGACTGGATCAAGTGCTGGCTCGATAAATCCTAGTACAGGGCCCAAAAGCGAACCAACGGCGTCGCCTACTGCAGGTACACTCTTCACCGTCTTGACAACACAGTCGAGTAGTTCATGATCACGTCTCGCCACTGTTGCTGTTCCTGCGGATTATTAGATATTGGAACGCCTATATGCCTAGGCATTTACATACCTTCCCACTCTTGTTCACTAGTAGTAGTACAGGGCCCAAGAGGGAACTTTTCCTATGAGTATATTGTTTTCGAAATACGGGGATATTTACTCAGTGTTTCACACAATGTTTGTGCGGGCTCAAATTTCCTTTGATAGAACACGTGCTTTGCACCTGATCAACTTGAACGTGACTCTAACGCGCTTTAACCAGAGTCCACCATTGTACGCAGGAAAAGTCCAAGATGCCGCTGCTTTTAATGAACCGCTCCTGCTTGGAACCCTTTATATCCAAGTTCAACCATTACCCTCATTCGACCCCAATTTTTCCTCCTACTTACTCTCCGCTACCCCAACCAGTTGACTGTCCCATGGAATCCAATGTGCCATCTACCCCGAAACCTTCCCCTCTCGATACAAAGGCTCCCAATCTCCAACATCTTACTCCTCAAGCTCAAGGGACGGGCTCACAGCAAGACCATCCTCAAATGCATGGCGTAGAGGACATGAGAAAATATTTGCAAGAGGACGTCGCTGACCGCGTGCGCATTCCTCTTGCAGAATTTCTATCTGTTATTATGGATGTTCCCGAGAACAAGGTCTCGAAACCTGACTATAGAGGAGATGCGGTGCTCCGGGCCAAATCCTCTCAAAAGTTCCAGACCGCCTGGGAGTCATATCGGACAAAATGCGCGGGCAATTCCAGAAAGGAGAAAACTCTGTATGGTCCGCTCGTCCAAGTCATCACGGTTGCACTAGACGAAATGTTCACGAAGCACGATCTTACGTTCATCGACGGTCACGACTTGACCATCTTGGGTTCCTATGCAAAAAGAAGACCGGATTTGGACGCCATTCGGCGTAGTCTTGTATGCTTAGATAATGGTGCTCTACAAAAGATCAAGCTATCCTGGCCGATGTTGATGTACTGGCTGGAGGTGAAGCACAGGCGCGGTTGCGCTTTGGATTGGACTGGCGGTACTGCTATCAATTTGAATGTTGACGACTCGGGTACGTTGTTCTTTTTTTAAACTAAATTTAACTATCCTTTGGAACTCACATGTTCTAAACCGCAGACGAAGAGGATGACAAGGATAATGTTCTTCCCAACATCTCCGAGCCTCGTGAAATCAAAGATCTACCCCAGCGAGGTAGCGCCTCTTCTCGACGGCAGACTGGTTCATCTTCTGTTGTCACCGCACTTCAGAGTGTGGATTCAAACGAAACAAATACATCAAACCCCAGGAAACGAAAATGGGAACCTGCACTTAGTAAGTGGTTCTTCTCGCTTCCTACTGTGAAATAGCATCAATAACCCCGGCACTAGGAAACCCAGACTATACCGTGAGAACGAGGTCCATTGGTTTGAATGCATGTGCGTCACTCTCAGATTCCATAGCCATACCTGTGCATTGACAACCGGTTCCCAGCGGTACCCGACAACCAGACTACCGCACCTTCTCCTGACGAACATTCTACTCATTCCGGTCTCGAACAGACTCAAGATAGTGCCCCTGCATCTCCACCTGGCTCTACAATCGACCCAAAAACGAATGAGGGCGAGGCCGTTAATGAAGAACCTAAACTTCCAGTGTTTGACGATGATGAAATGGATTCGGACGAAGAAGAGCAATTGGAGGACACTGAAGCTGCCCGACTTACAAAACACCAGTGCGCAGGGTATGCCCTTGAAATGCTGTCAAGCGGCCTTCTCAGGTATCACTCAGTTGGCATCATCGTCGACTCTACCTACCTCCAACTCGCTTATTATGATCGATCCAAGGTCGTGATGTCGCACCCGGTCAATTTGGAAGAAGACGAAAACTTAAATCACTTCCTGAACCTCTTGTACCAGCTCGAAACTCTGGATGGCTCCAAGGCTGGCTTGTTCTCCTCAAAAGCCGACACGCACTTTCCCAAAATCGACCCCTTTAACAAAAACCTGATCAACGGTGATAACGCATCACCTCCAGGCAGTAACGCTTTTCGTGGTTGCCGTCTTTTCCTTGATGCAAAAACCGAGCTTGAGCTTGAAAACGTTGTCTATCGTGCTCATGGAATCATCGGCCGCGGTTCGACAGTCATCAAGGCCAAGCGCATCCAAGGTGAATGGGAGGATCAGGAAGTGATCGTGAAGATCAGTTTTCCCGGAGAAGGACGACAAGGAGAAGACGAACTGGTCGCAAAAGCGGCGAAAACGGCAAAGGACCTCGGGAAAGACCACGCATGGGCCGAGGACCACCTACCCACAATCCTTTGGTCTGAAACGTACCAGTTGGACAAGAATTCGCCGCAGTCTCAACTCGCAGAATACTTACAGCGGAACAACCCGGACAAGCCATACGAGAAACGAGTCTTGCGTATCACCGTCCAACGGATACTCGAACCCATTACCAACCTAACAGACCCTCGAGAATATGCACAGGTCTTCTTCGACGTCCTGCAGATTCACAGGTGGCTTATCGACTATCCCAAAATTCTCCAACGCGACATCAGCCTGGCAAATGTCATGTTCTATCGCAAGGACGATAAAACCGTACGCGGAGTTTTGAACGATTTCGATCTCGCATCTGAATTGCCTCTCCGTGGTCGTTCTTCGCAGCAGCGTACGGGGACCAAGCCTTACATGTCTGCAGACCTTCTCGATAGGAGCTGGGCGAGAAAGCATGACTATAGACATGAGCTTGAAGCCTTGTTTTATGTCATGTTGATACTTTGCTGTCACTACAAGCAATACGATTCGAAGATACAACAGACGACGAAGCTTCCGTTCAAGTCTTGGTTCAGAGATTCGCCTGAATCGATTGCAAACGAGAAGACTAGGTGGGTTACGAAATCCTTGAGTACCGTTCCCACTACGTCGTTTTTCAAAGCGTTCAAGGGGAACCTTGCAAACCTTAAAGATCAGCTACATGGTGGTCAGGCTGCCAAAGATACGTATTCTTTCCAGAAGAGACAGCACGATAAGAAAGTCAAACAGTTTGCAAAAATTCACAAAGAGATGGAGCCCTCCCCAGTGTTTGACTGGCAGACACTGGGCGGCCACGTGTCTTACGAGACATTCAAGGATATTATGTGTCTATTCGATGATAAACTTTTGGTTGAACGATACCCAGACGAACTCGTGAAGCCGATCGAAGATAGTGATTTTTTCTTTGAAGCCTGATCTTATTTATATCTTGGACAATACATCTTAAATACACACTACGTAGCTCCTCGCTTTTGTTTTCTGTATATATGAGATTCAATTTTGAAAGGCAAACTACTTCATTCATCATCTATCAATGACCACCAAGATCGGTCAAGTTTGTGTGAGGTACCGCCAAGGCTGGCCATTTACGGCAGCTCACCATAACGGTTAATGTGAACCATTAACGTGACGGAGCGTGACTTATTGTAACAACTCGAAATATTTCTCACTTCATGATCATCGTTGACTGTCCTATGGAATACAACGTGCTATCTACCCCTTGCATTCGCTGTTCGTTTCCTGGTTCCAGCTCCCAACATATCATCTCCCAAGCTGAAGATTCAAGCCCGCAGCAAGACCATCTCGAAAACCATCACGTCGGGCAGGAGGATGTCGCTGACCTCGTGTGCATTCCTCTTACAAAATTTCTAACCTCCATTCTGGATGCCGACCCCGACAAAATAACAGAACCCAACCACAGCAACGCTTTCCACGACTGCCGTCTCTCCCTTGATGGCCAAACTGAACTCGAGCTCGAACATGTCATTTACCGTGCTCACGGTCGAGGTTCGACAGTCATCAAAGCTAAGCATGTCTGCGGTAATTGGGGGGACAAGGAAGTGGTTATGAAGATCAGCTTTCCAGCAGAAGGGCGACAGGGAGAAGATGAACTGGTCGCAAAAGCCGTGAAAAAGGCAAAGGAACTCGGGAAAGACCACACATGGGCCGAGGACCACCTACCCACAATCCTTTGGTCCCACACTTACACATTGGACAAGAATTCACCGCAGTCTCAGCTCGCAGAATATTTACAGCAGAACAACCCGGACAAGCCGTACGAGAAACGAGTTTTGCGTATTACCGTCCAACGAATACTCGAACCCATTACCAACCTAACAGACCCTCGAGAATATGCACAGGTCTTCTTCGACGTCCTGCAGATCCACAGGTGGCTTATCGACTATCCCAAAATTCTCCAACGCGATATTAGCCTGGCAAATATCATGTTCTATCGCAAGGACGATAAAGCCGTACGCGGAGTTTTGAACGATTTCGATCTCGCATCTGAATTGCCTCTCCGTGGTCGTTCTTCGCAGCAGCGTACGGGAACTAAGCCTTACATGTCCGCAGACCTTCTTGACAGGAGCTGGGCGAGAAAGCATGACTATAGACATGAGCTTGAAGCCTTGTTTTATGTCATGTTGATACTTTGCTGTCACTACAAGCAATACGATTCGAAGATACAACAAGCGACGAAGCTTCCGTTCAAGTCTTGGTTCAGAGATTCGCATGAATCGATTGCAAACGAGAAGACTAGGTGGGTCACGAAACCCCTGAGTACCGTTCCCACTACGTCGTTTTTCAGAGGGCTCGGGGAGAGTCTTGGACGCCTCAAAACTCAGCTACAGAGTGGTCAGGCTGCCCAGACTATGCATTATGCTCGTCAGTCGAAGCACAATGAGAAAGTCAAGCTCTTTGCAGAAATCGGCAAAAAGGTTGAGCCCCTCCAATCATTCGACTGGCAAACACTGGACGGCGAAGTGTCGTACGAGGCTTTCAAGGATAACATGTGTCTATTTGATGATAAACTTTTGGTTGAACGATACCCAGACGAACTTGTGAAGCCGATTGAAGATGGTGATTTTTTCTTTGAAGCCTGATCTTATTTGCATCTCGGACAATACATCTTAAATACACACTATGTAGCTCCTCGCTTTTTGTTTTCTGGCTACAGTTCCTGCAGTGTATGACATGCAATTTTGAAAGGCAAACCACTTCGCTCATCATCTATCAATAACCGCCAAGATCGGTCAAGCTTGTGTACCACCAAGGCTGGTCATTACCGCAGCATAACGGTCAATGTGAAAACCATTAGCGTGACAGAGTGTGACTTGTTGTACTAACAACTCTCCCTTCTTTGCAACCCGTTACCCCAAATCGTTGACTGCCCTATGGAATACAACGTGCCATCTACCCCTCGCATTCGCTGTTCGTTTTCTGGTTCCAGCTCCCAACATATCATCTCCCAAACTACTAGAGGTTCAAGCTCGCAGCAAGACCATCTCGAAAATCATCACGTCGAGCAGGAGGATGTCGCTGACCTCGTGTGCATTCCTCTTACAAAATTTCTAACCTCCATTCTGGATGCTGACCCCGACAAAGTAACAAAACCCAACCACAGCAACGCTTTCCACGACTGCCGTCTCTCCCTTGATGGCCAAACTGAACTCGAGCTCGAACATGTCGTTTACCATGCTCACGGTCGAGGTTCGACAGTCATCAAAGCCAGGCATATCCGCGGTAACTGGGAGGACAAGGAAGTGATTGTGAAGATCGGCTTTCCAGCAGAAGGGCGACAGGGGGAAGATGAACTGGTCGCAAAAGCCGTGAAAAAGGCAAAGGAACTCGGAAAAGACCATGCATGGGCCGAGGACCACCTACCCACAATCCTTTGGTCCCACACTTACACATTGGACAAGAATTCACCGCAGTCTCAGCTCGCAGAATATTTACAACAGAACAACCTGGATAAGCACGAGAAACGAGTTTTGCGGATCACCGTCCAACGGATACTCGAGCCTATTACCAACCTAACAGACCCTCGAGAATACGCTCAAGTCTTCTTCGACGTCCTGCAGATCCACAGGTGGCTTATCGACTATCCCAAAATTCTCCAACGCGACATTAGCCTTGCGAATGTCATGTTCTATCGCAAGGACGATGGAACTATACGCGGAGTTTTGAACGATTTTGATCTCGCATCCGAGTTGCCTCTTTGCAGTCGCTCTTCACAGCAGCGTACGGGGACCAAGCCTTACATGTCCGCCGACCTTCTCAGTAGGCATTGGAGGAGGGGACATGACTACAGGCATGAACTCGAAGCTTTGTTCTATGTCATGTTGATACTCTGCTGCCATTGCAATGAACGCAGCTCGAAGATACAACAGGCGATGAAGCTTCCGTACAAGTCTTGGTTCAGAGATTCGTATGAATCGATTGCAAATGAGAAGAGTAGTTGGGTCTCGGGCGACAGGAGTATCCAAACTACGTCGTTCTTCAGTGCGTTCAGGAGCAACCTTGCCTATCTCAAAAATAGGCTGCGGAGTGGTCAGGCTGCCAAGGTTACGTATTATGCTGAGCAGTCGGGGCACCATGAGAAAGTCCAGCGCTTTGCAAAAATCGGTAAAAAGGTTGAGCCCTTCCAGATGTCGTTCGACTGGCAGACACTGAACGGCAAGGTGTCTTACGAGACTTTCAAGGAGATCATGTGTCTGTTCGATGATAAACTTTTGGTTGAACGATACCCAGACGAACTCGTGAAGCCGATTGAGGATAGTGATTTTTTCCCTCAAGGTTTCGTATAGGATTAGTGTATTTACTAGATCCCTTAAGTACCAATGCTCCTTTCGATGTATTCAGTTTTCATGAATGCAAACGAATTCTTGTTCGGCCCGGCAGCCTCGGGCCGATATTAAATGTGCCCTTAGTCCATAGCTTTTAGTTCAAGTTTCTACGAAAATCTCTTATAATTTAAATTATCTTTCTGACGTGAATACTACCTAAGCTACTAAGGTCGTCCATCCTTGCAAATCTTTTATATCAAAACCCAATACGTTCAGGTGTGTACATGCCCAAAAAGTCCGCCGACACCAATAGGAACAGAAAAAACTAACAACACTGTACATAGACTTTCACGCAGTCGAGCTCGCCGTCGAAGATTCCGTCTCAGTACTGGTCACAGTAGTGAAGGTCGTAGTAGTCATCGTACTCGTCACGTCCTTGACTTGAGCGGGGAGAGCGGACGTAGCACCAACATTAACTGGGACGCTCGGGTCAATAGGAGATACATGACCAGCAACGCCTCCTGGCAAAGCGGGAACGAAAGGTGTCTGAGCGGGCGCACCGACAGGTACAGAGCCGGTAGGAACGTTGGAGAGAGGAATGTTGGTAGTGACTTGGGTAGGAACGCCATTAGGAATGGGCAAGTGAGATTGAAGAACACCTGGGACCTGGGACTCGGCGGCTACATTGCGAAGAAGAGCGTACGAGGAAGACGGCATGGTAGCACTTGAAGAAGGATCAGAGGCAATCGTTGAAGATGGCACGGCAGGCGTGTTGGGCGGCGCTGAGGGACTTGGGGTACTCGATGCGTAGTCTGACTCGCTGTTGTCAGATTCCTCTGAGACAGTGTGGGTATCGTCAGGAGAGGCTGGCTGGTCGCCGGAATCGTTGAGCAAGTTGTAGCCCTCGAGACTGTACGGATTGTCTTGCGGCTCAGTGGAATGGGTAGCACCGACAGAATGAGATTGAACGCTTTCAATAGCTTGCGCCACAGTATTGGAAGTTGTGCAAAGGTGTACTGCGCCGAGTACAGGCGACAAGACTGGGACCAGTGGTTGCAAGACTGGATTAAGTGCTGGCTCGAGAAGTCCTAGTACAGGGCCCAAAAGCGGACCAACGACGTCGCCTACTGCAGGCACACTCTTCACCGTCTTGACAACACAGTCGAGTAGTTCATCATCACGTCTCGCCATTGGTGTTCCTGCGGATTATTAGATATCGGAACGCCTATATGCCTAGGCATTTACATACCTTCCCACTCTTGTTCATCTTCACGCCCATTGTCGGTGTTGTCGAGATGGTCGACTTCAGCACGGGGTATAGAGACGGATCCACGTCTAGAGGCAATAAAGTGATTGTTCGAAACGCCAACAGCGCGAGTTTGAGCTTGAGACGCGTCACCAGTGGGAGCGGCAAGACTGGACGAAGAAGATGAAATGGCGAGAGTAGCGAGCATGAGCGAGGAGCTGGAAGACAGTTTCATGGTTGAATACGTTGAATAGCAATGTGGTAGAGTGTAGCAATGAAGATGATAGTTTGAAAGTAAGATGCAGAAGCCAGGCAAACGCGTCTTTTATAGATGCACACTTTGTCTTTGTACAAACAATGCACGGACGTCATTTCGTTCGCTCTATCGCGCAGCTCTGTGCTGCATCTCCCAGATCTCATCCTCGCCATATGCATATCCTCGCCGTCGACCACCAGTACGAGCACTCAGAACAACGTATTCCCATAACGATGACAGACCACGAAGTATAGGTCTGCCGACGCAAGACGACAAGAGGCACCAAAGCAGGGCTGCAAAACTTGAGATACTATCAGTTTCGAGTCTTCTGAATGGAAAAGCAAGATCTTACAATAGACAAAACACTACAAGAAAGAGAGGCATCAATGCACGGATGCTGTCTTGCTGCTGCTCACCGTTCATGATGAACCCTATGCGTTCCCGTCTTGGAATATGTTTCCCACTCGAGAACCTTTTTATCAGATTAGATGGGAACATCTTCCCGACCTCATCGCTTTTATTGTGCATCTCTCACCGTGGCCACGTCCCTGATACAATCCCATGCCCAAGTGGCGAAATATGCACACACAACGCCAGATTTAGACGCTTCCAGTCAATTCCAACTACTCCTTTTGGAGTAGTTTTGCTGTCCGCTAACACCACTTTTCTCTGCAGATACTCAGTCAATAGACCGGTATCTGTCGCCAAGGGGGTAGAGTTTCAAAGCCCCCCCTTGCAATAATGGACCGCGACTAGCCGCGTGGTAAAAGGGCCTGAGAATACACCCATATTACAACCAACAGGATTTGATAGCCCTGTACCCGACGTCCATCTCGTCTTTTGCCCCCCTTTGGTCTCTCTGGAGCCAATTGCAGCATCCACATTGACAAGCTTCAGCGGCTGACCCCAGTCAACCCAGGAACGCGGTAGCCAGATTGCGTTGATCAGATTCCCTTCCACTGTCCGCTATCTCGGGTTTTCCCACTCAAAGTCGTCTACATCTTCAATTTCTTCAGCTCCTCCCTGCGTTCCCAAGAACGCTATGGTCATCGATGGCAAACCCTCTATACCGAACGCGTCCACCTCAACGACCCCGACGCAAGAGGTACGCTGTTCAGCGCCCTTGAGCCAAGCCAGCGGATACTGACCATTGCCTTACACTATCACAGGTGACCGAGACAGCGGTACACGATCAGAAATACCACCCGAAGGACGACATTGAAGCACAATACGAGCGCGCCTCTGAATCTACCAACGGAGTACCTGTTGACCCATTCCGCTTCCGCAATGCTCTCAAGACCTCTGATGAACTCGACGAGATTCGTCGGCGTCGAAAAGGAAGACGGGTAGCCAAGTATCATGCCAGGCAGAATAACGTGTGTGGCTTTTGGTTATAACAATACGTCTCACTAACTTTTTGCCCTTCTAGTTGATCGGCTCGCTGCTGAAGTCTATGGAAGATCATACAAGTGAGGCCCGAGTTGAAGAGGAAGCCGCTCGTTTACCTGTGAGTTCATATAATTTGATGAAGGAAGCACTTCCTCAACAATGCCAAGGTTAAAATTGCTGTCTGGGCAAGTCTCATTGCCAACTTCAGTCTATGTGTTCTCCAGAGTGCGTCCTTGATATACACGTCGTCTGTTACCTCGACTGACGACTTTTACTGTTCTTTGACAGTGTACGCAGCCATATCGGCTCTCTCCCTCTCACTCCTTGCTACTGGCATCGACTCTATATTCGACATTGGTAGTAATCTCCTACTCTTCTGGTTACACAAAAAGGCGGAAAATTTGAATGAGAGCAAATGGCCTGTTGGTGGCGCGAGACTGGAGACGATAGGAAACATTGTATACGGTGTGTCTCCAAACTGAATTTTTTTGCACCACCCATCTTACGTCCAGTCAAGGTGCTTTGTACGTGATCCCGGTATTCGGAACCTTGGTAGCTCCCGTACTGAATCTTTCTGTTTGCAGAATGGGCTCCGTCAATTTAGTAGTCATCGTGGAATCTGCTCGAAGTTTGATCACACACAACGACAGCGACGACCTTAACGAGTTTCACCTTCCATCCATCATCGCTGTCGCTTCCGCACTATGTAAGTCTCCTTTAATCTTCTCTCTATACACTGCATCTGAAGCCCCATCACGGCAGTCGTAAAGCTTGTTCTCTTCCTTTACTGCTATTCTCTCCGAAAGAACTCCAGCCAAGTTCGCGTTTTGTGGGAAGATCACCGGAACGACCTATGGATAAACACGTTCGGTTAGTGTCTTTCCCGTGTCTCGGTGTGCGCACATTGGATAACCATACTATAGGTATCTTGATGTCTACCGGTGGCAGCAAACTTCGTTGGTGTGAGTGCTCGTTTCCCAGTCTTCACGATGACGTGCTTGCTTTCCACCCCATCTGTTTATTACCAACACAATACGCGACCGTCGTTGTACTCCAATATTGTTAAGCTCTTGAAACTGACACCTTATCTTTCTTTTTTATAGATCTGGATCCAATGGGAGCTATCATTGTCAGTAGCTCTCAGGAAACTCTTTCTTGAAACTAACCGCCCTTGTTCTAGATTGCTCTCGGGGTCATTGTCGCCTGGTGTCGAACAATTTACGGCCAGTTTGAACTTCTCGCGGGAAAGGCCGCACCGCACGACGTGCAGCAGCTTCTGATATACAAGTCGATGACATACAGTGAGGAAATCGAAAAGATCGATACAGTCAGGGCATATCATGTGCGTTTTTTTCTCCGCCTTGTGCAGGTGGCGGGTTAACTAACAGTACCTTGTAAAATATAGAGTGGACCTGTAAGCGTCATATCCCTGTCTTTTTCCGCTCTACCTCCATCATGATTCATTCATATCCTCGCCGCGATCCGTCCTTTCTCCTTGACGTGGAAAATGAACTGATTGATATTCCATCTCTTCTTTCTTCTTCAATCCCGTTGTATCATCCCCCTCCTGATATTAACCAACTCGCCAACTTTGGACAACGGCCTTCCTTGCACCCTAGGACTACTTCGTGGAGGTCGACATTGTAATGGATGCCAAGACGCCGTTATGGAAGGCACACGATCTAAGCCAAAGACTGCAAGATCAAATCGAGGTGTTACCCAATGTTGAAAGGGCTTTTGTACATGTAGATTATGAGACGACACATAGTCCGGTGAGCCGTCGACTCCGTTGCACGTTCCCGTTCTATTACTGACTTGATCATTCGACACCACAGGAACACCGAAAAACTCATTAATGATTGTCCGATTGAATCTAATGATACCATATCCTCCATCTTTAAGCTTGCTTTGTATGAGTAGACGTGCGTGCCTTCAATACTTTTATCATCAACCGCCGGGTTCTTTACACAAAATTGTATCATCCTCATGGAGAAAGTTAAAAACTGGCTGCCAGTTGTGCATGTCTTTACTACATGATTATTCCTTCATTTTACTCTTCTACTTTCTTTCCCTACGGTACACGGACTTCTTTGTGATTATGAAATTCTCTTTGGGCGAAATGGTTGGTTATTCTGTGGTTCCGACATTATGTTTCTGTTGTCAAAGTGGCAACGACCCTCTAATTTGGTTTAAAATTCTCATTCTACTTGCCAGTTATTCTTTGAACCTATACTTACCGTAGGGTGCAATCATATGTGACGCATGCGTGGTGGCCGATACGTTCCCTTGGATTCGCAATGATCTTCTTGTTTCCGGATTCGGTTTATCAGGCGAGTTCTAAATCCCCTATCGCATTTCTTCTCCAACGTTGCGTGTGGAAGGAGTAAACGAGTTCACAGCTATTCACACCAGCCAAATAGTGTCGCGGAGCCGCACTTTGGTTGATTTGAGCTAAGACCTTATTACTTTAATACTTTAAAGACGGTTTGTCTTGGCTCTAGCATTAATTAATGATTATCTTGCAAGCTTTTGATTTTTCCGCACAACCACTCTACCTGGCTCGGCATTCTGCGTAGCTTCTAGGTGCGCTTCCCCGATCTCTTTCTCAGTGTAATGGGTACCCTTTCTCCATCCATAACGAGTGGGATGGGATTTGCTACCGGTCGAGCGAAAGAGTTTAGAACAAGCCACACGGAGGATTGTACGTTTTCACGTCAGCTTCAACATGCTCTCGGATCCCGGAACCGGAATTCAAACACTGTGGACCCTCTCAGTAGATTTCTCATTAGTTCTTCTTCTCCAGTAGCATATGGTCTCTCAATATTATTGGCTTGTCCTGGGGAAGCGTCTTTTTTGATCTTGTCCGAGGATCATTCAGTTTTCTCCGAAAGAAAGGTACTTGAGGAGTGATCTTTGGCTTCTCGGTGAGATGCAGAACAATTGACTAGGATAGCAAGCATCTCGCAGAAATCCGTTCGCAACTAGGTTTTTAAAATTTCTCAAGCCCAGAGTTGATAAGGGAGTAGTCTATTGTCACCTTTTCAATGGTGAAGGACAATGTTCAGTATCAACTCAATGCAACGCGTATGATGTCGCAGAACCCAGCGTTTGGGAAATGAGATCTCATGGGTGACGATCTCGGCGGCCTGAACTGATGAAACTTTGGAATTCCGACTCGAGGACTGGCTTCTCAGATGAGGTTTCCATACTGTCGGGACAAAAGGCACTTACTGGACCGAGAGAACAGATGATCCTGTTCTCAAGACTGTCCCAAATCGGGGACTATATAATTGACGCGCACGTTACGCCTGCGTGGTCGAGGATTTTCAGGATATACTGTCCTTTGGTTTGGGTCCCCGACGTTCGTGCACGTTTTTCTGGGTGTAGGTGATTCGGAATGGTAAAAATTTCGAGCACGTTCATCAATTTGCTTGGCTTTTGGATACTTAGTATACACTGGTTCCCGGGAGAAGAATCACGACAGAAACCGAGATACATAACAGACACTAAGTATACCGGTTAGCGTCATCTGCGTGGATGTCAATTCGAGTTGTTGCACAAGAACTCAGTTAAAGCCAGCGAATGGATAGCGCCGGAAAGCTGATAACGCCAGTGAGAACAAGGAGCGGACCTTGCTCAAGGTGTGAAATCAGTTGCATTGTTGGTTTGAACTTGCGCTCAATCCCCGGCGATTCACCTTTTCCGGAAAATCATCTCTAGATCCGAATTGCGTCTGTTTCGTTGAATATACATGAGGACACATTTGCAACGTCTCGATCACAGGCCTGGAGATGAGAATAATCTTAGCCCAAAGGTTTGCGTCTCTTGTCATTGGTTTGAGAAGCGTTGAAGGGAAAGACGTATTGTAAGGTCAGATAGACCTTTCAAAGTGCCCTAGAAATTTAAATCTGTACTCAAAAGTGTTACACGTTAATAAGTATGCGAGAGAAAGAAAATGTACGTGTGCGCAGGTCCTGCGAGTTCTTGCTACTTAAGGATGCCAGGAAAACGTTATCCGTTGATCCATTCGAGAGTAGAAGAAGCTCAGTTTGCTAGCCAATTCGACATCGATTGTCATACGCTTGCAGGTCTCGACTTGATCATGGCCTCGGCCAGACCTTGTATGAGAGTTGACGAGGGTAACCGGAGAAACACGTAGCCTTCTGGACAATGGTTGTATAGGATAAGGTCATCACAAGCAAAAGCCTTCTGCTCCTGGCAGAGATGACATAGTCTCGTGAACGACCATTTACTTAGCATAGGGTCTTGCGAGCAAAGTCGGACCAGAGCGATCAGCCATCAGCAAGAATATCTCCAGTAGCCAGTGTTCTTTCTGTGAGCCAGGACACCGAGACATACTTGTAAAAGCCGTGAGTGTACCAGGCTTGACATAGTAACCGGTCCCATAAATGTCACAGAGCAATTGCTTTCACCGTCTGGAACCGTTAAGACGCTCCCAGATTTTCCTGTAGGGACGTCCAACGGCTGCCAAAAAACATTTTGAACACCTCTTCGAAAAGGTACTCTGTGAGTCTTGCGAACGCATTGCAATTGGAGATCTGATATGGTTTGTGCAGCATTGAAGATGGTTTGCACGAGGACATGGTTCAGGAGGGTTCAGGAAATAAAAATACGTTTGCACCCATCGATGGTCCGTGCACGACTCCAGAGAGGTGGTCCGTGCGCAGCCTGCAGGTATAAATACCTCTGCTCAACATCTTCACACCTCATACTTACCTTGATGGCACAGGCCCCTTCACGTCCCCGGGTTTGTGGGCTGTGGAGATCCTTCATAGCACGGCGACCCTGTCCATACAGAGGGTGTCTGCAGTTTGTATGGGTTTATGCTCATGCACCGTCTAAATATTTTCCTGTCCCACATCGGCCACTCTGGCTGGGTGGGCTCCTTTTTTTTATGCCGGTCTGTTGTCCTAACCCTAATCTAGGGTTGAACCCCTACCTCCTTCGTAAATACTATTTCGATATGATGTACATACAATGAAATTTAAAGGTGGTCTCAGTGACATTAACAATCTTACGTTCCAAATTAAAGACTGATGAGTAAAGCATATGCACATAACTAACTGTTAAAAGTATGTACTAACGGCGACGACGTAACATTGTTCTTCATTTGATACACCCAGACACAATAACGATAAGTAAAGGATATCAAGAGAGAGATATAAACACTGCAGAGCGCAAGCAACCTAGAGATGGGGCAAGATGGGATAGAAAAAGTACAGCAAAAAAGGTGACAATCAGAGTACAGAACAGCACAATAAGCAATCAATGGAGAGGTAAGGGGGAAATCAAGCTCCAGCTTCCCTAAGTGCTTGTAACCACCTTCTTTTTGCTTCATTTTCGGATTGGATACGGGCGGCTTGCTCCATGACTTTCGCGGTTTGCGCCTGTTGAAGAACGATTTGAAAAAGACAGCGAATGAGATACAGGAAGAAAGGTCAAGATCGAAGCACACCTTGGTCATTTGAGCAATCTGAGCATCCAGCGCCACACTCTCATCTTGTTCACGACGTAAAATTGCCTAAAAACAAACGCTTTAAGCAAGAGTAGATATGAAGAAATGGAAACAGTCGGTACCTCAGCTTCCTGGAGTTCACGATTGACATAAGTAAAATCCATGGGGGGGAAAGAGCGTTCCTGTAAACTCTTGTGAGAGAATATCATGCACAAGCGAATGTCATACATACAGAGGAAGGACTTTGTGCGCGACCCGGAGGGGCAGAAATTGAAGCACGTTGGTCAGATGGAGGGAAGTAGGCTGGATAATGTGTCATGTAAGACGGTTGCATGCGGACAAGAGAACCAGGTGGACCCATTTCTCCATTCTGAGAAGGTGGTGGCATACTTTGCATTCTCTGTGTGAAGTCAACTTCGTGATTCTGAATGGGCGGCGGCATGCTCTGCATTCGCTGGGTTGTCCCGAATGGTGGAGGGGGAGGAGGGCAAAAAGTATCTTCAGGTCTTTCTAGATTCCGGCCAGCATCGCCCTTTTTATTCGAACGCTTATTGACCTTACCACCACCGCTTGAGGCACGACGAGGTTTAGACGTTTTCGGGGTTTCGTCTCGCGGTGTCTTTGGATTGCGAGTTGTTTTGCGTTTCTGAGCAGGAGGTGGAAGTCCTTCCTGCTCGTCCTGTCCTTCTTGCCTTTCCTGCCCCTCCTGATCTTCCATTCCCTCGGCTTGAGGCGTGACCTTTAGAGACACTCTAGGTCTGCTTCGTTTTTTGGTCTTTTTTGGTTCAGGGGATACGGGAATAGAACCATCTTCCGGCTCCTTTTCCTTGACTGTTGGATGGTGAGGGAATGGTTGATAGTAAATAATAACAACTTGCCTGGTGTCGCGGGACCAGATAATGACTGGAAGAGAAACACAAATGTACACCACGGTCCCAGCTTATCGTCGTCTTCGAGGTCATACTCGATTTCATCAACCCCAGTCTCCTCATCTCTTTTAGAAGTAACGTCCCCCTTGACTCGCTGAAGCTCAAGCCGAATCTGCCCCATACTCTGCGTTGACAAGATTTCTATTCGTACAGGTCAGGCTGTATCAAAAACATCGAATTGTAGAAACATACTTCTTACCCTCGGGAGATGCCCCGACCCTTGATGTTGGTCCTTGGTGGATCTTGACTGACTCTCCGGATTCGACTTGGACATCCAGACCTGGCTCTCGACTTTTGCGCGACCGGTTGGCGATTCCCATTTCACAACACACCACAGAGATTGCGGCTCCGCGCCTTCGGCTTTTCTCCAATAAAGGTGATACTGCTGGACGTTATTCGGTGTAATATCAGCTATGATAAAAGTACGCACTGAGTTGAGGCCGTTGTCAGATAACGGAACGGTGGTTCGAACAGTTGTGACACCCTCATCGTTGACCGTAGTGGTAGAATCCCCATGAGGAATTTCCTCAGACGCACTACCGGATTTTGCAATCCAACACTCGATACCTGCCCCTGTTAGCATAACTAGATATTCAGGATGAGATGGAGATAAGGGTCATAAACGAGCGGAGAAGAGACAGAACAACCAAGTCCCTAAGAACGTGACCGGTCAATCCTAGATGGGCCGCGAGCGCTAGTTTGGTTTCCGAACTTCCACCTTCAGCCAACCAGTACCTCTCCTGTTAAAAAGGTGGATCTGGCCAATTCAGATCTGGAATGCAATATTTCCACTTATCTCGACATACTTGGTCACTTTAAAGCCTCCAAAGTCGCGGACTATAACCATTTAGGACAGCAATACCCATTGAATGTCAGCGTCAGTCGTTTTTAAGCACTCTAGAGCTGGGGCTGTGACTTGTATATTCTTTCATATCAGTCTAGTCTCTATCGCCAAAGTCTGCGTACCTATCATGATACGGTGGCCGACAGTAATACATCCATCCCCATATGCCAGAACGTCCTTCTTGAAATGGGAAATTCTTCTATGCAAAAGTATCATATGTCCTGCGCTCTTGTCCTCAAGATGATTAAGATTGATGTCACGGAACGATCTTCTCTACTATTTATGATCACCTGGTGTGTCCCAGAAAAGAAGCAAATCTCGGATAGGCAGTATATAGTTTTCGATGCTGAACAATAAACCAACCCACATTCTATCCTCCACCAATGACTTCTCTCAATTCTTCTTTCAGTAATAGTGCGCAGCAAAACGGATCAGCGGTCAGCGGTGCTGCGTTCAAGGCGGGGGACTTTATTAGCGATGAACCTCGTCGGATGAGGGTAGTAATTATTGGTGCAGGATTCAGTGGTAAGTCCTCCGGCTCTCTTGATACTTTGTGAAGGCTAAAGAATTGCGGGCCAGGAATCACGGCTGGGATTCGGTTTGTACTGGCTACAATCTCAATTGGTCAAACTAACGTCTTCAAGGTTTCTGCAACGGGTTCGCAACATCGAGCTGACTATCTATGATTCTTATGCAGGAGTGGGGGGAACATGGTATATCAACAAATATCCAGTACGGTAATTTTGAATGGCCGTACACATCGAAATGCTGACCGTTGCTCAGGGACTTGCTTGTGATATTCCTGCGCATAGTGTAAGCACCCAGTCTGGCCTGTTTGTGTAACGTTCAAGCTCTAAAATTGTCCAGTATCAACTCACCTTTGCGGAGAATGTAAGCTTTAGCCAGTCAACAAATCACCATGCTAATCAACATCTGAATCAATAGCCTAATTGGTCATCGTTCTATTCCCCTGGTCCCGAGATCCGCGAATACCTCGAGTCTGTCGTTGAAAAGTACAAGTTGATGCCATATATCAAGCTCCAACACAAGTTGACTCGCGCCGAATGGAATGATGAAATAGGAAAATGGCAACTAACAATACAGCGCCCGAGTACAGCAAACGGGACATCTCATGAAGAATTTTCCGATACGGCAGACATCTTATTTACTGGTGTAGGAGCGCTGAACCGCTGGAAATGGCCCGACATAGAAGGGCTAGAAACTTTTAAAGGAAAGGTCGTGCACAGCGCGCAATGGGAAACAGGTGAAGGGGACACTGATCCAAAAGCCAAATGGGAGGATACCGTGACACAGTGGCGGGACAAGAGAATCGCCGTCATTGGTGTTGTGAGTCTCATGAGCTGGACTATCATTCCTCGCAACTCACATAAGAGAAATCAGGGCTCCTCCGCAATACAGATTGTGCCATCACTACAACCAAAAGTAGCTCATATAGCCAACTTTGTTCGCGGGAAGACCTGGATATCGGTCACTTTTGGGAAAAGTCTCCTCGCGGAAATAGCAAAGGATGACACAGCAACGAACTGTAAGTCATGTCCTTCTCATGCGTTTTCACCGCTTATCGGTCGTAAATAGATAAATACACAGAAGAAGATAAGAAGAAATTTCAGGATCCCGTATATTATAACGAGTACCGACGAAAGATTGAGAGAGATTCAAACGTGAGCATTTCCTCCTAGAAAGCATTGTCGCTTTGTCAACATGGTCGTTCCAGGCTGCATATGCTGCGACAATACTCGGAAGCCCCATGCAGGAACTTGGTCGAAAACTGTTTAGAGAAGACATGATTAGAAGGCTGGCCAAAAGACCTTGGATTGCTGACCACAGTAGGCGTTTCTCAATTTTGCCTGCGCTTGAAACATGAATCGTGTCTTTGTAGTTTTGCCCGATTTCGCCGTTGCTTGTAGAAGGCTTACGCCTGGTCCTGGCTATCTTGAAGCGCTGTGCGAGGACAACGTGAGTACTCGTCAGACCTGTATGGCTTTTGGTAGTAATCCTTTGTTCAGGTGGAGTTCGTTCCAGACTTGATCAAGCGAGTAACTTCCACTGGTATAGAGACCGTAGACGGAAAGCAGCGCGATTTCGATGTCATCATATGTGCAACTGGTCAGAACTTGCCTTTAGCGATGCTATCCTGTACTGATTCGGGATTTCACAGGCTTCGACATCTCCTTCAAATTGCCCTTCAAATTTATTGGACGAGGCGGCGTAACACTCAACGAAAAACACGATCCTCATCCTCGGACATATCTTGGCGTTGCCGTGGACGAATTCCCGAACTGGTTTTCATCACTCGGTCCCAATTCGGGCGTTGGTGCAGGGTCTCTGCTAATCATCATGGAGCGTCAGATTGATTATGCAGTTCAAGCCACATTGAAGCTGCAGAGAGAGCGGTTGAAAAGTATAGAGGTCAAAAAGGAGGCGGTGGACGACTTTGATGAGTACATAGAAAGCTACTTCCCCAAGGTGCGGATCACGTTATGATGGGTTTCCGAGTACAAGAACTTAATCACACTTGGCGTCTGTAGAGCGTGTTTGGTTCCAAGTGCAAGTCGTGGTATAAGATGGGTAAAGAGGAAGGTCGTGTAGTCGCTCTATGGCCTGGATCACCTCTTCATGCTGTACATGCCCTAACTCATCCTCGTTGGGAGGATTTCAATTATGAGCCTTTGGACCCGGGTGTTAAGAACAGATTCTATTGGTTGGGAGACGGAAGTACTATGGCTGATAACGGCATTCCTGGGGAAGACAGTGCGTTTCTCTGGCGATGCCAGTTCTTTGCAGTGTACTAACCAACTTTGTTCATGCCTAGGTTCCTGGTATCTAGATCCCAAAGTAGTAGATTTCCCTCCTGGCGAGTATTTCTCATACTTTGCTGATGTCCGCGCGCTCTTATCATGATCTCTATTCCTAGCCCCAACGTAGAGGTGTGAAATCGTTGGAGTATGATGATATCTTGGATAGAAACTTTGTCTTTTGATCAAAGTAGATCAACCTGGAGCGATAGAAAAGTTGATGCTTTGTTAAAATTACACTGGCCTATAAACAACCCATATCCCATAATACAAAGAGGTATCGAAATGCAATCAGAACATCCAATTATGACTTGAGCCGTTGAGGTGTTAGAGGGAGTGCCCTCCTCCCTGAAGAGGTGACTGACTCCGTTTGATCGTCGGGATTCTCCGCCTGTAAGGGCCCCGGTGTAGCTGGTCCCGCTGTTGCACTGCGCCCACGTCTAAACACCTGATCATACTCTGGCGGTAGCGTCTCACTTCCGTCAAATTCAGATCCTTCCTCCACAATGCGACCAGCGTCTACTTCTCTTCTCGGTCTACGAGACCGTGATGACCTGCCTGTTCTGCGTGAACCAGATGACTCCGTAACTGAGGGCGTGCCGGAAGTGAACTCTGTTGAACGAGTCACATCTGTGGAGGTAGTAGGCGTGTGATGTTTCCCACTATGGCCGACAACGTAAGGATAGGTTTCTGTAGATGCGGAATATAAATTGTCGGGCGGTATATTGGAGGGAGTGTAGGGGGTAGCAAAGGAAGAGCCGGTGTTTGGTGCACCATATACCGAAGCTTCTGTGTCGGGTTTCAGTGTTCGTTTTCTCTGCCTCCGTATGCAAAGGAGGAGGATGGCACAAAGAGCGATTAATGCCAGCCCTCCGATGACTCCTCCTGCAATAGCACCTACAGGAGTGGAATTACTCGGGGACGAAGATGCGGTAGCACTGGCGGACGCAGAAGACGAGGAGACGGACGATGATGACAATGATGATGCAGAAGATGAAGAATCCGGAGAATCGTCCTGTACTTGTATTTCGAACCGGTCGACAGTTATTTGAGATGTTCCAGCTGGGTTTCGACGGGTGTCATTTTGGTTGGTCAAAATGATTTCGTGCACCCCAAAGTCGCCGAAGGTTTTAGAAAAGAGGAGGATCTGCAAAGGACGAGTCAATCACAAGGAAATTTTTTTCAAGGAAAGTAAACACGGACAGGTGCTTCTTTTCCATCATCGGGTCCCAAAGCATCAATCTTCTCGAAATTGGGGTTATTGGGATCGCAGTCGATACATATCGCGTAAAGGCCTCCATTAGAGCGTTTGAAGGCATAATAGTAGAATGCGTTGGCTGGTTCTGAAGAGGCCGAAGGGAATGGTTATGATGTGTCTGCATGTAAGATGGGAATGGAACTTACGAGGGAAAGCTGTTATGGGGAAAGAAAAGAATTTTCAGAAAACTTGAAGATGAGATGATGGTTGGATACTCACTGAATGTTACATTTGCGTCTAAACCATCGCTCGAGGTAAGTGTACCAGTGGGATCTCCGGGTACATTGGACGCATTCCAGGAACCGGTGAAAAACCAATTGGGCGAATAACTTAAATGGTCTCTATCCCGGTCGTCGAAAGACACGTTCTGAAGACCCATTCCGAGATCAACTCAGACAGCTCGACCAAGAGATGGAGATAGCCTGAGGGACAAGTTTCTGTATTCTCCAGGACAAGGATAGAGGAAGGGAAAGAGAAGAGCCGCCATCATCACAAGCTGTTCTTTTTCTAATAGCAATGCCCAGAAAGTGCCAACACCACAGGTTGATCAACAAGTGAAGATGGCAACCAAATAACAAATGACTAGTGTTCCGCCTTCTAAATTAGTGAACGATAAGTATGTCAACGCGTCAACTGTCAGGGAAAGTTTTGACAAAGATCAATTGTACTTGATGCATATGGAGTACATACTACATAACTAGACTGTTCGTTGATGTTTCAACACCCACCCCGGCGTTCGTGCTGCTCAGGCGAAGATCAAGAAAATGCCATAGGAGGCCTCAGTTTGTCGCTGAGAGGAGATGAAGAATCTATCAGTGAGATTTGGAGCAGTGTGAGGCCGCAGTCTGCTGAGAGTATACACGCATCTAATAAGCAGGTATATTCAGATAACTTATTAACCGGACTCGTCCGAAATCTGCAAGACGCGGGTATCGTAGATTGATTCTTTCTGTACGCAATCTTGTTGTACGGGGTACTGCTGGGTCCACCACTTGGGTAATTCGGTTCTGGTATACATGATTCCAAAAAATATACGAAAAATGGTCCAATTCGAAAAGTGACAGTAGATCCGCCGTAGGAAGAGAAATGATACCGCTACTACAAGGTTTATTGTTCCTATGCTGTAATGAGTTGGCACCGCTCCAACCCCTGCCATCTTCGGGACCACCAGGACATTGAAGCACAGAAAAAGTGGTTAACTTATCCAGGCCTCAGGGTTGAGACTGAATTGTCGAGGCCGAATCTTCACCGTCATGGTAGCTGGGAAAAGTATAGACGGTCAAAGCAGCGCAATACCTTCCTAGCAATAGACGGCGACTTGAAGTGGATCCGTCGTGCCTACCACTTGGGATAGATGGAGACAAAACTTGGGTAACGTCTTTCCTGCCCAACTTCTTTCGAAAGCGCGAACCTCATCATGGCTGATGTTACAAGATGCCGGTACAAAGCGGCGTCAGGACAGAAGATGGAGTGATATACGTCCCATGGAGCAACGCCAAATTCTCCCATGGTGGATTTCAACGTGATCCGTACTCGTTGATGGTCAGAGATACAACTCCTTCCGAAGAAGCGGTAGATTCCTGCAGAATCTCGAGGCACGTTGATCGCGATTTTTGACGAGACGGGTGCTAGAGCGGATACAATATATAGCTGTAGTTGCGCGCAGAAACGTTCATAACCTGGCTGAACCTAGTAAAGAGATTCCATAGCTGGTATATGGCAGAGATGCTTTGATAGACAGGGTTTGTGTTTAAATATGCATAAACGGGGAAACATTGGGAACAGTAGAAATATCCAGGAACTAGGTCAGTTTTTTATCAACGAGAGACTGGATGAAGACGAGGTCTGATTCTTTTGACACAAGTCGGTACAGGTCAGTACAGACAGCCACTCCCAATTCATTGGATCTGGAAGGAGTTAGAAATAAAACGGTTTATTTTCACGATAGACTGCACTGTTACTTACTGCAGCTGAGTCTAGTATGAGCTGCTAAGAAAAATAAAGCGGCTCAAAGCGTGAGTCACGGTCACGCGGGCCGGAAGCGCGTTTTTTGACCAATTGTATCCTCCGAGTCGTCTCCCTTTATGAAGGCATCGTTTCTTATTTTATTTTCTAATTTATAGCATTTGTACATACTCTTCAATGCCTGGGCTTGGAACCCCTTTCAACTCTTTTATTCTTCCTTATCCAATCCGCGTCGATGCCTTCACGTCCATTCCCGATGAACCTCCGACTCCCCACCAACCCACTCAGCCCAAACTTCATCTCCTTACCCATACCCATTCAGATCACATAACAGGTCTACAAGCAAAGTCATTCGCACAAACCATTTACTGTTCCGCTGATGCCAAATCCATGCTTTTGAGGCATCAGGTTGGTGCTGAACGTGCGTTAACCTCGGCCGGTATGCGGGCTGAACAGCAGAGAACGTATGCTCATTTGAAAGTGGATCCATTTGTTGGACCCAATCGCGAGGTGTACTACGAGGGAAGTCGGGACCTTTTGCGGCCTTTGCGCGCAAACGAGCCTACAGAAATCGAGCTGAATGCAAACGAGAATGGGAAACTCTGGATCACTGCGTTTGATGCGAATCATTGTCCGGGCAGTCTCATGTATGTTCTAATTCGGGTCATTCTCTTGTTCAGAGTCTAATGCGGTGGCAGGTATCTTGTCGAAGGCTCAGAAGGTGCTGTCTTGCACACGGGAGACTTCCGAGCAGAACCGTGGTTTCTCGAGTCTCTCAAACGCAATCCCTTTCTTCAGCCGTATCTAGCTTGCGATACTCGCAACGACTCAAATGATGGCCATGAGAGAGGTGTCACTAAGACCCTCGAAGCCATCTATCTTGATACAGCCTGCGTCTTGCAGACGCATCAGGTTCCTACAAAGGTAAGCAAATTTCTAGCGTCGAGTTCTATTCTTTATGTATTCATATTTAGGAACATGCCACCACTGGTCTCATCTCATTACTCTCCATGTTCCCTTCTAATACGAAATTCTTCCTGAATACCTGGACTTGGGGCTACGAAGACATACTCAAAGCTATATCTCGTCATTTCAATTGTCGCGTTCACTTGGATTCCTACAAGTATGACGTCTTTAAACGTCTGAAAGGGGACCCTTTGCTTTCTAGCCTCGGGACACGAGACGAGACAGAATCACGCTTTCATTCCTGCGAGAGGTTCGAGCGGTGTTCTCAGGTTGCATTTGGAGATACAGAGGTGGTATACGTCAATCCTGTGAGCTCAATGACACCCCAAGGATGGGAGTCATATCTTGAAGTAACGAAGACGAGGATTCTGGAGAACCCTAGGCTAGTCACTTGCTTGGTGAGCTCTTACTCGACCTGTAACTCTGTCCCTACAATTGAATCGTATGCAGCTCGTCCCACTTTCACGACACTCGCCGCTACCTGAACTGCAAGCCTTCGTCTCCCTCTTCCGTCCGAAGAGAGTCATCCCTAATACCCTCGAGCCTGCGATGAAAAATGTTGACTGGGCTGCTATTGACCGAGTCTTCGAGCCTTGTCTACGATCATCCGGTATAAAGTCAAAGATACCACCTACTCCTCAGCCCAAGACAGAACTCGTCCAGCAAGTGCTGAAAGAGGAGAAGATGAAGAGAAGACTGAAGGAGAAAGAACGAGCTCAGCAAAGACTCACTCGGAACCAACCTTCCTCACATGATAATTCGGAAAGCGAAGACGACGAAGAAGAGGAAGATGTAGCCATCAAGAATATTGTTGTCGCTTCTGCTCTTGCGACCAATGAGAGCCTTGATGATGCTGATGCCCAAGGCAGTCATAGAGGAGTGTCGGCTAGTACGAGCGAAGACAGAGCAAAGGCAGGGAAGAAGCTTGCCAAGAAATGGGTTGTTCGTACTGGGGAGTCGAGTCACGATGGCGGAAAAGGCAAGCAAAAATCTACGAGAAAGAAAGGGCGTATGGAACGTCGATTGGGCGTCTTGTTGGAATGGCTACGGATCGACGAGAAGGAACTTGGGTCGCAGCATGTGCGACATACCGATGATGTCAAGACAACCGGAGTCACTGTGGACATGGGGCCTGGGCTGCATACTCATCACAAGGATGACGCTACTCGGTCCTCACGATTGCCTCAGAACAGAAACCGAGAAAGGGCAGAGCTCGGCAGCAAGAATGAAGAACGGGAACGTGCTGAGATGTCTTCACCAAAGCAACGACCAGCGCCCACTGCTAATTATCATGCGGTGGGCGCCGCATCTGTACCTCATCTGTTGGACAGTCCTATGCGTCGTTCAGACCCGATATACAAACGTGCATCCGGTTCAAAGTCTTTCCTGCGTTCAAGCAGTCCGATGCCAGAATCTCAATCCTCCGAGATGTCACTGCTTTCAAATGAATCGTCTGATGATGAAGCGGATGAGAGAGGTCGAACAGCGCATTACTTGTTTTTCAATGGAGAAGATCATGAACGCGGATCTCAGCACCCTTCTTCGGATTCTTTCAATGGAGACCTGGTAGACGCTCAAGCTGAAGGCACTACTCCTCGACGTGGCTGTATGTCTTCAGCATCCGCGAGTCCCAAGACCCCAACAGCGAGAACTCGGAGAGGACATCATTTGGACCCACAGCTCACACCTAATTCATCTCCTGTGACTAAGCGGCGCGTTTCAGCGCTCAATCGTCCAGATCCCTCTCTCCTACATGTTCAAGGACGTTCTTTCCCTGTTACGCCTCCACCGAAACAGAAATCCCTCTCGAAATCAGTTCCTAGTGCAAGGTCACCGATTCAAAACCTAAGAAAAGAACCATCAATCATCGATCTGACGACTCTTCCTTCATCACCCGCCACTCCACCAATCTCTCGTCATATCAAAGGACGCGGTACCGAAATCTCCTCTATCAATCCACATAAACGGCCTGCTACTGCGTCCGGTGCCGGGGCTTTGGTCGCAGCGAGTGGGCAGTCCACGAAGAGACGACGGTTGGAAAACGAGTTTGACCCCTCTGGCTCCAAGTCCAGCGTTAAATCTTTGATCGGGTCCAATCCCAATCGGGATCTTGAATCTAGGGAGAACGAGAATCACCACGAACCAGAGGGAACTGGAGCAAGCAAAGGATGGAGACCAGCTGGTACTTTGACGGAGGTGCAAAACTTTATTGATCAGCCCAAGAACCAGCTCGATGGACAAGAGGTACAGTCGGACCCAAGTCTCCGGGGAGAAAGGGGCAAAGAAAGAGAGACAGAACCGGGAATCCTTCAAGGACGACAGTTGCAACAAACTCCGACCCAAGTATTTGACAAGACTACGCTAGAAACATTTGATAGATACGAAACTACATCTGTGGTTTCTTCTTCCTCTGCTCGTAAACGTAAACGTTCCCCATCTTCTCGGCTCAGATCACATTCTACTCAACTCGCAATCATGAATCAAATGGCTATTGCTAGGCCAGTCGGACAGTCACCGACATTTGCATCTGCACACGCCGAACTTGAGAAGAAGCATGCGAGGGAGGTTCAGAAGGAAATAAAGATGAAAGAGTACCAAAATGGTATGTTGGCGCTGAAAAAGAAAAACATTGAAAAATGGGGACAAGTGTGCGATGATTTGGAAAGAAAGGAGGCGGAAAATGACAAGGATGCGAAGAGACTCAAGAGAAGTGAAAGAAGCCTGATGTTGGAGGAAAAGGTCAGAGAAGATGCGCGGCAAGGAAGGAGGGTGGTACTCCCGCAGATGAGATGTACAATGACGGAGAGTCAATTGTTGGAAGACCAGTCATGATTTGGTTTGCCGCCTCCCAATTGTACACCCGTTGAGACCGAAGTTTGACGGCGAATTGACGCCGGCATATTTGTTTGCTATGAGAGATCGTCCCGTTAATCAACTAATTAGTCGCGGTATGTTTCTGGATATAGTGCGATGAAGAGAATGGAATCTGCTATGTCCATTGCCGGAAGGATGCTGATTCACTAACTTGATGGATCAGACACAGAACGTAGCACTGACAGCAGTGACTTCGCAGCAAGGCTGGGCGTGATTTGGAGCCGCGACTGAGCATCTTGCAAGGCATGAGTCCCCTATAAAAGCAAGCTCGGTGCGACCTGGAAATGCTCAAGTGCTGGTCACTCATCGACATCTCTCAAACTCTCCTACTGTGCTGGTCACAACTCATTCTCCCAACTGAACCTTTCATAACTGTTATCTATAATGTTCAACAGAAAATTATTACTCGCTCTTGTTGCTTTCGTGGTCTCTGCTCAGGTGCAGGCAGCATCTCTTCCCGTTGTGGTGAATTAGTCTTTTCTCGGTTTTCGAATGCCTTACTGACATATCCAAATATTCTTCCTTGATAGGACCCTGTTGAGCTCGATACTCGTGAACTGCACCCTAGGCACCCTAAGCTCGGGAAGCCTAAGCCATCAAAGTCCAGTCCCCCTCCACCCCCGGCACCATCGAGCTCCAACCACTCTCCACCTCCGGCGCCATCTAGTTCAAGCGCCAACCCGCCGCCGCCATCTAGCTCGAGCTCCAAGCCCCCTCCACCTCCGACGCCATCTAGTTCAAGCGCCAACCCGCCGCCGCCATCTAGCTCGAGCTCCAGTCCACCTCCGCCTCCGACATCTAGCTCGAGCTCCAGTCCGCCTCCGCCTCCAACGCCATCTGGTCCGAGCTCCAGCCCCGACACTACGTCAACGACTGGCTCCCAGCCTACACCCGGGTTGCACCTTCCCAGTCGCGATACCGTACAAAAACTTATTGACGCTGTCGGTCTCGTGGAAGCTGCCGCGCAGTTGGGAGTCGATATAGCTCAGTTACAGCAATACATGGGTGCCTCTGGACGCTAAAGCTTTGGTATTCACACTCGAGTAGTATGGATGCGAGATAGGCATCAGCAATTTATGGTGATGGTATTCAAGTTGTAGCTAATTGCGTAGATAGTTTGTAATGAAATGGCAAAGTTGACGTGAATATCTCGGGTATCTGAGTAGTATCACCAGCAAGCATGGCAGGACCAACTAAACAAAATCTCCAATAACAACGCCTCTCCCAGCATAAGAGAGACAAACCCGTCCTGCATAACCGTCAAAAGTGTAATCAAACGGATATGGACCCTCTGAATTCAACAACGTCTGACGATCCCGCCAGTTTACAAGGGACATATCGTTGGTGTCTGAACGAGTAAGCTCGATGTCAGAGAATTCCAGAGGCATATCCCGTTCGAATGCAAATGATACTGCTCGCACCAGTGTTGTCCGACGGCGATTAGAAGCATTGGCGCATAGTTTAAAGACTGAACGGTATTTTCCTTCAGTAACGATACTGGAGGTGATAGTTCCATCGTTATGAAAGGACATTTCGTAGATGGCGGGTTTGATGTTCATCTCCCCCTGTGTTAGCCATTTTAAAGCGATGAAAGGAAGTTTTTGATTATCCGTAAAAGAAGCATCATTTTCAAGAAATATCCATTCGCCACCCGGAAGATCTAGGATACTGTGATGAGTTCTCTGGAGGAGAGAAGTGTCCGCGTCGTTATCTTGAGGTAAAGCGAAAACTTCTACGTGAAACATTTTTGATTCCTGATGCGCTAGAATGAGTCGGTCAAATCGGTTGTAAAATGTTGCCATCTGGGAAGTTACACGGTGAGTGGCCGAGACAGTCAGAGAGTAAAACGATTGTGGACCGACCTGCACTGTGCGAGCAAGAAAATGGTATACCT
Source organism: Stygiomarasmius scandens (assembly GCA_037954225.1). Taxonomy (NCBI): domain Eukaryota; kingdom Fungi; phylum Basidiomycota; class Agaricomycetes; order Agaricales; family Campanellaceae; genus Stygiomarasmius; species Stygiomarasmius scandens. The sequence continues at coordinate 1,231,068 of JBANRG010000008.1, read as the reverse complement.
TCCCAGTCGGAATGTGATATACAATTGAGTCCTGAAGATGGCTATGAAGGAAAGTGAGGGCCGTAACGTGGCATACTACGAATGTTTCAGAGATCGTGACATTGGACACAGTGAAAGATTCGAAAGGGATCGAAGCTACTTGAGTCATGATGGCGGGCGCGAGCGTCTCAACTTTCCAGACAAGTCTGCAGCATCTTGCTTCAGCCGGTGAGCAAGATAGTGTCCAGAAGATACCTACATATTTTGAGATTCAGATTCTATCCCCATCTGGCTTCTCTTTCTAGCCAAAACTACAACGTACATGGGTGATCCCACTTCTCCGTTGAGGTACCCCTGTGTAGAGTCAGCTCTTGGCCTTGGGAACTCGAGTTCGACATCGTCATCAGCTGTCATTTGATAGATAGGTTCATTCCAGGAGGCGCCTCTGTCCAGGTCATACAATGAAAACGAGTTTCCTAGTCCTAAGAACAGGTATCTTCCGCGAAGCAGCTGCGCAGTGAAGAAAGGCTTATCAAGCTTCAATTCGCGAGTAGTCTTGAACTCGGGAGCATCAGATGAATGCCAATTTTCGTCTAGTCTTTGCGCGTGAACCAAGACATGCTCCAGATCAGAGATAGACTGGGAAGGAAAAGGGCCAGGAGGTAAAAACAGTGAAGAGTCCTTGTAGAAGCTGGTCCACAGAGTCCGCAAAGAAGTGAAATCGTACATCTGCTTGCATGTCTATAAACGCCGATATTTAGTCCTTATATCCTGGATAAGGATGATAAGTGAGTACCTGCCGTAGGTGAATGATATCGAGAGGATAGATAAATGAAATGATTCCGTATACAATATCCTCGGGCAAAGTACAAAAATCAAGCTGCGAGGCCATAATTAAAGTCTAGAAAGTTGCTTATCGCGCACACGTCTTGACATGACATGGTCCGTGCGCAACCTGTGGGTATAAATACCTTGGCTCAGCATCTTCTCACCTCATACTTACCTTGATGGCACAGGCCCCTTCACGTCCCTGGGTTTGTGGGCTGTGGAGATCCTTCATAGCACGGCGACCCTGTCCATACAGAGGGTGTCTGCAGTTTGTATGGGTTTATGCTCATGCACCGTCTAAATATTTTCCTGTCCCACATCGGCCACTCTGGCTGGGTGGGCTCCTTTTTTTATGCCGGTCCGTCGTCCTAACCCTAATATAGGGTTGGAAAGTGTAGCGACAATACCGAAGTTGTACTTCAAAGATGCTGCAGAATGCTAAGGATACTTACTACAGTGTGTGTCACGTATGACTATGCAAACGCGTGGCCAATAATACCTTGATAAATGACAGTCATCGAGCCAAGTAGCTGTTCCTTACTATAAGCCGCTGTGAGTCATGATACATGATGATCAGGCCGGGTTGTCTGCATCTACCATCTTTGTGGTTTGATGTCTTAAGTAGACAGCGAAATGCAGTCTTTCTTTTCTCTTGCTTCCTCTTGCTGGTGCCCATGTTGCTTGTACTTCAGGGTTTGTGAGCCTCGGTGAACCTCTGTTACTCCCAAGGATTGAGAATGGGGCGCAAAGTCTTTGACAGCAGCGATACCAGTAACCTCAAATATGAAGGTGGTTGGTTTGTGGACGGTACTTGGAGCGCATCGGATGGTGAAAGTGGATCACTAGCTGCAACCAACGATCCAAATGCCCGCGTAACTTTCAGTAAGTCTACAAGATATTTGTCTCGAAAATCTTCCATCTAATTCCTTTGTGCAGCCTTCCCTGGTAATTCACATATTTACAGTCTTTTCTGGCGTCTCACGCGTCTTTCACCGCAGAACCTGCTAATGCGTTTTTCTATTATGGCATGAAGCGCTCTAATGGGGGGCGGTATGGTATATGCTTTGACTGCGACCCCAACTCTTCTAGTTTCCAGACCATCGATGCACTTGATCGGACTGATAATGGTCAAAATCCTCCTGTTTGTGTTTTGTACTCGAAACCCGAATCATTGAACTTACTAGTACACAGATCCTACTGTTTTCCCAGACTTTTGACGATTTCGGAATACACCAAGTTATTTTGATCAACCAAAACGATACTCGTACAGTGCCCTCTGGGAATTCTCAAATTACAATAGACAGATTCGAATTACAGCTTCAAGACCCTTCATCTCCAACAACCTCTACGACTCCAACCTCTACGACCCCTTCAGCCCCCACAAGCACCACATCTTCCAATCGTTCCTCTTCAAGTTCTGCGACCTCTGGATCTTCCACGTCTACAGCACACTCTTTTTCATCCTCTGCCGGTTCCTCGTCAACATCACCCTCTGTTTCATCCAACTCGCAAATCTCATCCTCACCGTCTCTGAGTTCTTCACAGGCTTCATCCTCTTCACCAGCTCCTGAATCTCCATCAAAGGACTCTGTTCCAATTGGCCCTATTATAGGAGGTGTCATTGGAGGCGTGGCGCTATTACTACTTTGGATATTACTTGTTATACTTTGTCTGCGATATCGAAAACGGAAAGCAGTTCGCCAATATCGCCCCACGTCGAATGACGGCCGTTTGCTACTTTCTCCGTAGGTGTCGTCTTGTATCATTTATCAATCATGATTCTTACCATTTCCGTACAGGTATGGAATGCCCACGGCCAATAGTGGTTCGCCTTCAGCGACAGATGATTCTGGTTACCAGCCAATGATTTCAGACAAACAAATGCGAGAGTTGAGGAGGGCTGGTGGCTCTCAGCTTCAATTTAATCCCACCTCCGCTACTCACTCCGTCCCATCTGGGTCCGGATCCGAATCTGTTTATGGACAGTCTCGAAGAGAAGTTGATGGTGGCCCTATGTCGGTTACCGACGCGGAGAGTAGTATTGTGTTACCCCCGGACTATAACCAGATATTTCCGAATGGCCGGCAGTGACTCTGAGCTACTTATTCATGGTAACCACTTGTCGTAGACTTATACCCTGGATAATCGAAAATCAAACCAGCTTGACACGTAAACGCATGCTTTACGTAGTATACCTACTGAAGTCTCCTTTAACTTGCAAAGGTCCGCGAAAAACTTCTCATCTCTTGTCTGCCAGTCTCAGGCCAGCTCTCTGTGAGAATCTGGTACCAATTCGGATGTCAATCAGACATGCCCGTTGTCATCAGTCAATGGGTGAAACGCTGATGAACGTTTACATCAGAGGAAGGATAGATTTAGCAGAGGAAACTACAAGTATAACACTGGGTAATCTTGTAACATGAGTAAGACTGTCTCCATTCATGATCTGACATTTTTCCGCCTGAAAAGCAACGGTGTCAGTCTTCCTCTTTCCCCTTCAACCATATAAGTCTCTACATACCCTCTTCCATTAACATATCATGGGACTCCGAAACCACACTATTTACAGTGACCCAAACTACTACCTACGCTATGAAGGCGAATGGCTCTTTAGAGTACTAGACAATACCACCAGAAATCTTGCTACAACCAACGACGTCAATGCCAATGTGACACTTAGTGCGTATACAACCCTTCTTTCTAGCCAGTCCGAGTGACGATATGGAACTATATCTTACTGCAGCTTTTCCAAGTAAGTTAATTACACACCAAATTTCCAATTCCAAACTTAAAATGGCGTCTTGGTCGACGCTGTAGCTCCCGCCAACGCATTCTATTACTATGGATTGGGAATTCCTGACGTCAGCTCGTACGCAATATGTATAGACTGCGATCCCAACGACAGGCACTTCGGTGCGTTAGATGGAAAAGGCAGTCGGGATAATGTCTCAGTTGGTGTGTTCTGTTTCGAGTATGGGCATATCTTCACTGCTTGTTTCCCACCAGGTTTTGCTTTTCTCTCAAATCTTTCCCGACTTCGGGGTCCACGAAATCATCCTGGAAAACCGGAATGACACTGAGAATTCTGAAATAACTATCGATAGGTTTGAGATCCAGGTGCAAGATGACTCTTCCCCTGCACCTTCTGTTCGTGCATCGTCTTCATCTCCCCCTACCCCTTCCTCTTCCTCTCCTCCGTCACCTTCCGCAAAACATGTCTCAACGGGGCACATCGTTGGCGGCGTTGTTGGAGTATTTCTTCTACTCTCTCTCTTTGTCTTTTTTATCGTACGACGTAGAATTCTTCGCCGTCAAAAACGCAGGCTTCGATGCTCGTTTTCATATTTGAAGGCTGAACCTTTCCTTTCGTCTCATACATCTGATTTTACATCTCCCAGCGATCAAATACTGTCACCGCATGGTCAGGAAACTGAATCTGGTCTCGAAAACGGGCAGGGTTCTTCCACTCCAGCTTCTAGCAGACCCAATACACACTCGCGGCGCTCAAGGACACGGTCAAGATCCAGGTCTCGTCATCCGAAAAGAGCCATAGACGCCGGTCGCATCATTATTTCGGAATCAGGACAGTGGCATACTGCGTGATATGAGGCAGGGCATGTTTTGGTACCTTCTGTTCTTGTTCTTTGCTTGCTTTGATCATGTCGTTATGCATTAGGACTACAAACTTCAGGAATCATGTATAACGTAGCACTTGTCGACAAATAATATTCATTTTCTTCACCTTTTGAAACTCAGGCTTTCTTCAACTCGTAATCTTCCTTCATTGCCCAACACCGCAGCTACCACAACATGTCAAAGGTGTCAATAAATCACTGATCGGGAATAAGTTTCGCAGCTCGACCAAAAGGAACGTCGACTGCGGAGTGACTGTTAGCCATCAGTTTTCTCAGTTGCTGCCAGTATGAACGCTACAGTCCAATGACAATTCTCGACGCCAACTCCAGATGAGTTTCCATCACTAATACGGTGTGCTGCTATACCTAGACCCAACTCCCAGTGAATCTCGACACGACGAGTATACTTGATTGTCGGATCCTAACAGCTTTCGCGCGATGATCCTTTCAAATCATCATTTCCGGAGTGCCTTGAATTGAAGAATCCTTTGGGTTACAATCAACTGTACCCATTGCAATCAGGTTGATCTGATGTCTCCTCATGCTCACAGATACAAAATGCGGCTGGTGCAACGTTCTGGCTACATTTTCCTCATCCCCTCATTTTCCCCCTCTTTTTGATCATTAAATCCGCTCCTTTGGATACTACGCCCGAGTAATGAGCTTCCAGAACCAGACTTTCGATGACAGAGACCAAAGTCTCAGATATTCAGGTAACTGGACAAAAGACGGGTTTTGGAACGCGTCAAATGGCCAAAACGGTACATTATCCTCGTCAAATGACCCAAATGCTACAGTGACCTTCAGTAAGTTTCGTTGTTATTTCGCCTCTTAGGGCATTCCTGACTCCACCATAGCATTTCCAGGTAGGTGGTGATGTTAAGTAAAGCTAAACATTGCTTCAATGCCAATGCTACAGTTCCTGCAAATGCCTTCTACTACTATGGCATGAAGCGTTCACGTGGAGGCAATTATTCTATATGCATTGACTGTGACCCCGACCAGCCACAACCAGAGTTCATAGATGCTTATGACTCCAGTGACAATGGAAAAAACGTCCCTGTAAGTGTCTTCACTCTCATACTACTAGCAATCTATATGCCGATTCTTTGTGCAGAGCTTGCTTTTTGCGCACGAGTTTGGGAGCTTTGCAATTCACAATATTACCTTGGAAAACCAGCCTGACGACCGAGGACATTCTGGTAATTCGCAGATGACTGTGGATCGTTTTGTGATTCGAGTACAAGGTAATTCGACAGCAGTATCGAATGTCACCCTTAGGCTGGCTTCATTCGTTACCACGTCATCATTCTCTACATCTATTACAAATTCGCCCATGTCACCGTCAGGGTTTTCGACCACTTCTACGCCGGTGGGCGCTATAGTGGGAGGAGTCATCGGGGGAGTTGTATTGATAGCCTTGGCTGTACTTCTTTGCATCCGTCAGCGATGCCTTCGCAGACAGGAACGCACTCTCTCAAAGCCTGAAGAAGGTAGCGCTGATCCGGGGTTCTCGTCCAGTCAAACAAATTTACTTTCTTCATCCGTTACCCGCCCTCAGGCTGAGAGGCCCCCAAAATCCAACCACAGAAGCAGAAAGGTGACGACTGCTGATGGAGCTACTTCAGCCAATCGCCCAAAGCGGTCTCTTCCAGCACCTGAATACGGATACGGAGTAGGCGCTGGTCTCACTAATATGAACAAGTTGGGTGGCATCAGCAGTAAATCTCGCTCGGGTCATGCAGAGAAAGAAAAGTCCAAACCTCGCAAGACCCGCAGAGCCGTTGATGTCGGAGATGAGAGCTTACCCCGCTACCATGAAACCTTTACAGGGAAAAGGGAGAGTGAGACGGAAAAGGTTGGTTATGGCTTCAGCCATGGTTGACATGTGGTCCAATCTCAACCCTTCTTGTATTGATGATACTCGTGGCATGTATTAGTGTCTTTCTTTTGAATTCGTGTAAAGGTCGCTATGCGATCGCAACTCCCGACGACAGTTTAAGTCTGCTACGGTACGGCTGTAGTCACTCAATTGATAGGCACCTTGTCCTAAAGAATACTGATACATTCATTCACTTCGGCACTGCATAATTGAGGTCAGCATTCAAATGACGCCAGTACATTAAGAAACGTAGTACCTGATGGCACATCCACTATTTCGGGATCCAAGTACCATGAGCCTGAACAGATGTCCATCTCATCAGCATATTTGGATAGAATCAAGCAAAATCACTTACTATCAACCTCCGGAAGATTATCAGCCATAGTGCTTCCATCACCCAACCAATAGAATCTGTTCTTCACGCCGGCATCTAATAGCTCGTAATTAAAGTCTTCCCAACGAGGATGGGTCAAAGCATGGATGAAGAGTAGAGATGACCCAGGCCAAAGTCCAACAACACGGCCCTCTTCCTTGCCCATCTTATACCAAGATCTGCATTTTTGACCGTAAACAGTCTAGTCCAAGAATGAATCAGCGAATGACTACGAATCTCTGCATGAATAACGCACTTTAGGAAAATAATTCTCCAGATACTCGTCAAAATCATCAACAGCTTCCTTTTTAACTTCAATGCTCTTCAACCTTTCTCTTTGCAATTTGAGGGTTGCGTGCACTGCATAATCAACTTGGCGTTCCAGCGTCATCAGTAGGTTTCCGTGACCGAGACCAGAGTTGGGGCCGCCCGACATGAACCAGTTCGGGAAGCCGTCAACTGCCATGGTGAGATAGGTACGAGGGTATGGATGGAATTTCTCATTGAGGGTGATACCGTCCCGGCCAATGACGGGGAATGGAAATTTGAAAGATAGATCGCGTCCTGGTATGAGAATTAATAGAACATCAATATGATAGAAGGATTGAGGCATACCAGTTGCGCAGACGATCACATCCAGCTCTCTATGCTTGCCATCGACGGTCTCGATGCCTGTTGGCGTGACTCGCTTAATTGCATCCGGTACAAAGTCGGCCTAGAAGACCTCAATTTGAGAAGTGTACATGGGATTGTACAACTCACATTGTCTTCGCATAGAGCCTCGAGAAAGCCAGGGCCTGGTGTAAGCCTTTTGCAGGCGACAGCGAAATCAGGCATAACTGTCCAGCGAGTGAATTTTGTATACGAGAAGTAATAAAATTTTGTTCACTGTGGTCGACAATCCAAGGTTTCTTCGATAATTTTTTCACCATGTCCTCCCTGAACATCTGTCGTGCTTGCTCGACCAAAGGACTATTGATTTGGGACGCCGCATATACCCGCTGAATGAACGATTGAGTATAGGATGGTATCGTTGGGAGTAAACATCTCACATGCTGCTCCCTCTCAAGTTCCCGTCGGTACTGATTGTAAACGACCGGATCTTGAAACTTTTTCTTGTCTTCGTCCGTATACGTATCTTCTAGCGTGTCAGAGATCGAGGTGTTAGGAAGGAACACACAAGACCCACAGTTTGTAGCGTTCTCGTCTTTCGACAATTCAATCAACTGTTTCCTCGTAAAAGTCACTGAGATCCAGGTCTTGCTCCGTACAAAATTGACAATTTGAGCCACTCTGGGCTGCAAAGCAGCTACGATCTGTATCGCCGACGAACCCTGCGCAAGTCAGTTCAGAGGTGTGTCATCAAAAATGCTGAATGAACTCACAACACCAATCACTCCGACTCTCTTATCCTTCCAACTACTAATAGTATCTTCCCACTTCGCGGTTGGACTCAAGTCTCCTTCTCCTGTTTCCCACTGAGCACTATGCACTACTTTTCCCTGAAAGCGATCTAACCCTTCTATCTCGGGCCAATTCCATCTGCTCAAAAGTCCCATTCCCGTGAACAATATGTCGGCAGTATCAGTAAACTCTTCATAGTCAGCCCCGTTAGATTGAGCATTTGGTTCAGATCCAGAAGACGTTTTTCGGATTCTAAGATGCCATTTTCCGCTTTCTTCGTGGTATTGGGCATGAACGAGTTTATGACCGAGTTTGATAAAAGGCATAAGCTTGTATTTGTCGACGACAGTTTCAATGTATTCTCGTATTTCCGATCCGGGAGCATAGAATGAGGACCAATTGGGCTGTGTGTTTTCAGATGAAGGATAAACAATATAAGGTAAATATCGAGACGGACATTGTTTTCGAAAGAGAGTTGATACTGTTTCGTTTTAGAACGTATATTCTGGCCGACGGGTAAAATCGCTCACGCAATGTGCAGGAATATCACAGGCAACACCCTTAGTATGAACGAGCAATGAACGTCTGAACTTGGTCGCAATACAATGTAGAACCGAAAACTCACCGGGTACCTGTTGATATGCCATGTTCCACCTACACCTTGTTGAGCCTCGTATATCGTTAACTCGAGATTGGGGACTCGTTGTAAGAATCTAGGTTTTAGAGTTGAGAGTGAAACTGATCGAAGGGTTGTCCAGACTAGCCTTATCCCTGCAGTGACACCTATACACGAAGAACCCTGCGTCAGTCTACTACATTCAAATGATTTAAAGGGAGCTAGAACACACCACTGAACCCTGCACCAATGACAACTACTTTCATACGACGTGGTTCGTCGCTAAAGAAGCTGCCTAAAGCGAATTTGGAACCATTAGCGCTATAATCAGAAGCCGCGCCGTCTCCGTTTGTCTTATTCAAGAACTTCTGTCGAGCAGAGGACATGAAGGATAAAAGCCAATGGCAATCCGCGCTGTGAGGTCGGCGTGGAATTTATATCTCTCTCGCTGGTCAGCAGACGAGAATCGAATCTAAAAAATCGGCGGCCTCTCGAAAATGCTTAGTAGGACACATTTGTACTCTTGTACAACCACCAATAGCACCAAGGACCAGAGCAGATTTCCGGGCGCCGGTGAGAACGTAGGGCTCCAATCGTGGTAGTCGATAGTCAGGCGATGGATCCCCCATGGTTCGTTGCTGCGTCAGTCTCGTAGACGTAGGTGCATCGCGACTGTATAAATAGATACATGATTAAGTTGACCATGATGTTAGTTCACAATTGAAGAGAAAATGTCTGCCACATACATGTACAAAAAGACAGACTCATGAAGGTTGGATTTACTGAGCTTCTGCAATTAACACGATACACGGTGACGGTAGACGAAGAGAATATCTGCCACGGCGTCTCCGGTCCGGCGTGAGCGCTTGAGCTTGACCAACGTTTTTGCCTCGACCATCTTCCCTGCATCATCTAACTTCGTGCATGTTTCGTTCATCCCTAGATCACTATCGCAGGTTTCTCTCCACATCGGCGGCAGCTGGATACGAAGCTTTTTCGGGACCGGTTCTAGAACCGTAGTTGAAATAAGTCACCGTTGCCTCGGAGGTAGTATGTACACTTGTTGTACACCTTATGTCTGAGAACAGGGCTATTCAATGGATGGCACGCTATGGCACGGTGAACTGGAGAGTTACATACGACATTCTTAATCTCGCTACGACTTTGACACGCTTCTGAAAACGTTTGGGGCCTCGTCTTTCTCTTCCAGGTATCTTCTGGACATCCTATGGATGTGGACAACAGGCTGGTGACACCGACATCGCTAGAGAAGTGGTCTTGGGGAGGCGCAGTGGCTTTTCAGTCCTCTGGTCGGTCTAAATTTCCCCGAGTTTAGTAGCTCCTTCACAAAGAGAATCCCACAGTCTGCGCAACCGCTATCTATGTCTGGGACCTACTTTCCACCATTCCTCACGCCAGGCGGTTTATCTGGAGGTGAGCACGTTGAACCGATCTAGAATTTAGGACTGACTTGTGTCAGGACGCCTTTCCCTCGAGAGAACTTTCTCTATATTTGGTGCCGTTACTACGGCTTGGCTGGACTTTTGTCAGTAGGCTCCGATACATATCCAACCAATTACTGATGGCTTCCTTGCACCTGTTCCAGAATTTATCTCTTTCTTCCTAGGGAGGTCGAGGGTCCTGCAGACTGTTTACGTCGTCACAGTGTTCGTTATGCCTTAGCCCAACTCTCCATGGCCATAACGCAATTGTGGACATTGAAACAAAGTGAGCAGTCTGCGCCACCCTACTTATCAATCTGACTCTGAGGATCTTCTCTAGCACTCCTTTTTCTGTGTAATCGTTCCAAAAAAACAACATTGTTTATTCTATCTTCCGTTGTCATCAGTGCCCTCTGCCAGTCTACTGGGGTTATCTTGTATTTCCGTCAACTAGTGTATGCTTCTGATTGCCAAAGAGCTGAAGATGGTACTTCAGGCGTGGTCCTCTTCACGTAGGTCCTTAGTCTTACTCGGGTACTTGCATCAGCCATTTACATTGTCCAGCCTCGCCTCTATGATTTTGCAATGCATTATTCTAGCGGTGTCGTTGGTGAAGTGGTTGGAGACTGTGAAGAACCAGTCAAGCTCCCTAGCTAAAATCACAAACGTGACAGCAAGGGACAACACCGTTGTGTCTTTCATTATGCTTTGTAGGCTTGCTTTACCTGGGTCCTTTTACAGCTCTGATTGTCTTTTCTATTAGCATTCTTCATTTCTGCATTCAGTGTTGGGCGTAAGTACCGTCACTACAGAGAAGATATATGGGACTATTGCTGGGCGTGCGTATATTCCCACTTCTATTTCAGAATGTATCAGCGACATCTAATTTCCACATAGATGGTACTTTGTCTTCCTGAATATGGCACCATATCGTATGATTCTTAACCTTCGAGAAGCGCAGCTTACAGCTCGAAGAACCTCCAGTACTTTTAGTGCACCTCTGGAGCTGACGGAAATCAATACAACCTTGTCCTGGATCACTGACGTTTCAAGGTGAGAGTCGGCTAAATTTTTCTAGTGACATACTGTGTGCTATACATACCCTATTGCTATTATACTTGTGCTGGCAGTAGATAATTATGCTAATAATACCATCTCATCGTACTATTGCAATAAAGAAAGGGGTCATTCCTTTTTGAGCGTGATATTGTTTGACTCGAGCTTTCACTACAAACAGCACCCTAGAGACCTGTTTCTTCCAGCCGCCATCACCCAGTCCAACTACCACAATGCAGTCTCTTCGGACGCGACGTTCTCAAGCGCCGCGCAAGACTCAACGTTCCGGTACAAAACTATCCAAGAGTAATGCAGCACCTCCTACTCGCGAGTCCCGCAAGTCTCGCGTCGATGACAAGATTAAGAAACGGATGTCCATGCGATATGCGGACATCTCAAGTCCTACAGAACTCAATGTTCCGCCGATGCCTACGTTGCCTGGGGAGCTTGGACCGTCGAGGAGAGCTGGTCAGACTGGACGGGATATGGATGAAGTTGTGAAGGATTCATCGAGTGCAAGAGCAGAAGCAAAGGCAAAGGCAGATGACAAGAAGCTTTTGGACCAAGAGAGTTTTGACCCTGATGCTTGTATGTTGCCTGATGTACTCGTTAGGGCGCAATTGACTGTTATTAGACTTGAAGACCAAGTTGGCCAACTCGACCGAGGCAGAACTCAAGTCTTTGCAATCATCTCTTCGGCGTTCCAAGGATGATACTGATTCTGAGTTGAAGAAGAATGTATTCAAAAAGTGTGTATGATAATCATTGCGATAGAATCTCTAATTCTAACTTGTCCCAGTTACGCTGAACTAGTCTTCGTATCAAAGGAGATATCAACACTCGAGAACGAAATGCTAGAACTCAAAGAATCTCTTTCAGAATACAAATCCATGCCTTCTCTACTCCATATACCCGATCCGACAATGGCATCATCCTCAAGTCTTTCTACCTACAGAAGATCGTCCGTTGCTGACTTGCGCATCATGTACTTTAATCAGATGCAACAGCTTCACGCAGAGATTGAAGGCTCGGCTAAATTTGCACCAACAACTCCAGGGAGACACGTCGTTGCGGAGGTCGATGGGATCTTGTCACTCAACGCAGCTACATACAAGGTTATGGGCAAGGTCAAATTTGTTATTCTGGATGATGCGGTTTTAGTCGCGAAGCGGAGAAGAAGGGCTGGTGGTGAGAGTTCATCGCGAAATGGTGGCAAGTCCGAGGGCAAGCTGGTTGCAGAGAGGTGCTGGCCGTTGCATGAAACTGTGGTCTTGGATACGAAGGATTCTGCAAGTGAGTCGTAGTGATTCTTACCAGTTCTGGCTTTAATCATTCTTTCAAGGTATGACCAATGTTTTCAAGATTAGATATGGGAAGGAGACGCATGTTTACCGTACGGAGACGCCTGCAGAGAAGAAGGGATTGCTACAGCAGCTGCGAGCCGTTGGAGACGAGTTGTTGGCAAAGAAGCGGAAAGAACGTGAAGGAGAACACGAAAGGAGAAAGAGCATGTGGACAGGTGGTGATCGTAGCTCGTCATTCAATCCTGAATGGATGGGCGAGCTGACGTTGAAAGCAAGAGAAGCAGCAGGTTCAGATGGCAAAGACAAAGCAGAACGTGATACGCGCTGGACAGGAGATTGGGCGGACGAGTTGACGGTTGCGATTGCATTGCGAGAATGGGAAAAGGCCACCAAGCTTATTGAGGAAGGCAAAGCTAGGCTGGCGATAACTCCACCATTGGCTACGAAGCTACCCGTCTTGACAGCAGAATTAATTGCTGCTCTATTGGAAGCATTGGGGCATGTTTCTAATCGCAAGTCAACAGTCGTCAGCCTAATTTCACTGCTGCTGCGCCTGAATGCCGGTCCTGCTGCTAGGTCAACTTTCCTGAACATGAGGACTCAGGTCATGAGGAATCATGTACGGAAAATTCGATTTGAAGGGCACATCGGAGCATACGTTGCAGACTTGGCGATGGTATACTTTACTGGTATCAAGCACACGGCAGATTGGTTCCTTGCCAGTTTCAAAGAGAATGAGGTAGCAAGTGGTACGTTTCTGATCGTCTTTTCTGGACCTACTGGGCTGAATCTCTTGGCCTCACAGCATTCATTGATTGGGCTAGAAGTCAAGTAGAGCACTATGCAGAAATATTCAGAAATCAGGTATATGGTTCTGGCATCGAACCTCAAGCTGTAGAGGAGGCCATGACAATCACGTATTCCTTGAGCAAAAAGGTGTGTGTTTACATCGCTGATCCCGACGTATTCGTTCCTCATATCACTGCCTAGCTTCTCGAAGAGTATGGCCTTGACTTCCGATTCCTACTTGAAGAGAAATTGGTCGAAAATCCAAAGGAGACCCCAAAAGCAGTAACAGCATTCAAAGCACCCGATGTATCGTCGCGCGCTTCTGCTATCATACAAGCACCGACATTGACCGCCAGCACCAGTCGCCGAGGAAACAGGCCAGATGCACTGACAATCCCTGTCTCATCCACTTCCAATGGTAGAACTACGCCCGAATCCAGTTCCAACATTCCTTCGACTGGCTCCGTATACCCTGAGACTTCAGGCCTCATGAATTCCAGTTCGGAACAACTAGCACCACCTTCAACACCCCGAGGACCACGCTCACGTACACCGATGAATGGACCTCCTACTCCTCGTTCCAGCAACTTTAGTAGCACTACGTTACAGCCGCCTCCACCGATGTCTGCTCCGGTCAATAACACAGTTGCTTCGCCGGTTCCTAGACACAAAACACCACCTCCCAGTGCGTCTCCAATGAGAGAACGACCACCTAGAACTGCCAGAGCCAGTCCAGCGCCTCCACCACGGTCCACAAACCGACCTGGATCAGTAAGTCATCGGACACCGCCAGTAGCTGTTGCGCAGAGGGAGGGAATGATTTGAGGATGGACTTTTGGCTAGCTTGCTTCACTTCGACATACCTTTTATGTATCTGGCACGTAAACTTACTACAGATACATATGGACTACGGCGGTATTTATTTTTATTCTTGGATGTATTATCAAATTCTTCGTTCGGTGCAGTATACATTACTTCTGGTGGTTTAGTTAGGACGCGGCGTTTCGAACTGGAGGAAGGGAAAATCAGAGGTGAAGACATTGCATGGAAAACAGACTTACGAGATCTAATATCCATTCGCTCGTCGGGATCTCACAATATCGGTGTGTTGCCTACGGACGTGGTCGATGAGCTGAACTCCAGCATCTCCTGCAACCCTCCTTATCTCAGCGGCCACGGCTTGGAGACGCCTGGTCGCGTTCGTGTAATCTTTATGGCGATCGATTGTCTCGTCTTCTGCATCAAAAATCTTCCGACTCCTACAATCATACGTTCCTTCTAGGTAGTGCCAATAGTCAGAGGCGGCCTGCCAGTCGATATGCTTCGACACTCCATTCCACTGCTTCCACTAACGCGCCGTACAAGTCGTCTGGTGTAGTTTGGTGAGAACGACTTCCGAGCGTTAGTGTGCGTGTGCAACCTACTTGCGTTTGATGTGGTATAGTCCAAGTTGAAGTTGTGAGCCATAGGTCGAGAAGGAAGCGGGTTGGTTTATCGATACGGTATACGTAGAGAAAAAGAAAAATTTCCCTGGAGACTTCTTTTATAGTGCTAGCTCTAAGCTTATGGCGTGAGCATGAGCGTGGGCGAAAGAAGAATTGCCCAAAACGAATCATGGTTCGATTCTCGGATATTAAGCAGTTCAAGTTCAAATTTTTTATGCACCCAATGAAAATACCGAGCCGAGCTGATGTGCAAGTTCTGCCCCAACCGTCTGAGAAAGACACTCATGTTACGCTAAGAAACATTCAAGGCCGTGAAGGCAAAGGAAAAGGCTAGTGCCGTCGGGGCCCAGGAGAAAATCATGCGGTGGACTGAGTCACGCTCGGTATGCCCATAAACGTTGTCGCTGTCTTTGCCTAACCCCTTGAATAGGAATACTGGGAAAAATGGGTTGGAGGTATGCTTCCATGGTTTACAATGTCTCCTCTGTCTCATGTGCGTTAGTGCTAGTTGACGAAGCAAGGAAGTCAATTGCATAACGCCCAGTGTCAGACTGTCCGAGTCGGACGACGTGGGTCACGTGACATAGAACGATTCTGGATCTCTACACTCTCTCAGTTTTTGGCCTATTTGCTCAGCACGTTGTCGATTCTCACTGGAGATCTGATCTTAACCATGCGACCCTAACCCTAAATCACATCATGATAGAGCGAGCTGCGCCCTATCTTGACGCTTAGGGAACAGGTACGATCCTTGATCCTAACAGACGATTTTCCTCTTCAGGCTATAGAAAGAAGTGCATCGCTATCTGTTGATGGTCGCACTCTTGTGGGCACTGCGGGTAGAAAGGAGCCGTTTGAGACGACGATATCTCTCTTCCCTTTTCCTTTCTCTATACTCGGTTGAACCAGAAGAATCTCGGTCGGGCCTTTTATGGGACTCAAAAATGTATCTTTCGACGACCGAGATAGGGAACACTTAGTTTATTCCTTCAATTGGTTTTTTACTGGTTCCTGGAATGCTTCCGATGCGCTCGAAGATGTCACTGGTACGCTTACATCGGCCAATAGTTTGAATGCAAACGTGTCATTCAGTAAGTGTCTAACATACTTGCTCGTTCGTAGCTTCCAGACCTCAAACTTTTTTCTGCAATAGCTTTTCCTCGTAAGCTCAACTTTCGTCACCCATGATTGTTGTTTTCACACCCCTCAGAACCTGCCAATGCATTCTACTACTATGGTATGAAGCGCTCTTCAGGAGCCCTGTATGCAATATGCTTCGACGGAGACTGTGATCCCAGTCAACCTGATTTCACGCACATTGACGCTTTGGGCCCAGATGATGGCAGACAAGAACCTGTTCGTTTTCTGCTTGGAGAACCTGTTTGTTTCTGATTCAAGTAATTCACAGAGTTTAATCTTTTTTAAAAGCTTTGACAACTTCGCGATACACAAACTCATTTTAACCAATCAAAACGACACCCGCAGAGGGAAATCTCAGATAACCATCGACCGGTTCGAAATACAAGTACAAGATAGTTCACCAGATATCTCGTCCTCGTTCGTGGTACCTTCGGCTTCCTTCCTACCCTCAGCCTCCCTCCCATCGGTTTCTTCCTCCTCATCTCCAGCAGTTTCTAGTAACCCGTGGTCCAAGTTTGGACCAATCGTAGGCGGGGTCGTCGGTGGACTACTAGCCTGTGTTGGACTTTGTGCTCTGATGCTGATTCGTACTCGACGCAGACGAAAACGCAAGCTGCAGTACCCTCCGTCTCCGAGTACTCGTTCCTTCCAGCTCGCCCGGTAAATAACCTTAGGTCATTGGATACCCTCAATAATACTAAAATCTGTTACCCAGGTACGGTATCCCTGGAATCAATACCGCCAGACAAGAAAAGTTGTCGGGCACCCTTCTTTTGGCACCTCCATCAGAAGCCCTCGGCAGCGGAGAACGCAGACACCTTCCCCTGCATCAAACAGAAATAGGAAGTTTATCAGGCAGATATAGGCAATTGCAAGCATTACCAACCAACAACTTGGGCAATGTTCAGGATAGACTGTTGGCAGGTCCTTCCATCCGCCCATTACGGGCATTCAACGAACGCAGCCAAGTAGTCACTTCAAGTTATGGCGGGTCAGTCATGATGACAGAGTCTGGAGGGAGCATTGTGTTGCCACCAGATTATCGTCAAATATTCGGGAATACCTCCCCACTTTGACATCATCTCGGTGGGAGCTGAAGTCGTGCTATTGGCGGTAGCGCTAAACATAGCACTGTACCATTTCGAGGTCTGAAAATATTAGCATGTTAACGCCTAGCTACGTATCAGCAGGTTTTTTGAATAGACCATTTGGAAAGATCGATTCTGTCAGATATAAAACACAGAACATTATCTGGAGTCTTATTACGGGAAGGGAGGATACTGTATGCAATATAATATTCGAAAGAAAGTATCCATAGACCCCATAAACAATCGGTTCAAGATTCGAAAGTAATCTAATGTTTTGGCAAAGTAAGAAGAATCAACAAGTATCAATCGACGTTGGCGATTATATATCCGTGTTGCTTCCAGGCAGAACCTGCCCTGGGTTTTTGGAAACCTCTGCCTAGAAGTTAGGAACGGAATATCCGAGTTCGATTGGTCCACGCGTATATATGAAAAATGTCTACGAGCCTCAATTATTAAAGATTGGTAACACGTATAATCCTAACATTGGGATTGCAACTGGATAATAGCAGCGAAACGGGTAAGGGGAAGCTTGTCGAGAGGATAGGCATAATAATTGACTGGGAATGCTATTGTTCAGTAGAAGATGGTGATAAAGGGAGGTCCACTCACTATCTATAAAGTGCCAGGAACGTAGCCTGCATACTTGGGCCTAGCCCAAACGATCCTCGTATGCTCAGCTCGAACACGCCGAATGAGCTGAACACCGACAGCCCCAGCGATCCTCCGAATCTCGTTCACAATCTCTGACAACTTCCTCATCGCATCAAAATGCTCGCGTGCACGAGCACCCGTCTCGTCTTCTGCTGCAGAGACTTCGCGACGGTGTTCTCTTCGACAGCCATAGAGACCTTCCAGTTGATGCCAATAGTCGGAAGCGAGGTCCCACTCTATGGAAGTTTCAACGCTCCATTCGACGGCGTTGACAAGGTCTTCATAGAGATTGTCTTTGAAAGCCTATAATGAGAACATATCTTTGCAGGCTAAGAAGAAAGTTACCTGGAATGATTCCGTTTGACGACACAGCCTATAGAAGTTGCAATGAGTATGAGCACGACCTGGACGATGACTGGCAAATTTACAGTGACAGAACTATTTGGGCCACCGGAGATGGGCTGCGCAGTCGTCTGGCTGTTGGAACCTCTGCGGTTTATACCAGAGTATGGGGTGAAGCGCCGATAATTCGAGTTTCGATTGGGAGGCATGAGAGGAATCCGGTTGGCCGAGTGGACGTGGTGGTTTGGAGGAAAGGGAAGGGACTTTTTATAGGGCACGATTAAAACGCCGCTAAATAGAATGCAGAACGATTTGATCAAATCGTAAGGACGATTCAACGTCGCTTGTGAATCGAGACTAGCTTCACATGATCCACGATGTCTGAATTTAGATAGCAAATCTGCTATCGAAAGTCGACATCGGAAAGCTAGGTCGATCTGACTGAAGAGAGAATATAACATGACAGTTGTAATCAAATATGTACGCGAATTTAGCGAGTACAAGTTCCACATAGTACTTTCCCAGGCTCACAGCATCTGCCATCTAGGGATGATTCTGGTCATCAATGGAGCGCTCACCCATATTAATAAGTATTGGATCGTAGAAACCCATATCTTGATCCTTCGAGTCAGCACAACATATCTATTTGTCCGATATTCGAGACACTGTTTTCATCCTCAAGTTTTGTTCCTTTTGAGTCGCTCGCTGTTGCAAATAAGTATGAAACTCGAGTCCGACAATTTCGACAGACACAAATAAGATTACCAGGGTAGAATTAACAGAGTGTAGAGTACACAGCGATCGTAGATAGTAAGTATGTCAATGCAGCCATTCATTTTTTACAAGTCGAAGATAGAGGTAGGGATATAAGCAAGGAGCCAAAGGAAGGAGATAGAAGCAACTATTGACATCGAGCATTCCTCAAAATCCGTGCTTGACGACTAAAAGCAAAGGGAAGCTATGGGAGAGGTGAAATACATGGCTAGAGACTCACTTTCTTTGAGTTCGCCAGATATAAATCCATTGAAGCCTAATGTACTCGCACTTGACACGTACCGCGAGCGGTTGTGTCCCGGCTCCAGCAGTCTCAATTACTTGATCCAACAATTCTTGAAGATCGGCCTGTGCGTTCAACAAAGTCACCAGGTGTGATAATGTCCACTCTGCCGTGCCATTGGGATCGAGATCATAGTCGGCTGCTTCTGGGTTACTGAAAAGTCCTCCTCCTGAACAGAGGTCTTCTTCACGACAAGCAGAGATATAGGCCTTGTAGGTCTCGACCGTCTTCTTGATGCCAGCAACGAAAGCGCCACGCAAACCATCTAAGCGTAAAGTGATGAAAAGATACGTTTAGAAAGGAAGCAAGGGGACTCACCAGGTATGTATCCACTCAAAACAGCTCCTAGATTTGATGACAACTGATCTGGCGCCCTTTAATAAGTAGAAGCGCATAAGAACCACAGTTTAAGGTAATCGGAGAATTTTGAACACCTCACCGTGTGCCACTCGGAAGAAACAGGGACCATACAAGCCTTTCCTGTTCACAACGAACGCGCCAAACCAAGGCCTCGGACCAATCTCCAATGACTTGGATGGTCTCGTCAGTCACCCGCTGAAGCTCACTCTCGGCCTCGAGATAAGATTCGAGGTCAGAAAACACCAGGTCATCCATCCCGCTGAGATCAGCATACGGGTGCCTCTCTTCTATTTCATCTCTTTCTTGCCATGTTTTGACGTATGAATCACACATCTTGACATACCCGTCGATGGCGCTGATGAACTCATCGTGAGCTTGAGCTACATACGCGTAAAATGATGAGAAAACGCGCTATGAAGGGAAATGTTAGATGATTCACCTGTCATGTATGGGCTGAGGGCCGTCTGAAAAGGCAACAATGAATATGACGCGTCAGACGAGCAAGAAGGGCATACGGGAGGTGCCAGTGGAGCAGGGTCTTGAGGGCTTGGAAATACATCGTTCGAAACCCGGCCTTCACGGTGGCTTGCAAGAGCTTGGGAATACGGGGAAAATCTGCTAGACTGCTGGGACATGATAGGTAAGGAGCGGATATCGATGAACCTTCGATGTTGGGGTCTGGAAGGAAGAGAGAAACGTCACTATTCGTTTTTATATGACGGTGAAAGCACGGTCACGCCAGAAAATATACAAGGAATATAAATATCAACGAACCAGGGAATGATTGTGTCTAGTTCGAAACATTAACTTGTTGATTTCCGAAGCTTTCAGGTTCGATTGCTGTTGTATTCTGAATGCAAACACAACTCGAAGGCTTTGCACAAAGAAAACCAGGTTGGTTGTCCTGTCCTTTACAAGCATATTACCCACACATCTGAGGCGCTATAGCCAAGTGGTTACGGCGACAGATTAGAAATCTGTTCCTCTTTGAGGGCGCAGGTTCGAATCCTGCTGGCGTCGCTTTGTACATTCCTTTCCTTTTCGCGGTCGTAGAATGTTGCCCATTTCAAATTCTGATTCGTGACCTTTTTTGGTGCCTTACAGTTTCGTCGGAATGCATCCGACATCTTAGTAAGAACTATTTCTTTACTCAGCCAGCATGCTCAGTCAGACTCTCCTTTCGATGGCTACCAGAACCTCCAGAAACCCCATAAATACGATGCAAATCATGACGCTCAGCACAATTCTAACCTATTCGTCTCCTTTTTAACTCTGACAAAGAAACAATGTCTACCACCAAAACCCATACTGCAATTGCTACCCTCCGCCCAGGCCAATTCTCCGCTATCCAAGTCCCGACACCCACTCCGGGACCTGGCGAAGTCCTAGTCAAAGTCTCATACGCGTCCATGATCGCGTTTGACACGTATGTCAACGATTTGGGCTACTATGTCAAGGAAGAAGACTTTCCCGTCATCTTTGGGTTCAACGCGGCGGGTGTTATTGAAGAGGTTGGGGCGGGTGTAGATGACTTGAAGGTTGGAGATCGAGTAACAGCGTTTACGTTTGGTCCATCGAAGAGGAAGGGAATGCAGCAGTATATGGTACAACCTAGGGTTGTTTGTGCAAAGGTACGGTGACTTTCCAACACTCTACATATAGCGCCAACTCAATTCGTTTTTAGATTCCAGACACCTTACCTCTCGACGCTGCTTCAACTATCCCAGACAACTTTATCACCGCCTTCAACACTCTTTTTAGCCCCATCTACTTCGCCCTGCCCATTCCTTCCTTTGGTGTCGATTCATCTTCTACATCCACAACTGACACCGTACCTCCCAAAACGACCCCAATTCTTATCTACGGCGCAGGCTCCACCACCGGTCAATATGCCATCCAACTCCTACATGCAGCAGGATACACGAACGTCCTCGCTACTGCCTCTCCCAAACACCACGAGTACCTCAAATCCCTCGGAGCGAAACACGTATTCGATTACCGGGGAGACGTGTCTTCTTTGGCATTTCAGATCCTCTCGGTCACTCAGGGAACAAAGATCGACTATGTATTGGATTGTGTGACTGCCCAAGGAACACTTGCTCGTATTGCACAAATCGTTAACCCGAACGGAGGAAAAGTTGCGTTGTTGTTACCAATCAAGGAAGGAGATAGCGTGCGGGGTGTGGGCGGGAAGGATAATATGGTCTTTGAATTGCCAGAGGATCAGAATCCGTTACCAAAGGGAGTGAAGGAGTTAGGCGTTAGGAACTTTTTATATTTGGAGGTACGTACGCACCGATTATTACCCAGGTCGATGAACTGACTCGAAATCTGCACAGAACTCTTACTTGAAGGAAAATCTCATGCCTAAAATCCTTCCTCACCTCTTGGAATCGGGAACTATCCAGCCGAACAGAATGCGTCTCTTGGACCAGTCCTTTGGATCACTCGAGGAACGAGTGGGAACTGGGTTAGATCTGTTGAGGAATAACAAAGTCAGTGGGGAGAAGGTCGTTGTTAAAATTGATTGAACACCGGGAAGAGTTGTGCTCACAGGAAAAAAAAATACATATTTATCATCAGTTTGATGTGTGCTGAAGCCAATCACTCAACTGCTGCACATCGAAAGTACGACTGCTAGCATGTAACCTAGCACCAGTATGTTGTGATACATCGCCTATTTCTCCATATCATTATTATTGAGTGAGCAGCACTAATATCTTGGTTCTGCGGGAATCTATCGGTTACCATCTCTATTTACTGATCGCCTGTGCTTGCATGCTAGAAAAAGACCAACCCAGAGGCTCTTCTCTTTCCATCCCTTTTAAATCACCTCCATATTCCGGCAGAACTGTCAGGGTCGATCTCGAAATGGAACTCAAGAACGTTTCTTTCGATGATCGGGATAGAGACCATTTGAAGTATTCGTCTAACTGGTTTTTTTCAGGTTTCTGGAATGCATCCGATTTACCTGGAAACCTCTCTGGTACACTTACCTCGAGTAATCTCTTAGATGCAAATGTAACATTTAGTGAGTATCCAGCAATAACAGTCTTCTACATTCGGACGCTTTCTAAAAGTATAACATGACAGCTTTCCCTCGTAAGTTCCATTCCTGCCACACATAGTAACTATTAGTTTTACGTTCTTCAGAAGAAGCTAACGCATTCTACTATTATGCCTTCAAACGGTCTGGGGGAGGTTTGTATGCGATATGCGTCGATTGCGATCCCAATAACCCCAATTTCGAGAACATTGATGTTTCGGGTCCCGATGATGGAAAAGGAGAACCTGTCTGTCTCTGCTTTTCACAGAAGTCTCCTTGTAACTCACTCATATGGTACAGATAATAATCTTTTCTAAAACCTTCAGCAACTTCGCGGTACATGAAATTATTTTGACTAATCAAAACGACACCCGTCGAGTTCCAGCAGGAAGGTCTCAAATAACTGTTGACCGGTTCGAGTTACAAGTACGAGAGAGTTTATCGGATTCCTCCTCGATTCTATCCTCAACGCCTTCTTTCTTATCGTCCTCTTTGTTGCCGAGTATTTCATCATCAATGCCTTTTTTGTCGTCCCCCTCATTTTCGAGGCTTCCCTTGATCTCATCATCAACGCCTTCTTTCTCGTCGTCCTCTTTGTTGTCGAGTCATCCCTTCTCTTCAACAACTTCCTTCCCGACAATCTCTCCCATTACTACCACCCATTCACGATCCGTTGGATCGATCGTAGGTGGGATCACTAGTGGGCTGATAATTTTTTTCGGGATTTGTACTATACTATTCATCAATTTACGACGCCGATGGAAAGCGGGCTCTAAACCACATCCTTCGCTGACTATGAACACTCGTTCTTTTTTGCTTGCTCCGTGAGCATCTCCGAATCGAGATATTTCGAGGGTGCTGACCATCACTTTTGCAGGTATGGTACTAATGCTACCCGAGGCGAGAAGACTCCTGCTCCCGCGGTTAAGCCTCCCTCACTGAGAGGTTTCAGCAGAAGGAAAGGTAGTCTCCCTCGCAGCCAACTGCACCGATCAACGTCTCAAAATTCACCAGGAGTATCCGCTCAGGTAGTATTGCGAGGCTCTGAGGTTGGCGCGAGTAGACCTTCAGGCCGGCCCATTCGCTGGCAATCATCATTGGATAGGCGTCAAAGGGCTGTTGATTTTGGGCCGATTATGATGATAGAATCAGAACATGGCAGCATGCTACTACCGCCTGATTATCAGCAAGTTTTTAGGAATGTTTAGACAGGTGTGATCTGATTTGAGACGTATTTATTCGTTGATTGTTTGGAGAGTCTGGACTGAGTAGCAGCAGGTTTTGCGTTTGAACGAGTTCACTGCAAGTAGTAAAGAATTATCGGGGGAAAAACACCTTGAATTTAAGCTACGATCCAAGTGCACATTCCGGGTTCGGCCTAAGACCACTGATTGTATCATTCAAAAACGATATTAGCGCTTCTTCACTAGCTTCACTCCCGACTCTCGGGAAAAAACGAATCGCCAGCATCAAGCCAAGCTTCCCAAACGGCAATCAGGTGCGTCTTCGGACTTTGAACTTGGATGCTTTTATTGGGTGTCGACGATCCCTCGGAGTGGCATCTAGTGGCATCCTTGCTTGCCGTAGGAGATGTCATCATTATGCATCCAGGGTCTTCCGAATATTAATCCCGATGAAATGCCAGCGCAACATGACTCTTTCTGTCTTCACGGGTCCGAGTAGAGACTCAACCGAGACCGACACACCAATCTACCTTCCCAGATAGTATCGGTACCTTGCAATCTTTGATTCACTTCACTGCAGCCGAATCTGATAGCTCCCTTCAAAAAGGCTGTTTATCCTAGAAAGGGATCCTTTGAGCCACTCGATTAGCACATAAGCTAGAGAACGCACGATTTAAATACGAACCGATTAATCGAGCCTGCCAGCTCCTCTCCTCCCTCTTTCTCCGTATCTATCAGGTTCTCAAATCCACCCGATCATGCTCACAGCACATGAAATCTCTTGCCGCCTCCGTTGTTTTATGAAACGCCATAGATCCGATATCTCTCATCATCAAGAGATCAAGCATGATGAACCTACCATCACTTTCAACGTTGTTCAGCTCTGTTCGACGAGTTCAGACTCGGATGCGAACGGAGAGCTTGACCATGGCGAGGAGACTCCAACAAACGGCGAGAATGATTCGAATGCACTGAGTGTCACTGGCAGCAGTAGGAGCGCAAAAGTGAAAACTACCACTGTGACGGGAATTGTCAGATTAGGTCAGAGCAAGTTGGGCCACAGGGTGCGTGGTCTCATCTCCCAATTTTGATTTCGTCTCCTCATTCCGAGTACGCTTCTCCTTGATTATAGTTGTATTTCATGGACTGGGCTTATTCCCCTTCGTCCGATCCTTTGATGAGAAAATCTTATTTGTTAAGAAAGGGTTGAGTGGACTTAGACTTATAGCAGCACACGAAGGTGGGGAGTAAGGAAGAAGTGATCGTACATCACTCTGTCCTCAAGTATAAATAGTATTGAGTTAAATGAAGTAAATAAGTAACTACAAGTAATATAAAGTTATGACACATGATCCATATGATCTTATGTCGACAGTTTGATCGTAGTCAGGAATAGAATATTCCAACACTCCCCTTCAAGCGTGAATCCGTAGTTCTTTGGAGAAACGCTTGATCTTATCGGCAGAAAGTGCCTTCGTAAGCATATCAGCAAGTTGATCGTGAGTGGATACATGTTTAACTTTTATGTATCGTTGCTTTATGCGATCAGTTATAAAGTTTTTGCGAATCTCAAAGTGTTTAGTTCTTTGAGTATGCTGTTCATCAGGAGAACGGATAATTGCTAAAGTTGATTCACTATCCGTGTTAATGAGTACGGGTTCCTGATTTTCTTTTAGTATTTCAGATATGAAGCCTTTTAAGTAGATGGCTTCTTGAGAGGCGAAAGCAAGTGCGCTAAGTTCAGCCTCTGTACTTGATAAAGTTACAAGTGATCCTCGCTTACTTGACCAAGAGATAAGCGATTCGGAGAATTTAAATACATAGCCCATTATTGGTTTATTGCCGTACGTTGACATACCATCAGAGTCAGCATATCCGTAAGTTGCAGTAACGTTAAGGCTCCCTAGGTTGAGCCAGTAGTTGCAAGTTCCTTTTAAGTATAAGTAACATTGTTTAGCTGCAGCATAATGTTCTTCACTTGGATCGTTAAGGTACCTTGCTAGTTGACCAGTGCAGTATGCAATATCTGGTCTAGTGCAGTCAGCGACATATCGTAGTCCACCAACTAGTGACATAAAGTGTTTTGTTGAAGCAGCGTCCCGCTTCGGTTCGTTCTCGGGTCTAGGGCTAAGATTTTGCCCGGGTAACATGGGTGTACGGCGTGCATGTAATTGGTCAAAGTTGTATCGTTTGAGAATATTCTCAATGTAATGTTTCTGACGGAGTTGAATAATACGGTTATTCCTATCTCGTTGAATTTCCATACCGAGAATCCAGTGGATTTCTCCACCGTCAGTGACTTGTACATGTTGATTTAAAGCATTTACAAATGCTTGAGTAGTGTTTGAGTTGATAGTACATAAAGTAATGTCGTCTACATGACATGATAGTATTAAAATGAGTTTATTTTCATGATATCGATAAAAAACAGCATTATCGTAAGTAGACTTTGTAAGTCCTAGTGCTTTAATAAGGATATCGCATAGTTTTTCATACCATCGACGACCGGCTTGTTTAAGGCCATAAAGTGTTTTTCGTAGTTTAAGTACATATCCTTCAGGTAAATTAGGTAGTAAGTTTCCTGGAGGGGGACGAAGGTATAGTGTTTCCTCGTCAGTAACGTTGCCGTATAGATATGCAGATTTGATATCTAATTGTGATATTTCGAAATCAAGTGTTGCTGCAAGAGCTAGTATAAATCGAGTAGAGCTCATGCGAGCAACTGGAGCAAAGACATCATTAGCGTAAAAATCGATGCCTTCACGTTGACTGAAGCCTTGTGCTACCAGTCTTGATTTTAACTTGATTTCTTTAGCAAGTTCGTACTTAGTTTTGTAGACAAATCTGGAACCAATAATGTTTGCATCAGGAGGAGGTTTAACATACTCCCAGGTTCCAAGACTTTCTAATGAGTTGAGTTCGGCTTTCATGGAATCAAACCATGAGTCGGGTAGTGGATGTTTCAGTACATCATTGTAGGTAATTGGGTCGCCAACATTGTCAGCATAGTAAACATTAAATTCTGTCAAGAAAAATGCAATGTTTTGTTCGACTTCATCATAGAGTAAACCTCGGGCTTCACGGATCCTTGCAGATCGCCTTGGGCCTGTTGGTTCAGTAGTTTCGTTTGAGTCGACGTCCATAGGTTCAGGTTCGTGTTCCTGAGGTGGTTGTTGTTCAGTTATGGATTCGTCTTCAGTTTGTAGTGGTTGTTGATTAGGGGTATTCAACTCCCCTTCAATTTGCGAAGTGTTTGTAAGAAACCGCAAATTGCGTTCTACTCCAACTCTGGTTCCAAAGTATACATAATGACCCTTTGAATGGTCATCTAAGCCTAACCAAACTCCTCGTTTGCCTTTGGGAGTTAGTTTGCTTTTTCTTGCTTCGTCGTATACAATGCAAGGTATACCAAAGCTGTGTAGGTTGTCTAAATTTGCGTTTACACCATAACGCTTAAAGTAAGGAGTTTGTTGTTTTAATGCAGTTTTTGGTGTTCGATTAAGTATGTATATAGCATAGAGGGCTGCATACCACCATAAACGATTAGGTAGCTTTGCAGTATGTAAGTTTACTCGTATCAGGTTCATAATATGCTGATGTATGTTTTCAGCAACTCCATTTTGTTGAGGTGTGTCGTGTACAGTATACCTCGGTTTTGTTCCTTGTGCTTTCAAATAGTTTTTGAATGCGCCTGATGTGAATACTGCATCATTGTCAGATTGTAAAAACTTTACTTTGATGCCGTATTGAGTAAATAGTTCTGTTGTGAAAGTAACCCATTGTGCATAGGCTTCGTCTTTCGTTTTAAGTGGTGCTAAGAATAACCAACGTGTACAATCGTCAACGATGGTTAACCAGTATTTAAAGCCTTCAATAGAGGCTGTTTGAAGTGGACCAAATATATCAATATGAAAATGATCGCCAAAGTTCTTAGCTAGTTCCGAAGTGCGTTGTTTCGGAACTGGGTTTCGATGTATATTATTGATGACACAGTCCTCACATTGAGTTTCAGTCCAATCATCAATATCGGTTGTAATAATAGATTTGTCAGTTTTTAGTAAAGTTTTTAAATTTGTGTAACTCATATGACCTATTTGTTTGTGAAGTTCGAATAAACTTAGACTCGCGACGTCATCACTCAATTTTTTAGTTGTTAAAGAATATAATTTGGCGTTCTCGTGTATTACGCCAGTAAAATTGTCCTTGTCGTTACGTATGGTACATGTATGATTGTAAAAGGTAAAACTATAGTCCGCTTTCTGAGAAATACTAATCAAAGTAAACGGTAGTTTTGAGTTGTAGTAGACGTTTTTAAGAGTGATTGTTGAAGACTTACTATCGTCCTTCCCGACCTCTACCCGCATATCGCCTGCTAATCGAAGTTCTAGTTGTTCTGAGTTAGCAACAGTTAAAGTGATAGCAGGCGTAGTGTGAATGTTAAAAAGTAAATTAAGATATGGTGTACAGTGTATCGTAGCACCAGAGTCAATAATATGCGTTTGATCTTGGTCAGAGATCGCAGTAAAGGCAGGAAGAGAAATATGATGACTCACGACAGCTTCAGAGTCTTGCATTTCGACGTCGCCAGAGGAGATAGCCTGGACCCAGTCAAGTTGGGCGCTAGAAGAAACTTCTTCAATTCTAGTGGAAGAAGTCGACGTTGAAGGGCCGGCAACTGCTACGGATGCAGATTCCTTAGTTACACTCTTGTTCTGGCGAGTGATTCCCTTCTTCTTCATAGCAGCTTTAGACTTTTCAGTCCAGGGCTTAGGGCAAGTTGGGGTCGTATGACCCGTCTCGTTGCAGTTAAAGCACTTCCGTTTATCAGAATCAGAAGGCTTTTTGTTCGAGTAAGGAGCAGCCGCGTTAGCATGTGCTTCCTTTGTCTTCTCAGATCTGTCAATGCCCTTGTCACCAGGTCCTTTTCCTCCCTTCTTGTGGGAAGAGGTCGACGATGAGTTGGTACGAGAGTGAATAGCTCGGTAGCTATTGAATTCGTTTCGGAGTTCATCGACCAGGGTCTCTGGGACAAAGATAGCAGCTTCCCCTGATTTGGTAGCAGCTTTCACGGATGCTTCGTATGCAGTACGTACGTGATGGTACTGCGGGGGAATAATGCCAACGAGGGCGGAGTAGAAAACTTGTTGGGAAGCATCAATATCCTTCGCCTTGATGGAGGCAAAGAGATCGGTGGCTTCATCAAGAAGTTTGTCGAATTCCCAGACGGGTCTTCGAAGGTTGAATAGTCTCCATAACTCATTTGAGTCGTGGACGGTAGTTTGGGGGTCAAAGCGGGCTTTTAGTTTATTGATAAGTTCGATCCCGTCTCTTTCGTCGAGGTAGTGGATCATTATCTTGTCGTCGATTTTTCCTGTTATGACGTTCAAACAGGCATGTTTGACAGTATTCCCCGGAGGGAGCCCAGAGCTTTTGTAGTGTTGGTAGCGGATTACATTTATCGCAGCCTGAACACGAAAAAGCCATATTTTCCAGTTGTCTTTGCCTGTGAGAGTAGTCACAGAGTCAAAGGCTTTGTTGATGTCAGTTAAGGACATCACATAGTTGGGGTTAGTTGGACCTTCAGACCTAACGTTAGACGACGAAATGGAATGACCGTCATCAGAAGGAGGATTTGCAGGAGGGGCAGAAGTATTCTGCACTGGAGTGGGAGGAGCAGGAGTAGGAACAGCAGCAGGAGCAGGAGAAGGAACAGGGCCTTCGGGGTTCTGCATAGAAGTTTCAGGTTCACCAGTTTGGGACATATCGAAGATAGGTGATAGTGGGAGAGCAAGGGGTGATAGGATCTGAGGTTGTGGTTGGGAAGTAGATGATACTGGTGGAGTATGAGTTTGGGTAGGGGTTTGGGTTCCTGAGGCAGGAGTACGAGATCGACGACTAGAAGGTAGTGAAGTAGATCGACGAGTAGGGGGAAGTGAAGTTTCTGGAGCTGGACCTTGGGATCGTGTGTGACGATCAGTCATATACTAGTTTTAAGATCAAGAGTGGGAACAGTGAGCAGAGTATCAAGAGAGAACACAGGTAGTGGCCAAGTTATATCAAGTTTATAGTGGGTAGCTGGGGACCGTAACCTGTTAAGAAAGGGCTGAGTGAACTTAGACTTATAGCAGCACACGAAGGTGGGGAGTAAGGAAGAAGTGATCGTACATCACTCTGTCCTCAAGTATAAATAGTATTGAGTTAAATGAAGTAAATAAGTAACTACAAGTAATATAAAGTTATGACACATGATCCATATGACCTTATGTCGACAGTTTGATCGTAGTCAGGAATAGAATATTCCAACAATTATTGGTGCAAACTCACCTCTAGATTCTTCAACCCCAAAACCGGTCGCATGGAGGAACACTTGGAATCTGCTACTTGGATCTGTAGAAATCGACCCGAGTCTTGGTCCAGGTCGACGGAGGAGTTGCATCTGCGGAATGAGGGGATGCTACCTCAACCGAGAGGTAAGTTCCTCTTTATATGGCACCATACTCGGATTTTCATTTGCGATCACCGACAGTCAACTTTCCTTCGAGCGGAATGGGCACACTCACCCTCGAGCTATTTGCCACCCAAGGAGACATACAAGTATTACAATCAAACGAGGACGAGGACACCTTGAAGTTCGATTCGGATGAATATCCTTCTATTACTTTTACTTGGAGTTTTCTATTTGATTTGTGTGTCGGTGAGTGCTTACTCCAAGTCACTTTCCTTGTATATTTACGCGAAAGTCTTATAGGTGATGACGATCATTTTACGAGTTTGCAATCGATGATATTGGCACCATCTGAAGAAACTGGTGACACAACTTTTTTGGATTCCGAAGACTCTCCTCCGCAGGCGCATGTTCAAGTTGAGCAAGATGTTGAATCAGAAGCTGACGATGACTTCGTCCAGTGCTCGCTAGACACAGTTGCCCCGTCGGATCTCGAGGAGAACCCGGAGAACGACGATGATTTTGACCTTGGCACTTATCAGAATAATGAAAATGGTGACGATCTTTCTTGGGTTGTTGACGCTGAATCTACTGCCAATGACACAGATGTAACCAATCCTTCGTTGGAACTTCAGCTGGCGTTGCTTGGAAACTCCGATACGGAATCTTTCGATGGCTCGGAATTTTTTTCACTAGACGTACAGTCGTCTGTAGGAGAGTTGAAGCAGGCAAATGTACGTATTTATTCATTAATAGACCAGCTCCCATAAGGATAACGACGCCCTTGTAGACTGCCCTTGAAGACGAACGAGCCGAGAGTGATCGTTTGGACACAGAGATACAGAAGATCGCGAGTGTAAGTGCGACTTTGCTACTTTTTGGAAAAGTCCTAGGTCTCAGAAACCTACTCGATCTCGCAGAAAAAACTCGAAGAAATCAGAGTCCAAACTGAATTATTGAAGGAAGAAAACAACAGAAAGAGGAACTTTATCAAGAGTTGGGAGTGGGCTAATTCAATGTTGAGAAGTGATCCCGATGTTACAGATGAGTGACGGTGGGATACAGTTGGATGTGTATCTGAATTATGTAGAGATGCTGCTGAAGTTGGTTCTTATAAGAGGTTGATCACGTCTTCATTCCTTTTCAACAAAACACACAACATTGTGAAAACGACGCCAGCAGGATTCGAACCTGCGCCCTCAAAGAGGAACAGATTTCTAATCTGTCGCCGTAACCACTTGGCTATAGCGCCTCGGAAATGCAAACTTTATCACCGCCTTCAGCACTTTTTTTAGCCATCTACTTTGGTGTCGATTCATCTTCTAACCTCGCAACCGACACCGCACCTCCCAAAACAACCCCAATTCTTATCTACGGCGCAGGCTTCACCACCGGTCAACATCCCATTCAACTCTTGCATGTAGTAGGATAGACGAACGTCCTCGCTGTTGCCTCACCCAAACACTCAGATCCCTCGGAGCGAAACACGTATTCGATTACCGGGGAGACGCGTCTCTTTTGGCCTCTCAAATCCTCTCGGTCACTCAGGGAGCAAAGATCGACTATGTATTAGATTGTGTGGTTGCTCAAGGAACACTTGTTCGTATTGCGCAAATCGTTAACCCGAATGGAGGAAAAGTTGCGTTGTTGTTACCAATCAAGGAAGGAGATAACGTGCGGGGTGTGGGCGGGAAGGATAATATGATCTTTGAATTGCCAGAGGATAAGAATCCGTTACCGAAGGGAGTGAAGGAGTTGGGCGTTAGGAACTTTTTGTATTTGGAGGTACGTACCCACTAATTATCACCTAGGTCGGTGAACTGACTCAGAATCCGCACAGAACTCCTACTTGAAGGAAAATCTCATGCCTAAAATCCTTCCTCACCTCTTGGAATCGGGAACTATCCAGCCGAACAGAATGCGTCTCTTGGACGAGTCCTTTGGATCACTTGAGGAACGAGTGGGAACTGGGTTAGATCTGTTGAGGAATAACAAAGTCAGTGGGGAGAAGGTCGTTGTTAAAACTGATTGAATACTGGGAAGAGTTGTGCTCGAAGGAAACGCGTACTTGAATAGCTTTCGTGGACTAGGTATATCTCTATACACATGCTTGACAGTCCGGTGCATCTTCCCGGCGCATCTTCTCCCCAGCGGGCTACCAACAAAACTTCAATTTATCAGTTGCTATCAGCTACCATCCATCTCCTGATCTCCTGTGCCAAATTGTTGCTGAAAAAAGGCCAAGCTGGGATGAAGGTGCGGCTCTTCTGTTTCACTTCCATTATCCTTGTCCTGGAGAATTCGAAAACTTGTCCCCTCGGGCTATCTGCATCTCGTGGTCAAGCTGTCTGAGTTAATCTCGGAATGGGGCTCAAAAATGTCTCCTTCGATGACCGGGATAGAGCTCATTTGAAGTATTCGAACAATTGGTTTTTCACCGGTTCCTGGAATGCGTCCGATGCGCCGGGAGATCCCACTGGTACTCAGACCTCGAGCGATGGCTTAGACGCAAATGTAACATTCAGTGAGTATCCAACAACTTTCATCTTCAAGTCTTCTGAAGTTTTCTCCATGACAGCTTTCCCTCGTAAGTTAAAGGTCCATCCCGGTCCATCCCGTCGTACATGTAGACACGTGACTAATCCTTTCGGCCCTTCAGAACCAGCCAACGCATTCTACTATTATGCCTTCAAACGATCTGGCGGAGGTCTTTACGCAATATGCATCGACTGTGATCCTAATAACCCCAATTTCGAGAAAATTGATGCTTTGGGTCCCGATGATGGAAAAGAAGCACCTGTCTGTGTTTACTTTCCTTGAAAATTTTTCCTGTGACCGACACGCCCTTGCAGGTCCTACTCTTTTCTAAAACCTTCGGCGATTTTGGGGTGCACGAAATCATTTTGACCAACCAAAATGACACCCGTCGAAACCCAGCTGGAACATCTCAAATAACTGTCGACCGGTTCGAAATACAAGTACAAGGTGATTCATCAGATCCCTCCTCGTTTTTGTCATCGACGCCTTCCTCGTCGTCTCCAACAACCTCCCCGACCACCTCTTCGATTACCTCTCATTCAAGATCAGTTGGACCGGTCGCGGGTGGAATCACCGGTGGGCTGGTAGCATTGCTTGGACTCTGCGCTCTAATGTTGTTTTGCATTCGTCGCAAGCGAAAACTCGACTCTGATTCGCATCCCTCGCTGTTTCCAAATACTCGCTCTTTTTTGCTTGCTCCGTGAGTGTCTCTAAATCGGGGTACCTTGATGGTGCTAACTTTCGCAGTTATGGACCTATCCGAAGCGAGAAGCTACCAAATCAGAGCAATCCTGCTCCCGTTGTCACGCCTCCCTCAAGAGCTTTTAGCATGAGGGAAGGTGATTTCCCTCGCAGCCAACCGTACCCATCAACATCCCAGAATTCTCCAGAAGAATTTGCACAGGTAGGATTGCGAGGAGCGGGCCTTAGTGATGTTAGTGTAGATAAACCCCTGGGCCAGCCCATGCACTCGCAATCACTGATACCTGCACCCAACGGTCAACTGTCATCGGATCAGCGTCAAAGGGCCGTTGATGGTGGACCGATTACGATGACAGAACTGGAACATGGTAGCATGCTACCACCCGATTATCAGCAAGTTTTCGGGAATGTTTAGACCGGTCTTCTAAAGCGTATGTGATCTAATTTAGGTCGTATTTATTCGTTTTCGAACGTAGTCTTGATTGTTTGGAGAGCCTGAACTGAGTAGCAGCAGGTTTCGTGTGTTGATATAATCTGAACGAGTTCCCTGCAGTTAGAAATAGAACGATCCCAGATCCAGATGGCGGAATCACTAGAGAGAGAAAAACTGATACTGATATGTATTGGCATTGCTCACGTCCCGCTAGGAGACCTACCCGATCACGCTCACAGCAAACGAATCGCCATAGATCCGATATCTCCTGATATCAAGAGATGAGCATATCATCACTTTCAACATTGTTCGGCCCGGTTCAGACTCGGATGTAGAAGATGGGGAGTTTCACATTGACGAGGAGACTCCAACCAACGGTGAGAATGGTTTGAATGCAAGTCACTGGTGATGGTGATGGTAACAATAGGAGCGCAAAAATGAAAACGACCACAGTGACGGGAATTGTCAGAGTTGGGGTTCCAACTCCTCATTTCGAGTGCCCTTCCCTTTGATTGTAGTCGAGCTTGGATCCTGATTTCTTCAAGTTTTTTCTGCGAGATAGAGTACAGATAGATTTTGCTGAGAACTATGACTTTTCAAAAGGCAGCAAAGTCGCACTTACATCTGCGATCTTCTCTATCTCTGTGTCTAAACGATCGCTCTTGTTCGTGTTCAAGGCAGTCTACAAGGGCGTCGCTATCCTTATAGGGGCTAGCCTATTAGGACAGATATTTGCCCCAATGGACGATTGTACGTCTAGTGAAAAAGATTCAGAGCCGTCGAAAGATTCCGTATCGGAATTTCCAAGCAACGCAGACTCAGCGTCAACAACCCAAGAAAGATCGTCACCATTTTCATTATTCTTAAAGGTGCCAAAGTCAAAATCATTGTCGTTTTCTGGGTTCTCCTCGAATTCTAACCCAGCACCTGTAACTATTGAGAATTGGGCGGGGTCATCGTCAGCTTCGCTTGTTCAACTTGAACCTGCCCTTCGGGATCCAAAAAGGACAATACAGGTCTGGCTTAGTAAGAGGACTCACGTCAGTCATAATGAGTACCTTTCGCTGCCAGCACTAACTTTGCTGGACCCAAGCTGGACCACTCTCAGCATTTACCCGCGGAGCGGAGACCAAGCTTCCTTTCCCCCATCAATGTATATTTGAACTCCAAAGCTAACTCCAAAAAGACTCGCCGTTTTCATATATCTCAGATGATGTGTATACCTGATGAAGTTGCTGAGAACATGGTTCAGGTCTTAAGAAGTGACGCAGACAGAGCAAGAATTCCGTTTTTGGACGAAATTCACTTTCTGGCTGACTTATGTTTACTGATTCCTCTTGTCTATGTATCTTCTATGATCGTTGGATCAAGCTCTCCACATTTTTAGCACGATGGACAGGTAAACACTAGCTTGGTGGCAGCAATGTTCTCTTCACATTTCAGTTATGATTATGCGGCGTTTCTTAAAATGTCGACTGTACATATTCCGTCACGACCTCATAAAGGTTTGGTTCAAGAATGAAACTTTATGTCCAACCCTCAGCCCTAGACAAAATATATAACTTGTATGAGCGATATAAGAAAGCATATCCTTCGCTATGAGTGCGAACTCAGGTCACTCGTTATTGTACCCGCCCGGTAGTACGGACGCTGATCCTGAGGCTCTCCATTATAATCCTTTGCCTGGGCATTGGAACTTCGATAGCCCAGGAAAGCCCCTCGTTCTCCGCCTTATTTTCCGTTCTTTTTGCCTTCTCGCTACTGGTCGTTCAGAAATTGGCCCCCTATGGGATACATGCGTGAGCGACCCTCCGGCATACATAGCAACTGTCACGGAAACAGCTTCAGTGATAACGGTATTGGTATGCTACTTTCAAGATGGTTCAAGAAAGCTTCCATCTTACATTTTCGGATCTACGCAACCAGGCTGGCTTGCTCTTGACAATGATTGCAGCGCTTGTGACGACCAGCCCACCAAATCAAACTATGTTCAATTATACAGCGCGAGGCCCATATCTATGTTTCACGATCTCATTGACTCTTGATATTCTCGGATTTGCCATGGGATCATATACTGTTTGGATGTTAAAGAAAGGTTCACCACACTGGTTGTTAGAGGTTTGTCACTGTGTAACTTTTTCTGAATCCTTCTGAAAACTCATTGTTTCATAGGTTTACTTCGGGTCAACATCTAGAGTGTTTCTGACGCTGGTCCTCGTCTCTGCATCACAAGAAATTACGCTATGTTCTAACCAAGTTCCCAACATTCAAATGTCCAGAATAATTTCTTTTAGTTCCAAGGACTTTGGAAACTAGATACCATTATTTTAAGACATCAGAATACCCTTAGAGCAGTGTTGGAGCCCAAAAAAACTGTTTGTAGCTATTGGAACTTTGGTAGAACTCTATTGGAACTCTATAGAATATTTTCAGAATATTGGAACTCTGTTGGAACTTTGTAGAATCTTTTCACCATGTTAGAACCTGGCTAGAATTTATTAGAACTTTGAGTTTGCATTAAACCATAGTAATAGGACAAGTCCTATATATAGCACCATGTTACAACTGTAAGAACAGCCATTTGGCCTAGTTGGTTTATTGTCCTCCTGAGTCAAAACCTAAAGGTTGAGAGTTCAATCCAGTGTAGTGGCAACTTTACATTCATGTGCTCATTTTAGTGGTCCCTTATCTTTTGACAAACCTCTTGCCATTTATGGTCAATTTTTATCCTAACTGAATTTCCATTTCACTATGTTCTAACCCCATTGGAACCCCCAGAACTCATAGAACCTGGGCAACATTCTATATAGTTCTAACAGAGTTCTACTGAGTTCTAACCAAGTTCTGGTGAAGTTCCAATTAAGTTCCAGCTTTTGTGATCCATAAGAACCTAGTTGGAACTTATCAGAATTATTCCAGGAGTTTTTGGGGTTCTGGGGGTTCCAATGGAGTTGGAACATAGCGTAATTTCTTGTGATGTGCTCCTTTTATTTTTACATTGCTATCAGGTTTGATTGTGGTGATAGGTACGTATAAATAATGTGGACAACAATTTTCTGTCTGATGCTTGATGTACTTATTATAGGCTTGATTTACGCTGGAATGATCGGACAAGATAAGGCTGTCGGCTTTTCTTCCCTTGCCCTGTTCTTTATGTTTGCGTCATTGGTAACCTCGCACTATGCGGTACACCGATCACCCCAAGGCATGGTACATGGACCTGCTGCACAGGTTCGAGTTGCTCCGTGAAAAACTCTGCGAAACTATTCCTTTGTGAGTGGAGGATATAAACAGTTTAGTGCTGATGCCTACTTGGGAGGTTCTAGATTGAAGTTTGACCAATCATCAATATCTGAAACCTACTAGTAGTACATATCATTGGATCTGTTGTGTTGAAAAGGTTACGGCTGGGACTGTTACCTATATCAGCTATAGCACTTGCATATGCACTTTCCTTGTACAGAACAGGTCCTGAGAGACTCCACCAAACCAACCCGAAACAATATAGAGGCCACTATCCCCTCTACTTTAAGATGGTTAGGATAGCGCTATAGCTTGCTATAGTGTCTGCCAGTTAAAATGTTATTCTGCCGTGTTTTGTGACCACCTTCTATATGAATAAATGTGCAGCTTTTTTGCCGCTACTGTAGGTCTGCAATGGATATGACCGTCCTATATGTAAATAAAGAGTTCGTAGAAATTTGTATACAAAAGGTAAAAGGAATGGAGGGAAACTACACATTCTGCGCCATTAATTAGTACTCGAGAGTATTCGCTTTATCGAAGAGAGAGAAACGAAAAGGAATCGAGAGGGAGAATCCAGCGAGTGAGTCTAAAGTGAATATGTACTTATATATACAGAACCAGCAGTCTTCATCTTAGCGCTAGGCGTTTCACATAATAACACAATCCTTATCCTTGGCCTTTCCTCCCAAATCGTCCCCACCTTCTGTCCTATGCAGCACCGATCCAGGTCCACCAGGCTGTCTGATCGCTTGTGTTTGTGATCCCTTGAGTCGTTGTGCTGCCCGTTTGTCGCCGAGTTCGGCTGCGCGCTTGTAATAGGATATTGCTCTAGAAAGATCGGAGTGATGAGTAAGAAAGGAAGGAAATAGAAATAGAATGAATGAACGAATGACATGAATGGAAGAATATGGTAAGGCAAGGAAGAAAGGACGCACGCGGACGCGTGGATTGGACGATCAAAAAAGGTGTAGAGAAGAGGGCGTTCAAGGGATAGCACCGCACTCGAGCCCGACGATGAGAAACAAAGAGGAGCACTCACTCTGGCATATTAGCAGTTGTCCCAATTCCCACTTCTAAAAAGTACCCAACAGCATACATAGCCTTTGGTAGCCCTGCATCTGCCGCCTTCTGCGCCCATAAAAAGGCTTCTGTATCTGATTGCGGTAAGACTCCGGGTGAACCGACAAGATACCATGCTGTCAGGGCAAAGCAGGCATCTCGATGGTTTTGTTGGGCTGCGATATTCTGTGAGGGTGTTAGCTTCAACTTGAAAGGAGTGGGCTAGGACGCACATAGTAGTGAATAGACAATGCAGGATCCTGCGGACAACCCAACTTTCCATACTCATAACATTCTCCCAATCTATACGCGCTCGGTGCATACCCTAATTCTGCAGCCTGTGCAAGTAGCTCCGTCGCATACTCGTAATCCACGAAAACAACATTTTCTATACCCCGTTCATGCAACAACGCCAGTTCATGCAATGCATGAGGAAACTCTGCCGTTGCGTGTTCTGCACTCCTCTTCAGCCACTTAACGCCTTCCTTTGGCCTCTTTGACAGTCCTAGCTCCCCGTTCAGCTCTGCAATCCCTAGCCTGTACATTGACCCAGGATGCAGAGCCGCGGCCGCCTTTCTAAAGAATGTCAGAGCCTTGGCCGACTCTCTCCTACATCCCCAACCATTCTCACAACACGTTCCAGCGCGATACGCAGCATCCGGGTGTCCATGCTTTGCAGCAAGCACAAACAAGGGATATGCCCTATCGAAATCCTGCTTATTCTTCACCGTCCCAATTCCATTCGCATAACAGTCCGCGAGGAAATACTGCGAAGCAGGATGTCCTCTGTCCGCAAGCCTCTTGAGTAGACCCAGAGCTTCACGTATAAGATCCTCCCTCTTCTCGAGAGCCTTCTCTACCTGAAGCAGATTCCCTGGAACTTCCTCGGGTATAGGCATAGTCTTCGATGCGTCAACCATGAACACGGCGAATTCGAATTGAAGGTCTGGATCTTGAGTTTTTTTGGCGTTGGCTCGGTAGAGTTCGAGTGTGCGTTCATGGGAGAGGAGGGAAGCTTGGTTTCCTGGGCGCAAGTGGGAGTGGTCGAGGATGGGACCTGGGGGTGGGGATGGTGCACGGACGGACTGGGTTGCTACGGAACGTGGAGGGCCAGAAGGATAGGAAGAAGACGAGTCGGGTTGGCCCTGTTCACCGTTAAAAAAGTCGTCTTGGTCATCGTAAGGTGCGGGGTCGTAGTCTGGACGGGAACGCAGAGAATCGTGAGGGTAGTCGGTGGCCAACATCGTGGTTATGAACCAACCAGTGTCCTTACTCCAATTCTAATGTCATCAATTCACTTTCGCATTACTTCCTCATTTATACCGTTACAACGGTCCTATCAACTCGGGCTATCCTCTACAGCGCTTTCCGCCGCACTGTTCTAAGAAAGTGCAATGATATTGACGACGCTGACCCAACATGGAATAGCCCGTGTTGTTGCCAGCGGACATTACCGTTCCAGGGCGCTATAGCCAAGTGGTTACGGCGACAGATTAGAAATCTGTTCCTCTTTGAGGGCGCAGGTTCGAATCCTGCTGGCGTCGGTTCTCGTTGTGTACGTTTGTACTTTTTCCTTTGCGAAAAGACTTGTAAAACCTTTGAACACTGACAGTTTTCAAAATCAAGTGAATCCTCGGTACTGCTCAAGAGTGAATTCAAATTCTGTAAATCTCTTTGCGAACTACACAACTTTGTCGACCAGCTTGTTCTCTTCAGCTTGAAGCTTCCAATTGTTTTCCAGTTTCGAGCCCACATCTATTTCCAATCCTTGAAGCACGAAATGGTTTACTATGTGAACCCTCTTCACCCCACTGCCTACTGCACCTCGAGCTATTCTTCTCTCGGTCCGCAGATAAAACCTACCACTTGACCCCTTCAGGTCATCGCGCTGTTCCGAGAATCGCATTTGACTATCAAAGCTTCCGAGCTGGACAAGGTATCCGTATGACAGATATCGTTTCCGAGCTTCACCTCGTATAATTTGTTGGCTGGTACGGAGGATGAAGTATTCAGAGGGATTTGTGACTCGTTGAGGGTCTCAGTGAGTAACCAGCTATCTTGCAGCTATTTGAACAAAGCTTGACTTGACGCGACTCGATTTCCGGTGTCAGGTCCTGGAGTCTAACCACACAATCTGCATTATAGATCCCAGGACTGGCCGTTCGGTAACGAGAAGATAACTAGGATTGGAAATCGCAAAGATTTGCACTGGATTCTTCCCGGAGCAAGGAAGAGGACAAGTGTTGCCCGGAAAGCAGTTGGATAGGCTGACCCTAGTGTCGGTGTATCATGTTGAAGGGAACGGTGGCAGGCTGAGGTTGGAGTTGATTCGTTTTGAATGCGTTTGTAACCGTCGGCCATGGACTTGTTCTGCTATCTAATTCGACACATTCTTTCTTGCACGCCCACAATAGTACTTAGTATCTGTCTAATGCAAACGACCTACCTCGTAGTATACACAGTCCCTGGCCGGGCTCGTAGTCTACTGCGCGATTGCTCTTGCTTGACCTTGAGACTCCGGCTGTGCCGTTTCTGGCACCACTCCGGGTTCAACATCCTCCAGGCTCCAGATTTGGCAGGATCATGTGACCAAATTTCCCCGGATCCAACGGTTTTCGTCCCCAAGTCTGTATCCGACACCGAAGCTTGCAGTCACTGTGGATATCTGGGCAGAGACAAATTTTGCGAGCTACAGCCGAAATGTCTCAAGAAAACGAACCAAGACACGTGCTTGGAGGTCTAGTTTACACTATGATTCTGCTACGGGCAAGAAATTTACAAGAATTCGCGGAGTCTTGGAAAAGGATATAACGAGAGCAGATGATAATGTCGAAAAAGGCCGAGGACAGCATTTGCGATTCAGAGTCCAATTCTTGAATAATGATGTGGTGAGCTGCAGCTCATGCAACGTCTTAATTGTGATTTTTCAATCTGATATGTCACCAGCTTAATACTCGGAAGATGATTCCAGCTCTCAACCACCGGACACGGAGAGTGGCTTCACCAGGAGCCAGCCCCTTCATACTTGGATTGATAATGCCTTGGGCGTCTATGCTAAAATGGCGAAGATATGAAGCCGTCATCGTGGAGTGAAGAAATGGATTCGGTTGCAATAATCATGGTTGGTCTTGTCGTTGGACAATTAAAACACAGTCGCGCCGACACGTACCGGGCGTTGTCAAACGGACTTAGGACCTCCGCAAACGGTGAAGTGTCGTTGCTTGGATCATATTCTGTCTGATGCGTGCGTTGCGAAGGCTTTTGGAGTTTCGCTGAAGCTTGTCGTGATATCAATGCGTCAGACCGATGCCGTCAATTGGTCAAACGTTCTGCACCTTGCACTTGGACCTACAGATATTGTCTGTATGGAAAGAGGCCATGTCAAATTTGTCTTTGAAACCTACCAGATCTGCAGATTACCTTTTATGGGGTTGGCCTGGTCTACATCTTAATGAGATAGACCTACGCCAATTGGTGTTTACATTCTTCGATTTCGAATGTCGTGGATACGTCATCCAGATGGTCTAGGAACGATAGATATCGGCTTGCGCAGATCTAGAAGTACATCACAAAGCTCTCGCATTTATGGCCTTGGTTTTGTTCTAGACACACTGCTGAACTGGTTTTCATCTTTAACTTCGAGTATGCAAATTGATAAAGCCTCTCCACATCGCCATCTCTTTGAATTGTGGTCGCATGGAACAATTTCTTCAGCTAGTATCTTCGTTCTATACAAATTCATTGTCTTGGCAAGTTGTTCTGTCGTTAAATTGTCCGCTGAAACGCCACAATCTGCTCAAAAGCCACTTACTTTGGACCATGCATGCTTTGATTTTCTGTGCGTCGGCATCCCTCTGCCAACTTATTGTCTGATTCTCCGAGTCAATGAACTAGAAATGTATTTAAATACGAGAAAAATCTCAACAAGAACCTCATCTCCAAAGCCTCTGACTCTGATTCTCAACCTACTTCCACTCACAGCATCATGGCTAACGTTGTCGCGACTCTTCCCTTCTTCGACAAGAGGGTTATTGATCAAGGAAATCGAATGCCCTTCCTCGCCTTGTACCAACCACTCACGGACAACCCACATAACTTGGCAAAAATTTCCTTTGACAATCAGTTCGGTTATGGTATCGGTGCAGAGGTCATATACAAGGAATGTACCAATCCACGTGCCCAGGTCTGGTGGTCGCAGAACAAGCGGAATTCACCTTCTGCGGATTGGAATCACATTTTGGGTAAACACTTGTCTGGCGCAGCGGATGAGGTGTTCACCCCCCACATGCGGAAATGGATTGATCTTCACGATGATAGCGAGAATAAGCTAACCAACAAATCCAGACATATTCTCGTGAACATTGTAGTGCGTACCAGTCTTCTTATATTAAATTGGCTTTAAAACAACACATGCTAACCATTACTTTTTTTGGGTTCAGTTGCCTATGTTTGAAGTCCATGCCTTCCAAATGCCAGTCGCGGCCATTCTTCATGACGGCCGATCCATAACACGAGGAGAGCTCGCATGGTATATCGTAAAGGGACTTGAGGTCTATGTCAAGGTCAGTTGTCTTTTCTGTCTATTTTTGCAAGCATTACTGATCAAATATCTCCAGCAAACATGTCTTCGTGGTCGGGCTTATCCAGACTTTTGGCTGCAATTTGAAAAGCTGCATTTAGTGTCATTGAGACATATTTCCGGACCCAACTGGCGGGCTGAGATTGCATTGGCCTAATGTTTTAATCTACATTGAGTTTGGAACCTCTGCACAAGGACAATTGCCGTGTATTTGATTCATCGTTTGTTTTGTAATGTATAATAGTACAATCACTTCTCCGTCTTCGAACGCTCTACCGTAATTTATGTCGTATCTTACTTACCTATCAAATGTGTTGCTATTTCTGGGAGTGTTTGTGTGTCTGAACAACATCCTAACAGATTTCGGGCATGTCACGGTCAACAAAATGAACATTCGGACCTATTGTTGGCGTATCTGTAACAGTGCTATACCTTGGCTAGGTGGCCAATTCTTTGCTCGGGCCATTCTGCATGCACCAAATTTGACACCTTGTTCTTTCACATTTGCGCAAAACTCCTATTGTACTCAAACCATCCCATCGGTGCATATAAATGTAGCAAAGATTCGTCGTTCCCGCACAGCTCTCAGTTTCTGCTCCCTGCCCGCATACGCGATGTCTTCAGACCCATCTACTCTAAAGCTATGGTCTGTGCCCGAACTGCATAGGAACGCACCTTGGCAATCCCCCGCTACTAGACTCAGTCGAGAGGAAGAGGAAGAGAACGAGATGCGATTCTTGAATGCTTTTCAGAAACGGGATCGAGCTAGGAAGAAAGGTGCTGATCAGGATCAGGGCCCATCTCCCCGCTATTTCAGAAAATGAAGTGCGCTGTGGTGGAGACAAGTTCTCAAGGTAAGCCCATGTTCCAAGGTTAAAGCTACCGCCCTGATCTAACTCTGCAAATTTAGGAGGATGTGTACGCGACACATTTTAACCCCAACTACCACCAACTTTCCGAGCTTTGGATGCCCATGAATTCAATTCTCTTGTTTAATGGTGTGCTAGCACTTGCGATTTCCGAGTTACTTTCATGTTCCCAGATCTTATGCGGTATTGTCGCATGACGGAGACTGGGCTCTGATAGAGACCTCTTTAGACTTCTTGTATG
This sequence comes from Stygiomarasmius scandens, assembly GCA_037954225.1. NCBI lineage: Eukaryota > Fungi > Basidiomycota > Agaricomycetes > Agaricales > Campanellaceae > Stygiomarasmius > Stygiomarasmius scandens. The sequence continues at coordinate 1,187,335 of JBANRG010000008.1, read as the reverse complement.
ATTAGATACCAGTGCGTATTGTTCGATTGAGGCAACGTCCTGCTTGTCCGATTGAGGTCCGAGTCGGAGTTCAAACTTGAATTTATCTTGCTCTCGTCATAAGCTTTGAACTTTCTGTTTCTTGCTGCAGTGGGCGTCTACTTCGAGTCATTTCGGCTCCGTCGAGCATGCCGCCCTTTACCAGTTTCAACTTTTTATGTTTCACTGCCTCGTGTACCGAAAAATGCACGGACTTTTCCAGAAGGCCTGAATCAGATGTCGGGGACCTCTCGTTGCTAGATCCATCAGTATACAGAATATCCATGTTCGATTATACGCCAGAAACTTTACATGTCGCAACACTTGCCTTAACCGTCCTACCCTTTCGGCATCGCACAAAATATAAATGTGAACTCACATAAAATCTTGATTTGGCACTCGCCCTCACTTCTCATTCTAACCCCCACTCCCAATTTCTTGTTGAAATCTCTACCATGCTCATTGCCAGCGGAATAGACTGTCGCTTGCGAGTCCGTCTGCGCCGTCGAGGAGGTGAAAGCCATGCGGAAATCATCCACCAAGAACCTGTAGTGGCTACCTCGACCGATGCTCAGAGCGGGGCGACGATCACTACAGTGACTGCCATTATCAAGCTTGACTCTGAGAGTCTGAAAAAGTTTAAAAGACGGGTATGTTACGTTTGTCGACCGTGCTTGCCACTCATATTTTTTCAGAACTACTTTATGGATTGGAACAAATTGCCCGACGCAGAGCCAGAGTCGTATTGGTGTAAACTCGTCTCAAGTTTCTACAACCCAAAAACAAAAAAGATGGAAGAAATCGTTGAAACAGAGACTTGGATGAGCAAATCACACCCAGAGTCACAACACCGCTCTACCGAGTCTTATAGTAATCGCAATAATGGCAAGTTGCCGCTGCCCAGATGTGAGTCTTCACCTGATCTAGATTATAGATAGGGCCTGATCTCGTATACCCGTATCCAGTAAACTTTCCTTCGAATGAGCTGGGTACACTTCGTCTCGAGCTACACGCAGTGCCAGAAGGCTTTGAACTCGTGCATTCGGACACTCAAACCGAGGATTTAATCTTTGAGCAAAATGATTATCCGTCAATCGTATTCGTGTTCGGTTTTGTTTACGATCCCGAAGTCGGTGAGGGGTGAAATCTAATCTCACTTGTTTCGCTCATGCATCCTTCTGTACCACAGAATACGGGCCCGATTCGTGTTTCTTGCCTTTGCTCAATTTCACCAGCGACATTTCTATTAGTGTCCCTTCCACGCCGTCACAATCCAGACCATCCTCGTCCGGCTTGTCCAAAATATCCAGATCGACCAGTGGTACCATACCACCTGAAACCGTCTCTGATTATGATTCGGATACGGGGTCAGGCGTGGGCGTGGGCATGGCACACCAAACTAGGTCCAGGTCCATCAAGAGTCCAGTGAAGATCCCACCAAAGCCAATCGTGGTCGTGAAGAAACGGGTCTCGAAACATAAGCAGAAACAAAAACAATTGCAAGGAAGCTCCACCGCTCTGCCATACTTGAGTAATGTGCCCGGATCCTTTTCCGCCTCCGCCTCTGCTTCTGCTCCTGTATTTGACTCATGTCCGGAAGGTACTGCGGCAGCCATAAATGCGGCGTATGGTCAGGCTCAAGAAGGAAGCACTATTCCAAACCCTGTTGCATCAGCCGAGGTGGAGAATGAAAGACCGACCAAGGTAATTTGAGCAACTTGCTGTCCTGTCACCAGAGACTCATCTCAATGTCAATGATATAGAAAACACGTAACGAATGTGCCTCTGTTGCAGAAGAGGGTGCTTCATACGATACTACATCGGCCGTGCAGATAATGGATGAAGCTGAAGTACGTGCACGTTGTTCATCCCGTTGCTGCAGGATGCAAACCTGATCATTGACGCACGGCCTTTTTGATAGATCGCACTCAAACGCGCAAAAGATGAGGGCGCTCGTTTGGATGCAGAGCTCAGGGTGTTTACAGAGGTGTGTCTTGCTGCATTGTCCGCATCCTGCGCTTGTATTCTGGGGACACATCAGTCTGATTCATAGACATTTGTGCAGAAGCGAACCAGAGAATTGCAAGAGCAAACGCAGAAGATTCAGGATGAGAACGAGAGAAAGAAGAGAAAGTTGCTCGAGTATTGCCATGGGCAGGGCGAGAGTGCGTGATGGTTTGTGCCTGCGAGGAAGCTTTGAAGTTTGAGCTCATATTTTGACATGGACGACACTTCTGAAATGTATAATTAGCAGTGCAGGTCTCGGTGAATTCTGTATATAGGCCATGTCGTGACATATCGCTTGTTTTCTCTGAAGACCTTGGGTTGGCAAAAAATTTCCGTCTCTAGACGGGCAAAGATGCAAGAGCGAGATAAATCCAGCGAGGAAAGATCAAATTAGTACATGAAAGAAAACAAACTGCGTCACGTCTACTAGTTTACATCAAGTCAATAACAGTCTTTAGCTTCGCTTCATCCAGGATCTCGAATCCTTTCGTTGGAGTGACCTATGACCGCGATGGGTTGGTAATGTGGCCGTTTCTGTGAGGAAGATGGATAACGCACCTGAGCCAATTGTACATTGTTATGGTCAAGTTTCTCCTCCATGACTTGTTTGAGGACGCGGAGGGTGAGGATTTGAGCTTCTTGCAGTGTCATTTTCTATCAGCAAAAAGGATTGTCAGAGATGGAGCAGCGAAGAAGAGCAAGGAACACACTGAATGCCATTTGTCCTGAAGCTCGGCCTGAGCAGCCTCTGAACCCGACCCAATTGCCTTTGCGTTATATCGCACAAAGGTACCTGAAGGGTCCGTGTGGAATCTGCGCAATATGAGCACCATCGTCAACAAAAGCCATCGGTAGACTCACAATTGCGGTCCTAGTTCATCCACTCCCGCAATCAGCAGCGCAACCCCAAATGGCCTACTCATCATGGCATCCTCATCGTGCACACTCTCTCCAAACCTCAGAGCCAAATCACAAACAGCCTGCGTTACACTCTCCACCTTAATCTTCTCGTCATAAGTAAAAGCATGGTTCTGCGCCGTAACTCGAGCATGGTCGATCATGGTACGCGCGTCTGCGGTCAATCCAGACATGGCACAGCCGAGGTGAGAGTCGATTTCCATGATTTTTTCGATGGAAGAGGATTCAAGAAGGGGAGATTGTACACGTTTTTCGACGGCGATGATGACACCCTCGGGGGTTTTGATTCCAACGGTGGTTGAGCCAAGCTGGGTGAGAGGTAAGTTATGGCATTCCGAGCAGATTTTGCAAGAGTGTACATACTTTTATTGCTTCGATCGCATACTCGACTGGGCAAACGCGTACGCGTTAGTCTCAAGTCTGATTTGACATGGATTAAGAACATACCTTGGAATAACCGACCCTCGGGCGAGAAAGTGTTTACACCACGGTCTACAAGGCATTTATAAGTTGTCTGCGAAGAGTGTTAGTATTGTCAGCTCGTACCGTACTCTGAACGCGTCAAAAACATGATAGCAAAAGTAAAGCAAAGAGCTTGCGTATGCGGTCAAGACGCGCGTCTCGTCAATTGACCGTGCGAATAATGGCCAGTCCTTCCTCTCCTGTCAATGCCTTCCACTTTTCGTGTTCGACACTGTACTTGTACAATTCTTGCAGCAATGAGAGTGAATACTTCCTATAAACATTCCTTCAGAAATCTCTCGCAAATCCAGCGAAAGAAACCTGGACCTTGATCTAATCATTTGTCATCGAACGTGCTTTCTTTTTCTGGGTAATCGATTAACCTTACCCCACTGCATCCTTTCTTTCTTTACCACCATGGAACTCACTCCTAACGACCTTCAAGCTATTCTAACATTTACTATTACTCTTGCTCGTAAAGCCGGTGAAGTCATTCTTCAGGGATCCGAGGCCATTCAACAAGCTGGGTCAAACGTCGACGAAAAGAAGAATTCTGTGGATCTAGTTACAGAGTATGATGTCAAGGTAGAAGAGTTGGTGAAGAAGCAGATTGCAGAGACGTACCCGGACTTCAAGTTGTGCGTATCCTCATTACAACCTCCAGTGCCAATCAAACTCTCAAATTATAGTGTCGGCGAGGAATCTTACGCTGCAGGTTCCCGTAACCCATTAACGGACGATCCTACCTTTTGCGTTGATCCAATTGGTCTGCACCTTCACTTATGGCTCAAGCTAATACCGACCCCTTTACAGACGGAACAACCAACTTTGTCCACGGCTTTCCGTGGGTCTGCATCTCCCTCGGTCTCATCTACAAGAAGCGCCCTGTCCTCGGTGTCATTTTCAACCCCTTCCTCAACCTTTTATACCATGGTATCAAAGGTCAAGGCTCCTACCTCTCCCGAAACGGAGGTGAATCCGTCAAACTTCCTCTATCCAAATCACCCAAGCCGTTAGCTACGCTTAACCATGCTCTCATTGGTACGTTGCTTTCTGTGGTGGTTGATATTTCACATTAATCTGGTTCTACAGCCATCGAATGGGGTAACGATAGGACCCTCGACCCACTCACCAAACGATCTCGGTCATTCCACAATCTCGCTGGGGATCCAGACGGTGGTGTCCCAGAAGGACGTATGGCTCATTCTCTCAGGAGCTTGGGCAGTTCAGCGTTGAACTTTGCTATGGTCGCACAGGGAGGATTAGATGTCTATTGGTATGTTCTCGTTTGTGCTCTTCTCTTCTTGACACTGATATACACAATTAGGGAGATTGGCTGTTGGCCTTGGGATGTCTGCGCTGGAATCGTTATTGCACAAGAGGCTGGAGGTTTAGTCACTGGTTCGCATCAAGTCCACGCTAGAACAAAGGATTCGGAAGAGTTTGGTGATGTGACGGAGGAGATTTTGACGGGGAGAAAGTATATCGTGGTCAGAGCTGTTGGAGATTCGGAGGTAAGGCGCTCTCTGACTCAAACTACGATGCGCCGTTGACACTCTTATTATTGACAGAAGGTAAAAGGTCGAGACGCACAAAAGAAGATTATTGCAGATTTCTACGCTACTGCAGAAGATTACAATGTTTCTTGAACGTGTAAAATAATCGTTACTAGTCATTATCAATGTACGGCCAGGGCACTAAAACATCCACGAAATATCAGTCTTGAGAGAAAAATCACTATCCCTCACCGGCTTCACGAGTTCGCCCGGATATCGTTCAACCAAAAGTTTATCATCGAACAGACATATGATCTCCTCAAAAGTCTTGTAAGACACCTTACCATTCAGTGTCTGCCAGTCGAATACTGGGAATGGCTCCACCTCTTTGCGAATTTTTGCAAACTGTTCGACTTTCTTATCGTGCTGTCTCTTTTGGAAAGAATACATGACCTTGGCAGCCTGGCCGCCTGGCCACCATGCAGTTGATCTTTAAGGTTTGCAAGGTTCTCCCTGAACCTAGTGAAAAATGTTGTAACTGGGATATCCAGGGGTTGCGAAGCCCATCGACTTTTGCTGTTGAGGACAGTTCTAGGTGAACCCGAGAACCACATCTTATACGGGAGCTCCTTTGCCTGTTATATCTTTGAACCACGTTCCTCGTAATGACAGCAGAATATCATAGAACAAAGCTTCGAGTCCATGCCTGTAGTCATGTTTTCCTTGCTAATCCCTATCGAGGGACATGTAAGGCTTCCCATACGCTGTGAAGAGCAGCCGCGGAGAAGGTGATCGGATGAGAGGTCAAAATCGTTCAAAACTGCTTGAACAGTGTCATCGTCCCTGCGATAGAACATAATGTTCGTTGGGTTGATGCCGCGGTGGAGAATCTTTGGATGATCGACAACTTGAAGCCACTTGTGGATCTGCAGGATGTCGAAGAATGTTTGGGCATACTCTCGGGGGTCTGCCATTGGGTTTGCGAGGGGCTCGAGTACACGTTGGACAGTGAACTGCACGTTAGGGTGAATCTGTCGCGGAGATTCTACGTTTTGGAGTTGCGAGGTCGTTCCTTCAGCATGGTACGACTCGGAGTTGATATGCATGAGAGCAAATGCTCGGAGTCCTTATATCGGCCCAGGGCTGCACAGTTGCAATTCCTCAACTCGTTTACATTCATGAAAGTTGAGTACATTAAAGGGTTCCGGACGTCAAAGAATGTAATCCAGAAAGCAAAGGAGCTACATACACATTAGTACTGAAGGGATCCAGAAAAGACACTAATGCTATACGAGATCTAGTCTTGAGGGGAAAAAATCACTATCCTCAATCGACTTCACGAGTTCGTCTGGGTATCGTTCAACTAAAAGTGTATCATCGAATAGACCATCAGGAAAAACCTCAATTCCAAATTTGACCTAAATTTGGAACAATCTGGCTAACTTTGATAAATCCGGATAAACTACTGGTAAAATCGTCAACATTTTGCCAAATTGTGTATAACAATAGCCTAATTTATAACGCAGCATAGTAACCGTGTACTACATTATGCAAAAAGTTGGTACATATGTCGATCACTATCAGTGTTTACAAAAAATGCAGGACATGTCTCAAGAACCGTACTGCTTGTCCAATCACGAGGTGCTACCCGCCCAAATGCAGGTATCAAATGTACACTGCGTATAAGACGCCGAATGTCAACTACACTGGCCAAACGCCCTCCTTCAACATTACAACGGGAAACTTTGTATAAACCGGAATTGTTGTCCTTTCGTGGAAACGGTGTAAACCACTCCACATAGGCAAGATAGCTGGGACGGTCCCTCTCTGGAATCCCATCATAGACAGTTTGCATGTCTTTTTCACCAATAGAAAATATCAGTCGCACTTGACCGACACGAAAATCTGACAATTGAGTCAGTATGCATATAGCGTCCCAAGTCCCAGAAAACAAGCATACTCTCTGTAACATTGCTGAAGCCTTGAGAGTCGTTAACTCGGACAAGAGCTGTGTCAAAGCGACCAGGGATGATGTGGTTACACTTGTCGTAACGTGAAGGTTGGGCGTGAATGGAATCGGCTGTACTCAAGCTGTCTGTGAAAAGGTCGTGATGGAGGAACTTGACACGATGAAAGACATGGACGGAGGAGATGCCAAGGAAATGATAGTCGATTTCGTCCTGGAGCCTGCGGCCAGATAGGTTGGGATTGGCAAGCTCAACGAGGAAACGGGACATAGCATCACTAAAAAAAGTAGCGCCGTACTTTGCAACGAGATCTGGGATCTTCACAGACTGGACAGAAGGGTGTTTTGTCATGTGGAGGATTCGAGTGGTGTTACAGCCAGGTGGAATCCAGTGGAGTCGCAATATAGGCTGCTTCCCACTGAGCCTCCACTCAATATGAGCATTATGGGCCATAACCTTCTCTCTGCGTTCCAGCCAAGTTGTCATCTGCGGATATTCGTCCTTCTTGTTTGTAGCTCGATATGCATCTTTTGTATAGTCAATATGAAGGCGTTCAGTGTACTCCGTGTTGAAGTTGTCAAAAGTGCCCATCATCCGAACGCTCTCAACATAATGGTTAAGAAAGTGTATCTTCGGAATGTGGAAGTCTGACCTGATGCCAAGGTCACGAAAGATCGTCTTGTTATCCTGGAACTGCTGAAGGGCGGCATCCATACTGTTCAAAGTTTTGTCGGAGTGGACTGGGTATTGGGCAAGAAAAAGAAAGTCAATGAGACCCCGAAGACAGCGAAGGAGCCGGATGTTGGACATTCCTCCGGGCAGAGGAGCATCTGCGATGATACCAAGCAGAAAACGAGCAATTTGATCATGCTCCTGACCAGTAATGTGTGAGAGCGTCGAAATACCCTTCATGAAAACCCGGATGTTGTGGTTTGGAGGCAGACGACGGCACCGAGCGTCAATCTCGTGGTCACCATAGGCCTTGATAATCCATTGCTTCAGGTGTTTGAGGACACCCTGATAAAGCTGGTGCAGGATATCGGGGGTAATAGACAGGAAGATATTGGAGTATGGGAGGTCAGCCCAGAACGGCTCAAAGACAGGCCTGATACAAGCATCCTTGCAAGTTTTGACAAAGACTGAAGCACCCTCATCAACCTTCTCTAAGGTATTCCGGATCGCCTGTAAACTTCGCATTGGATAAGGTTCCACATTCTCTCCGATGCGCTGTCGCGGTATGGTACAACGGGGACAGTACCCTGTTATCCCACAGGTGACCAAAATCTGTTCAGGGTAGTCACCAATATACACTGCAAAGATTGGATGCGTGAGGCGGTCTACACCATCACCGCTGGTCATGATTGTACCCAAAGTCCCAGCATCCACCAATGGTTTGACAATGTGCTTCATACAAGCGTGAAAGAGGTTTGCAATACACCTGCGACGTGAAGCAGGTGACCGAATGTGCTCGAGACGTGTAGAGGGGAGGTAGCCAAGAAGTATGTATGCACGTTTAGATGGTTTCCGTCGTAGTTCTTTGGGAATATTTCCAATGGACAGGTAGACAGGATAAGCAGTTTTGTTGCGGAAAACTGTCACCTGTGTTTTGTCGGAAGAGATAATGAGGGGAATGATGGTGCGACCGGGACCCGCTGTTTTATCTATAGTCTCCTACAGCAATGAATAGTTAATAATGGACATGATGTAAATAAAAGCGAGCGTACCTGCATGGACCACCACCATTGACCGGTGTGCATATCATGAAATAGTTGATCAGATTGTGTCGCATCTCCAAAATGACGCTCAGGAGCAAACTTGAGATATGGAGCAAACTCGGCGTCATGGTACAGAGCCCTGACACACTGAAGTATATCCCGGAAGTACATTTCGAAGACTTCTCCCTTGACAATCACTTCTTGCTTCTGAAACTGAGGACGACTGGGCAAATTATCATCAAGAATCCTGTTGAGTTCGGCGGCATTCTTGAAAGAGAGGCCCAAGCGATCCGAGACCTAATTATGTCAATCAGGAAGTTAGTGGTGCATCCTGTTTGCGATGAAAGAGAAGTACTCACGCCGTCTATTGACAGAAGCTCTGTTAAAGCAGTAGAACCAGGGCCCCGCATCTTTGCCCACTTCGCAACCTTCCAGTCAATCTCTGATGTAAATGGGGCCCAAACATTATGGTTCTGTCCCAGCTTCTGCTCATATGCCTCATGAGCATTAGTGGAGGCCGTTTGAGTCGTAAGAGGTGCACCCGCACGTGGATCGGGGTAGTGCTGAACATAAGGCTTTCTGAGAGTGTCGGGTTCAATGCACGGCGCTGGATGAGCTGGTGGTAACTCCACTGGTATTTGCATGTCAGTATCATGTCCTGACGTGTCGGAGCCGTCATGAAAATTTGACCAGTCTATTTCCTCCCTCTCGATTTCAGCTTCCCAATCGTCTTCACACTCGGCGGCAGCAGCGGCGTCCCCGTCTTCAGACTCGAAGTCAGATTCAGTACCTTCCGGGTCACCGAGCATGACTTCAGATCCTACCGCAACATCAACCGACGCGTCAAGTGCATCATAATCTCCAAAATAGTCGCCGTGTGAGTCGATATCCAGCATTTGTTGAGGTTGGAGAGCACCGAAATTAGAGAGAAAGGTGGATATGACATCAGAGGAATGGGAGCGGGTGAGATTTAAATTCGCCGCAAACTCTTGACAAAGCGGGTCTGAGGTTCTTTTGAGGTGTTGTAGAAATGCTCCCCCTCGATTTGAGAAGGAACGGCCACAGCCGTTGCAGACGTTAGACATGGGTGGGTAATGGTCTGTACAGCCCGACTCCGGAGTCTGTGCATCCTTCAGGGTTAGAATTTCTATGAAATTCTGGAAAATATTTTACCGTACCATGACAGCGTAAATCCGGTTCGCACTGACGCAAATTTTCCCACTACCATCATCACACCAATGCCTCCCAAAACGCTCCAAGATATACTCGCCATGAGTAAACGCCCCAACAAAGCCAGTTCTAATGTCGGGAAAGATGGTGAGTATACGATAAATATATCAGCTGTAGATACTCACCTTGAACACAGATACTCCAAAAGAGGCTGAGACTCGTTCCCTGCGCAAGCGCCCACAACCCAATGAGAACGAGGCTAGCAAGGATCCAAAGAAACCCAAGACTACGACAGCAAAACATAAACGTATGTACCACAAATCTAATGTGCTCTATATTACTCACCTTTGATGTGTACCAGAATACAGTGATGTACAGGTCTCGTCCAGACGTAAATCCACTGCTCAGCGTGGAACTAGCAAAACAGGTAGGTCCTGATCTTTTGCACTGGATACAACTGATAACTGTTCATAGGCCAACGTAAAGCCGATTCGAGGTCTTCTAGCAAACATTCTGGGAAGGTTACAGTCATTGAAGAGCCGGAACAGATCATGACTGACACAGAAGAGGCCGAGGAGAGTGGGGATGGATCAGATCTTGAGGCTAATAACGATAGCAGTGCTGCTGAAGACAACGACGACGAAGACAACCTTGATGACAAAGAGTTGGCTCAAGAGGTAAGAGATGGTGTTCTGGGTTACATCCTAATGGTATTGACAACCTTCAGCGCGCGCAAGTCGTTGGTACGCACAAAGGCAAGCAGCCGAAGTCCAATTTAGGTAAGCGCACGTGACTGAACTAGCATCCTCAATTGACGCGCGGCCTGTCCTTCCTTGAATCCTTCTATGCAGCTGCCAACACCGCCTCTGGAGAAAACAGTTTCGAATTCATCGCTCCAATTACCCAAAAGCAACCCCAGGTAGACTCTGAAGCTAACCAACACATTGCATCTAGTACCCCGCAAAACTCCGACATTGAAGACGAATATCCTGAACAGTCTACAAAGGTACATGGTCTCGATTCGCTTCTCCGCAGTTAGCACTAATATCTTATTTCATAGACATCCACCAGGGACACAAAATACAATGATGAGGGAAGTGTATATATATATCTTCATCTGCAGTGTTACTTATTTGCCTTTTTTTCAGCGCCCGAACATGCAAACGCCACAAGCGCAGCCAATTAGAGTAAAGGGATCCAAGAAAATTACAACTAGCAAGTCAGAGAAGACCTCGGACCTTACCAAAGTTGCTGCTTCCGACGTGAGTGACCATGCTGACTGTACTCGTAACTCTTTTAATGTTGTTTTAGCCCCGCAACAATGGGTATCCACCAGAGGCACACATGTTCTTCCCAGAAAGTGGCCAGTGTTACATTTCACTTAAGAAGCAACCGCCAGTCTTGTGCCGCATCATCAACGAGACTAATCATACTGCAACTATAATCACTCTATTCCAAGATGCGTTTCCCGAAAGCAAGGATCAACGTCATTACATTTCATTGGCTTTTGCAACTGCCTGCGACAAATACAAACTGCCCACCATTGCTGACCGCTTTGAAAAGGACGACAAGTTCAAGGATTTGATCATTGCCTGTGTGAGTCATTGTTTTGCATCCTTACCTTAAATCGCCAACATATGCCATTATTCTTAGGTCAGCAACCGTCTTTCTACGCTTCGCGGCCGTGTCAAAGAGGCTGCGGAAAAGATTGTCCCTGCTCGTTACGAGCTTTTCAGGGTTGACACGCCTCAGAGGGCTCAGCTTGTGAAAGACCTTATCAAGGCTTGTTGCTATGTCTTTCCCCTGGCTGACGTACGTTGCATTCTTCTTTCTTGTCTTCATCTTTTCTCACTCCTTCCTGAGCCTATGAACACTATGACTTGGCGCTCAAACCAACCATATCAGCATCCTGCTGTACACGATGTTCTAAAGCATGCCTTCTGGACAGACTCTCAGAATCATGTGTGTCTCGGGAAAAGGCTTGTCGATACATTCTCTTCCTCAGTTGATCACGACGATGCCAAGGAAGTACCAATGGCAATGATTGGACTGGTCAGTGTTGCTGTGCGTTGATTCCTTCTTTGCAACATTGGTCTATTTATTAACTACTTGTTAATGTAGATCTTTGCTACCCTTCGAGAATATTCAACTGGAAGTCAAGTCAAGCAGACTTTTGACTCTGCCATTATGCGTACTGAGTACCTCAAGCACATTCGTTTGATGGAGGACAGGATTATTGGTCAAAATGGAAATGGAAGGAACAAGTATCATAATATGGCTTCGAGGCTCTATCAAGAGTTAATGAAGTAGGTTTACCTAGTCTCATTTTCTTGGTCATTGTCTAATTACTTTATAATCAGGGATACCAACTCTGCGAGCGCTGAAGACCTTCCGGTCATTGATGTCGACAATATGGAATAATTAGACTTATTTAGATGGCAATTACAGTTCGAGGTATTGACAATAACATAGAATAATTCGTAGTAATGTATGCAAATTTAAGCATTATCTATGTGAAATTTTGCATAATTGTTTGCTGCTTGAAAGGGGGACCGATAAACCAGGCAAGGTTAGGCAAAATCGCCATGACCAGCAAAATATGTGTAATTTTCCGTAATTTTGCAAAATTTTGCAAATTTTAGCCTTAATTATCGGTTTAGGTTTTTCCTGATGTCACATGATCTCCTTGAAACTCTCATAAGACACTTTACCGTTCAGTGTCTGCCAGTCGAACGACACCTGGAAGGGCTCAACCTTTTTGCCGATTTTTGCAAAGCGCTGGACTTTCTCATGGTGCTCCGACTGCTCAGCATAATACGTAAACTTGGCAGCCTGACCACTCTGTAGCTGAGTTTTGAGGCGTGCAAGACTTTCCTCGAACCCTTTGAAAAACGACGTAGTGGGAACGGTACTCAGGGGTCTCGAGACCCACCAAGCCTTCTCGTTTGCAATCGATTCATGTGAATCTCTGAACCAAGACTTGAATGGAAGCTTCGTCGCCTGTCGTATCTTCGAATCATATTGCTTATAGTGGCAGCAAAGTATCAACATGACATAAAACAAGGCTTCAAGCTCATGTCTGTAATCATGCTTTCTCGCCCAGCTCCTATAGAGAAGGTCTGCGGACATGTAAGGCTTGGTCCCCGTACGCTGCTGCGAAGAACGGCCACAAAGAGGCAACTCAGATGCGAGATCAAAATCGTTCAAAACTCCGCGTACGGTTCCATCGTCCTTGCGATAGAACATGACATTTGCCAGGCTAATGTCGCGTTGGAGAATTTTGGGGTAGTCGATAAGCCACTTGTGAATTTGCAGGACGTCGAAGAAGACTTGGGCATATTCTCGAGGGTCTGTTAGGTTGGTAACGGGTTCGAGTATCCGTTGGACGGTGATCCGCAAAACTCGTTTCTCGTGCTTATCCGGGTCGTTCCGCTGTAAATATTCTGCGAGTTGAAACTGGGGTGAGTGCTTGTCCAATGCGTAAGTGTGGGACCAAAGGATTGTGGGTAAGTGTTCTTCGGCCCATGCATGGTCTTTCCCGAGTTCCCTTGCCTTTTTCGCGGCTTTTGCGACCAGTTCATCTTCTCCTTGTCGCCCTTCTGCTGGAAAGTTGATCTTCACAATCACTTCCTTGTCCTCCCAGTTACCGCGGACACGCTTGGCTTTGATGACTGTCGAACCTCGACCGATGATTCCGTGAGCACGGTAAACGATATGTTCAAGCTCGAGTTCAGTTTGGTCATCAAGGGAGAGACGGCAGTCATGAAAAGCGTTGCTGTGGTTGGGTTTTGTTACTTTTTCGGGGTCGGCATCCATAATGAAGGTTAGAAAATTTGTAAGAGGAATGCACACGAGGTCAGCGACATCCTCCTGCAAATATTTCTTCATGTCCTGATGATTTTCGAGATGATCTTGCTGCGAGCTTGAACCTCTAGCTTGGGACATGATATGTTTGGAGCTGGAGCCAGGAAACGAACAGCGAATGCGAGGGGTAGATGGTACGTTGTATTCCATAGGACATTCAACGGTGATCATGAAGTGAGAAATATTTCGAGTTATTACAATAAGTCACGCTCCGTCACGTTAGTGGTTCACATTAACCGTTATGGTGAGCTACCGTAAATGACCAGCAGCTTGGTGGTACTTACACAAACTTGACCGATCTTGGCGGTTATTGATAGATGATGAACGAAGTAGTTTGCCTTTCAAAATCGAATCTCATATATACAGAAAACAAAAGCGAGGAGCTACCAAGGAGCTACATGGTGTGTATTTAAGATGTATTGTCCAAGATATAAATAAGATCAGGCTTCAAAGAAAAAATCACTATCTTCGATTGGCTTCACGAGTTCGTCTGGGTATCGTTCAACCAAAAGTTTATCATCGAATAGACACATAATATCCTTGAAACTCTCATAAGACACTTTGCCGTTCAGTGTCTGCCAGTCGAACGACACCTGGGAGGGCTGAACTTGTTTGCCAATTTTCGCAAAGAGCTTGACTTTCTGACGGTGCTCCGACTGCTCAGCATGATACGTACCCATAGCAGCCTGACCACTCTGTAGCTTAGTTCTGAGAGAGGCAAGGCAATCCCCGAACCCTCTGAAAAACGACGTAGTGGGAACGGTATCAAGGGGTTTCGAGACCCACCTAGTCTTCTCGTTTGCAATCGATTCATGCGAATCTCTGAACCAAGATTTGAATGGAAGCTTCGTCGCCTGTTGTATCTTCGAATCATATTGCTTATAGTGACAGCAAAGTATCAACATGACATAGAACAAGGCTTCAAGCTCATGTCTGTAATCATGCTTTCTCGCCCAGCTCCTATCGAGAAGGTCGGCGGACATGTAAGGCTTGGTTCCCGTACGCTGCTGTGAAGAACGGCCACGAAGAGGCAACTCAGATGCGAGATCGAAATCGTTCAAAACTCCGCGTACGGTTTTATCGTCCTTGCGATAGAACATGACATTCGCTAGGCTAATGTCGCGTTGGAGAATTTTGGGGTAGTCGATAAGCCACCTGTGGATCTGCAGGACATCGAAGAAGACTTGAGCGTATTCTCGAGGGTCTGTTAGGTTGGTAATGGGTTCAAGTATCCGTTGGACGGTAATACGCAAGACTCGTTTCTCGTACGGCTTGTCCGGGTTGTTCCGCTGTAAATATTCTGCAAGCTGAGACTGCGGCGAATTCTTGTCCAACTGGTACGTTTCAGACCAAAGGATTGTGGGTAGGTGGTCCTCGGCCCATGCGTGGTCTTTCCCGAGATCCTTTGCCGTTTTCGCTGCTTTTGCGACCAGTTCGTCTTCTCCTTGTCGTCCTTCTCCGGGAAAACTGATCTTCACGATCACTTCCTGATCGTCCCATTCACCTTGGATGCGCTTGGCCCTGATGACTATCGAACCGCGGCCGATGATTCCATGAGCACGGTAGACAACGTTTTCAAGTTCAAGCTCGGTTTTTGCATCAAGGAAAAGACGGCAACCACGAAAAGCGTTACTGCCTGGAGGTGATGCGTTATCACCGTTGATCAGGTTTTTGTTAAAGAAGGGGTCGATTTTGGGAAAGTGCGTGTCGTCTTTTGAGGAGAACAAGCCAGCCTTGGAGCCATCCAGAGTTTCGAGCTGGTACAAGAGGTTCATGAAGAGATCTAAGTTTTCTTCTTCTTCCAAATTGACTGGGTGCGACATCACGACCTTGGATCGATCATAATAAGCGAGTTGGAGGTAGGTAGAGTCGACGATGATGCCAACTGAGTGATACCTGAGAACGCCGTTTGACAGCATTTCAAGGGCATACCCTGCGCACTGGTGTTTTGTAAGTCGGGCAGCTTCAGTGTCGTCCAATAGCTCTTCTTCGTCCGAATCCATTTCATCATCGTCAAACACTGGAAGTTTAGGTTCTTCATTAACGACCTCGCCCTCATTCGTTTTTGGGTCGATTGTAGAGCCAGGTGGAGACGCAGGGGCACTATCTTGAGTCTGTTCGAGACCGGAATGAGTAGAATGTTCATCAGGAGAAGGTGCGGTAGTCTGGTTGTCGGGTATCGCTGGGAATCACTTGTCAATACATAGGTACGGCTATGGAATCTGAGAGTGACGCACATGCATTTAAACCAATGGACCTCGTTCTCACAGTATAGTCTGGGTTTCCTAGTATCGGGGTTATTAATGCTATTTCACAGTAGGGAGCGAGAAGAACCACTTACTAAGTGCAGGTTCCCACTTTCGTTTCCTAGGGTTTGATGTATTTGTTCCGTTTGAATCCACACTTTGAACTGAGGTGACAACAGAAGATGAAGCAGTCTGCTGTCGAGAAGAGGCGCTACCTCGCTGGGGTAGATCTTTGATTTCACGAGGCTCGGAGATTTTGGGAAGAACATTATCCTTGTCATCCTCTTCGTCTGCGGTTGTTTAGAAAAAGTGAGTTCCGAAGGATAGTTAAATTTAGTTTAAAAAAAGCACAACGTACCCGAGTCATCGAAATTCAAATTGATAGCAATACCGCCAGTCCAATCCAAAGCGCAACCGCGCCTGTGCTTCACCTCCAGCCAGTACATCAACATCGGCCAGGATAGCTTGATCTTTTGTAGAGCACCGTTATTCAAGCATACAAGACTACGCCGAATGGCGTCCAAATCCGGTCTTCTTTTTGCATAGGAACCCAAGATGGTCGAGTCGTGACCGTCGATGAACATAAGATCGTGCTTCGTGAACATTTCGTCTAGTGCAACCGCGATGACTTGGACGAGCGGACCATACAGAGTTTTCTCCTTTCTGGAATTGCCCGCGCATTTTGTCCGATATGCCTTCCAGGCGGTCTGGAACTTTTGAGAGGATTTGGCCCGGAGCACCGCGTCTCCTCTATAGTCAGGTTTCGAGACCTTGTTCTCGGGAATATCCATAATAACAGATAGAAAATCAGCAAGAGGAATGCGCACACGGTCAGCGACGTCCTCTCGCAAATATTTCCTCATGTCCTCTACGCCATGCATTTGAGGATGGTCTTGCTGTGAGCCCGTCCCTTGAGCTTGAGGAGTAAAATGTTGGAGGTTGGGAGCCTTTCTGTCGAGAGGGGAAGGTTTCGGGGTAGATGGTACGTTGGATTCCATGGGACAGTCAACTGGTTGGGGTAGCGGAGAGTAAGTAGGAGGAAAGGATGGGGTCAAATGAGGGTAATGGTTGAACTTGGATATAAAGGGTTCCAAGCAAGAGCGGTTCACTAAAAGCAGTGGCATCTTGAACTTTTCCCGATCGTTACTGCGTACAATGGTGGACTCTGGTTAAAGCGCGTTAGAGTCACGTTCAAGTTCATGTGTAAAGCACGTGTACTATCGCTAATACTCAAAAAAGGAAATTTGAGCCGAGCCCCCGCACAAACAATGAGTAAATATTCCCGTATTTTTGCAGAGAACAATACATACCAGGACCTGTACAAAAGACACGAATGTTTTTCCAACTTGCCAAGTTTTTGGACAAAGGTAGTCGGTTTATAATGCCGGAATAGAATCTCCGATCTGAGCACCGGGAGGCCGTGGACTCGGCGCGCAGACATTTTCTGCGCCTTGCCGTCCCTAATTGTCGATGATATGTAAAAGCAACGGAATCTACTTACTTCGATGCTTTACTCGGATAGGATGGGAGGATCTTTCATCTGTGGGACTCGGTTCGGCATGCGGTGTGTTGAGATGCTGAGGGATATGGGCTACTAGTAACACCTTGGTGGAAACCCATCCGGGCGGGGTGGGCCACCACGCGAGAGCCGAGAGCTGCTAGTGTGTACGAGTATCATCGGGGCTAAGTTTTGGGTATGTTCAGGGAATTGGGCGTGAAAGGTGGATTGAAAGAGAAGGATGAAGGAGATGAGAGGAGCGAGGACTCTGAGGCAGTCGGTTTATGACTGGTCAAATGGAAAATGGGCCGTCCTCAAGAACCATCACTTTTCTCGTTGCACTGTGCAGACGTGCTCTACATGCTTTTTAAGTTAAAATTAGTATGATCCATGTATTAGTAGGCCGCATCTGCAATGCGAAATGCCTTACCTACCATACAAGCGTTCAGTACCTTTTTTTGATCTAGTGACAAGAACCGTAAAGTAGCACAAAGTGCATTCTATCCCCAAGTATTGTACACGTACATTTACACATTCTTATAAATATATACTTATCGTTCGTATCTTAATCACTCGTCTACCTCATCGACCTCGAGTATAACCTCCAACACCCTCTTCTCTCCCTTCTCCAATTCTTCAATCTCCTCGTCCCCTTCCTCCGTCCTAACAAACCTCGTAAACCTCATACAAACCGGATCCAGCACAAGCACCACAACAAGTATCATCCCCAACACCAAAAAGAACGTTTTCCAATCCGATTCGACGCAACTTGGCCAAGAGCAGTGTAAACGTACGTGCGTACGTATTGTGCTCCAGGACGAGTATGAAGGCGAGTTGGGTCGGTCAAACCCGAGTATGAATTGGCTATTGTGATTGTGATTGTTGGCGTAGATTCTACTGGGGTTGTAGGGATTTGGAATCGGCATCGGAGTTTGCCAGGACGAGGAAGACGGCACGGACGGCGATCCAAAGTAGAGAGAAAGAAGCATAAAGATGAATGTCATGCCGAGTGTTGGATCAGGGCCTGAGGCGATTGTCTGGTGATAGAAAGAGATGTCAGTATCGATGTAAGGAGTGGAAAGAAGTTGAAAGGTGATGACTGAGCGAAACTAGGAAGATCGAAAACAAAAAAGGTACTGGGAAAGACAGGGGAATAGAGATGATATGCATGGTAGAAGCGGGCGGAGAAACACAAGGCAAAGAGAAGAAGTAGAAGGATGTGAGATAGGGAGCAATAATATACTAAAAACAGTGAAAGGAATGCTAAAAGGGACCGAAACACTCACGAGCAAAAGCAAACAAAACCCTACATTAAGCTGTTGCGCGGACGTCGGAGTTGATGGTGTCTGCAATACGAAATCACCATCGTCAGAACGGATCCAAAACAGATTAAAAAAAAAATAAACTTACAATAGTACCCTCACGCATGCGCATTCCAACCTCCACCGCACCCCAAGTCAACCAAAACCATATCCCAGTCAAACCCGCAGAGACTTTAGCTACGAAAGTCGTTAAAGCATCGGTTTGAAACGAGGCTGGATAGGGTGAGATTGCTGCAAGGAGTTTAGTTTCGAGAGCCGTCGTGTTAGAGTGGTATCTGCCGTCGTTTTCATAGGTGTCGCAATCAACAGAACGCTTCTCGAGTGCAGCGTGGTGATAGGCAGCAGGACGAGAGCTCGGAAAAGGCCGTTTTAGCACGAAAAAGATGGCGTAAAACTGAGCGACGGATCCGATGTAGAGGGCGAGTTGACTAAGGGAAAGGTGTGAAGAGGTGTACGTGAATGTCCATGTAGCTGTGTCAAGTGGTACTGGTTAGCATCTAGCATCAATTCCGTACTCTAGACGAAAGTGGTATGATTGAAAATTGTAATTGGGAAGAAATGTGGACATATGTACTAAGAATAGTGGTAAAGTGATATGTGGTAACATGTGTAGCCAAATAGAAATGTAGGTAGTTAGGACATAGACGCACCAAAGCAGATGTTCCCAAGGATATAGTACGGGATATAAGAAGCGGCAGGCACCTCGAGCTTCGAGTTTGAAGACTGATGCATCTGCTGTATCACCGAAGTTCTTTTCAGTCTCGGACATTGACGTTGGCAAGTGTTAGCGCCCGGAATATGCCATTGCGTATGCGCATGCACAAGGGGATGGGATGACGTTAAACTTGGTGTCAGTTGGTCGAGCTTGACAGAGTCGTGCTGATCTAGGAACGTTGATCGCATTTGCGCGGTGCCGGATAAGGGTAAAGGTGAAAATAGCGATGAGGACTCGATGTCCCCTGCGGGATGGGCTCGTTGGCGTATTCTAGGTAATTTGAGTAGCCACCATAGTTGGAGGAGGGCTTGGAAGATGGAGGCGGTATAGAGAAAGATTGGGTGCGGGGAGTAAGCTGGCTTGTAAAAGCTACTTGATATCTCGTGTTTTTTGATGGTGAAGAGGTAGATCTGGCTGCAGACGTTGATTATAAGGCTGAGATGGGCGAGGAGGGATGGAACGAGGGAGGTGTCGAGTATCCGAGTCGACATTCTGACCAAGGTCCGAGTATTAAGAGCAAGCTAGTATTTAAACCCGGGAGGGCACAAGTGCGGCGTAAGTGAAGCCTGAAGAGGCTATAGATATATGCACGAGTTGAAATGATTCTAGCCAATGTGGATGTCATTAGAACATTTCAATATCGGGAACGTTGATGCTGGCGCTGGCAGTCCAAGGATTCCAAACATGGCAGGGAATATTACTGGATAAGACATGCGGCGATGTTGAAGAGAAGAAATAGACTTGACATCCGAGTACCTAGAACGTATTTCTTCTTGTACCTTGCAATGGTTGACAGTATGCGCCCGTCGAGCTCATTGTCAGAGAATGTGACTGTTGTCACAGTGTCACACCGCGTCTGGTCGCGTTTTCCACTGATTCTCCATGGCGTCTCCAGCAGAAATCGCAGAAATTCTTTCAAAAACGCTCAGTTCTGATCCAAACTTGCGAATTGCAGCAGAACTCAAATTTGGAGAACTACTTGCTCATCCAGGTCTGTCCGTGTTCTGTCCGCCTCGTGTATCTGCCTTATCGAAATCTACGTTTGCTTTGTACCAGAAACCGGCCTTGCATTGTCGCAAATCATCGTAGCCCAAGATGCGGACATGAACATTCGCCAGATGAGTCGGTTTCGCGTTTGGGACGCGTCTTGATGACTTATCGACCCAGCACTCGGCCAGCATCATGCTCAGAAAATTTGTTAGAGAACGGTGGTCTCCGTATTTCCCGAGTTTCAAGGGGTCTGCGCCCAGTGTACAAGTTGGTTTTGTTCATTTTTTGAGTAGGAGTTGCACTGACATTTCCGGCAGGTTAAGACACAAATTAGACAGGCGGTCTTCCACGGATTGTCAGATCCAGCAAGAAAGATTCGGACTCTATGCGTGCGTGTCTACTCTTGAATGTTTCTAAAATTCTAATTAAAAAATAGGCTCACACAATCTCTTCAATTGCCAACTGTGACTGGCCAGACGAATACCCTGATCTCCTCACATCTCTCATCGGTCTGCTTTCCTCCAACTCACCAGAATCCGTCCATGGAGCCATGCAAGTCTTTACCGAGTTCATCAAGTCTGATCTTACCGAGGATCAAATTCTTCCTGTTTTGCGCGATCTACTTCCGGTTCTGTTGTCTATCCTCGGGTCTACAGAAGTGCGTGCTCTTCCTTTAGGATTTCCACACTCTCTCACTTTCAATTAGACTCAAACACCCCTCACTCGCTCTCGCACCGTCTCCGTCTTTCGCCAATGTGTCATCTCCCTCTTCATGGTCAAAGACCAGCACCCCCAAGCCGTCAAAGAAGCCATCGCTTCCGTTCTCCCTGTTTGGCTCGAGGCTTTCAAAGTGCTTCTCAACATCGACCCTCGACAAGATGTTCAAGGAACTAACTGGGATGGAATCGCTGTCCGAATCCAAATTTTCAAAACTCTCGACACGATACATACATCCTTCCCAAGAGCTGTCGTACCTTACCTCCCGGAATTGCTTACTGCTTCGCTCAACCATCTAAATTCACTCTATCCGACTTTTGAGAGGTACTACCTCTCGTCGAATGAAACCGTCCCTACGTCAGAGGAAGATGAGCCGGTAGAGTTTACCCAGCTTATTACGTCGGTTTTGGATTTTGTCAGTGGGATTGCGAGAGGAGGAAGAGCTAGGGAATGGTTCACTGGAGACACTCCGACCGCGTTGATTTCGTCCGTATTCAACTATATTCAGATGACTGACCAGGACGTGAGCGACCTTTTCTATGGATATATCTTTTGCTGACAATTTATATTTAGGAAGAAGAATGGGCCAACAACGCAAACGCTTTCGTTGCTCAAGAAGATGATGACCTTGCTTCATACAGTGTCCGTGTAGCCGGACTCGACTTGCTTACCGTACGTTCCTTGAAACATCCTCATCCTCAAATCCTAACTCTCATTTTAGTGCCTCATGGACCGTACCCCAGCTCAAACAACCTCCACCTGCCACTCTGTCATCCAACACGTCGTTTCCTCTTCTGACCAAGCAAGGTCTGCAGGTAAAAAAGATTGGTGGAGGCCGTTGGAAGCTGCGTTGGCTGCTGTTGGTTCTCAAGCTGATTCGGTCCAAGAGTGCATTGAAGAGGAGATGGAGAGTGGGAGAAACAAGCCGATTGATATTGAGAGTTTGTTGACGAATGTAGTACCAACGATTCTTGGGCAGAATGGTGTGTGAACTTTCTCCAGGAGAAAAGTGGTACTAATTGCTTTGGTAGACTACCCGTTCTTGCAAGGAAGAGGGTTTGTATTCGCCAGTCAGTACGCCAAGCTACTCCCGGTTCAGCTCGCAGGTCAATACCTAGATGCGGCCGTACAAGTCATCGAAGCTAGCAACGCTAGTATCCCAATTAAAGTTTCTGCTGTTAAAGCTGTCCACAAGTGCGTCCTCCCTCTTCCCCCCATACCCTTTTGCCGACTGACATTTACCTCTCCAGCTTCTGCACAGGCTCAGACGACTCTGCACTAACACCCTTCATTCCTCGTATCGCTAAAGACCTCGGACCATTCCTACTCGTCACATCTGAAGACACACTCTCACTCGTACTTGAGACACTCGCTGTAGTAGTTGAGGTGGACAAGGGTAAATGGCTAACACAAGAACTAGCCAGCGCGCTCGTAGTGTCGACTTTGGAAGTTTGGAATAAGAATAACAAGGACCCAATATTCCTCTCCATCTTTCCCGACATCATAAACTCCCTTGCTGCCTCGGCCGCTCCTGGAATCTACGAAACCATCGTCCAACAAGCCATGCCTCCCTTGTGTAACGCCATTTCTTCTGCTTCTCCAGATCAGAGTTATATCTCGGGAAGTGCAATCGAATTGGTTGGTGCGATTGTTCGAGCTGCGAGTGCTACGGGGCCAGGAGGGGGAAAGGGTCTGGGAGATAATTTCTTTGATATGCTCGCTCCGAATTTGTTCAAGTGTTTGGGAGAGGTGGAGGACAGAGATGTTTTGCAGGTACGTATTAGTCTTCTCTTTTCCTTTCTCCTTGCCAGTCTAAATTCTCGTTTCTATCTTAATCTAGAACGGCATATCCTGCCTAACCCTCATCGTTCGCAAAGACCACGCTCAACTAGTAGCCTGGCGAGACTCCTCGGGGCAATCCGGCCTCGATTATGTCCTCCGTCTCGTTGCTCGGATCCTCCAATCCGAGGACGAATCCGCCGGGTTGACGATTGGAGAACTGATTATTCATCTCCTAAGAAGAGCTGGAGACGCCATCGTCCCCGTCCTACCCGAACTCTTACACGCAATGGTAACTCGAATGACGACTGCCAAGACGGCCAGTTTTGTCCAGAGCCTCGTTATCCCTTTTACTTTCCTCCTCAATTCTCAACGCGATACTGTCCTCTCTCTCCTTGAGGAAATGAATATCTCAGGTCGAACAGGACTCGATGTGCTCGTTCAGACATGGTGTGAGAATGCGGAAACGTTCCAAGGGTTCTGGCCTTCGAGGTCGAGTACGATGGCGCTTACGCAGCTTTTTGTTAGCGAGAGGCCAAGTTTGCAGGGTTTGATGGTCAAGGGAGATATCGTGATCAAGCCAGAGACGAAGAATGGTGGGTGGTTTTCCTCTTTTTGTTTGTTTTTCTGACTTGGGAATGTACGTGTGCTCTCAATGTTGTAGTGATCATGACGAGGTCGCGCACAAAAGCTAGTGCGTATCACTTTGCTTTGCGTTTATCTTCGTTATTTCCTTTGCTTGCCCTTGTTCCTGACGATCCTCCTCATTCGTTTTTCCTCTAGCTCCGACAGAGTTTACGAACATCTCGTTCCCCGTAAAAGCTATCAAGATCTTGCTACACGAAATCCAATCTGGAGGCGAAGCTGCTACAATGGGTGCTTCACAGGATGATTTCAAAGATGTTGATTCTGACGATGGGGTACGTCTCTCTTCTCTTCGCTATTCGTCGTTGCGTGGAGCTGACCTCATTCCTACAGGACGAAGACTGGGCGGACGCAGATGGAGGAGGAAAAGCGGACGAATTCGAGTTCCTCTCAGAGTTGATTGGGCCGAAAGGAATGGCGTTTGATAATGATGATATTTTGGAGGATAGTGATGATGAGGACCTTAAAGGAGATCCGATTTCGCAGATGGATATGCAGGTGAGTGGCTTACTGCTACTTTGTGAATCAAGCTAATCCACTCGTGTGTAGGGCCACCTTACAAACTTTTTCCGCGAATGTGCTCAACGTAATACAAATCAGTTTTCGAGTATTGTGGATCAGTTGTCGGCAGAGGAGATTTTGGTAGTCAAGAAGATTATTGGTCAGGCCTAATTCATTTTGGCGATGGAAGAGGGTATCATTTTTGGTTTGCTTACAGTCAGGCTTTGATTAATGTTTTTCACAACTAAAATTATGTACTTTTTCTAGAAGAAAAAAGCCCAAGGAAAGAGCTTGGGAAGATGTACCTATGCTATGTAGTTTTGCAGATTACTACTCGAGAATACGACCAGTTTACACTTTGACGTTATAATTCCTTGTGCTGTCTACTTCCGTTATCATCATTGTGTCAGTCGATGAACGTTATTCTCGTTTTCAGAGAATATACCGAGATGTGGTCGAAAACTTGAAAGAATGCACTTACAAGTGCAAACTACCAATTTGTTGGTAAACTGGAAAATCGTATCACGCCATTTTTCGGACAAAATTATAATTGCGAAATTGCTGACTTGACAAGTTTCAATGAGTCGCTGGGAAAGCTACCGGATGTATTGACAATACATGTTACGCTAATGCAAAGGTTGGTCATGTTAATCATCAAGTTTGGCCCAATCAATCATCAAGTTCTGCCCTGTCGATCATCAAGTTTTGCTCTGTCAAGCAACAAGTTCTGCTTCGTCAACTGTCAAGTTTTGTTTCGTCAATTGTCAAGTTTTGTCTCGTCAATTGTCAAGTTCTGCTTCGTCAATTGTCAAATAAGTTAGGTGCTCCGGGCTGTGAGCACCCCATGATAATGTCATACTGCTTGCATTGTCACGATGACCTTGAATACCGTCGTGGTTGGCTCATTGCGGTACTTTCAGATTTTCCATTCCCCCCCTCTTTGAAGCTACACGCTAACCTCTGTCTTTACTTCTGTTATTTTATATCACAAGCGATCTTCCATGTCAAACAATAATCCACCATTGCAGATACCTCCCGAGTTTGCCCAAGCGTTACTGCAATCTTTTTTCCAGGTGAACCAGTCCGCATCAACTGCAAATGAACAGCCAGTTCCTGCAGCAGCTCCTCCTTCAGCAGCGTCGGTTCCTCGGGCTCCAGGATTTTATGACTTCCTTTCCTTGTATTCTGGGACTCGAAGCAACGACACCGTACAGGTTCCTGCCGTTCCTGCTTCAAATCCCTCCGGGCCTCTTGCCGCTGCTGCACATTCTAATCCTGCACTGCCTTCTAATCCACTGCCTGCACTGCCTCCTCCGCCTCCTCCGCCTCCTTCTGCTCCCCCAGTACAGGCATACGTATCACCAAGGATTCCTCCGCCCCAGGGTCACCCAAGTATTTCTCAAGTAGCAGACGCACAGGCTGGTCAGGCTGCGTCATCCTTGATTTCAAATGTTCCAGCACCTTTCAATGGGATGCAATCCTTGGGTTATCGTTCTTTGGTTCCACAGACTAACCGCGATCGCCTTGCCTCATCTGCCAGAACCCAAAGCAATTCCACCCAGGGCGGACGCCAGTCTACCAATCGTTCGCGCCAGCAGACACGAGAACGAGGCCCTTCAACTCCAGTTCCTGCAGTTCCCAACATTGTTCGTCGTAAGCCTTTGATCACCGATGCATTTTATCTGGAGAACGGTGATCAGGAGCGCGTTCGTCTCCGTTGTCAAGTACTTCCACCTCTGCTTGGAGGGGTAAGTCTTCATCTTCGTTCTAATGATGTATTTTCCTCCTTACTGTTCAACACTCAGGGACAGATTCCATGGCACAACTTAAAGAAGACTCTCGTCGCAGATTTCCTTGAGAAAATGTGCCTTTCATATGATCTCGACGTTCCTGCAGATGCTACTTTTTCTGAGCTTGTGGGTGATTTGGCTACCCGTATGAAGTTGAGCCATGTTGGTTGGATCTTTCCCGAACAAGTCTCTACTCTTCTGGGCAACGTGCTTCCCCATATGAGCATCGTTGAATTTTCAAACGCCGGAAGACAGTATCGGGGTAACGGCACATGGATGCGCAAGACTCATGTTGAGCCACATCTGTCCGTCAGAGATATTGCTGGTATATCCTCAATTGGTGTGGGCGTTACAAACCATGTCCTAGTTGACGGATCACGATTCCTTATTAGATTTAGTGAGTATTCTGCAATTCTTCCTATATCCCGTTACTCAGAAGTATACAGTGGTCAATGGCTCATTAAAAGGAAGATTTTCGTTGACAGAGACTGGGTTAGGCCTTCATGACACTATTATGGAACATGATTGTCTATCAGAACGTTTCTGGTATCCATGCTTTTATGGGTCTGACCTAGAGGTCCCCAAGCCTAATGACTATACTGACGACTGCGATTGTGCTGTAGATTCGTCTGATGATTCAGACGGTGTAGATGAGGACGAAGTGGTAGTAAGTGCTCTATTAGCTTAAACTATTCTTTTTGAGCTTATCCTGCTTGTATGTTGTAGGAGATAATAATTCCGCCTCTACCTGTCCATGTAGCTTCAGCTTCCTCCACATCCTCTACTAATGGAGTTTCGGCTGTGGTTAACGTCATTCCTGCTGCTATCTGGAACGAACCATGGGCATCACCAACAGAGCCAACCTGTGGCATCACGGAGCTTGTCGACTTCCCAGATCATGTTTACCACCTCGTTTATCCCCGCCGTGAAGAAGCACCTTGGTTTAAATGTGAGGGAGCTGATATCGAAGCTGCGGCTAAATGTCTGTTGAGGCAAATCAGAGCATGTGTAAAGACTGGTGATTACTCCTTGCTACTGAGTCCAAGGCGTTTGGTCGAAGTGTACGTTTTGTGAAGTTCTATTAACTTACTTTCTTCAATATTCAAAGCAGTTCTTTCAGTTCCATAGATACGCCTGATAGTCCGACGTCATTTGGCGTGGGTGTAGAGGCTGAGCTCTTTTCTGCAGCTTGGGCCTTGATTCAGAAGCGCCGGGGACAATTCTTTACAGATGTCTATGGTGACTACTGTGTTCCCGCTAGCTCTCTGCCCATGTTGCTGGCAATGTCAGTATCCAAAGATCGATTGGAAGAAATGGCTGTATTTGGGGCATTAACAGGTCTCATGGTTCTTCATGGGTACTATCCCGACCCTTTGGGCCCCCTTTTCCTTCAGTTTGCTCTTCACGCTGGAGACGTGAAATCCCTCAGTGAGAATTTTGTACGAGAATGGATGCCAGACCTCTATGGTAGTCTTAAGGCCTTTAGGGAGCGTGGATGCGAAGGGAACATAGATGATTTTTCCAGCTTCTACATCAATTACATGCCTATGCAAGTAAGTCTTTCTAATATTCATTTCTTTGTGTACAGATTATCATTTTTATCAGATAGGGTCAATGCGTATCCGCAGTCCTGCTAGCCATGACGCCGCGCTAGCGTTGATGCTTTACCGCGCTGCACTTGGCCCTGAACCACCGTTGCATCCCGAGCTTCAGGCATTCCTCCATGCTTTTCGTCTTCCTTCCGCACACAGATTTGACTTAGTTCAGGTATTATCCTACCCCTCTTATTTTATTAAAAAGTCTGACTCAATTAAACTTAGGCTATTCGAACATTTGCTAGTGGTACAAGTGGTTATTTGGCTGTTCTATCTACCAGCCATATCAAGACTTTTAGTGATTTGCTGAGAAAAGTCTGCGTTATCGAGCCCCCATCGCGTATGGTGCATGAGCTAACAGAGTTGCTCGGGCGAAGATTTAGCCTTGTCGATCTTTGGGGAGAGTTCTTTTGTGATGCAGGGATTCCTTTACCTGGGTTATGGGAGGATGTCAAGGGTTCATTTCATTCTATGATTGACTTAGAACGTATCGAACAAGAAGGCTTTCGATCGCAAATGTTCCTATGGTCTGTCACAGGTTCTCCGAGGCTGCGTAGTGATCTGGCTGACCGTCAAATCAAAGTAAGTTTTCATGTAGTCCGATATCACACTTTTATGGTCTAACATGTGTTGAATAGATAGTGCTAGTTGGTGATAATGATGGCGAATATTGTGGTAATGAGCAGCTCCGTGCTCTGATGGTCAGCAATGGACATATGTCCCTTAAGACTTGTGCCTCACAATGCCTTATTCCTTTTACTTACGTTAAGAACTTGATTCGTCAATTAAAAGATGAAAATCAAGGTCGAGATGTTAAGCCTTATCTTTATCATTATTTTCTTGTCGAAATACTCAACGGGATAGGTCGTCATTCACAAGCTTAATCTGCAGGCTTAGCTTTATACGTTTTACAGATACAACTTACATTTGTTTTAACTTACATTCATTTTAACTCACGTTCATTTTACTACTTTTCATACACTTTCCTTTTAGGTTCATATACAGAGCTATCTTATTCACTAATTAATGTTCACTAGTTTTAACTTTTGTGAGATTGAGCAGACGAATACTATGGAAATATGCATGACTAGTACATTGCACGCTCTCTGTATCGTTGAGTCTTTTCAACTTGGGCATGTCGGCGGGCTCTGTTTGTGTCTCTTTTCCTGGTACTAACGTGAACTCCTGATGATTGGCAAACTCGGGTACCAGTGCCTCCCCGTGTTCGCATAGGCTCCACAGTCTTCTGACTTGGAAACATTGTTCCATGCAATTTTTGGGCATCGAAGGTCCTAAAAAGAAATAAAACTACAAAATAATTTTCTGTCCAAATGGGTTTACTCACCATACTGCACCAGGTTCAGTAACAAAATAGACACCATATTCAAGATAAATGAATGCAAACTCATCCCATATTCTCTCACCATTCCAATCCAACTGACAACAAATCCCATGGCCAACATCTGATTCCTGATGAATTCCAGCTAAATAGTTTACGGCATGAAATAAATTGGCTCCATATCGGCCAACACGACCACAGTTTTCTGAGTTTGCCCTCAACTGCTGGACAAGGTGAGGGTGAAACTTTCGCACAGTTTCTTCTAGAATTAGGGCATCCTAAATGGAGTAAGTGAGAATCCTTTTTACAATAGAGGTTGTTAGATTTACTTCAGCGTGTTCATGGAATATATCAATTCCAGTTTTGACACTTTCATGTTCTGACAATGCCATGCCCTTATATATAGTATATCCATCACCAGGAGCACCACCAACTGGAAGACGTTCCCCCCATCCTGACAAGTCACCTTCACCCCACCTACTCACAGCCTCACCTCTACTGAAAGTGGCTGTTGCTGAAGCTCGAGCATTGTGTTTACGCAGTAACTGCAGTGTTTCAGGACTCCATACATTGTATGCAACAATGTCAAGCTATTTTCCAATTAGCCAAATATTAATGAGAAATAAATAAAAATATATACTGGTTTTGAGTCATCTTGATTCTTTTTCAGTTTGAATATGTGTTGCCCACAGTTTGAAATTTTTCCAGGATCAGAAGCAATCCTTTTTAGGTTAAAAACAGAGGCATGATACATGGGAGGAGATGGTGAAGGTGGTGATATAGGTCCATTTTTTTTCTGTCGACCAAGTTTCTCCTGGAAAAGGTAAGCATATTGCTTAACAAAATTTTGAAGTCTTACTTGGCTGAGAGGAGTCATCCTCTCATCTTCAGGTACCAAGGTTATAGCACATCCAATAACTGCTCCACCACACATTTCTTCCAACTGTTTTACAGTTCTTTCCTCCACAATGATCTCCTCGGTACACCACTCGCTAGGATTCTTATTCTCACACTTTGGACAAGGTCTAATGCTGCCAGAGTTGGAGGTTACCTGAGCAGTCTGAGTGGCCTGAGTAGTCTGGGTGGTCTGAGTGGTCTGGGTAGTACTAGAAGAGGCATCAGAAGAGGCCCCAGACAGCTCATTGTGATTCAGATGATCTTCTTTCCTTTTGGCTCTTTTGAGCTTACGCTTTTCCTAAATGAATATAAATAATTTTCTTCATAAGCCTGTTTTCAAGTATAAATACCCAAAACTTACTGCTCGTAAAATAGAACCAAATATTTCTGCCTGAAGCTTATTCTTTGTTCTCATCCAATTTGCTGACTGTTCTATAATTCTTGCCAGAGCAGGAGAAAAGTCTTCCTCAAAAGAATGATCAGGATCATGTTCTTTTATCCATTCAATGGTTGAAGAGAAGATCTGATAGAGATCTGAAACTTCTGAGGTCTGTTGAGGTAAACTGTCAGAAATAAAACAAAAAAACAAAGCAAAGACTTACATCATATCCTTTTTTGGCTAAGTTTGGTGAAAGCCCCCAGTACCAAAATTTCTCAAAGGTAGCCTGTGAAAGTAAAAAGTAGACTGCAACTTGTGGTTGCATTTCAAGAGGAAGTAGTTTCTCTTGATCAATCAAGTGAAGCCAACCCCGACCATCATTTACAGCTGGAAGAGATTTCTTCTGTAAGAGGTGATAAAGATGAATCTTTACACAATTTGTAACAGAAACCTACATGATGAGGCCTGCAGCTGTAGACGGGCTTGTCATCTACTGTCCACATTTTCTTGATGTGTTCTGGTATCCAGCTTTCCAAAAGATTACCTAGAGTATACCTCAAGCAATGTTCCCTGATCAGAGTGGCACGGAAAAGTGTGCAGATCTCTGAGGCATATTGCCAGCAGTAGGTAGGGCAAGTAATGATATTGATAGATTTTCCCAAACCGGATCTCTATACCAATATCATCAAAAGGATTTACAAAAAATAACTAGGACTTACTTTAAGTTTGTCGAAACCCCCAGGTTGAGAGACTAGTTTTTTCCCTTTCCTTTTCATTTCTTTCACTAACTTGTTTAATGATCTACGCAGCTTCATATGGAGTTTATGCTGCAACTGAGGATCATTCCTTTGGGTAAGGGGAGTCTCCTCAGCTAGATCATCTAGAACAGTATGTGAGCTCTTGATGATAGCTTCAGCCATTAATTAGTACTAATATAGAGGCATAACACTTACTGTGGTTAAGAAAATTTTATCCAATTCATATTTCCATGCATAAAATTGCTTGTATGTTGGATCAGGCAAGTCCTCTTCTGATATGTCCATACTGTTGACAGAGTGCATACTGTTGGGAGAACCAACAAAGCAGTCAGTGCTTTCAGGACTGCCAGGATCAGCTATCATTCTTCCTTCATCTTCCTCATCACTTTCCAAATCAGTAAGATCAGATTCTACATCTGAATCATCGTATTGGTGCTGAGATTTGAATGCATGAGATCCATTTCCTATCTCTTCAATTAAATTGAAGTATTCAATAGCCTGTATAGTTGTCTCAGCCAGGTAAAACATAAATAAAAGTTCACATACCTTTATGATTTTTTTGGACTGAAAGTCTTTGGCTGTTTTTTGGACCTCTTCAGAGGGGGAACATTTTCCGAAGTTGGTGGCAATTAAATAGTGGAGGAAAAATTGAGCACAGTCAGCAAGATGTTTTTTGTTACATTCGTAATCAAAGAGGTGAAGTGAGTCTTTGACATATTGAATAATTTCTTTTTGAATCTTTCTCCAATCATTTAATCGGAT
This sequence comes from Stygiomarasmius scandens, assembly GCA_037954225.1. Lineage (NCBI taxonomy): Eukaryota > Fungi > Basidiomycota > Agaricomycetes > Agaricales > Campanellaceae > Stygiomarasmius > Stygiomarasmius scandens. The sequence goes on along the minus strand of JBANRG010000008.1, from coordinate 1,155,785 downwards.
TACAGCACGCAGAGTCAAGAGCTTACCTTAGGATCATTATCAATCAACCGAAAACAAGTGTTTTCCCAGTTCTCCTGAACAGTACGGGTACCTATCTGATTATGAAATTTGATGTAACGTTTTTCAATTTCAGTAGTGAGTGGCAGCAACAGCACAGGAATAGGTTTTAGAGTAGGGTCAATATAGGAATATGAGAAGGAGGTCATGATGGGAGATAACAAGCTGTTGTATGCTTCGGGTCCCTTATATGAAGAACATGTGACTTATGTTAAAAATAATCCCTGGTTGTCAGCAGATTTAATACAATAACAGAAGCTTCTATAGTCAGATGATTCTATCAAATGTGGACAACAATTCAATCAAAACTATTGTAGTATTTTAAATCAACTGTTACAGGCGGGGCTATCATTCACATGAGATGCACACAGGCACAGGGAGCAAATGCAAACCACACATCTATTTGCATGTCCCAAGTAACCCCCATCAATAACATTTGCAGCCAAAACTCCCCATTTTTATTGCATATGCCAGTGCCCTTCATCAAACAAAACTACATTCTTCTGTGACATTTGCCTAAATAGTCCTACTCCAGCACCTTAAAGTCCAATTTCTTATAGCTTAAGGCTCCTCTGAACACTGCCTTTTTATATCAGCAAATGCAAACCACACATCTATTTGCATGTCCCAAGTAACCCCCATCAATAACACATTCACAGTCAAAACTCCCCATTTTTATTGCATATGCCCTTCATCAAACAAAGCTACATTCTTCTGTGACATTTGCCTAAATAGTCCTACTCCAGCACCTTAAAGTCCAATTTCTTATAGCTTGAGGCTCCTCTGAACACTGTCTTTTTATATCAGCAAATGCAAACCACACATCTATTTGCATGTCCTGAGTAACCCCCATCAATAACACATTCACAGCCAAAACTCCCCATTTTTATTGCATATGCCCTTCATCAAACAAAACTACATTCTTCTGTGACATTTGCCTAAATAGTCCTACTCCAGCACCTAAGAGCTCAATTTCCTATGGCCTGAGGCTCCTCTGAACACTGCCTTTTTATATCAGCAAATGCAAACCACACATCTATTTGCATGTCCCAAGTAACCCCCATCAATAACACATTCACGGTCAAAACTCCCCATTTTTATTGCATATGCCCTTCATCAAACAAAGCTACATTCTTCTGTGACATTTGCCTAAATAGTCCTACTCCAGCACCTTAAAGTCCAATTTCTTACAGCTTGAGGCTCCTCTGAACACTGTCTTTTTATATCAGCAAATGCAAACCACACATCTATTTGCATGTCCTGAGTAACCCCCATCAATAACACATTCACAGCCAAAACTCCCCATTTTTATTGCATATGCCCTTCATCAAACAAAACTACATTCTTCTGTGACATTTGCCTAAATAGTCCTACTCCAGCACCTTAAAGTCCAATTTCTTATAGCTTGAGGCTCCTCTGAACACTGCCTTTTTATATCAGCAAATGCAAACCACACATCTATTTGCATGTCCCAAGTAACCCCCATCAATAACACATTCACAGCCAAAACTCCCCATTTTTATTGCATATGCCCTTCATCAAACAAAACTACATTCTTCTGTGACATTTGCCTAAATAGTCCTACTCCAGCACCTTAAAGTCCAATTTCTTATAGCTTGAGGCTCCTCTGAACACTGTATTTTTATATCAGCAAATGCAAACCACACATCTATTTGCATGTCCTGAGTAACCCCCATCAATAACACATTCACAGCCAAAACTCCCCATTTTTATTGCATATGCCCTTCATCAAACAAAACTACATTCTTCTGTGACATTTGCCTAAATAGTCCTACTCCAGCACCTAAGAGCTCAATTTCCTATGGCCTGAGGCTCCTCTGAACACTGCCTTTTTATATCAGCAAATGCAAACCACACATCTATTTGCATGTCCCAAGTAACCCCCATCAATAACACATTCACAGCCAAAACTCCCCATTTTTATTGCATATGCCCTTCATCAAACAAAACTACATTCTTCTGTGACATTTGCCTAAATAGTCCTACTCCAGCACCTTAAAGTCCAATTTCTTATAGCTTAAGGCTCCTCTGAACACTGCCTTTTTATATCAGCAAATGCAAACCACACATCTATTTGCATGTCCCAAGTAACCCCCATCAATAACACATTCACAGCCAAAACTCCCCATTTTTATTGTATATGCCCTTCATCAAACAAAACTAACATTCTTCTGTGACATTTGCCTAAATAGTCCTACTCCAGCACCTAAAAGCCCAATTTCCTATGGCCTGAGGCTCCTCTGAACACTGCCTTTTTATATCAGTATTCATAATCACATCCAAGGTAATTTGTGATAACAACTATTCCAACAAGTCATGAAGTATTGCTGTGCAGGGCATGTTTACATTGTGGAAAATCAACCAGATGGAAGGGGAAATGTGCTACCCTGATTAGGAATTAACTGTTGATAATGCAATATTTTCCCACTTCAAGACCAAGATCAAAGAGGATTTCAGCTCTCCACATATTCTTGCATATTACTTTGCTTTTCTTCGGGTTGTTTCCATAGTCTACAGTTTCATTTACTTACCAGTGCTTTCATCTTATAATCCCTTTAAAGCTTTAGAGTTACATACAACACATGTAATTTACAAGTGCTTAAAGTTATGAAACTACAATAAAAATGAGAGATAAACAACTTATTTTGCTGTGTCTTAGAGTCACATACAACACAAGTAATTTACAAGTACTTAAAACAATGCCAAAATTCATATCACAAAGAATTATAATCATCATAGCATATATGAGACATGAAGATCTCAATGCCAAAATCTATATAACAAGGAATTAACCATAGCATATATGGGGTATGGAGATCTCAATTCCAAAATTTATATAACAAGGAATTATAACCATCATAGCATATGTAGGATCTCAATGCCAAAGTTTATATAACAAGGAATTATAACTCTCATAGCGTATATGGAATCTCAATGCCAAAATAAAAATGAGAGATAAACAACTTATTAAGGAATTAACATATATGAGACATGAAGATAACAAAGAATTATAACCATCATAGCATATATGAGACAGGAAGATCTCAGTACCAAATCTATATAACAAAGAATTATAATCATCATCATAGCATATACGAGACATGAGGATCTCAATGCCAAAATTTATATAACAAAGAATGATAACTGTATTGCTAATGAGAGCAGACAGAAGAATAATATTACGAGTTAAAAGATTATGTAGAGAAGAATAGACATGTGCAGGGGTTTGGATAGGAGAACAAGAGTCAAGTCAAGGGGTATCGGATCTGACAGATCTTGTTAACCACGGTTAAGGTGGAGGGTGGTCCGCCTAAATACTCTGACAGTCTTATTTCACATATTCAAAATGACTCGTTCTGGTACTCCGTACTCTACTAAGATGTCTGGGTCTATATATGTTGGTATCTGTCATGTATCTATGATAAATGAACATTCACTTTGGCAACATCACGTCCGAGGCCGACACCGAGGCCTCTAGATCTGTTGTTACCGAAACGGTCCTCCTACCCAACACCAGCACCTTTTCGTCTTCCTTTTATGAACCTCACGCAGACCCATCAACGCAAACTTCTTTACGATCCACTCCTGCCACCACGCCGAGTTTGCATCACGCTCCTCTATGCACTCGTGACATTCAATGAAATATGCCGAGTCTTGTTGACCTAAATGCAACAGGGCACTGCCAACATATTTCAGTATACGGCTCACTAACACAGGTGACACCAACTCACAATTCGGGAATCGTGTCTCCAACGGGTTCAAAGGGCTCTGGAAAGCAGTCCTCGCAGTATGCTTTAGGACAAGTTCGACATCTGAAGACGTGTCCTTGATCAAACGAGTAAGCACATGGACAAAGAGATAGCACCGAACCTGAAAAGCAAACTGCCCACGTCTCCTATACTCCTAGAACACTCGTAGCATTCGTGTCAACTGCAAGGTACGAATGGCCTCGACGCCTCATCTTTGTAAATAGGCTTCCTAGAACGATAGGTAGCGTAGGTAAGTGAAAAGGGTAGTATAGAGCTGGAGACTCAACAGATTCCCATGAGAATAAGACGGAAAGAGGGCAGATGACGAGATGAGGGTCGACAAGACCTAGAAAATACGTCGGTGTCTTCTCCTTTGCTCCCGAAATTGAACCAACGACAAGTGGTTCATCATTGGCAATGGTAGCCTCTCCACTTTTTCTTCCCAACTCTTGATCGTGTTCTGCGCACAAGGGTGCTATGCCTGAAGAGCCTTGAAGTTGTTTGAAAGCAGTAACGCCGACCCAAGTTGGGCGGTCAGAAGGGAAGTTAACGATTTCTTTCGATACTCCAGGAGAAGGTGAGTAGCTTGCAGTGAGCGTTTTAGACCAGTTTCTCGAGGTATCAGACATGTCAAGGCCAGGTGGCTCGGCCATCCAAGGACGCGAGAGCTCATCCTGACGTTGCCTACGTTCGTCCTCGGTAGTCTCCTCCAAACCGTCAATCTCATCCACCTTTTCCCTCGACTCGTCCTCTTCCTCTGCAGCAAGAACCTGCTCCTCGTCTTCCTCGCCTACACGTTCGAGCTCGTGAGCCAGGATAGCCGAGACGCTTAGATTGTCGTCGTCAATGTCGTCTTCCTACTCTTGGTAGGAATTAAACTCTGGTTTTCTGTGGAGCTCGCGACGCAGGACGAGGGCCATCGTCTCTCGTAGAAGATAGTCGAGACGCTTAGGTTGTCGTCGTCAAAGTCGTCTTCCTGCTCTTTGTAGGAACTAAACTCTGATTTTTGGTGAAGCTCGCGGAATACGGACTTCGCATGGCTTCTTGCTCTTGGAGAGCCAACTCAAGAATGCGGATTTTATCGATATGAAGAGTGTGAGGACTGGGTTTCTCTGAGTTGGTGTAGGAGTTCGGTGAGGAGAGGAGAGGAGGAAGCTTCTGGTTCGACGGAGCCTCGGGTTTGGACAAGGGTGTTGTTGTCTTCACCAACATCGATATCAAACTCGACAATGTCGTCGCATTTGAGTGCAAAGGGTTCGGATTCGAGGCCTCCGGGGGAGAGCTGCCTGCTGTTAGCTCCATGATATTTAGAATAGTTTCATCCGGGAGTGAAACGTTAGAAACCTCGGGGCGTGGTCAACGAAACGCCTTGGCTCGACAGCTTCGTCGGATTTGAGTGCAAAGGGCTCAGATTTGAGGCTTTCTACCTGTCGTTAGCTCCGTGATATCCAAAATGCCGGGAGTGAAACATTAGAAAGCTCGAGCGTGGTCAACGAAACGCCTTGACCCGACAACGTCGTCGGATTTGAGCAAAGGGTTCGGACTCGAGGCTTTCAAGGGAGAGTTGCCTGCTGTTAGCTCCGTGATATCCAAAATGGTTTCATCCGGGAGTGAAACGTCCTCGGGCGTGGTCAATGAAACGCCTTGACGTCAGGATGGTATGGGAAATGTGCGGTGATTGGACTGGGTTGGGTTTTGGATTGGTGAAAGTACAAAGCAGTAGCGGTCAGCACCAGAAGATAACCTATAGCACAAATTCTGTGAGCACTCACATTAGAAAGAGTGAATATATGACTCACCGTACTCCAGCGGTAGCGCATATAAGTGCAGTCCTACCAGATGCCGCATACGCGTCCAGCACCCCGACACCGGTGCCAACGCTGACGCCGCAGCGACATCATCGCCGGTTGCACCACCTATATCATGGGAGAATATCAAAAATAAGGTCAGCCATGACCACCTGAAGAACCAACAATCCAGCCCGTAACATCAGGTGGTAAAGAAGCAACACGAACTGACGATTAGACTGGATCAGCAAAGCACAAATAAGTACAAATAAATATGCAAGTCCAACGCGTTTCCCGTGCATTTCGCGACCATCATTCTCAGATACTATCTTGTCAACGTTCCTCATGAGACAACACCTCTGCGGATTCTGTTCAAAATTTACCAAAAAGCTCTACAAGTGTGGCCGATGCAAAGTCACTAAATATTGTGTAAGTCAGTACCTCGAACTCACATCTTACAAACCTGTACTCTTTCACAGGGCAAAAATTGCCAGACTTCCGATTGGGATGTACACCGGCTCCAATGTCTTGACCCTTGCTCCCAACCCTTTGTGGAGAATCCCACAGTTTCTCGAAAAGAGGCCCAAGTCATTATGGACAAGTTTTTACGATGGGTCGAACCACATCTCAAGACAGTGCGTTATCCAAGCTTGCTAACAGGACACTAAAAATTGACACTATTCTAGCTGGCAGAGTTTAACGCCGTTACTCTGTTAAACCCACTTCCGGCGACCTCTCATGCATCCTCATACCACCATTTCGATATTCTGGCCTATCCAGGCACCTCAACACGCAATATGTTTGCGCTTCGCTGTCTGCCTCGCGTCCTACCAATCCAGCATTTGACTTCTGCTATAATTCCACTTATTGAGCAACATCATCATCGACACCCAAACTCCTTCACTACTTTCGCTCATTTCTCAGTCTTCTTCAACTCAGGCACAATAGTTAATCCGGAAAAGAAGGCAAGCATGGAATGCTGGTTACCTGCTGGAGATCGGCTCCAGGAGTTTCACATCCCCTGCACAACGTTGCACTCGCTTTTGAGCGTAGATGCTCAACTCTTCACAGGGTTATTGTTGGACAGTCTGCTAAAGAAAATGCGGCCGGGGGTGGAACATAAAAATGAGGGGCTAGATGAGCTAGACAAAGAAGATGGTGGTTATAGGTCAAGGGCTCAGGAGTTAGACCTATATGACGTGGACCAGTACACTCTGGAGGAGCTGAAAGATATCATTAAAGAGAACTTGTTATCGCAGTAGTAGAGACGTAGCAAGTGTAGAGACGTAGCAAGTGTAGAGACGTAGCAAGTGTAGAGACGTAGCAAGTGTAGAGACGTAGCAAGTGTAGAGACGTAGCAAGTGTAGAGACGTAGCAGGTGTAGAGACATAGTAGGTGTAGAGACATAGCAGGTGTAGAGACATAGCAGGTGTAGAGACGTAGCAGGTGTAGAGACGTAGCAGGTGTAGAGACGTAGCAGGTGTAGAGACATAGCAAGTGTAGAGATGTGCCAAGTATAGAGTTGCAGTATAGAGTTGCACCAAATTTAGAGTCGCACCAAGTATAGAGTCATAGCAAGTATAGAGTCGCACCAAGTGTAGAGTCATAGCAAGTATAGAGTTGTAAACATAACAACTGTAGGGAAGCAACAATGGGATTATCAGGTGTAAAAATGTAGCAAGTGTGTAGAGACGTAGCAAGTCTAGAGATTTAGCAAGGTAGCAAGTGTAGAGACGTAGCAAGTGTAGAGACGTAGCAAGTGTAGAGACGTAGCAAGTGTAGCAAGTGTAGAGACATAGCAAGTGTAGAGATGCAGACATAGCAAGTGTAGAGACGTAGCAAGTGCAGAGGTAGAGCAGTCTAAAGGTTAGTTACCAATCTAAGAACTTCTTCCAGGGACAAATCTGGTACAGCTGAACCCCACACGTCTCCAGTAGATAGATCCCCAGGAACACCATCACTTGCTGCATTATACGATCCAGAGACAGGGTCCGCTCCATCACCAATAGAAAAGTCAGCGTCAAAGTAGTTTGGATGGTCTACCGATACTTCATCAAAAGTATGGTTGGGGCCATATTCGACGGGGCCATATTCGACAGGGCCATATTCGACAGGGCCATATTCGACAGGGCCATATTCGACAGGGCCATATTCGACGGGGCCATATTCGACAGGGCTATATTCAACAGGGCCATATTCGACAGGGCTATATTCAACGGGCCAAGCATGGGCCTGAGTCTTGGACATAACATCACCAAGAGCTCCATCTAGAGGAGGAGCAGGGCTGGTAGAAGCTAGGTTCGCGGTAAGGGAACTAGGATGATCTACAGCGCTTTCCATATTAGGACTCCCCACCGGTAGAGCTTGAATAGGGGCAACATTGAGTGCCTGGAATATTAGTTCCAACAAAACCCGATATACTCGACAAAGGTCAATAGGAGGCATTAAAACCAAAACCAAAGAGTAAGTTAGGGCAGATAAAGACCCTTCATCCGACCCACCAGCACATCCTGCCACAAAAGAATGTGTCGTACGCTGGTAATGACGGGATGTGGCAGAACGTTTTTGTCGAACAGGGTAAATGTGGCGGTGCGCTAGGTTGGACAAAGGACCAACATCATCATAGCGGATCTGAGGATCTGAACTTCTGTAGAGGGGTGCAGCCAACGTGTCGCTATATGCTAGACATGTTCCGTTTGTCACGTCTGGGGGAAGTTGCGATAGAAAGATAAGTAACCATGGAATTACACCGCTGGTCCCAACCTCTTCTCGCTGGTAACCTAAATTGGGCACCCGTGAAAAGTGTTGGCTTAACACAAATAATAAGGCATCGGCCTGACAATAGACCTTGGTTCTGTTTCTTGTGAGTGCGTGTGAGGGAATAGCAACATTCATAACGGAAATTTTATCTTTGAGAATATCGTTTTCATACAGAGAAATCAGAATGGAAAATTGGCAGTCATGATCTGCCGAGCTTTGATTAGCCGTGCCTCGAAACCCTAGCTTGGTAGTTTTGGTCAGAACAATGTTTAGAAGAGTACAATTTCTAACCTTGAGCCCTGGAGTTTTGAGGGAACATGGTGGTCTTCAACAAGTGGCGACGAGCTGGCTAGGACGTACCTAGTCACGCCTCCTCATGAAGTGTCACCTCGGTTATAGACAACCAAACTGCCGTATGTTTTGTTCTTACACAATTAGCTACTATACATGCGACACCAACCTTTTCAACTTCTATTACCTTTGTACGCTTTATTTTGGCTTCTATGCATACAGTGGAATCCAACTTGGGCCAGTACCCCTCAAGATTTGGCCAACTTTGAAGCGGAAAACTTAGCCGGTACTATTTCCGATGCGAGTACTATTTCCGGTTCTGACAGTTTCGCAGCGGCCCTAAGAACTTATGCAGCAGAATTTGCAGACGCAGTTCAAGGAGCTCTGGCAAATGTTGAAGTTGACACCTATCCTCTGGTTTGCCTGCAGGAAGACTTGGATGAGTTTTATAGCGTTGTTAACCAGGTGAGAACTAAACACCTTTTCCAATTGTGACAGTCAAGACAAAACTTGATTGACAGCATGGGTATCGAGCTTTGCCAGCAGAAGAAGTGCACCTCCTTCAAACTAATATTCTGCATATGCGGCATGATATAACTCTCCGGTATGATGAAGTTCTGGAGGCCTCACACCATGGCAGACCCGATGTTGTAAGGCTGCACCATACTGGGAGGCCTGGACGGCCAAGAATAGAGATTGAATCAGGAACATTGTCTTTGGGCTACCGAACACGACAAACCTCTCAAATTGCCCATACCTTGAATGTTGGTTGGAGAACAGTTCGACGGAGATTACTTGAGTTGGGCATTGCCCAACCTGGAAGGAATCCATTCCCTGTGGAGGATGGACCTGATGACAATAACAGAGAAAGGGAAGAGGAGCAAAGTGGGGAGTTGCTGGATCCTGAGCGCTTAGGCAATCATGACCAAAATAACCCACCTTCCCACTCCTATCTATCTACTCTCACCGATGATGAACTGGACCGACTCATTGCAAGTCTTCGTATTTCATTTTGCCGTGCAGGTGTTCAAATGATTGATGGTTCATTGCGGAGTTTGGGACATATTGTTCCTCATGAGCGGATTCGTCAGTCCTTGAGACGAGTAAGCCCAATTCATCGAGTATTTAACCGTATACAAATTCGGCACCGTGGGTATGAAGTACCAGGCCCTAATGCTCTATGGCATCATGATGGGCAGCACGGTATGATAAACTACCCAATTAATGAATGAGTATGACTTATCTTCCTTCACAGGTCTAATACGCTGGGGAATTGTAATACATGGATTTGTTGACGGCTATTCCCGCCTTATCACAGGTCTCAGAGCTAGTAACAACAACTATGCCCAAACTGTTCTTCATTTATTTCTTCAAGCTACTGCTGTTTATGGAGTACCTTCTCGCTTAAGAGGAGACCATGGTGGAGAAAATTTACATGTTGCCGCATGGATGGAATTCCACCATGGTCAAGGACGTGGCTCCTATATTTGGGGAAGGTAAGTAAAAAGCCTGATTTTGAATGGGACTCATACATAACTCAAATGTAGATCTATTCATAACGTACGAATTGAGCGATTATGGTGGGATGTTACAGCCCAGCTTGGAAATACGTGGTTGTTGTATGTACACGTATTTAACATTACCTTTATCACGTGCACATTACCTTTTATAGCTTCACTCGCGGCATTCCTCCTCATCCGTTCACTATTCTCTTGTCCGGAGTGAGGAGGTAAGCCTATCACTTACTACTACTTATTGATATCCATACTGACTACATACATAGCATATTCTGATAGTGTGTATTCTTATCAGGTATGAATATGATCCGTTCACTATTCTCTTGTCCGGAGTGAGGAGCATATTCTGATAGCGTGTATTCTTATCAGTACGCATTGGCATACTGATTACAGGTTATGGGCCTATTTTAAGAGGTCTGCCCGTACTGCATTGAAATACACCACCGGACATCTCTCGGATCAACTCTCTTTACACCCGTTTTTCCATTTGATCGATCAAACGGAATACGGAAGTTTTTTCAACACAGAATTACATCGATCTCATCATGGATCTCCATTCTCGTCCCCACACTGCCTTTGCATCCACGGATTCTGTTCCTGGATCGGGTAGCGAACAGCGCACGGCCACCGACGTCGAGTACATCCCAACGCTACAACATCCATCTCCCATTTGTTCGCCCACGGCAGCTCCGTCTTACGCTCCACCGCATGCGTCGTCGACTTGGGAGTATTTGCAGACTGGTTCATTTCTTTCCGACACTTCCCCTTCTTCCCAACGTACGATTGTCACCCCTCACATACCATCATTACATCCGCTCTCTTGCTCATCTCCTCAGAATACATACTCTCCCAATACCTTTCCGTCTTTTACTCCTCTTCTTGATACCTTACAACAAGTAGACCAGATTTCTACCCCGTCTCCATATCAAAATGACCCCAACACGTTGATCAGCGTATCCAACTCACCTACACAACCTCATCCTTCTTACCGTAACTCACACCTACCCTTTATTGATCCTCAACCGAGCGTACGCTATGATTACAATACTCCATATACTCCTCCACCAATTCCTCAGTCCCGTTCTACTTTACTCTCGCCGTTAAACTTAAATTTTGGTCATCATTCTGATTTTTCTTGCATGTCTTCCTTCACGGTTGATCTTAACGAAGACTTGAACCAGTCTCCACTTCCTTCCTTGCCGGCTCCTCAGCCATCACGCAGAGCTTATGTGGAGACCGTCTATTCGTCGTCTGGGAGTTCTCCATCGTCGCCAGCTCGACATTCTCCATTGCATAACCAACCTCCCATCACACCTCCGGTTTTACCGATTCCTACGCCTGTACCTGCGCACTCTTGTCATTCCTCTCATGACAACATGGTGTGGCACTCGTATAGGCACACGGGTGCTTACCAGGGTTCGCCTCAGCGTCTGTTTGAAGGAGGTTCTCCGAGATCATTTCATCAGCTCTCTTCACCGGGACACCACGTACCGGGATCTTTGGGGTATGAGGCTCACGTTTCACCACAACATTCTGGGGGTGTGAGCACTCACCCGTATTCCACTACGGGCGTGATGAGATCACCTATACGGCAGAATCATCATTCTGGATCCCCAATTAATTCCCAACCTCTTTCGATACACCACCGTCCTTCTTTCGATCATCTGTCCACTGCTTCACTCGTTCATTCCCTGCCCCCACATGCGTCAGTCGCTCCTTCTCCTTCGATACATGACTCTGTCCACCAGAGCGGCTTACGTCAGGATCTCGAATATGGCTTACCAGAGCCTACTCAAGCAGCTATCACAATAGCGCAAGGCACGATGAAAGAGGTGGAAGTCTTGAAGAACTCAGACAACTTTGTCACATGGGAATCTCAGGTCACTGGGTGCGAGTCAATATATTTCATTGTGAAATATTTTAAAAATATGCTGAAGATAATCTGGTAGGAAATAAAATAAAACACCATGAAATAGGTTAATAATATTTTAATCTTTCATTAAAATATAACCATGTAATATTGTTTGAAGATATATAAATAAATATATTAATGTGAACCCAAAAAGTTTACAATTCATCTTTAAAATATCATTTACCTATTTCACTCTCAAATATTTTAATACAAAATGTTACAAGAACTCATATTTCTCTACCAGTGAGATTAAAATATTTCATGACATAATAAGAAATTAATATTTTAGAAGATCTGCATCTATTTGGATGATTGAATTCAAGGTTAATATTTTAAAGATGAGACACTATTGAAGTGATTTAGGGTGCATACCTCAACAACCTGACTTTTTTCAATCAATACAGTGATGGAGGCATTAAAATATCTCCTCCGAAACTATGAATAAAGAATGAATTTGATATTTTAAACATTCATTCATATATGATTAAAATATTACACTGTTGAATATGAAAGAAATATTTTAATGATCAATATCTACAGTCTGGAAAAAAGTACTTAAGCTTCAACACCATATCTGCCACTATTTTAACATGTGATTAAAATATTATGCTCTCAAATATGCAAACATTAATTTAATCAGAAAGTTGATAAAAACTGAACTTGATTTTATGAAAAGATTACAGAGGGAAACAAACTTTGCAACAACACAATAAAATCATCAGTAGCACATGAGTATTTATAAATCTTTGCATAATACTAGTTTTTTGTCATTTGTTTTGCAGATGTATCTCATCCATTTCCTTCTCATTTGTTTTCATACACATTTCATACACTTTTTATAACTTTCATGCACCTTTCAAGCACCTTTCATCCACTTTTCAGATACATTTCATACTCTTCATACACTTTTCATACACTCTTCATACATTTTTCATACACATTTCACATACACTTTTTATAACATCTTTCATGCACCTTTCATACACTTTTCATACATCTTCTATACACATTTCATGCACTGTTCATACACTTTTTGACTGTTCATACACTTTTCATACAAATTTCATGCACTTTTCATATACCTTCCATACACTTTTCATACACTTTTTGCTTTTCAATACATTTCATTCACCTTTCATACACCTTTCATACACCTTTCATCACAGACCTTTCATGTACACTTTTCATACACACTTCATACACTTTTTATAACACCTTTCAAGCACCTTTCATACACTTTTCATACACTCTTCATACACTTTCATACACTCTTCATATAGTTTTCATACACATTTCATACACAGTTCATACACCTTTTATACACTTTTTATGACACCTTTCATGCACCTTTCATGGACTGTTTATACACTTTTCATACACTTTTCATACATCTGTCATACACTCTTCATACACTCTTCATATACTTTTCATAAACTTTTCATACACCTTTCATACACCTTTTATACACCTTTTATACACTTTTCATACACTTTTCATACACTCTTCATATACATTTCATACACTTTTCATACCCTTTTCATACACATTTCATACACCTTTCATGCACTTTTCATACACTTTTGCACATTTCATTTTCATACACTTTTCATACACCTTTCATAGACATACATATATGAAAGTTGTGAGATGTGTATGACTTGTGCATGAAATGACAAGTGTATGAGTGCATCAAAAGCATATGATTTAAAAAGTATGCACCTACTTTTCATACACTTTTCATACACATTTCATACACTCATATGAAAAGTCCATGAAAGGTGCATGAAAGGTGTTATAAAAGTGTATGAAAAGTGTATGAAAAGTTTATGAAAAGCATATGAAGAGTGTATGAAAAGCATATGAAGAGTGAATGAAGAGTGTATGAAGAGTGTGTGAAAGGTCAATGAAATGTGTATGCAAGGTGCTTGGTAGGTGCATGAAAGGTGTTATAAAAAGTGTATGAAATGTTTATAAAAAGTGTATGAAAAGTGCATGAAAGGTGTATGATGAAAAGTGTACAAAGGTGTTATAAAAGTGTATGAAAAGTGTATGAAAAGCATATGAAGAGTGAATGTGTCGCGAAGAGGCAACAATGAGAGAGCAAGCAAGAGCAAGACAAGTTCTGACAAGTACGAGCTAGTCCAAATAGACCAAGTTAGATTAGAGTAGTAAAAGAATACAAGGCATACCTAGTCCAAATAGACCAAGAGGTCAAGATGAGGACTAGGTTACAGGATGAGCAGTTTAAATACTGGACTACAGGAATCGGCAATGTGAAACTAGGGTTAAGGGCATACAGCACTATTAACGCATGTTTGGGAAAGATTATGGTAAGGCTATGGAAAGGTTGTGGACAAGTATGATCGAGAGTTAAATGAAAGAAAGGTGTAAAGGTGCGAGGCAGCGATAAGGCTGCATGCACTGCGTAGTTAAGGTTTAAAGGAAATGGTAAATAAGAACATACAAGTATAAATGTCTGAAAATAAAGGAAAAATGAATATTAATAATCGGAATAAAATGTCAGTATTTAATCTTCACAACAGAATGAAGAGTGTATGAAAGGTGTATGAAAGGTGTATGAAAAGTATATGAAAAGTATATGAAGAGTGTATGAAAGGTTGATGAAAAGTGTATGAAAAGTGCATGAAAGGTGTATGATGAAAAGTGTATGAAAGGTGTATGAACAGTGTATGAAAGGTGTATGAAAAATATATGAAGAGTGTATGAAAAGTGTATGAAAAGTGTATGAAGAGTGTATGAAAGGTTGATGAAAAGTGTATGAACAGTGTATGAAAGGTGTATGATGAAAAGTGTATGAAAGGTGTGTGAAAGGTGTATGAAATGTGTATGAAAGGTGTATGAAAAGTATATGAAGAGTGTATGAAAAGTGTATTAAGAGTGTATGAAAGGTTGATGAAAAGTGTATGAAAGGGGCATCAAAGGTGGTATGAAAAGTGTATAAAATGCATATGAAATGTGTATGAAAAGTGTACATGAAAGGTACATGATGAAAGGTGTATGAAAGGTATGGAAGGTATATGAAAAGTGCATGAAAGTTGTTCCCTTGCTTGCTAGGGCACTCCCACCCCTTTAATTCAAACTCAGCATTGTATTCCATACATACTTGTAAGTAACATGTTGGCCAACTCCTCATCACCCCTTCATTATTTGTGGATGTGTCATGGTGCATTCCATTTCATACTCCTTTCATACACTTTTCATACACCTTTCATACACTCTTCATATACTTTTCATACACTTTTCATACACTTTTCAAACACATTTCATACACTTTTTCTTGCAACTTTCATATCCCTTTCATACACTTTTCATCATATAGCTTTCATGCACTTTTCATACACTTTCCACACACTTTTCCACTTTTCATTTTTGTACACTTTTCATACACCTTTCATAGACATACATATATGAAAGGTGTATGAATTGTGTATGTCATGACAAGTGTATGCATGCATGAAAGGTATATGATTTACAGTGTATGCACTTTTCATACTAGTGGTCATGGAATATGATGGTCTCCCACGCTTTGGATACCATCAAAGTTTTCTTCAGCTGTGAGCTTCATAAAACATCCCTGATGCCTAAGCTTTGGAAAATAAATCTTTTGGATCTGTAGAGTCTGTATATACTGTGGAATTGGAAAAACTAAACTTAAGTACTCACAGTGAATAAAAACTTTTTAGGTACTGTCAGGTCATGGGACAGTCACCTTTTGTGACCATGAGTACACTCTTCATATACTTTTCATACACTTTTTATAACACCTTTCATACAGTTTTCATTGACCTTTCATGCACCTTTCATACAGTTTTCATATGCCTTTCATACACTTTTCATACATCTTTTTTACACATTTCATGCACTGTTCCTACACCTTTCCACTTTTCATACACTTTTCATACAACTTTCATGCACTTTTCATACACCTTCCATACACTTTTCATACACTTTTCCTACACCTTTCATACACTTTTCCTACACTCTTCATACACTCTTCATATACATTTCATACACATTTCATACACATTTCAGGTGTATGAAAAGTGTGTGAAAATGAAATGTGGAAAAGTGTATGAAAAGTGTATAAAAGTGCATGAAAGTTATATGATGAAAAGTGTATGAAAGGTGTATGAAAGGTGTATGAAAGGTGTATGAAAAGTGTGTGAAATGTGTATGAAAGTATATGAAGATTGTATGAAGAGTGTAGGAAAGGTGTAGGAAAAGTGTATGAAAAGTATATGGAAGGTGTATGAAAAGTGCATGAAAGTTGTATGAAAGGTGTATGAAAGGTGTATGAAAGGTGTATGAAAGGTGTATGAAAGGTGTATGAAAAGTGTATGAAAGGTGCTGTCAAGACTCAGTTGACGACATTGAAACCACCACTGTGGGCGTGATTCAGGTTAATTATTAACCAGGAATAGGTTGAAAATCAACTTTCAACCTATTTTTGGTTACACTATGTTGGTGGTTTTGCCGACAGTCATCTTTCAACCTATGCAGATAAATCTATTCTAGGTTGGACAATTAGGTTGACCTTTCAAAGTAGTTTTCTGGTTTGAGTTGTCTTATGTGAATTTATTACTCCACAAAACCTTTACATATACAAGATAGTATCATGAACTTGAACAAAAAAACTACCATAGCAGCATATTGTTGACCACCAGTTGTGTGTCACGGTTACCAGAAACAAACATTAGTCAGCTGTTTACACTTGGTTTACACCTTCCTTTTCCTCTGTGACGAACAATGCAAGAACCCGTTTTCAAGCTCAACAACGCAAAACGCAACTCTCAATGCCTCAAAAATGAATGTCATTCCTCAAGCTTGGCCCCTTCAACAGCCCTCAATGGATATTACAGCTCTCATCACTGCAGGACAGCATCCGTCTTCTCCCTCAACATTTCTGGTCTGGAAAACTTTTCTTGCACGCTACCTCAACAATCAGCAATGGCAGAGATAACCAAGGAAGAGCAAATACCAGAATGCTTACTGGAATAGCTTTGATGTTCCTGTCAAGTATGCACACCTCAAAGAAAATGTTGCTTGTCATTCTCAATTCGGCAGCCATGTTTCCAGGAAGTATTTTCTCGTGCGAACTTCTTTTTATGTTGAGTGCTGTCTCTATTGCCACTTTAGGTAAAATTTGATGGGAGTCAAGACTCAGGCTATGTACGACATATGCTGAGAGGTCGTATTGATGTTCGTTACTAGTATTCTGTTCATGTAAAGACCTTTATTCATAGTATACTTTTTAATACATATTTCACATATGTTGACGTGGATTAAGAAGCAATAGTCAACCCAATGAGCTAGTTTGATTTTCATCCTTTCTATTGTTACAATTCAACCTATTACTGGATACAATACCAGGATGATTTTGGTCAAAATAGGTTGCCAATCATCCAAAGCACTTTAGGTTGAGATTCATCCAATGTATCAACCTTGTCATGGTTGATATGATTACAGAAGTAGGTTACTTTCTTAGGTTGAAAATCAACCTTGGCTATGCCCACAGTGCACTCAAGTCACACACACAACTGGGAGAGAAAGAGATAGATTGTAAGTGGAAAAAGGTAAGAGATGAAGTGAGCTGGCTGTCTGTTGCTCAGATACAGTGCAGAACTACTGTTGTACAGTGTAGAGATGAAGAGGATGAACTGAGGTACAACTACAGTGTCTGTGGCATTTATGTATTGTCCTAGGCTTTGTTCTGAATAAGGAACAATGAACTGAGATGAGGCAATGAAGGTATCCAGGTGACTGTCATAGTACAATAGTCCAGTCCATAGTTGACAGTTGGTCTGATCAGATGATGATGGATACATGTGTTAGTTGTGATGTAGTGATATCAAGGGGGTTCGGTCTGGACCAACTTGTGATTGTCGTGAAGAGGAGCCTGCGAGGCTTGCTTCTAACTCTAACCCCTATTCTATACTTTAGATGCCCACTTTAACACTCACACACAGTCCGCAGTAAGTAGCCACTCACCCCTCATATCTTTTCCATTTTCCATTACTTTTCCATTATCGACCTGTACCGGCCCACTTCCTGTCTCGTCCTGCTTCCGTTCTGTTCCATTTCTATTCCGTTCTATTCCGCTTCTGTACCGATCCCATCTACCTACTGTTGTTATCACGATCACCTCGCCTCACCTTGTACACACCGTCCTCGCATTACTTTCATTTACTGTATATTGAACTCTATCTGTTACTGATCTCGATTGTTGCCTTACGCCTCACGTTACACACATGTCTGCCTCTCGTACTCTGGCTTGTTAGATACTGCCTCACTGTACTACCCATACTTGCCCTAGCCATAGTATAAGTAGCCTGCATGTATAGTAGTTAGTCTCTATCTCAGTCTCTTGTTGCCTTGTTCCCCTAGTTCGTTCTCGTCTTAGAAGTCCTCCTCTTAGGTGATCTCTAGTGATGCCAACGTCTCCATGACAGTGATCTGGTTTTGACAAGGTTTGTTGATGGGAAATTAATGGTGGAGGTAAAAGAATAGAGGCAATTCATGACAGGTGCATGAAAGGCACATGAAAGGTGTTATAAAAAGTAAATGAAAAGTATATGAAGAGTGTATGAAAAGTGCATACACTTTAAATCATATACCTTTCATGCACTATACACTTGTCATGACATACACATCTCATACACCTTTCAAAAATATGTATGTCTATGAAAGGTGCATGAAAAGTGTACAAAAATGAGATGTGGAAAAGTGTATGGAAAATGTATGAAAAGTGCATGAAAGCTATATGATGAAAAGTGTATGAAGGGGTATGAAAGGTGCATGAAAGTGTATGAAATGTGTTTGAAAAGTGTGTGAAAACTATATGAAGAGTGTATGAAAGGTATATGAAAAGTGTATGAAAGGTGTATAAAACTTCATACACTTCATATACTTTTCATACACATTTCATACACATTTCATACACTTCATATACTTTTCATACACATTTCATACACTTCATATACTTTTCATACACAGTTCATACACTTCATACACATTTCATACACTGTTCATACACCTTTCATACACTTTTCATACACATTTCATACACATTTCATACACTTCATATACTTTTCATACACATTTCATATGCTGTTCATACACCTTTCATACACCTTTCATACACTTTTCATGCACCTTTCATACACTTTGCATCATATACCTTTCATGCACTTTTATACACTTTTCATACACTTTTGCACATTTCATTTTCATAGACTTTTCATACACCTTTTATAGACATACATATATGAAGGGTATGAGATGTGTATGAATTGTGTATGAAATGAAAAGTGTATGGCTGATAATCCCATCTAAGCAAGCCTGAATTTCCATATTTAGGTACTATAAAAGCAAATGATTTCAGCCAAGCTGAGAAGCTCTTCACATGTATCTAAGCCAGCTGCTCTCAGCCTGCTTTCAAGCTGTTACAACACTAAATGTTACTTACAGTTAGTGTCTCTTGATAAATAGAATCAAATGTGGAAAAGTGTATGAAAAGTGTATGAAAGGTATATGGTGAAAAGTGTATGAAAGGTGTACGAAAGGTGTATGAGAGGTGTATGCGAGGTGTATGAAAGGTAAAGTATATGACATGTGTATTAAAAGTGTATGAAAAGTATATGAAGAGTGTATGAAAAGTATATGAAGAGTGTATGAAAAGTGTATGAAGAGTTTATGAAAAGTGTATGAAAGGTGCTTGAAAGGTGCATGAAAGGTGTTATAAAAAGTGCATGAAAAGTGTATGAAAAGTGTTTGAAAAGTATATGAAGAATGTATGAAAAGTGTATGAAGAGTGTATGAAAAGTGTATGAAAGGTTGATGAAAAGTATATGAAAGGTGCTTGAAAGGTGTTATAATATGTGAAGAGTGTACGAAAAGTGCATACATTTTAATTTTAAATCATATACCTTTCATGCACTCATACACTTGTCATTTCATGCCCAATTCATACACATCTCATACACCAGATATATATGTATATCTATGAAAGGTGTATGAAAAGTGTATGAAAATGAAGTGTGGAAAAGTATATGAAAGGTGTATAAAAGGTGTATGAGAGGTGTATGAAAAGTGCATGAAATGTATATGAAGAGTGACAGATGTATGAAAAGTCTATAGAAGGTGCATGAAAGGTGTTATAAAAGTGTATGAAAAGTGTATGAAAACTATATGAGGAGTGTATGAACAGTGTATGAATGGTTGATGAAAAGTGTGTGAAAGGTCCTTGAATGTATGAAAAAAGTGCATGAAATGTATATGATGAAAAATGTATGAAATGGGATGAAAGGTGCATGAAAGGTGTATGAAATGTGTATGAAAAGGGTATGAAAGGTGTATGAAAGGTGTATGAAAGGTGTATGAAAAGTGTATGAACAGTATATAAAGAGTGTATGAAGAGTGTATGACAGATGTATGAAAAGTGTATGAAAAGTCCATGAAAGGTGCATGAAAGGTGTATGAAATGTGTATGAAATGTGTATGAAATGTGTATGAAAACTATATGAAGAGTATATGAAAGTGTATGAAGTGTGTATGAAATGTGTATGAAAAGTGTACATGAAAAGTCTGTGATGAAAGGTGTATGAAAGGTGAATGAAATGTATTGAAAAGCAAAAAGTGTATGAAAAGTGTATGGAAGGTATATGAAAAGTGCATGAAATTTGTATGAAAAGTGTATGAACAGTCAAAAAGTGTATGAACAGTGCATGAAATGTGTATAGAAGATGTATGAAAAGTGTATGAAAGGTGCATGAAAGATGTTATAAAAAGTGTATGTGAAATGTGTATGAAAAATGTATGAAGAGTGTATGAAAAGTGTATGAAGAGTATGAAATGTATCTGAAAAGTGGATGAAAGGTGCTTGAAAGGTGCATGAAAGTTATAAAAAGTGTATGAAATGTGTATGAAAACAAATGAGAAGGAAATGGATGAGATACATCTGCAAAACAAATGACAAAAAACTAGTATTATGCAAAGATTTATAAATACTCATGTGCTACTGATGATTTTATTGTGTTGTTGCAAAGTTTGTTTCCCTCTGTAATCTTTTCATAAAATCAAGTTCAGTTTTTATCAACTTTCTGATTAAATTAATGTTTGCATATTTGAGAGCATAATATTTTAATCACATGTTAAAATAGTGGCAGATATGGTGTTGAAGCTTAAGTACTTTTTTCCAGACTGTAGATATTGATCATTAAAATATTTCTTTCATATTCAACAGTGTAATATTTTAATCATATATGAATGAATGTTTAAAATATCAAATTCATTCTTTATTCATAGTTTCGGAGGAGATATTTTAATGCCTCCATCACTGTATTGATTGAAAAAAGTCAGGTTGTTGAGGTATGCACCCTAAATCACTTCAATAGTGTCTCATCTTTAAAATATTAACCTTGAATTCAATCATCCAAATAGATGCAGATCTTCTAAAATATTAATTTCTTATTATGTCATGAAATATTTTAATCTCACTGGTAGAGAAATATGAGTTCTTGTAACATTTTGTATTAAAATATTTGAGAGTGAAATAGGTAAATGATATTTTAAAGATGAATTGTAAACTTTTTGGGTTCACATTAATATATTTATTTATATATCTTCAAACAATATTACATGGTTATATTTTAATGAAAGATTAAAATATTATTAACCTATTTCATGGTGTTTTATTTTATTTCCTACCAGATTATCTTCAGCATATTTTTAAAATATTTCACAATGAAATATATTGACTTGCACCCAGTGGGTTCTCAATCTTGTCACTAGTCTCTCCTTAACTGGGCACATATGCAGCGAACCACCTCATGGCGAGCCCCGTACTATGTACAACTCGCCGGTTATTCCTCCCACCAATCCACTCTCGCATGCGTTCAACTCTTGGCGTCGTAATGACCAGATTGTATCTGGCTTTATCTTACAACGTTTGTCCTCAGAGGTTAGGAGAGGCATTCTTCCTGCGCTTACGAACGGTCGCCCGACCACTGCGCGTGAACATTGGGACCATATCCAACGACGATGGGGCCTGGCTAATGACGTACGAGTAAAGGCGACACTGCGGAAGCTATTTGCTACCAAGGCACAAAGTATCAACGATCTCGATACCTACGTCACCAGGTACCGCAACACCATCAACACCGTCTCTGGTTCTCGTAGAGCAGTGGACTGGTCCGAAATTTTGCAGAATCTCGCTGATGGTCTCCCTCGTCAACTTCCTCTAATCTCACCCATTTACCTCGGTATCTCTCGTCAAGCTGACCTTGGCCCTGACTTGTGCGGACGCCAACACTTTGAGTCGGCGACTCTCGAACTTCAAAACTTATGGGTCAGGGAGTCTTCCAGCTACGAGAAGAAACAAAGGAAGGACAAGGATAAGCAACCAGGGACAGAGGTGAAGTGTGCTGGATGCGGTGGGCCTGGTCGTACATTTGAGGATTGTCGTGACTGCAAGAGGAGAGGACGTAATTTACCATCTGGTTCAGCGCATACTGCAACTACCGCTACTCCTTCCTCTACCAGACCTACGACTACTCCGAATGTAGCTAGTACCGCAAATGTTAAGACTCATTCCGCTTACGCTGCCTGCATCCTTGAGAGCCCTGTGTTTCCACAGGAAACCACGATCACAGCTCTACAAACTGCTGAACCTATCCTCTACGAACAACTCCGTGCTCAATACGACTGTATCCTCGACTCAGGGGCGACGCAACATCTCATTCGAGATCGCAACCACTTTATCACCTATGACCCGGCTGGTGCTCGCGATATGTGTACTGCCAATTGTGGTACTTTGTCCACGAAAGCCTCTGGAACTTGTCTTTTTCGAATATATGTCGAGGGATCGGATGACGTCGTAGTCTTGGAATTGGTTAACTGTCTACATGCGCCGAAGGCGCCAGTTAACTTGTTCTCTGCTGGCTCTCTTATTGAGAACGGGTTCAAGATAGTTCTTGACGATGAGCAATGTGAGATTTTAACACCTCGCTCAATGGTGGTTCCCGACCAACGCTCCTCGTGGTCAATCCACCATATAAATCGCCTATTCTTCCTAGGTGGTGTCTTTGTGGATGAATCATTTGTTCCGTGTACAACGTCTACTCACCAACCAATCTCCAATCCTATCGCAACCTTTGCCGACTGTGTGATGATGACCTTCAAACCACCACAGAATGATGGTTTTCTCATACATCGTCGAATGGGTCATGCCGGTGCCTGGCGTGTCAACCTACTCTGCAAGGGTAAGTATGTGACTGGCTTGGAATGGGATGGAACTCTGATGTCTGGCCAATGTCCTCCGTGTATCGAGGGTAAAGGTACGGCACATCCTTACAATTCTCCTCAACACCGTGCAGAGCATCCTCTTGCTCTCATGCACATGGACACTTGTGGTCCTTGGCCTCGCCGGTCCCTTTCGGGTGCTTCATTCTTCCATGCCATCATGGACGACAAAACAACCTGTGGTTGGGTTTCTTTCTTACGCCATAAGAACGAAGCTTCAGACCACGTCAAACATCTCTTCCCTGTCCTAATGAATATGAAGCACTGCAAGGAACGAGGCTGGCGTATCCGTATCCTACGTCACGACTGTGCACCAGAGTTTGAGGACAAGGCACTAACCGCATGGTTGCAAACGGAACATGGTATCGTTAATCAAAGTACGGTTCCTTATGCTCATCCACAAAATGGGAAGATAGAGCGGTATATTCGCACGGTAGAGGAAATGGCACTGGTAATGTTGGCTGATGCTGGACTTCCGTTGCAATTTTGGGAGTATGCCGTTTCGATGGCTGCATACATTCTTCGACGTCTCCCAACCTCACATGGGCCCAAGGATATCACGCCATTCGAAGGAGTTTATGACGAGAAACCAGACATCAGCAACATGAGGGTACCGTTCTGTCAAGCCTGGGTTATGATCCCTGCCGAGAAGAGGACGAAGGGGTCACAACGGTACATTGAAGGGATTTTCATTGGATATTACGAGGGTCGTGTTGGCTGGCGTGTACGCGACATCCGCGGAGGACTTCACTTCAGTAGGGACGTTATCTTTAACGAATCTACTTATGGCCGCCTCGGGGGTGTCCCTCGCGTTCCTCAGGTCATGGAAGTTGATAATAACCCTATGCCTTCCTCTGTCCTAGAGCTCCCGGAACTCCATGATCCTAGTCCCCCGTCATCTGTTTCTCTCGCAGATGTCCCTGCCACGCTTCAACCGTCCTTGTCCCAGATTCCTGAATATATTCCTCCTTCCCCAGCTCCTGACACCACATTACCACCACGAGTACGAAAGAGAACTGATGTTGGACAGGTTTGGGACGCTGAGGTCAAGAAGTCGGTGGAACATCGAGAGAAACTAGCGCGGACGCGAGCCCAAAAGAAACGAGCTGCCGAAGTACCACCTATAGCGTTAAGTGCTATTCGTGCCCATCTACTTGCCGATTCCATTACCGCGGAAGCTAACTTCATGTGCCTTGACGATTTGCTTCCGGAGGACCAATACTCGTTCCTGACATTTCCAGATCGACCGATCTACAAGTTTAAACCGATCATGGGACGTGTTTGGGACCTGAAGGCACCGCCGGCAACTGTGCGTGAGGCCCTTTCGAGACCAGATAGACCACAGTGGGAATCTGCGATGTCGAAGGAAGTTGCACGACTATGCTTCTTGAAAGTGTTTGAACCGGTCGATGAGTTGCCGGACGGTCGGAAGGCTTTAGGTCTGCAATGGGTATACGCATTCAAATATCTTCTCGATGGGGATATTGCAGACTGGAAGGCTCGTCTAGTCGTCCTCGGTTGTTTCCAACGGCCTGAGGACTATGGCGCAACCTCCTCCCCCGTAGTATCTCCAGACTCCGTTCGCTGGGCTTTCTCTTTCATTGCAAAGTTTGACTGGGATGCGTCAACCTTTGATTTCAAAACTGCCTTTTTGAACGCACCTCTTGATCACCCAGTATACGTTCGCGCTATCCCAGGTTACCCGAGCTCTGCGAAGTACTACCGATTGACACGGGCATTATACGGTCTCAAACAGGCGGCTCGAGAATGGTATGACACACTCAGTTCCTTCCTGTTGTCCTTAGGCTTCGTGATTTGTCCAGTCGACCCAGGCGTCTTTGTGGGCCGTTGGAGTACCTCGGATCTACCAGATGTTGCTCTTCCTCCTTCACTGGACGAGCATATTCTCCTTCTTTTCCTGCACGTTGATGACGGGTTGAACGTTTACAACCACCAAGCTCTATATGATTGGCTTATTGGGAAGATCCGGGAACGATACGAACTGACTGATAATGGGCCAGTCTCAATGTTTTTGGGTATGCGAGTTGAACGTGACCGTACCCAGAAGCTACTTTGGGTATCCCAATCGGTATATATATCAGAGATGTTGGAGGCATATGGTATGGAGGATGCTACGCCTACCTCTGTCCCTCTGCATCGTCGTGTCATGGAACTTGACACACATTCTCCATGCTCACATTCTGATATTCCTGTGGAACAGACGGCGCTTACTCTATGGTACCAGACTCTATTGGGCAAACTTAACTGGGCATCGGTTATAACCAGGATCGATATCACAAACTCGGTTATGATCTTGGCGCAATTTATGTCTGCACCATCTCGGACTCACGCTATACATGCCAAGGGTGTTCTCCGTTATCTTGCTGGGACTAGGAATTATGCCCTACAGTATGGGGGTGCTGTAGTGGACAGTTCAATTTCCATTCCACAGCGGGATGATAATGTTGCCTTCACCGATGCTGACTGGGCTTCCAACGAGTTTGACCGTCATTCGGTCTCTGGGTTTATCTTCTTTATCAATGGGGGTCCTGTCGCATGGTCCTCCTCTCGTCAAAAGACGGTTGCGCTGAGCTCGACAGAGTCGGAGTATATGGCGTTGGCCCATGCAATGAAACGTGCCTTATGGTTACAATCCTTCACTTCACTAATTGGTTTTCCTTTACCGTCCCCTTATCCCTTGGTCTCCGATAATCAAAGTTCCATTGCTATCGCCTCCTCAGACTTGAGCAGCAAACGATCGAAACATATAGATGTACGTTACCATTTTTGTCGTGAGCATATTCTCTCGAAACGTTTCTCTTTATCGTGGACACCTACTGCCGACATGATAGCTGATATCTTGACAAAACCACTATCAAAAGACCTTCATCTACGACATACTCGGGCCTTGGGGCTTGTTCCCCGCTGAAGTATCTTTCCTTTTTATATATATTTTTCCTTTATTTTTTTCTATCTTTCCTTTTGTCATCCCTTCACTCAATCCGGTCTGATGGGGGTGTGTTGTATGTACACGTATTTAACATTACCTTTATCACGTGCACATTACCTTTTATAGCTTCACTCGCGGCATTCCTCCTCATCCGTTCACTATTCTCTTGTCCGGAGTGAGGAGGTAAGCCTATCACTTACTACTACTTATTGATATCCATACTGACTACATACATAGCATATTCTGATAGTGTGTATTCTTATCAGGTATGAATATGATCCGTTCACTATTCTCTTGTCCGGAGTGAGGAGCATATTCTGATAGCGTGTATTCTTATCAGTACGCATTGGCATACTGATTACAGTGGTATGATCTGTTCATGAACTTGGAGCTACACCACGGCTTAGACCGCAACAATAACAACCACCGCTGGCTTCTTCAATATCTCTTTCTGCCATTGCTAAATGAACAACTTGCATTTTGGGCTTCAAGTTGGAACAGTCACAAAATTAGAATCCAAAATGGTCCTAACCGCTCACCTATCGATATGTTTGGATTTGACATGCTCGTCCAAGGGTTCCGGGGGACAGACCTGAACTTATCGGAAGCAGAAATAGAGGTCTATGGGGTTGACTGGGAAGCTTTGCATGATAACAACCTTACGCAGTCCCAGGCACGGAATAACCCTACCCAACTTCAAGAATCTCCCAACTCTTGGATTGGACAAACTGGCCCACCTAGAGACCTAAATTACGTCCATGTTGATCCTCCTGAGGGAATAATGACACAGGATCAGACCAACGTCCTAGACCTTGCTGTCTTGCGATGGAGAGGGATGACTGAACGAGATCTAATCAACACTTGGAGGGAAGGATTAGTATGTGCACGGTCCCTTTGTGGTAATGTCTTTTAGCTTTTAAATAAATAATTGAACGTGTTGTGAAAAACTACATAGCGCTCAACGTGCCCGACAAGATTCGGGACTTGGTTGGGGAGTCGCTATCACCCGCCGTACCGAAAAACGCGATGTCATGAAGGGTTATGTAATTTTACCTACCATAATGGGAAGCTGGCTCTTATTTCTCACGCAACAGCGCTGGTGTAGCGCCTCTCACGTGGAATGAATAGTGCAGTTTTTCCATACCCATCCGAACCGTAATCCTCGGTTCCCCAGCATTCACTTTGAATCATTGTAAGCACATCATCTTGACTTTGGTGACGTCAAACCTGTAAATTCTTCTCTGGCAACTTCTCAATTGACATGTGATTACCTAAACATTGAGCTTGGCAACTTTGTCAATTCACACATCAATATCACAAGTTTAGAATCCTGATATATCGAAATACGTAGGAGCACATTTAACGATGAGCAAGTATCACCTTAGTCTTTGAGACACGCAACTTTCAACAAGCGCATTTAGATAATGAAATCATATTAGAAATTCCCATGCCAGGGATTCCCAAATAATTGGGAGAATTGACAGAAGCCATACTAGCAATTGACCATTATTAGATCTAATTGCTACACCATCTGAACATTCCCAAGTCAGATTGGATGATCCTTCGGTTCCCTTGAACATTATAATTTTGTCCGAAAACTCGGCTGATATAAAATCGACTCGACCTCAGGATCTAATGTAAATGGCTCATGTGTTATGTCTGTGGGTATTCAAGTTTATTCAAGTGTTAAGTGTCGCTTAAGTCGCTTAAATGACTTAACACCCACGGACATAACACATGAGCCATGTAAATTGCTTTAACTTTGAAATACTGGATTCACATCGAGTCCCATGCACACTACTGCATTGACCAGTTCGACAGAGCGACTGGTGAGGACGAACTCCTGCACTTTTCTGCCATTGACGTCGAGATGGTACTGCTTTACCAATCTGCGCAGGCAATCAACTATTCGTCTTCGGTCCGTTGCCCATACCCCAAGCAGGATGTCCGGTCCCATTTTAGCGACATCTTCGGTTGATAGGGACAACTGCTGGACGAGAACAGAGAACGTCTGATCTTCAGCTGCTTTTACAAGATCCAAAGGTCGTAGAGGAAGTTGCCGATGTTGAATGAGGAACTCGAAAATGGATGTATCAGTATGCCGGTCTGCATCCTCAATGGCCGCTTCCAGAATCTTGTTTCTACCCGTCTCTGGAGGATAGACATCGACATCGCGGGGGGTGAGAGGCTCCAAAAGTTGGACAAGGCTCTGGTTGTGAGCACGGATCGAAATCCAAAGTGAGGAACAACGAGAAAGGTCGACAGTGACCATATGTGCAGGATTTGCTCCTGCATCAAGTAGAATGCTAGCAATCTCTATTGCACTGCCAGATGGACAGAATCGAGTGCAATGGATGAGGGGCGTAGAACCTTCTTCATCTTTTGCATCGGGAGAGGCACCGGCGTCTAGTGTACGGAAAGTCCGGTTCAGGCTGAAATTTTTTGAACCTTGAACTGGACTTTTGGTCCAGTCCAGCAATTTTCTGAACTTTGAACCGGACTTTGTGTCCACTGAACTTTGGTCCAGTTCAAGTTCAAATTGCGTTCGGACGCGTCCGAACTTTTTTCGAGAATGTTCTTATAATCTTTTTTGACTAGGGGTACCTAGACATTTCTAAAGGACCTTGATTGTTTTCGACATAATATTGAGTGTCCAAAACCTATATTTTCTATCAACAACGTTGAGAAAAGAAAATTTTTCAACATTTACTCACACGTAATAAATGCCAAGATGCCGCCGACAGTACAAATCATTAGGTATACAATGCGGAATGCAATGCTGAGCATGCATTACATGTAAATTGAAGCAGTCGTACAGCGATTTCGTCAGAATTTTCCAGAAAATTTTGCCAAAAGGCTTGCAAAAGCGGGGAAACAGATGTTCGGAAGGTTGAGTTCAGACACGTCCGAACGCGTTCGAACAGGTTCACAAAATTTTACAACTCGTCGAACGCTGGACTGGACTTTCGGTCCAGTTCAGAATTTTTCTGAACTTTGAACCGGACTTTTGGTCCAGTCCAGAAAAGTTCAGTCCGAACTTAGGTCCAGGACCGAACTTTCCATACACTACCGGCGTCTATGAGAGTCCTAACCACATCAACATAGCCCAACGCCGACCCCATATGCAGCGCCGTTTCACCTTCTAATCCCTTTTCGTCAATAGTGACGCCTCGAGAGATCAATGTTTGCACCATTTCAAGGTTATTGGATTGGGCCGCAACGATAAGAGAGACAGCATCGTTTCTGGCAGCAAAATATGCTTGTCCTTTGAGACCAGTGTTTCTCCAGATGTCGAAGAAGGCATCCGACTCGTCAACGGGATTAAGAAACGGGGAGAATGCGTGAGGTGGGAAAGACATATCGATACCCAACTCGACGGGATTCCAAGTTCTGTCAAATTTTCAGTTCTGAATGAGAGTTCAAAAGGATGGTTTAGTACTCGGAGATCCGTGAAATTAGACTAGCATTGACAGTACATCTTCGGCGCCTTGCTCTTTAGCAACAAAAAGGTATCTAGGGGTCTGTGAGAGTAGTTTTGTCCAGTCAAGGAAAAGTCGACAAGAAAGAAGAAACATATTGACCCAACTTTTCGACACGCGACGCGTAAGATTCAATGCGCGTCGTCCAAGCTTGAATTGCAATTGCAGGTACTAGGTATCAGCATGGTAGAACATCCGTTTGCCACTGCTGCATAGGTCTTGTATATAGCGATATTTTTTCTCGGTTCATACAGTTTACAGAAGTTTCTATGTCCCGCACCGAGGCAATCTTTGTTGCACATTGAAGCTTACTATCCTTTGACCAAGAGCTGGACCCTCGAGGACACGACGCGTCGCCAATGCTGTCAATGTTTACCGTACTTGGAGTTAAAACTGACGATAGTTTACATAGTATCATGGAGACAACAGTTCCAGTGGTGTATAAATGAGTATAGATCCTTGTGTAGATGCAAATGCAAATCAAGCAGGCAGTCTATGTAGGCGTCTCCTTCCCCATGTCCCACTCCCTAACCGCCCCTCGTTTACTATACTTTATATCCATAATACTCGAGCTCTCCCCAGCCCACCTATCCGCCATACCATTCCCTGTCCCCGAAACGATACCCGACATCGACTTGCGAATCTCATCCTTATTCAATCCCATCCTCTCCAACCTCTTCTTCTCCGCCTTGTCTTCCTTTCTCTGCTTGAGCAATTCTAGCATAGCGTCCCACCCTTCAAATTCAGCATTATCGATGAGACCCGTAGCGGGGACCTTGGGGGCTGCCAGAGGAGCAACGTCTAATCGGGGATCGTAGCTTTCTTCAAAGTACTTGTCCATTTTGGAGGGCAGATTACGACTAGGATCTGGTTCGGGACCTGGGGTCGGTGAACGTGAGATGGACATCCGCGAAGAGTCGGCGGATGGTGATCGTTCGGGTTTGGTAGATTGGGTTTTAGACTTGGAGTTGGATGCAGATTTAGATCTGGAAACATCCCCATCCCCATCTCTGTCCCTGTCTTTTCCCTTGTCTTTTGACTTGGATGAATATGAATCTACGGCGGGAGACAAAGTCCGACGACGTGAGTCTCGTTCACGTCCTCGTCGATCTCGGTCGCGAGTGGCGTCTGGAGAATTAGACCCGGACCGGGATCGATGTCGATGTCGATCTCGCCTGCTACTAGTCCTGCTGCGGTCTGGGGAGCGATCTCTGTGAGATTTGGATGGTCCCGCCACAGGTTCAGTGTCAGGATCGGTTTCCCTTTCTCGTTCGCGTTCCTTGCCCTTGCCCTTGACTTTTTGTCTTTCCTGCTCCCTGTCCTTGTCCCGGAAGAGTTTAGACTTGAGCTCGGCACGCAACTCGCTTTCGCGGTCGGCGGTAACGGAGACAGACGTAGACGTAGATGCAGAAGGTCCGGGTTCAGCATCAACAGCCATAACCGAGGGTGTAAGGTGTCTAGTGGAAGTAGAGTGCGGGCTGTCATTCCTACTTGAACTATAGGGTTTTGGAGATCGTGAACGACTTTTTCTGGATTCGCGGGGCGGAGGTTTGTCGTCTTCCGAGTCTGAAGAAAGAGCATAACGCTTCTTCGGTCGACGTGATTTGTCACTGTCGTCTCTCCTGTCCGTGCCGGCACTGCGTGAACGACGTCGGTGTGAGGAACGTCCGTGGTGGGAAAGGCTACTCCTGTGGTGTTCAGAGTCTGAGGAGAGTGTGATGGAACGACTAGGGTCACGTTTGCGAGTGGTAGAGTGCCGTTCCCCACTCCGAGAATGCCTAGAAGAGTGTCGATGGCTGCGGCTATGTCTGTGGTCTCTACTTCTATCACCAGGCGACCTAGAACGGTGTCGCCGTCTGCGACGCCTGGATTCTCTGTCGTCTTCATCATCATAGTCGTCTCCGCCTCTACTTTCCCAGTCCCTATGTTTTCTCTTCCTGTCGCCGTCTCTATCTCTTGACCTTCCGTCCCATCTATCCCAGCTCTCGTCTTCGTCCCTTGTTCTCCATCGACTGCTGCCACCAGGCCTCCTCGTGCGCATTTTCTCAGCCTCGACAGCCTCCTCTGCTCTTGCACGCCGTTCCTTTCTCTCCTGTTCGAGCCGTTCCTGTTTAATCTCCTCAGCAGCTTGTGCTTGTGCTCGAAGTATAGTTTTGTTATGATCATCTGTACTCCGTATGATAGATGACAGGAATCTCTTGTTCGTCTTGGGAGCATTGCTGTCTGCCCTGTATAAAGATCATCAGGGTGAGATATAAATAAGTGAGTGGAATTGGACATACAAATTACTAGACAAATACGCTCTAATTCCCTGTTGGCCATACTTTTCCGCCCTCTTTTTTGCGTCCTTGATCAACAAGTCACGAACATGGCGGTCCAAATCATCGTCGGTCACGCCAGGGTCTACAGAAGTCCCCATTGACGCTCGAACTAGGTTGGACACTACTGATGATAGCGAGGACATTGGTGGTGTTGGCTAGTGAGTCGCCAGCACGACAGTCGGAAAACTGCAGAAAGAGGAGCTTTGAAAGAGAAGACAACTGACTCGTGGCGAGGCTCGGGAAATTACGTAACAGCACTTTCTATATGTCTGTGACGGCGACGTCCTGCGAGTCTTCTTACCGCTATTCTACCCTGTATTTTGCCAAATACTGGGGATAAGGACCATGTTTTGTTCTATAGTAACGCACGAAATACGAAAGTTGGACTTAACCTGTTGCTTATCTTTCACATTTTCACATTTGGAATTTCGGAGATCGAAAATACTTTGCAACACAGGGTCCCTCAACGCTCCAACTTTCATACCTACCACAAGCCATGGCCAATTCCGTTATTGAGCTCTCTGACTCCCCAGGACCAACTTCTATCGCCTCCAAAGCCTCTTCTTCTACTCGCAAACGACCTCGCGCCGATGACTCGTCCAATACCGAGGCTTGTCAAGCCTGTGAAGGAACTGGACGCGTCGCGAAGAAGGCAAAGAAGGGGAAAAAGGAACCTGAGCCCAGCAAGTGGCCTTGGATCAATATGCGTAAGCCTGAGCTGTGAGCGACGCGTCTTTTTTTCCCCCTCCATTCTTGGCTGAACGCGACGTCTAGGCAATTCAAGAACACGAAGATAGAGTTTTATAACTGCGGCGGAATCGTGTTCAAAGCCACTGGAAAGACGTTGGAAGATAGGCTCGACAAATTGGAGAAGTGGCTGGCTGAGTGCGAAGGAGATGAGACTGCTCATCCCCAATATGGTCGCTTCTGAAGTACATTTGAAGTTTGCTAACGTTCCCGACACCTTGGATAGAGCCAGGAGTTTGAGTAAGGATGGTGTTACTATGGAATTACAATGTAGCTAGTAAAGAGTTAAGCCGAGTGTACATACAAGGTTACCGGTACATAGGGAACCGATCAAGAAAGGCTTTCCAAACCACAGAAGACTCAACACGTTCATCTCTCATCTGCCTGGCCATGCACTTTAAAAAATCCAGTTCTTCGCTTTGCGCTTCGTCGTACAGCAGTGCGCTAATTGAAAGCCCAACTGAGTAGTTGTCTGCCGAATAAGGATTGAACGACATAAAACCCACTTCCGGGGCAGTTAGACCTGGTGTGCCCACGAACTCGTGTAAGAGGACAGAATGGTCGGAGGAAATAACTGAAACGCCAAAATCTAGCAGTTTGAAGGCGGATTGCGAGCGATTCCAAACCATGTTGGCGAGCTTGATGTCAAGGTGAGCGACATGGAGGGAATGAAGGATTGCAACACATTCTAGGAGTTGAAGCACGATGGGTATTCCCAAGCCAGTCAAATCCATCTCGGCGAGGCAATCACCCTCAGGAGAATATATCCCGACCACACAATCATCGGAAGATAGAGTCTGGTGGGGGAGGCCGAAGTAATGTAGCAATTCTTTGTCTTGCCCTTGAAGCCATTCTATCACCTTGACTTCATTGGTTCCGAGAGTTTTACGGTATTGAATAATATCGCCGTCAGGTGAGTAACATGCTGAAACATTAGGGTGCTAAACCAAGTTTAGTCGCCATTTTATCATAGAACGAATGGGATACATACCTGTGGCAGCGGTAATACAGTAAGACTGGACAAAGTACGAGGAGATCCTGGAGCTGCTAAGGACCGTGGCTTCTCCTTGATAGAAGCAACGTTTGCAAGCGCTGGTGACAGTGGCATAATCTGAGTGCAGTCAAAACTTCTGACTCTCTTCTTACCAGATACCAGTTTTCCACCGTGATCCTCTTCATGGAGAGCACTGTCTTCTAGCACAATGTCTCCATCGACATTGCCGCCGCCACTTTGGTGTGTCGTACTTGAGTCTCCAGAAGAAATGTGACCTTGATGGTTCGCCTTAGATTTAGCAGCGCTAGCTTCCGTGTTAGAGGTCAAGTTCTGGAGGTGATGGTCCTTGACAAGTTCCAAAAGCATTATCTTTGCATTATTGAGTCCTGTAACGTTTTCGTATAGCAAATGATCCCTGAGGTTGTAATTGAAGCGCAAGAGATCTAGTCCTCGACCCAGCTTCGACAAGTCATATGTCTCAGAGGTAATGTAAGTCTAAAACGACAATCAACAATGGCTTCGACAATTCAGATTCGGACTCGCCTTATGGCTATCGTAGTAGGTGAAATGAAGATGGACGATGAAATTTGCATGCACAAATGAAGAGACAATGACTTTGCAAGGGCAATCGGGATCCCACCAGGCAAGTTTCGCTAGGACTATCGTGTGGGCCAACATTCGCCAGTGATCTTCCTGGTTCACATTCGAGTCGATGTGACCTATCATGCTGCTGAAGAACCCTGCAGTCGAGGTTAAAGCAAAGTCGGGCTTGGGCTCTGTGTAGCGACCTTTATTGGCATCGGGACCGTGTAGTCCTAGATAGGCCATCTTGAGACCGTTACCCTCATTCCTATAAAGAAAGTGTTAAAACGTGGCTTGTATATGTTGCAATGGCATGCGCACTGAGTATATTTCCAGTTCCACGTCCTTCCTGGTTTGGTCGGTGGCGTGTCCAAGTAAAATGGGAATGTATGGAATGTATGAGTGAAGTCGCTCGTTCGGATTGAAGATGAGGAAGTTCCTCCCTGGCCATGGAAAAACTGCAAGTTGGTGGAGGTGAGGGTAACGTGAAGGACAGCATTCATCTCTAGCTCCGTGCATTCTCTGAGTTCCCCTCGCTCTGGTGACGTATCGTCAAAGCTTTCCGTCCAAATGGCATCTTCAAGAAACTTTCGAGCAGTGGAACAGGTTTCAGACTCGCGCAAATGCGGCTATACTCCTGGTCAGATAATGATAAAAGGGATCGATAAGTACTCACGGGAATCCATCTTTTCTTCATGATTTCGAGGCGGTACTTCTTCATGGGCTGAGGACACTGCTCCAGTGAGGTGGGTGTAGCAATGCTGTAAATCATCTCCTCCGTCCACTTCACCTCTCTGGTTACGTTGGGCACTGTCAACGTCAACAGGTACATGATCATCTCTTCCATGGTTCTTGGTCCTGCAAAACGTTAGTCTGAGTTTTTTTCAGAAAATAAACCTCGTACTCAGTGGACCCCTCGAGGAAATGACCTGCGTCTTGTCATTATAGTGCTCATTGGAAAAGTGCGACTCAAG
The DNA here is from genome assembly GCA_037954225.1 of Stygiomarasmius scandens. Classification (NCBI taxonomy): domain Eukaryota; kingdom Fungi; phylum Basidiomycota; class Agaricomycetes; order Agaricales; family Campanellaceae; genus Stygiomarasmius; species Stygiomarasmius scandens. The sequence goes on along the minus strand of JBANRG010000008.1, from coordinate 1,120,325 downwards.
CATCCCTTCCCACAGCGACACCTGTTTAGATGGTTTAGCAGCGAGCTCTTGCATCTTCTCTACGGAGCAGGGCCCCCAAGGTATCGACTTGTCTAATTTGGTGACCCGAAACGAGTGTACGAAATCAGCTTGAGATCGAGTTTTCGCGGCATCGACGGGCGACAGGGGTATCTTTGTGGTATGATCTGTCTTTAAGAATTTTGGAATGAGCCGTCGTTGCGCTCTAAAGTTCCTGCATTTCCGTGTCCTTCAAGATCTTGCCAAATAATACAAGTAAAAAGCCAACGAACAGTGACAGGGTCATGCGCGTCATGTGTCCACCAACTTTTCTACTCAGGCCTTTCCCCGAATCACGCTAAACCCTGAAGGGAGGAAGTAGAATTCAGATAAGAGATGGACGGGTTGAGCCCTCTGGTTCGGCGAGCCTTCCTTGACCGGTTCCTGATGTATCGGTAGCCTTGTATTCATTCAAGTTCTATGTATACCTTGAACTCTTCAGTAATAGCTGTAAGAATCATCAGTCGCGGGGATCACATTCGTGCTACGGTTATTTGCGCAAGAAAAAGCGTTCTCAGCTCATAGTAAGTATTGCGATGCTCTTCCTCAGCGTGCATTTCGTTTTTCTTCATCTATTGCGAACAAATGGTCCATCCCTGCTATATAACTGATCATCATAAACAGTGTAATTTTAAAGATAGCATAGCTTTGCCATCTCCCTCATTTCTCCTTTGGTTCGTTCGTTTGAGCCCCGGTATCTTGCTTATCCAGCTCCAACCACATTCCAATACTCCTCGGCGCACTCTCCACAAACCCAATTTTCTTATACAAAGGCCTTCCCGGTTCATCCGCGCTCAACGTGACCAAAGCCCCAGGAGCCTCTTTCTTGATCTTTGCCAACAACCGGCGTAACATAGCCTCTCCCAGCCCTTTTCGTCGATGTAAGGGAAGTACTGCCATGTCCGAAACACAAAAGTACCATCCACCGTCACCGATGAGGCGGGCCATGCCAACTATTTCTGGTTCTGGGAATGCTGATTCGGAACCGCCTCTCGAGTCGTTTGATGCGGATACAGGCGGGATGTAGACGACAGTACAAAAAGCCCAGCTGCCTGATAAGGCACCTGTTCCCTGAACTTCGGACTTGGGACTCAAGCCATTGACTTTACGTAGAAAGAGATAGGTCTTGAGAGGTGGTGGTGCGTCGAGGAAAGAGTAGCCGGGTAGTAGCGTCGAGCTGGACATTTTCAGAGATAACTCTGGTAGGATCATATAATCCAGGGTTCTAGTATGACTCAGAACCTCCGAGTCGGGTAGGTCGGACATGATAACCATCTATGTGCATGCTCCAAGGTGCAACGCAATTCGAACTGAGGTGTCAAAAAAGCTTTTCACTCCGAGCCCTCATCTTATGCGCTTGATAGACATGCGACTGGAATTCCTTTAGAATTTATGTTGCAACAACTGTTGTCTCAACTCAAAGTAGGACACCACAATATGCGCAATCTTTTCTCAACTGCTATATACGCCTTTCGGAGGTTATCGGCACCGGTATGCACGCCTCCTGATTCTGAATTTCTGGCTCTGCAGAGCTGAGGGACTGTTTACATCTTTTGTATCCCGGACAGTAATTATAGTTGCATTCATCAAACGAATGTGATCAATATGCTCCTGAAAAACTCAAACGAGCGCGCGGTCTGTGCTTTCATCTTCTCCTATCGACATTTTCTGTGGTACAATCTAGCGATGAACACCTCAATTAGCTTCAGAAATCTGACTTTCGATGACAGAGACGGACCTCTAAATTTTACTGATGACTGGGCACAATCATTTTGGAAATCGTCCGATGGCCAGAGGGGTACATTTACCTGGGCAGGTGACCTAAACGCCACGATGACATTCAGTGAGCAGTATGATTTCTACGTACTTTGAGACATTCCTGACCCTATTACAGCGATTCCAGGTGGGTTGGACAGACGAAAGAAAAGCCAACAGTCCTTTCAATTATGTGCCTCTGATTTGCTATAGTTCTTGCAAACGCCTTCTACTATTATGGCCTGAAGCGCTCGAAGGGTGGTCTGTATGCTATTTGCGTTGACTGTGACCCCGAACATCCTCAGTTCTTAGAGGTCGATGCCTTCGATCCGAGTGATAAAGGAGACAGTCCTCCGGTTAGTGTCTTCTTTTGCCATATATCTATGCAGATCATGTCTACTCAAGACGCTTCCTGTAGGTTCTGCTTTTCTATCAAATTTTTGACGATTTCAAGTTCCACGACATTATCCTGGAAAATCGACTTGACTACCGAACTAAAACAACATCGCAGATAAATGTTGATCGTTTCGAGATTCAGGTACAAGGTGAGTTCCATTGACTTTCTCAGATCCTCTTAATACCTAACGCTAAGAATTTAACAGGACCTAATCCTACTTCTTCCACCTCGCCTTCACAATCTTCCAATACTTTCTCGCCTGGCGGGACTGGCACACCTGCAACCAAATCTAGTTCTTCAGTTGGTGTCGTGGTAGGAGGAGTGTTCGCAGGACTAGCTGTAGGGGTCCTTGCCACTTTTCTTTACCTCCGTCGTCGGAGCATCCGCAGGCAACTTGATGTACACAGATGGTGTTTCTCCTTCAAGACAAGTTCTCCCGGAGGATCGGCTATCCCATCTGCACTTTCTCCGTGTGTCTATCTATGTCCTCGTGTAGTATCCTAATAACAGAATGGTTTTACAGATACGGAACTCATCATGCTTCCGAACCTCAGCGCAACAACACGACGGTAAGCGTCCAGTTGGCTAGAAATCTCAACATCCCAGTGATTTGTCACAGCAACTTGACCCTGCTCTCGTATCAGTTGCTGAACCACCTCTCCCAGGTGTGAGCCCTCAACTTGGCCAAGTAGAATTTCAGGGATCGGTTGCTGCTGGCAGTGTCTTGAGATCTGAGGATTACTTGTCACCACCCGAGTATGATGAAATGTTTGCAGTAAGGAGGGATCTTACTTCCTAATTGTGGGAACTGGTGTTTTTCTTGCTCACTTTAGGCATTCGTGCTACTTTTTCCTTCTTGGTCTATTTAAGATTGTATATCAATGTCTAGCTTCTCTGTAGATGAAATCTTTATACCCGTGTACCTGTAGACTTCCCATCAACAGCCTCGCTATACGATAAAATATTACACACATTGTCTCAAGATCATGAATGCCAGCATTCTGGTTAGCCCACTGGTCAAATAAGAAGTTGCCGGTATCCACGTTGTCCCAATTTGCCACTTTTCATTAGCTTTCCATGCATCAAGGACCTCGGTGAATTACTACATCCATGGTGCGGTGCGGCTGAAGACCGCTTTTCGTTCATTTGATGCCAGCCTTGCCAAGTCAGTGAACACTATGCAAGCTCGATTGTGCGCTTTATTCGGGAATATTATCGTTATTTGGCTGATGAAGCTGTCAAACTGACTATCGTATAACTTCCAGAAACACGATTGGGCAAACTTCCACCTTTACGTGAAATTATATTCGTATGCTTCGAATGCCCAAGTTAAAAGGTCGACCTCAGTACCGGGCTTCAAAATAGCAATCGTAGTTTCGTGGGTCGCCTGTGAAGGTAAATGACAAGGTTATTGGGGTACCGGTGTCTTAGCTATACCCTTGAGAATGAGGCACGAATCACGGGTAACAATGAGGTAAAAAGTTACCGGCGAAAATGCTTCCCCTTGAATGAGGTCAACTTGTGCAACGAGGCACTTACTACACCGTGTACTAGGGTTTTCCTTCGTACGAGATATCAAACCTTGATATCCATGCCTTCGGAGCTCTCATGTACGATTGAGTGACCTCTCGGGTACTTTCTGAGCCGTCACGATGTTAGAGAGCTCGCAGGTTCGCTATCAAAGCGATCGGACTTTTCGTTCCCCTTGTACACTCTCAGGCGCTGAACTGACCCACATTCATTTATTGTCGAAGTTAAACTCGGTTCACAGCATTCACCACAGTGGATCGAAGGTTCTCAAAATTACTCAAGAACACTGCGAAGCGACCCACAATGATGCATCTGGCTAGTACCTACCCAGTGCATGTACTTATCAACTTATGAAATTCGAACGCATTGCATCGGGTAGGGTGGCTGCTGCAGGTTCTCATAAGTGTATGCCAGATCTGATTTAGAAAACCGACCTTAGCTCAGTTGGAAGAGCACAAGACTGTAATAGGCTAAATATCTTGGGGTCGCCTGTTCGAACCAGGCAGGTCGGATGAGATAAGGGATTGTATTTTACTGGGCAAAGGTTTTAGTGCCTGCCGCACTGAGGACATACGTTGATATTTTAACTTCGAACTAATCTATTCGGAATACCAGGAAGAGTATATACTTTGCACAAACCTGCCAAAAAGGTTGATAATTGCCTCGGCACTGGACACACTGGGAATTGAACCCAGCACCCCCCGCACAAGCAAACATGCTAAGCGGATGTGATAACCAACTACACCATGTGCCCATGAGAGTATATCAGCGAGACGACAACGTTGTGCCCATGAGAATATATCGGAGAGACGACAAATTAACACAGGAAGAATGTTTAGAAATCGGAGGAACCTCGTCAAACGACACGTTTGACGTGCCTCAATGATTATTGTATAACCTATAAATCCTAGGACCCAAGGAACCGAATAAGCAGAACAGAATAGTTCAAACGCGGTTTTTAAGAATTTAAACATTTTGATGTGGCTAAACTTGAATTTTATTTTGATTCCACGGAGACAAAAACGTCGGTTGATCGTTTTTGATTGACGGTTCCGCGGAGCCAAACGTGGATAGGGGGAGGCTGTGCCACATCGCGTTTCAAGTCCGAGGAACGACGACTTACTTGCAGACTATGGTTTCAGCCTAAGGACTAGGGCGTTGTCAAGTTTGGTCGACAGGGGATTGGACTTGACTGGATCAGAGACTGCCGTCTTTCCGCCATCATACATATTATCAATCTACCCGCGGTTTACTTAGTGTTGGCTGTGGCTAATATATGGAGAGCGAGATCTACGGGTTGAATTTCTCAAAACGCGATTGGTCTCGGCGTAAATGTAGGATGCGCGGCGTATGGAGACATAAGGCCGGCTTGCAAAGGTCGAATCTTAGTTGAAACAATGGAATAGATACATTCTTCACTGAGTTTGAACCCTAAACATAAAATAGATATGTTTCTGATGTCGCTGATCCTTAATTAAAATGTAATCACCTGAAACTTTTGTATGTTTTTAGACAGATGGGCACGTAGATAGAAGTATTGATTGCAGGGATCCAGACTCTAAACGTCATGTCAGGCACCGGTGCTCCCCAGCCTATTGGGGGCACACTCTCAGCGATTTATACCGGACCTTGTCCCGTTCTCGTTAATGGCGAGTAGACAAGGCCACTCATCGGACGTTCAGTCATCAGCTATTGGATCACTGTGCATCTACAAATAGCAAACCTACTTGAGTATTGATCTCCTCGCATCCAGACCCTCCGCGGTACATCTGCATGTGCATCTGTCATCCCAATTCTCAAGTCCAATCATATCATTCAGATTCAAGATAGGGGTTAGTCCTTCTTCCCAGTATTCTGATAGGTCTATCAAGATGAAATTTCATTGTGTACCATATGTAGGTTGTTTGCGGACCCAACTCTAAAACATCACTGTCCAACTGCCAAGATTTCTTCATCAGAAGTATGTAAAATAAGCAAGCTTGAACTCGGACAGTTTCATTTAGTCTTGGGTGCTTTAAGAAAGAAATGATACCATTGGCTGATTGAATTATCTACCTCCTTACCTACATTAACGAAGTACTTCCATCTAACAGATAGCCCCCGATTGAAAGATGCCAGAAGACTCGAGAGTTTCTCCCGACGGAAAGACACGAACGAAATGAATTTCGCGCAGTACGAGCTAGTACGAGCCGCGATGGCAAACAACTTCTTTATTAATGTTTTCGACTTTTGAAGCTTTTTTTAGTAGAACTTGAAATTAATGAACATCTGATTTGACAAGTACACGCAATCGAACAGTGCGGAATTTATCTGATGCTCACGAACGGGGATGGTAGCGATTACTGATTACTAAAGTACGTGAGTGTTCGCTGGACAAGGCCGAGCATCAGTGTGTACTTACTTCAGTGCTTGGTAAGAAAGTGTACAGAGTACTTGCCAAGATCTTAAATCCGGGAGCTACGGATTTTGAATATCAATCAGCCCATTACACTGGATGCATCCTTTGCATAATCCGAGCCGTTCAAGACTTGTTTTATTTATAACCAACCACTCACGTATGCCAAAGCTTGATCTTTCTTCCCCCAAGTTAAAATAAGCACTTTCTCTCAAACATTCTGTTCCCTCATCTGCGGTGGGAAGGAGAGCCAGCGACATTCGGAAGCCGAACAAACTCCGAATCTCCGCTATCCTCGACTGCCGTGATTGTCCGTCCTCCATCGCATATTCGAAATACGTGCTTACTTACTCTGAGTGCTGTGAAGTCTGGCTTCGACTTCCATACAAAATTTCAACGTTGATCCTGCTTATGTTACTGTGTTATCCCGCAAGCGAGTAACTTGGTAGTAACTCGATATGGACATTTTCATCTCGGAGCCTTCTGGGAATTTGTAAATCGGTAAGACTCGAGAAGAGGAAGGGAAGGTAAGGAGGATCAACTTGAAAGAAGAAAAAAAGTACCGATGTCCCCATGCCACCATTTTCGGGAAATGTTCTCATCGTCGTGGGTACCAACTTGAATGTAAAATAATAATAATATCAGAATCAGAAAATGGAAAACATTCCTTCGAAGCCGAGTCAAAGTACTTGGTATTCTGGACTCTTTCCAACAAAGTAAGTTTCCAGGAAGACATACACCCAAATCGAAGCCCAGGCTCAAATCCAAAAGTGAAAGCGTGATATCCGACTCTAGTTTCCAAGGTGCTATGATATTTTCCCAGTCGTATCTCGGAGACGGACGGTGCTACGCGGCTGCGGTCGCAAGTATGGGCTTAACAGCGGTATATTGGCATACTCATTTCCTTAATTGGCGTATCTGCTAATAATAAGTGTTTACTTGTAGCTTTCCGAGTTATATTTAAATAAATATTCATGTAGATATCCGGGTCCGCAGCACCCCTCCGAGGCTCTCAAAATTCCTACCATACCCCATGTACGAGTCCACCAACGCATACTTACGTTGCGAAATCGTCATACTTACCTGAAAACATCCCCACTTGCAATTTGTCATTGCCAACATTGAACGTCAACGGGATCCTCGGGAGTTGAAATTCCAAATTTCAGCTTCGAGCCTCTACCCTGAACGTGGATCATAAATGTTGAGCTCGAACCGTCGAGTCCGTCAAGGACGATATGTAGTATTATGATCATCATCGCGACGCTCGAATATCAATATCTCAACACTCGATATCCCTCGGAGTTTAATTAATTATTTTAGATTCGCGCAACTTGATGAAAGCTTGGCTTTGAGCCTGAGCCTTGCATCAAGTTGTTATGAAAAAGTGTACAACTGATTAGAGTTGAAGTATACGAGTGATTGTGGCGTCCGATCCTTTCCTTCCTCGACCACATTTGTCCCGCTTAACAGACTCCGAGGAAACAAGCTCAATGTCCATTGAACTCAACTCCTTCTATATCTGTTTCTGTCTAATGGCGGAATACATATCTATACCTAAATCAAAACGGGAGCAATCGAAAATCAATAAGTAGGATAATATAGGGATAGGGATAAAAAGAATACTACTTCCATTCCCTGATTCAGTGATTGTCAGACTCTGTCAAGTCAAGTCCAAGTCAAGATGTGGCGTTCAACGACAACAAGTTTCAACAAGATTATATTGATATTGACTTTGCACATGCACACCATTTCGTCATGTAAAGCATCTGAACAGTACACTTTATTTATAAACACTGCATACTTACAAGTAAGTTGAAAAAAAAGTACGTATTTAATATTAATTTACGCCTCGTACTACACTCGCCTTTACCTTGCCGTTCTTCCGTCAACAGCTCATGATCAAGACAAGGCCTGCCAGTGGGCCACCCGCGCTCCACGGGAGAACGACAGACACCCAATGAGGGCAGGGTCAACACGCCGTTGACTCGTGTTGCGTGTCCTTGTAGTATACGTACATATGTTTCTTCTCATGTTAAAATATCAAGGTTGCATTTATCACCGTCTATCTACTCACCTAGCCCTGTCTGTCGGTACGAGCTTAATGAGCTTGGCAAACCTGAATTCGTACTATGCATATATATTAACACAAGTGTCTTTTTGACTCGGACTTTATCAAAAGACGCCGCACGACGCGTTGAGAACGGATCCTCGTATCAGGTGTGCGCACCGTACGCACGCGTGCAATCGTCTCCAATCTAGTACTAGTACTAGTACTTTCTTGGAGCACCGCTTGAGAACTTGCTTCAAATCGGGAAATTGACGCGTTGAACACGGGCAAAGGACGCAAAGTTTATTTGATTATTTATTTATTCACGAGACATATACATATGTATGTGATAGTTTATCAGTACATATTTAGTGTTATTCAGGATTGCTCAATATTAATTTTATACGCGTCGAGACGCGTGTCAAAAAGTGCGCACGCATGCAGTAGCTTATTTCACTCCCTCGATACATGCATGCACAAGAAAAGAAACACAAACACGAACACGATGCAATTGTTGTATATACATAACTACTATTTATATAAATATTAACACTTAATCTAAACATGCGCAGCCAAAAAACAAAAAACTTCAAAACCATGTGCAGTATAAATTAGAACTGTTACTATTCGTAAGGATATGATGTAGTCGGCAAGTCAATCAAGTAAACGATGCGTGTAGTAGAGTAATAGGAGTCGTGAACGAACAAAAGAAAAAAAGGGTAAAAAGGGTAAAAAGGATCACTCAAAAGAGAGGTCCGACCAGACGAACAAAAAACCGGTATAATATAATATGCAACACCGAAACCAATAAGAGAAAAGTGTGTTTAAAAAGTTCTAGTAGATCAAGTAGACAATGTCATGAACGGAACGGAACTCGAGGCGGTAGTAGCTACATAGTATATAAGTATGGCCGAGAAAAGACTTGCAAACTAGAGTGGTGATGGGATGTACACGAGAGAGAAAGAAAGTTCAGAGTTGGAGGCAGAAGAAAAGGTTTAAAGGAGAGTCATAACAAGGTCATGAAGATCATCATTCACCAACCGCCTCCCTCCCAAAAGAGGGAGACAGACGACGATCTAGTCGTGTCGGAGACTAATGATACAACAGCTTTGAGTTAGCATGGGTTGTTTTTAGTGTTGTGTGTGTTGTGGGATGGAGAGGGGATATACAACAGTGGAAGATGCTGAGGAGTAGGGAATTATAATATAGCAGTAATAGAAGGATGAGGAGCTCGGAATAATGATGATGATGATAGTTCGATGGTGAAACGTTCAGGCGTAGTCTAGGTCTTTAGTGGTTCATATGGGGTAGAGCTAGTGCTAGACAAAAAGTCAGCACAAGTCTCAAGTAGGCTTCAAGAAACTTACCATGCACTCAAATACCCTCTCTCTCCACCTCCTCACATCCCTCTCAACACCCAATTCAATACCTCTTGTAGCACAGAGCATCTTCAAACTAGCCAAATGCTTGCACTCTCCTTTTTCTCCACCTCCAATACCTCTACCCCGAGCCTCTGCTGGATCTTCGACATCAAACATCATCACCCGTAGCTCTGTCAAACTCTCCTTGGTACGAACAGCGTCAACGATGGAACGAAGACTGGCACTTCCAGCACGGTTGTCCATCTCCAAACCAAACGAAAGAGTCTCGAGAGATGCAGGGAGACTCTTTGAGGCGAGAACGCGGAGGAATGATTCGGGAGATTCGATGGCAAGTGATTTCATAGCAGACATGGAAGCGAGGGAAGAGATGAGAGCGTTCTCTGCACCCTTGGCATTGCTGCTTGCAGGAGTTTGGGGAACGACGGGGAATGAAGGGAGGTAGAGAGACTCGAGACTCTCGCGATGCGTGTTGAGAAGGAGCTCCAACACGGGTGCGGGAGGTACACGGTCAAACGCGATCGAGTTGAGCGAAGAGGTGTGAAGAAGCCATTGGAAGTAGTCTGGCGAAGGGTAAGACTGAAAGTTGACGCGAAGCGAACGGAGAGCGAGAGATGGTGGCAGAGGAGTAGAGTCGGCGGCAGCAGGGAGTTCTGGGGGAGTACCGGTGAGAACGAGATGTTGGACGGATGGGAACACGCCCAAGAGCTGGCCGAGACTGTCACGGTTGTCGCTCCAGTTGCAGAAGCGCAACTTGGTCAAGGTGGACCCAGGGCCTTGGCTGAGAAGATCAAGGGACTCGTCGTCCCAGGAAGGAGCAAGTCGACGCATGCGAGCGACGTCAGGGGCTCCGACAATGTCTTTGCCGGGTTCAGCACAGCCATAAAGTGAGACGCGCAACTCGTCGAGGTTGAGACAGAGCGAGAAAGCCTTGGCGAAAGTGCGCTGGGAAAGACCATATGGCTGGTTGTGGTCTATTGATGCAGAAAGAGACCGGACCGACGAAGCGAGAGCAGGAGAAGACGAGATGGCGTGCAGGAAAGAAAGGCACGCAGACTGGGAGGATAGCGAGACATTGTGGAAGAGAAACTGCTGGGCGGGCAACGACCAGGCGCGGCACACGAGAGAAGCAGAAGCGTAGGTGCGTTTGTCATGTGCGTGTTGGAGAATGAGCAGGACTAGTTCGAGTGGAATGTGTGGAAGGGTAGAGAGAGAAGAGGTAGGACGAGATCGAATAGGACGTGATGTGTTTCTGGGAATGGTGAGGTCAAAAGACACATAGTGTTCCGAGTCGTAAAAGAGCCCCATGACGAACGAGAGCAACCCAACCAGCCACGCATAGCTTCCCCGTATTTATCCCTCCCAAAACACATCCCGATTTCTAATCTCAGATCTACCACAAAAAAAAAAGACAAAAAATTGGCAAGTCGCCGCGCTTACGTCATCGAAAAGATACCGTTGTCCTGGTTCGACAGATCCAAATCGGTGACTCGAGTCTTTTTGCCGTTTTGGTCGTTTCTCCCCTGGCACGCACGCACCGTCCGTCTTGCTTCCTGTCATGCCATGCCACTGCGTACTTGCTTTTCTTCCAGAATTCGGAGCTTGTATGTCCTCAAGGCCTTGCACGCAGTATACACACGCGCATATATCCTCATACCGCTTCACCTCTCTTACATATCCATGTTTCATTGTAACATAATATATTCTGCCCACAGCCACCGTGACTTTCCGTGTAGGCCGCAACCCAACATCTTGCCGCAGAACAAGTCAGCGCTCATCATTGTGTACCATTTCTAGCAACGGCCCGGATCCTCGACCTTCCTTTCTGCAACACGTTTCTTTTCCACCGACGCCCCCACCCTCGACTTGCCAACCTAGCCATTTATAGCATCAAGCAAGCAATCAAATCTCTCTCTATCAACAATCAACTCGTCGTTCCACCATTCATTAATCACTCCCTATTCCCTATTTCTCAACTATTCCATTTTCTTCCACCTCCTGCCAACCACCTAAATGACAAGATGCAAACAAGTGGCGTCCCAAGGGCCGCTTGCATCAATTTATCCCTCAAAATCCCCTTTTCCGAACAAGCACAAGACGACCAAGGGCCGGCCATCCAAGTTTCACCCCCGAATCTACTAGAGATCCAGTCCGCTCCTCGCACACCCAACACTGAACGTGGCGCCGCCCCTCAAAGGGACGTTCGCGTGGCCGTCGCCGTCGTGATTCATGATTCATCCAGAGACCATGGACCATAACACCCCTTGCTCCTCAACCCTGATCTTCTCTGCTCCTTGGGCCGACTCGGAAACGTGGACTCTTTCTTCTCTTTCTTTCTGAAACATGACTCTTGACAATCTCCTCAAAATCTCGTTTATTATCCGTCAATGAAATATGTATGTATGTACATATATATATCGACATCCCGGAACAGGGTCGCAGGACGTCGTGAAGGGGGATGAATTATTTTTTTGAAGAAAAAAAATAGGTCTTTCTTCTTACTTTTTCACGGAACAGAACAGAAGAGAACCAACCATGAATTTGAAAGAAGGAAGGATCAGCTCTTTCGACACCGTTATGTTATACACTACTTCTTTTCTTTCCCTATTCCTCGGGTGCAGATGCAGACTCTTTGTACTTGACATATGGTTAACAAACTTTCATTTGTCCTCGATAGATGTCTCTTTTCTTCTCTCTCCCCTCTTTCCTCTTACCCAACCTCTTTGATCAAATCTCCCAGTCCTGACAGAACTCTTGCTTGAAAGTACGTTCGAATGTTTACCACATTATACATATGTTACGATGTTCTTAGGTATTGATTTCATTTGTCGGTGATGTAACATATGTACTTTCTTCAATCATACGAACCTAAACCTGTGTTGAAAATGAACAGTTCATTTTCCGAATCAAACAAACATCGGTCAGTCATAATTTATGTACACATCGGGATCAACAACTTGACTTGAGGACTGGATAAACGGAGAGACTTGCCAATCAGTTGGCTGTTATGGACATCATGTCTACTGTTCATGATCAGAACCATTGTGTTCCATATCCACACCCATAGCCATATCCATACATACTGGCTTTCTTCTTTGAACACCGGGACGAGCGTCTGTCGGGCGTTTGTCGGCAACCAATACCGAGCACACAGCCATGAGTATCACACGAGCTTCAAGCTGTTCTGGCTTCTTCATGACCGAGTCAGTCACTCACCGGGCTCACATCTCTCCGACCTCTCTGACTCTGACTCGTGCTGTTTCTGGAAATATCTCGAACATAAGCACAAGCACAAGCATTTGCGTATTTGGAAGGCTTGGAATTGCTGCGCAGAAGCCTCGAGGTGTTTATTATTGCTGTTATACTTAATACATACACGCCCGTGTCCGTGACATACGTATGTAATATTAATGATATTCTTGAATTCAAAGTGCTTAACCGCCTAGGCAGCTGCAGCTACACGCATCCGTCCTTCCGGAACATATGCATAAGGGCTCGGACAGATTCGGATTTGGATTTGGATTCGGAGAAAAGGTGATCGTGAGGTGAGTGGGAACAATCGAGGACGAAACGAGTCAAGAGGTCTAAAACAGGATCTCTCCGGTAATGGACGGAAGGAGTACGACTCGTCGAAGCGCCCATTGTTGACTTGAATAGGGTACTGCTTGTGATTGGATTGATTTGATCGAGGGTGTTCAGGCTCGGGGTGAGTCATTGTGTGTATATACTCGTTTAATTTCGCATATGTCTTTGAATATATTACAGAATAAGAGAGTTTTTTATTTTGGGGTTTAGGTTTCCTTATGTAGATGGAGAATGAGGATAACGAAGTACAATTGGGTATCGGCGTCGGAGCAGAAATTGTTACTACAACTTTTTGCCAAGTACCTTGCGGTGACCTGTTTGCTACGGTCGCGAGACTCGGAGCTTTTCAAGCTAACTTCGTACACACACTTGCGTTCGCCACCGATGCCGGTTACTTATTCAAGTCTCGAAATTAGCAGTACTACTAGAAGGAAGAGGCTCGGGGAGACTATTTTGAACACCGGGACTAGTAGCAGGCTTGAATCTAGTGACCGTACTGTACTAGTAAACTCAAGACAGTCGTGTTTCTAGACTCTTTCAAGCTAAAGGGTCAAGGCATTGACCGTGACAAGCATGGCAAGTCGGACGCGTTGAGGGTGAGTGACGGATAGGCTAGAAGTAAAAAGGCTCACTTCAAGTCCGAGCTACCATTCTACTAGAAAGGTCTTACTATAACGCATATTCAAGCAAATAGTTCTTTCCTCCTTCACTTCATGCCGCGTCGTGTCTCTCTTTCTAAACAAGCACACCTCATGTCCCCAAGTAGTAGAGTCTTCGAATTCGTTACCGGTCAACGACTGCCCGGACGTCCTTTTCCATCGCATCTCTACTTCACGTCACGTACGGCAACGCGCAAGGTAGGCCATCGATTTATCTTACCCATCATGATTCGTACGCGCATTTCTTTTCCTTTTTTCCCTCCAGACAAATTTTCAGCAAGGGCCCGTAGCCCCTATCTATCTATCGAGTGTCACCACTCATATGCACCCATCAACCCAATCTGAAATTTGTGATTTAAGAATCGTACTTCTTTCACTTACTCGGGCACGTCCGTCGCATCATTGATTCGTTGGCTGTCTCCCGGACGATACTTTGATCTTCTCATTTTCTCATTTCTCGACCGAGGCTTCGCTTCGTGCTTTTACTCTTCGAAAACGAAACGAAACAGATTAATTACTTGTAGTCCCATCACCATCTTCTTTTCTTCTCCCTGCTTTTTCTGATATTGATATTTCGTAGACACGGAGATGGATACTTACTTGCGATGGTACACTGGGTCACTAAAAGACGATTGGGTCGGGTTTGCCATCACATTTTTGCTTACTACGAGATGGATTAGTTTTGTAAAGCTGTCGAAATGCATATATGTATGTATCTATGCATTATATGAGCCCCCTCTCTGTGTGAGTGTGTCTACCGTCAATCCCTGTGTTTCTTGGCCCAGTCAGCGCACTGCCTTGTTTTTCTGGAAAGAAAACCTTGTGCTAGAATTCACCCGTGGTTATTTCGATTTCGATCCGCACCATGATACTTGATATATACTTAGGAGAATGTGTACGCGTGTACATAGTATACACTGGCAGTAATAGGGTTCGAACTCCAACTAGGAGCCATGCGCTTGACCGTTCGTAAACAAGTCGGAGAACGCATTGGTGTTCGGGACGGGAGTTGTGTAAAAAGGAAAGAGAAAGAGTCGATTCCGTCGGGCTAAGCGTCAGTGAATGTTGAGTACCATACGGGCCTTTTCCTACTTACGATCTTTCACTATATAGATATTGCATGAAATTCAACGTTCAGGGATGGTTGCGGAACGGATGACTCGAGCGCTGTATATTAGGACCCTACGTACATACGAAGGTGGGGTGGTCGGGATGAGGTAAACATGTCACGGTCTGTAAAGCAAAGTCAAATTTCAGCCACAATCACAGCGTAATGAGAGTCTTTTGAGCATTTTCAACCGTCGATCAGAACGTTCAAAAAAAGAAATTTCAAATCGATTTTTACTTCCGTATGTTACCTCCATAAGGCACACAGGTACACCTTTTAAGGAAAATAATAGAGAATTTTTACTTCCGCTTCGCGTGTTCACGCGTTCACGCGTCGCGTCGCGTACCTTCAGATCATTAATTCCTTTTGAACTAGTCTGACCTACCTCCTTTGGTTTGAGTTTTTGTCTTTTAGTCGAGAAAGAAAGAAAAACAGGAGTCACGGTCCGAGGACCTGAGCTCCGTCTGTTTGTGGCGTCGAAACGCGTCTTGAGCTCCTTTGGGGTGTTTGGAACTTTAGAGTCCTATTGTTTATATCCTTGGGAAGTCTTGAGACTAGGCGGCCGCGGAAATAAGAATAAGTAATAATACAACTTCTCTTTGCAAGGGAGAAACAAGCACTAGAAGCTCGAGGAGAACAAGATCAGGGGAGTACCTACTTACCCACGGACAAAGGTCTCAAAGGCCCCGGGTATGCAAGACAAGACCTGACAAGACGCCGAAAAAAAGACGAGGCAAGACAGGAAGAACGAAGCGTGCACCGGCGGCGGACGAGGTCAGTTTTTAACCACTCCTCGACTGTTCATTGGACCGGCGGCTTCATTCGCGCCCCGCCTATGGTACTTAGACGTCGGTTCGCATCGAAGCGTCCAAGGCCGTCGGGATTATTCATGTGTTATTTATTCCGAGACGTTGACACGTACAAAGTGAAATATATCTCAATGAACGCGTGAAGACCGTGTCTGATGATAAATATGGCCTTATAAGTAGGGTATCATATGGATGCGTCACTCCAACGCCAACACCAGTGCCATGGCTTGTGGAACTTTGACCGGTGGCGGGACAAGGGATGGTTTTACCGGTCCTGTTGGGTAAGTGCATACGGATGTCGGTATTAGGGCCGGAAGATTTTTCACACCAGCTCGGAATGGAATCACCATACAGGCGTGGAGCGCAAAGACAATAAGAAAGCTATAAGAGGATCAATCACTGTAGTACATATGATTGTCAAGGTGATGGTATGTGCGGGACGCGTGCGCGTGACCGCGTTCCGCCACTACAGAGACATCAAGTTCCGTCTGTGTTTCTCCACAGTGATTGTACGGTAACTCTGAAAAAATCGACAATCTTATTGAGGATTCGGCCCGTTCAAGTACTTTCCCGCGCATCAAGACGTCTGGAAGTCCCGCTCTCCATACTTCGTTATCTAATATCTGTATACATCGCTCTCATCACTATGAGATCCGTACTCAATATATCATGTCCCAAGTTCAAGTTCATTGAAATTTCGCCTTATAGATAAATGTTCAGCGTCAGTTGATACATCGACCGAGGCCCAACCCAGAGCCCTCGGATTCGATGGATTCGGCAGGTTTACAATTTATATTCAGACTAGAAGTCTGTATAACCCTGTTTTCATTCTGTCTTCCTCCTATGTAAGTACATAGAACATTTTGTGTTGAATTGAACACATCTGTCAATAGGGTAAAGATCGTGAATAACTGCTTTCTTTCTGAGAATGATCCCCTATCAGAACTCAGTGTTCCTGTACCCAAAATATCTTTTCTAGAGTGGTCTGCAGCCACACAGCTATCGTACTACCCACTTTGCATCTGCGCGTCTGCCGCTGTTTAAAGTTCAGTTCTTTGGATACCTTTGTGAGCCCGCCGGATCATGGTGCTTAAAGTGTGGTGCTTAATGTGCATCGCCTTGATTCAATATGCTATACATTCTGGATAACAGACTCCTCCAGAAGTGCTACGGTAGCGGGAAGCCTGATAGCGCTTGTCTGACACGCATCTTCGCCGCAAGACGCGCTGGGACGCGTCGAGACGCCTCTGACGTCAATTTTCCTATAGACGGACAAATCCGGTGTTAATTTAGGCGTTCACTATTTCCCAGGCTAACTTCTTTTCTTTCTTTGTCTTCGTCTCTCGCCGTATACTTATGCTGCTGAATACCAACAACTCTCCATTCCCATCTGTCTAATCTCCGTCTTTTCTTCGTAATAGAACATCATCAGCCACAAAAGCATGTGTAACCCGCCGGAATCCGGATCATTCAGTATCTGCCCCATTCTGAAGACTGAGTCAAGCTAATGTACAGGCTTTTCATTTCCACAATCTACGCGGAACCTCAAGTCAATATCGATACGGTACGCATTCCAGGCTTATCGCCGCATCTTTCGAATTGTCTGGCTGGGACCGCCTGAACAATACGGTTTTAGGTCCTTATGGCCGATTTTGGATACTTTATCCAGATACTTCCAAGAACGTGGAAATTGAATGACCATGGGGACAGCTAAACCGGCATGGTTCCTGAAGGTAATAATCCCCAGCATTCCTTCACTACCTTTACTTTTTGTGAGTCCCGGAATGATATGAATAGAGCAGAGCCTTTAAAGTTGCTAGCAACCGTCTCAATTATATTACAACCACGACCAGGGCAAGATCCTCAAGCACCTCATACGCCTGTATATAACCGTTTAAGTCCTGCAAGATTCTCCTATCATCCATTCTACATAACTTTATGGTTCCTGATCGCCTCGTTGTAACCTCACCTTCACAACAAGATATCCAGTGCCTCAAGGCCTTTCACTGTCAAGCACTTTAACAATGACATGTGCGACGCCCCAATCAACTCTGGATTTCCTCGTTGCGTCTTTCATATTCATTATTCTCAAAGTCTCCCATAAACGTTGCAGGCCATGCTATGTACAATGTTGCATTTTTGATTAGGACCAACCGGCAAATCCCACCGACGTCATCTCCTTCCTTCATTTGGCATCTTGACGTACAGGCCATTGCGATTGGAATCCTTTTCACAGGTATGTGGACACTTTCGTTGCTGGGTGGATATGGTAGGCAAGCAGGTTGCATGTGTAGTTGTGGTTGTCGACTTCGCTTAGCATGTATTGCTTCTGCGGGGGTTGCTGGGCCCAATTTCCGGTGTGTACACTGTACTTGTGCTTCAAACTGAACTTGTTTGATTTTTTGGCATTTTATTGTCGTTTTCTAACTATGCTAGATATAAAGAAGACTATAGTTTTCTTACGCGAAAAAGGACATCTTCCTTCGTTTTACTGGAAGCCCGAATGTCTTCAAGGAACCAATCCTCGGTACCGCTCGATAACTAATGTGACACACAAACTTTGGGTCGAGTTCTTCACCTCATAACCATTCCCCGCAATCCTTTAACTTTTCATCTCGTGATTCAATAGATGTTTTAATGATTGGCATCATTAGAGGAGCAATAGAGTACCTGCAGGGTTAATATCCACAACCCTAAGACGGCGTTACTTGAATGTTACTACCGTTCTCCGAGCTACCGAATCGGTCTCCGATATTGAAAAGATTCACAAAGTGAAATAATGGGTTTCAAGTTTGTATTCAAGATACGTTGTCATTTTGGAGTCTGGAGGATCCGAATACGAGCCAGACTTTCTCAGTGCCCATTCTAATATTCGTACAAACTGACCTATGCATTTGCAAGTACCCCTTTTTCACGACCAGAACACATCTCATTATTTTGAAGCTTTGCAATAATTACCTGCGGTCGAAACGCACCGGATATACAAGCCTGAGATCTGTCCAGAACGGACCGTCGCCTATTGCAGATCACCAGAGATTCCGCGAGATTCAAGGGCTTTGAAACTCCCGACGCCGTATCTGAGAGAGAGCGGAGCCCGACCTACGCAGCCCGACGGCCAAGGAAGCTCGAGACCATCCGTCAAAAAGCGAAGGGAAGATCTCCACAACAGATTGACCATGTGTATTTTGCGGTCCTGAAGACACGGAAAAGTGGTGTGGGTGCGTGGATAATTATTGCAAGTCAGTGATGTGCAGTTTATTCCTAGATGCAACAAGATTTGAGCGAGATCCCCGTGGCACATCTGCGCTGGAAAGATCTTCAGGTTTGAGGTGTATCTCAGGTTTGAATCTCTTGAGTATCTTTGCTTGGATGTTTGGTTGCTGCATGAACGTCGACATTTGTAAGAATTTGCTGTGATACCATGATATATACATAAATCGAGACTAAAACAAAAACTCTCTGTTTTCACAGCTGGATATCCGACCTGCCTGGTTCGAACAGGCGACCCCAAGATAGATATCCAGTTACAGTCTTGTGCTCTTCCAACTGAGCTAAGGTCGGAAATGATTTGGATTAGTGCAGTGTTACCTTTTATGATTTTCTCGCAACCTCGGACTCCGGAATTGGCATCCCGCCTCCCCAAGAAATTGGCTAGTCACAGTAATGCTTGTGTAGAACTGTCAGTTTGTGTTGGTGGTGGTAGGCCTAAGAACTTCCTCGTAATCGGGATCATGGTTTATTCTGAATCGCTCACTAGAGACATGGGTGTAATGACAGAAATCTCGCTCCGTTGTTTTCAGTCTTCTCATAAACTTCCCAAGGTCTTTCCCGTCCAGGTTCGTACCTGGGTAGATTTCGCCATTAAGGCGCACATGGAGAGCCTCGTTTCAAATTTTACGAGAGTCCTGAGCACTTGGGGGCGGTGTTGGCTAGGTACACGCCAATAATGAGTACTTAATATGTACCTGTGTGATGGATAAAACCAAAAAGGTAATGACATCGTTCGTTGAACAGTTAGGTGTGGCGTTTATGAAATCCTCCATACTTGAATGGGTAGAACTGATGAACAAAAAAAATTAAAGTGATTAGCACATTGTTGAAGCATGCGCAGTCGAACTTTCGTATCCGTGTCGTACCGGTAAGTTCCTTTCCTCCTCTGGGCATAGTTATCTGACAAGTCTAAGTACACTCTGACAGCGGGACGAGATGGAGCAAATAAGTTATGGCATGGGCGTACTTGAAGACAATTCGTGGCTCGCTGACTGAGAATCCCCAAGTAGTCGTAAATCTCCTCGGAGCAATCAGCCATCAGGACAACGGACATACACTTGGAGATTCCCGTGATGGATATCTTTTTGACGGAATTTCCGGATGCAAAATGGCCCGTAGAGACGTAGAGGTGTATGGGTGTTGTATCGCGCTGATCTCAGGGTACGACGGTGACGACCATTCAACAGGAACGCTAAATAGCTGAAACCGTAGCTCGGAGATGACGACGACTTTAATTGCCAAGTTGCTGGAGGGAAAATTGTTCCACTAGTAGAGCATACCGTGCATTATCATCGCACTTATAATTGAGTGACAATGTGCGTCGCGGGTAGTCAAGCTTCAAGACCGATTTTATCTAGGGGGTAGCTTGGGAGCATGATGAAGAGAAAATAACGAGAAGATACTTGTTGGTACAGAAGTTGCTCGATGTGAGCTGCGGACATTGAGCCGCACAATACCAATCCTGATACGTCTTCAGAATGAGAGTATTCCTAAAGAAATTGTCAAGGTGTTCAAATAATCTACCGCGAACGACTTATTCGCAAGTCGCGTCTTCAACTTGCCGACTACCATCATTCGATGCATCTTACTGCGTATTGTCCTTTTTGGTTCTCCCGTCTTGAAATACCTGGATACGTACACGACAAGCGAACGAAATATCTGACAAGAAAGGAATTCATAACGAGTGCTAGTCCGTTAAACCATTTTGAAGGGCTGCCTACCAAGGTTACTGGTAGGCCTACGCTTCCTACCCTCCAGCCATTCACTCGTGTCCTCTCTACCCTCCCCAATTTTCCACGCCTCCTGAAAGAATTCCCCCTTTGATCTTAAGATATTTGGGTAAGGACATGACCCCAGCTTAGCTGTCTAGCCGGGTTCGTATGCCCAGGGGATCCTCTCATTTGGATCTGTTTCGAAAAGAGAAGGGGCTCTACCACCAACAACGGGCCTAAGAAAAAGAAAGAGTTGATCTCAGAACAAGAAAAGAAGCCTTCCATTTGTCCATCGGTCAATAGAATCCAGATCCGCATTAAATCTCTATCCAGACCCAGCTGATGTTTCTACGTATACCGTACTTATTCTCGTCCTTCGAGACCCTGGTAATCAGTCGCAAGTAAACATTACTCAAGAGCAACGCTCGGTACCCACATCTTATATACGTGACCACTATCTTGTTTGCCTCCAATCCACAACATGTATGATGTCCACCTTCAACTCCAAGCATCCAAGCTTGTCAAATCTGCAGAAATGCTTCGTCATTATCCAAATGCAACTTGAAGCTTTGATTGTGCTTCAAATCTTCGTCCCTGTATTCCTAGTGTTAACGTTTTTGACGCATATACTTAGGCTGTTTAATTTCATGCGATATAGCATATCCTATCGGTTAGTCTAAAGGGAATGAAGAATTGAATAAGAGTAAAGAGGATCTTTTCTGGCTGAACGTGTGTTATTGCTTTTTGGGGCATCACATGATAGGCTAATAAGTGTCGCTCTTATCTATCGAAGCGCTAACCGGTCGACGTCCCCGGCTGTGAGAGTAATACGTTGTCTTCCTCGACCAAATTCTCTGCTCAATACTCAGTCAGCCTTTGGACTAGACCATCTATAAATTCTCTGTGATGATAACGTCCAATCTCCATTTTGTATCTGGCCAACTACTTTCCGTTACTTGTCAAAACCACTAGGATGTCGAGAATGCATACTGCCATCGCCTGCACCTCTGTAGGCCACTTTGATGCTATCCAGGTCCCTACAGAAAAGCCGGGAGATGGTCAAGTCTTGCTCAAGATCGAATATGCGGCCATGGTTCCATTTGATACTTATGTCAACGATTATGGGTTTGTCACTCCAAGTTTTCCGATGGCTTTTGGATTCTGCGCTGCGGGAACGATTGCTGAAGTAGGAAACGGAGTCGATGATTTGAAGATTGGAGACAGGGTTAGTCGTTTGTCTATGTTGCACCCATTGCTCTAAGGTTTTCCGTAAAGGTGACTGCATTTACATACGGTGAATCGCGTCTCAAAGCTACGCAGGAATACTCTGTGCAACCAAGGACTGTTTGTGCAAAGGTAAGTCAATCCAGTCTGCGTACTGTCTACACGTGCTCATCTTAAACTACTATCCCAGGTTCCAGACTCGCTCTCTTTCGAGGCCGCTGCAACAATTCCAGACAATTTCGTCACGGCGTTCTATTCCCTCTTTAACACTGTCAATCTAGCATTACCCGTGCCTTCATTATTCCCAGCTACCACCGCACCCCCGCTCGCAAATACTCCGATTTTGGTCTATGGCGGAGGTTCTACGGCTGCACAGTATTCTGTCCAGCTTCTCCATTCTGCTGGCTATAAGAATATCATTGTCACAGCTTCACCCAAGCATCACGAATACCTTCGTTCTCTTGGCGCGACGCACACTCTGGATTATCGTTCATCTGATTTCGCGAAAGAGGTTGCAGCTATTGTCACTGCCGAGCCTGGAGGGAACAAGGATGGCAAAGTGGATTTGGTTTTTGACTGTATTTCGGCCGAGTCCACGCTGAGCGCCATAGGCAAGGTCGTCAGTCCACTTGGTACGCTGGCGTTTTTGCTACCAGTGAAGGAAGGCGACAATGTCCGTGGTGGCGAGAAGATGTATGTAGATATTCCAGAGAAGATGAGTGGATTGATACCTCAAGGCACCAAGACTATTGGTGTGAGCACACTTTTGTACGCCAAAGTTAGTGTCCTTGCTCTTGCTCTTTGTTGTTCGTTCGTCTTATGTCTCGGTCTATTTCAGGATGAATTCCTTCGAGAGAACCTCATGCCCAAGATTCTTCCTATGCTTTTGGAAAAGGGCATCGTCAAGCCAACCAAAATTCGTTTGTTGGACGAGTCCTTTGGATCATTCAAAGACCGTGTCGGTACTGGTTTGGATTTGCTCAGGAACAACCAGGTTAGCGGGGAGAAGGTTGTAGTGAAAGTTACATGAAAGACATCGCGTCAACTTGAAGGATATGTATGATAGTGTATTATTACATTGGATGAAGATTAACTCGGCTTTTCTCTGGTCTCTCCTAATCAGATATGAGCGTTGTTGGCCCTTTCCATCAACATCACGTCCGGTAGAAGCTGCAAATCCAATTCATCATACTAACCGGTCCTCGACCGTGAGAGTAATATGTTTTGTCTTCTCAACCAAATTCTCCTAGTGCTCAGTCAGCTCAATGCTCAGTCAGCCTTTTGGACTAGAACCATCTATAAACTCTTTGTGATGATGACGTCCAATCTCCACTTTGTATTGGGCCAACTACTTTCCGCTACTTGTCAAAACCACTGATGTCGAGAACACATACTGCCATTGCCTGCACCTCTGTAGGCCACTTTGATGCTATCCAGGTCCCTACAGAAAAGCCGGGAGATGGTCAAGTCTTGCTCAAGATCGAATACGCGGCTATGATTCCATTTGATACCTATGTCAACGACTATGGCTATATCACTCCGAGTTTTCCCATGATTTTTGGATTCAGCGCTGCGGGAACGATTGCTGAAGTGGGAAATGGGGTTAATGATTTGAAGATTGGAGACAGGGTGAGTCGCTTGTCTATGTGGCACCCATCCTTCTAACATTTTTCGTCAAGGTGACTGCATATACGTATGGTGAATCGCGTCTCAAAGCTACGCAAGAATACTCTGTGCAACCAAGGACTGTTTGTGCAAAGGTACGTCAATTCAGTCTGTATATTATCTACGTGCGCCCATCTTTGTCACCCCAGATTCCAGATTCGCTCTCTTTCGAAGCTGCTGCGACGATTCCAGACAATTTCGTCACGGCATTCCATTCCCTCTTCAACACTGTTAATCTAGCATTACCCGTGCCTTCATCGTTCCCAGCTACCACCGCACCCCCGCTCGCAAATACTCCGATTTTGGTCTATGGCGGAGGTTCTACAGCTGCGCAGTATTCCGTCCAACTTCTTCATTCTGCTGGCTATAAGAATATCATTGTCACAGCTTCACCCAAGCATCACGAATACCTTCGTTCTCTTGGTGCGACGCACACCTTGGATTATCGTTCGCCTGATTTCGTGAAAGAGGTTGCAGCTATTGTCACTGCCGAGCCCGGAGGGAACAAGGATGGCAAGGTGGATTTGGTGCTCGACTGTATTACGGCCGAGTCCACGCTGAGTGCCATAGGCAAGGTCGTCAGCCCGCTCGGTACGCTGGCTATTTTACTACCGGTGAAGGAAGGTGACAAGGTCCGTGGTGACGAAAAGATGTATATGGAGATTCCAGAGAAGATGAGCGGATTGATACCTCAGGGTACCAAGATCATAGGTGTGAGGACGTTTTTCTATGCCCAGGTTAGTGTTCTTGCTCTCGCTTTTTGTTATTCGTTCGTCTTATGTCTCGGTTTGTTCAGGACGAATTCCTTCGGGAGAACCTCATGCCCAAGATTCTTCCTACGCTTCTGGAAAAGGGTATCATCAAACCAAACAAAATTCGCTTGCTGGACGAGCGTTTTGGATCATTCAAAGACCGTGTCGGTGCTGGTCTGGATCTGCTCAGGAATAATCAGATCAGCGGAGAGAAGGTTGTGGTGAAAGTTACATGAAAGACATTGTGTCAACGATATGTACAATAGTGTAC
This sequence comes from Stygiomarasmius scandens, assembly GCA_037954225.1. Taxonomy (NCBI): domain Eukaryota; kingdom Fungi; phylum Basidiomycota; class Agaricomycetes; order Agaricales; family Campanellaceae; genus Stygiomarasmius; species Stygiomarasmius scandens. Next base: position 1,095,710 of record JBANRG010000008.1, on the reverse strand, counting down.
ATTCAACTACATTTGAATGAAAATTAACTCAACTTTTCTCTGATCTCTCGGTCAGACTCATTTGAAATTTGTCTTTGGACGCGCCATAAATCTAGTCGCTCAATTCGGGATCTTACACGGATGAGGTGCAATGAATTGCGAAGTAAAAGGGATTTAGACGCCCAGCCGGCAGGCAAAATATTTCTAGTTGGACTAACGTCAACCTACTTTACCACTCTCTTCCATGACTATCATCTTATCCTTCTAAGCCTCTCCACTAAAGTGTCTTCAAATGCTCAAATCCAACGGCATAGAATGCTGGGTTGGCAGACATGTCAACTCTGAAGAAATTGCTCATGACGACTCAACTACCCAAGTCGAAAACGGTGTTACAACTATTCGCACTACTATCATGCTAAAACCGAAATCCAATTCGTTGGCGTTGAGTCAGGTTAGATTCTTTCTTAATGTGCTGTTATCTTAAACTCAAATGATCGCAGTGGCAACTATACTGGCGGAAAGCTGAGGATGCGGAGCCACAGTCTTTTTGGTGTGTGGTAAGATGGACGAGTGCAACTGGGAAAGAACGGGTGGAGAACCAGTTATGGATGTCGAAGGTTATCCCTGAAAGTCAACGTCGGTCTACAAAGGATTGTAAGCCCACCTCATTCCAAATGCCTAAAATCAAAGGTATGTGGAATAAAATTATGGATACGCTTGAGACTGGCGTATCTCAATTGCTCAAACAGCCGTTGGATCCACGAATAGCATGGGAACCATTCGTTTAGAGCTTCAACGTATTCGCGGGGACATAAAGACTAAGGACACCAACGATCCTAACGATGTAGACTACGAGTTGGAGGACCAAGAGGCGTCTTGTGTATTCATTTTCCAGTTTTTCAAGCCAGATTCTGTCAAGTCAACCCCAGGTAAGCTTTGCAAGCTGTATATGAAGCTGGATGAAACCAACCATATCTTTCCAACAGCTCGCGACGGTACAGCTGCTCCAGAAATGGCAGATCCAAAACTGGTAGCGCCTGTCGAGGTCGCTGGGCAACCTAATACCAAGAAGAGGCTTCGAATATCTTTGAGAGTCGCCACGCCAGAAGAAAAGGATCATGAAGCGCCTCCCGCACGGCGACGCAGAATATCTGATCCTAGACCTCGAGCTAGTGGACTTGCAAAACTTGACCAACCCGAAAGATCATCGGGCATAGCTCGAGCCGCCAGTGTTCCTTTCTGTCCACCTCCACCATCTTTGACCGTTCAAAGGATACAGAGTTTACCACCGTTGGATTCTCGCCAATTCGAACTGGAGGATTCAAATTTGGACTCGCTGCTGACTCACCATCCTGCACCACTTCCTGAGCCAGTACAATCGGAATTCTGCGCCGCAACGCCTCCAATCGCGCCAGTCTCAGATTTGTTGAAGGAGGCTTCAACTTTGGCTCCTGCTCCAGTCGTCCCTTCGGCCTCGGGAGAATTGGTTTCAAGTCAAGCTGTTTCTACCGCAGATCATCCTTTAGATTGTGCTTCAGCCTCAGCGTTGAGACACTCAAATCCTGTACCCGCCAATACTCTGTCTGATACACCATTACCGACTTCCAGCGGCACTGCCCCAGATTCTCATGCTGCTGCAGTCCAGTCTCAATCTTCTCTACCGCCAGCCTCTCCAGGATCCGTTGCTCCTGCAATGACCGAAAATGCGGCTTTGATCAGTCAAGGGACTGCGCTAGTCTCTCTTCCTCCCATGACTCCTGCCTCTGGAGGGAGCGTTATCGCTCCGGCCGCCCCAATTACTATTGATTTCTCTCCAGCCCAAATTGCCGCCGCTACACAAGCAGTGGCCCTTATTCTGAACCAGACCACTGATCCCATCCCACCGCCAGCACCGGTTCCCGGATCCATACCTGGGATGCCCATGTCTATCTCTGCCCCTGTGCTGTCTTCCGACTCTATTCCGGTGCGTGTTATCTTTCCTCGTTTTGCGATGTTCTGACACTCGGCTGCTCCGACTAGCGTATGACTGTCTTACCCTCAACAAGCCTCTCTTTCCTTCCCCGTGAACTTCGGGAGGCCGAGGTCAATACTACAAACGTATCTTCTCTTGTCTTATACTGACATTGAAGTGTTTTTTAAGGAACTTCTACGACAGCAGGAAGAGGAAAGGATGAGGCTAGACAATGAACTTGCTGGAGTAGCAATGGTACGACGCTTTCGTTATATTACTGCTTTGACTTACTCCGTGGATATAGGCTCGACTGGAGAAAGTCAGGCAGCAAATCGAGAAGTTCCAAACTGAGAACGAGGCAAAACGACGGTGGTTGCAGGCCTGCAAAGACAAGGGCTTGGACCATAATCAGAATCTAATCTAATTCCAAATTTTGAAACTTCGCCGAGTCTCGCTGAACGTGCATATCTGTATCTTAGCATTTTTTCTCTTGCATCTTGGCCTTGTTAGCTGTATCTGCCTATTTTTATGTTACATACGAATTGCCTGTATAATCATGTACATATTCTTGGTGCTATCGTCGCATTGCATTCGCCGCTAAAGACTCCGACCGGTACCCATCAGGAGAGTAGATACCTTCAGAAAGAAATACAGTATGGATAATGTTTCCACGAATCGCATATGGTGAGATGCCTGTGGCCTACGAGCCAAGCTCCCTTGAAACAGCGCCTTTCGTCTACGAGGTATGGTAAACATATTATACGTTATAGGACTGCTATTATACAATAGGCTTCAAGTGTTTATAATTACTAGCGAGGGTTCTACTGAAATATATTGCAGGTTTACAGGATATCAGGGGGAACACTTGAACGGTTTTGGACACTTCAACCCGTTCAGTTCGGAACTAGACACTTACTGTGCATGGACCCCGGCCGCATCCACAGCAGGACTCCTTCGTCGCCTCTGCCAATCAATACGGATAATATGAGAACCAAGCTGTAATTGATCCCTTTCTGCGATGGTTACGGTCATAATTCCATCTCGAAAACTACAAGACGTCGTAGTCCGACGTTCTCGCCGGACTGATGCTCTCAATCCGTCGTCAGTGTAAGACTTCCATATTTCCTCGGGAGTTAGCTGTTGAGGATCGTCCACAAAACTACCAATGTCCGCCCACGGTTTAGAATCACAAAATCCCAATGCTACGAAGACAGCTTCTTTTTGGCGATCGTTGACGTAGGTAAGTATACGAAATACGTCGCTATCCTGGCCCGACATAGAAATATAGGTCTTTTTGTCATGTTCGGTTTGGAAACAATCAAGTGGAAAGACAGTTTTGAGGTTAAGGCCTTCTACTTCATTTGGTACTAAACAGCCCCATATTGAAGGTTCTCCTAATCGTTCCCTCAAAAGAGGGATACAAGTATCTTCTTGGGATACATATCGGACTTCTACTTCGGGATTCTCAGCGGTGATGTGTATATCCAAGACCACGAATCCATCGCTTTTCAAACGAGTCAAAACGCTGTCTGCAGAGCCTGTCCAGCGATCAGCTGGTTCAAAGTAACGTTCTTCAAGGACTAAGTCATGGCCAACCATCTCTGAGGGGGAGGAAGTTGTTGAAAACCAGTTCCGGATGGGAGAAAGCAATAACATGGCTAGGCGAGCAAATTGAACTTCAGGGAATGATGTCTTCGTCATTATAGCTGGGTTAGGAGTGCTGAGCTGTGGGGCCTTGAAAACAGCTTCGAACTTGAGACGTGGAATGTCAGTAGGGTCATGTTTCGTCGAAATTAAGGAAGAATTTCCTGAACCGTTAGTGGGATACACCAGAAAACCTAAAGCATTCTCTGTTAAACTGGTGTCAAGATATGAGATGCACACTGCTTCCTCCTGAGCCGTAGCCCATTCAGAGCTGTGCTTACTCCAATACAGTTGTGTATCTGCAACGGCACAGCTTCGAGAGAACGGCAGAAGTTTGACTTGGCAATGTCGTGCTCTTTTTCTAGGAGAACGACGCGTAGGAATTTGACATAGCATAGTCTCAATAACAACTAGCTCCTGCAGATTCTCTGGTTTGACGGAAGATATGCAAGGTAATTCTGATGGACGATGACGAAAGTAGCGTCCGTCACCGCTCGACCTCTGGAGATAGATAGAGAGATGAGTATTATCTCCTTCGCACTGGCAACTAAGAGAAGCAAGGAATAGATTGTTTTTGGAATCGGACTTGATAGGTGTGAGAGGGAGCTGGATATGTAGACCGTTATTGTGAAAAGAGAAAAATGATTTATTGCCAAGAAAGTCTGCCTTTAAGATGCTAACCGCGCCTGAGGCTCTAAACTCGTAGGGAGACATTGCGAATAGTCCCCTTGGTTCTGTCTCTCCAGGAGGCGCAATCCATGCGAAGATACTTCGATCGTCGGATAGTTTGATGATCTCCTGTTGAAGCCTCATAAATGCCTTTACACCTCCTTCGCCATATATCGGTGACATATTGACACCAAAGATTCCCATCAGACTATAAGCTTGATCTTCTGGCTTGGTTGTTTTTCTCTTCGCAGCCCATGACATCCTCTGCGCTATGCTGAACCGTCCGACGTCACCGTCTTCGAGCACACGGCACGGAATGGAAGTTATAGCTGATATCACATCCCGCAAGCTGTACTTTGTGCCAATTTTCTCCCAGCCATGGTCCAAAAATACCACATAGGCCGGTGCAAGTAATTCCTGCAACGTCCACCCTCGACTGAACCATCTACAATGTCTAAATTCAGACTTGGGATCCAGGTAGCTCTCCTTCTCTTGAATATCTTTCAGCTGAAAATCCGACAGATAAACATAGCAGACTTCAGCATCGAGATAGTATTGGTACATTGAGTTGAGAGCCTCGGAGACCTCTGCGCCGTTCTCCTTGTTGATACAACATGAGTCAATCCAAATCCATTCGAACTTGTATCTCCGAGCGTACGCACAAGCTTTCTGAATTTTACACCATCCAACCTTTTGTTCGGCGACCTGAGGATATTGCATGTTCTGAAAAGTGACCTCCCCTTCGGTCCATGTGTGAGAAAGGATGGCATATGGAGGTATTTCGGTATCAAACTCGGCCAATGTGAGGGATGTTGTACTGAGAAGACGCATGATATGATGTCTGGTTCCTCTGTCAGAAAACCCTGTACATTTAGCGATGATCAAACGGGCACGTACGTTCAACTTGGATCCAACTTGAAAGGAAGGTGAGAAGTGACAATGAGAAGCACGTGTCGGCCGCGCACTAGTAGTTGCGCGCTCAACAGTCTAGTCTGCTTTTCCGCTTCTCTTGAGCTCCGCCAGCGCTCACATACTGCTCGATTCAGCGCCTAATCTTTCTCGTTTTGTACCTGAATCCGAACTGTTACTACCGGATAACATTTCTGAATCTTATGTACTGGTGATTTCGATTTACATCAGCTCATGGACTGCTTTTTTTAGACAATTGTCAATACAGGGCCTGTCGGTGCTTCCCTCCCTTCACGACATTATATCTATGCAATAGATTTATAACGATACGGATGCAAGGACGTCCAGCTCCCTACCCGAACGCTCAACGCACCCAAATTCCAAGTAGTCCTTCCTATTGGAATCATAAGGCCATGCTGAACGATATATCTGGAATTTTAATCAGACTGGTCGACGCTGATACATGGTTCACTCCACGAAATACGGAGAAAGTGAGAGCCAAGTTGAAGATTTTCCCTCTTTCCGACAACGACATTGAGAGTATTGGTGTCACCTTGGACTCCCTCGGCGAATTTATGAACGGCTATAGCCGTATATTCTTCTCTATTCCCGCCTTCAATGTCACGCTCGTATTTTTCAACTTCGTCGTCGGTGGCCTTTGGGCTAGATATCGTTCGGACTCTCATGTCTGTCCAGGGCTCAGCTAAGCTGCGGAATCCAAAAGCTACAAAAGCTTTGCGGTCAGTGAGCCCCTTGGCGTTAAACCTGTAGATGAGAATACGACTATTACTGGCTGGCAAATCGCCATCATCCAAACAGGAAATGTAAGTTTGTTTATCGTGCCGCGCCTGGAAGTAATCAGCTGGGTGGACACGTTCGAGTGTAAGGCCTTCGATCTCGGTTGACACCAACCAGCCCCACTTTCGAGACGCTACCAATCGTTCTGTTGACACAGGAAGAGGGATTTTCTCAGACTTGGTAAAATAAAAAGCCTCGAGCTCTGGTTTGAGTTCTGAATGTTCAGCGGCGATGTGCAAATTAAGAGCTACCACTCCATTGCCATTTTCCAAACATGTCAGAGTTCTATCAGCCGAACCTCTCCAACGATCGTCATCCGCTTTGAGATTTCGTAGCCAATCATCAGGAATAGCTTCCTCCTTTTCCTCAAGCATGTTTGGATATGAAGCTTTGCTGATAGCTTTGAACGCGAGCCGTGGGGTTTGATTCGGATTGCGCCTCGATCTGATAAAAGTCCGATTTTTAGAGTTTGAGGAATCACTGGTTGGGTAAACCAGTAGTCCAACAGCATTCTCCGTCCCATCAATATCATGGTATGTGACGCACGCGGCTTCTTCTTCAGCAGCACTATACTGAGAATTGAACCTGATCCAAAAGGATTCGGATTTCTCGACACTGCAGCTCGTCGCAAAAGGGAGAAGTTTAATACCACATTGTTGAGCACTGGTTGAGGGATGTTTTGGTCTTCGAGGAAGCGAATTCTCCTTCACAATCAACTCCTGTAGATCCCCTTTTTCGACTTCTGGGCGTAATGGTAATTCCCAAGGGTGGTAACGTACATATCGTTTTGCAGCTACCTTTTTCAGGTATACGGAGATATGTGTACCATCTCTTTCAGACTGACAGTCCAGAGATGCACGAAATACATCAGCATCCCCAGTGGATACAAGAGGGAGATGTATATGTATACCATTGTTGTTAAAGGCGAAAGTTGCGATTTTCTCGATCTGGACTTCAGCAGATGCCCCAACTTCACCGGATTCTCTAAACTCGGACGGAGATCTCGCAAAAAGCCCTCTGTCTTCTTTCTCCTCGGCAGAGGCTTTCCAGGCAAATATACTTCGGTCCTCAGATATCTTGATTATCTCTTGCTGAAGCCTCATGAACGCCTTTACATCTCCTTCGCCATATATTGGTGGCATACTGACACCGAAAATGCCCATCAGGGAGTATGCTTTGTCCTCTGGCCTCTTTGTCTCCCTCTGTGCGGCCCATGACATCCTCTGTGCTATGCTGTACTTTTCGACATCTCATCTCCGTCTTCAAGTACGGGCGAAGGTATGGAAGTTATTGCAGTGATGGCATCACGCAAACCCCACTTGGTACCGATCTCTTTCCAGCATTCATCTAGAAAGACCAAATAGGTTGGTGCGAGCAGTTCTTGTAGCGTCCAGCCTCTTGTAAACCACTTGCTGCGTCTAAAAGCAGATCCAAAAGTCTTGGGATCTTCCCCATGTGGGACATCTGACAAGTATACGTAGCAGACTGCTGCGTCCAAGTAGTACCGATACATCGAGTTGATAGCCTCGGACAGTTCTGCACTACTATCCTTGTTGATGCAACAAGAATCAATCCAGATCCATTTAAAGCCATGTTTTGAAGCGTATCGACTAGCCTTAACAACCTTTTGCCAACCAGTCCTTTGCTTCGCGAGAATCTCTGTTTCGGACCGTGCGACCTCGATCTGTACATTCTCGCTTAAATCCACCAGTTTGGCGGCACGAAGGCATTGGATGTCCTGAAAAGTGACTTCCTCCCTGCCCCAAGTATGAGAAAGAATAGCATATGGTTGGTCATCGACCTCCTCGAGTCCGAAAGTTTTCGTATTTAGAAGATGCATGGTACTAAGTGGAACAGAGAGTAAGGATACGCAGTGAGTTCTACCATCGATGGGACACACCTTGGGAGAAGGAATCAAGGATAAGCTAATTGTGATTGCCTTACACGTGCTGTCAAGAACTTCAAGGGCGACCACAAGATGATATCAATGTCACCGGCACATAAGCACACAGCGCTTACAGTGAGGATAATCTCTGAAAGGAAAAGTAATTGGGCATAGTATTGTTCCAGATACGTCGTCTGTTCACCGTATATATTATTCAAAGCAACTGTAAGTTGCAAGAGGCGTGTGTTTTGTCGCAAGCTTTAAATCGGGCGAATCAAATAGAGTGTAATAGGACTGATATTCTTTTAGACGGCCCACGGGTAAATCGAAATTTTAAGTTGCACTATGTAGAGACAATCTTCCAGATCAAGCGAAGGAGAGTTCCTTAGGATGAGAGATACTTGACTTTGAGAACGACTTTAATCAAACGGCAAACTTTCAAAAATGATGCTGCCCGGCCCGAAAACAAGAATCGGTACGTCCAAGTCCAGTAACATGTATAGTACACCGTGACAGAAAACCAAGCTGAACTCAGCGCTCAGTACGGGTTGGCCAGTGCTCGCGTTTGTTTACGTGCATCACTTCCAGAATAATAGGAAGCCGTACATCTTCTCTGCCTTGAAGTTTTAAAATCTGTTCATGATTAAAGACTATCTCACTAAAAAAATCTTGAATACTTACATTGATCTTCATCCTTGTCCATCCCGTAGTGTCCAGGCACTTATATTGGACTAATTCTCCACTCTGTCTGTGTAGCTCGTAAAACAACTCTTTAAGGAACACACCATGGCTGACGATTGCTATATGGGTGTCTGTCGTGTCTTTGGTGATCATCGGAATGATAAGATCCTGAATGACTCTTTCTGCTCTCCTCGCCACGTCATCTTTGCTTTCTCCCCCAGGAAAGCGGTCAGTTCGATTGTGTATATGCGGGTAGATGCCTTCTTTGTAGTGTTCCTCAAGAGAATGCCCACGAATAGGGTCCGCGACGTACGGTTTACCGTCCGCGTCACCGAAATCGATTTCATGCAGAGATTGCTCTTCGATGAGAGGAGGTGTCGGATTTGCGTGATGTTGAATGGCCTCTGCAGTCTGTCGGGCACGTTTGAGTTTGGATACGTAGATCCTGTCAAATTTCGTTTCATTCTCGGCGAACCATTCCCCAAGCGCATTGGCTTGCTGTTGAAAAGATACTTCGTCAGCGGATTACGACGAGTGAAAAAATATCAGTATTGACCTCTTTCCCTAAAGCAAGGTTGGACATTTGATCACTGAATAACGAGCTTCAGTCGAGTCGGTACTTACCAAGTTCGGATAATTCATCGTCTGTCTGCCCAGCCCAGACAGGTCTCTGTGTCCAACCGTTCTAAACGCCTGAGTAAAGTGAGGAATTAAAACCCACCACATTGCCTTGGGATTCCCCGTGACGAATCTACAGCTGATAGTACGTTTCATGAATAATTTCTTAGAGTAGTGGACAGGCGTACGAAAGTAAATGTTGCCTGTCTTGTCTCTAGCATCAGCGAACTGTCGGTTGTAAGAATTAAAGAAGTTTGTGAAGGGGATAATTTCGCCGCGTTCCGGGCCTCCTGGTTCAATAGTAACGAGTCTTTCCTTCTGCTTCAACTCAACTTTCTTGGATTGCACACGGAATCAAGAGTTTTAGGGATCTCAATTGTGGATTCTTTACTTTTGACACCCTGCTACTATTCCTGTTGATGGTTTCATCAAGCTTCATTTGCCTGAAAGCTGTATCTACACAGACACGATCAACTTAAGTGGCCCAAAGAGGACGGTGGGACGTTAATAAGTGTCTGATCCCTGAAGCCCCGCAGCTAATAATGTCCACACAAATCCATTTCTGACGTCTGCAGGTGAAGCTGTTAGACGAGCTTTACAGGAACAGGCCAATTGGGGCATAAGGTAATTCAGTCTCAAACGCTCACGTTCACGTCAGCTCTTTTCCCCGGTCATGTCCTTGCCTCGTTGCAAGTGCTGTTGTCCCCCTTCTTAGGCTAAGCTACGCTCTTAACTCCCTAGATATACCCCCGGAATCTGCTACATAAGACGACACGACTTACGACTTGATTATGACTTCAGCAGCAGATTGTCCTTGTATGGAGAAGAACTTTGCTGGCCTGCTGCCAGAACCTTGGACCGACTCGGACTTCAACCTAGATTCTTCTGGTGTTGCTGGTTTCTTTGGTGGAGAGGAGGCAATTTCTGCGATGACGACAGTTCATCTTTACCGGGGAGGAGATGGCTAGGCTGGTATAATAGTCCCGGAGGTATGCGAAAATAAAATCCCGAAAATTTCGCTATTGATCACGCTTTCCTCAGGATACACTGTTGCCAAATATTATGGCCGGCTTGCGAGAGCCAGTCTTTGGACGGGGCTTTATCCAGGTTCTAAACTTGATCCTGTCGAGTTATTCGAACTCGGGGGGAAAAAGAGCCCGAAATACTGGGGCGCTCATTCGGGCACGATACTTCCAGAGACGGGACATTTGGGATATCTTTTGATGAAAAAGTGTGAAGCCCTCCCGTTGACGGATAAAGTGGGCAACAGGCAAACGACGCCGACCGGAGTGACAGTTGTCAATCTCGACGTGCCAGATGGACTTGACTACCCTGCAAAAGCTGCTGAAAAAGGCCCTTATCCGAATATTGCTGAATCCCCTCCCCTTCTCTACCCGGCCATACACGATTATTCCGTGTTGCTCACTAGTATAATTCCCATTGGCGCCTCTCTCATTGCTTGCGTAATCAGTGGCATCCTCGGAGATCGGTATGCCGTTGCGATGATTCTTCTAGGAGTCGTCGCCAATGGTTTAACGTGTTTGGTGTTGGGTTCTGGCATTTTAACTGTGAAGCGCGTGAAGCCTGCCTCAGGCGTACCCAAGGGAGATGGGCTATTAGAATCCAAAAAGGAGTTAGTGGTCCTTCTGGGTCCTGAGTCTGCAGTTGCACAAGTGACGAGAGCATCATTTGGACTCCAATTCCCGGAATGGAGTACACCCAATTACCATGATGTCGGGGTATGCTGTATTCTGCAAACGTCACAATTTTTAATCCAACTTCTGCTTATTCCGCAAGCAGAACTTTTCGGGCAATTCATGTTCTTGATAACCTTTGCAGTTTCGTGGCTGTACAACGCATACCTTTCTTCATTTGACAAAGAAGAAATGCAAAGGAAGGTTCTTCTTAGAGACGACGTGCTGAAGATAAATGGAGAGTTAAAAAGATATCAATTCGGAACAAGGACTGCACTGGCTGTCTTTGTAACGTTTGTCCTCCAGCCCTCTAAACCTCAAGCTATGCTTGACCATTTAATTCCAAACAATACCGATGTCTGGAATACTTTCAAAAAGCAAGTGGCGGGTCAGGTTAACTTTGAAGGAGATGAACTTAACATCGATTTTGGAGCTCTAAAAACTGAAGGCGAGAACGGTCTGATGGATGATCTAGAAGATGATGCGCGAGAAGCATACAGAATCTATCGGGAGTATTGTGCATCGCGGAAAACGGAGGAGGCAAAAAAGCCGGTAGAGGAGGTTTAGATTCGTTTAGAAATCAAAATATCACTACGGGACATAGCTTTTGATGGATGGACCAAGAGAACACACTACTGCTATTATAACAGCTATCTAATTATCACTCATACTTCTTGTAGAGAACAATGTAAACCGCCAATGCTGTAAATGAAGCTATACATAAATATATCAAGCTGTACCCTATGCTCTTTCCCAAACTTCGGTATATCCCAAACCATCATTCGATGATCAACCAGCTCTAGTCTACCATTTGACGCTAAATCGATTTTCATCTGCTCTACCTCAAACTTCTCTATACTACAAAGACTTGTTCGCCGGCTTCAACGTTCAAGGATGGCGTCTGCTCGAGAATGTGTGGCAACCTTTACATTTGTACGGTTTTCCGCGAACTCTAAAATGGAATCTGAGGTACATTGTGCAGATTCGCCACGGACAATCTACTAACAACGGCGTAAGTTTGAATGGAATCAAACAGGGTCAGATATTCAAAGGAATCCAACGTAGAAACCTATATGGGCTGGTGGAGGACTTGATTCTCCTTTGTCTGAACACGGTGAGTGTTCACCACGCCAATCGTTTTCCGTCAATTGAAAGTGATCAGGATTAAAAGTCAGTTCTCGCAATGAGAACACAATATTCTCCAATTCATAACGTCACATTTGTCAGGAAGCAGAGTTACTTGGTACATGGTTCTCTAACAGCGAAACAAAGTTCGACACGATCTATGTATCCAAACTCAAACGTGCCCGACAGACTGCAAACGCCATTGAACACCACACGAATACGAAACCCCCTCTTATCGAGCACGCTTTCCTTCATGAAATCAGTTTTGGCGAGGCGGACGGTAAACCGTATGTTGCAGAGGAGACTCCTGGACTATCACTTGAGGATCATTACAAACAAGGCGTCTACCCGCATATACGCAATCGAACTGATCGTTTTCCTGGGGGAGAAAGCAAAGAGGACGTGGCGAGGAGAGCAGAAGAAGTCATTCAGGAACTTATCGTTCCAGCTATCAAGGACACTGCAAATGGTCACATAGCAATTGTGAGCCATGGCGTATTTCTTAGGGAGCTATTCTATGCATTGCACCGACGGACTAACCACAAGTCATCGGTTGAGTATAAATACTTGGATACTACGGGGTGGACGAGAATGAAGATTGGGTTCAAGGTACTCTTGAATGACTTTCAGCAATAAGATATTGAAATATTGTATCCTTAGATCCCTGCAGACAGTCAAGAAGCTTTGGAACCGTCGCTATCTGTTCTGGATGTAACTCACATAAACGTACTCGATCACCTTGCAGGCACTTAGGCTACTGTCAGATCCAGTGGCGGTTCTTTTCGTTTTCTGCTCTCCTCCTTTCTAGAATACAGATGTGGTTTATTGTTACCTAGTATAGTTTGAAGTGTAATATTTGAAGGCTTCTACCAAACAAATCGGATTGGACTCGGAAATTGTCAGGGTTAATAGTTTTATGCACGTACTGTCGTGCGCCCATCGCCGTCTCAAACTCTTTTCTTCATTGGTTAGTCCGATGTCAAGGCGCACTCACTCTGCATCTCCACCACCTCGAAGTCCTAAACGTGCTAAAATCGAACATCTTACTCTGGACAGTTTCAAAAATGGAGTAGTTCTTGCTCCCATGGTTCGTTCCGGTGCTCGTATGTGGTACAGTCAGATAATGCTTTATATGCTTTTAATAGCTGTAAATCAGTTCCGACTCGTCTATTCGCTTTGAAGCATGGCGCTACTCTCGTCTGGGGACCAGAGACTGTGGACAAGGCAATTTTACACGCTGAACGAGTGGTTGACCGTATGAAAAATTTCTCTTGCTTTTTCATGCCACTGATTTTTCTTTGGCACAGCTGTTACGGGAGTGGTCTCATACAATGGCAAGTCCAGAGCGATCTGGACAACTCATCCCGTCGAAAAGCCCTATTTAATCTACCAGATCGGTTCTGCGGATCCGGAACTGGCAGTTCAGGCAGCAAAAACGGTCGTGAACGACATTTCTGGTGTTGACCTAAACTGTGGATGTCCCAAACCTTTTTCGACTCACGCCGGAATGGGAGCCGCTCTACTCACCAATCCTGACCTACTTTGTTCGATTCTAACGGCTTTACGCGAAGCCATGCCTCCGCATATCACTGTGACAGCTAAAATACGACTCTTGCCCTCTCAGGAAGATACTTTAAAGCTCGTAGAACGGATAGTCAACACAGGGATTAGTGCACTCACTGTGCATTGCCGGACGAGGAATATGAGAGATAGAGATCGCGCGATGATTGAGAGGCTCAGACAGATTGTAGATTTTGTGAAGGGTATGGGGAAAGATATTGCTGTGATTGAGAACGGAGACTGTTTGGGTGCCGAGGACGCTAAAAGAGTTCGTGAAGTAACAGGTGAGTCGATACGTTTAATATGCTCATTAACATGATACTCAGTCTCTGCAGGTGCTCACTCGGTGATGATTGCTAGAGCGGCAGAAGCAAACCCTACTTGCTTTTCCTCGACTCCGCTCGTCGATCTTGACAAAAATCTGATTCCCTCCTATCTTCGTGTGGTATGCAGCAAACTCACTCTTCCTCTCTGCTGAGACTGACGTCTATTATCTCTAGGCTAGACACCTCGACAACCACTGGAGTCTTACAAAGTTCTGCATCTCTCAATTCAAGGGACCTTCTGTCAACAGTACGAAAGCTGAAGAAAAACGGGTGCGAGAAGCTGTAATCAAGGCTCGTTCATTTGAGGACGTGACGGACATCGTTGGCGAGTGGACAGGCGAACAAGACTTTAAAGAGATTGTTCGGGTTATCGAGGCTCGGACATCAAGAGAGCACTCCGAGGTTTCTACTGAAACTGATGCTTCAGTCGACTGCCCGTCTGCGTCATCCTCCAGCTCGCAGGCCGAGACTGAAGTAGCAGGGGAATACATTACACCAGAAGGCACTCAGAATCCTGAACCCCCGGGCTCTGGTGCACCGCTCGCGTCCGAAGTGACTCGCGACATTCCTGCCGTCATTTCTGGAGAGCTTCCGTTGACACCTACACCGGCTCCTGCATTGACTGCTTAGTACTTGTATACAATCAATGTCATTGTTATCGCTATTCCCCACATAATACATATACATGTAGTAATGAAAAGATTGCCAGTCAACTTCTCGTGCTTCATCCAGTTATGCTATCACAAATCATCAGTGTTCAATTCCGGTTTCACAGGTTTCCTTGGAGGTGCTCGCAACTGTACGATGCCCTTATATCCGATCCTATATTCCTCGTGCATATCGTCTGGAAGTTCGAAAGGCAAGTCTTGCCGTATAAGCGTCCCCAAATCAACAACGAGTTGCGCAAGTTTGACACCGTCTCGTCGTTTATGAAGATCAGAAGTCGCTGTGAGGGACTTTTGCAAGGATGTAACTCTCTTCAGCGCGGAACTAGATATCCAGCGTTAATTAACCTTGGTGAATGCGAATAAATGGAGGTACAAACGCACTTTATTCGAGTCAGTGCCTCATCCAACTTAGCTAGCTCATCCGGACCCAGCACCATCTTCAAACCCATCTGGTTCTTGGTTTTGGACTTTTCTTCCTGAGAGCGAGAGTAGAGAAATTCAAGCAGAGCCCAGACATGTGGGAGCGGACCCCACATCTTCAGCCGATAAGAGCCAAATGGAAGTGCTGGCTCTCGGCGTACACATTGCTGCCAGAACCTGTCTCGAGTTAAAATATGTTGGTTCGTTGATTTCCTTTGGCGAGCAAGGTGCTTCCTGTAAGCTACCTGGATCCTTACTATCGCGCGCAGCTCGTCTTCGGTCTGTTCAATGATTTGGGGCTCTTCAGTGGTAGTCCCAAGTACGACGTTAGCAAGTTCGCGTTCCTCATGGTCCTCAGCATTCTTGTCATCCTCCGGAGCTTCATCGGCAATAGCCTCTGTTTCATTGTTTGGTTGTTGATCCAAATGTTCAACGTGGACAGAGTGGCTGGCAGCGGCGGATGGTATAAAGGCAGGAGCCAAAGGATTTAATACCGGAAAACGCGTAGAAGGATGCTGTGGAAGTCGTCCCCCAGCTAAAATTGCCGGTATATCTTGTAGATTATCGTAGACAATTCTTCTTGGCCGAAAGCTTGGACGAGCAAAGTCTACACGGCTACTATGCATGATTACGACCATTTCGTCCATCAAAGATTGCTTGGAGCGTCGAACTTGGGAAGCAAGATTTCCCCAATCTTGAGCATAGATATATCCTCGCAATCTAGATGAATGAATGGTAATTTGTGGACTCCATGATGCAACACACTTACTGTGACGAAAATGTACGATCTGGTTTGTTGAGCGAGTTCATGACCTGAAGAATGCCCTGCCTTAAGCCAGGAATATTCATATTGTAACCAACTGCCGACGTTCAATGAAACGACCTAGTGTGACCACGCAGACAGCAACTCACCTAGGCACAAAGCTCGACATCTGAAAATTTATTTGACCATTAGTGGATGTTGATCCGAGCATTAGGATAACTTACATGCGACCAAGAAATACATTTCGAGCTCCTATGTAAGATATGTTCGGGGTTCGACCCAAGTTTTTACGGTCATATAAGAGATATTCTAAGAAAAAGCATAGATGAGAACGTGAAATATGCTTGACAATGATTGTCCAAGCCAACCTGCTCCGATTCCGGTATATACCTGTTCAAGTAGCTTCGCCATTGGTTTTACAAGGGATGATAATTGTATAAAGTTCTTCCTGCTCGCGGTGTCGGTATTGATCTGCTCAAGCAGCCAACTTCTCGGAAGCGTGATATTGTGCAAGCCTCTGTTACTTTGGGCGTGATGTGCTATGATAAGTTCCTTGCACACGACGTCCAGAATATCGCAAAATACACCTATATCAACGGGAACGCTATGTTCTATGATATGGCTAAACATTGTATTGCTATTAGTTCCAGGTCATGGAATAATCTAGGACTTTACCTCAACCCCAAGACACCCATGACTAAGCTGTGGACCCCTGATCCTTTTAGGGCTGAAACCAAGTCATTGGTTACACGGTGCCCCTCCCGGCTGAGATATGAAGGAATTGGATTCATGCGGACGAAAGGAGCGCGGGGGAAATAATGATTTGCATTATTGTCAAACAACAGCGCTAAGGAGGTCAGCCGCAGTAACTGTGACAATGCTTGAGTGGTAGAATCCAGAGCTGGGAAAGACAGTGAGTAGACGCCAATCCGAATCCATTCGCGAATAATACGACAAGCTTTTGGTGCTTCTGGAATCTGTTCCAAATCCAAATTTGAAGGAGTTCCCATAACATGATCGGGGGTAAATATCGATTCATACAATCGTATAAGCCAGTACCTGATACTAGATGAATATCGAATGGACAGTAGCATTTTATAGTTGAAGACCTCACCGCTTCTGAACCGACAATCTTTGCTCCGAAATAAACACATGCAGTACTTGAAGAATCAAAACTTGCTGGAAATGAAGCCTCACTCGAGCGTTGTAAAAAGACGGATCCGGCGAGTGAACGTGTAGGTTAGGACACGGAGCTCTAGGACATTTGCCGCTGACAGAATAGCTCAGACACAATGAAAACGCTTGAGCATATCTACAAGCCTCGTTTTCTGCGTATATCCGTTCGCATAGCCTGGCTGAGAGGTGGAACCGAAATTGTTCGGAGAACTGCTGAGAGGACAATATGAGATCTTGTGTGGCAGAGCCAGTGGAGCATTTTGTATTCAACAATGTTCCTCCCGGAAGCAAGACCTGACTTTCGGAGATACGCTGGAATCCAAATAATTTTGACAACCGAGCAGAGTCTTGGGGGTTTGGTTTCGCTAACACATCAGAAAGTAGCTGGATGTAGGTAGAAAACATCATCAACTGTGAGCTAAGTTCTTGGAGAGAGGTGTAACGGATTTCAGGAAAGTTGGTGAAGTAATGATCATAACATAGCAAAGCCGCTGGAAGATTCTGTTCTTCATAAAAGCGTTTGGCCAGTACAGGTAGCTGGCTTGTAGAGTTACTGGCGATCGCCTGGAACATGCCGATCTAGTCCAAGATTGAGTATGAGTTGACAAAATACGCAGATTCCGCTCACCTCTTCATGAGATTCGCGAACGGCAGGATTCAACTTCGAAGCTAACTGCAGATATTCTGCTGTGAGGTTACCCGCATGTTCTAGAACTACGCCAAATGACAAGTTTTGCCATAGTCCTTGCAAGATACAGTCACGAGCCTGTCGAGCGGCTTTGTCGCTTTCTTGATCTCGGAGGTAGAGTTGAATTGCATCTAGTACCCGACCTTCTTGCAAATGTAATTGGGCAGCCTCATCAAAACGGTCATGAGCTATCAGAACCGCAACACGAGCAACATCAAGATCGCGGTCTTCAAGGTATTCTAGTGTTTCGTCTACGTCCTCAAAGAGGTTGCTGACTTGCCTGTAAACTTGTTAATAAGACGTACAAAGCAGCTACAGCACCATACCTGAGTTTCATTTCATGCTCTTCAGTAGTCGGGGATAGCACCTGAACTTGATTGAAGTAGAAGAGTTTCGCTAGTCTAGTGACATCATTAGCGACTTCAGGTCGAACATTTTCTGGCTCTTGTTTCAAGATATCGATAGCTTCATCGAAATGACTTATTTCACGGTAACACAAAACAGCATCATTAAACTGTTTGGCAGAACGGTACGCTTCAGCAGCATGGAAAAGCTCATTAGCGTTCTTGTAGCAATCACCGCTTAGGCGAAGATAATCTAGTCGTCGCTTCTGTGAGGCCGTCTTCGAGCAAGCCATGAAAGCTTCAGCGGCAGAGCGGAAGAGTTCCGCACGTTTTTGCAACTCCGTTTTCGAGCCTTTTCCAATGCTATCTGCTTTTGTGCGGAGGACGTACGCATTGGCGATGGCTGCACGATCATACATACGGGCCTTTTCATAGCAGAGCTTGGCATGGGCGTACTTTTTCTGATGGAATAGTACGTCCCCCTTTTTGGCCCACTCCTCCGGCGCTGATGTAGTTGCAAGACTCGGAATGTCCATTCCAGGGGTCAAAATCCGTATAAGCTCCTTGCTTTCCCAATAGCACTTGAGAAATGGTCAATGCAGGTCTAAACATTGTTCAATGCTATGCTCACCTTCATGGGCATGCCTTTTCCTTTCTCTGAGGATTCTATGATCCAGACATTTTCTCGGGCCCGAGTTATCGCGACGTAGAGAAACTTCAGCTGTGTTTGTAACAGATAAGATAAGATGATAGGATGGCAGAATCAAGACATACCTCGCTGCATACACTAGCATAGCGAAGTCTATTTCTATCAAAATCTGGTGTCGACGTATCTTTCCCGTTGAGAGTACTAAGTATAATCCTCCACTGAGAAAGTTCTGCTGACGAGTCTCCAAAAAAGTTATAGAGCAACACCTAATTCTCCTGGTTAGCATTCATGGATCATCTCATTGGGGGTAAAGCAACACAAACATCGTTGAACTCGAGACCCTTGCTATCATATATCGTCCTGTGACGAGAACGTTTAGAAATCCGGTCAATTCCGTAAACAGTCACTTACATGATCAAGCCTACGTTTTCGCCAATCACAGCTTGTAACCTCTCCTTCGCAGCTTCATCTCTAACAAGGATGCCTGTGCTAGAGGTGAGATAGGGTTACATGAAAGAGTCAAATGCATTTACATTGTTCAGCCCCAAATTCTATCCTATTCTCAAAATCCCCAAAGACAAAGCTGTCCAAACTTGATTCTAAGCCGTTCGAACTTTCGTCCCAGCCGACAAAATAAACCGGTTTAGGACCTTCGACCACGCCTCTCTCCGGAGATAGCTTGTCAATGGAATCCTTCCAGAAATGAGTGATTAGTTCAATCACAGAGTGGGCGCAGTTGACTATTCCAGAGTGTGAACGATAGTTGATCGCGAGTTGGAAGATCTCCGGTTGTGCAGAGGATTGCCGTGTTGAGCTTTCTTGACGGCGTTTCTCCTATAATCATGAAAAGTGAGGAACGGTTAAGTGACTGAGACTGAGGCCTACCTCAAGCCTCCATTGAAACGCTTTCAGCGCATCGAAGCGAAAAGAACTCCCGACAGAGATGGTCTGAGCAGTGTCTCCCGACCAAAACAGACCATTGGGATCGTGACATAGCGCTCTAAGTACTACAGGTGCATGTTTAGGAGAAGCATTTAGATGTAGGACCCGATCTCACTTAGTGTATCAATCAAGAGGTTGTCTTGAACTTCATCAACGTATCTAAGCATCACAACAGTAATTTTATTATACGACACTTCGGCGAAAGGCAAGGTTTTTTGCACTCACAGATGATCGACTTTCTGCCCAGGTATACCTTTCTCCGAAAAGAAGTCCAAGATAGTGTGTGTCCTGCATACCCATCAATGATTCTGTCTGCATACCACAGAAAGCAGCTCACCTATCTGCGCCATCTATTTGACCATATTCCCTTTTCTTGCTCAGGTAACTTGTAAACAACGTGTACAAGTTTTCCCTACTCTCCGCAAACGTAGAGTGCCTTCGTACGCTCATAGCCTCGTACTCGAGACGACTCAAGTAGTGAACCGTGTCGCCCTTCAATGTTTCTTCGCTTCCTTGGATGATACCTACCGCAACATTAACGATTAGTACTCTTTTATAAAAGAGGGTTGTTGAATACCTAGAAACTCGCTGAATACTAAAGTTGGATCTGTACAGACTTGCAGTCAGCAATTAAGGGATCTTGAATAAAGCATGGCTCACCAAGCCGTTTCACGAGCGACTGTGTGAAGTGAGGCCAGTAATCCCTAAGGAATTGTCGATATGTCAAAGCAGTTACTCGTTGCGAATCAGGCTTCGAACGCTTTGACGTGAAGACTTTCGGAGAGCGGTTCTGCTTGGCGGGTTCGTGGCCGACCATATCTGCCTCCAGCATCAAACAAAGCTGCAATGACATACATGAGTAGAATGAAGGAAGAATCAGCCGGTGACTAACTGTATCAAAAGTCGTAAAAAGAGGGAAATGCTTGTCCTGCAGTTCACTAAATTTCTTGGGTAGATCACCGCTCCAGTCGAGAACATCATCTCTGTCAATCATATCTCCGCCTTCATCGTCATCACCGGGTGCAGCCGACCCATATGTGGCCTGGAGTTCCTCGGGTGACTGGTTGGCAGTGACGAGAGATTTCACAAGAGAAACAAAGTATTGCTCGACCTTTTCAGCTAGAACTCGAGACTGCGTGACGAATATCTGCCTTGGTTTCGGGGTGTCCGCAGGTGCGAGTTGATATGTTCGCTCCACAAGAAGCATCTTGAAAAGGAGGGTTGTGGTTTTTCTACAAGCACCGCTGTCATTTAAGACCAAAGGTGCCTAAAAAAAGAAGTGCGTACCCAGTCCCACTACGCCCTATCACATAACATGACGCAGGGTGCTCGATAATCAACCTTTCCTGCGAGCTATAGAAAAAGGGTCATTTTGGAAGAACGCGAATCATGGTGCTCTTGACATACGAAACGAGATGAGGAAAGGTTGTCTCCACATCGGCCAACATTGCTGTCCTCAGAGTGAGATGACATCGAAAACTTGTTTTCGAGCTTACCATTAAGGACGGGCTGGTAAAGAGTTGATCGATGAGTTAGACTCAAAACAGGATCAAATTGGGCATTTACCTGAGAAAGTACGACAAATTTCTCCATCCTACAGATAACGTCGCTGGTCAAATTTCCTGGTAATTCACAGCAGGCTTCCAAACTTACAAGAATCTCGAAAAGGCCTGGGCAGTAACCCTCAATGAACTATTTCCGCAGCTGACAAGAATATCACTTACAGGATGAGTATCCTCAGCTAACAGGTTAGGTAAGCCCTCTTCGTGCAGCTGGGATTCGGGAAGCGGCGGCCAAGACTCGGGAATGAAAGTTTGTCCATCCGATTTGGGTGCACATTTACGGAAGGCACATCTACAGGGTGCGCAAAAAACTTAGATAGGAATTCACAAATCATGGAGATACATACCGTTGCTTGTACTCTTTCCCTTTTCTTTCCAAGTGTCGTCCTATAGACTGCCACATGCGCTTATCCATCTGTGCGTGAGTATTGATTCCGAGGACTTTGATAGCTGGTAAAATACACTGCGTCAGTCAAATCCAAAAGTCACGATGTTGCATGCGAACCCTGTTGTTCCTGTTGGTAATTCGGTCAACATAGAACATAATCGTAAGCATCATTAGAACATACCTGATTTCCGCTGGAGATAACATCAATTTGATACTAGAGACAAACATAAAACTTCTACCTCAGCGGAGGGTCTGTACACTCACGATTAAGCGCAAGTCGCCGGTCAACTTCGCCTCGAAAATCGGAACTTCAGTTCCTGGACCGGCAAGCCTCTTTTGGTTGTCGTCAGAGAAGTGACCATTCGATAATTCTCTAAACGAAACTTTTAATAAAAGGTTCATTATTTAGGACTGACAGTTGCGCACGTTATTTTCTTGACAATGATGTCAAAGGAAACTTTATCCTTCTTGTATCTACCGCGTAGCTCACTCTCCGCATTCTGATTGATAAGAATGGTCCATGCGCCAAAACCGGTGACGCTATCGAAATACAAAGCTCTGGGGAGTAAATAAGAGACATGGTAACGGGCGAGGGAACAGACTTTACGAACGATTTCATTGGTTGAACCTTTGGGTATGCAGAAGGTGCCGAAACAAGTTCCTCTACCAAGCCAGCTTCGGGCGCATTATCCACCGGACGTTGAACGAGGCTGGGAACGACAATAAAAGACGGTTTGATTCGTTCTGCAACACCCTCGAATTGCAAAATGTCGAGGTAAAACTGCATGATCTAATCAGTTTTGAAGTTCTCTAACCAGTGGCAGCATTCTGCTTACTTCAAGGAAGATCTTCTGTTGAGCGAGGATAGCGACAACAGCAGTGTCTACGTCCTTTTTGCTCTGAGGAGTCTTGAGATTTAACTCGAGGTCTTGGAATAGTCTTTCATCCAAAGCCCTGGATTTCACCTCAGCTCTTTGTTTCTTCTTTCGTTGTTTCTGGCTGGTTTTCACAGGCTCTCCAGAGTCAACGCTAGTGGAGTCGGCCACGAAATCAAGAGAACAGAGAGTCTTGATCAAATCTGGGACCTTTGGAATGACTCGGTGACGGAAGGATAGGTCGATATCTCGTTGTTGAACTGGCAGCGCATCTGAGGTGATAAAGAATTCGGACAAGTTGAGCAACAGTTCATATTGCAAAGATGTGGCGTAACGGTGTGGATCAGTGGGAAACGTTTCAATAATCCATCCTCTCAGAGCGTCAATATCTTCAAAAAGTGAGACAGCATGTGGCGGATAATAGAGAACGCAGCACGTACTCGAAAACAAGAGAGGTAAAAAACGAACTTTTTTGTCTTCAATCAACTCCCTGAGAGCGCGCTCA
Organism: Stygiomarasmius scandens; assembly: GCA_037954225.1. Lineage (NCBI taxonomy): Eukaryota > Fungi > Basidiomycota > Agaricomycetes > Agaricales > Campanellaceae > Stygiomarasmius > Stygiomarasmius scandens. The sequence goes on along the minus strand of JBANRG010000008.1, from coordinate 1,072,891 downwards.
AAGTTGTACTTGTCAATGCAACATTCGAAGTCAGCTAACGCGTCGTCGATAGCTTGGACCGAGGTCAGTCGGTCAATTTCAAACAAATCGGAGAACATCGCAGTCTTTGTGAAAGATACGAAAGGGATTCCATCTTTATATACGAATGAACCTTGTACACAAGTGCCTACAAAATCCGCCCTGCGGCACACGGCAATGAGGCAATAGGCTCTGTAGTAATGTGCATGGGCGTTTATCACGGTGTCTGCAATAAGGTTTGCTCGAGGATCAGTCCAAGCCAAAAAGAGGTTACAAAAGTGAATGGAACTGCACCTTATGACCTCGAGATATAGGGTAATGGTGCCCTCCCTCTCAACAGCTCTGACAGAACCTGATCGCAAAATTTCGCGAATCCCAAATCCAGAAAAAACGCCGAATTCGACCGCGATAGATCCACGTATTTGCAAGTTCAGGCCATTTCTTTAGGAAAACTACTATCCTGAAGACGTATGAGGGTCGATGATGACGATGTTGTACAGCTCAAATCGAGTATTTAGTGTCCTGGCCATGAACGCTAGTCGCAGTGGTCGGATATGTGGGTGAAAAATCTTCACGTGCCTGAAGTTCCGCGTTTCTGAATCTCACTAGCACTAGCACTCCTCGAGCCTGAGTCTGCCTGACTCCTGCCAGCTCCTGCCTCCCTAAATCTTCAAAAGCTTCACTCTCCAAGCTCCAAGGACCGAGACCCGAGATTGCGTCCCAAATACAAGGAACATCAACACCCTTCAAAAACCTTATACAAATCAGGCAAGTCCGCAACTTGCTCCACATCCTCATCAAGTAACGACTTCAAGTATCTTCTAATTGTCGGAAAACCCCGCTTCTAGACCGGTTTCGCGAGTCCAGAACTGACAATACGAACTGCAAAGCCGGTTATGAACGATATTCTGGCCTCTTGAATTGTGGATGTCTCAAACCTTTTTCAACTCATGCCAGAATGTGAGCCGCACTGTTCACCAATCCTGACCTACTTTGTTCGAGCCTAACGGTTTTACATGAAGCCGTCCCTCCGCGTATCATCGCCACAGTCAAAGATACGAGATACTCTCAAGCTTATAGAAATTAGTTCACTGTACATTGCCGGACGAGGAAAATGAGCGATAGTGAAACTGCAGGAAATCGTGGATTTCGCGAAGGGTATGGGAAATGTGATTGAGAACGGAGACTGTTCGTGCCGAGGACACCAAAAGAGTGAAGTAACAGGTAAGTCAATACGCTTTTATGCCCATCAACTTGATGATTGCTAGGGTGGCAGCATTTTCACCCACTCCGCTCGCCGGTCTCGACCGAAATCTAATTCCCCAATTTCAACTAGGTGCGTAGCGGCTTCGTCTTTTCCCTTAGCGACTCATCGTTGGCGAATGGACAGGCGAACAAGATTTCAAGGAAACTGTTTGGGTTGTCGAGGCTCGGACACCAAGAGACTACCTACAAGCTTCTACCGAAACCGAATGCCTGCCCATCTACGGCATCCTCTAGTTAGCAAAGCGACGCTGAGGTACCAAGTGAATACGACGCACTAGAAGGCACTCAGAATCTGGAACCCCTGGCTTCCGGTACACACCTCGCAGCCGTGACGGAGTTTATTTATGTCTACGCCGGCTTCTAGGCTAACTTCTTGATAGTGCTCTGCAACCCGTACGCGATCAATAGTATCGTTAGTTCCTACATAATATGCATCATTGGAGAGCAAGATCAAACTTCTAGATGCTCATTGGCAAGCCTAGCATGTGTTATTTTTTTCATCAAAACAGTTTTCGCAACAGGTTCTCGGTGAAGCTCAAAGTATATTCAGTCGATAACAATTTTACAACAGTATATTTCCCTATATCTCAAGCATATCCGTTATAGTATGACCACAGTTATGTCGGCGGTTTTTTTATTATAAGGGAACTCGGAACATCGAGTCCAAGGTGCGATCGGCGAGTCAACTCAGTCGTTGTGATAAGATTTTCGGAGCAGCTTCTGCCTGGGCAAGAAATGAGAACGTATGGTTGATGATTCACGACAGACAAATAACTCACGATAAATCCGCCCCTCTTCTTTTTCTCTTGCGTTTTGACTAGCTTTCACGTCCATCTGTCGAAAAACTTCTTCAGAAAGTGCATATCGCTAGGCCAGGAGAGGGTTTTGATGCTATTGGACCAGTTGTAGACTGAAAGTGCGTGCGTCGAGGTAAGGTTGCAACCTGAGCCTACCATACTCCAGCGGGTTCAGTGTACCAAAAACCGTCGTGTCCCAGCTATAGGATTCCAAACTATTCCAAATCGCCATCACAGTCACGTGAGTTTTTTTTTTTTTTTTTTAAATGCCGTCTGATACTTTCGTGTTCTTCTTTCTCTACGATGGCAAGATACGTAGTATGCGATTGTCCAAGAAAGATATCTTGACCGATTTCTATGATAATCTCAAGGCACTCCCTGGCCTCTCTCTTTCGTCGGAACACTTCTTGCGTCAACGGACCGCTAAAGACGTGACTATTCGTGCACTAAAAACCCCTTTATCTCTCAACCCCTCAGCGGACGAGATTGCAGCAGCTGCCAACGATGCTGAACAGAACATAGACATATTTGGATACTTTTGGGATGCAGTAGCGCCATATAACGACCATAACGCAACCCCCGAGATTGTTCACTTCTTAGTAACAGTCGCACCGCTTAGTACGTTCAGCTCTTAATGTCTCTTTATCCTCGCAAATATTCGGTCCTTGACAAACTTTCTGAAAGAGAATCGGAAAAGCCGTGCGAAGAAATCTGGTGGAGGACACTTGTCAGTGTCCTCTCTCCTCTCCGTTCCTGAGGCCGTGGATGCATACACCCATGTGTTTTATTCTGATGTAGTCTCTGCGATGGTTAATACCCAAGGTTGCCACGTTAAGCTACCTGACAATGTAAGAAACCAGTTGCATATCTTTGTATAGGACTAACGTTTTAATTTATTCTAGCGTCCTCATTTGGCTTACATCTGCGATGGAGAGGAGTCTGTTGTTGGATACTTGAAGGTTCTGTCTCCGAATGAGAAGGATGTGATTGCATTGCTTCAGGATAAAGCTGACATCGCTCTGTTTTGTCTTCCTCACCGAATCCTTGATATCTGTGGACATTGTCTTGGAGTCTTCAATGCTGATGGATTATCTCTTGATCAGTCAGAACTCGAAGGACACCAAGTTGATGCTGCCATCCAGCTTCTTCGTGCAATCTCTATATTACACTCCCTCCATATCGCACATCTTGACCTCAAGCCCGATAACCTTCTATGGTGTTCCGCAACTTCATCACTCAAGGTCATGGACTTCAGCGTCTCTTTAATTCGTCCTGATCATACTTCCGTCATTAAGGGCTTTGTTGGCACTGTCGGCTTCGTTGCCCCTGAGGTTGGCAAACAACCATTCAACCCATTCGTCGCGGATGCCTGGGCATGCGGACTGAACATGTGGTCAATGGTTGAGCATGCCCCGCGATCCAAACTCCAAGTGTTTGTTCGTGATCTTGCAATTCAGATGATGAAGAATAGGCAAATAACTGTTGAAGACGCCCTTGGGATGCTAGACACCTTTGTCGCTGCCAAGAATAGTTATGAATAGGCGAAAGCCAATCCACTCCCCTGATTCACTGTGCCTTTGATATCTGTTTGAGTATGAATTATATTATGTTAGACTGACAAGTAGTGTAGAAGTAACCGTGCACTGTAACTAGAATAGAACGTAGTAAGCTTACCCTCCGGCATGTACTCGTGCTTAGTATGTTTTGGTCTACGATAGACTCTCGAGTTTACGCCGGGCCGGTAAAGCCGGCTGGGAACAAGTCCACATTTTCATCTAGTCCGCTCCGAGTCGTCGACTCTCGACTGAAATCTAATTCTCTCCGATTCTAACTAGGTGCGTAGCGGCTTCCTTAGCGACTTGTCGTTGGCGAATGGACAGCTTTATTAAAAGAAAACGTTCGGACTGTCGAGGCCCGGACCAAGAGATCAGCTACAGGCCTCCACTGACTTTTTTTCATCAAAAAAGTGTTCGTATATTCGGTCCGTAACAACATTACAACGTATTTCCCTACATCTCTAGTATATCCGAAGTGTTAAGCTTTGGTCGTATAGGTTTTCGACCAACAGCTTTCTTTGCATGTTCTTCTACGATATACTTGTGACTGATGTCGAATTCATGCTTCATCTCAGAGGGCAATTGAAACGGTAAATCCTCTTCTATGCACCTTCTTACGTCAGAGATGAGCTGCCTCAGTCTATGAAGATCCTGAGACGAATGAACGTTGGATTGAACATTAAGAGATGTCTGAAGGGTCTTGATCTTCTTGAAGGCCCCACTAGATTGAAAAAAGGTCAAGAATAGTAGAGGGCATTATCAAAACCAGTGAAGTACCTTATTGCAGTCAGTTCCTTGTCAAGTCTATCCCACTCTTCACGCTTCAGAAGATCCTTCAAGTCACGGTTCATTTGCTTCTTGGTCTCGTGTTTCCTATCCAATGTCCGAGCGTTCATGAATTCAAGCACAGCCCAGACATGTGGAAGGGGACCCAGCAACATCGTTCTGTACTCTCCTTTGGGGACACAATCCAACCGATCCATGCATTGTTGCCAGAAATTGTCCCGTATTTCGGCGTGCTGGCTTTTTGACTGCCTCTTAGCCTTGAGTGAACTGTAGGTTCGATACGTGCTTTGGATGAGAGACGCAGCCTGGTGTTCTTCTTCCGTTGGTTCTGATATTTTGAACTCCTCGCTCGCCGGTAAGGGCGCACTGGGAAGTATCTGTACTGCCACGTCCTCAACCTGTTCGTCGTCAGCACTTTCTGACTCTTCGGCCGCTGCTACATCCTGCTGTCCGCGTGCGTTGAACTTCGGGACAAAGATAGCTGCAGATGGGTTCAGCTTGGATTGCGATGCATTCAGAGTATGCTGAGAGCGAACAACATCGTCACCCAATATTACAGGGAGGTCTTCAATTTTATTGTAGATGATTTGACGAACACCAACGATTGGATGGATTCGACCAGAAACACGGCTCTGATGTAGAATTTGAACCATTTCATCCATTTCGTTCGCAGCGATCGATCGTCGGACAGCAGTCGAGAGAGAATCCCAGTCAGCCGCTTGTACATATCTAGACGGAGTCGTATGTAAGAGATTGGCTAAGTGTGCTGATAAGAAAACACACCGACTATAATGGGAAGAGAAACTGCGTTCCTCTCTATACAAAGACACCAAAGTCTTAAGGATTTCCTCTCTAATGCCCTTGACGTTTAAGTTGTAACCCGCTGTTCAGACGCGATATCAGATCTAGTTTCAGTGTACGAAGTAAGCTGCTCACATAGACACAGCGCACGGCAACTGTGAGGACCGTTTGTTAGCTCTATGCTGAAACATGGAGATGAACAGGAGTGATCTCACATTCGCGCAATGTATACATTACGGACTCTAGCGGGGACAACTCGCCAATCGGAAAGATTTCGCGACTCGTACAGCAAATGTTCTGAATCGAAGCGAGTTGAGACCCCAGACAACGTTTACTTTCATCACACTTACCAGCATTGACGCCGCTATAGATTTGCTCAAGAATATCGGCCATCGGAGAGACCAACATGCGCAAATATCCCACTTGCCTACTCCTGGCAAGATCAATGTTGATTGGTTCCAGAAGCCAACTCTGAGGGAGGGTCACATTGTGAACTGATCACGTTGTGCACAACCTGATATGACTAGGTTTCTGCAGAGGCGATCCAAGTTGTCGCAAAACAAGCCTATGTCCATCGGCACTTGATAGTTTACGACGTGTCTGTAAAATACAATGTTAAAAATGCAATTGGCGTCGACAGTCCACTCACCTGAGGGAAAAAATTCCTGTAACAAGACACGCCCCTTTCGATCCTTCAAGCACCTCCACCAATTCGCCAGCAATGTATCCACCACCGCCTCGTATCAGCAAGTCCGGAGGATATAATCGAACATATTTACCCTGATAAAGGTAATGTGGTGCAGATTCTCTATCGAACAGAAGTGCAAGAGAAGCAGCCCGCAGCAGATCTGACATGAAAGTCGCAATTGGCCAAAACCCAAGGTTGTATATGAAGTGCTGAACCCAATCCCTGACGACGTGATAAGCGCCAGCCGCTTCTGGTATCTGACTGAGATCTAGTTTTGAAAAGCTACCCATGAGGTGGTTAGGGGGGAAAAGCGCTTCATAGAGACGAATGAGCCAGAACCTTAAATGAGAAATTTAGTGCAAGGTGCTACCACAACGAGCATAAAAACACACTTTCGTTCACTTGCCATATTGTCTGAAGAAAACCCTGACGAATGAAGGGTTTTGAGTATTAAGATTTGCTGAAGATGAAGTCGGATCCGAATGTTGTAATAGGATGCATCCAATGACGATTGCTCTATATGAGCATTGGGACATTCCTTGCGATTGCATTGCCCGTATACTGAATAATTGGGACAAAGCAAGAAAGCCCTAGTATGTTTGCACTCGTTGTTTTCTCTCATAATTCGATTGCGAAGCCTCTTATCGACATGGCCGCGAATTAAGTCGAGAAGTTCTCGGGGTGACACAATGTGGTCTTGGTCCGAGCCGCCAAGGAAGGAATAAAGATAGCTTCCTCTCGAAAGCAGAACTTGGCTCTCGGAGAGTTTTTGAAATGCAAATAATTTGGCGAGATCGTCGGAATCTTGTGGGTTGGACTCGGAAATTACATCCGACATAAGTCGAATATACGAGAGAAAGCATTCCAGTTCCTGGGCCACATTAATGGTAGATAATCCTTCCAATGAGGGAATTGAACCATAGTAATGATCGAAACAAAGGATTGCAGCCGGTGTGTTGTTCATTTTTAGAAAGTCATTCGCTTGCCGACAGAGTTGAGTAGGAGGTTGCGCTACTATTGTCTGAAACATATTTATCTAGCAGGTATAAATCGTTTTGAGCGCTTTCGTGGAAAACAACCATGTCCCAGCTCACCTCGGCATTGAAGAGACGAGAATCACTCTTTGCCTTTGACGCCAATTCTAAAAGTCGTAAAATCGTGCCTTTCGACTCGGAATCTCGGGCAGCTACACCGAAAGATAAGTTTTGCCAGAGGCCCTTCAGAATACAATCGCAAGCTTTTCGAGCAGATTCTTCATGGGCGGGAGCTCTCAAAAGCAGTTCAATTGCCTCCAGAACTCGACCTTCCGCAAGACATAAGTCGGCGGCTTCTTCGTATTTCTCGTGGGCAGTCAGGACAGCTGCACGGGCAATATCCAGATCGCGGTCAACAAGATAGTCTATCACTTCTTCTACGTCGTCAAAGAGATCGCAGGCTTGGCTGAGACCGAGGGTTACTTAGAGGAACAAATTCAAAGAGACAAAGGAGACTCACTAAAGCTTCTTCTCGCGCTCGAAACTAGCAGCAGGAAGATGCTGGACTTCATTAAAATAGAAAAGTTTTGCCAGCCTTGTTACGCCGTCAATGACATCCTGATCCACAGAAGTGGCTTCTCGTTTGATAATGTCGATTGCCTCGTCGAAATAGCCAACATCGCAGTAGCACTGCACCGAGTCCGTAAATCGACTTGCATTTTCGTATGCACGAGCCGCCAACAGTATTTCATCCGCATTCCTGTAGCAATCACCACTGAGACGAAAGAAATCTAAACGACCCTTGCGTGACGCCGATTTGGAACAGCCCTGGAATGCTTCAGCTGCAGAGCAAAACATCTGTCGGCGAATTTGCCGGTTTGATTTTGTATTGGTGGAAATTGCCTGCGCTTTTGATCGAAGAATGTAAGCATCTGCAACTGCAACTGCCTTGGGAAGAAGAGCTCTTTCAAAACAATGCTTGGCTTGTGCGTATTTCTTACGCTGGAAAAGATTTCTCCCTTGCTGAGCCCATTCCTCAGCAGTGGAGGAAGTAGCTAGCTTAGGAGCATCCAGTCCCGGTGTAAGGTTCCGGATCAGATCCTTACTCGTCCAGTAGTGCTAACACAGTCAGTATCAGCACTAACTAAATACAACATATTAGGCAAGCTCACCCTCATGGGTTCGCATTTCTCCGACGAATCAACTATCCAGATATTTTCTCGGGCCCGTGTAATGGCAACATACAGAAATTTCAACTGATTGACAAGGATAGGTTGATTGATAGAAACACAAAGAAGGCGAGATATAACAAACCTCGCTGCAGATACTAGCGTATCGTGATCTGTTCCTGTCGAAATCTGGAACAGCCAAATGTTGGTCTTCAAGGGCATTGAGAACAATTCGCCACTGAGACAATTCCGCCGGAGAATTCCCAAAAAAGTTGTAGAGTAAGACCTGAGGCAATAGAGTTAATGTAGCAGTCATGTTTGGCATTCAAAAAACGCACGTCATTGAACTCAAGCCCTTTACTGTCATAGATCGTCCTTTTGGAAGTAATCAGCCCGAATGTCTATCGATGACACAAAAACTCACATGATAAGACCTATACCTTCGCCCACTTGTGCCCTCAATTTCTCTCGTGCTTCATCATCTCGTACCAGAATACCTTTACAAATATTTAGCGGGACCACCAAAATAAGTAAACAGTAACCTACATTGTTGAGCCCCAAATTCTATCCTGTTACCCGAGTCGCCAAAGATAAAATGTTCCAAACCAGCGGCATCTTCGTCCCAGCCAACCAAGAACACGGGCTTCAATCCATCAACAATACCCCTTTCTGGAAGTAATTTGTCTATAGAGTCTTTCCAGAAGAGGCTGATCAGGTCTATTACAGAGTGGGCGCAGTCAACTATGCCGGCATGGGAACGATAATTGACGGCCAGCTGAAAAATCTCCGGCTGAGGAGTATTTTGGGATTGCCCGTCTGTACGGCGTTTCTGAGCGACTAGGTTGAGTACATGCAAAAAAGGTGGAATGTTGGACTTGCCTCGAGTCTCCATTGAAAGGCTTTCAAAGCATTGAAACGAAAAGAACTGCCGACAGAAATTGTTTGAGCAGTATCTCCAGCCCAGAACAAGCCATTCGGATCATGACAGAGCGCCCTCAGAACTAGGAGGAACAGAGTTAGCCTATTAAAAAAGAATGTCTTCATTTACACAGAATCACAATTCACCCAGTGTATCGATCAAAAGATTGTCTTGGACTTCATCCACGTATCTGCCAAGGCTGTGCTTAGTTGCAATAAAAGCGCAAGACCAAACTCACAAATGATCTACTTTTTGCCCAGGCACTTTGTGCGACGTGAAGTAGTCTAGAATAGCATGAGTCCTGGTGAAACATTAACACCGATTTATGCATCTGTCTAGTGAACTTGCCTGTCTGCGCCATCAACCTCGCCGCGCATTTTCTTCATGCCCAAGTAGGCCCTGAATAGAGCATACAAATTGTCCCTATTTTCGGCAAATGTCGACTGATTTCGGGCACTCATGTTGCGATATTCAGAAGAAGTCAAATAGTGTACATTGCTGTTCAGGGTCTCTTCAGAACCCTTGATCACGCCTGGTTTGTAGATCAGTTACTGACGAGCGCGCAAAAATGAGATAGTACCGAGAAACTCGCTAAAAACCAGAGCCGGGTCTGGTGCAAATAATTTTAGGACTAAAAATGTTGAAGAAACGACGATTAATTACCTAGGTGCTTGACCGAAGACTGAGCGAAATGAGGCCAATAATCTCTCAGAAAACCATCGTACGTCAGAGCAACCCTCTGAGAGGCGTTTGGAAGAGATTTAGTGCTTGCTGACATTCTCGTCGTCTTCTTGGCAGAATTGGTACTTGCCATGTCAGCTTCTATCATCGAACACAGCTACGATAAGATAAGTAAAGGGAAATGATGGATAGCAGACGGGTCTTACGCCGTTGAACGTCGTAAACAATGGAAAATGCTCGTCACGAAGCTCACTGAATTTATTCGGTAGGTCACCGCTCCAATCCAAAATATCGTCCACATCAATCATATCCTCGTCATCTTCCAGATATTTTCGAGAGGCTCGAAGCTGACGAAGTTCGTCCAACGATTGGTTAGTTGCCGAAAGGGATTTGACAAGAGTGGAGAAATATTGTTCGACTTTTTTCGCCAATATTCGAGATTGAGTAACAAAGATTTGTCTTGGTTTCGGGGCGTCACCAGCAGCTAGTTGGAACGTTCGTTCAATAAGGAGCATTTTGAAAAGAAGAGTCGTAGTTTTCCTGAAGGTTCGTTAGCGACTCTATTGTTTTATCATGCCAAAGTCAGTGGTAACATACCCAGTCCCACTCCGTCCTACCACATAACAAGAATACGGATGCTCTATGATGGCCTTTTCCTGAGATCTAATCGAGAAACGGTTAATGATGTATAATTTACTTCGACAACTTGCAACGTACGAAACAAGGTGGGGAAATGTTGCCTCCACATCGGCCAAAATTGCTGAGAAATCGTGAATGAGGCGCTGTGGAACTTGTCCATGAAATACTCACTGTTCAGAAGAGGCTAAAAGAAGTTCAGTTTAAGAACGAATTAGTCGAGAAGATACTCACCTGCGAGAATACAACATACTTCTCCATCCTGAAACATGTCAGTCAAGGAGACCGGCTGCCTCAACAAACATGAATTTCACTTACAAGAACCTCGAATGCACCTACATGGTTTCACGCGTAAGCCGATTTCAAGTGGGTTCGATATTTACACTTACAGGATCAGTGTCGTCAGTAAGCAGATCCTGTGGATCCATCTCCTCGGCAAGCTCAGGTAAGGGCGGAAATAGTTCGGGCATGAACGTGTGTTCGTCCGAGTGCGGGACACGAATCCGTCGTGAGCATCTGCCAGTTTACTGTAAGCGTTCAGATAGTAGACCAAGTACCCGGAGTATTGACCTCTCCCTATAAACTTTGCCCTTCCTTCCGAGATGCTTGCCAATGGAACCCCAAAGACGATCATCCATTTGCGCATGGGTATAGATCCCAAATACTTTGATGGCTAGTTGCGACAAGATTAGTATATATTTTTGGTATGAATGAGATATCAAACCTTGTTGCTCTTGCTAATAACGCCTCATCGTTAGAGTGATATTAATGTTACTGTGGAGAACGCACCTCGTCACCAGTGGGCACTATATCGATTTGATACTGAAAATATAACCTCGACAGCTGTAGTTGGTTTAGATTCAGACGCACTCACGACTAAACGCAGATCCCCGGTCATTTTGGCTTCAAAGATAGGCACTTCAAAATCCACGCCTTTGAGCCTTTTTTGATTGTCGGGAGAGAAATGTCCATTTGAAAGCTCTCTATAAATGGAGTGATCAGATGTGGACCAAAGTTCGAGTAGTGTGCCTCACTTGATTTTCTTAACGATAATATCGAAAGAAGCTTTTTCCTTCTTGTACTTGACTCGTAGATCATTGTGTGCATTCTGGTTTATGAGAATTGTCCACGCGCCGAAGTCGGTAACACTATCAAAATATAAAGCCCTGGAAGGTAAGTTAGAGAGTGATAACCTTGGGAGGAACAGAGATCTTCACGATTTCAATGGCTGGACCTTCGGGTACACCGAAGGAGCTGAGACTGTTTCTCCAAGGGAGCTTACTTCGGTTGTGCTATCTACTTGAAGGGGCTGAGTATCGTCCAAGACAAAAACAGAGGATGCTTTAATCTTGTTGGCGACATCTTCCAGTCTCAAACTGTCAAGGTAGGACTATAGGGTAACTATCAGAGATCTACATGGTTTCAATTGGTACCGTTGTTACTCACTTGAAGGAATGTCTTCTGGTGAGCGAGAATAAGCAAAACAGCATCATCTGCGTCTTGCTTATTCTGAGGCGGCTTGATGTTTAGGTTGAGGTCTCGAAGTAAATTTTCATCCAGGGCCTTGGATTTCATCTCTGCCCTTTTACTCTTTTTCTGTTGCTTTTGACTTCTTTTCGCAAACTGCATATCCGAGGAGTCCACGTTAGGATCGTTCACAAACTCAAGAGCACAGATAGAATTGATCAAGTCTGGAACCTTGGGAATGACTCGGTGTTGAAAGGATAGGTCAGCATCTCCTTGCTGGAGTTGTAGCGCATCTGAGATGAGAAAGAACCCGGACAGGTCGAGCAACAATTTATGGTGTAAAGATGTGGCGTAATGTTGTGGATCAATAGGAAATGTTTCGATAATCCAATCTCCGAGATCTCTAATGTCTTTCCAGAAGTGAGACAACGAGACAACCGATGACAGACAAGAGAAGGTGGCACATACTCGAGAACAAGAGAGGCAAAAGGTGGCTTTTTTTGTCTTCAATCAATTCTCTGAGAGCGCGCTCGAGGCTGTACTTGTCGACTGCGTACTCGAAATCACCCAACGCATCGTCGATAGCTTGGACAGAAGTCAGCCGGTCAATTTCAAACAAATCGGAGAACATCGCGGACTTTGTGAAAGAACGAAAGGCAAGGGAATCTGTCTTTATATATGAGTCTTGTACATACTTGAGTGCCTAAAAAATCCGCTCTACGGCACACGGCAACGAGGCAATGGGTTCTGGCGATAGGCTCTATAGTAATGTACGTGGGCGTTCATCACGATCACTGCAATAAGGTTTGTTCGATGACCAGTCCAAGCCAAAAAGAGGTCACAAAAGTAAAGAAATCCGCACCTTCTGACCTTGAGACATTGAATAATGGTGTTCTCTTTGCAGGAACCTAATCGCAAACTTTTGCGAATCCCAAATTCGGAAAAGAAAGTGCCGAGGTTGTTCGTGGTAGATGTAAACTAGGCATTTGCGAGTTCTAGCTATTTCCTCAGAAACACTGCCATCTTGAAGACATACAAGGATTAGTGATGAAGGTATTGAAGGTAAATCAGTGCATTGCGTGGTTGGACAGTGAAAATTTCCACGTGGCTTAGGCGAATTTATTTCGTCGATTAGTTTTTCCGTTCCCTGAGCTCTTCCTAAGACCCAGGGATTGCGTTCCAATACATGGTTCCAGCATCTACTATCTATAGGTAAACTAACAAGAATATATATGGCAAACGTAAACCAAAGTGTTAACACCTTTCAAAAACCTTGTACAAATCAGGCAAGTCCGCAACCTGCACCACATCCACATCAAGCAACGACTTTGGCGCCAACAAGTATCTCCTCATTGCCGGAAACAATATATGCTGAATCTGCCACCTCTCAGCCTTATCTCCCTCTTCTTCTTCCTTTGTCATTTTACTCGTACCCGAGCTCGAAGATGTAGAAAGGGAGGGCTCTCCTGCTACAGGTCCAGGGACGTAGAAATAAGCCAATTCCCGGAGGAACGTATCGAAGCATTCTATTTCGGAATTCCAGTTCACCTATTATAAGACCATGTCAGCGTTTGGACGTCATGTCAGATTAGGTTTGTGACTTGCTTGAGGTCCAAGGCGCATCAGAAAGTGAGGAAGTTTGTCAAGATTGGGGGTGTAGTCCCTCAGCAGAAGAGGAAGGCTTTCCACAAGACCGTTTGGAGTTATGTTTAACGAGAAGTATTCCGCTAGCATGTCCCGTCTCGCTTGAAGAGCTTTCACGATTCGCTATAGAACAACAGGTTAGACGTCATATACATGATGCGTGCCAAAAAGTGCTCACATCAACTATTTGCGGCTTTGTCAATTCTGTTTCTTGACTGATATCCTCGGCCTCTACAGCAATCTCCACCAACTTCTTCAGCGGTGGAGGAGGGTCCAACTTCAGTCTACTGAAGTCGCCAAATTGACGTAGACCCAATTGATAGAACAATTCTTCTCTGTTGATAGAAGGGTCAGCAACACAATGCCATTATTGGAAAAGCCGAAATTAGGGACTCACGCAAAGGCCCCATGATTCACTAGATAGAGTTTGGTCGAGTACTGGAGCAGAGAAAGACATCTGTTGGTATCAACAATGCCAACAAAGGTGTGTTTTTCGAGTATTTCCGTGAGGGCTGTACAATCAGATTAGCTCGATCACTCCAATATCGATGTTGAGCGGGACGCTTACCCTTGTGCTTCCCCTTTACCAGTGCGCTACGCAGGTTCTGGACCGATGTGAGGAAGCATTCCGACTCTTTGATCTCTTTGTAACGTGACGTCAACTGTGTCGATGGCGTACCAGGTGCACTAGGTTTCTTTTTATCAGAGATCTGAGATGTATTCACCACTGGGAACATCGAGTCCAAGGTCCGATCAGCGAGAGAGGTCCTAACTTTTTGATGTGAATAAACTTTTTTTGGAGCAGCCTCTACTCGGGTAAGAAATGAGAACAAGTGACTGTTGGTTGATGAATAACTTACGACGAGAAGCTTCTTCTTCCTTGTCGCCTTCGGCCTCGCTACCCACCTCTCGCTCTTTTCCCTTTCGTTTCTTACCAGCCTTCTTCTCGTCCGGCCCCAATGTGCCTCCTGTTAGCAGCGTCTTCAGAGCCCGTAAGTTACAAGGCTCCCCTCCAGCACTGTAACGACACACCTGATACTCAAAAGTCCTTGATTGACTTTTTTCCGCGAGTTTCTCTTGCATCGCGTCGCATACCTTCATGGTGGTCTCCTCTTCGTTCAGAAAATGTACTTCCTTCTTGGTAGGATGTACGTTGACGTCTACGGACCGCGGGTCAATCTGTAAACTATTGGCATTTGTTCAGCAAAAACGCTACGACAATTCAACGAAATTTGACCTAAGGTATATGAACGGGGACGCTCCCTTTGGCAGCACGCCATTGTACACTCCTTCCATCGCTCGTTTGATCCGAGATGACTCTACCAATCTATCTGCCGCGGGGAGTCATCATCTCAGTAGGAAGAGGTCAAACGATAGCGCCACTCACGGTTGATGAACAAAAGGAAAATCGTCTTCTTTGATTGATAGTTGGCGTTGGTGAAATACGCTTCAGAACTCCATGACTCGGGGTTCTTGAGATCATTTCCTGAAGATGCGGTAGTATGCAAAAGTTCTTTTTGTATCGACTGCCCATACAGCATCCGAATGGCCTGAGGGATCGTTGATGATGCTGGTGTACTTAGATCTGGGGAACTCGAGCCTCCCTACTTGCAGACTACGTTAACGTAACAATTTTTAGAACAAAGCAGGAATAGAAACCTTTTTGCACACAAAAGAGGCCTTGGGATTATGTACTGCATACTTAGTCAAGACATCGAGAATGCGAGAGTACTCTTCTGACGTGTTGCGTAGAGCTGACAGACGAGTCGGAGTGTTGAAAAACAAGTTTTCTATCTGGAAAGAATTGAATGGCGATCAACTACCTCCAAAATGAATACGTACAGTGATGGTAGTTCCGTCATTTCCAGCACAGGGTTTGGGTTCGGCTACTTGACCAGGTTGGGCAGGTACGAGTTTGCCATCCGAATATTGGGCCCTAGAGATGGAAAACCGTTACTGGCAACCTGCGAAAAGTTTCAACCTTGCTTACCTGTAAGCACAAGTCTCAGTTCTCGTCTTGGTGACAACTGAAAGGTGAGAGACATGAGACATTGACGCGAGTGCTTCGCCACGGAAACCGTATGTGGTTATACGAGACAGATCTGAGAAGGTGGAGAGCTTTGAGGTTGTGAATCTTTCTGCTAGAATTGGTAGGTCTGATTTCTACGGAGAAGGAGACCATTGAATTTTAAGGTTTACTGTCAACGCATTCTAGAAACGCACCCGGATTCCACAACCATTGTCTTGAATTTGTAGCAGCTTCAAGCCACCATCTTTGACGGTGACACGGATACTAGTAGCTCCGGCATCAAGTGAGTTCTCTATGAGTTCTTTCAGAGCTGACGCAGGTCGGTGAATGATCTACGACAATGAATGAGTCAAAGCAATATGTTTCGAAGGAGAGTCAGTTGCAATACTTCTCCGGCAGCAATGCGATTGATTAATGATTCCTCGAGACGGCGTATAGGCAGAGGAGCTGGTGGCTCATATGAAGATTCTTGGTCGTTGTCCATGGTGGAAGTTTGAAACAAGTCATGAACGCGGGAAAGTTGCCAGGACGCGTCGCGTCCAACGCACCACGGTGACATGAAGATCTTCAAATGGATAAATATACTGGGACAGACATCGCGCAAATCATGCGCCGCATCGAACTCGGTTGATTGCAACGACATCGAGACTCAGGGTTCAAAATTCTTTCAATATGGTATGGATCGTAGAAGTAGTGTACAATATTTAGATTGCATTGTCAAGGATTTTGTATCTATTCGAGACTGTAAAAGCAACCAGAATTATTATCGTCAAGCACGATTGCTTCTTGACTACATACCTAGCAATAGCTTCAACTTCCACTAGAACATCCTTTGGGAGACGAGCGACCTCAACCGCCGATCGTGCGGGCTTGTGGGAGCCAAACGCTTTCTCGTAAATCCCGTTGACAACAGCAAAATCATTCATGTCTTTGAGAAACACCTAGCATAGGATCAGTCATTATGCCCCAACAAATAGGGTTTTCATACAGTGCACTTAACGACTTTACCAAGCTCTGAGCCTCCGGCTTCGACGACAGCAGCCAAGTTTTTTAGAGCCTGCGTGGCTTGCGCTTCAATTCCCTGGACGATTTCACCAGTAGCAGGATCGATAGGGATGCATCCTGAGCAGAAAAGCAAGTTTCCAGCGGAGATGGCTTGACTATAAGGACCAATAGCGGCGGGAGCATCTGAAAAGATCATCAGGGATCAGATCCCAATGCGTCATACCTTGTAGTACGCACTGGAAGTAGAAACGATCTTCAAGGAAGGATGCGTGCTAGCAGAAGACATTGTTCTAGCAAAACAAACGCGAGTTTGAAGCCTGAGAGCAGAACAGCTGTGAGCAGCAAAGATATTTCGAACGGTTCTCGCCGCGGCAGGCCTGAACATGGTGTCGAGTTCACGCGTTCGAACACTAAAGCTTGTCTTTTCGCTGTCATGTCGGTTACCCAGGCTGCTCTCACCCACACATTTCTCGAAATTTGAACCTCTTTCTGTCAATATCGTTAGCTTATCGAATCTCGATGTTCGGTAAAGTGGATTGATATCGTGTCAGTGCATTACTTATTGTCAATGTGTCCAAAAATTGAACATTGCAACTGCCTATCCGTTTTGCCAGTCCGTTTTGCCAGTCCGTTCTTCCAGACTGTCTCTGCAGCTTGGACATCTGCATATTGGCCTTGATTAATGATTGATAAAGATCCCGTCTCTCCAAGTTTTCACTCTCTACCCACCATCTAGCCGTGTATTCCTCCTCCAACAAATACCTCTTCAAGCTGTCTCTCATTGGAATCATTTGCGAGCCAGGACGGTCTCACACTGTAAAAATTTTACCTTTCTCACCATTTCTGCTGTCCGTGGATCCCCACATGGACGATGTCTGCGCTATGGTCTCATTTACTAAAGGACTGCGCTTGCTCTCAAGTTGATCCGATAACCCTTATTGTGCCCGAAGAGGATGAGCATTCATACAAAACCAGAGATGATACGGCGTCAGGCTAGGCTCTGATGGACCTCTAGAGTCTATATGACAAGAAAAATTTCATGCTTACTGGCGTATCTTTAAGCACGCTCCCGGTATTACGAGATTTTAATTAAATCTGTCTCCCATTTCGATACTTCCCCGGACAAGCCCGCCTTGAAAAGGTATCTCTTCCCATACTCCCCTTCTCCACGGTCCACCGGAGGAGAAAAAGGTCAAAGTCGTTCCTGGCTCCATTTCGACGACGTCAGCTTCTTGCATTATGGAACGCGACTTGATGATCGCATCGACGTCCGTAACTGATGAGCTCCATCCCGTGCGCAGATTTTCGCTGCTGTTTCATGTTTTGTACTGGTGTGCGGCTATTCGCGGTTGCTCTGTAGTATAGTTTTGCGACGTGTATCGAGATGACGGGATGATTGACCTGTTCAGTTGTTGTGCACAATATCTCTCTAGTCTCCGTATTTCCTCAAAAGTGTACAGGCACGCCTTTTGCCTTTTAAGAAATTGTAATTTAAATCTCTGTCAACTCATTTTGCTCCCGACACGTTGGCAAAGTCCGGCGGAATTATTCTTGGGGAAATTACTCCTTTGGAAAACATATCGTGGGCGAGGAATGCTCGAAAGGAAAGCAAAGCCGTCGTCTAGCGACGAACCACTGCATGGGATCATCACGTGTCATCAATGTAGAGGATTGGACGGAGAAAGAGGCTTTACTTATTACATAGACTTTCTGTCAAAGTGTATTTTTACTTCTTGATATCTTTTCCATCTCTTGTTCTCTACTTCATTCCGACTTCTTCTGCCGCCTACAACTTTCTACTCCGCTTCTACACTCATGTCCAAGGAACGACCTATGTTCTATGCGGAACCCAATCGACGCCGCTTCTCAGATCCTTTGGCCGCTGCGCTTTTGCCCCCGCCCGACGAAACTCCAGAGGACAAGGCAATTCGGCTGAAGCGCGAGGAAGACGCGAAGAAACGCAGCGATTACATAGACGAAATGATTAGGCAGGAAAAGCTGGAGCGCAAGAAGAACAAGGCTGAAGTTAGTGTTTTACTACTGGGACAATCAGAGTCGGGCAAGAGTACTACATTGAAACGTAAGTTTGCATTATGATCCAACCTGGGCTGCAAAGGGGCTAGTTACTGTGTTGTCGAAGCTACCAGAGTGCTGTTGAACGTTACACTTGGATTGATTTACGGCACGATTACTTCCGGTGTGCACAACAGTCGCGCTCGCAGCCCGGAGGTGAATCCCGCTGTCTGACATCTTCTGACATCTTATTGCGCACAGAGTTCCAACTACTGCACTCGCCCTCAGCTTTCCACGCCGAGCGTATTGCTTGGAGAGCGGTTATCTATCTAAACCTGGTCAAGTCGATTAGAAGGTCAGGAGATTCTTTTCCCCACATTCCATTTCGGTCACAATAATGCTATTATCCTCAGGATACTCGATGCACTGTCGCCGGAAGCTGACTACGAGGATCATGACGACGAATCCCTTGAGACGGCTACTGTCATAATTTCTTCGAATGGTCGGCCCCCATCTGCCATATCGAGCACAAAAGTCCCAAACTATGACGATTATCGTCAGCGTCTGGAACCTCTCATTGAGCTCGAAGAACGGCTGACTCGACTGCTCTCTTGTCCAGAAGAGGAAGAGCCTGTTCGCCTCGCCCCAAACCGAAGTAACGGCTTCAACGCACTAGCGAATGGCAACATTTTCGTAGGAAACGGTAGACCCACTCCAACTATTCTAATCCCGGACCGGAATCATTCTCAATCTCTTCCCGTTTCACCTCTCAACGGGCACGGTTCGAGCCCGACCTCCCAACCTTCTTCCCAACCTTCCCCCATTGGGTCTGGATCGTCATCAAGGAGTAAAGAAGTCGCCGTGCACACGTCCACTAATTGGAAAAAGGCATTTTCGCTGGGTAGTCGGTCTAAGAGCCCGAAGAGCGCGCATTCTGGGGAGATTGAGGGATGGTGGGAAGATCCTGACGATCCGGTTCATGCGTTGAATGCGTGTGCTCCTGCTATGTTGGATTTGTGGAGAGATCCACTAGTGAAGAAGAGGTTGCAGGAGAAGAGGTTAAGATTAGAAGAAAGTGCCGGCTTGTAAGTTTTCTTTTTTGTTCTGGTAACTGGATTAAGTCAACACCTGTTCAGTTATCTGGATGAGATCTCTCGTATCACTGCGAAGAAGTATATACCGACGGACGGTAAGTGCATTAGTACCGAATTGGAAGATATTCTAACGCTTTAAATAAGCCGACATTCTCAAGGCCAGACTGAAGACGATGGGCGTCGTCGAGCACACTTTCACTATTCCATACGGCAACAACAAAGGTGCACGATGGAGAATATACGATGTCGGCGGTGCTAGGAATCAGCGCCACGCTTGGGCGCCATATTTTGAGGATGGTTAGTTCTTTTTTCTATTTACGGGTGCTGTTGCGCCATATTTTGGTGCCACATCATACCATCTCGCCGCTATCAGCCACTCATCTCCAACCAATAGTGAATGCGATTATCTTCCTTGCTCCTATATCGGCATTTGACCAAGTCCTGACCGAGGTACGAAAATAGTTGAATTCTTTCCCGACTCAGATCGCTAACAATGACTATTAAGGATCTCCGAGTCAACAGGCTGGAAGATTCTCTACTGCTTTGGAGAGCCGTAGCTTCCAACAAACTTCTGGTAAAAGTGAACATTGTTCTCTTTCTGAATAAATGCGATCTGTTGCAGGTATGATACCCGTCGTCTTTGCGATAGCAATGCCCTCATACTCTTCTAGGCCAAGCTGGACGCCGGTGTTCGGCTTAATCAACACATGGTATCTTATGGTAACAGGCCCAACGATTATGAATCTGTTTCAAAATGTATGTGTTTCCGTTTCACTCCTACAAAAAATTTCTTGACATACTTCCTATAGATTTCAAGAACAAATTTTGGACTATTCATTATTCTGTGTCACCAGATAAGGAACGCGAGTTATACAGTGAGTGCTCACCCGCTATCGGATACCTTTGAACAGCTTCCCAATGCCTTTGTCTGCAGTACACTTCACCTCGGTCACGGATACACGTAGGACGGCAACAATTATTGCCGACGGTGAGTCCCTTCCTCGAAGATTTCAAAGACTTGCTGATGCCCCTTATTTTAGTGAGAGATATCATCATCAAGGGCAACCTTCGCGATCTCAGACTAGTTTAGTCAACATTTTCGGTTTCCAATCTCTTTTGTCAGCTATTATTATACGACCCTTTAAGTTCCTGAATCTTCAAACTATTTCTTCATGCTTTAGACATTTCCGCTGTTTCCCATGTCATCCCAATGCTCATTCATCACCGTTGCTTTTACATTCGTTACATTACATTACATTAATATTCTTTAATATTCTCGCTCATCTGTTGCTGTCGTCGTTTTGATCTGCATGTGTCATATAACCCTCACATTTTTATTTTGTATTTGGATTGGATCTATCCTGGGACGCTTCCTTCGATACCTACTTGTACTTCCCCGCAATTCACACCATTTTCACAATCCACTCTATCCTTCCAACTGTCCACATATTTGGCAGATTCATGTGGAATTGTTCCCATTCTGTTTCGCACATTCAATGCTCCTTTCCCCTTGATTTCGAGCCGCATATTTCCCGCCTCACTTTCGCGCAGGCTGGGAGCTGAGATCTATCTGCTCAAGGTCCTGCCGACAGTTCCGGTCCGATGGTGGAGGAACTCAGTCGAACTTCAAACCACAATTCCGGTCCAGACATTTATGAAACGCTGCTTTATAATGCGAGATCCTAAGACACCTGAGGTATTCAAAGCTGTGTCCTTAACTTGTTGCAACCATGTACAACCACGTAGCACCGACTGTTCTCAACTGTCAGACCCCTGTCTTCAAGGCTTCTTCTCTTTGCAAAGAAGTCGCAAGGCATGTTTCTTGATAAAATGTTCATGATATCAAACGTCCAACTCTCCCTGCGACCCGAAAACTGCTAAATCCGGCCTTGAGCTAGCTGATATCACCGCTATATCACGATGATCACTGTCCTTGACGAAGCTCACAATCTGTTGATATTCCATTAGAATGCAACCAACACGGGTGTGCGCTACGGAACCCGACAATCTGTCGGCTTGTCGAGTAATAATAGTTCCCATGAGTGAGAGTTCCAAACTTTGGCGTCTTGATCCTTCACCACCACTTTCTCTCTTTGTTCTCTCTTTGTTCTCCTTCATTCCTTTCATCTGGATTGCATTATTTATTCTTAATCTGCCTTCTTCACGTCCTGGTGACAAGCAACTGACTTTTGACTTGAGCTCATACTAACAAGTGAGTGTTTCAATCAAGTATGTCGTGGAATGATCAAGATGACATCTACTTTTTCTCCTTGGTTTTCTAGCGTCTTTTTTGTGCTTAAACCCGACCGAAGTTCGGGTTGTTCTGCTGGACGCAACCTCCGCAGAATCAAGACAGATATTTCTCTAGTCCAAGCCCTCAGCGACGGCCAAAGAGGCAAAAATATCAGTGAAGGTATTCATTCCATCAAGCGATGTCACGACATCATGATTCCTCAAACCTATTAAATGGAAGCACAGGTATGAAATTAGTTTTTCCCGTCGAGTGTCAACATAAAGTCGACCTGGTTTTCTGTGTTGCGGAACAGATACCCCTTCTTTTGGCATGACAAGTGGAAATAGTCCTGCCCGTCGTGGCAGCGATGGCGCAGTACGCCCTTATTCCATTTGTATCATAAGTACTCGACTCACATTGTATCTAGGGCTCGACCGCTCCTGCAGACAATCAAAACAGCGATCCGTCAAAGGGTAATGCATCTTCTGATGACCAGGTGCGTCTGTATTTTTCTCCACTACATTACGGATATTGACTGTTGTACTCGATTCAGTCGTCTGGAGACGATCAAAACAAATCCTCTGCCAATTCCTCATCGTCAGATTCTTCTGTATGCTCTCCTTTCCTTGAATCCGGAAGCATTCTAAAATTTACCTAGGCTCCCAGTCAATCCACAGGCGAACCGAGCTCCGCTAGTGATTCGTCATCTCCATCACCTCCACCTTCTGATACCGACGGAAATCATCAAGTCGATGACAGTAACGCTGGAGGTGACGGGCATTCTCAGTCAGGTAGCAGCTCTCCAGATGGCGGTGACAGTAGTAAGGGACAGCAGGGAACGGAGACGAGCTCGGCTAGTAGTAGCGCGCAACAACCCGACCCTACATCGAGCGCCCCGGATTCTTCGGTCACCCAAGCCGCTACCAACAACCAAAGTGCAAGCGACGAGAAAAACCCAGACAAGAGCACTGATACATCTGGTTCACAAGGTGAATCATCACAAACTGGAACATCGCCCTCCTCCGGCCAGTCTTCCGATGATAATCAGTCTAGCGGTTCTGGAACTGGTATTGGTCTCGGTTTGAATCTACCTGGTGTTGGAGGTGTCTCAGTAAGCGCTGGGAACAACGGCATTGGCGTTGGAGTTGGAGTTGGAGGAGGTAATGCCGCGAATCAGCAACCGTCCGACGGAGGTCAAAATGGTGATTCAGGGAGTAAGGACGGTCAAGCAGCTGATGATGATAACAGTACGGGCTCGAACAACTCAGGCGCATCAGCTTCGGGAAATCAAGGTTCGGACAATAGCCAACAATCGAGTGCTGATGATCAGGATTCGGATGGAAAAGATGGCAAGGGTGATGAGAATGGCGAAAATGGAGATCCGAATGGTGCCAGTCCAGATTCCTCGAGTAGCCAAAATGCTCAGACCTCAGGAAACGATAACACTAGCACAGGATCATCTACCAGTTCTCAAAATGCCGGTGGTATTGGTGTCAACCTTCCTGGAGTCGGCGGCGTCACAGTCGGGTCTGGTGGTATTGGCGTCACCCTTCCAGTTGCTTCTATCACCGCAGGACCTTCACCTACTGAGACTTCTAGCAGCAATGGGAAGGGTAGTGAGAATGACGGAAATGGAGATTCGAATCCGACTGGCGGAAACGGTCAGACTTCCGGAAATGACAACAACGCCAGTGCAGGATCATCCACCAATTCTCAAAATGCCGGTGGTATTGGCGTCAACCTTCCTGGAATCGGCGGCGTTACAGTCGGAACTGGTGGAGTTGACGCCTCTGTTGGCCTTCCGGTGGCTACTGTTACTGCATCTCTACGTCCTCCGCCTGCTTTTACACCTATTGATGGAAATGGGAATGGTGGCCAAGGAGATGGAGGCGGAAATGATAATGGTAACGGAGGGGGAGTCGGGATCGGTATTTCTGGTCCAGGTGGAGGTTTAGGTGTCTCAGCGGGCGGTAGCGGTATTGGCATCTCTGCCAGTGCCGGTAGTATTGGTGTCTCTGCTACCGTTCCTGTAATTCCTCCGCCTACTGAAACAGCTAGTAGTGGCGGCCAAGGAGCTGGAAATGGTGGCAAAGGAGATGGAGATGGAAATAGTGGTGGAGGTCTTGGAATCGGAATCTCTGCTCCAGGTGTAGGCATAGGCGCCACGGCTTCTAGTGGTGGTATCGATGTCACTGCTAGTCTGCCAGGAGTATCTGCTAGCATTCCTATACGTCCTCCACCTGCTTTTACTCCTTTCCCACCAGATGGTGGCAATAATAGCGGGAATGGTGGTGATAATAACGGTAACGGAAGTGGAGGAAATGGCGGAAACGGTGGTGGTAATAACAACAATGGAGGTGGAGGGAATGGCAACAACGGCGGCGATGGTAATGCTGGAGCTGGAAATGCAAGCGGCGGAAACGGCAATAATGGAAACGGGAACAACGGTAATAGCGGAAGTCAGGTCGGCGCGTCCTCTACTGTTAATGCCCAGCCTCCTCCACCTACTTCTGCTCCAAGCAATGGTGGAAGTGGTAACCAGGGTGGCAATGGTTCTACTGGAGGCGTCGAAAATGGTGGTACTGATACTGGCAACAATGCTGGACAGACTACTGAAAGTCCTTCTGGTGATGCCGGCAACAGCTCGAACGGTCAAGCAGGCTCGGAAACTCAGTCTTCAGCAAACGACAATGGTACTGGATCTGTTGTGGTTGCTCCCACAACTGGAGTAAATAATGGTGGTGACGGTGCTGCTGCTGGTGCTAGTAACTCTGACGTTGGATCTGAATCTCAATCAAGTAGCACAGACCAGTCAAATACTGCGACCACTACAGGAGGTAGTTCAGTGCTAATCTCTCCCTCGTAAGATTTGACAGACTGCTAGGTAGTCCGTAACTGACTTGCTTATCTCTCTCAGTGGCGTGCTTATAGGTGATGGGGGCCCAGAGACTATAACTTCAAGCACGCCAGTCACCACGGTGTCTATTCCGACAACCATCATTACAAACGTAAACGGTCAACTGACAACTTTTACCACCACCTCAGAGTCGACCTCATTCTCACAATTTACCACTACGAGCACTCGACCTCCGTTACTCAGTCCAAGCAGCGTTCCGTCCAAGTGAGTCTATACTGGTTATCAGGTTCTGAACGTGTGCTCATCGTGTACCAATTCCAGTGGTTCCTCGAGGGGACCAATAATTGGTGGAATAGTCGGCGGCGTTGTGCTACTGCTTCTAGCGGTCCTCGCACTCTTCTTTTGTCGCCGGAGACGACGCGGTCGTAATCTGTCTTTTGAGAATGCATCTCCCTATCCTCGTCGTTCTTCCAGAGATCTCGAGTCTCCACCTTCTCCGTTATTTAATCCCATGGCGATGGTAGCCGCGTCTGCTCGGCCTACACCTGAACCTATCAGAACAGAACCGCTGACCTTACCCCCCTTCTTCGACCTTAATGACACTACCACGACAATCAAGAAACCCGCTACGTTCAAAGAGGTCAATACGGGTGTGACCAGTACGCCTTTAGTAGATTTGGATTACCCTTCGGAATCTGGACACTCCTTCGAAACTGCCCGGAGTAACTTTACCTCCCTTCACCATGCTTCAACTTCCCATGCTGACCCATTCGCTGATCCATTTGCGAAAGCACCTGTCTCACCTGTCTCACCGACCTCGAGGAATCCTTTTGCTAACCCGCTTGTTTCGCCACGCAATCCCTTTGCTTCTGCGCCTGCTGAAACCAACCCTTCAACAAATGCGCCAAGCCTTGCATCACGGAATCCCTTTGCTGATCCAGTGAACAACTTGATTTCTGCATTGGATGCTCCCGGTCCCGATACTCGCCTTTCAAAGGCATCATCAGGAGGGAACCCTGAGGTGAGCGTTCTTAAATCGGAGCTTTAAGTCTTCAAGTTACTGATTCATATTTTTCTACCAGTTCGGATTTGCCATGTAGTCATGTCCTGTTGTAATGAACTTTGTCTGTATGCGGTCTGTGACCTAGAACTTTTTTGATTCATGCCGGCTGGACTTCAGACATTTCATATATATATATATTGGACAATATTTATGTATTCGATATCGCATACTGCAATCAATGCAAGACTAGAACGTGACGAAAGAACAGCTCAAAGCAGTGGCCAATGGTCGATGACCAAGAATGCAAGTCAACAACCCTAGATTAGGGTTAGGACGATGATCCAGCATAAGAAAATGAGCCCACCCAGCCAGAGTGGCCGATGTGGGACAGGGAAATATTAAGACGGTGCATAAGCATGAGCCTATACAAACCGCAGACACCCTCTGTATGGACAAGGTCGCCGTGCTATGAAGAATCTCCACGGCCCACAAACCCGGGGACGTGAAGGGGCCTGTGCTATCAAGGTAAGTATGAGGTGCTACGATCTTGAGGCATGGTATTTATACCCTCAGTTCGCGCACGGACCACTTCTTTTTCGCGCACGGACCATTGATGTAGATTTCACGGTGTACTCAACGTACATGCTTTTAATCAAGTACTTCAAAGCTCAAAGAAGTGAAGAACCCTATCCTCGTGCAATGGAAGATTATGGGGACCATCTTCAACGCTGTACGCTTCCAGTTGTCCACGTCCATACACCGTATGCGTATACAACGCCTCTGGATCACTATCCTCTGTATCTGTCGGGACCTCACTGATACCGAACACGTTAGTCCATTCTTTGATTTCTTCAGCAAAATTCTGATAATTCAACGTATCGTCTGCTGTCCCGTGCCACAATTGCATCTTTGGACGTGGACCAATGTATCCGGGAAAGGCTGCGCGGACTTGATTTCCCCATTGTCGACCTGTCATGATGAGTTGTCCAGCAGCACACTGGTCTGACCATCCCCTGATCCCAGTGGGGGAACGGAAACAGCCAAATGCCACACCGCTGGAAGCTGCACCTGCCTTGAAGAGTTCTGAAAAAGCATCAACTCGAAATCTACCTCAAATTCACTGTAAGCATACCAGGATAAGACCCAAGCATAACCTGCAATTGCATTTAGTGACTTTGTTCTTTAAATGCTTCGTATGGATCCACTCACGTTGGTCATCATTGCACCGGACGACCGTCCCGTCACAAAAACCTTTCTGGGATCCACGTTCCAATTTCTGATAGCAAACCGAATGGCCTTCCAGACGCCAATACCAATTTGTCTAACAGTTTTCCATCATGCTATCAAAATGCTCACCGAAGCAACACCCAAACTATCCCCACCTGCATCATGTTTCAACGTCTCGGGTGTCGACACATCCCAGCATTTTGATCCATTCACTCTGGGACAATCGCCATACAGCAAAATGAATGACTTTTTCTCCTCAGATAGAGCAGGATATTCCGTGCTGTTGAAAAAGTCTTGTGCTGTACCACCACAATAATGAAGTGCCATGATCAAAGCTGGGTTTTTGGCAACATTAGCGGGAATGTATGCGTACATCCCGACATTAGTTGGGTTGGGGCCTGGAGGGATGTTACAAAATCGGTATAGTGAAGTAAATAAAGTAGGCAGGCATACCAAAGTCGAAGACCTGGGTCAATTCGCTGGCCGGGGGTAGAGGAACATGCTCTGTACTAGATTATTATCCAAAAAAAATATGTTCAGCACTCGAACAGCTCACGTTTTTGACTAGTCGCAACGGCGAGGACCGCTGAAAACGCACAAGCCAGGAGGTAAAGAAGAGTACAGACCGTCATGTTTGGCTTGAAAACATAGTCATTCCCGTTCCTTGCAGTTTTTATGGGGCTCCGTACTGCAAAGCATCGAGGTCATATGCCTTGAGGTTAGATATTGCAAAGGAAAACTTCTTTGCCCTGAATGAGGTTGGAACTCAATCTATTACTCCGAGATTCAACCAGGGCGGCCTGACCAAGAGTCAAGTGAGCAATATGGAACGGCAGAGCCAAGTTTAACGCGCAATTGATGTTATTTTCAGGCCAGGTATATGTACTACGGAACATGCGATGCTTTCATGAATCTACAGAATTGTTCTAAAATAAACAAAAATGAATGATATTACATGCAACAGGGAAACCGATCGAGAGCAGCATTGACGAAAGCGCCTCAGAGCTTCGCACCATCTTTGAATTGAGCGGTGCGGAGAGGTTGATCTGCGCAAACGTTTGTCAGATACACGTTGGGATATGGCAGAATAGAACTTACAGATTGAGCTGTAAAGGTTGTCGTTGGGAGTAAGACCAGCGTGTGAGTGAAGAGCGCTGGCGTCGACCATGTCAGGCGTAAGCTCCTTTAGTGACCTTGCACCAAGCAGGCGCATGTTCATCTCAAACTCTTCCTAGAGACGACAATGTTAGTTACCAAATAAGATTCCAAAGCACGCAAAAGTACTTACTCCCAATATCCTGAAGGCCTTCTCAACACCCTCTTCACCATATGCACAGAAAGCGTACAAGAACCCTCTACCGATACCAACTGCTGTCGCACCAAGAGCAAGAGCCTTGAGCACATCTGAAGCACGGCGAACACCACCATCAACAAAGACGGAGAAGTTGGGGTTTGGCCAAGGACCACGAGTCTTGAGAGCAGCAACAATGTCGATAAGGTTCTCCAGACCAGATCGACTAGTATCGAGTTGACGACCACCGTGGTTACTGAGGACGATTCCTTGTACACCGGCATCGAGAGCGAGGAGTGCGTCTTCGGGTGTAGCGACACCTTTAAGGATGATGGGCACTACAGAAACAAGGTTAATATGAGCCAGTAAGAGTATTTAGTAACCCACTTTTTGTGATGCTTCGGAACCAGGGAATATCGTCCCAGCAGAGACTAGGGTCAATGAACGAAGAGATGGCACGAGCAACACCTTCGTCCTTCTTTACTTTCATGTTCTCTTGAACCTTGGCACCGGCACCGTCATCGACAAACTTCATCCTCATGTCCTTTTCACGACGACCGAGTTGAGGAGCATCGACGGTGATGAAGAGACCTTTGACGCCTCGTTTTTCGGCATGTTGGACGTATTTCTTGGTAATGGCGCGATCACGGTTGACATAGAGTTGGAGGAATAGGGGCTGACCGGGTTGGGCGGCATCGACAATTTCATCGAAGGAGCATGAGGCGAGTGTGGGGATCTGGGTTTGGGAGTCAGGACTGAGAAAATGTTGGTTTGAGACTTAATAATACCATCTGGATGACGTTGTTTCTGCCAGCTGCCCTTGTTAGGTTAAGTTCACCATCGGGGTGACCGAGTTTTCCCAAAGCCGTAGCAGACTATAAACAAGTTAGAACCGGAGACCGCCCGGGTTAAGCTGAACTCACAATGTAGACTGGGAGCGACGATTTCTGCCCGAGAATGGTTGTAGACCAGTCCACGACAGAGACATTTCGTAGGATGCGAGGACGGAACCAGACACTAACGGAGGGTCAGGGGATCGTATTTCATCACACCAGATTTTACATACCGTTGGAATGCGGCACGGTTTTCACGAATTGTGATCTCATCGTCTGAAGCCGAGGAGTAGTATGCCCACGCTTTGTCCGGAAGGACTACTTTGGCGATAGCCTAAGGGAGACTAGTGTCAAACCACCGCCGCTGTCATGAGAGTGTATGTTAAAATACCTCGAAATCGTGTAAATTAATAATCTCGTCAAGAGGTGGCCGGTTTGCGAGCAAGACTTGTCTTCGCTTCTCTTCTTCTGTTAGTTGTTTTTCGACTTTGACTACTGTTGACGGATCAACGGAGCCAATGCTGAAACAAGATTTAGGAAGAGCAAACCAGACAGCGTGCACGACTTACTGTTTTTCAAGAGGAAGATTGTCGATGATTGCGTTGGGTGGGTGAATAGGCTCGTAAGCTTCTCTGCATCAATATTTTAAGTCCAGAATCTAGGACCAGTATGGACTAGAAAAACGCACGTAGCATCCTTTCCTGCATATTTGAGGATAATTTTGCTTCCTCCGGGGTGCTCTAGAAGAAGGTCAGATAAAGGCAGAGCCACTCAAAGATTGACCTACCATCCAGGAAGTCTGTCACATCGTATACCTTGCCTGTTACACAGACATATAAGTAAAAGGCATCTTAAAAGCAAAAAGGACACTCACCGTGTACGATGATCCAACAGTCATTTCGTGCTGAGTGGTTGGCAATTGACTGAGTAGAAAGAAGAGACATTGTGAGAAGACCGAGGTTGGATTGGGTGCATCTTCGAACCAAAAATGTCACCGTTAAAAGGGCGGGATATGGCGCTCCGAAGAGCTGAGTGGACGTAGAGCCCCGTCGGTGTTAGCACGGTGTTTTGACCTGTAGCCTTTAGAGGATATGAGGACATCTTTCCTCGCTACCGGCTCTCCGACAAGGCTTGGCAAAGATGGCAGACTGAACAGTCGAATTTCTCTAACACCGACAGGCATCAATACCATATTGCGTTTCTCCAAAGTTTTGGGCCATGATAAGCAGCATTCACTTCCATCGAAGCCATGACTTCAGCGTCCCAAAGCCCAGACTCTTTTGCTATCACATGCGATTCTGGCGGGAATCGTCATCGAGAAACGTCGGGGATCTGTGTGCGCACAAGAAATTTTCCATGCAAGTTATTCCGAACAACGGTATGAATTTTGCCGCTTGACGTCGAGATTGGAGACACCCGGCGTCCTTGGTAAACAAGACGCCGATACCTGGACAAATTTGGGGCACGCGTCAGCATCAATGTGGTTCTGGACGAACGTTGTGCAGAGCTTGGTCACAAAAACACGCGTTTCGGCTCTTTCGGGCTTTTTTTGGACACCCTTCGGGATATCGGGTCCTTTTTCTCTGATCCCCACCATCGCTCTGCCTGACGGCAGGTACTAAAGAACGATGACCCGGCACATGATAGTCCAACATTTAAGCAGATTTTCACGTCCGTTTTCCAGAGAATTCTTATCGATATCTCAAGAATAACGATGACTACACCGTACCACAATGCCCGTCTTGACCCCAAGAACTTTTTGGAGGGACCTCTATCAGCCAATCCTGCAACTCGATTGCGTCAAATGCTGGCGCGTCCGGGTATCATCGTACGCCTTTTCGCTTTTCTCTCATTAGCAACTGATGTCCCTTTATCGAGCAGTTGGCACCTGGCATTTTTGACGGCATAAGTACGAGATGCGCTCTGGAAGCAGGTTTTGAATGTCTATATCAGAGGTGGGCTCTCCGAGTTGATAGGTCCTGAATAGTCTACTGATTTTGGTTTATCAGTGGTGCTGCAACCACGGCTTCGAAGCTTGGCCAACCAGATCTGGCGATGGCAACATTGAATGATTTTGTTGAGGTTCGTTGATAAGATTGAATACACTCTGGTTCATTCTGACTGTATCTGGTACAGGCAGCAAGAATGAATTGCAGCATTGATCCCACTGTACCTCTTATAGCAGACGCTGATACAGGGTACGCGTTTTTGTACTGTTCGGCGCCAAGCGTCTAAAAGAAGCCGTAAAATGACAGATTTGGAGGACCTAATATGGTTGCTCGGACTGTGACACAATATGCACGAGTTGGCGTTGCTGGTCTGCACTTGGAAGACCAAGTTCAGACGAAACGTTGTGGACATCTGATGGGTAAAATACTCGTTCCGACAGAAGAATTTGTCACTCGTATACGTGCAGCAGTCATTGCCCGCGATGCTATTCCTGGAGGTTCTGACTTTGTATGGAATATTTGAATTGTTAGGGCGCCAAGATTGCACACTGACAAGGTTCCCATTCCAGGTTATTATCGCGCGAACAGATGCAGCGCAGGGATATTCGATAGAAGAAGCCATCACTCGGTTGAAAGCAGCATCCGACGCGGGTACGATGGACCTCCTTCCAAGTGAATTGTGTATACTCAATTAGTCCTACAGGCGCGGATATCATGTTTTTGGAGGGTGTTAGGAGTAGAGAAGAGCTTGAGTTAACAGTCAAATCCCTTGCACCCAAACCTGTTAGCTTCTATGTCTTTTCTCCTCAATTATGCAGCCCTGACCCCTTTTTGACCCCAGGTCTTGCTTAACTCCGTGGCCGGAGGATTTACTCCAACATTTTCTGCCAAGGAGGCAGGGGAACTGGGTGTTAAACTCATTAGTGCGTCTTGACCTTTGGAGTTTCTCCGCCGGTCGACTGATGCCTTTCCTTATCGGCAGTTTACCCGCTAATATCTGCGGTACCTATGATTCATGCTGTGAGATCAGCACTCAAGTCGCTGAGGGATACTGGATCAGATGAGGTTGCTGCTAAAGGAATGGGGCCAAGACAATTCTTTGAAGTCATGGGTGAGCAATGAATTTTGTTCTGTTTTAGTCAATTCTGATTCTTATTTCGACATCTAGGACTCGATGCTGCAATAGAACTGGATAACCAAGCGGGAGCTTCAGCGTACAAGACGGTCTAGGCTTGCTCGTGGCCGAAGTTGTATCGAAAGTGTCATGTAAATTTCTAGTTGTATGACGACAATATTCAATTAACCCATTCTTCGTCCGTGCTCATTGGAAGATGGCAAGTCCGGAATTTGTGGCACGCTTGGCCTTTGAGCCTTTTCAACCAATGTTTTCTCTTGGCAAATATTCGAGGATCTAGCACCCTCGGTTCGCTTCACAAGAGGTACCCGCCGGGACTAAGCATATGTTGACTCCGAGTACGGTCTATATTTCTTTTAATCATCGGGACTTTGAAACATTGTTCCCATCTAAAAATTTCATGAAAGTGAGTCGGGTTCTGATGTTAGAATTGACGCGAGCGTTGCGATGTTTAAAACCGTTCTAACCCCGCACGCTTTTCACGGGCTATCGAGTACGGTCGCTTCTTTTTCGACACCCTCCTCTTTTTCTTGGCTAGATAGAGGTAATGGTTCTCTCGGGAAGCGAGGAAGGCACTTCAATCCCCTTGGCTTGGCTCGAGAGTATTCACTAACTACTTTTCCTTGGCAGATTCCTACAGTGTTGCACTTGTAGATCTTCAATCCCCGAGGTAATACCCATTTCTGGACGTCGAACATGGTCTGGAAAGGGTTCTTGACGTGACTTTATGAGAAAAAATTGTCCTTTCCGATGCGGTTGTCGACAAAAAGGGCAAAAAAGCTGTCCATTTGACTCTATCCGCCACCACCGCAGAGTGGCTTCCTGGTAAAAAAAAGTGATTCATGCCATTGGTATTCAGAAAAGGGACGTGAATGTTAGCGCCATAGGACCGCAAACTCGTAACATTTCGGAACACTTTTTGGGATACCTCTCTCGCTAAGACCTTATAAAAGAGTCGTTCTTTCGTCAAACGTATCTCATTCGGCTTTTTCTTAGCCTCTCCTATAGCGACTCCTTCCCTGTCTTCTCTGCTTAGCAGAACTCCACACATCCATCCATCCCTTAACACTTCATTCACGTACAATGTCTCCTGCTCTCGACTATTACACTGCCGTTGAGGAAGCCAACGCACGCGCTCAGATTGCTGCTGCCGAGGCCGTCATTGCCGACCCTCTCGCCACACCACCCAGCGAAAGTGTCTACTACAACCCTCGATTGGACCCGAAAAACTTTTTGGAAGGCCCTCTTTCTTCCAACCCCGCGACAAGACTTCGTCAGATGCTTGCTCGTCCGGGTATTGTGGTGAGTGGCTTTCGGATCCTGTTTTGCTTCCGTGGCGTTAACCACCTTCTTCTGTGCCTGCCTTCCCCACACAGGTTGCTCCCGGTATCTGTGATGGTATCAGTGCTCGATGTGCCCTTGAGGCTGGCTTTGACTGTTTATACCAGAGGTAGGTATAATTTCGGCCTACGCTAGTCTAAAACTTTGATTAACCTTTGGCTTGCTTCCCAGCGGTGCCGCTACGACTGCTTCCAGGCTAGGTGGACCTGATTTAGCTATTGCCACGTTGAATGACTTTGTTGAGGTAAGTATTTTCGGCTAGATTTAGCATGTATTGTGCTGATATTTTTCAAAGGCTGGTCAAATGGTCTCTTCTTTGAATCCTACCGTTCCCGTTATTGCCGACGCAGATACTGGGTAAACATTCTCTCTCGTTTTCTTGAAAGCCTTGCCTGACAGCGTTAAAATGAATAGATTTGGTGGTCCGGCCATGGTAGCGCGCACTGTGCGGCAATATCACAAGGCGGGAATAGCCGCTATGCATATTGAAGACCAGGTCCAGACCAAGAGGTGTGGACATTTGATGGGCAAGCAAGTTGTCTCAAGGGAAGAGTTTTTGCAGAGGATCCGCGCCGCCGTCATTGCTCGCGATGAGATACCTGGAGGATCTGACTTTGTGAGTTTGGCTTGTCCCGCCACAAATTAACCTTTTCTGATCCTGCGGCATGTACAGGTAATCATTGGAAGGACAGATTCGGCTCAAGTCTTGGGAATGGAAGAGGCCTTGATTCGATTGAAACTTGCGGCCGATGCAGGAGCGGATGTTTGCTTTATCGAGGGTGTCAAGTCGAAAGAGTTGCTCGTGGACACGGTCAGCGCACTCGCCCCCAAGCCGGTTTTGGTCAATGTCATTTCTGGCGGTCTCACCCCTGGATTCACGTATTCAGAAGCAGAACAATTGGGAGCTAAAATCATCAGTGAGTATAGTTTTTCCGAGACTCCGATGCCTCAGGTAATTAATAGCCACCCTGCATTGCAGTCTTTTCTCTTGTCTCGTGTGTGGCCATGGTTCACGCTGTGCGGGCCGCCATGCAGTCATTGAAGAAGACCGGCAACGACTTTGCTTCGAGTCAAGGCATGGACCCCAAGCAGTTCTTCCAGGTCATGGGTATGTGCAACTGTTGAATTGAGCTGATAAGCCACTCACGCCATTTAAAAAATTTATAGGACTTGACGAAGTAATAGAATTAGACGCGAAGGCCGGAGGGACTGCCTTCCAGCAAGTTTAGATGTAGCCACTAGCATTGCAATCCGATACCGATTTTTTTTAACATTGCATCGTATTATTATACTGGGTCCATGTAGAAGTAGATGGAAATATACGTGTTTGTACAATGGAAGCGTAAAAAGTTCTGACGGGTGGTGAGAGAAGATGTGCATCCGGGAAAAAGTGCCGGTCAAGTGGCTTATTTGATCAGCCAACTTATTGACCCCACTTTCCACCTACGCGCCCTCCGTCCACCGTGTTGCTGAGCATTTCTTTTCAGCTCGGAATAGGGCTGCAGTAGAGCTGTGTTTCCTTCCAACACAATGGTCAAAACAAACAGCACCGATGAGGTGAGCAACTCCGTTTCCGTGCTACCCCCGCCACCCAAAAGTAACCCTCGTCGTCCCAGTCAAATGGCAAGAAGGAGTCCACTGCCAGCAAGAAAAAGGCCATAGATAAGAAAAAGTCAGCCTCGTCAGGGGTTTGGCCCTGCAAGATGAATGGCTGCAACAAGCAGTTTGCCAGGGAGGCTGATTTGAAGAGGCATCAGCGGACAACAAAGGTGCATTCGATGCCTGGCTTGTGAGTGCTTTTTTGCATATCTGAGCGATAATATTCCCTTATGTGTATTCTTACTTCTTAGTGCCTGTCCGCAATGCGATGCAACCTTTACTCGAGTGAGTAATACTATTGCCTTTTACATCGGTGGATCTTCATGATTGCTGGCTAGACGGATGCATTGAGGAGGCATCAAAAGTCGAGGTGCGTCCTGGGCGGCTTGGATTTTTGCACCTGACGCTCACTTTTTGCACAGGCACAATGGTGTCGTCATCGAGCCGATGGACCAGGACAAGAAAGACGACGACGATGGCCACTCGTCTCGGAGTT
This sequence comes from Stygiomarasmius scandens, assembly GCA_037954225.1. Taxonomy (NCBI): domain Eukaryota; kingdom Fungi; phylum Basidiomycota; class Agaricomycetes; order Agaricales; family Campanellaceae; genus Stygiomarasmius; species Stygiomarasmius scandens. The sequence continues at coordinate 1,037,384 of JBANRG010000008.1, read as the reverse complement.
CCAGTGAAACGCCTTCAAGCAAAGGCAAAGAGTCTGCATCTACGTCCTCACTCGCCCAGGCCGTCCAAGGCAAGCCAGGTACATCCGGACCCGCCACTGGACACACAAGTTACTACCGCCAACATACCGCCAACATGAGTCGTACGTGTGTGTCTAGATCGCCTCCTGGCCACCTCTCATGCGATTTCCATCCCTCAGCTTATGTCCCAACTCGCTTAACTGCTGCGCAGTGCGTAACCTTCTTCTTTGCCACCTACTCCATCCTGACTCGTTTTCTTCAAAAGATGGTCCAATGCACACCCATGGCCGGATGGCCAGGCCCCACCACCCATGGGCAGCATGGCCGTCTTTTACATCCCTGCTACAGCTCCATCTCCGTATTACCGCAACAGCAACACGTCTGTGGCGTCGCCACCTCCGGCCTCGGCTTCTTCTTCCCATACACAAACCTCGAACACTACCGACGATAAAGCTTCACGGTCAAGTCCAGAGACTACTCCGTCTGCGAGAACTAGTCCTGCACCTGGTTCTGCTTCTCATTCTCCACAAACGGAAAAGAAAGAAAAAGAGATACCTTCCTCCATCCCCAGTCCTCCTGCCGCCATCGACCCTTCTCTTAATCACTCAAAGTCACCGGAGGCATCCTCTCCCTCCTCTACAAACCAACAAATGGAACAGTTCAAAGAAGTACTCAGTATGGACATTACCCAGAATGGTTTACAACGCGTTCTTGACTCTGCTAACGCCAAACCTGGATCTGTAGAATCGAACACCCATAATGCAGAAAAGGAGCAAACTAAAAACGCACCTGAGCCTTCTTCTGCCGACGATTGGCCCAGAGCTGGATTAAAACCCTCTATTCCTGAACACGGTTATGGCTCTCCCATGGAACGTCCTCAGCCGATGGAGCACATGCTTACTGAGGATGGGGAACCCATGTTGAACCCAGGTTTGACTGCTCCTCCTACAGCACTCTCCGTTTAAATTTAACCAACATTCTTTGGTTTTGATCATACAGCCGAGCTCTTAACACAGGTTGGCTGGGTCGCGCTATGTGATGATGCAGAATCGATATCTGACTCTTCGACGTCACCGCAGGAATCCCTCGCTTCTCCGGAGCCCTCATGACGGCCTTAACGACTTAAACGACTTTTTTTTTGTTTTTCTTGCTTGCCATAATCATTGTCACTCGTTTCTCCAGTCTTCTCCGCTGTTACATGTCACGTTCTTTCCATTTTCTCCCTCCCTTCAATTGTATCTATGATCTACCTACAGTGTCTGAGTGCCAAGTTGAGATGTTGGTGTCGAGGCTTTGGACTCGAGCTGACGATAGCTAGCAAAGAACTGTTTCTTGCCTTTCAGTCCCCTCATATGTTTTTGTTTATCTTATATTCAATCCTGGGTTTTTGTGAGCTTCTATTCATCGGGAATTAGGGAGGCTTATATGTACAACACCCTTGTTTCGTCGTTCTACCCATCCTCCTACCCTTTATCACATTTCCTCTCACGCTTCCTTCTTTCTCCCTTCCGCGTTCACACTTTCATAACGAGTTGATTAAAAAGCTCGCTCTACTTTATTGTGAGTTTTGACCTACTTCTGACTTGTTTATGCCAGAAACTGATGATTGCTAGGGTACTTAATTCTCGAAGGTCATGTACAATACAAGGTGATTAAATCATCTGTCCCCTCTCGAGTGCAGATTTCCTCAACTCTCTGCAAGCCTCTTTAATCGGATTAGATTGAATGGTGTCGAGCAAATAGAGCGAATCTAGTGCAGAGACGTCTATTACCGCCCAACACATAATATTCAACTTTTCATCCGGTTTTACGTACGACCTCGAGATCAGTCACTACTGTCGCAGTACGTTAGATAATAGGTACTCGCGGTTATGGCGTCGCAGATTGCATGTACTAGTGGTGTGGGGCGCGTCTTTTTTCTCAGTGACGCGATGGACAGGAAGAGCGGCATTTAGAAGAGCTTTTTCCCTTTTTTCCTTTCCATGTATCCACTCTTCGACTTTCCGGCGCAGAATGACAGAAATACGGTGGAAGAATTGTATAATATCTTGTACATAGTGCCAATTAAAGAATTAACCACTCTGAAAACGTACTATGGCAAGTGGAGGAATCTTACTCTGGACTCGAGAATAAGGTTTGTATGTAAGAATAGCACGGTCAAAGAACATAAATAGACTGTGAATTTTGATCAAGATCATCACCTCTTTTACTTACCTTCTCCCCATCACATCACATCCCTCTAGTAGTCATGTCGTCCTACTCTCTTTTCTGCATGGGCAATCCCTTGCTCGACATGCAAGTAAGGGATGGGGAGGCTCTTCTTCAGAAATACGAGCTCAAGGCTAACGATGCTATTCTCGCTGAAGATAAGCATGCACCTATGTAAATTGATTTTTTTAATTTGTGACGCGTCGGGATTTCTCTGACAAGAGTTTCCCCTCAGCTACGATGAGCTCGTGAAGAACTACCAAGTCACCTATGTTGCTGGTGGTGCTGCTCAGAACGCTGCCCGTGGAGCTGCTGTGCGTTGAACTTTCTGATATCCATAGATTGATGCATTCCTAACGTAAAATTTGCAGTACGTTCTTCCCCCCAAATCTGTCGTTTACACCGGATGTGTCGGCGATGACGATCTTGCCGAGCAACTCAAGGCTGCCAACCAGCGTGAGGGTTTGGATCAGGTCTACCAGGTCAAGAAGGGAGAAAAGACTGGTGCTTGTGCTGTCGTTATCACTGGTCATCACCGGTGAGTGTTTTTCGTCCTGCAGAAAGTATGATTGACCTGATTTTTGATTTTTTTTAACAGTTCTCTTGTCACCACCCTCCGATGCGCCGAAAAATTCGACCAGTCGCATCTCTCTACTCCCGAAGTCGCTCCTTTGATCGAGGGTGCAAAGGCTTTCTACGTTGAGGGATACTTTTTGACCCACGGCACTGCTTCCGCTCTGGAAATCAGTCAAAAGGCCTCGACGAGCGGCAAGGTGTGTTTCGACCGAAACACCATACTCTTTCTTTCGTAAACTAACTGATCGATATCCAGGTCTTTGCTCTCAACTTTTCCGCACCTTTCATCCCCCAGTTCTTTGGTCAACAACTCGGCCAGGTCTTGTCACACACCGATATTGTTATCGCCAACGAATCTGAAGCCGAAGCTTGGGCTACTGCCAATGGCCATGCCAGCCCTACCGACCTTCCCGCTGTCGCCAAGGCCATTGCGATGTTGCCCAAATCCAACAGTTCTCGTCCTCGTATTGTTGTTATCACTCATGGTGCCGAATCGACTGTCGTCGTAAATGGTACCGAGCCGGAATCGCCAAAGATCCACCCCGTTCACGCGTTGACGGATGATCAGATTGTGGATACCAATGGTGCTGGTGACGCATTTGCAGGTGGATTCATGGGAGCTTGGGTCGCCGGCAAGAGTTTGGATGAGTGTGTCGAGGCTGGACATAAGATGGGTGCCATGTGTGTTCAGCAAGTAAGTTCTCGGATTATTTTCGGTCTGGATTGTTTCCTTACGTTTTGCGATTCAACAGGTTGGTCCTCAATTCAAGTGGCCCAAAGTCAACATTTTGTAGAGTCGTGATTCCTTCAACTGCATTTCAACTGCAACTGCATCAACCGCATATCTGTAAAGTAGCAATGTTCAACCTGTAGCGATATTTTTGAGTTACTTTCAACAGTAGCTCTAGATTGTGTGATACTGTAGTCCTTAAATAGCGAATGATATTTCCAACGTGCATGATGGTTTGTGCTACATTTACAAATACTATACAAGGGAGACAAATCACGGTGATCAAATCGTGTAGGTGTACGTTTACAAAGATGAAAGAAGCGTATATAAAAGGTGGGTCATGAGGGAGTTCTCGGTAGCGTGTTCTCTGACAGCTTGATTCCAGAATTGCCAAAATAAGAACTCTAGTACACACATGAGCTTGAGTTTGACAATGGAATTTTGCAGCCACTTACTAACACATCTAGAGTGGTAAAGCAGCTTCACACCTGCATCAAGCCTAACTCAATTGCCTTGATTTCAAGAGCCTAGATACACCGTCCTGGTCAGTTTACAGATCTAGGTGAATAGACGAGATATGCAGCTCACCAACTGTTTCGACGAAAACCGAGAGTTGTAGAAATCACCGCTGGCAAACCAGAGCTTGTTGGTTGTCGCAGATATGTCAGCATGAGAAATCTCCAGAGTAACAGGAAAACTGACCCCAGGATGACCCGTAGGTCGATAGCTACCTCGCAGTTCCCCCTCTTCATCAAGACCCCACACCAACGAGGTCTTATCCATTGTTTCGTCTCCGAAAATTTCCCTCATAGTATCACGGATGTTTTCATAACCCGTACTAAAATTGAAATTCAAGTCATCCGACAGCCTGAGAGATGAGGAGAGCTCACGCGAATACAAGAGCGTCTGCGGGCAGGGTCGAACCGTCTGAGAAAGTTACAGTGTCCTCAGTGACACTAACGGCTTCTACGCCCTGCTTGACTTTGATTTTGCCAGAAGAAATTAGATCGGCACAACCAACGTCGAGCCCTAGCAATGGTGGCGGTCATTGATATCAGAGTCGACGAATGAAGGAACAAGGACAAACTCACAGTAGCCTGCGAGTCAGTCAGCAACGTGGACAAAAGTGGTACAAACATGACCGACTTACCTCCCAATCTCTCAAAGACCAAAAGATAGTTCCCGGATCCCTCGGGTCCCATATTGATGTCCATTCCGGCTTTCCGCAGCCCTTCCTGCAAGTCCCTTTCTAAGGCCGCTAGGTTATCTTTCTGAGAAACCAATATCTTCCTGATAAGTGACATTGGCATCGAGGCAAACTTGAAATCCGATACATCTGTAGGCACTCCAGGTGGCCACCTCATCTCCAAATTCTTCCTAGTATTGTTGGCTGATACAACACAGGTGGTAGAGCGCTGGATCATAGTCACTTCTGCGCCGTGATAGCAAAGGTCTTGGCAGATATCCGCTGATGTGTTGGCAGCACCGATGACGACGACGCGCTTTCCGTTAGCTCTCGACAGGAGCGCATCCGCGCCATTGTAGCCACAAGAGTGTGTTGCCGGTCCTTTGAACTGTTCAAGGTTCGAAATGCGAGGGATATTTGGACGGCCGAGTGTACCGGTGGCGAGAACAATATGCTTGGGATGCAAGGTGACGTGCTCTCCATCATGATTGACGGCGACAGTCCAGGTCTTGGTGGAGTAATCGTAAGAAGGCGTCGGCAACGGGTAGGAGTTGTTCCAGACGACAAGGTCCTGAGATACGGCGTACTGTTCAAGCCAGTTGGCTATCTTGTCACGGGGAGTGAAGATTGGCCATTGCTCCGGAAACGGCTGGTAGAGCACTTCACGGGACAGGTCAGCTGAAGCAAGAGTTCATGGCGAGAAGACATTCGTACTGGGATGTTGAGACTTGGGTGTATGTAAGCTAAGAGTAGGGTATCGTTTTCGCCAGTTATCACCGACCCTTGAGTTCCGTTCCAATATGAGGGCTGATATGTTCATTTGAGCGAATCTTGCTGCTACGTTGAGACCGCTCTGGCCTCCCCCAACTTCCGACGACGTTTAAAATCAGCTCTGAGGAGTGAAAAACACATCCTTGCTCACCGATTAATACATACGGGTTTGCCTCCGTACGCTTGCGACGTTCTTCCTTCACATCGCCCCAAGCAAGGGTATGTCCCCCATATATTCCTAGTTCAGGTCCAACTTCTTCGTGCCCAATGAGATTTTCCACAGCCACAAATACAGTCAACGCCTTCCACTCATTCGACTGCGCATCCTGAAGAATTCGAGCGTAGCCTCTGCCATGGGCTATAGGAGTCTCGAATTTGAACCCAAACGAAACTCCGGTAGTCGTTGGGGTCAACGGGCCAGCTTCCGCTGAAAAGTATAGTCGGTCATCCAATTCGAACTGAGAGAAGGTTTCGGGCTTTAGGCCTGAGTCCTTGATATATTGCACAATCTTTTCCGGACCGCATAGAGAGCGATTGTTCCAGGTAAAGACGAGAATATCGCGGAGCCAGCCGTCAGGGCAGAATGAGGATGCCAAGCCTTCGACATCTGCGTTCCACAGAAAAGATCCAAAGTCCTTCAACCATTTAGACGCGATATCTTTGGCAGCGTTGTCAGACATGTAGACGTGCGTGCAGAAACCGGTTACTTCGAATGTCTGAGGGACAGATAGCTGTACATGTAAATGCACCGATTATAAGAGAAAAGACGTCCCACGATCCTGGGAGACCCACATACTTAGAAGTAAAGATCGAAATTCCTCGCTCTGTCTCACCTCCCAAGATTGGATGAAGGGCAGACTGCGGCTTGCTAACAAGTGACGTTGGTGGACGCCCTAAGCAGATAGGCTTCTCCAGGATAGATATTCCGAACAAAATAGTTAAGAAAATAGTAAGGCAGGACCTACGTACACCATCGGCTCCCGATGCCATGTCGGACGACAAAGTCGGAAAGAGAAAGGTCTGTTATCACGTGACAGACGCGTTTCATCTTAAAAATCGTCGTGAGCGCGTTCCACCAACCAGATATTGCGGATTACAACTGTCTAACTCACGTTGGCCGTTTCATTCGGCCCCGGTGGCTGAAAGTTGCAAAGTAAATTTACAAAGTTCGTCCCATCTTCAACTCGGGTCTACTTGTTGTCTTGTCAATATAATCACAAAAGCTGTGGAGTATAAGTGGCAATCGATATCAGAGACCATTTGCCTGATCTGTAATCTAGTGTACAAAGCAACGACGATATCACGCTACAGTGAAGTACCGGTAACCTAAGCCAAAGTACCTTTAACAACTCCCCTCAAATGCTTTTTGCCAGCGAGAACCGACACGAAGTGAAAACGGATGTCTTGCATGTCTTCGATTCTAGAAATAAGAGATGAGCGCTGAGCCAAAGTCTAGGGTCGATGTGCAACAAACTCACGTCATGTCCTGGATTTCAATATCGAGTTTCCGGAACAAATATCCCAAAATCAAGTACAGTTCGCACCAGGCCAGGCTATGATGGACGTTAGTAAAGCTAATAGATGGGTGTGTCAGAAGACCCACTTTATTCCAATGCATTGTCTGGGTCCTCGCGAGAAAGGCACCAGGTAACTGTCCAACTCTCTATCTTGATCCTGAAGCCATCGTTCAGGGTAAAATTTATGAGGTTCGGGAAAGATCTGAGAGTTCCAGTGCATGAATGTCGCCCCCATAGAAACGACGGTCTGTGGGGAAGTATTCATGAAAAATCCGTATGATGATCTACGAGACCACTCACACCACCAGGAACCTGATATCCTCCAATTTGGGCAGCCTCTGGTCCAATGTCCCGTAACAATCCCACCGGGACACCATGGCTTAGGCGAAGGGATTCTTTGATGACAGCCGTCTTGGTCCATGTTAATCTAGTCCTTGTAAAGACAGAAGTACCAAACTCACAAGATACGGCGATTTTTCTAGAATCTCAAACGGAACACTGGTATTTGAGTCCGACCATATATTCTTCAACTCTTCTCTTACTTTCTTCAATATTCTGAGGTCATTGTACACATAGAAGCATCCCGTAAAACATGCGTTCGCCACTGTATCTGACCCAGCAAAGGTCAAAGTCTGCGTTTCTTCAACCAATGACTGCCAAGATGCGTTCTCGACTTCGACTATCCGACTGAGTATTGCTTCTCTTTCACCAGTCTGCTGAACCATGGCTTTCCGTTCGAAAAACTCTGTTGCACGAGATTCTAGAAGTGCCGTCAGTTCCGGAAATATCGAGAGCACGATTCTTCTTTTTATAAAGGCAGGAAGCGCATTGATTCGCACGATAATTGACATATGGCGTTGGACTCCGGCTCCTTGATTGACTGCTTCAGCATTGGCAAGGATAGGATGTTGAAAGTCAGGATAAGATATGGCTCCAGCATCTTCGCCGTAAATATAATCATAGATAACGTCCAAAGTCATTGAACGGAAAGCAGAATGGAGGTCAACTACTTGACCCTGCTTCGAGGAAAGGATCCGCATGAGACGGCTTGCCTACAAGAAGATTGGTTGAACAAGTTGTCGAAACAAGTCAAAATGCGCGGCTCACTCTTTCCTGTATGCTGTTCTCCAACTTGAGAATAGCCCTGCGCGAAAATAGAGGGTTCATCGTATCCCTTCGTTTCCGGTGGAAAATGGGGTCAACAGTGCCAAAAGATGTAAGGGGCTCGTTAAACATTTCGTAGAATTCCCCGTTTTTGAGGAATTTTGAACCATGATGATATATATCTTTGTGCGCCTCTGGAGTACTGAAGTGTAGCTGATTAACTCGCAGTTAATAACAACGTTTCTTACGTAAGCGACCATATGCACACCTCGTTGGGACCAATTCGAACTACAGGTCCTGTTTCCAAATCATCATAAGTGGTTGGCGCTCTCTAGAATAGTGAAGTACTCGCCATATTTCTTATGTAGATCATGCAGATGCAGGACAAATTTGCCATCGTAATACACATCATAATACGCTTGATACAGTCTTGTCACAACCGCAAGTCGAGGCCCAGGAAACGTAGCGAGTGGATGCCAGAACAAGTCCACGAGAACGTGATACACCGCACGACAGACAAAGAGAGCCAGTAAAGGAAGAACTAGATTATAGAACAAACGTCGACTCGCTGAAGCATTATCTGGAAAGGTATCCATACTTGCAATGCTACCTGGGGGTTCTTTTTAGCGACGAAGGTGGCATAGATATATACGTTCGGAGCCGTGGGCAAATGAAGTGTGGATAATAAATGGCAGTAGTGGTCAAGAAGCGACAGCGATCATAAGGTCAAAACTTCCGCGCAAGCGGCGAGCGCTATAACGCCATCCAGGCGCAGCAGAACCCGGGACACCTGTCAATTGAGACTCAAAGCAATGCCAAAAATCGAACCCTTATTGCCATAGATAGATTCTTACACCTTGTAGTATACGAAAGAGAGCTGATAAGTACATCACGTCAATGAGCCTTTCACAGTTCCTTTCAAATGCTTTCCTCCGGCGAGGACGGGAACAAAGGAAAAGTATATGTTGCGCATGTCCTGGTGACTAAATATCATTAAAACATGCAAGTCAGCTCGAGGTTCATACCGAGAAAGACCGTAAGAAAGCTCACGTTACGCCGTCGACCTTTAGGTCGACCCTTCGAAAAAGATAGCCCAACAGCAGGTACAGTTCGCACCAAGCAAGGCTATTTGGTCGTAGATGTCGAGCAAACAGGCAAGACGAGTCAGTTAGAGGAAATCACCGGATGAAAAGGATATACAAACTTCATTCCAATGCACTGCCTCGGCCCTCGAGAAAACGGGACCAAGTAACTATCCAGTTTACGGTCACGATCTTGCAACCATCGTTTAGGAGAAAATTTGTGTGGGTCAGGGAAGACGTCGGGATTCCAGTGCATAAATGTTGCGCTAACTGACACAATAGTCTGTCCAATCTTGTTCACAATCGTGGAAAGACGTCAAAAATGATCCACTCACTCCTCGAGGAATCTCGTACCCCATAATTTGCGCAGAAGCTGGTTGGACTTCGCGCAGTAAACCCACTGGTACGCCGATGCTAAGACGGAGAGACTCCTTGATCACAGCAGTCTGCCAAGTAACCATCTGTCATCAGCGTCCAATGCGCAAGAATGGAGCGGTGAAACTCACAAGGTAAGGTAGCTTTTCCAAGACTTCATAAGAAACTCTGCTGTTAACGTCCGGCCAAGCGTTTCTCAGTTCTTCCCTCAATCTCTTCAGCATCTCTGCATCACTGTGCACATAGAAACAAGCAGCGATACACGCGTTAGCTACTGTGTCCGTGCCTGCAAATGTCAAATTCATCCCTTCATCAAACAAAGACTTCCACGACGCGTCCTCAACGTCGACTATTCGATTGAATATAGTCTCCCTTTCATCGCTTTGCTGGACTTTGGCTTTCCTCTCTACGAATTCCGTTGCACGAGATCCAAGGGTTTGAGTGACTTCAGAAAACCCAGGAGGAGTAAAACGTTTTTGGATAAAGGAAGGCAGACAACTGACTATGCGGTCGATTATAGGCAAGTGTCGACCAATGGCATTGTTCAAAATGATTCCTTCTGTACCGAGGATGATCGGATGACGAAAGAACGGGTAAGAAATGGCACCAGCGTCTTCTCCAAAGGTATAATCGTAGACAACGTCGAGGCTGAAGCAACGAAATGCGCAGAATAGATCAATTTCTTCTCTAGTTGGCAATAGGATTTGGATAAGACGGTCGACCTGTATTCTGTTAGTCATGGAGGACTTGAGTAGAGCGTTGCGCACCTTTTCTTGTATGGAAGACTCTAGTTTAAGAATCGCCCTACGTGAAAAGAGAGGATTCATGGTGTCCTTTCGCTTTCGGTGAAAGACAGGATCCCATGTTCCAAAAGACGAAAATTCCTCCTGCATCGTTTTATAAAATGCCTTTTCCTTCACAAACTTTGATCCCGAATGGTAAATGTCTTTGTACGCTTCAGGAGAACTGAAGTGAAGCTGCCATACTCGTCAGGATTGAATTTTGTCGTCAAAAAGAACAGGGCATACTTCGTTCGGACCGACTCTAACCACGGGCCCTGTTTACTTCACTTCAACAAATGGCAGATTGGGAATGTCTATATGACCAACCATATCGTGCATGAAGATCATGCAAATGCTCAACAAATTTTCCTCGATAATAGACGTCGTAATATGCTTGATACAGATTCGACAGCGCAGCAAGACGAGGTCCGGGAAAAGAAGCAAGGGGATGAAAGAATAGATTCCAGAGGGCAGTAATTGCGACTTTCGAACAAAGAATGGCTAGGAGAGTGAGGAACAAACTGGCTATCCATTCATGATCAAGCCTACTACGCGAATCTGACTCCTGCGTCAGGACCATCATTTGTCGCTGGGCTTGCTGTCGCTACTGAAGAGACGCAGGAACGGGAGCTATTCATGTTCCAGAAGTCGAAGAATTCCGCAATTTGCCTGGAAACGTTTGATGAATTCAGTGAGTTTGAAAGACATTTGCATGAATACGCACTGATATGTCTTGATTGATTGATTTCGGAGAGAATTCGCCATATGAAGATTCGTCCGGACAGATACTGAATAGTCAAAGCCAAAGTGGAAACGCGCTATTTACATCCGCTATCTTAACAAACTCCAAAGAAATTCGAGATTTGGCCATTACTTGGGACATTGCCTGAGCAAGAAGATCTATATCATTGGCATGTATACAGCAGTAAATATGAAGCTAGTCCCATAATCATAACCCAAAAAATTGCAGAACTCTTTCTTCCTGCAGAATAAGATTATGAGGTCCCCCGGCCAAACTATACGCCTCGACTTCCCCGTTCCCATACACCGTGCGCGTGTAAAACTCCTCGGGGTCATCTTGAGTCGTCAATGCTGGATTCTCACTAATCCCAAAGACATTCGTCCATTCCTTGATTTCCTCCTTGAAATTCTGATAATCCAAGATGTCGTCGTCAGTGCCGTGCCATAACTGCATTCTAGGACGTGGGCCGGTATATCCAGGATATGCAGAACGAACTTGATCACCCCATTCTTGAGGTGTCTTGATGAGTTGTCCGAGGGCGCAAGGCGTCGACCAGGAAGATCCGTTGTTGGAGTAGAAGCAGCCGAAGGGAACACCGCTAAAGGCTGCGCCTGCCTTGAAGAGGTCTGGGTAAATCAGCATTGAAATCGTTATCTAACGCAAGGATGCTGCGAGAACGTACCAGGGTACGATCCAGCAAGCACCTGCTGCTCATTAACAAGAGGAATAATTTTGGAACGGTGCTAAGCACTGACATTGGTCATCATTGAACCAGAGGACATTCCCGTCACAAAGATCTTGTCAGGATTGACATTCCAGTTGGAAATTGCAAAACGGACGGCCTGTAATCCATTCAACATTACCGTCTGGCAAAGACACTTGATACCGGCGAATGCGCACCGAAGCAATCCCTAAGCTGTCTCCACCACCGTCATGAGTCAAGGAAGCAGGCGAAGCGACATCCCAACATTTTCCAACAGCAGGTGCGTCGCCATAAAGTACCATAAATGATTTCTTCCGATCAGCCAACGTATCGTATCGCGAAAGGTCAAAGAAAGCATTAGCAGAACCGGTACAGTAGTGCAGTGCAACGATAAGACCGGGGTTTGTGGTAATGCCCTCGGGAATATAAGCATACATCCCAATATTAGTTGGGTTGCTGCCTAAGAGACAATAGGTTTGCCATAATGCGAACGGGGAAGAACAAACGAACCAAAGTCAGTTATTCGAGTCAAGACACCATACGTAGGCAGAGTCGATGTAAGACGGAAACCTGGGTAAAGTATGAGAAGGAAAGCCACGGTCGATAAGATAAAACATACCCATTCGCGAGATCGACACAAAACCAGCCGGAATTGCGAAAGCACATACCCATAACCATCTTGCGAAGAAAAACATCGAACTGTTTTGAGACGCATTAGTGGACTCGGTTGTAGAGCTCTCCGTCATTTGAGCTTTTCGAGTTGTAAGGGTTGGGAAGAATATATAAATATCTTGAAGACATCTCTGTTATGGTCTGTGGAAAGAACAAGAAAAAAAAAGATATTCACGTTACATAAGTACAATGCTATTCTCTAACGAGTTCTTGTACAGAGATGTGCCAACTCTAGCTAGTAGCAACTCTAGCAATCTAGATTCCTAGCTGAGCATTCGAAACGAAATGAGTACCACCTGCACATCTATATCCACCAAACTGCTTGATCCATCGAAAACCAGCGACACAAACACCCAAGTCTCTCAGCTTCTGCTGAGCCTTTGCTTCTTCCTTACGTGCCCGCTCTTGAGCTTCTTGTTTGGCCTTCAGCTCAGCCTCACGTCTTTCTCGCTCTCGCCTGGCTTCTTTTTTTCGCAGCCTGTGTAACTCGCGTTGTCTTTTCAGCTCCTGTATCTTTTCTTCATCCCGTTGGCGAGCAATTTCCATCGCAAGTCGCAACACTTCTTCTCTTTCCTCCTGAGCCTGTCTCTCAGCTTCACGCAGCTCCTCCTCTGCCTGGCATAACTCCTCTCCCATCTTCTTCTTAGCAGCTTCTTCAGCGGCTTTATCGAGTTGCAGCTGATTCCAGACAGAATCGCTGACTCCTGGGTCCCGTCCGTCACTTGCCGGTTCAGCTTCCTGGCGGGGCTCTTCGGTTTTGATTTTGGTGTCGATAGAAGGCGCGGACTGAGACATAGGGGAGGGCGTCTGCATGGGGAAATTTGGACGATCTGGTCGCAAAGGTTGATTGTTCTCGCGAGTTCGGAATCGAGATAGTGCATTTTCAATGCATGCAAGAACATCTACTGGTTCCAGCATCACGTCATCATCGGTATCACCCATTTTGTCCATTGCAACTCCGACCATTTCTTTTGCAATAGTGAGGACGTCGCGGGCGTTACCCCAGGCAGCGAAAGAACACAACTGTTGGAAATGGGCGCTGAGTTGCTGAGACAGTTGACTCGCAGGTTGATCCAGCCCTCTGAGACGCACTCCATCCTTGGCAAGGCGCTGTGCCAAAATACCAATGCACTCGTCTGGTCGCAGATTGTAGAAGCAGATCTCCTCAGGGAATCGACTCGCGAGGCCACGGTTGACCTCTAACAGTTGGTTAATATCCTCGTCGTACCCAGCGAGAATGACCACGATCTTGCCCCTGTACCGGTCCTGCGTCATGAGACCAACAATCTCGTCAATAGCTTCCTGCGCGAAATGCCCTTCCCGCAGACGATATGCCTCGTCAATGAAGAGAACTTGTCCCAGGGCCTTGTCAAACATCTGGACAACCTTTGGTCCGGTCTGACCAACGTACTGCCCCACCAAATCCGAGGCAGAGCACTCGTGAACGTCTGGTCGACCAAGTAGACCCATGTCAAAGTAAACCTGTCCCATTTTTCTTGCAGTGGTAGTTTTCCCAGTTCCTGTAACAGATTAGAATGTTTCCCAGTTGGAATCAAAATATGCAAATTACCTGGAGGACCCTTGAAAACAAAGCTGGTAGGCACTACTTCAGAGACTTCCTTGTTTCTACGACTCGCATTCCGGGCTATATTCTGATACTTTTGTAACTTGGTTACTATCTCTTCGCAGCCGACTACATCCTTGAATAGCTCGTGGAGGTTATCACTGGCGTGGCTAGCTCTGTCAAAGTCGGGGTCAAAGTCTTGTGGTTCAAAGATGGTGTCTATCGGAGCGTCTGTTCCTCGTATGCGTTTGGTATAGTTGGTCTTGGCTTTTACCAACAAGTTCTCGACCTCACCACCATTACCGAAATTCGGACGACGTTCTGAGAAAACATAAGCGGGGAAACATGGCTGGTACAGAAGGCGCTCACTAGCACGATCCAGGACTTCCAGAGCTACCTTCTTTGCATCTGGAGTAGCATCCAGGTTTTGCTTCTTGAGTTTGAGATCCAGAATGCGTCGTAACTCATCCGTACTGAAATCCTCAAAGTTGAAAGCGTCCTCGATTGCAAAGCGTCGACTGAGACCCGGGTTGACATTCTGGAATCCGCATTAAAGACTCGAAATCTGACACGCAAGAATATGATGCTTACTTGAAACATTTCCATCATTTGATCCTTATACCCGAGCAATAGAACGCATCGGTCTTCTCCTGGTCTGCTTTGCACTTCGGCGACAATGGTGTCAATCACGTCGGTCTTGTAGGGATCAGCTTGTTGACCGGTCTTTCCTCCGCCATAAAGCATATAAGCCTGAAAATCCAATCAGACCGGAGCTCTTCCTCGGATAAACAAGAACCGACCTCGTCGATAACCAAAACTTTGCCCACTGTACTCGCGAGAATGGCTTTGGTATTCTTCTGAGATTCGCCCAAAGCGCTTCCAACGAAATCAGAGGGGCTCTTCACCACGACTATAAGGAAAATTGCTCGAATCAGCTCTTTGCTAGAACTCGGATAAAACCGCAATCACCTTCACCGTTACTGAGTAGACCAAGTTCAGCGAGAATCCGACCATACAACGTAGCCACGGTCGTTTTGCCGGTACCGGGAGAGCCAACAAAGACTCGATTCAAAGACACTGCCATTGGCTCTTGTTCCACCAACTCACGCTTATAGTTACGGGTGACCATATCCAATAAACTTTGCACAGATTCCTTGACGGAAGCGAGTCCGATCATATTTTGCAACTCCTTCCAGTTTGGACTATCCAGAATAGCTTGAGTAGGCTCGGGTCCGATTAAATCTTCTCTGATAAGAAGGAATGGGTCAGGACGATAGCCTGCGTCTTTCTCCCTCTTGAACCTCGCAGCTTGGCGCTCGCTTATACGTGCAAGAAGATTCTCCAAGGCGCGAGCATTTCCGAAGCCGTTTTCTCCGCGACCTCTACCCAAGCGTCTGATCGCTATCCGTCCGTAAAGGCCTCGTATACCATCTTCCACCTTCATCTCGCCAGACCATTTCTTGTGCATCGATTTCTCCAGCATGTTCAAAAGTTCTTCGTCCTTATAGTCGTCAAACTGGAGCCGATGAGGAATACGAGACTGTAGGCCCGTGTTGTGCTCGAAGAACTTCTCCATTTCTTTATTGTAACCAGCAAGAATGAATACCATTTTCCCAACATTGTTCTCCATCTCTGCCAACAAAAAGTCCAGGACATTTTTGCCCTGGAAGTTGTGATCTGCAGTCAGCTGGTATGCCTCATCGATGAAGATACAACCTCCGCCAGCATTGGTCACTTTCTCGGGCAGCTTCTTCGTCTCAGGTATACCATCATTGGCAAGGCGAGAGCCGGTAGTTTCTTCGAACGCCATACCTGGTAATACTCCAACAGAAGCCAAGAACTTGGAGTAGTGTCTAGCAACCGTCGTCTTGCCTAGGATAAAACGAGTCAATTAATGACCAAGACATTTTGCGTGTCAAAAGCTTACCAGTACCAGGATTACCCAACAAGACGACGTTGAAGCGCTGATCCTTCACAGAAACATTCTGTTGCTTCGCTAACTCAATCTGGTTGTATATATCCATCACTTTTTCCTTGACGTTCTCCAATCCAATCATCTCCATGATAGCGTCAATGGCACTGTTCGAGACACCTTCCAAGGACTTTCTGTCCTGCCAGGATCGTTCCGTCGGAGATGGATCTCTGGTTGTGGGGTTAGAGGTAGGAATCCCACTACGATCCATTGAACTTGTCGAAAAAGTGGTTGGCTTCGCAGACGGCTTTACAGACGGCTTCTTGTTCTGCGAGTTTGAAGGTGAATCTTCTGAATGCGATGCAGATGATGACTTGGGAGCGGCAGGCTGTGAGGATGTACTTGGTACAGAGTTTGGGCCTGTTGTGTTTGGAGATGGACCAGACGGTGCGTCGGTTGAGCTCTGAGGTGCCGTGTTCGTGGGGGGAGGTGGAGTCGTTGGTTTCTGAGCTTGAGTGACAAATCCCTTCAATTCCTTCAAATCTTTCTTCTTCTGATTCAAAGCGTTTTTGCGCTCTTGCATGAGCTGATGATCACGAAGAATCTGGTTCTGCTCGGCTTGATCATTCTCCAGCTGTTTCATCAGGCGAAGGTGTTCTGCTTCGTCCTCGTCCCGTCGCCTCTGCCTCTCAAATTCCTTCTGGCGCCTATCTTCTTCATCCTTCTGCTCCTTTTCACATTTCTTGCATATCCCTGTATCTGTTTCATCGCATCGTCTGGTACAATTGTGGCCCTTGGAACACTGGGAACGAATGATTGCTCGGCAAGGCATTTTCGAGTGATCGGCCAATTGATGGCATTTTGAAGGACACACATGAAGGCCACAGCTGAGCTTTGTTCCGCTATTTCTATGGGTCAAAATTTTTTGTATTCAAATGTGAGAAGGTTCAGCTTACCAAGGCTCGGAACAACCTCCATCCGGACATTCAGTACACAGCGGGGCAAATCTATTAACCCAGGCTTAAACCTGAGCTCCCGAGGCTGGAACCTGAGAAAGTTCGACCCAAGTGTAAAAATGTAAATATGAACCGGACCTCCAGTGGAGTTGGGTTCAAACCGATTGGAGTTGGGTACCAAGGTCGGGTAACGCATGTGGGTCCCTTTTCAGGAATTCTTACGGCCACTTCCGATTACAACCCGGCATTCCCGATAAACCAAAACCAGTTCTTTTTCAACGGTATATAAATTGACTGGAAAGAAGTAGATATAAAACAGTTTTGTACGTCTAATACATCATGATATGCCAAAACAACTGTTCATAGACAACGGGATTTGGGAGTAAGACGAATTATGAGGCTGGAGCAACTGGGAAAAGAAAAAAAAAACTACCAATGAGCTTTCAGAAGGCTCGAAAGGGAGAAGGTACTTACTATGATCCTCTAGCCTCAAGTATCCTCAAGAAATTTCTGCTTTCCAGGCCCTGATACCGCCGTATTCACCAGGTACTTGAAGCTTGTGTTCCCTTCAAAGTTTTTCCGGCGCTCTTTGCGGTCAGCTTTTGTCCTTGAGGCTTCTTGCACGTTGCAGGTGGCTTGATGGTTTGAGGGTGGGCAAGTCTTTCAGGTGTTGAAGGGCGTTGGAGGTGCCGTGATCTTGACATACAAGACTTGCAGTTTGTTGGAAACACCTTCGATTTTGATGGTTTGAGGGCACATAGGAGGAGAAAGGCTTCTAAAAATTGGGGAGCAGAGATTCTTCACTGAGCGTATTGAGGCAGAGCATCCATCGATTTGCGCAATGAGCGGGGTCGAAAGTCAACCAACCAGAAGTCACATGATTCCTCAGACGGAAGCAAATCGATCCCCTCCTCGATCATTCGTCCTCGACCCCACTGTCCAACGATTTATCACTCCAAACCGTCCCCATTCCCTCTTTTTATGTGTATTGACAAACATAACATTATCATAGACGCGACTTGCCTGCGTCCATGGAACAAGAACGCGTGTTGGGAATCCCTGTTCATTCATCCACTGCCTTCTGCATGCTTGCCGGAGTGAGTAGAGTACAGGAACATTGGCATTCAAAGGTATATTTCTATTGGCAAGACAACAAATGCTGTTCTAAGATCCACGGTTGAGTAGCCCGAGAACTGACGACCCAGGACCGTGTCCAACCAATCCGGCACCCGTTATTGTAGGGTTCCCTCCCCAATTCTGCCCTAACACCTCATTTGTGCCCGTCTGCATAATATCTCTGCCAGTCAAAGTTAACGCAGGGCCTGCGCTTGTTGGTGTTGTCATGTTAACAGTACCTGTCGCGATGCATTGTGGGTCTTTGAAACCCGCTTCGTCAAACTTGAGAACCCCGTCGACGTAACTTCAAAAGGGTGAGTCATTAGCTTCTGCTTGGATTCATGGAAAACTAACCTTTTCCAATTTGGGTCCGTGATTTTCTTTCCAAACTCTTTTTTCTTTTCATCGTAAAATTTGTCGACTAAACTCCAGAAATCCTTGCCCTTCGGAATACGGCCACCCGTCTTCTCGGGCAACTTGCGTCGTTTTTTTGAAGGTTCCTCTTCATCGAGTAGGAAAGAACCAGCTGGTTGCGCGCTGTCATCTTCATTGCCATTGGAAGTGGTGGAACTTGCTATGTCTTTGACACTTTCTTGCTTCCAGACAGAGTGGGGATTATCCCAGATGAAGCGGCGCTATCATTCAAAAAGTCAATGTATTGAGCGGCTCTAAAAATACAAGTACATACCAGTATTGCATTGCGAAGCAATAGAGTTTGCGAACTAAATTTCTCCCCACCAGCCCTACAGTAAATCTTGTTCATTGCATATGTGAAGTTGACCAGCGTTGTCTTGTTCTCGACGCTGTCCCGGATCTAAACAACTTGAGAGGTAAAGTCCATCACATAAAGCCTGAAGACCTATTAACTCACATGTTGTCTGAACCCATTCCGCACGCTAGAACAAGTCCTCGCTATCTCCTTTTCTAAGACCTTCTCCCGAGCAGGATCCCCAAAAATGTTCTCAAAACGCATGGCTTTCTGACGCTCGGAAATGTAATCCTATCCCAATGGTAAGTGTATATCAAGCAACACGGCGTGAATGACTTACAAATACATCCTTGTCCATTTCTCGATAGCACGTTCTCATTGGATTGTATAAGAGTTCCTGGGCAATAAGACGAATTGTTTTCTGGATATCAAAATGTCGGTCCATAGTTATCTGATACAATGGCTGCATGCTCACCGACTGATCACTGGTCAGAACAAACGACGTCACCAGCCGAATCTTCAAGTCCGCTAACATCGCTTTGAGTGAGTTTGCGTTTTCGTCTCCTTCGAATCGCCTATTGAAGAGGTGAAACTGCAGGGCCAGGTGATATAGACGCATGAGCACGTCTGCTTGCTGTAGGCCCAGCCCGACAGTGCTTAACTATGAAGAGTAAGTGTATGTTCCATGTACTCATGGAGATTGTATTGATACCCACCTGCACGAAGTTCTGCAAGATAGAACGCTGCCATTCTTCAAGCTGGAAGTCTTTGGCGACAGTGTCAACAATTAATGGCGTTATCATCCCCATGGATATGTCGCTATCCTGAAAGCTGGATTCTGAGGGTTGACTCCTGTATGCTCGGCTCCCAAAACTGTTTCCCGAAGGCATGGCGAAGGGAGATGCATCATGGGGTGTATCCTGACTGGGTGGTGATGGGGATTGTGCTGATGCAGCGGGTGACCACAAGGGTGTCTGGTTGTGTCCCAGGGAATCCAGTGCATTAGAGTGGAGAGGGGTCTGGGAGTCGACAGAGCGACCAGGCGGGGTACTGAAGGTCATGGTATCAGCCATGATACTTTATTTTTTTTTCAGCTTTTATGGCGACGCGTTGAGTTGTATTTGTTTGCCTGACGCGTCCCAATTTTTCAACAATGTCCTAGCACAGCCATTGCCATGGGCTTTAAATCCTCGCTCTGTGCTAACGTTGTGTTAAATTCTGCCCACCACAATGACCATCACCAGGACAAACCTACTGCAAGTCACTATCTGCACAGGCCAGAGGTGGGTCTCGACAGGAATGATCTACTACGAAATTGACAATTTTGTACGATACAGGCGCTCCAAATCGAAGCACACCTTCACCATTTCCACTCGCCAAGACCATCAAGTGGCGCTCAATGTTGATCTCACCGTGGACAATAAACCGTGTATCGAGATTTTGCAATGCATCAGAGACTCAGAGGATTACTCGACTCTGCCTGATCCCGTTGGCACCGCGCAGATCGGTGAGACATCTTCGACAAATGATGATATGAGTGTGGCACCAGCTAGCGAAAGGGAATCCATGCAAAGTATGTATTTCTATATGTCTCTTGCATTTCTCTGATCATGAAGGACATTAGGATTTGTAGCTCGGACAGCGGCTAGAGATTACTTTGATGAAGACAAAGGTGATGAACTCCAACTTCCGAAGCTTCCAACTAGTACGTCTCGGTTGTCTCAGACTAGCTTTATTCGCTTATTGTTAAACTGTAGACGAACAAGTGATAGCCACGTTGGATAAAGAGAGGTTACTCCAGCATGTTGCACTGAAGGATATGATGATGGAGATCCTCCTTGATCGTGTCCATGAGCTGCAGGCCGAGCATGGGTTTCAATTCCGATGGCCAGAGTCCACTCAAAATTGATGTATCTATTCATAAATCTATAACATTGAGAACTACATATTCATTCTAGTTTATTGACGGTGAAACTTATTGACAGCTTTCGCCGTCATCAAATCCTTGGTGATGACTGGCTTGATAGTTATGGGCTGGCGGCTCTGCATAACCATCTGGGTACGCTGGATAAGGATGTGAATAGGGCCAAGGTGCATGCACCCGATGCCCAGCCAGTTGAGGCGGAAGTTGCGTTGGTGTAGCAGACGATGCATACACATATGATTGGGAATAAGTCAAACGTGTCGACGCATATGCACTCGGGGCAATGGTGTGAGGATGCCGCTGGGATTGTGGGTTGGAGAATGACGATTGTGGATGGTTTTGGGTTGTCATCGGGGTCAACGAGGATGTAGAGAGTGCACTCTGCGGGGTTACAGAGGATGATTGACGTGAGTTCGTTGGTCGTGCCGGGTTTTTCGCTTTTGCTGGAGGTTTACATTCCCGTGTACAGCTCGCCTGGATAATATGCGCTGGACTATGGATCAACGGCTTCAGAGGAAGCCTGAAATGCTGCACATACTTGGCGTCTCGCATTTGGGCCGTGTTGAGTACGTAGTCCTCTTTCGACCCAGCATGCAAGATTTCGCCCTTTCGGTGCTCAGTCAACTCTCGTTCCTGCCGGACAATGCGTGTTTGGTTGATTTGGCACCCATTCCGGATACAGTCATGCTGAACGTTGACCGTACATAACAGATCCTAAGGATATTTTATCAATACTATGATATAAGATATAATGGGAATATAAAGAACATACTATGTCTTCAAGCACAAAAAAGCGACCACTAGGCTGTAGATGAGGCATGCCATGCTCCGATGCATCACCCAGATCCATGACCTGCACCAGGACAAGTTGTAGTTCAGAATAGTGAACAGCAAGCTCCCGTGAACGATAACACCGCAATATCTCAACGACTTGGGCGATTTGCAAGGTACTATCCTGTCTGATAGTAACAAACATGCCCTGACTACACTTGTCTCCATTTCCAAGAACAACAGAGGCGGCTTGCTTGAACTCGGCATCAGCAATCTGCTGTTGCGTCAAAAGTCGGCAATCTGGAAAGAGTTCACCGGTGCGGGTCATATTGAAGGAGATCGCTTTCGAGCCAGACGGAAATTTGCATTCACCTGTCGAGATTTACATATTATTATCTTGACGGAAAGTATCACACAACATACCGGTTGGTCGTACTCTGCCTTTTGGAGAGATCCCTAAATATTCTCCCACTGTGCTTTCCGACGAGTGCCCAAGAGCTAATGGACTCCGGCCAATTCTTGTCCAATGTTCCCTACTCAAGGTGCCATAGCTGCGAAAGTAGTGCTGTACAGCCGTGACCCTTTGACACTGTGGAAGAGTTGTATTCTCGAAGGCTTTGACACGATCCTCGAGTGTAACGCTGTCAAACAGAAGACTTGACCGGAGCAGAACAAGACCTCCGCTCAAGAAATGGCGAATACGATTACCTTGAGCAAAGGCCCTTGCGATATCATGGGATGGTGATTGGCGGTTGGAGTGTACACTCTTTTCGCGTATCACAGCGTTGAAGGACTCGAAGGTTTCTGTAGCAAACAGCATTGCTGGTCCGAACCGACGAATATGCTCCGGCAAGTGAACGAGAATATGAAACTTTGGTTTGTTGAACCATCGCACCGTCCACCGGGCGGCACAGAGCAAGAAATTGTCAATCTCAGAGCGCAAGGTTTCCTGCGCTAGAGTCAGCACTCGAAAGACAATAAAGTAGACGTTACTGACAAGATATGTCTCACGAACATGAATCTCTGGCTGCCAAATTAGGGGTACCAATTTTGACAACGCCACCCAAGTCTGATAGCAATCATCGGATACAAAGTCTTTGAGGACAAACGGGGCAACTTGGGCGATCTTGCGAAAGTCGGATCCAGTGAGTGAGCCAGCATAGTTGACGAGAGTCTCGCCATTGAGTTGGTCAATGCCAAGTCCGGCGACGTCGATGGAAGAGAGTCGTGCGATTAACTCCGCCTTTTTATCAGTGTTGTCTTTGAGTTGATTCTTGATTACATCTCGCCACATATACTTGAGGAAGCCAAGTAGAACAACGTGGAGAACCTCAACTGGAGTATCGCAGTGAGGGTCAAGACCTGCAAACATTTAGCTTTTTGTTCCAGAGAAGGAAAGGTTGAGTACCTTTGATACGCCATACCGGACTTATGGGGTCCTCTGGTAGTGACGAAAGAAGTGTATCAAGAGCACACTGTCTTGAAGCTCCGAAACGACCCTTGTACGAATCAACAAGCTTGTCGATGAAGAAGGTCTGGTATGTATCTTTGATACCCGTCTCAGTCCGCAATTTCTTGATGGTTGTTGATGCACCAACTGATTTAGCTGTTGTGAACTGCGTCTTCAGGGCTCGGATGGTTTCAGCCTTCTTTCGTTGAACACCAGGCTAAGGGAACGGGAAGTCAGCGTCTCTCCTAGAATGATAATCACTGATTACCTTGATGAAGTTAGTGACTCGGTCTACCATAGCCTTCAGGCTTTCAACAGTCTTTCGGCGTTTGCGTTTAGCTTTTCCTCCGGTTGCGCTGTTATCACTGGCAGCCGTGCCGATTGAGGCTGCATCTGATTCATCTGACGCATTGGTTTCATCCGTCTCAGGTGCTTGTGCGTCACTCCTGCCTGGTGTTTTCGAGTCAGCTGCATCCTTGCCTTTTACCCAACAATGACGACAAAAAAATTTGCCCCGGAGCCCAATATGACAGGCAAACTCGCTTTGCATGGGATTATCGCCTAATAGAGCCAAAACAGACAACACAAGCAGCACAGGCTCATCCGTTTCAGCATCCCAGGCCCAGATACCATATTCCTGCCCATCACTGATACGTGTCAGTGACACATAGAGCAATCATAAACAAAAGACACCTGCCATATCTGGTCTGCTATGCCATCCAGCATCTCCAAAGGGGGCGCAATATTTGACGTTGAGAGAAAGTGAACGTTGTACTCCTTTGATGAGTGTTCACGTGGCAGACCTGCAGGTATCATCAGGAAACTGTTGTGTTTGTTCCACTTTTTTGACGTGTTTCCAGAGGTGTCGTCACAATAGAGCCATAGAGGAAACGCGAGACACCGATGACCTCGGGCACGCGCTCGCCATGGGTTACCAAGGACTGGATTGGTGGTATTCCAGGATGATATCTCCGGTCCGTCGGGGTTTGAGGAATCGAGCACATCTAGTAGAACATCAGCCAACATTCTGTTGAGATTGAAAACGAATGAAAAACCTTCAATGATTGTGACATCTGGAATAGTATAGAGACCGCGCTTGATGTCCCGGCACAACTCATCAAACGGCTTCAGGAATTCACCCTCGTCCACTTCGACATCAACATCTTTCACAACTCGCCATGATACCCGCCCGTCTTCCCTGCGAACTTGCTGCATCTTCCAGCACTTTGCTATCATCCTCTTATTACGTTCAAACCACCGGTGAGGCATGCATATGAGTGCACCTGATATCATGGCCGGCTCAAAGACATAATAGTCTTTGTTTCTGAGACGGGCCATGGGCGCTATCAAGTCATCTGCCATCTCATTCAACCATCGATCAGCATGCCGAGCCTCTGAAAGTTTGGTGCCGCTGTCTTCTGGATAGAAGCATAGATGCGGTCGGACTTTAGGGTTTGACATTTCCTATACTCAAGTGAGCGGCACGACATGTCAATTAAGGATACTTGACATACTTGCGCAACAATGTCAGCGATACTATTGACATAGTATACATGTCCGAGAGCACCCTTGTATTTGTAGGTCTCAATCCCGTAAAGTGCTTGTAGTTTTGAGTTGAGATCCTTCATGCTCTTGACTGATGGAACATCTTGTACTCCATTGACTCTTAGAAGCCAAAGGAACAGGTCAAGTTGACGAGATGAGAAGATAGACCGTGGTAGGTGCATTAGGATGTCTAACGTGCAAGTCTGCAACCACATTAATACCAAGAAGGTTCTGAGGCAACATTGGTAGCACTCACGACACGATCTTCCCAAGGGAACCATTCCGTTGTGACTGGTACATTGGACGTTGACTTTCTTGCTCGTTTAGCGGTAGGACCTTCAAAAATGTCATCTTGCTCTACGGTGTAAGGACAAAACTTGATAAAGGCGTGAACAATACGTACCTTGTGCACCTGTACCCGAATTATTCTCTGAAGAGGTTCCAGAGTCAGTACTTGCAACTGAGCGTTCATCGAATGAGTTATCGTCCGAGTCAATCTGGTCAGGACCATATTGGAATAGATGAGTTAATGACTGGGATAGTTCCGCTATCGACCGTTTGTCCCTGCTGTCCTCAAAATTCGTATCTTCCTGCACAGCCTCGAACTCGTCCCAGTCAAATCCCGGAGCATATGGTTCCACATGAGAAGGCAGTGGAAAACTGGAAGCTGGAGGTAAAGACTCTCGGTGAACGTGCGGAGATTGGAATGTCTGAAGAAGGCGCGTTGCAGCAAGATCTCCCAAGGAGAGTATGGGGACACCGCCAGCCTGGGCCTGAGGATTGGGAGAAACTTGGTGTCCTTGGCTCGAATTACGCCGCTGCAAATGCGCGAGATTTTCTTGGTGTTTGGGCGAGTCTTCGTGCCTTGAAGTTGTATATGGGTTTCGGCCTTTGGTATCATGGCAAATATTGCAATATGCATACCATTTGCTGTTTTCGAAAGCGAGATGCCATACTGGTGAACGGATTGTCGCGTCACTGTCGGTGACTAGGAAAACACGTGAGGAAGCCTCTTGCCTTTCTCGTCTAAGTTGTCCGGTCTCAAATTGGACATGATGAAGCTGGTTCAAAAAATTGCAAGGATGGGCGAAGAAGACAAAAAAACTATCTACTGAGTCTATCGTATCTACATTTGACCTGGTTACCAAATTTTTGAAATCTGGCACAAATTTGATTTTTGAGCTGCGACGGTCCGCAGCCCTTTGACCCGGATCCATCTGAGGGGCTGGCCGTGTATCAAACTGATTCTCTGTGGCCAGGAGTGCAACACGGTCAGGATGTTGTTCACATTTAACCGGAAATCCGTCGTAGATGTGACCTTGTTTCTTCAAAAACTCGAAGAGCTTCTGCCACATTTCTTTACCTCTTCGAGCTTTCGTGAAAGTGTCCGAGTTTCCGATCATTATGAGTGCATTGCGTGCCCGTGATAGAAGGACATTCAGACGTTCCGGAGAGAACATGAAACCAATGTCGTTGGCGGAATTGCTCCTGGTGAGAGAGACTATGACGATTTCACTCTCTTCCCCCTGATAATTGTCTAAAAAAGAATTTGAGCAAATATCGTAGTCGGAATTTATCAGAGATTACCTATTGTAGCAAGGCGAAGCTTTCTTTTAGTTGGTTTGGCTGCTCCTGCAGTCAACAGACCGGCACGTATCAAGTCATAAGAATCGAGGTCGTTCAGAACAGGGTCTGTTTCCATATCACGCTGTAACTCCTTGCGTAGCTTACTGAGCTGACCCAGATATGGTGTCAATACAACCATCTCGTCAGTTCCATATCCTTGTTGGGCAAGGTATCGTACGATCTTCAGAACCATCCGCGCTTCGTACGTATTCTGTTTCGACGACTTGGATCCAAAATCACGGCCGTCAGCAATGTCAGGCAGGTCGTCCTCGGGTTTTGAATGATTGATAAAGACAATGTTATCCTGGACTCCGTAAAGGCCAGGCCGATTTTTAGTCTTCGGAGCGTCCTGTAAATCCGGATATGTTAGATGTCGGATGAGAGCAGAAATTTCTGGGCGCATGCGGTGTTGGGCAACTAATGTTTTATGAGGATACCCTTTGAGCACGAGTCGCTCAAACAGAGAAACATTGAGATCATAGCCTTCTTCCTTCTCGACAGTAAGCTTGTAGTTGTTGACTTTCGGACGCAGTTGTCTAGAAGGCAACGGTCAGGTGGAATGTAAATCGGATTAGATATGACTTACTTATGGTCACCGATCAGTATAAGTTGCTTGGCTGTTGCACCTAGAGCTGTCACTACGTGGCTCTCTAGAATTTCACCAGCTTCCTCAACCAATACAACATCGGGTATAGCAGCTTGGATGTCTTCACCATACTTGGCTGCAGCGGTAGTCGTACAGCCGATAATTCGCTTGGAACGTAGGAGCTCCATATCTCGTTCCCGGAATACCCGGGTGAGACTGCCCACCAGCCTGTTGTATTCAGCAGTAATATCGTACAACTCCGCTATTTCCGTCTTCAGAATTTCCGTTGTCCACTTCTTCAGGAGGTCTCGTCGAGAAGCTAGAGACATGTTCCATATTTCCTGAGCAGCTTTCACATGGGGCTCATCCTTGAACATGCCAGCATCCCATCCGTTTTTCCACTGATATAGCAGAAAATCTTTTTCAATCTCTTTTCCCTTTCTATTTACAAACTTCATGCCGTCTTCCATCACAGGTACTCGAAATGCTTCAAAGAAATCCGGCTCATCGAATTCAAGGTGAATCAGCAAGTCTTCGTTATTAACAGAAGCCTGGACATATCTCTTGAAAGCGGCATCGAGACTATTGGCCCGGATTTCGATGTTTTTCTTGAGATCATCTATGAGGCCAAAAGAACCATTCTTGGCAGGTGGTTTCTTCTGTTTCTGAAGCATCATTGGTTCTGTTCGCAATGTGCTCTTGCCCCCAATCCGAACCATGTCTCCGATAGGGATGCCTATGTCCAGCAGGTCCTCCAAAAATTGATCAAGAGCATGATTCGTATAACATACGACAAGAATTTTCTGGGGAGAGAATTGATGAAGGAATTTCGCCAACAACGCACCGATGAACGACTTCCCCGTTCCTGCGATAATTAATCATCAAAGTGAATTCTGACAAATGCTAGCGAATACAAACCGGGAGGCCCTTGAATGATGGATAATTTCTGATTCAAGCCTGACAAAAGAGACTCCGCCTGCGTGTTGTCAAGCACTACGGATTTGTTGGTCTGTAGAAGGCCTTGTATATCCTGTTTTGGGTTTGTGGAAAACACATGAACGATTCGCGACAGCTCAGGAGAATGCAAAGGTTGGCAAAGGAGACTGCCGTTCTTCCAAAATAACAATTCGTCTGAAAGCGGAAGTTCTTTGACGAGCTTCAACGCGTTCAATATAGGCTCGTAGGAGAAGACTGCTACATCAATTTGAATGAGCTTTACGGATCGACTTGGAGCGGATTTCAAGCATAAGAACAAGTTGGTCACATCTCCTTCTATCTCCAAGACAATTTTAGGAGGTTTCATGGCCAGCAAGTTTTCATCACGTCGAACGGACGGGAAAGCCATGACGTTGCCATCAATAATTAAACAAGTCAACGACTGGTGCTTGAGCATCTTGGGGTTGTCCTCCAAGAACTTCTTTCGCTTCAGTGCGCCAGAGATGTCTTTCAACCTGGGAAGATCCTCATCGCACTGGAAGGTCATTCCCCATTTAACTCGCCTATTCACAGGGCCTAGTTCCACTCCTACAATCCGCAACCCCTCAACAACGAATCCACGATGCCTTTTACCCTTCTGCTTCCCGAGAGCAATTTGGAGCTCCTCGCGCAGTTCGTATATCATATCTTCTCGTAACAACCTGAATTGGTTGTCCAGATATATGGCCGCTCGACAGGACTCTGTGCTGGGATCATCAAGTACAGAGCTCGGTCGCAGGAACGGTGGTTCGATTGATGCCAACTCGTCAGGTGTCGGAAGAATGGCTATCTGGCGGAAGTCCGCAAAATCATTGTCATGCCTTCCTCCAGGACGAACGTTGTCATTGGGAACAACGGCAGAGGGAGGAGAAGAAACGACGGAGATGGTATGCTTGATCTTTTGACCAGCGTTGCGTATGTCAAGAATTGGAGATGTAATGAGAGTCGGGAGTACTGCTTCGGCATCTGGGAGATACGGGGAAACAGTGTCACCTGGAAGTGTCAAAAGCTGAAGGAGGAGCCACCCGAAAGAACGCTGCGCCTGTTCTTCGAGCTTCTTTCCGTTGAAGGCGTCAAGGAATGCATTCCAAAAGATAGGTGGCTCCATGATCGCCTGAAGAGCTCTCTCAAGATACTGACCACTGTTGATGGTCTTAATCTCCGGCGTTTGGAGAAAGCGAAGGAGATCCATTGCAGGTCCATTCAGGAATGTGAGACCGAGATCAGATTGAATAGCTTCTCGCACCAAACGCAAAGCATCCTTCCTAATCAGCTTATCCATACAGATGGTAGCATCTGGTTGAACACAGATAGCCTCGATGAATTGTTTGTGATTTTTGACTTGTTTCTTGTCTATAGCTTCATGGAAGATGCGAGTGAGTCGCGAGACTACTCGAGGGTCTGTCATGCTCGGCTGAGTGCAGGAAAACCAGAATGGAGGTTGATTCCAACAACCAGGATGCTGTCGAACAGGATGCTTTTAAGGTTCTGAGGTCATCATCTAAATTAAAGCAGGCATACTTATCGTAACTTTATCTATACGGTGTATCCAGTTAAGGCATTGAGGTGATCATCGCATCTTGTTTCATGGAAGAGGAAAGTCCGTTAAATGCTGTCAAGGGCGCCTACTACGTTCATCAGAATGGAAATAGTAGAAAGACATTGTGAAAACAAGGAATACTGTCACTGGCGTCGCGAAGTTCAATGAACGTGGTGAAAAAAATGGGTAGTCCCAGGTAATCCCCTGATTTGTTAAGCTACATCGATTCTCGCGAACTGCGATGGGCCATCAGAACACTACTTATGCTCAATACTATCATCTACAGTGGTGGCGAAACCTATTGCACCTATTATGTATAACCCATAAAAGAAAACTATGCTAAACTCTGGGTCCACATCGAAAGTGCAGTATTTTTCGCCGCCAGCATAGCTACTAGTAATGAAAAACAAAGAAAACACTTGCAGAAATGTCTTCCTCCACTCTTCTGTCATATTTCTATCCGCTGTCGTCATCTTTATCGTAAGTACCGCAGGCAGCTGCATAGATCAGGGCCAAGGAGGCGCTAGATGTCGAGATGATAGCCAAACCTATATGAAATGCATGGGTCAGAGTCCGGAAAGACGCGTATATAGTGCAAGGAACTGGAAATGGTAATGTTTTTGAGTGCTACTTCATTTATGAAACGATGATCCATCGTAAATTTCGCCGCCTTATTTTAGGGTTGCTGCGTGCACTTGAAGCTGTAGTCATTTCTGAACCAGAAAGTCCGCAGTTAGGTACGGTAAGCTGTTGAGCTTCCTACTTATGGCTGAGAGGCGTCTCGAGTAGAGTTGTGAAGAAGATGGATCTGTTTGGGCTTCCGCGTGCGTTCATTCGGTAAGGAGGCTGGAAATGGTGGAGCTTGACCAAGTTAGGCCAAGTTAGACTCGATCAAACAGTGGAATAGGGCTTGAGTACACGTATGTGATGAGATCGACATTTTCGGGAACAAGGAACTCAGCTTTGTGAGCTTTACGTCGTTGTACAATAGCGCAAGCGATTTACTGGAGCTGAAATTCCAGCTGGAGGTTCCAAAAGAAACGGTTTGCAGAATGGACATCAAGCACCTCTAGATACCGAAGACTAACAGACGTACCAAAGCTCCAAGTTATCCTCGTTTCTGTCATACGCCAAAGAGAACCGACCAAACATTTGCCAACGGTTACTGCATACCAATAAACGACTTCTTCCGCTCAGCCAACATAGTTCATCGCGAAAATAAGAGTAGCACTTGAGACCAGGGTTTGGGAGTAAGCGCATATTGCGGTATTGATCGAATTACTGTTTCAGAGACGAGGACGCGAACTCGAAAGATTCATGAGCATAGGTTGACGATTTGGATCAGTCAAGTCGAAATTCTAAAGGTGAATTGAAGAAGGAAAGGTGTAGCGAGAATAAATGAAACGTACATGACCTGTCCATGACTATCCTCCAAAAACCCGGTACGATCACGGGTCAAATTAGAACTCTGTCAATCAACCTTTCGTTGCAGGGTCGTTCTCCACGAAGCTGGAGGTTGAAAGAATTACGTGTTACATAAGTACAGTCTACCTTTACAGATTTAGTATTACAAAATACTAAACAATTCTAGATTCCAACTGAGCATTCGAAACAAAGTGAGCACCGTTTGCACATCTATATCCGTCAGACACCTTAATCCACCGGTAACCAGTCCTTGCTTCTTCCTCACATATACTAGCCAACTGAGCATGCGAAATAAAATGAGTACCGCCTGCACATCGATATCCGCCCGACTGCTTAATCCATCGGAAACCGGCTTCGCAGATACCCAAATCTTTCAGTTTCTGTTGAGCTTTTGCCTGGTCAACACGTGCCGTTTCTTCGGCCTCGCGCTTTGCTTTTAGCTCAGCCTCACATCGTTCTTGCTTTCGCTTCGCCTCTCCCTCTCGTAGCTTTTGTAATTCGCGCTGCCTTCTCAGCTCCTGTAACTTTTTTGCATCCCGCTGACGAACTATCTCCTTCACGAGACGTTTTGCCTCTTCTCGTTCCTTTTGCACATCCTTCTCAGCTTCGCGTAGCTCTTCCTCAGCCTGGCATAACTCCTTTTGCATTTTCCGTCTGACAGCTTCTTCAGTGGCTTTAGTGAGTTGCAGATGATTCCATACAGAATCACTGACTCCTGGGTCCCGACTAGGCACCGCATATACAAGCGGAGCGATTGTTAGATTTTGAGGTCGATTGGCGACACTCTTGAATTCCTCCAAAGCTTTCTTCCTCTGATCCAAAGCATTCTCCAAAGCTTTCTTCCTCTGATCCAGAGCATTTTGGCGCGCTTGCTTGAGTTGAAGATCGCGAAGAATCTGAGCTTGTTTAGCCTGTTCATCCTCGAGTTGCTTCATCAAGCGAAGATGTTCTGCTTCTTCCTCGGCTTGTTGCTTCTGTCTTTCAAGCTCCCTCTGGCGCCTATCTTCTTCTTCCTTCTGCTCCTTTTTGCATTTCATGCACGGCCCTGCATCTAACTTGTGGCATTGCCTCGTCCGGTTATGACCTTTGGAACATTGAAAATGGATGATTGTAAGACAAGGCGTCCTCGAGTGATCGGCCAACCGATGACACTTTGAAGGACACACATGAAGACCACAGTTGAGTATTGTTCTACTGTTTTCAAGGGTCAGAAAACCTTCGTATTCGAGCATGACATTGCGACCTACCATGGCTCAAAACAACCCCCATCAGGACATACGGTATCGAATTGACGCTCCGTCGCGAGGAGTGCAACACGATCGGGATGTTGTTCACATCTTACCGGAAGTCCATCGTAGATATGACCTTGTTTCTTCAAGAACTCGAAGAGCTTCTGCCACATTTCTTTACCTCTTCGAGCTTTCGTGAAAGTGTCCGAGTTTCCTATCATTATGAGTGCATTGCGAGCACGCGATAGAAGTACGTTTAAACGTTCCGGAGAGAACATAAAACCGATGTCGTTGGCGGAATTGCTCCTGGTAAGAGAGATTATGACAATTTCGCTCTCTTCTCCCTGATAGTTGTCTGAAAAGTTATTTGAGTAAATATAACAGTGGGAATTGATCAGATATCACCTATTGTAGCAATGCGAAGCTTTCGTTTACGCGGTTTAGTTGTTCCTGCAGTCGACAGACCTGCCCGAATCAGGTCAAAAGAATCGAGGTCGTTCAGGACAGGGTCTGTCTCCGAATCACGTTGCAACTCCTTGCGCAGCTTACTGAGCTGACCCAAATATGGTGTTAATACAACCATCTTGTCAGTTCCATATCCTTGTTGGGCGAGGTATCGTACAATCTTCAAAACCATCCGAACTTCATACGTATTTTGTTTCGATGACTTGGATCCAAAATCACGACCATCGGCGATATTAGGCAGGTCGTCTTCGAGTTGTGCATGGTTGATAAAGACGATGTTGTCACGAACCCCACGGAGATCAGGTCGATTTTTAGTCTTTGGAGCATCTTGCAAGTCAGGGTAGGTGAGATGTCGGATGAGAGCGGAAATTTCTGGGCGCATGCGGTGTTGGGCAACTAGTGCCTGATGAGGATACCCTTTGAGGACGAGCCGTTCAAACAGAGAAACGTTGAGGTCATAGCCTTCTTCCTTCTCGACAGTAAGCTTGTAGTTGTTGACTTTCGGACGCAGTTGTCTAAAAGGCAGTGGTCAGGCCGGAATGTAAATCGGATTATATATGACTTACTTATGGTCACCGATCAGTATAAGTTGCTCGGCGGTCGCGCCTAAAGCTGTCACTATATGGCTCTCTAGAATTTCGCCAGCTTCCTCAACCAACACAACATCGGGTGCAGCAGCCTGAATATCTTCGCCATACTTGGCTGCCGCAGTGGTTGTACAGGCAATAATTCGCTTGGAACGTAGCAACTCTGCATCCCGTTCCCGGAATACCCGAGTGAGATTGCCAACTAGTTTGTTGTACTCGGCTGCAATATCGTACAGCCCCGTGATTTCCTTCTTCAAAATCTCCGTTGTCCACCTCTTCAAGAGATCCTGCCGAGAAGCACGAGACATGGCCCATATTTCTCGAGCAGCTTTCACATGAGGTTCATTCTTGAATATCCCGGGTCCCCGACCGTTTTTCCAACTAAACAGCAGAAGATCTCCTTTAACTTCTTTTCCTCCCTTACCCACAACTTTCATGTCATCTTCAGGCAGAGGGACGCGGAATGCTTCAAAGAAATCTGGTTCGTTGATTTCTAGGTGGGCCATTAATTCAGCATTGCCAACAGAAGCCTGGATGTATCTATCGAAAGCGGCCTCCAAGCTATCAGCCCGAATTCCGATTGTTTCCTTGAGATCATCTCGCAGTCCAAAGAAACCACGTCTTAAAGACGGTTTATCTTGGTTCCGAAGCAACATTGGTTCTGTTCGTGATGTGCTCTTGCCTCCAATCCGAACCATGTCGTTAATAGGAATGCCAATATCCAGCAGGTCCTCCAAAAACTGGTCAAGGGCATGGTTTGTATAACATACGACAAGAATCGTCTGGGAAGAGAATTTATGAAGGAACTTTGCCAACAATGCACCAATGAACGACTTTCCAGTTCCTGCGATGATCAATCAGCAAAGCGAGTGGGAAAACGCATGCGAATACACACCAGGAGGTCCTTGAATAATAGATAATCTCTGGCTTAAGCCTGACAGAAGTGACTCTGCCTGTGTATTGTCGAGTACTATGGACCTCTCGGTATCCAGAAGACCTTGCAGATCTTGTTTTGGGTTCCTAGCAAATGCACGAACGGCCTGCGACAGCCCAGCAAAGTGTGACGGTCGGCAAAGGTGGTTACCATCCTTCCAGAACAGCAATTCATCCGAAAGCGGAAGCTCTTTGACGAGCTTCAGTGCGTTCAGGATAGGTTCATAAGAAAAGACGGCTACGTCGATCTGAATGAGTTTGACGGATTGACTTCGAGCAGATTTCAAGGATAAGAACAAATTGGTCACGTCTTCCTCCATCTCCAGCACAATTACAGGAGGTTGCTGGGTCAACAGCTGTTCGTCACGTCTCACGGATGGAAAAGCCATAACATTGCCATCGACAATCAAGCAAGCCAATGACCCGTGTTTGAGCATCTTGGGGTTTTCGTCCCAGAACTTCCTTCGCTCGGACGGGTCAGAAATGTCTTTCATCCAGGGAAGGTCTTCATCACATTGGAATGCCATCCCCCACTTGACTCGTCTATCCTCAGAGCCCAGTTCAACTCCAACAATCTGCAATCCCTCAACAACAAATCCACGATGCTTTTTACCCTTCTGCTTCCCGAGGGCAATTTGGAGCTCTTCACGCAGTTCATATATCATATCTTCTCGTAACAACCTGAATTGGTTGTCTAGATATATAGCTGGTCGACAGGATTCTGTACTGGGATCATCTAGCACAGAACTCGGCCGCAGGAAGGGCGGTTCGATTGAAGCCAACTCGTCGGGTGTTGGAAGAATGGCTATCTGACGGAAATCCGCAAAATCGTTATCGTGCCTGCCTCCAGGACGGACGTCATCATTTGGAACAGCGGCAGAAGGAGGAGCCGAAATGATAGAAATGGCATGTTTGATCTTCTGACCAGCGCTGCGTATATCAAGAATTGGGGATGCAATGAGTTTTGGGAGCACTGCTTCGGCATCTGGGAGGTATGGGGAAACGGTGTCACTTGGAAGCATCAAAAGCTGAAGGAGGAGCCATCCGAAAGAACGCTGCGCTTGTTCCTCGAGCTTCCTTCCTTTAAAGGCGTCAAGGAACGCGTTCCAAAAGATAGGTGGGTCCGTGATTGCCCGAAGGGCTTTCTCGAGATATTGACCACTGTTGATGGTCTTAATCTCTGGCGTTTGGAGGAAATGAAGGAGGTCTGTCGTAGGTCCGTTCATGAACGCAGGACTGAGGTCGGACTGGATGGCTTCTCGCACTAAGCGCAGTGCATCTCTCCCAACCAACTTGTCCATGCAAATGGTAGCATCCGGCTGAACGCATATAGCCTCGATGAATTGTTTGTAACTTTTAACTTGTTTCTTGTCTAAAGCTTCATGGAAAATACGCGTCAGTCGCGAAACTCGAAGGTCTGACATGCTTGACTGAGGCAGAAAGACCGGAATGAACAACCAGGAGGTCGTCGTGCGTCTTTCACAGGATGCTTTTAAGGTTGCGGAGCATTGAAGTGGACATACACATCGTAACTTTATCTGTTCGGTGTATCCAATTAAGGTGACCACATCTTGATTCATAGAAGGGGAAGTCTGTTAAGCGTCTGTATAGACAACACGTTGCAGGGCATCAGGACGAAGCCAGTAAGTGGTGACCGAAGACAATCGGATACTATCGTTGGTGTCGAGTACACCCTCGACGAGCGTGAAAAATCAGTGATACGCATTTACCGCGATCGCCATTCG
Source organism: Stygiomarasmius scandens (assembly GCA_037954225.1). Taxonomy (NCBI): domain Eukaryota; kingdom Fungi; phylum Basidiomycota; class Agaricomycetes; order Agaricales; family Campanellaceae; genus Stygiomarasmius; species Stygiomarasmius scandens. Next base: position 1,001,859 of record JBANRG010000008.1, on the reverse strand, counting down.
CCTTCGTTAGCTGCCTTCAGCGTCTAGGTATCCATCAGAGTAAGCTGTAATGGGCGTCGTTAGAACCCATTGCTTCTCATGGGCCGAGAGTACGATACTATTATCTACAGTGGTGGCGACAACTACTGCACCTATTATGTATATCTCGCGAAAACTTACATAGGAAGGTGCAGCACTTTTCACCACCAACATAGCTACTAGTAACATGAAATAAGAACAGACTTGCAGAACTCCAGCGCAGCCTTCCGCTCTCCACTGCTACATTCTTCGGCTTTCAAATCTGCGACTGCAATTGATGAGAAATCGGGCAACAAAGACCACAAACTTTGCAAGCTTACCAAGGACACTATACAGATCCTCCTGTCGCCGTCGCATTCCCGGATATCCCTCATAGCTGAGTCCGCGACCGAACAGCCTTGAATCGAGACAACAGCCAAACCTACACGGTAGGATAGGTCAGAAAGTAAGCAAAACATAGACAAGACGCACACTGGCAGACCAAAGGGTACAAGCGATCGCTATGATAAACATCCGATGTTTACGCTCAACTCAGAGCTATTTTCTAGAAAACGTTGTTCCTAGCAACGCCGGACGATCCACGGAACGATTTGAGAAAGTCTGGTTATTAGACTCTCCTCCTCCTCCTCCTCCTCCTCCCAAGCTATGTAGGCCACGGTAACGTAATACCTATCTGAAAGAGTCCCAAGTTGGAGCTGAATTAGAATTCAAGGAAGCAGAAACCGCACCTGTAAAGGATGTCTGCATAAGTATGGCGTATGCCAGAATCATGCTTGTACATGTGTTTTCGTTTACTGGAGGCCATTTTGGACTTGATCAAACGGTAAAGTGAAGTCCGAGCATCTGTGATCAAGTACGTGCGGTGTTATCGAGGCCGACGGCTCTAGTGATTATATAAGTCGATAAATCTCTGCCTGCGGAAGCCATTACTTGATTTATAGCTTGAAAAGACAAGTATACGTGTTACATATATAAGTACATGCCAACTGTAGCAGATTCACAATCGCAACTGAGCATCCGAAACAAAATGAGAACCACCTTCGCATCGATATCCGCCAGTCTGTTTGGTCCATCGGTAACCAGCGATGCAAACACCGAAATCCCTCAGTTTCCGCTGAGCCTGCTGCTCCCGCTTTTTTGCCTTTTCTTCTGCCTCTCGCTTGGCCCGGAGTTCACGTTCGAGCCTCTCACGCTCTCGTCTGGCATTCTCAAGCTTGATGCGCTGCTGCTCTCGCTGACGCTTCATCTCTTCCCTGCGCAGGAAATCTCGTTCCCGAGCTTCAGCTAGTGCAATGTCTTTTGCACGTTGTTGTTCTTCCTTTTCCTTGCGCAAAGCCTCCAGCCTCTGTTCTTCCGCCTTACGGGTTTCCTCCTCTAGTTTTCTCTGAGCCTCGGCTTGAGCAATTTTATCAAGCTGGAGTTGGTTCCATACTTCATCGGAGACACCAGGATCACGACCATCGTTTTTCTCAGCCGGCTGACTTTTGTCTTTGGCTTCGTCCTTCGGTTTAGGGTCTGGCTGAGATGTAGCCGTGTTAGACGAGGGGTTGGTAGAACTAGAAGTGGAACCGGACGGAGGAGGCTGGCTAGGAGGTGCAGAGGATTGCATGGGTAGATTAGTGCGAGTTTGTCGACGAGGGGGAGCACGAAGCTCACGATCATAATAACGAGTGAGGACGTTCTCGATGTGCTTAATTGCGTCCGCAGGCGCCAGTGTTAGATTTTTGTTCACCATAGCGAGACCCACCAAATCTTTCGCAATAGTAACAACGTCACGAGCGTTACCCCAGGACGGGAAACGGGAAAGGGTATCAAATATATCAAAAAACTCGCGGTGAGTAGGGCTAGACGGATCATCTAGTCCTGCGAGTGAAACACCATCACTGTTAAGACGTTTCTCCAGGATTTTGATACACTCTTCAGGGCCCAAGTTCTGAAAAAGAACTTCTTCGGGAAATCGACTAGCAAGACCACGATTAACGGCAAGAAGCTGATTGATATCCTCCGTGTAACCGGCAAGAATGACGACAATCTTCCCAATGAAACGGTCTTGCGTCAGCAAGCTCACCATTTCGTCGATAGCCTCTTGTGCAAAGTGCCCCTCTTTCAGTCTGTAGGCCTCGTCGATGAAGAGGACCTGGCCAAGGGCCTTTTCAAAGAGTTTGAGAACCTTTGGCCCAGTATGACCAACATATTGCCCGACAAGGTCAGATGCTGAGCATTCCAGAACATCAGCACGGCTTAAGAATCCCATATCGAAATAGACTTGTCCCATTTTCCGTGCCGTTGTGGTTTTGCCAGTTCCTGATGAGTGTCAGCCGAGGTATGTATAGGTCACAAAAATACATACCTGGAGGCCCTTTGAAGACAAAATTTGTAGGAACAAGGTTGCGGATATCCTTGGCATTCTCCTTGCCAAAACGTGCTATCTCCTGGTACCGTCTGAGTTGATTTATGATGTCTTCGCAACCAATAACATCCTTGAACAGTTCGGTCAAGTTTGTACCGGCGTTAAGCACTCTGTCGAAGTCAGGATCAAAGTCATGCGGCTCGTAAATGGTGTCAACTGTGTTACTGCCAGTCGCAACAATCCGCTTCATGAAATTGGTCTTGGCTGTTCCCAGAAGGTTTTCTACATCGCCGCCGTTACCAAAGTTTGGCCGAAGTTCTAGATACGAAAGTAAGATTCGCTATATTACTCGAACGAGGTGAAATAATCAGCTTACTTGCACGTTCCAGGACACTGAGAGCAACTTTCTTGGCCTCTGGAGTCGCGTCCGCGCTCTGCTTTTTCAATTTCAGCTCTAATATTTGTCTCAGCTCATCCATAGAGAAATCTTCAAAGTTGAAGGCTTCTTCAATTTTGAAACGTCTAGTCAAGCCGGGATTGACGTTCTAGGAAAGGTCGTTGTTCAGAACATTGATAACAGAAGAAGTACGGCGACTATAATCACCTGGAACATTTCGATGAGTTGATCCCTGTATCCCAGTAAAAGTACACAACGGTCTTCGCCGGGCACACTTTGAACTTCTGCAACAATCGTGTCTATGACATCCTTCTTGTAAAAATCACGCTCTTCACCGCTTTTGCCGCCGCCATAAAGCATGTATGCCTGAAACTTTATATGAGTACGATTCCACATCAAGGGAACAAGAAAATGACCTCGTCGATTATCAGGATCTTCCCAACTGTATTTGCAAGAATGGCCTTGGTTTTTTTTTGCGATTCACCTAGATTACTTCCGATGAAATCAGAGGGATTTTTTATCACAACTATTTGAACACGTATATCAATTGTGAACAATTCCAGACATCGTCTCGAAGCAACATACCTTCGCCGTTACTGAGTAAACCCAATTCCTTCAAAATCTTGCCATACAGGGCTGCGACTGTGGTTTTTCCAGTTCCTGGTGAGCCCAAAAACACCCGATTCAAAGTAATCATCATCGGTTCCTTCTCCTCTAACTCGAGTCGGTAATTTCGTGCAATCATATCGAAAAATACTTGCACCGACTGTTTGACAGAACCTAATCCGATCATTTCTTGAAGTTCTTTCCAGTGCGGACTCTGTAGGAAAGCCTGTAATGGCTCAGGACCAATGAGGTCTTCCTTGCTCAACAGAAAGTCATCAGGTCGATATCCCAATTTGCGCTCCTTGGTAATTCTCTCTGTTTGCCGCATGTGTACGCGCATGAAGAGGTTCTGTAAAGCCCGAGCGTTGCCAAAGCCTTTTGTTCCTCGCCCTCTACCCAAGCGTTTGACGACGATACGACCATAGAGACCTTGAATCCCGTCCTCAACTTTCATCATGCCCTGGAACTTTGTGTGCACACTTTTCTCTAGCATCCTCAGTAGCTCCTTGTCAGTATAATCCTCAAATTGAAACCGGAATGGAACTCGGCTATTCAAGCCGGGGTTGTGCTCGAAAAAGGACTCCATTTCCTTGTTGTATCCAGCGAATATGAAGACAAATCGGCCAACGTTGTTCTCCATTTCAGTCAGGAGGAAATCCAAAACAGTCTTGCCACCAGTGTTGTGGGATGCGGTGAGTTGGTATGCTTCATCAATGAACAAGGATCCCCCTCCCGCATTACGAATGCCCTCAAGCAATTTCTTCGCACCGGCGATACCTTCGTGAGCTAAAAGAGACCCCGTAATCTCTTCAAACGCACGTCCAGGAAGAACATCAACTGAGGCCAAAAAGTCTGAGTAATGCCGAGCAACAGTCGTCTTTCCTAAAGAGTGTGTTAAGGTTTTGTGAAGCAAAGTAATACGTGCTAACGTACCAGTTCCAGGATTTCCAAGAAAAACTGCATTGTACCGCTCTTTCCTGAACGGAACGTTCTGCCTCTTCATCACTTCGATCATCTCACATACCCGTATTACTTCTTCTTTGACTTGTTCCAGCCCGACCATCTCCATTATGGCGTCAATAGCGGCATTTGTAACGCCCTCAATATTCTTCTTGCGCTGCCAGTACAGCTCAGAAGGGGAAGGATCTGTGGATGTGGGATTAGACGTAGGAATCGCACGTCGTCTATCTGGACTTGGGGTAGTTTTGGATGGTCCTTTTTGTGTCGGTGAAGGAATAGAGGGAGGACTCTGGGAAGAAGTACTAGCTTTTGGCGTTGGCGTTGGCGAAAGAGGAGTAGGAGGTGAAGGTGGGGCATTGAGAGATGGAGAGCTGGGCCTTCGTGGAGCGGTGTTTGTGGAAGAGCTTGTTTTAGACCCTGAGGCAGAAGTGCTAGGTTTGGATTTGGCAGAGGTGCGCATCTTGTCGACGCGGCTCCTGAGATCCTGCAGATCCTGCTGCTTCTGGTTCAGCGCATTTTCCTGTTCTTCCTTGAGTTGGAGATCCCGTAGCATTTGTTCTTGCTGTCGTCGCTCCTCTTCAATCTGCTCCATGCGGTGCCAATGTTGTGCTTCCTCTTCTTCGAGCTTCTTTTGTCGCTCAAACTCCTTTCGCTTCCTGGTTTCGGCATCTTTCTGTTCCTTGTCGCACTTTTTGCAGCCTGGAACTTCTGGTTGACTGCACTTCCGTGAGGTATCATGGCCTTTGGGACATCTAGAGGGAATGATTGTCTGACAGGGCATTTCGGAATGGTCGGCTATTCGGTGACACATGAGGGGACACACATGTTGATTACATTTAAGCATTTTTCCACTGTTGGATTAATTCAGAAACAGAAGAAACGCAGCAGGTAAGTACGCCTCACCATGGTTCCGAGCAACCACCATCAGGGTACTCCGTATCAAATTGATCTTCGTTGCAAGCCAAACCAATGCGGTCGGGGTGCCGTTCGCACTTTACTGGAAATCCTTCATAGACGTGTCCCCGATTCCTCAATAGCTGAAAAAACTGTTTCCAAAGCGCTTTGCCTTTCTTGGCGTTCTCGAAAGTCTCAGAGTTCCCGATCATGATGAGGGCATTGCGGGCCCGGGAGAGAAGAACGTTTAAGCGCTCAGGTGCAAACATGAACCCAATGTCGTGGTTTAGATTACTTCTAGTAAGGGAGCAAACAACAATGTCGCTTTCTTCTCCTTGATAATTGTCTGCCAAAGTTTCAGACTCCATTTCATTGCTCTGGTAAGAAAGACTTACCTATAGTAGATATACGAAGTTTCTTCTTGCCCGGCTTTCCTTGCCTCGGAATCAGTAATCCAGCGCGTACCAGCTCATTGGAATCGAGATCGTTCAGAACAGGATCTGTCTCAGAATCTTTACGAAATTCATTCTGAAGCTTGGTAAGTTGGCCAAGATACGGTGTTAGGACGACCATATCTTCGGTGCCATAACCTTGTTGCGCAAGGTATTTGATGATCTTCACTGCCATACGAGCCTCATATAAGTTCTCCTTGGACGATTTGGAGCCAAGGTCACGACTATCAGCGATTTGGGACATATTGCCTTCGGGGTATTTATGGTTGAAGAATACAATGTTGTCACGAACACCGGTAAGATTGGGTCGATTCTGGGTCTTCGGTGCATCAGTTAAATCGGGATATGTGAGTTGTCGAACCAGAGCGGATATTTCTGGACGCATACGATGCTGAGCTACGAGAGATTGATGAGGGTAGCCTTTGCGAACGAGACGCTCAAAGAGCGAAACATTGAGATCATATCCGTCCCCTTTCTCCACAGTCAGTTTATAGTTATTCACCTTGGGGCGAAGTTGCCTTGAAACAAAGGAATAAGTAAGAAAGAGGCGAAATCACATAGTGAAACCCAACGCACTTGTGGTCGCCGATTAAGATGAGCTGTTTGGTGGTAGTTCCTAGTGCCGTGACAATATGGCTTTCTAGAATTTCTCCTGCTTCCTCGACTAATAGGACATCTGGAGAAGCAGCTTGAATGTCTTCGCCATACTTGGCAGCAGCCGTCGTAGTGCAACCAATGATACGCTTAGTGCGCAATATGGCAGCATCTCCCTCCCTAAACTTCCTGAGGAGTTCACCTACTACCTTGTTGTACATCGTTGTACCGTCTTGGAGCTTCTCGATGTGCAGTTTGAGTATTTCCTCAGTACATTTCGACAGGAATGCTTGCCGATCCTTCCGAGGCATCCTCCATATGTTAGCAGCGGCCTTCACATTATCCTCTTCCTTGAAGAGACCTGCGTCCGAGCCATTCCTCCATCGGTTTAACAGATAGTCTGTCTTGACTGGTTGACCGTTTTCACCGATAATTGTCATACCATCGGATGCCTGCGGCACTTCGAAAGCTTCGAAGAAGTCGGGTTCATCGAATTCAAGGTGAAGGAGAAGGTCCTCGGTACGAACCGTTGCATTGAGATATCTTTGGAATTCGGTATCTAGACTGGTAGAACGGGCCTCGATATCAGCCTTGAGTCCATCGATGATTGTCCAATCAGCGCGACTTCGACCACTTCCAATTCTCGGCTGTTTGGACAGCATCATAGGCTGCGTCCGAATGGTGCTTTTACCCCCTAGACGAACCATATTTTCAATGGGTATGCCGATATCCAACAGATCCTCCAGAAATTGATCTAGAGCATGGTTTGTATAGCATACCACAACAATTTTCTGGTCGGAGTATTGGTAGATAAACTTTGCAAGCAAAGCGCCGATAAACGATTTACCCGTCCCTGCAAACGAGTTCAGAAATCTGTAAGAATGACTCGAGAGCATGCATACCTGGGGGACCTTGAATAATGGACAAATTCTGTTTCAGACCGCATAATAGGGACTCAGCCTGTCTGGGATCGAGAATTATGGACTTTTCGGTCTGAAGAAGACTCCGTATATCCTGTTTCGGGTTTCGTTCGAACGTACTGATAGCACTAGACAATGGGGAAGGGTGATCTGGAGAGCCAAGGACATTTCCGGCTTTCCAGAAAAGCAACTCCTCGGATAGAGGAAGCACCTTGATGCGTTTCAAGGTATTAAGGATAGGCTCAAAGGAAAACAAAGCGACGTCGATCTGAATTAGCTTAGTTTGCTTGGCCGACTTCAGGCGCAACAACAAGTTGGCGACACTCAATCGACCCTCCATTTCCAACACAATCTGAGGTGGTTTCTTGGCCAGCAACTCTTCTTCCCTTCGGACGGATGGGAAAGCAACGACATCCCCGTCGACCAAAAGGCAGGTCAAGGACTGATTCTTTAAAATCTTCGCGCTTTCCTTCTCTTTCCAAAACTTCTTCCTTTGATCGGGCTCGGTCTTGTTCTTCAGCTGAGGGAAATCCTCGTCACATACAAAGATCATTCCCCACTTCTTTCGTTTCCCTTCTTCTCCAAAATCTACCCCAACCAGCCTCATTCTTTCGACAACGAAATGACGATGCTTGCGGCCCTTTTGTTTCCCCAATGCAATCTGCAATTCTTCGCGCAGGTCATGGAGCATATCCTCCCTCATTAACCTAAACTGATTGTCCAGGTACAGAGCTTCGCGGTTCTGCTCCGTGCTGGGATCGTCTAGAGCCGAGCTTATACGCAAAAAGGGAGTCTTGTTTGATGAGAGTTCCTCAGCAGTCGGAAGGATAGCAATTTGACGAAAGTCGGCAAAATCATTATCGTGTCGCCCGCCAGCTTGGATGTCTGCAGATGAAGCAGCCGGCGTGGTCATAACCGAAATGGCTTTCTGAATCTTCTGGCCGAACGGACGCAGCTGAAGAAAGGTAGAAGTCGAGAATATGGGCTCGAGTGACTTGGCAACGGGGATATACGGGGATGCACTTTCGCTAGGCATTGTCAAGAGTTCGAGCAACAACCAGGCCATAGCGAGCTGGGCAGGTTCAGAAAGCTCCTTGGATTCCATAGCTTTGACATAGGCGTCCCAGAAAATGGGTGGGTCAACGATAACTCGAAGAGTCTTCTCGAGATACTGACCGGCGCCAATGGTCTTAATAACAGGGTTCTGCAAAAAGACAAGGAGGTCTGTCGCTGGACCATTCAAGAAAGAAATACCGAGGTCGGACTGAATGGCCTGCTGAACTAGGCCCAGCCCATCCCGAGCAATCAATTGGTCCATGCATGAAGGTGCGTTGGACTGAGCACATATGGCCTCTATGAATTGCTTATGGTTCTTGAGAGCTTGTTTGCGACCCAAGATGTTGTTGAAAACACGGTTGAGTCGGTCGACTCGTGATGGATCTGTCATTGGTAGTGGAGGAGCGATGGGTTGGGGAGAAAGGTATGTGGGCGTATGGGTCGTCAACCAGTGCTGTTTACAGCTTCGGCATTTGATACCATTCGGCGGCGTTCAGGACGGCCGATAGGCGCCTTCAATGTTCAGAATCATTGCTGGATAATAAGGTTTGATGGTTCAAAGTTCTGGGGTCATTACTTCAGGATTTTGATACGGCCATACCGTAAACAGGTAGTGATCAACCTGGTGTTCCGAGCAAAGCTTATCTTGCACCGCCGCGTATTCACCGAGAAAAAGGACTAGACATTGAGAAAGCTGTTGGAGATATGTTCTGAGCTGAGTATGAGCGTTGGGAAAACGTTGACAGTGGCGCTGCCTCGTTGTGTAAGTGTCATCGTGGTACCAATGATCATGAGGTACCGATGGGCGACAATGGACGACCAATGCACACAATAACGCTCGTAAACTGCCCCGGGGCCTCTGTCCCCCAAGGGATTAAGCTTTGATTCAGCCGTATCCGCTGAATAATGCAACTGACTGCAAGAGGGGCTCTAGTCAGAAACGCGTTACTACTCATGCTCAGAGAATACGATACTATTATCTACAGTGGTGGAGAAAACTATTACACCTTTATGCACATCCCGTCAAAACTTACATAGAAAGGTGCAATACTTTTCACCACCAACATAGCTACTAGTAACAAAAAATCGAAGGGGAAAGACTTGCAGAAATTTCGGATTGGTTTTCCGCTCCTACAATCTTTGCCCTCCAAATCCGTGACCGCTATGGATGAGAGATTGCATGACCTTTGCAGTTTCACCAGGGGCACAGAGACACTACGCAAATCTTCGCATTCCCGAATATTACAAACAGCTGTATAGATGTCGCGTAAATCCAAGAGGCATAACTTGCGGCCAGGTGACAGTCAAGTCTGCGCAGTTTGCGAAGGGGTCAGAAAATGAAAATAGTCAAGACAGAGATGCACAGACCAAAGGGCGACTAGAGATGATCAGGTCCGGTCAGAGAAACCATTCTTAGAAAACATTATTCCCAGCAGCGCCGGGCAATCCGCAGAGTCCCTAGAAATGGAAGCATTAATAGGGATTTCCTCTGATCTCTGGAGCAGGAATGGAAATGGTTCAAGCAGAAACCGCACCTGGAAGGATGTGATTTTTCTTGAATGGCATATGCTATGTTTGCATGCTTTACGAAACCAAAATGATAGTCCTTCATGGGGTCACTGTGGTAGAATCAATCAAAGGAAGAGTAAGATCTGAGCGCCTGGGCATTTTTAATCCGGTACGTGTGTGATATTCTCGACAGGACTTGGACTGAAGCAAGGATTCCGGAACGCTCGTTCCTGTTACCCTCACAAATCATGCATCGTGTCACACATCTGCCGGTAACCGGCGCTCGAGTACTGCGCAAGACATTCCAGACGTTTGTTGCGTTTCATCAGCATAAAACTTCCGCCGACAAAAAAGAAGCTCAAGAACCACTCCAATTGCAATTAATACAGGGGCCATTGTAAGGGTTGTTGCAGACTACTAGAAAGAGAGAAACAAACGAGTGTGGGCTTGCCATCCAGCAATGTAGTATCAAACTAGATGCTAATAGAGAAATTGGCGAGGGTATCCGTATGATACTATATCATGATCGAAAAAGAGAAAAAAAGTACTTATCGACAACAGGAAATGGACAACGTAAGCGGGATAGTCATTAAAACACAGTCCAAGAAAAAAATGTTCGGAATAGATATGAAATGTGCCAATGCCAAGTCGTCAATAAGCAGGGAGGTGCAAGCCGCATGTCTAGAGTACCGCCATGAAATGAGTACCGTGACCCGCAAAAGTGAACGCCAATTCCCAAAAAGTAATGAGTAAAGACCCGTTATTCCGACTACAGCAATGATGCTACGGCCAACAATGTCGATGCTCCTGCTGCCAAGACAGTCCAGCCACCGAGTACCCGGCTTTCAGCACCATTATCCCTCTTTGATATAACAGTGGTAACATTTCTTAGCTGTCGAGTGGGTAGCATGTTGGGCGTCGTCGAAACCTGGAATTGAGGTGCAACTGGGGATCCGTCAAATTGGAAGAGGTGGAGTTTGTATCCATCAACAGGGTCTGTGAATATCCTCCACGACTGGTAAAGCTCTGTCTCGTTGTAGTTCTCGATAAAGTTGGAGACGGCGGCACAAGGATCTTGAATTTGCTGGTATCCGTCACCATTGGGGGTCATGACAATAGAGCCATTGCTGAGTACACTGTACTTGCCGTGGACCCAACCAATGACACCAGTTATGCAGTTGGGTTCGCTTGCTAGAATTGGCAAAACATGGTGGTCAATTATCTGCAACTGAACGAGGTGGAAGATAAACCCACCATTCGAGTTGAAACGGTAGCGAGCAATTTCATACCAACCGTCATCAGTGCTGAGAGAACAAAAAGATCAGTCTTGTGAGTTTTGCAGCGTCGTAAGGATAACACTAACAAGGAATAAGAGACACCGGTGACTTTCGGATAGGTAAAGGATTGGTTAGAGGGATTGGCGAATCCCTACGGCGATAGATCAGTACTTAACGCCTATATGGGATCTTAGGCCGCTACTCACCGCTCCAGTTACCACGGCCCTACTGCCAGTAGCCCAAGTTCCAACGATTGTAGTAGCATTGTGAATAGCATCAAAGACTACTTGTTCGTTCTGAGCCGAGACGTAGGTGGAAAGAGAGGCAAGGACAAGGGCAAAAGGCGTTAACGACAACTTCATGACTGCAAACTGAAGGGGTTGTAGTTTTTTGATTGAAATCTAATGGCGGTGTTGTGAGTGCGGTGAAGCTGGATAAGCTTTGGGAGCTGTCAGAGACAACGAGCAGCGAAGAGGTAGGGTCGAGGAGGCGGAGAGAAGAGGAAAATGACGACGACCGTTTGTCGGTGGGTGAGAAACGAGTGGAGTGGTATTTGGATGTGTTTGGTTTCTTCCACCGTTGGCAACAGCCACATGCCATCATATTGCGCCCTTGAATCGGCCATCAAGGGCAGAAATCAGTGCAAGTCGCTGCAAGCGTGTGGTTCAAGTCCTCGAGCTTCGGGTTTAGTTTAGAAACTTCAGAGTTTTGCAGAAAACCCTTTTTTTTTGCTTCCAGTACTCGGAACGCGGAAGATTATTCGAGCGCAGCACTCCAATTTTGGAACACAAGGGAATCAAGGCAGACATCATGCTTCCTTCAGGTCCGTACCATGTTCGAAACGACACGTATCAAAGCTAAGAATAACAATGCAATATCATGTATATCCCACATTCCCAGAAACACCGACGTTTGATATTTACGCGCAGGTGAACTGACCATTAGATTATCCAACATTAAAGGAGTGGGTAAAACAAAACGACAGAGCAAACAACGACAGAGCAGTCTAAGACTATAGTGTATCAGCGGAACCGTGATGAAAGAAAACCAGATGACCGAAGGAATGACCGAGAACATGTAGAAGTCCAGAAATGTGCAAGACAAAGATGCGATTGGAAATGGGATATAAGCGCGTATGGTAGCATAATAAAATGGAGAATAGATAGATCGTAACCCGACGTTGAGCGCAACTCGACCTGTTTCGCGAGCCGCTCACAGAAGCGTAGCAGTAGCAGCGGTGAACATTCAGAGCTGTTTATACTTTTTATATCGCACCCTCTAGAATCCCAGTTAGTTATGCAGATGTTCAAGCCAAATTCCGGCATGTACTCACCTGCGAAGCCTTGTCGCTCTGCATCTTCTTGTGAAGATATTGCACCGCTCGCTTGATGTCTGGGAACAGCGAGAGCGGAACGACAACAGCCATAAGGGGTAAAGCAATCTTCCAGAACCTAGAAAGCGAAAAATGTGGTGAGTTGAATAGGCTTAAGAATTTCAGCAGAACTGCGCACAAAAGATCACTATTCTTGTTGACAGACCACATGGGTTCAAAGTTCATTCCCTATATGAAAGTGAGCGGCAATATTCAGGAAAGAGGTGATGTGAGCGCACAAAGTATCCTGTTAGCAAAGTTAAAGGCAAACAGATGATGGTAGCGAGCGTAAGTCGGCGCCTGCATGACAGAGATCGTAGATTAGCTGTTTTTTTAAAAAAAGAAAAGTATAAAAATACGTACATAACGTCGTTCATCTCATACGAAGTCATCTAGAGACGCCGAAGCAAATCAGCTCTCCGAGCTCAAACAGACAAAAAAACACTTACATTAAACGTGTAGTCAATCAAATTCTCCGCAATCCCAGAAAACATCTCTACACTGGACAAAATATACTCCATATGATCGTATACATCAGCCTACATCCCAACCCAAACTCATCAACGCCGTGACTTCCCACTGAAACCGATAACAGGACGTACCAAGTATATCTTTGATTTGTGACTCATGTATCCAATAATCTTTACATTCTTGTTCGCTTCAACGGATGTATCCACCAAGGCAGCGACTCTGTCGAGGTCATATCGCCTCAAACCGTAAACAAGAGTCTTGATAGGTTCCAGAGTCCGCTTGTGTAGGATGAGATCACCGGAAAGGATGTGAACTATCACACAAATGAATAACTGACATGAAACCACAATAATATAGACTCACGATTGCGTACGGTCTCCATAGAGGGGCTCAACAATATCTGCGCTTCAAACCTGTTGATCATTAAATGATACTCATCAATAACTTCCAGAGCTTTATCGACGACTGCAAATCATAAACTATTATTAGTATTAAAAGCAGGAGATGGGTGGAATGGAAACGCACCGAGATCAAGTAAACTTTGTACAAGCATTGAAGGATCGGCGGAAGTCCGCAACCCGGTGTCCCGCTGCTGAATACGCTGGCTGATGGGCTGGGTTATGGAGAGGTCTGATGAGTTTTGCATAGAAATGACGGTGCCTGTGAACAAGGCACAACAGTTGTCAGGACGGCTATGAGCGCGTCGGCCAAAGCGGTAAAACGCACCATCCCTGAACAAGAAAATGAACATGGGCGCTATTTGAACTTGAACTCGGTCGTCCTGGTAAGAGAATGAGGAAAAGCAAGTGGATTGAGAAAGATCAAATTACCTTTTTCAAAGCCTCGAGTCGCGCCTCTTCCTGCTTCCGATTGGACTGGAGAGCATCTAAATGTTAGCATGCCTGAAGAAAAAAATAGAGAGGAAAGGTCGTACATCAAAGAACGACCAACTTGAGTTGTTTCGTTTTTCGTTCAGAATTCCCATCTCCATATCATTCCCAGACTCGGATATTCCTGTCCTTCGGCGTCTACTCCTCATCGTTCCACCCTTTTTCAAACTCCACCTAGAATTTGTAGTTCCATACAAAGTCTCGCTATCTGTAAGCTTGCCAAAGTCTTCCTCGTCATCGATGAACGGTATTGGAGACGATGACCGAGGTTTGCCTGTGATGCTTGAGCGGGATGCTGAGGGGGAACTGGAAGTGGAAGACGAAGAATCATCATCACTATCCTTTAGTGAGTGGCAGAGAATTCGGAGGAAGAGATGCTTGGCATAGTAATCAGCCTTGGAACGCGTCTGACTACGCGTATGGAAAACATCTTCGAGGGCCAGAGGGTGTATCTCTAGTAAATCGTATTCAATTCCACGCACGATAGACAACAGAATAAATACACACCATATTTCAAGGACACGGCCTTGATAACATCCCAACTCAAACCTCCAATGTTAATCCACCTCACTTTGACCCAGTGCTCCCGACTACTCGCCTGGGGATCGTTCAACAACTTGATAAAGTCCTGGTTCGTGTAGCGCCCTGCCATACAATTGGTCGACGAGTAGTCGTACATCTCTATCATCGATTTTTTCTTGATATTTCCATACATAAGATCCGCCGAGGCCCTACGTGGGTCAATTCCTGGCTCAGTGCCGATATTGTTGGTTATCATCATGCTGGTACTGCGATGCATGGCCATGACTTTTCGGACTATGGACTGGAACCGTTCTCGGGGAGGCATGGAAGGATGCAACATCTGTGTAGGACGTTTGGCAGAATGTTTTGAACGGATGGATGGTGAAGTTGCGGCGGGTGTTTTTTCTGAGGAAACGCGGGGAGGCACTGAGGTTGGCGAGGTTACAAAGGGGGTTTTTTCTGAGGAAACGCGAGTGGTGAATGTCGGTACTGCACCAGCAGATCCTGCTGTTCCATAGGGTTCGACGGGTTCAGGGAGAACGAAACGATTGTCATAAGTTGGAGAGCTTGGAGAGACACCTCCTGTGATTTCCTCGTCAAGGTCTGGGGTCAGCGAACGACCATCTGAATCGCTAAAGCTGTTTTCGCGAGGCATCTTGGCTAGCCTCTTTCAACGAATTGTCACAGTGTGGTGGAAGGGTAAGGGCAAGATGCAGAGTGAATGGAAGGTTTCATATCAACAGCCGGTCAGCGCCCGCGGATACCAGCCTTGAGGCGATATTCAAAGCTTTCAACTGATGAAAATTCATGATCATAGCCACTGTCATGTCAATCCTCATCAAGGTACTCCAATCCTCATTCAGTAGCTAAGAAAAATGGTGGAGAAAAGCCCCAACAAAGTACAGAGAAAAGGAAAGAACTAGGAGAGCGAACGTATACTCGGACAAAAATACTGACACGGACGTAGAGTCGTGAGCAAAATATCTGCTCTAGATAACCGACAAGATGGCATTCTATACTGGGTTGCAGACGGAATGATGTGTCCATAAGGCAAGTGTATTTTTGGTTTCTGCACTCATGTTGCCCAGGGACGTTGTTGACTTAGTGACTCACGGTGAATGGTATTTCGATATCAGAGCCAGTCTCGACTCCACGTAGATTGCGTATGGCTCAGCGACATTTGACGTAGAATGTGATAGATGATGGAGCCATCGCTGACAACGAATAGTGTAAAGCCCAGCTGTTATCCGAGCTTCGGAACAGCTGAGGACTCTTGATATTCAGGGTACTTACTATCAGATGGATTCTGGAAGACGAGCATACTTATGGGTAGCAAGATTTGAAGACTTGGAGACTGAGGCGCACTCTAACCTGGAGCATCCAATTTCCAGATCATGGTACTGTTGGACTTGTGGTAAAGTAAAATTGAGATGTGGAAAGTGGTCCAATACGACTCGGATGGCAACGCGCGTTGTTGACGCGTTGTTATTGAACGTGACCTGAAAGCGGCACGAGATGCCGCTTGTTCACGATCACGTTCCAAGTCCTTCTTTCTCCGCGCCATCATGATCCCCGGAAACCTACTTCTCCTTCCCGTTCTGGCTTCGAGTTGTGACAACCCATCAGCCCACCAAACTACAACAGTTCAACCCGTCATTTTGCTTACATTTGCAGTAATCTTGCCTTTCCCAGCCTAAAATTGTCTATACCAACTTCTTGGATTTGAGATACTCGGTTCGGGTGGTGACTGGTCTATCTGTCTCTAGCGCTGTCTCTGGTGTCTTACTTCAGCAACGTTCCTTCCTTGCCTCTTTACGTTCATTTCTTTCCCTTGCCTTCCCACCCTCTCTTTGACTCTCCCTCAAACTCCCCTAAGACACTCCTCCCTACCTGATTGGTCTTCCTCTCAAAACTTGCAGTGGTACTTCCGGAAACGCTGATATCCGAAGAGACCCCGTGACCACCTATCTCTTGTTTCAACCACTACTGTCTAGAGGTCTTACTTATACGTCAACGTATACGACACTTGGACCGCCTCCCAACCCCCCTACTCAAAGACCCCAAACCACAATGTCGGAACCTGTACCAGACTCAACTACCGTTGTAGAGGAAGCTCTTAGCGGAAACGAACCCTCGTCAGACCAAGTCACCGCTGCCGTAGCTACCTCGAAGCCTGCTGTTGAAGTCGAGAGCGCTCTCACGACAGATGGATTCGTAGTAGCAGAGGGCGACGAGGGCGAAGAAAGCGACACTTATGATGATTTTGAAGGCGAGGTTCGTGTTTATTTGACAAGTGATCTGAACTTGGGCGCTTACCAGACTTATAGGAGCAAGATGCCGGCGAAGTAGACGATGAAGAAGAGGAAGAGGAGGTCAACGTCGAAAATGTTCGTAAACATCTTGGAACCTTTCCTTCTGTGTCTGACCATAACACAAACAGAAGGCCTCCTTGACTGCGCTACTTCTCGGAAACGGTGGCGGCAACGGCAACCCAAATGCCAACGGCCCATACGACGTCGAGGTAGAGGACGAAGGCGAAGTCGAAGACGACGATGACGAAGAATACGTCGAGGAAGCCGAACCAGAGGGCGAAGTCGAGACTGTCCCTGTCCCCTCCAATGGCAAAAAGCGTACAATTGATGATGTGCACGAAGATGCCGACGAAGGTGCAGAAACAGGAGAAGCCAAGAAAATCAAAGCCTAAGAGCTGGGCGGGGCTCGACTAGGGAAAACGACGGTTCCAACACCGGCGAAAGAATCGAACAATGTTCAATCTGCTTTTTATTCCCTCTAAATATTCGCCTGTTTCTGGGCTAATACCTATTCTCTTTCTGCTTGGGATTGTTTGCTCATAACATATAATATCTTGGAAAATGTTGTGTCTGTTACCTGTACTCTTTTACTGCTGCAAAGAAAGTCCGAGGTTTTACAATGGTTGAACCGAAGTTATCGAACATCTAAATGCAGGCCAAATATTACAACATCAACTACATCAGGGGACTAGGGCCATCTCCTCCCATTGACCTTCCTCAGTCCTCCAGAATTTGGTCCTCTTATTCGGAATGACACCAAGCTCGACATAATCCACCTCTGTCGGGTCCACAAGCACAAGAGCAAAATTCCTCAACGCCGTTTCCCAATTCCGTCTATTTTCCTCATCACCATCGCCATCTTTCGGTTCCTCGACCGTCTTGGGCCACTTCTTCGCCTCGTCTTCCCCACCAATCAGCGGGCTGCCAGGAACGGGCCGGCACCAGCTTGCCTTCATATGGCTACTCATAGTCTTGAATACTTCCACTCTCTTCTTTTCCCAATCAAAATTCTCCCTGACAAGAGCGGCAAGTCCGCCGCTGCTTGTACTCGTGCCACTCCGGGTTGATTGGACGAATCGCTCAAAGATTTCATATGATTCGTCTTCACGTGCGGGCACGACGCATCCTATGCCTGATACGCGGAACTGCTCCTGAGTACCTTCGATCCACCAGGCTAGTTCGAGTTTGTGGTTGGTGTTTAGTTGTTGTACTTTCTGTGTACGAATATCGGTGGAAGAAAGTAAAAGGGGCTGGGATGCTGAACCGGATGGCGTGAGGAACGAGCGGAAGATGAGTGAGCGAACTTTGGGGATGGGGCCTGTAGAGTTGGCATCGATAGTAGCAAGTTGAATAACTAGAATGAAAGGCGTAGTTTTAGTGCATTTCAAGTAGGAAAGTGGGTGATAACATACCATTGGATTTCGAGCTTTTCTCGAGCGCATTGGAGATCGCCGTTTTCCAGCGTGGTGCAGTAGTCATATTTAGTTTTGAAAGTATGAATTATTGCTTGATTATGGTCTTTATAAGAGGTCGAGCGCTCTGATAAACCGCCAGAGATGATGGTCTTGAGCTACGGTCAGATAGCGAGGATGATGTCATCGACGAAGAGTAAGTGCAAATGGCACGTGGGCGTGTCGGGCCAGATCGCCTTTCTTCTCGACTTCTTTGTAGACCTTTTGCAGCCGCGCAATTCACTTTCTCGTGCTTTCAAGTACCTTAGAAGTACCGTCCACTCATGACCTGATGGCGAAGCTGATGCGCCAATAGACCACGACATTGGTGAGACTGCAATTCCAAAAGTAGCGAACGAATTCTAACTTTTTCGTCAAGTCGAACCAGAGAATCATGGACTGGACCTTTTTCTCTGAAATATTCATCTGTATTTCTCCAAGACAACAAATCTAAATCTAGCCCGTTTCGATAGTTGATATACTTTTCATTAACCTCGTGGTCCTAGAAAGGATATAGTATGTATCATTTATGTCCTTCTAGAGCTTCGATGAAATTGACTCTCAGGGAGAGTTTTGGTTGATATGTGGTATTCCTGAAGATCTCTGGCACGATCTGGATCCATTATATTGCAGTCAAATCAGAACACAACGTTATTGTCACTTCTCAGGCCGTTATAAAGAGGTCGAGTCCCTTGTCCAGGCAACCAAGTTGTTACCATGACCTACTCTATTCGCCAGATCAACTCTCCTGCATCAGGTATGCATCACTTTGCTCAAAAAAAGACTGCTCTGACCATCTTACAGATGCAGAATTAGAAGCTATTCTAGATTGCCAGGCTTCTGCTTTCGCAAAAGGTAGACCTTCACGTCAAAAAGGTTCCATTTTGGCTCACCCTTTACTTCCGTCTAGATCACTTTGCCTACGTTTGCATCGATGCCGACAGAACCCTGCTGAAGCCTTTCATTCGCTCTGTTGTAATTGCCGGGCTGCTCGCCGGCGAAGTATACGTTGCAGAGTCCCAAGACAAGCAGATTATTGGCACATCTGTATGGTTCCCGCCTGGTCGAGAGATGTTTGATAGGTGCGCACACCATCAAGTTAGAAAGCTAGTTAGTCTAACCTTGATGGACGTTCAGTGAGGATCAGCGCAAGCAAGGCCTTGAACCGTTTTTCGCGCACACGTCCCCGGATCATCTGAAATGGTGGCTGGAATACGTGTGTACCGTTTCTTGCCTGTCTTTGTGGCACATCACTGATCATGATGACCCTTTCCAGTTCCTCCCTTCATATGCAAAACTTACCTCTGAGACCCTGGGTTCAGAATTCAAACTTGAAAATTGGCATTTACAATGGATTGGTGTGGTTCCGGAAGAACGCCGCAAAGGTATCGCCACTGCTCTGATTGAACCTGTCAGGTCCAAGGTACGTCTTTCACGATGCACATGCCAGAACTATTTTTTTTCGCTGACACACCTTTTTGGTATTTACAGAAAGGAGACAAGAAGTTGTGCCTCGAGACCAATTCTGAGGAAAATGTATGCTGCTTTTGCATTCCGAGAACAATGTGTAATCTGACATGTTCGATGTAGCTCGTTATTTACGACAAAATCGGATTTTCCAACAAGGGTCAGGCAGTGCTAAAGAGTCCTCATGGTGATTGGACAATGTACGTCTTGGTGGACAGGGAGTAGAATAGGAACGCGAAATTAAAATCAAGTGCACATTTTCGAAATTTGAAAAAATCATGCCCAGGGCAAGTTTACAGGCAACGGCGTATCTTAAGTCAGACTGTATCATTGTATCTTTGCACGGGACGGCTGCAACAGAACGTTAGTTGCAGGATCCTCGTTCACGGCCTATTGAGACGCGAGAATGATGGAAAGAGATTCCCTACTTCGTATTGAGATTCAATAGTATCTTACCTTCCGAATACTATTGATTACAAGAAGTTGGAATCTATTCGTTATGGTTTCAGAGCCTCATGGTTCAAAATATTGTATCATCCTTCCCCGTCCTATGCATAGGTTTCCGCTGCCGTGGTATCAAGTTAGCCACACGGTCATAACGAGATAAGCAGTTACTCACAACAAGAAAGAGGCCGATTGCCAATCTAAAGGCAAGTCTTGCACAAAATTTAAAACCACAGATGGACTTGCATCAGGTCTAGTCCAGCATTGAACCGCGCCGACTGTGTCAAACACGAGTTGAAAGGAATGCAGTAAGTTGAAAGAACCGTTAGCGCCAAAAAGAATGTAAGTCCATGAAAGTTCAGCATTGAACTATGAATGACCCATAGTAAAACTAAACACGAAAGGTGGCATGGGTAGCTGGTCACCCTAGTGTGGATGTTTGCGACAATATGGGGGAGTGGAATACTGGTGGTTTTGAACCTTAGAATGGACCAGATTCATACGTTCACGAATGGAGCCCGGGCCACTACATTGAAGTTCACAAAGTCGGCTCGGCAGCGGGCTCGCGTCATTGGACTGTACATCACGTTTTTCCTCTCGCTTTTCTTCAGAGGTACGCCAAAACTTGAAGCTATCCATGGCTTAGCACTGAATAATTTGTAGAGATTTGGGTGTCAGGACGGCTTTCTAAAACAGACACGGTTGTCCATCAGCAGTGGCACCAGGGATCCGAGCACAAATGAAGCCTGTATCGAGCTCCCTATGTTCAAGGTGCCAAGTAGAAATGGCAATGCTCCAAGAAGAAAGGCTACCAGTATTGGAGACAGAAAAATTGTCTTCCAGTTACATTCCTTCCGATGTCGAACTCGAGCAGATACCATCCATTCTCAAAGCTAAAAGATTGCAGCAGAATCTAGACCGCTACAACCACGAAATCGAAAAGCTTTCGGACATGCTTGCTGCGTTGAGAGCTCAGAGGGACAATCTTCAGCATGACATGGACCAGTACAAGGCAGTCATTTCTCCAGCTCGGAGAATCCCTATCGAGGTTCTGACAGATATCTTCTCATTTTGCTGTTTTGACGGCGGAAATCACGCATATTCTCTCGAAATATCTACCGGAAGAGTCTTCGTTCCTACACTCATTCTATCGCAGACGTGTTCTCTTTGGCGGAACATTGTCAAGGCCTTACCAAAGTTATGGTCCAGGCTGTCTATCAACTTGGCTCGCATTGGAAAAGGAACGACCAATCTCGTGGAGTTATATCTTCGCTGCTCAGCGGACAAATCACTCGGCATCAACCTCTTTGCACATGACGCCATTTTGGACGAGCGATACTCATCCTTCCCTTACGCAGATAAACTCACTGCCAGTGGTTGGTCTGTCTTCTTCTCGATACTCAAAGAGCACATTCGATGGAATGACGTTCGCATTGATTGTCATTGTTATGTACTTGACGCGGAGCACATTGGAGAATATGTTGACAATCCGGCCAGCTGGACATCTGGCCATTTTGAGGCTCTACGATCTCTGTCTCTGGTATGTGACGATGAAGCTTACTTCAATTCCAACCATTTCTTCCGCATGATCCGCACAAAGAATACTCCCCTGTTAGACTGTTTGGAATTAGAACACTTTCTTTCCGAAGACCTTATCATTAAATTTTCTGGTCTTCGAAGACTCACTATTCGTACAGTCGGCAACGATGCGAATATGTTTGAATTATTCAAGAACAGCACAAAATTGGAAGAGGTCGTCATTTTCGCTGACTGGTTCGATATCGAGGAGGAGCCCGAAGAACGAGAGGTCATTACACATGAGAAGTTACGTTCGGTGAAAATGGAGGCGGAAGGCCCGGAAACATTCCACGCCGCGCTCATGCCCTTTTCTTTTTTGACTTTACCTGCCTTAGTCACCTTGGACCTGTCAAACTCGATAGGAAACGACTCGCTGTACAGTGCCAAAAACTATCTCATTGAGATGCTTGTGCGGTCTTCGTGTGCTTTAAAGGTGTTGAAACTGTCGGGGGATCTTTTTCTATCAGATGAAGATCTCTTGGATGTTCTCAGGTTGACACCCACGGTCACTCGCTTCACACTGGACACCCGCACTAGATATTTCACCCAAAGGTTCTTCTGTGCTCTTGCTCTTGACAACGGACCGCTGTCAAGCTCTTCACGACCTCACAGGAATATACTCTTGCCCTGCTTGAAAGAATTCAAGCTCGCATTTGAACAGGAGCAGTCGAGCGTAGGATCGGGGACAAAGTATTCTCTACCCGACGTTGCTATCATCTTGAAGATGCTCAATTCGCGAAAGTCCTATTCTAATGCATTGGGACTAGAACAATTGACAGTCTTTGAAATATCTGCTAGACTGCTTCTGGATCCAGCTTCGCAGAGGTGGGGCGAATCATTAAGATCAGACTTATGTATATTTCCAAAAGAGAGAATGGAATTGAAAGCAAATGTAATATTTTTGTAGATACTCTGAGTGCCAGACTCGAATATATAATTCAATTGGCTGTTGGGAATCTGTGACGTGACGCATGATATGTCACGAAGGGACTTCAATCACGGTTACAGAAACCCGTATATGAGGTGCGACTTTTACTCCTTCAGCTTCAGCTTCCATGACGTCTTTCCAAGAGGGCATAGGTGCAGGTACCTAGGTTATTAGCTGTCTATCTGCGTTTTGACTACCCAATAATTGAGTCACTTTATGTAGGGCTGGTGTCCTGTCGATGCAACTTGTACTTGGATCTTGTGTGATCTGCACGGCTGCTTGAGAATGTGGTGTGGACAGACAAGGAGAACGGGATGTAACAGTGAAGAGTGGAGGAACAGAGGTCTGCAAGTATTTTCTTTTTTGGTTTTGTTACTAGTAGCTATGCTGGCGGTGAAAGGCGCTGCACCTTCTTATGCAAATCTGGAATTTGGCGCAGGTTTCTACGGGATGTGCATAATAAGTGCAGCAGTTTTCGCCACCATTGTAGGTAATAGTATCGTGCTCTGCGCCTATCACAATCGTCCCCAACAGACTACAATATCTTATTTAATATCATCGGAGGGCTGAAGATTGCCAGGGAACTATCGCACGTTACTGATTCTTTTCTGTGCTCGTTGAGCCAGTAAACTACTCTACTGCTAGATTCGAGGCAGTCCCTTTGTTAGAGTAATGACAGTCGATCACTACGTCGGCAAAGGGACTGGAACGAAACAGCTCTGCTGGCGGTTTTGGTCGACTCTGGTTCGAGTCTACTCTGGTGCCTTCCTTGCAACGTATTCTTCATTTAACGGTCCCTCTTCCACAAAGATATGGTGCAGCTTGTTGCCCAAGACGTGGTCACTCTTATGCCTTATCTGGATTAATATACAGATAAAGTTACGATTGGTATGCCCACTTGAATTTAAATGTTGACCCCAGAACCTTAACAGCACCCTGTGGAAGGTGCTCGACGTCCACCTAGTTGTTGGAACCAACATTCACTTTCATTTTCTCTGCGTCAACGGCAACCAAGGATGACGGAAATTCCAGTTTCCCGACTCGCTCGCAGTTTCCAGGAAGCCTTGGACAAGAAACAAGTGGAAAACCACAAACAATTTATCGAGGCCATCTGCGCTCAACCAGATGCTATCATCTGCATGGACAAGCTAGTTAGGAAGGATGCGCTGCGCTTAGTGCGAGAAGCCATCCAGTCCGACCTTAGTCCTGCATTTATGAACGGGCCTACGACGGACCTCCTTCGTTTCCTCCAAACACCAGAGATCAAGACCATCAACAGTGGTCAGCATCTCGAAAAAGCCGTTCGGGCAATCACGGATCCACCTATCTTTTGGAACGCATTCCTCGGCGCCCTCAATGGAGGGACACTTGAGGAACAAGCGCAGCGTTCTTTCGGATGGCTCCTCCTTCAGCTTTTGATGCTTCCAAGTGATATCGTTTCCCAATACCTCCCAGATGCCGAAGCAGCTCTCCCAAAGCTCATCGCATCTCCAATTCTTGATATACGCAACGCTGGTCAGAAGATCAAACATGTCATTTCCGTCATCTCGGTTCCCCCTTCTGCCGACGACGACGACCGTCCCGGAGGCAGGCACGATAACGATTTTGCAAATTTCCGTCAAATAGCCATTC
Source organism: Stygiomarasmius scandens (assembly GCA_037954225.1). NCBI lineage: Eukaryota > Fungi > Basidiomycota > Agaricomycetes > Agaricales > Campanellaceae > Stygiomarasmius > Stygiomarasmius scandens. The sequence continues at coordinate 977,759 of JBANRG010000008.1, read as the reverse complement.
TTCCAACACCCGACGAATTGACTTCAATCGAGCCGCCCTTCCTGCGGCTGAGCTCTGCGCTAGATGATCCTAGCACCGAGTCCTGTCGAGCAGCCATATATCTAGACAACCAATTCAGGTTGTTACGAGAAGATATGATATATGAACTGCGTGAAGAGCTCCAAATTGCCCTCGGGAAGCAGAAGGGTAAAAAACATCGTGGATTTGTTATTGAGGGGTTGCAGATTGTTGGAGTTGAACTGGGCTCTGAGGATAGACGAGTCAAGTGGGGACTGGCATTCCAATGTCAGGAGGATCTTTCTAGGATGAAAAACATTTCTAACCCGTCCGAGCGAAGGAAGTTCTTGGAGGACAACCCTAAGATCCTTAAGCACCAGTCACTGACTTGCTTGATTGTCGATGGCAATGTTATGGGTTTTCCATCAATCCGACGTGATGAAACCTTACTGGCCATGAAACCTCCCATAATTGTGTTGGAGATGGAAGGAGACATAGCAAACTTGTTTTCATCCTTGAAATCCGCTCCAAGCCAGTCTGTCAAACTCATTCAGATTGACGTAGCCCTCTTCTCTTATGAACCTATCCTGAACGCACTGAAGCTCATCAAAGAGCTCCCGGTTTCAGACGAACTGTTGTTTTGGAAGGACGGCAAACCCCTTCTCCAACCTTCGCATCCCGCTAACCTGTCACAAGCCATCCATACATTTGCCAGGGACCCTAAACAAGACATACAACACCTTCTGAATACCAAGAGGCCCATTGTCCTCGACAATGCGCAGGTGGAAGCTCTTCTATCGGGCTTGAATCAGAGATTATCTATCATTCAGGGACCTCCTGGTGTGTATTCGCATGCAGTTCTCAGCTCTCGCTCATTGATTATCGAAGGAACGGGAAAATCGTTCATCGGCGCACTGTTGGCGAAGTTCCTCCATCAGTTCTCTCGTCAAAAGATTCTTGTTGTATGTTATACGAACCATGCTCTTGATCAGTTTTTGGAGGATCTGCTGGACATCGGCATCCCTATCAAAGACATGGTTCGGATTGGAAGCAAGAGCACATCACAAACAGAGCCAATGATGCTTCGAAATCAGGAGAAGCTTCCTGCGAAACAAGGTTTTTGCCGTCTCATAAACAATCTCAAGGGAAAAATCGAAGTTCGGGCCAATAGCTTGGAGGCCGCCTTCGATAGATATGTCCAGGCTTTGGCTGGTAATGCTGATTTAATGGAACACCTTGAACTCAATGAGCCAGACTTCTTTGAGGCATTCCGTGTCCCTCTACTCGAAGACGGAACGAAAGTCGTGGGTAGGAATGGAAAGGAAATTCGAGAAGATCTTCTGCTGTATCGATGGAAAAATGGCTGTGATCCTGGCATATTCAAGGGTGAGCCTCATGTGAAAGCTGCTCGGGAAATATGGAATATGTCACCTGCTTCTCGACAAGATCTTCTGAAGAAATGGACAACAGAGATTTTGAACGCGGCAATTGCAGAATTGTGCAACATCACAGCCGAGTACAACAAACTAGTGAGCGATCTCGCGGAGGTAAAACGGGAACGTGATATGGAAGTTCTACGTTCCAAACGAATTATCGGCTGTACGACTACCGCTGCAGCGAAGTATGGCAAAGATATTCAGGCTGCTGCGCCCGATGTTGTACTGGCTGAGGAAGCTGGCGAAATTCTAGAGAGCCATATAGTGACAGCTTTAGGTGCGACTGCCGGACAACTCATCCTGATCGGTGACCACAAGTAAGTCATATCTGACCTGACCTACTCTCTGCCCTGGGCTGATCGTTTCCTTTAAGACAGCTGCGTCCAAGAATCAATAACTACAAGCTCACAGCCGAGAAGGAAGAAGGCTACGATCTCAACGTCTCTATGTTTGAACGTCTCGTGCTCAAAGGATATCCCCATAAAACATTAGTCGTCCAACACCGCATGCGCCCAGAAATTTCCGCTCTCGTCCGACATCTCACATACCCTGACTTGCAGGATGCTCCAAAGACTAAAAATCGACCCGATCTTCGTGGTGTCCGCGACAACATCGTCTTTATTAACCATGCGCAGCCTGAAGACAGCCTGCCTGACATCGCGGATGATAGTGATTTTGGGTCCAACACGTCGAAACAGAATACATATGAAGTGCGGATGGTTCTCAAGATTGTGCGACACCTCGCTCAACAAGGATATAGCACCGAAGAGATGGTCGTATTGACACCATATTTAGGTCAGCTCAATAAGCTGCGCAAGGAGTTACAGCGTGATTCGGAGACAGACCCTATCCTGAACGAACTTGATTCTTATGACTTGATACGTGCCGGTCTGCTGACTGTAGGAGCGGCTGAACCAACCAAACGAAGACTTCGTCTTGCTACCATAGGTAATATCTGATCAATCCCAACTGAAATCTTTTCAAATTCCTTTTTAGACAACTATCAAGGAGAGGAGAGTGAAATTGTCATAGTCTCTCTTACCAGGAGCAATTCCGCCAATGAAATCGGTTTCATGTTTTCTCCAGAACGTCTGAACGTTCTTCTATCGCGAGCTCGTAACGCACTCATCATGATCGGGAACTCGGACACTTTCACGAAAGCTCGAAGAGGCAAGGAGCTGTGGCAGAACCTGTTCGAGTTTTTGAAAGAACAAGGTCATATCTACGACGGATTTCCAGTCAAATGTGAACAACATCCCGATCGCGTTGCGCTCCTCACTACAGAGAATCAGTTCGATACTGAATGTCCACATGGAGGTTGTTCCAAGCCTTGGTAAGTTGATGTTTGTCGTGTTTGAAACCAAGATCTTCTGACCCTCAAAAACAGTGGTACAAAACTCAGCTGTGGTCTCCATGCATGTCCTTCAAAATGTCATCAGCTAGCTGATCACTCGAAAATGACTTGTCGAGAGATCATCAGTTCCCAGTGCTCCAAAGGCCACAGTCGCACCAGGCGATGCAATAAGACTGATACAGGGACATGCAAGAAATGCGAAAAGGAGCGGAAGGATGAGAAGGATAGGCGCCAGAGGGAGCTTGAGAGACAGAAGCAACGGGACGAGAATGAAGCGGAATATCTTCGCTTGATGTTGCGCCAGGCAGAAGAACGGCTGTGCAAAGCTGAGAGAAAGGCGGAAAAGAAACGAAAAGAGGTAGAACGACTTGGGAGGGAGATAGTTCATCAGCAGGACACAAAACGGTCGAAAGAGCTGAGAAGGCAGCGCAAAATACAACGGCTACAAGAGGAAGAAGCCAGGCGAGAGTATGAGGCTGAGCTGGTAGCAAGACACGAGGTCGAAGAAAAGGCGCATATTGATCAAGCCAAGGTTCAGCAGAAACCGAGGGACTTGGGTATCTTCCAAGCCGGTTTTCAATGGATTAAGTGGATGCTCAGTTAACCAGTATCTACAAGGAAGAAGCAGAGATTCAGAGGGATCTGCCTGTTTGCGGTGCTGGCTACCGGTGTATCAAGGTGTCTGGCAGATAATGCGCAGACGGTGCTTACATGTTTTGCTCAGCTAGAAATCTAGATTTGCATGTTCGAAAACAACCTCGTACTTACTTGTATATTTAGCAAACACTCATTTTCCTGTAGTTCTCCTTTCCACAGTTGTAGTATAAGTTCTTCAAAAGCCTCGCGATTAGAAAAGTTCAAGTGACAGTGCTCTAATCACGTCTGTTAACACGCCTCGAAATACTCCATAGTTTCTCAGATGGGTTCAACTGCCGTGTATTCGTCGCTGTCTCGCGAATGGACAGATTTCTTGTCGGCCACGTCTTCCATTCTCAAAAGGATTTTCACTGCATGTGTGGAATGTATTACTATTAGAGATAACCCAATTAAACGATTAGTTCTCCTTCTATACTTTCAGGCTCGAGAGCTAGTCGCTCCAACAGAATATCATAACGCTGACGGTTGGTCCTTTTGAGATACTTTAGGATTTTGGCTCGATGGTGAACCAACTTCCGCAGGCCCAGGCGGTTACCGACATCCCGTTTATGGCCTGTAAGATGGCTCCAGAGGTTACGAATCCGATATGTCAAAATAGCAGCTGTTAATGCAACAAGCTGGATCAGAACAAGTGACACGTCCAGAGAAAATAACACAACGCACCTTGAACCTCAGTGCGTCCCGGGTCAAAAGGATTCTCTGGTGCAGAAAACTCTGCAATAATCCGTCTCCGATTCTCGTACGCGATACCATCCGCATCCGCGTTTCGCAAGTCAATTGCCCTCGCGAATTCGTTCGCCTTCTTCAACTCTCGCTGTTCACCCTTTGACCACTTTTCTGTCAATTCATTAGAATCACGGAAATCCATGGTTCCCTGGTAAGCAGACAAATCTGGCAGCTTGTGGAACAAAAGCTGAGCGTCGTCCTTGGTCACGCCGTACGCAAACTGCTTTGGAAGGTGCACAGTGCCGACAGATACCGTTACTGGTTCTGGGGCGGGAGGACCAGAGAGTTCAGCTTCGTTCACGAGCACCTTTGCTAAATCACATTTGCCCCATTTCCATTCTTCTCCAGGTCGAGTTCCTAGAATGACACTGGGTTTGGTAGCAAGAGCCTTTTGCCGTTTCTCTGCTTTGCGTTCCTCCTTGACTTTGCTTGTGAGTTTCTTCTTTTGAGCAGCAATGACAGCAGAGGTGTGAAAGAGAGACGTAGAACTTGAAGACGCGACACACCGCGTACCTAGAGAGTTTTAGACAAAAAACAAATGATAATATATGAAGACTTACTTTGCGTCAAGCAAGTCCTGAACATTTTCTAAAGTAAAAGAAGAGAAGTAGCAAAGCCTTCAGGAGGCTGGCAAAATTTGGACGACTCGCTGTCTTTGGGCGCTTGACGAAATTTCGCGCATGTGACAGCTGATCGTGGGAAATACTTTTGTCTATAAATTTGGATTTTTTCTGCCAAACGTCTCTTTCTTCAGGGAATATGCCACGCTGCGCGATGCAGGTCGCTCGACCATCGATGACAGTGCCAGAGACTCTTCCGAGTCCTGTTTTCCCAAGAGGAACTACAGTTTAGGAAGTGTCGTTTTGACGGTTGCAGAAAACGGCATGTCGATTTTTTGCTGGGACATCTTTTACTGGTTTTTGTACGTCGGATACTTGGAGTTAATCAATGATTTGTTCTTCTTTTCTTTTGTCTGTGAGCTGTCGAATAACTCGAGTGCCCAATCATCTGTCAAGTCTCAAAGATATTTTTATGGTGTGCGAAGCATAGGTGTGTAGAAAAAATTGTTTTCACCATTCGTATTCTAAAGAAACCGTTAAGAAACAGAAATACATATCCATACATGTACCACTATCTAAATCATTCCTCTTTTGCAGCCTCAGCTTCGATATCAACCAGTTCCCTTCCTTCCTCCACCATTTCACCGTTCTTGCAGCCAACAGCCTTAACAACACCTGCTACATTGGCCCTCAGCACTGTCTCAGTCTTCATACTCTCCAAAACGATGATACTCTGTCCCTTCTCAACTTTATCACCCACTTTTACCTTCAGTTCCACTACCAGACTGGGCATAGGTGCTTTCAGAGCACCTTTTGCTTTGGCAGCGTCTAAAAGATCTCCCCCGAGTGATAAGAGCCATTTTGGCGTAGGCAGAACGAGCGTAATCTTCTTTCCCTCACTGAAAACATGAAGACGTTCCATTGTGTTGGCAGAGAGAGAAGCTGGAACGGAAGGCGGTGGGGTCTGCGAAACGACGGTCGTCTTTTGCAATCTCTCGTTCAGCGTTGTCGAAATCGTTTTCGAGTCCTTCAACTGCGCTGGGACAGAACGGTATTCGACTGTTCCAGTGGATAGCTTTACGTCGACGTCAAAAAGGCCACCAGTGTTGGATTTGACATGGACCGCAATAGGCTCGTTGGTCGTGACAGCTTCGTCCTGGAATAGGATCACGCGCTCATAGGCGTCTCCACCAAAACGACGAGAAGTTAAAGACGTCCAAGGTGATTGGGTATTGCTAACTTCGATAGGATAGTCTCGTAAAGCCACATACAGCGCAGCTTGGGCCAGAACTTCTGCAGCGGGCTCAGGAACGGGTGGGAACAACTCGTCAAAGTGTTTCTGCAAACGTCCACCCCTGTCAGCCATGTTGTAATGTGAACGAAAGGTATCTCACATTGATGAATCCAGTCTCAACGTCTCCGTCTATGAATGCTTTATTTCCAGCCAACGTGTTCAAGAACTCTACATTGGTTGACACTCCAACGACGTGATACTCGTCGAGAGCTTTCCTCAGCATTCTCAGCGCCTCAGTTCTGTCCTTCCCGTGTACAATCAACTTGGCAATCATAGGGTCATAGAACACCCCGATCTGAGATCCTTGCGTGAAGCCTTGCTCTAACCGGACTGAAGGCTCAACTTTGGAATCAAACGATGCCAACGTTGGCGCTAGTGATGTCGTGGAGGATGTCGCAGGAGAAAGTGAATTCGAGGGTTGGAAAGGCGTCGCAAAGGTCAACGTGGGAGTCGGCGTCGAGAGATACAAAAGGGGACCAGAGTCGGGGAGAAAGTTGTTGCGGGGATTCTCTGCGTAAATTCGAGCTTCAAAGGCATGGCCGACGAGAGGCACAGCGGACTGTTCTAGAGGCAGGGGGTTCCCGGCTGCAACCTGTAACGATCACTTCAATGATCATACTGATAGACAAGGTGAATAGCAACCTACTTCAAGCTGCCATTCTACGAGATCTAATCCTGTTACCATCTCAGTGACTGGATGTTCCACTTGCAAACGTGTATTCCTGGAGGTATCCAGATCAGTAAAAAAATCATCGCTCAGTTCAACAGGACCAGACCAACATTTCCATGAAATAGAAATCATGTGTGTCGTTATCGAAGATGAACTCTACAGTTCCGGCGCCTACATAATTGACAGCTCTGGCCGCTGCTACAGCTTTAGCGCTCAAATCTGCCCTCAGTTCTACCGACAGTCCTGGGGCAGGAGCCTGCATCGAGTCAAAAACAATACAAATTGAACACAGACTGTTACTGACCTCTTCTATAATCTTTTGATTTCTTCTCTGAACAGAACAGTCCCTCTCCCACAGACTGACCACACCACCAAGTGCATCTGCAAAGACTTGCACTTCGACATGTCTCGGATGCTGAATGTACTTTTCCACGAGTACCGTGTCATTTCCGAACGATTTGAGGGATTCCCGCTTTGCCGAAGTAAGAGCCTCGTGGAATGCTTCTGCTGTAGGCGTCGTCACTGTGCGCATGCCCTTACCGCCACCTCCATGAACTGCCTTAATGAGAACAGGGAAGCCTATCCTTTGAGCCTGCTCGAATAGGAAATTGGGGTCTTGGTTATCTCCGTGATACCCTGGAACGCAAGGGACTCCAGCAGCTGTATGAAGTGAAGAAGTAGACTGTCATCCAGTATTCTCAGGTTAATAGCCGAAGCATTTACCAGACATGATGTTCTTAGATTCGCTAGACGATAATGTTAATTACTCGGAGCATCTAAAGCAGCGAGGAACTTGCTTACCTCTTGGAGCCCATGCTCACAATAGCGCTTGCTGGAGGTCCAATAAACACGATCCCTTCTTCAGCTAGTCTCTCTGCAAATTTCGCGTTTTCGCTCAAAAAGCCATAACTGAGATAGGGTGGATGTTAGATAGGTGTCCAACTCGCGTCCTTGAGCTGATAATTACCCGGGGTGTACGGCCTGCAGAGAATTCCAAGTTATTTACACATCAAGTAACCCGAGTATCAAGCATATCAAACCTACCTGAGCACCACTACGATGGCAAACTTCAATTATCCTGTCCATACGAAGCTGCAGTCGGGAAACGAATGTTAGGGGTGTAGACGAGTATCTTCGTTCGGACGCACATAACTCTCTGAGGACGGAGCAGGCCCAATGCAATAAGCCTCGTCTGCCTGAATACAACTTTAACGGTCTCCCAGTTCTTTAGGAATATAATACACACCATCTTGACGTGTAAAGCATCCCTGTCCGCTTCACTATATACTGCAACACATTTGATTCCTAATTTCTTTGCGGTACGAATAACTCTGCACGCGATCTCTCCCCTGAAAGATAAATCAGAACGATGTTTGAGTTATGAGGCCAGCAGAGTTGACGTACCTGTTTGCAACCAGAATCTTATCGAAATGAGGCTGGTGCGAGCGATGAAGATCTTGAGGTTCTTGAAAATACCAGCGCAGAGCGTAAATCCAAGTCGGCAGCAAACGAATGGGTATGACGCAACTCACCCGAGCTCTGCGAAGCAAAACGTTGCTGCATACCCAGAGGGTCGATACGAGTTGAATATGTTGTACTATGGCGCCATCTTCTTGAGCCAGATAGACCTGTTTCCAAATCCCCCGAGAGCAGATTACCCCTTTCTCCGGTCGACAGTAACAGACTGGGATGACGTCGGCACTTTAGATTGGCAACATTTCGGGATAATGAGGCAGAAGGAATCCGAGCAGAATGGGCTAGAGAGCGCTTGGAAGTTGAAGGAATCATGAAGGTAAAGGTGAAGGAGTAGACAAGATGCAAGTTCCGCTTCGCGTATGTACCTTGTGGGGATGTCACTACCCCGGTTCGGATCCAAAATTCAGCGACGACGCGGGGTGATTGATACAAAGGTAAATAACGCGTCAAATTCTTTAAGCGCGTTATTACACTTGAATTACGCAAAATTGGTTTTTTTTTGTGCGTCTAGTTAATGCTAGCGCTCGTCTTGTTTTGCACGGACACAATTCACTCTTGAAAAAAGTCAAACATCAACGCTGTCCTTGACCCTTCAAGCACACGTTGAACCTGTCAGTGGCTTCAATTGTAGATTGCTTGAACGTTGATCAGCTAATGGTTCTCGCAGCCTGTGGCTCTCGGCGTGGTAGCAGACCAATTTTAATTAACAGCTCGCGTCTGCGTTTCAGCTGAAAAGGGCTGAAAAGGATTCTCAAATGTCTAGGGTCATCAACCATCGATGGACCGTGCAAATCAAATATACTGACTAGTGCGCATTGGGTACTTAGCTACTGAAAATACTAACGTCGCATCGAAACGGTGTGCAGTTAAAAGACCCGCTATTGCCTGTCAAGTTCCCGCTATGAAAGTGCGCAAAAATTTTTTCATATCGACCAAGACGCCCAGAGAGAGTTGCGGACACTACACAGGTCAAACACTTGGAAAGGTCTTGAAGTTACGGCTTTCAGTAATGTTAATAGTAGCAGAAGCTATCCTTTAAATCGATGATGATTCTAGCTTCGGAGAATATTTGAGAACTCTGTTCTAGTCTAAATACATAGCAAGGTCTCGGAGGTACGGAGAAATCATGGAGGTGTTGAAAGTCAGAACATCGGTATTACCCTCCTTGGATTAGTGTGGCGATTCGGCATTGAGTTCCAAATGGTAGTTGCGCCTACATGCTGCCATTATTCCGGATTTAGTCTTGCATGGAGATTAATGCATGCTACGTGTTTGCTGGCCGGCGTCATGAGGATTGCTTGTTCAAGAATACTGCAAGCAGACTGGCTGATCAACATTACTCCTCAGTACCGTGAAACCCGACAAATTCTTCGCTGTTGGAAAAAAAATAAAATCATGGGTCCAAGAAAAATGTGATTCTGATTGACACATTACGCTGTCTCGAACGGTTCCTTTATAGCATGCTATATACGCCTTTCGGAGTAAACGAATGACTTCTTGAAGGTCAACGTCGCGGACTCTGAAAATTATAACATGTGCATCGAGGGACAACTGTTTTAGGAACGCCTTATACTACCTCGAGGATAGCTTTTAGCCGGCACGAAACCGAAAGCAAAACCATGATCTGATGTAGCATCCCAAATGGATCCTGGGCGTTCTTGAGGGGTTGCCACAGTCACGGTCCAGTCAATGCGCAAACTGTTGTAATGTTTAAAAGGCATAAGAATCTGAGACATAATCTCAACAAACGCCCCTGTTGATTTCTCTTCTGCCTTGGTCGCTACGAGAATGAGCTACTACCCGCTGGCGAGGCCGTACACTGGGATGAACATTTCCGAGAACGATACTGCTTGGTTCAAGTTTGGTTGGCCAGCTGTCGGCTTGTTCTCTGTTTTTACCACTTTATTCGGGTCAAACTCGTACCTCTACGACAGTGCCAAACTTTTAATTCTCGGTTCCATGATCGAGACAGGCAAGCCCTTTTTCTTTAAAAATTCCACCAGGAAGGCTCAGCTGTTGGATCAGGAAGAAGACTTTGTCAATGGCTACTCGAACGATTCAGACTTCGTACGTGAAAAGAGTCGTACCATTTTACGGTGCACTGTGATGCTGAAACAATGATTGTGTCAGAGTACTCAATAACGGGTCAGTTTGATGAAGGAGACCCGGCCTATGAATGGATGATACACTTTCTGGTGCGCACATTCTACAAATCTTCGTATCTCCAACGTTAAGGATGACACATTGAATTGCAGACCTACCAGAAAGTGTGGCGTCGATCATACGATTTCCGTGTCTTTGCAACCAATTCAAGGCGGAAATGGTCTATTGGAGACTCTGAGATAACCGGCACAATGAAGGGTAATGCCGAATACGTTCCTACCTATGAATCCCCACAGCTCTTTAGATGGAATGGGTATTGGTTGGAAATAAGGAGATCAAAAGCACAGAGCGCAGGTTTACCGCCCCAGTTTGGTGCAGGAAGTGCCGGTAAAATATATGTTACGTGAGTGTTTTTTCGGCGAAGGTCACTCACTATTTATTCATATCCTGCGAACCTAGATTGTATACACTTGACTTTTCGGTTTTGTCCCAACTTGTTGAAGAGGCACGTCAGCGATACGTTGAAGTTTCTCGTCCAGATGTCATTATTCATATGGCGGACACTGTATGTTCTCGTGTTGTTGGCATCTACTATCTCTAACATCATGTTGATAGCCCCATTATACACCTACGTTCACGTGGACTAACGTGAAGAGGAAAGTCCGTCGATCTCTTAGTTCAATCGTCCTCGAAGAGGGCGTCATAGAATCATTAGTGCAAGACGCCAAAGAATTCATAGAAACGGAAGAGTGGTATAACGAGCGAGGAATTCCCCATCGGAGAGGTTACCTTCTTCACGGGCCTCCTGGAAGTGGCAAGAGTATGTACTTTCATTCTAGTTTGCGAATCACCTGAAGAATACTTTCCTCGATAGGTTCTACTATCTACGCATTGGTGAGATCATTCCAAGTTAACCTTCGCGCTGCTATCGGACATTAATCAGAGCCATTGCATTGCAGGCTGGCGAGCTGGGCCTCGAAATATACTCCTTGTCATTGGCTTCAGGATTGTAAGTAATCTCCGTATAGTTGAAGTCTACTTGGCAGCTCATGTTGACTTGTAGTGTCGACGACTCGTTTTTGCAACAAGCCGCTTCATCTATTCCGAAGAAATCCATTTTCCTAATTGAAGATATCGACTGTGCCTTCCCTTCCAGAGAGGAAATTGATGACGACACCAGTTCTTTCATGTCTGGCTATCCCGGTTTTCCTTCAGCTCCCTTCATTCATTCGCCAAGCCGTCGTTCAGCTGTTACCCTTTCAGGACTTCTCAACGTAATTGATGGTGTTGGTAGTGAAGAAGGAAAGCTATTTTTTGCTACGGTACGTGTTAACTTTGAGTATGACGCGTGGCTAACTATACTTCCAAAGACGAACTACATCGACCGTCTTGACCCTGCATTGCTCCGTCCAGGACGAATCGATAAGAAGTTGCAATACGGCCTTGCTACAAAGGAACAGGCAGCCGCATTGTTCCTGCAGTTTTATCCTGAGAGTCAGTCTCAAAATCTTGTACCAGAGGATCCTGAAGGATTGCCAGAAGATATGCACCGAATGTTGAAGTCCGAGTGTCCGTTCGCACAGATCATCACTCAGTTATCTGAGCTATTTGCTTCTCGCGTGCCTCTCAACGAATTCTCTACTGCCGAATTGCAGGGATACCTTTTGACTTGGAAAAAGCAACCCTACAGAGCCGCAGCAGCTGTTGAGGAATGGATTCAGGGTGAGAGGGCCGAACGTAAGGAGAGGAAAGAGCGAGAAGAGACTGAACGAGAGAAGGCTAAGAGGAAGAGGGACTCGCTCAGGATGTATCCTTCGATGCCTGCGTCTACTCCTGGGATAATAATGCCGCAACATTTGAACACCTTTGTTGATCAGTCGAGAACTGATAAGGAATTCGCCCCTTCTCCTGCTTATGAGGCACACGACAACATTCACGATGCTGACAGTACCTAACTGTATTGTCATAATTGTTCTGTGTAATTATGTATCTTATGTAGAACTTTCTGTATCTATATTCTTAATCACGCCTGATTATAATGCAGAAATGATGTATTTTGGTTTTGTTCCCCCTCAACCCATGCAAATGAAAGATAATGATACAGAATGCTAAGCAAGTGTAAAGATACTTTGTTTCTACCCTTCATCAAATCATCAGAGACATAAGAGCGTCTAGCAACCAGAGGGAACAGTAGTGTCATCTCTGTGGTTAGCAGCGTTGACACCCAATCCACGGCTGGCAAATGCATTCCAGAGGGTACATGTGTTTGCACCATCAAATCGGTTGGCGTCGGCTTGGATCCAAGCATCACGAGCAGTGAGGACTACAAAGATATCAGTTTGAAGTGTTAAGGAATGAGGATTAGATCACACACATGTGGGATTGCAAGGCTGCAGAGCGAGGGCATCCAAGAAGAGATGCAGGAAGACGACATTTCCTTCACCACCAGTGGAATCAGTCTTCGCAGTCGTGGAGAAGCCGAGGTCCGAAACGAGACCAGCGTAGACGTTGTGCAGAATGTTAGCCCAGACTTCGCCAATGTCGTGAACTTCTCTGAGAGTCTGCAAGCTAGAGTAGCGGAGAGGGTTGACCGACGCAGAGGTCGAGTATGGGTGAGACCTAATACCAGCGGGATCGTTGGTAACATATTGGCCCATAACATAGTCGGGTACTGCGGCGGAAGTCTTTTCGGTCCAGCTGAAAAGCAATCAGAATCATTCGTTGACGTTACCCAGAATCGTTAAACTTACTCGGCCATAGCATCCGACCAACCCTCACCCATACCACCAGCCTCAGTGGTCTGCAAGCAACGACCAGTACCTCCACCGGTCATTCGGTTAGTGAGACCGTGAGTGTTCTCATGGACGGGAATATCGTTTTCGAGAGCACCATCTCGGAGAGGCTACGGAAATATAAAAAGTCAAAACCATGTGCTGACGATAATCGTGGAAAGAACACACGTTAGTGAGATCCCACAAGAACATTCTCATACGTCCGGATTGACCACTGAGAAACAAAAACCGTTAATTTGGGCTTTTCACCGCGAGGACAGAAACATACTCAGGAGGAGTGGAAAAGTCGGCATTGTCTAGAAAAGATTTTCTTAGAATCATCCACAGGATCCTAACAAAGCTACAACTTACCGGTACCAGCAGAGTCCTGAACAGAGACGGTGACACGGTCATTAGCGGCTCCACCGTTTCCAAAGTTGTTTTGTTGGAAATTGAAAGCACTCTCAGTGAAACCATATCTAAAAGTATTTTGAGAACCAGCAACATGATTGTCGAAATCTACCACTTACTGGTACCATATATCGTGCATGGTATTCACGATGTAGAACGTGTTGACACGAGCGGCATCGATGTTCACAGCGGTGGTAGGAGCAGTGTTGGGATTCTGGGTGAAAATGAAGTTCAAACCAGAGGACGATTCTTGAGTGGTGGCAGACTGAGATCCCTTGAATGTGATAACATTGTTTCCGCTAGTGTCACTATGAATAGTAATTTGAGTAAAACATTCATCCTGAAGCCATAGAATACTTACGTGGTAGTAGTAGTGCCGGTAGAATGCCATCCCTGAGGGGACGAGTCGAGGTTCTGGGGGTCAGTGAGAGTTTCGAAGCCCTGAGTAAGTGTTTCCTTCGTGATGGGAAGGACACGGTACTAGATAAAATTCACAGAAGTCAGTGATAGCATCACACGACGTTCATCAAATACTCACCGAAGCCTTGCTGACGAAGTCGGTAACGGAAACCAACTCTCCGGTGTGAGCATCAACGAATGCCTCGAACCAAGTAGCAGTGTCCTCGTTCTGGATCTGGAAAACATGGGTCAGGACGGCAGTGCCATCGTCCTTGACCAAGTATTCGAGAGTGGCGGGGTGCTCGTTGAAAGTCCCCGAGAGTGCTTGTTCAGCAGTAGCGATGGCATCCTCAAGGGAGACGGAAGGAGTTGAGGAAGCAATGTTGCCTGATATGACGTCAGACCATCTATCTTATAGTGATCAATATTTCAGCTTACTGGGCTTGACAAACGAGTTTCCGAGGGAAACAACCTTGTTGGACTTGATGGCAACGTTGGCAACTGCGTTAGCAAATGGAATGTCGTCCTAAACAACAGCGTCAACAACCAAAAGACAGACAAGGGGAGGAAGCGTACATGGGTTTGCTTGAGGTAGGCATTACTAGTGATGTCACCCTCGGAGGAAGACTGAACCTTGATGGTACTTTCTTCTACACCGAGATGAGAAGCGACAAAGGCTATGGCGGTTTCTTCCAAACTAGCGTCTTCACGCTTGGACAAAGGATGATCTATTCCGTTGCCAAAAGTCTCGAACTTGGACTCTGGGTGGAACACCTCGATCTGAAGGTCAGAACTGATGTCCCGACGACGGTGGGTCGTGTGCTTGAGAGAAGTTGGCCAGGGGGCAGCGAAGGTGGTCGACGCGTATACGACGGCCAAAAACACGGAAGCGAAGAACTTGTTGAAGCGTGCCATTTCGAAAACGACTGATCAAGCTGGGAAACAGAGGAGGAGTTCCACGAGAGGTGCTCGAAGACAGGGAAGACAAGCTAGATGTCCTGGCATCCTGCAATGAAAGCGACCAGTCTTTATAGTGTATTTTCAGGAGTGCTCATAGCGAGTTCCACATGCACAGATAAGAAAGAAGCACGCCGACGAATTCAGAGGTAGAAAGCTTTGCAACACGATTTCGGACACTGTCAAGATCCTCATCCAGATATGGGCACTGATAAGCACGAGGTCACAGGACACAGAAATATGTGGTATATTGAGTGCCAAGCAAGTCTAATCAAACGAAGCATACTGTCGTCTCTGGTCTGCCATATAGACATAGCACTGTGCGCGCGTGTAATCCTCTGTGATTCTGGTTTTTGTTTACATCGTCATGCAAACGCTCTGATGTGCCGAGATGGCCTCTTGCAACCGGGGACTGAGTCGTGATCCGGACGCATGCTCTGGGGCGTCGAGCCAAAAATAAAGGTTAAAAACAGGAATGGGCGACCAACATGCCAAAAGGAAATGCATATGATAGCTTCCTCCGAATGTTTGTTTTACCAATAAGATTACGGCCCGCCAGATTCCTGAATAAGCCGGCAGGAAACAAAATCCAAAAGTATTATACTCCCGTCGTGTGCTCTGTATACCCAGGGGCCGAAGGACCATCAAATGAGTATTGCAGATTCACACAGGTGAGGGCAGGTGGTGCATTGACTACTGGCGTGCCTCTGAAGCCAGGGGCAAGCTATGCGGAACTTGAGCCAGAAGGATATTGACAAATGCGATCGCTATTTCGAGGAGTGAGAGTCAATACGACCGAAGCGCAAAGAAAGTATATTGGTCGAAAGATTCATCAGCGTGCTAAGTGCGATACAGCATATGCTGCCATTGATTTCCGTTTCGACCCGGAGGTGTGATTCTGCAGCACACAGGTTGTCTCATATCTTCCTGATAAAAAATATCGTTCAGCATGGCGCTGTCATAAAGAAGCACACTGATTCATTACTCAGTTTTTCAACAAG
The DNA here is from genome assembly GCA_037954225.1 of Stygiomarasmius scandens. Taxonomy (NCBI): domain Eukaryota; kingdom Fungi; phylum Basidiomycota; class Agaricomycetes; order Agaricales; family Campanellaceae; genus Stygiomarasmius; species Stygiomarasmius scandens. The sequence goes on along the minus strand of JBANRG010000008.1, from coordinate 961,947 downwards.
ATGATTTGCAGACTTTCATTCACCCTCTCACGTCGTGCATGGATGACCTTCCGTATGTTCTCGAGGATGATATTAAAGAAGGATCGCGGCAGTTATTCGAGCTGGAAAGAAGACTTTTAGTCGCGTGGACATGTCGATATCCGGATCAGGATCTGAATCATGCAGGCGCAAGATTAGCCACAAATGGTGAGACTACAAGTCACGACTCACCAACTCTGGGATGCTTCTTTGAAAAAAAGAACTTTTAACGCAGAGGGTGCCTGGATGCCTACAGACTTTGCTTTTCCAATGTTTGTTTATCATCTATGATTGCTATCGCTCCGGAAATTCTCGAAGTTGATCGCAGAAAGAGGGTCGGAGTCTTTCCAAACCTGTCTCAAGACGAGTGATGTCAGGTTGTACTTTACCTCACTCACTAAGCGGCATAAACCTCTGTGGATGACTGAAGCAACGTCACTGGCATCTTGATAGTACCATTGAGCAAGAGATATGCAATAAATGTAACGAAGCGTCCATGTGGTTCGAAAACAAGAAGAGATGCCGGCAAGTATGCCGGTACCGCCCTGTTGATGCACAACATTCCTCTGACCTTCTTTTCGACCTAGTACTTTATTTCTGAGCATTGCATTGACAGAAGTACGCATGTACTCCTTTGCTGTCAAATTGTTTCGGTACGTATGTTCACAACCAAAGATCAAGATCGTAAGGGAACTTGGAATCGCCGGGTCCTGATCCTCGTTACAAACTTCTGTACTCAGTAAGCTACACCTTTGCCCTTTCAAGATCCCTCTGGAACTCCTCCACAACTCCGATCATCCCACCCTCATCTACCACGAACCCGAGACTACGTGCGTACGCGTTGTCAAACCTTGCAGGCCAAGACGCTACAATCCTCCTGTTTGTTAAGTCATCCTTGAATTCGATCAACTTCAGTACGTCCACTTCTTCGCCCGACTGCAGCGTTACTTTTCCAGAGACAGCTTGAAGAGCTTCCAGTTCCTCTCGTACAGTGGTAGTAAACCCCGGTGCACAGACCACCCTCGTGTGCGCTAAAAACTTGTCGTCTGGTATATGCTTCGCAATGACAAGGTTTTGAACTACGGTTCTCGGACTAGAAATCCACAGTGCGAGATCGAGCTCTGGAGAGTCCAACGAGTTCCCGATAGGGCAAACAGTGGGAATGCCTTTCATAGGTTCACGAATTATACCTGTGGATTTCGCGATCAGAAATGAACCGGCAACGCAAGAAACTCATGTACTCGAAATGAAAGAAGAAGTCGCTGCTGCTGGGGCGCCAGACCTCACCGCGATCGTTGGTAGACGAAGTATCCTCCCATTCACATAGCGTCTTCGAGTGTATTCGTTGATGAATAGTTCGGAACATAGCTTTGCCACACCATACGCGCCTTCTGGCGTTGCGATCGTAGACGGCACGATTATTTCCGGCTAGAGAAGGTCAGGTCGTACTTTTTCTTCATAAGCGGTAATAGAAACTTACAAGAGGACCTCCATAAACGGCAAGGGATGAAGTAAATATGAATTTAATCAGAGTGCCTGTGGAGTGCCCATACTTTCTGGTGGCTTGTAATAGCTCACGAACAGAGTCTATATTGACCTGAGGAAGCGAAACTCGGATCGACTTTTCCGGTACGATTTGCGACCAAGACCAACCTTGAGACCAAAATCAAAGTTATCTTCTGACCCCCTGGACATGATGCCGTGCAGACAATACACCGTATCAGGAACTCCCAGCTTTGTCTCGAATAACTTTTCGATCTCGGATAGTTCAGTTAAATCCACTTTGAGAGTCAAGGCGTCCTTTGCATTTGGAGGTGCAGTTGGCTCAACAATATCAGCCAAAATGAGATGAACATCGGGTGTTTTTGGATCATCCTGAACAGCTTGTGCCACCTAGGCAATCTCAACTCAATCCAAGTAAATGACGAGAGAAAACAAACTCACAAGGCTGCCTAGAAAGCCCGCAGCACCAGTAACTAAAACAACATTCTTGGATGTGGTCACCGACATGATGTAGACTTAGTTAAATCCCATTCGTCTTTGAAATGACCGGGAAGGACGCCATATACTTGGTTTGACATTTCCAGTCATGAGATGGTGGTGGTGAGAAAGGAAGAGATTGGCCCAATACAGACATGTCTCAAGTCCGGATCCACCTTTCCTCAGCTCGCGCTCTGAGAAACCTTATCTATACCACCTCCTCGCCATTTCAATTGTGCTAAACCCGACGAAGAAGACTGAATTTGCCAACTCTTCCCTCCAAGCTCTGGCGCTCTTATCCTGTGAAGAATTGCAAGCTTCCGAATTCCATCGTCCCGGCCCATCGTTTACATGGGATCAATGACCCTTGAGCTTCGTCCGGTTCTATCCAGAGGTTATTCGCCGCCGGCCAGTTTATTCGTAGAACGCAGGAAGACATGCAAAGCTGTATCTTTTCAAGCTCTGTGGAGTCACGGTTGATGTCGGAATTCTCTCCGAACAGCACAGGGAGTATTTCTTGATCAACCAACTTCCGTTATTCCTTGATACCTTCAACGATGCCCTCGGAGTACAGTGCCTCTAAGCGCTTCTCTTCGCGAGAAGCTCTCTCCAATATACCCTTTGACGCCTCCTTGCCCTGGTCCAATGTAGACAGTGCCCAAAGCCGCTTAATCTCCAATGCTATCAACGCTCAAAGAACATTATCGAACTTCCGGACTTCCTGTCATAAGCACTGGTATGTTCTCAGAGATCGACATATCTGTTCTGTGAAAGAAGGAAGTAAGGAATATATTAACTGCACTTGTCTCAAGATCTGGGCGCCTCAGCGTTTAACAAAGTTGATAAGAACTGCCACTCGAAGCCTTGATCATTCACTAGTATTCACTGCTCAACAGATAAAGCCGCTATATGACAGACTGTATGGCTGTATATATATTCCCAAAACAGAAACAAAAACTATACACGATTACTTTTATTCAAGTAATTACTTTGTTTGAACTTCTTCACCGACAACGACGAGGAAAAAGAAAGAAGGAAGAAAGAAAAGAAAGAAAGAAGACTATATATATTCGAGTACGTGCGATGCAAATCCGAGTATTTGGTGTATTGTGTCGAGGATGAGGACGAGGGAATGATTGAATAAATCAGTTGGTTGAATATGGTCGTAGGAGGACGAGGACGGGGAAATGAGAGATCTACGAGTCGGTCGGTATATATATACGGCAGTTGTCGACAACGAAAGCAAAGAGTACTTGAGGGATAAAAAGAAGAAAGCGAGAGAGCGACTAGAGTTACGCTACGTTTATTCAGTGTTTTTAGCAGAGAAAGGAAGGGGTATCCACGAATCAGATTTCTCGGCACAAAGGAGACGGGAAAAAAGAAAGGAAGAAAGTAACGGCACACGTGGATTTGGGCAAAAGAACGGATTAAAACGAATCCTAAAATTCAGCATTTCATTTGTGAAATCAGTCGATAGAAAGGCACCGGGCCTTGGTCCTCCGAGCAAGAGAAAATAGGAAAGAAGGAAGGAAAAAACACCATGTTTAAAAGACGGATGAAAGAGAAAACAAAGTAATAATGAGTGAGCTTTGTATTGATGAGTAGAAGATGTGATGTGCGTATGTGATAAATGAAAGCTCTCTGGTACTAATGACGAGCGCAGAGAGTATGCGTATGCAATACCTATGTATATAGGCAGTTGTTGAAACCTGACGTAGGGAAGCGAGGAAAAAGAAAAAGAAAGGACAGACGCATGCATAAGACCAATAAGTCCGTAAAACATAATGTAGAGATAGAGTCAGGAAAGGAAGTATTCTGACGAGCCATAGAAACGAGAAACCGACGGAGAAAGGGAGAGATGCATATATTGAATCACAGGCTTTAAGAGTTTAGAAATCAGATTGCGCGACAGACAGGAAAGCAAAGTGAGCAGAGAAAACAAAAAGGAATGAGAAAACAACGGAAATCTTCACATCGGCGCATCAATGACTCTGCGCCTGTGGCTGTTGCTGTCCTTGTTGCTGCTGGGGCTGCTTGGGCGATGCCGAAAACAGCGAAAGCACCTTTTCCGCATTCTCCTTGTACTTTTTCAATTTCTTGTTCTTTTGCCCTTGTGCTTGTCCAGGCTTCAACACCTGACTCTGACTTGGACTCTGGTTCTGACTATGACCTTCTGTTTCTTCTCCAGGACTAGGCATATCCACAAGCGACATGTCGGGATTACTCTCACTCGAATGATGACTCGTAGCTCCCATCGACAGTTCCGACTCTTTCGATTTCAACGAATGAGGTAGAGTCCCTGCCAATGTACCTGAACTAGGCGTTCCATTGGCGTTGGCAGTAGAAGTAGTCAAGATGGAAGCAGAGGAAGAAGGGACGAGAAGTCCACTTCCACTACTGCTCGCAGCAGACAACTGAGTACTCATCGACGTCATGCTCGACACTGTATTCGCGTTGGACCCTGTCAAAGACGAAGGAATCGATGATCTCGGTGTGCTCGCGGTCGCACTCGACTTGGGGGAATAAGACGAAGGCGGACTCTTGGGCCTCAAAAACTGTCTAGGATGTTTCCTAAACGTCAACCCAGGGTTTCTTCCTCGTTTCTGAGAAGGACTCGGTGATTCTGTTCCTGCACCCTGAGCCTGAGTCTGAGACTCGTGCGGGGGCGTAGACGCTTCATAATTCGAAGAAACACCCGAGACCGATCTCATCGTCGGGGCTCTAGAAGGTTTACTTGGCGTACTAGCCTTTCGGCTAAAGACCGCAAGTCTATACCTATCCACCACTCCTCTCGCAAACAGACTCGTGCCTCTTGCTCCATTCCGATCTTCGCCATCGACAGCCTCGACAAAGTCCCAATCATCGTCTTCGTCATCGAAATCGTCGCGTTCTGTTGTAATATCTTCGTCTGGAGCATCTGAGAGGTACTTGTCCAGTGCTGGGACGCCAGAACGTTCTTTTCGAGGACGAGTTGTGCGGCCTGTCTTGGCTGGAGGAGGTGGAGGAATCTTGGGCGGGGGAACAGGTTTGGATTTGGCTTCCTTGTCCTTGGCCTCCTTCTCCTTCTTGTCGATGTTTTCCTTTTCCTTGTCGTCAACAACAGCCCCAGGAAGATCTCTGCTCTTCCTTGGTTTAGCTTCTGCGACAGGTTCCTTCTCCTTCTCTTTAGACGGCGTAACCTCCTCAACCTTCTTCTCTTCCTTCTCTTCAGGAGGCAAAGCAACCTTTCTCGCCTCTGGCGTCTTTGGTCCATCTTCCTCTGCAACATCATCCGGTACCTGTTGATCCGGTGCTGCAGACTCTCTATGCTGCACCTCCTCCTTGACACTCGCATCCTCAACACCCTGCATACTCACTTCCTCCTCCTCTTCCTCCTCTTCATCCGTCTCCTCTTCACTCTCCTCCTCTCCTCCCTCATCCTCATCAGACCCAATCAACATCGAATGCCTTCCTTTAAACGAATACCCATCAAACACATCCACCGACTCTTCCTCCTCCTCCTCCTTCTTTTCCTTCTCCTTATCCTTCCCATTAAGCACCACACTCCCACTCCCATTCCCATTCGCACCCTTGGAACTAACAGGCCTAACAGCACTCGAACTCCTACTCTGCGAAGGCGTCGTATTCACTCCATCATCTTCATCATCCCCATCTGCATCTGTCGTCATTCGATCCGTGTCTGTTCCTCCATCGCCTTCATCAGATTGAGACATGGATCCACGTCCATCATTGTCGATTTCAGCGTCTCCTTCGGCTTCGGCTTCGATATCATTGTCGAGGACGGGGTCCATGTCTAAAAAGGTTTCGTCAAAGTTTTGAGTGTCGGATGCGTTGGATGGGTCGATTGGGGGGATGTAGGGCGGGATGTAGCGTTTGTAGTAGACGTGGCCCCAGTCACTTGAAAAAAAATATTAGTACGGGTCTTGAGAATGTATAGAAAGGAGTAGACGTACATCATTTGGAAATATGGATGCCTCTTTATTCTCGGTTCACATATTCTCAGAGCTGGGTTTCGTTGAAGAAGCTACGTGACCAATGTTTGACTCTAAATGCAAAGGATAAAAATTAGAGCACTCACCCCTCTCAACAAACTCTTCGTATCCTGATCAATCGCTCTATCATCGGGAAACTGGAGCTCGTCCTGCAATACACGCATGTACATATCTGCGTGGTTGTTTGCCCAGAAAGGCGTCTAAAAATCATTAAAGTATGAGCACTCGACTCCAGAATTAAATATTTCAACTCACAATCCCAGTCAACATCTCAAACAACATCGTCCCAAAACTCCACCAGTCCACCTCATAACTATACGGCAATCCCTGAATCACCTCTGGAGCCAAATACTCTGCAGTCCCACAAAACGTTGTCGTCTGATCAATCATCTGCGCCGGTCCTCCAGTATTTGTCGAAGACCACGGAGCAGAGACAAACTCTGTAGGTCCATGTGTACCTGATGGTGTCGGCGGAGCTGTTCCCTGGGAGGAATTGAGTAGAGAACCGTTTACACCGGCTCTCTTGGCTGGAAACTCTTTCGAGAGGCCGAAATCTGTGAGGACGATGTGGCCGTCTGCACCGATTAAAATGTTTTCGGGTTTCAAGTCTCGGTAAATGACACCTGCAGTATGAAGGCCTTCGACACCTTCGACGATTTCTGCAGCGTAGAAACGGGCTCTGTCACGACCTAGACGACCCCAACGGGCAAGTTGAGTCGCGAGATCTCCTCCTGGGTGAAAGTCCTACAAATATGTTAGAATCAGTCTTGATTGAACAAGATGCGGACTAACCATGACCAAAAACAAATTCTCCTTGTCATGAAAACTCCACCAAAGCTTGACCACAAACGGATCCTTGACAACGCCATCTGTCGTCCCATTCTCAGCTGCAGACATTCTCCTCAATACAGCTTGCTCTGTCAACGTATGCTGCAACTCTTGATGAGCCAACACATGTCTCTTTGTGATCGCCTTCATCGCGTAAAGGTTTCCTGTCCTCTTTTCTTTAACCAAAAGAACTTTTCCAGCACAACCTTTTCCTAAAACCCTGAGCATCTCAAAGTCGTCTACGACTACTTTTCTTGATGATTTTTTGGGTTTTGGTTCTTTCGGTGTGGTCGAGGTGGAGGAAGAAGCACCTGGAGCAGAAACGGCGCCCTTTTTCTTTCCCCGCGTACGACGAGATACAGGAGCAGAAACGGAAGAAGACTCATCGCCTGTTTCTGTCTGAGAAGTCTCGGTTTGGGAACCAGAGACGGACGAGTTGAGGTAGGCGCGAGACATGCGACGGTCAGGATCAGCAGAGTGAGAACGTGGGACGCGACTTGGGGCAGACTGAGACGGAGGTGCAGGTGCAGGCACAGGTGTAGGCTCTGGCTCCATTTCTGCCTCGGGTTCAGCTTCAGGTGCTACCGGTTCTGGGACAGCAGTTGTAGGCGTAACAGCAGAAGGCGTCCTGGGCTCGTCCTCGCTGACACGAGGAGTGGTGATATCTATAACCTTCTTGGTCGGAGTCTCGGTGGACGGAGAAGTGCTTGGTTCCACGTCGACGTCCATCTCCACATCCTCATCCTTCTTGGGCACTTCTTCTGGGACCTTCTTCTCCTTCTTGTGGTCCTTGGAGAGCCCGAGATGGGCCGCCAAATCCGAGCGGACATGTTTGAGAGGCCTTTCTACACGGACACTCTCGAGATCGTCTGTCCTGACCCTGACAAAGCGCTTCCAGATCTTTGTTTGGCGAACGCTAGACATGTTGGAGAGGGTTGTAAAGTAGGCCGCTAGGGCTGTCGAGTTGGCCGTTGGCGTGGGTAAGGACACATCGGCGGCAAAGGACTGGAAAGGGTCGGTGGGTTCGCTGGAGGGCGACGCTACGGGGCTGCGACGGGTGGTTGAAGAGGTGCTGTGTTTGGCGACCTTGTTTGATGCTGGAGATGCGAGTCGCGAAAGAGTGTTGAGGAATGCTGATTTGCGTTTTGGCGCTGGAGGGGGAATGCTAGCTGAATCGAGGGGAAAGTCTGGGAGATTCTGGACCGATTCCCTGAGTTTGCGGTCGAGGTCGTGTATCTCGAGGACAGAACGGGTGAGAGTGAGATTGTGGGTGGGTGCTTTGATGTAGAGACAGTAAGAACGGGGATCGTGTGGGCTTTCAGCGACAGAGACAATCCAGTTGCCGTCGTGGTCGACGCGCACAGGCCCTCGTCGTCCGCCTTCCATCATGATGGTTTGAACAAAAAAACCTGCAACACACGAGGCTTAGGAGACTACTTTTTGCCATTAGTCAGCACCCTCTTTTTTAGCTGGTTGTCACACCGCCTTGAACTCTAACTAATGTCTTTCGCTCTATCCCCTTGCCCAGCTATACCAGACTGTCTACCTCACACCTTGCTCTACACCATTTTTTCTCCTTCTTCCTTTTGTCATTTACCATACCTAGCTAGTTCCTTGTACTTGCCTCCATGTATACAAAAACTATTCAATTCCGGCATTTTTAGTCTAGCGCGATAGCAACACTGCCCCATGCCCCACTGTTCTGAGATAACTAGAATTTATGTACATCAATTACTAGAACCGCGTCAATACCAACGTCAGCGGCTCTAGTGATTTTAGTAGACACAATACTTGGAAGACCTGCAGTCTAAAGCACTTATAAATACAGTAAACCAGCTAGATTCACGGCACACGACGAGGGAGGTAGCATTATCACATGCAAACAGATACACAAATTCTTATCTCCGTACTACTCCTGTCAATGTCCGAGTCACGACTCTGCAGTACGCAACCTCAGTCCAGAGTCTAGACACTCTCTGCTTCTGATGATAGACCTCCCAGAACAGAATTCTCCTTCCCCTTGGGGGCCTCCAGCTTCGGTCCCAAGAATGCATACCGACCTGTGACTCGGACAGAACAGAATTCGAATTCATCAATTAGAACAGAACAACGTCGACCTCGAGTACTCATCTCCGTCCCGGATCATAATAATTATAACCTCTCGATCGATCATGGGCTTATAGCCCGGAAGTATGTTCGCTACTTTCCGTAACACAGTTGCCTGTAGATCGCAAAATGGGATTACAGCCCCGTATGTGCGTCCCCGACTCAAAGCTGGAGCTTTCAAGTCTTCCGCGGAACACTCACATCAAGTGACCTTGAGTGAGAAATGGAGAATAGCAAATCGCAATGTAAAGACGTGTACACGTCGAAACGCCGACATCGACATCAGCCCCTGAACGCTGAGCACCCGAGCCTTGACCTGCCCTCGGAACTTGGTAGCGGATTTTAGGTGCCAACGCTGGCGAAAGAGCCAAACCCAGATCCCTCGAAATAAGTAGTGCCACGATATACTGTATACCAGCTCGAGACCATGACTCGAATGCGGAAGCCAGAGCATATTTAAAGGTACTCACACCCTCGGGGAAGACTTCAAGTCTGGATCCTCTATGGGAATATAAGCCCCCCAGCTCTCAGTTGCATTTCAACTGCTCGGCTTTGAGAGAAATGCACGGCAGTGATGCATACAAGTACCCATTTTCTGGCTGGCCATCATACATCACCCGCCAAGTAAGTACCAAGTAGTATGAACACGCATACAAATTGATAGACAGATGGATGGTCTGACCCAAGTTGTACCAGTAAAGCTGCGTCAAGCCTGTCCAGCACTCACCACTTGGCACCCAGAGAAAGGATGCAAAGCCTTTCATTTCCCGCCACCATGCATTTTTTGCTAGGAATTGTCCCAAAGCACAGTGTGACATGCGCAGTCACGCCGGCCAACGTCACTTGTGCTTGAATGGAGGAAAGGACAAACACTCAGAGTCTTGGTATGAAGGACCAGTACACGTAGAATGAAGAGCGGCCAAGTTCCGCAGACCTGGGCTTGGTCAGAGTTGACAGTGGTGCGGCGAAGTATTAGAGTGATGGAGACTTGCAGTCCAGTGCAGCCCAAGACCATCCAAGTATCGCAGAACCCAGTATGTAGTACTAATAGGAACGCGGGCTGGAGCTTTTTGTTTAGTAGAGTTCAGACATGAGGAATCCTTGAGGAATCCAGTTCCCGATCCACTGAGGACAGTCTCAGTGTACTAGATACTCCCCAATAATTGGTGAACGGCAGAAGGGGCCCCTTGCATATGCAAGGTATCCGTGATGATTATGGTGACGACATGTCTATTAATGTTCGAACTGACCCCGGACGCGATCTATCCAGCAGAAGGATTCCGTTTTAAGGTACAGTTGTCGGAGAAAGACAGGGCATGAGGTGTAAGTCTGGTTCCAAAACTCGCGCAGTCATCACATCATCGTACTCCAAGTAGTGCCAAGTTTAAGAGAAGAGGGCAGCTGAGTCTCGGGTGCAGGCATACTACAGCGCGCGCACGTTCGTGATCAATTCCATTTCGGGATGAAGAGTGAGGCGCTGACAAGGCAATCTGCCCGATTTTCCTAAACCAGAGCAGTTGGCTCAGCTGACACCGTCGCTCGTCAGGGCCTCCAGTTATTTGTTGGAGGTCCACAAGGTCTGTCAAGTATTGAGGACGGGAGATAGATCAATAGCAGCCTGCATTACATTCCATATCATAGAGCGGACAATGCCTCCTTTCAGACTCCTATGTCGGCACGATTGAGCCCCAAGGATGTCTGATATGTATGCGATGGTTTTCGTTTCCGAGCCTCCGTATCTGGGGTGAAATCAATGTTCGGCCCCTTGTATGAACCAGTGACTCTGGCTGGCACCGTGCATGACCATTACCTCGTCATAACGGCTAGCAAGCGGAGAAGCTGAGTTTAATTCGCATGGAGTAGTGAGGGTAGACTGCACAAGAACGCTGAAGCGACACTGTCACAGTCTGGCTTCGCTCGCATGAAGTCTTCAGTTGCGTCAGATTAATTTGAAGCGAATCGCAAATGGCAAAAGTTCATAACCCACGTAAATGAGTTATTGGTTAAATCGTCACGAGTGTATCCGCAAAGATGTCGACATCCCATCTCAGTACCGACTTCTGGATCTAGGAGGCAGCGAGACTATGGCATGAAGGGAGTAGGCGAGGCTATAAAACCGACTGATACGGGTCAGGACACGGGTTGTAACCCTGCCTTTTGTGAGGTTTCCGGGCGCTTAAAATAAGTAGGTGTGCATCCAAATTTTTGATTTTGAGCGCCTTTTGAATGTCGGGGGCATTCCGGGGAAGTTCTACAGCATTGAGACAAAGATGGTAGAAATAAACGCCCATCGAAACGTTATTAGACAGCAACAGATGTCTACCCCGCAAGCTTTCGAGTGCATCCCTCGATTATAGCTATAGAAGGATATGCGGTCCCTGATGTTGGCCTGAAGGCTGAGCAGACATTTTGGGTAATTTCGAAAGTGACTTGCTGGGGTATGCACGATGTCGGCACGGCGATCGCATTTTCGACCCGTTTCCAACCACAAGAGAGTGCCGTTTATGTATAAAGCAACGAGCCCATATTTCAACCGAATCCTCGTGTAGGAAGCATGGTTGATGCCTGCTGCAAGCTAGAGAGGCGGGCGCCAAAAAATGCTGATCCTAGTCGAATGAATCATGGATGGTGCGATGTTTTCGCGATTCCCAGTTGCTGTGTGCTGGAGTTTAGGCTGAACAAGAACTGAGCCCACCTGGGGAACAGAGCATGGAGATATTGAAGACAAAATGAAGAGCGACGCGATTTGGCGCTCGCGAGTGAGTCATATCCTTCGCGCATGAGCGGGTTCGATGCCAGGGGCCGCTGCCGCTACCGTCCCCCGCATAACCTGAGAGCAGTCCACATCAACAGCTTCTAGTTTAGACCCTATAGCACCATTGGCTTTGCTACACTGTCCTTTGTTACCCTTATCATCCTCATGCTGTGTAACAACATTCGCACAGCCTTGGTGCATGCTGTCAGCTGGACATGACTTTATAAACAAACCAATAACACTTGATATAGAACTCTTTCGCCTTTCATCTTGCCTTCCGCCAGAAATGGCCGCCCACCTACCAATGACCTCCTCAATCCCCAATTTGAGCGAATTTGCCAGAATCCATCGACGAGAATTGAAGCAACGTCTTGTTAGCGCTCGGACGGCGTTTCGGGAGGATAAAGAAGCTCGAGAAAACCTCGAACACTACCTTCAGAATGATGAATCTTTCAACTACGAGACAAAATGGTAGGCAAAAAGATACCAATTTGCTGGGTGTCCGTTGATTCAAGTCATAGGCGGAAAGGTTTTGTTCCTGCTTCACTTGTCGGAACAGGACGCATACCATATACGACCACTTCCACATTTTTCTCGGTGTGTAAGCACGCTCATACATTTTTTTGTATTCGCTGACTCGACTTTTTTTCTTTCAGGATTTCGGGGAACGTTATCCTGATCTCGTTTTATCAGAGAGTGACCGCTCGTACATAATCGGAAACAGAGCAAGCTACGATACAAGACAATACACAGCGGAGTGGGATCCCTCTGGAGAGGACAAAGCACGCGCGGCTGGGATGTCATATATGCACTTATTAGTTATTTCTAAGAAACAACAAGGTGCGTGTTTATACGCTTTCCCTTTCATACTGGACTGATCAACGCTTGCAATCCTCGCAGTTTGGAACATAGTGGGATTGGAAGACACTGAAGATATAGAAGAGATGATGACACATTTCTTGCAGTTCTGGCAGACAACCGGAGCTGTAGACAAAGTAAACAAGAGAATTGAACGTGCCGTCCACGAACGCGAGCAAGAAGTCATCAATAGTCTCGAGAAAGATGAATCCAAAAGAAAAGGTTTTCGTGATGTTATGGAATCCGTGGAAGATTACAGGAAGAAATGTGCGGAAAGACTGCACGCGGACAAGGACGCTATTGTATTCAGATTTCATGCGTGGCCGGACGCAAGCATACCACATCTTCACATGCATGTATTGACCTCTCCTGAGGAGTTTAGGAAGTATAGCACTCCAGCGCATGATTGCAAAGCGATACCAGCGGATATCGTACTGGAGGTGATCAAGTCGGAAAATAACCCAGCAATGAGGTGAGGTCTCTACGAGCTCGCGGTCTACCCTGCTCATATCAAATACAGGATATATTGTTTTATTATAGATCCAATGATTGAAGGATTTAACGCAGCAGTTCAACAACTAAGGAAGGTTTCGGGCTTTTTTTTTAAATCCTGAGAAAGACACAACCATTATTCGCATTTTTTGAAAGTTCCCGGAGAATTCCTTGTTACCCTTTTGTCACAGTTCTAGCGGTAATCGGGTCGCTTTCATCTGCCCGATTAGTATGATAGAAATTGCTTCCCTTGGTTCCAGTCCCACTCATTTTTTTGATTTCCTGATTGTCCTCTCTTTCTACGTTCTCTTTTACCCTACACCTTGTATGCGTCTACGTCTTTTTGATAATTCCTTCATACCTGGTGTTTTTGTATTTTAATCTTCTTGTAGAATTACTTATCACAGACACGGAAATGGGCCGCCGGCTTGTGGCTTCCCGGCATTTGGCTTTCAGAAAGGTGGAATCCATACTGTGTACCTATAGTAAGCGGTATCTGCTTGTATATTATTCTCTGTTCTTCCAAAAGACTGGCTGCAAAGCTAAGCAGGGCGGCAGGCAATTTGTCGCTCTTTTCTCCAACCGAACTATTTTCACGCCTTCACATTTCGATGCTCAAAGTAAACGGTATCGAGTGCTGGATTGGCAAGCACCTCGACCCATCTGATGAAATAGTCCATGGCAACTCGATGACTCGAGTCGAAGATGGTGTTACAACTATTCAGACAACCATCGCATTGAAACCAAGTACTGCAGGAGTGGCACTCTCGCGTCAGGTAAAGGTTTAGTTTGGTATGCACTCATCGGATGCTGATTTCCTTGGGTTGTACAGTGGGAAGTATATTGGCGAAAAGCAGAAGATGCGGAACCACAGTCATTGTGGTGTATCGTGTCTTGGACAACACCAACTGGAAAGCCACGAGTGTCTTCACAAACCTGGATGTCACGATCTATACCAGAGAGTCAAACTCGCTCTACGAAGGTTGGAAATCTGACGCCGTTGCCTCGAGTCATAGGTCCGTGCTTTCAACAGTTATTGTTTACTTGAAAATCTGACGCTATTGGACAGCTAAACAATCCACAAATAACATGGGCTCCGTTTGTCTCGAGCTTTTTCGAATTTGTGGTGACCTCAACGTTGATAAAAATAGGATGGATGAAAACGATATCGACTTTGAATGTGAAAACGATCCCTGCTGTGTTTTCATCTTTGATTTTGAGAAGGACTATACCAATGGGCTCAAGTTGGTTCACAGTGAGTGACTCATGCTGTCGAAACTGTAATCCACTAAAATTACAGCAGAGGCTAACCCAGTAAACAATTTGAAGAAAAACAAAATGAGATCGGCATCACCTTACCAGCTACCGAATTCCTCTACACAACGCCGAAAGAAGGTTACAGGATCCATCGACTCGATCAAACGTACATCCGGCAGGACCAGCAAAAATGCACCATCCAATCAAGCCGGTAAACTTCTAGATATGGGCCGTTCCGCAAGTGCTCCTTTTTGCCCGTCTCTCAGTATGCCATCCTCGGCACAAAAATCACAGAGCGTATCTTTTCAGGCTTTTCAGGCCCTGCCATCCACTTCCGTCCCGTATCCAGAACCTATGGGTTATCCAATTCCCGTGCTGCCCCCTGCCACAGACTCGGAATGGTCGGGACCAAGTTGGGCCGAACCAGAATCTTCGGAAATGGCAGTGCCGAAATCTAGAGTTCAACCCTCTGATCCGACCGCCCCATGCAGACAAACATCGAGTTCTGCCCAGTTTTTTGCCAATACCTTCGTTCTGCCAGAGCGCCCTCCCGCGCCTATACCCTTGGCGCAAAATCCAACTAATTCCTCTGCCACAGCAAATGCACCGATGCTTCCCCCGGCCCTGCGACTACCTGCTACTTCTGAACTGATACCTATGCATATCTCTGATCTAGTTTCCTCTTCCGAATCGGTATGTGTCAGTTCTCTGCTTGGAAACGTACTCTGATGACTTTACCACACCCATTCAGAACCTTGCTATTCTCTCTCCATTAGGCACTTTTGTTCCTCCTGAGCTCCAACAAGCGGAGGTTAGTCTTGTAGTTTCGGGAAATCCACCACGCTAATTGTATCACCTTGCAGATGTTTCTTCGACAACAAGAGCAAGAACGAAAAGAATTGGACGCTCAATTGGCTGAACTGACCCAGGTATGTTGACCCGAGTCGTTGTCTGTATTCTCACAACTGATCGCACGTCAGGGCCGAACTGAACAACTCAAAGAACAGACCGAAAGGCTGAAAACAGAAAATGAGGCGAAACGACGGTGGTTGCAAGCTGTCAGAGATCAGACTGCGGCGTAAGCCCGGTCGTTTCTTCAATATCTTTGCATGATCTCTACCTTATCTCGGAAACCTTCATCTGATCATCTTGCTTTCTCGCATCGTGTGCATCCATAATGAATACTTGTATATTTCTGGGCCTCTATGCTATTAGCCCCATCACCATCACTGCCTACTGTTTTGCTATCGATCCAACTAATACTTTGTGCACAAACCTTATTGAATAAATATGCTTGATACCTTATAATACCTTATACATGGATTTCTTTTAGTACCTATACCCTCTTCTGCCATCTTACTTATCCATCTTCGATCCAAAGATACAGTGATAGCCACAACAATTCTGCGACGGTCTCAGGTATCGGAGTTCGGAGTTCGGAGCAGTACAAGTGGAGACATACGTACAGTTTAAGTATACGAACTGGCACGCGTGTTCTCCTTGCGGAAAGTCCCGATGTGAGTACATTTGCACCCGCTTCAATAAACCATCCTTTAGATAAGGATTTGGAAAGAGACATATCATACCTGTATAGAAGCTCTATTTCTGTATGTATAACGAATCGATTGTGCTGTGATTATACAGTGTCATCGAGACGCTGAGCCTGCCACGGTGAATCAGTCTGGGAACCAGTGATTGTGGCGGCATCTAGAAGCAGTGGTTAGACCATGAAAGAGCAACATAATCAACCTTCGCTCGTCAAACTAATAACGGCTGTATTCCCAGACGATTCAGAAACCTAGTCTCTCATAGACAGACAGTGTGACGATCAACAATGTTAATGTATCAGAAACCGAACTATCGATAATTTCGACACGGTAAATGAAAGGTTCCGAGCACAAAACATTGAATCTACAATAAGGCATACTCATGTTTAATCGATAACGCAAGGTTTGGGCATAACGAAGCTAGGAGATCATCATGAGGACTATAGCGAGACCCATAGTCTACTAGTAGAACGAGTGCTTCAAGGGCAACCAAAGCCAACCTTGTGTCGTGGAGCGTAAAGCAAGGGCTCTGTATTGTGAATATTGGATCGTAAAGCAAGGTTTCTGCATTGTGAAACTCGGATCGTACCTTCAGATCGCATGGCAAGAAGCTACAGCGGTACCCTTTGACCAGCCTTCCAATTCAACGAAAACACGTACAAAACTCGAAACCCACGGGATTGTGAACAAGATGTTGAATAATCCCCTAGGAGCTTGAGCATCCAAGAAAGAACATGGTCTATTAGTTTTTCATTATGAGACGATCTGAATCGGCGGGGTAGCAGAAACTCCGTGTTTTATTGAAAATTCAGTGTAGAATACGCGACTTGGTGGGTGAACACTGAAAACAATCCTGGAGAAAAGAATCAGCTCCGGCGTTGAACTACAGTAACTAAAATTGAATCCCAAACAATTCCCCTTCCCTTCTTACTGTATTCAGGCTGTTTTCTGGTTTTAATTCCCTTCATGAGTACCGATTCTTGTGATAGTTCAGAGTAGTCAATATACTCCGTCGACAGGAACAGCTTGAGAAATCCAACGTCGATTTCCTGCCCATCTCGCAGAAAATACCTTACTGGTCTTCCCCCATTCGTCCCATAGCCAAAAGTCAAAGAGGCACCTATAGGCAAAGGGTCGGTGCGACTGTTTTGGTAATAAGGTGCTAATAAATTTTGAGTACAAAGATTTGAAAATAGGAAATTCACTCACTGATGCTCCAATCGCTCATGTCGAAATAAAACAGTGCACAAAATAGCTCCATGGAAAATTTGTTGGTGATACAAAAACCGTATATCGTTTCCTCAACGATAACGTCTATTATGTCATTATGAACCAAGTTGTTTCCATCGGGGATAAGTCTCGGACGAAAGCTGTTCTCTTCTGCTTCGATAAGTTTTCTACATTCGAACACGACTTTCTGTTCAATGATAGCTTGTCTGTTAGGCTCACGAATGTGCCAGAAAAAGCCTGCGATACCACGCAAAAGGGATAAGACTGCATCACTGTCTGCAGAAACAGTTAATGGTGTTGCAGTGAATCCGATGCTTCCGCAAATTTGGCTAGTGATCTCGAAATGAACCTGGTCATGGATAGACTTGATTGAAAGATCAGGAAGCTGGCTACGGTCTTCTACCAAGACAATATCACGATATTCTCGAGAGCCTTGTATATAGTTCCTTATATGCGAAAGGAAACTATCATCGGAGTCGAAAAGGACGCGAAGACCATCCTTGGAATCACTGCGTTTTACAGCATAAGCGGGAGCCACAATATCAAGACTGTCATGAAACAGCGGCTTCTTTGCGATGGAAGACAGTGCATGGGCCTCAGAAACCACTAGATCACCCAGTTTTTGTGTAAGGTTTTCATCCGCAAACACTTCGACTTCCGCACCAGTGCTGATACCGTGTGCTCCTCCGACAGACAGAATATAAACCCCAGATGTAGTGCTAGGACGAACAGAACAGGTTTTTGGCGGCTTCAATGACGCGACGTCTAGGATCACCTGAGATTTGTTTTGTCCTTCACAATGTCTAAAAGCAATTTCAGATACGACGAGAGACTCGGCTATAGAAAGAGAATACCCTTTGTGAGGTAGGCGTTGTATCAGATCCTCGTATGTAATCTGAGTGATATCATTTTCTTGCAACACTGAGAGCAGTTCCTGAGTGAACACTCCGTGACTTTCGGATTCTCTAACAACTTCTTCGTCTTTGCATGCAGACAGTAAGACGTGCGCATATAGATCCCTACCAAAAAGGCGATCAAGTAAACTATTGAGAATGGCCACCACCTGTCCAAACAAGTTGACGATGAGAGATAAGAGTCCTTGCTTTGAGTACCAACACCTCGCTGCCGTATAATTTTCGGGTAAATCAATTCCACGAACGGATCCTCCTGGTCCGGCTTGATCATCTTCAAGTTGATATCCC
Organism: Stygiomarasmius scandens; assembly: GCA_037954225.1. Classification (NCBI taxonomy): domain Eukaryota; kingdom Fungi; phylum Basidiomycota; class Agaricomycetes; order Agaricales; family Campanellaceae; genus Stygiomarasmius; species Stygiomarasmius scandens. Next base: position 943,682 of record JBANRG010000008.1, on the reverse strand, counting down.
GAATAACAGCAATCTGTCACCAAGACCTGTTGAAGAACTGTTTTATTGTCAAGGTCAACTCACGGAACGAAAACTCACAATTTTTCTTTTTCTGAAGCTAGAAATGATCTGTTCAATAGCAATACCTCCTTCACCGTTGCTACCATCCAGATAAAAATCATGTGAGAGAAGTATTCTGATTTTGCTTTTTCCGCGAGTCAAAAATGAATTAGACGAGAGGGTAGCCCCATAGCCTGCATAGTAAACCAAAATAGAGTGTTGACTTTTAGACAGTGTCGTGATTTCTTTTTCGATGCATGCACGAGTAGCACTTTCGTCACAGATCACCTTGATGCTGTCATCCGCTATTCCGATCTGGAGGAGAAATTCTTTTAGTTTGTATGCGTCGGTGACAGCTCCATGCAAGTTGCCGATCGCGGAATCTGCATATTTATCGATACCAATTATCAAAGCGAAAAACGAGTCATTCTTTCTTCCACTATCGGGAAGAAACCGTGCAAAGCATGTCAGATGGCGTGCAAGTGTCCAGTAGAGAACGAGAATGGCTCACCGAAACAGATGTTTACGGAACCCGTTCAGGATAGAGACAATTGTCGTGAAAATCATAGGGAGAGGTTCCAGGTTAGTCGTGAAGGGCTACAGCTTCACACTGAGGGCAGGTACAGGTAAAGGACGACTTCGTTTACCTCATTCAATCGCACTTTATAGCCCTGGCTAAATGAGCTACACGCGAGTGGGAAAGCCGAGCATCTATTTGCAGTGTTTCTAGTTAGTCGCGGGTATTAAATAATATTAGAAAAGAACAAAATAGATGGTCGAAAGTGTGTATCCCTTTGTTCCTCTTTCAGAATGCAGAGCCTGAGGGCATACTCAAACGCCCAACCAATGCGGTACGAGAAAGACGCAGGTTTGTTCATCACCTTGATAAATACGTACAATGTACGTTTCATACAAACGGATGCCGCAGTCTACTGGGCACAACTTACCGGATAGGTGGAAGTTGGAGCATCGAATAGGCCGCCTGAAGGTGACAGATCCGGGATCGGGCGACACAACCTTGAGTCGCGTGGCAGTCATTACAAAGCACTAAGCGTAAAAACCCGGCTTGCGCCGCAATAATGATGACTCGTGGCCGATGTGAGGAGCCAAGGGTCAAGCGGCAGTTCGGCAGCTCTGAATACCTACACGTTCCCCGACTTGAACCAGTAAGCAAGACTTTTGGTCCTTAGAAATGCCCTATTTTTCAGGGTCTCATTACTTATTGTCAGAGTGGTTATTCTATGCAACTGAATACCGACTTTTCACTTCATTTTTCTATAGCCCCGTTTTCATTTTTATGGCCGTCATATTCCCCCTAGTCTTAAGCCTTATGTTTGGCCCTCCGTAATCCACGAATATTAAACCTTCACGACTTTGAAATGAATCTTTTGAATCCAAAATAGCTACTTGCGTCAATACATTAATTAGGACCTGCAGACCTCGATTGAGATCTGAATAGATGATGATTGTTTTATCTGATGAATGCGGTCAGTGCTGTATACAGTTTCTTTTTTCTCCACAATCTGGATGATATAAATTTGGCTTGCAAAGAGAAAATTGTACCCGAGAACCCAATTCCTAGCCTGGAACTCAGGATTTAGAAAGTCATCTCATCTCTTCGAGTGCTTGGTCTATTGCAAGAGCAATGGACAACTCTAGGTATCGACTACCGTCTTTCTGATTAACCCATGTTTCACTGTTCATTTAATTAGGCTGCCCGACTCACGCTCTAGGCTGATTCGCATGTTCGCATTGTTGATAGGAATCAACAAGTATCAAGACGAAGATAATATTCTTCCGCTAAAGGCCGCGGTGGCGGATGCCGAGAAGATGAAACGATTATTACTTTCCCTCGGTGCTGCTGACAGGAACATTGTCACCCTCTTTAATAAGGATGCCACCCGAAGTGCTATTCTAGATGAATTAACAGAGCTAGCAAACAACAATCAAATTCAGCATGATGACCCAATTCTGATATACTTTGCAGGGCACGGGTCTGAGGTCGCTGTTCCAAACGGATGGCCAACCCCGAACGGGAAATTACAAGTAATCTTACCCTACGACTGCATTTCCAATAACCGTAACCTGAGCGAAGGCGAAGGCCAGGCAATATTCGACGTTGTTCTTGGGCAGCACATACGAGAAATCGCCCGAAATAAGGGGACTAACATTGTAGGTAACGATTCTACTTCTGCCATTGACTTGAAATAACCCTTTGAAAGACTGTGATATTAGATACTTGTCACTCTGGCTCAGGAACTCGCGATGCAATAATGCCAGAAGTCCGAATTCGCGGCACGAATTTGGGAAATCACGAGTTATACGATAGGGACATTCGACGACATACCCATCTTGAAGGGCTCGCGAACCATGTCCTTCTTGCTGCCTCTGCATCTGGAGGCCAAGCCTATGAGGACGATGATTCTGGACACTTCACCGCAGCAATTATAAAGATAATCAGCAATTCCGGTATCAGCATGACGTCTGCAGATCTCATTCGACGTATACCACCCATGACACCAAGGTCATCTTTATTCTAATGAGTCGAAAATTGACGGCTCACTTTCTATACCAGACAAAACCCAAGATGTGAATCCACTCATTGTGATCGCCTATTGTTTACTTCAGATGCATATATGAACAGGAAACTCTTCATCGTGGTCTTTCAAAATGAAAGTCACAGATATGTCCTGAAGGCTGGGGAGGTAAACGGGATCGTGGTCGACGATGTATTTAATGTCTATGTAGACAAGGGACTCTGTCGCGAGGGCTTCTACGGTGTTTTCACTGTAGAAAGTTCTGGGGTTGCAGAATCATACCTTAAGCCAGCACCTGGATATAACCCACGTCAACCTTCATGCCGATTCGGCTTTGCTCGTCAACAAAAAGGAAAAGGCAAGAGGCTTTCTTTGCACCATTATTCTGCCCTCCAATTTCCCGAATGGTTCACGAAGCAGATGAGCATCGATGAGGATTACGAACTCTGTCCTTTATTGGAGTCCAAACCAGGAAACGGACCTCATCTGATTGTTGAGACTGACGGAAACGAGATTCGTTTCCAGGCAGTAGATGATACTAGCTTTCCATCGCTCGATCGGATCATCGCCAAGTTTCATTCTTTTCATCCCTCTTTCCATCGACCTTCCTCGGATGATCAAGTCTCTCAGGAAGTCTGCAGCAAAAAACTGCCCCGTGTTTTGTCCACCGCAGCTGGTTTTTTTTGGAATCTTTGTCGCCAACCAACTCTTGAATTCTATCACAGTTCCCTAGAACAATTCGTGCAGCTCGGTTGCTTCGAACTGGATAATTTCTTACGCAAACCAATCGGAGCCAATTTAGCCAAAGACTGGGCCATCACCATTAACAATACGAGAGCAACGTACGGTTTCAACATCAGAGTTTCAAAAGAATGTCCCGGGAGTCTTTTTTGCGCTCTCTTCTATTTTGATGTTTACAAACTTGAAATCGGTACGTTTCTTTTAGACCAACCTGTTCCCAAAAGCTGATTGATTGACTTGGTAGTTAAGATATACCACCCCCCTGTGACAGCTACGTGCAACAGTGTGCCAGAGGAAGACCCAGATACCTGCATTCGCCCTGGAGGTTATTTACACATTGGTTATGGTAATACTGGATGGAGTCCACTTGGATTTAGTATTCGCGAAGGGCAGGAAGTCGACGTTGGTTACCTGGTTCTGTATATCTCGACAACGTACACCGACTGTGAACACATCGGAGAACCGTCACCATTCACTGACACCCCAGCTACAGGTGGTCGGTCATATCAATCGCGAGGGCTAAAATTTGTTCCTTCAACCGAGAGATCAGATTTTTGGACCAAGAAACGGATACCGGTGGTTGTTAAAGGTGGCACGTAAGGTATCGGGTATACTGATACAAGGAAAACTATACTGCATTATCAGTGAAAAGAATTCATTAGTTTAGAATATATATCTACATTCTTAATTTCATCTTGAAGGATTGTCGTTCGGGTATTCGACGTTTTGAACTCGAGAGAAAGTGAGAGTTCATAGGAGCGACAAGGACAATAATTCACACGCACCCACTGGTCGCGTTTTGGATTGCTTTTCCTAGCATGTACCATGACGAATCCAGTTACTCCTCATTTACACACCGGAAAATCCACATTGAGAGAGCCAAAACCACAGTATTCTGGGAGAAATGGTTTCACTGAGCCACCTCAAACATTACAACAAAAATTGGAGGTTCACGAAGTAGCTCTCGACACACTTCGCCTTCGTGCTGTCCCCATACCATCGTACGTGTCTTTCGCAAAGTTTCCGCGTTTCATAATTGTCTTTTTTTTTTTTTTCGTCTCATAGACTCGAAGAGATTCTTTCTACAGACTGGAAACCAGAACCCGACACGGTAGACTCGCTGAAGGCCAAAATTGAGAAGGAAAAAGAAGATCAAAGAACCTTTCTGACGAAACTCTACGATTTGAATGCCACTGCGTATCTAGAAGACGTCGAACATCGATATTTTAGCCGGAATGACTTGCTAGACGTGGACCCAAAAGTCTGGAAGGAAGGCGTAGAGCGGAAACAGGCGGAAGGGGACCCGAATGCCATGAAGGTTTACTTGGATGCGGTTACTGAGCATGAGCTTCAAAGTATGGCTGAACAGAACGAGAAGCAAAGGGTGTGTTCTTTTAGTATTGATATCTCGGACTACTGGAGAAGTTTTCTCTTTCTTTATAGAAATTATTCGACGAATCATATCCCTACCCATTTTCCCCAACTACTCCTAATCCTGACGCTCTTCCAACTATAAACCGACACAATTACGCATATCTGAAGCGTCTTGGCGACCTGCAAAAACGTCTTCGCGTCGCTGAAGTCGCCGAAGCAAAGGAAAAAGAAGTACGACGAGAGAGAGAGGCACAGGAAGAGTACAATCGTTTGCGCAGAGAAGAAGACAGACGGCAACGTGAAGAAAGAGAAAAGAGGGAAAGGGAGCTCGTTTTTCCTGCCACTCCAGCAGAACTCAACGGAAAGGGGCGAGAAATGAGGGACAGAGTTGTCAGATTTTTGGGCGTGGCTTCTAATCAGGGTGTAGATTTTGGGCGAGAACTCGTACCTCAGCAGGAGAAGATGCTCGTTGATTATGGATGGACCCGGGAGAGTGTCATGCCCCTATTGAAGGCATACGCCAAAGATGTCGGTACATTTTGTGTTCTTCTGGATGTTTGTGTCTCACCATCTATCTTTACAGGATGCTTTTCGCGCCGAAATGCAGATTGAGTATTCCATGCAGACAACAACTCGCGATCCACGGCAACGGTGAACCTCAAGGCAACAACATTTCAGAGTATTTGGTCGTGATCGTTCATTCACCTCATTACAATTTCATTAGCTACGATACATGTATTTATAGTGAGTTTTGTAGTATACTTGAGCACTGTACAAGCTTTAGGTTCAGTTGTATTTCAACTTTGCGAAGGAACTCGTGTCTAGCAAATTCCAAATCTCTGTTCGCCTCGAGGAATCCTACTCACCACTACCAGATCATTGGGTCTGCCCATTTGTCACTGACCATTCACCTTCGCCTTCTCCCATCAGCCGCGCTCTAAAATCGCCTATAGCACGACCCACGGAGTAGATTCCATATTTTGTTCCATAGCGTCTGAAATCTCCCTCCGAAGGCCAGATGAACCTTAGCTGATCACCGAATTGATCAGTAAGTGCACCAAGACTTTCTAAAAGGCCGTCACAAGCAGCTCCAGGGGTTCCACGTAGCATGTTGGGATCAGGGTCCAGGTCAGGGGAGTACCCTGGAGAATACAATACAGTTAAATTCGGGGGTATAGAACTAGGGGAAACCGTCAGCCAAAGGTGGTAGAGAAGAACGGCAACTTACGAATGTTCTGAACCGTCTACGGCTCTCCGTGGCCTGGAACAACTTTCAGCCAAGCTAATTTCATATCAAACCAATACGTACTGTATCTCCACAGGCACAGGTGTAGCAGTCAACCTGATGTGCGAAAGTGCAGGCAAGGTCTCCCTGAGAGCGGTCAAAGATGGCAGCTTCCTGTAAGCCCATTCTGAAGCGAGATGCAAGCGCGAGACAGCAGGTAGTGAGGGAAAGACGCAAGGTCGCTCATACAAGTCTTCCTGTCCGCAATCGAGGCCTGCCCATATGTCCACGTCTCGTAGGGTCAATTCTCGCAACCGACTAAAGTCGTGATCGAAGAGGCCATGCCCAGTGCTCTCGATTTCGTCTCTCGTCATTCGTTCAGAGTGAACGACCCATGTCCAATGATAAAGCGAATAAGAAAAAACTTCAAGTGTAGGTGAAACACGACTCATAAGACGGTGGAGGACCACGGAATGACCTTGTATCGTTTCGTCGTCCAAGGGAGTCGTATGCAGTCCTGTTTGGAGATCGTGATCATTGGAGTCGGAAAGTAAGAGGTGAGTGACCAAAAGATCAGGGTTACTATCGAGAAAATCGGCGAGGCTTGCGATACCAGAAAGGCCAGTAGCAATAAATGCACTTGGTGGAAGGTCACTATTTCCGGAGAACAGGAAGGGCGACGTGTTCCCTGGCGTCTCCAGAGTCAAAGCCTCTTGATGAACGGTGCTTGCCAGCACAGACGGAACAATGCACAGTAGGCGGATTAGGACCAATGGGTTGAGAAAAATAGGCATATCGTAGGGATCCTTCGTTCCTGTCAGAGTTTCATTCGGTAAAGGACGAGAAGAGACTCACCTGCACCGTCTGGCTTTTCAATAAGGAGAGCAGGATGCGTGTTCTACAGCTCCTGATCTTGGTTGTGTGTGTAGATCGTTTTTAGAACTCAAAAAGTATATCGCCACTGCATAATTCAGATTCGGGGCAACCGGGCTTGCAACACACCGTAAGCTGTGGTTTACGAAAATTACAGTTAGACTGTTACCCGCCATCGAGGTCGAGCTAGAGGCCACCTTCATGATATCCGTTAAACCGAAAAAGCTAAACGCCGCCAACGCGTCGACGCCGTCGCGCGTAAATTAAATAGTCACAGAAAAACGGTCACACTAAGCCTAGGTTTGATGCCTGATATGCATCTGTCTAAACTGAATTGCAATGGACATGCTGTTCGTCTCCTTTCTCCCCATCTGTAAATGTGAGTGCTCGCCACTGTTTAGAGATGTATACTTAGTGACCGGGAATTCCTAGAAATGTTTGCTCTGCATGTCATTTTTGCGGCCTTATTCGCTTCACAGTTGACTGGGGCGCTTGCTAGCTCCCAATCCGCGGATAATTCAACTCAAAGTTTCCTGTCATCTGCAAACAGTGACCTGCCAGAAGGTGCTTTCATTGCAAGTAATTTATCTGCTATCGCAGACCTAGCAGATTTCTTGGACAGAACTCCGGATACGACAGTCACCCATCTCTTACTTTCTGATTCGAGCATTCGAGATTTGGAGACAAATTGGGGCCTCATAGACGTGCAGGCCATCAGAAATGCTAACAAGGCTCTAAAATCGTCTGGAAATGACTCAGATTCCTCACTCGGTTGTAATGGTGACATGGACCTCTACGAAGAGCCTGACGAATATCTATGGAATTGGGGTGCCGTGGATTGCGGGGATATTGATGTAACTGACGACGAGGAGGATGCTTTGAGCTTCAATCGGAAACTTACACGTCGCTATAAACAAGCCCTCCTCAGGTCCAATATGATCGTTGACCGTATTCTCAACCATTCGGCGCTGACGCTTGAGGTTTTTTCATACCTCTCGTACATGCCTAAAGACTGGGAGTCCGTGCCATCCCCTCGTCGTTTTTGTTCTGATCACACCATTCCCAATCTACTGAAGTATGAATACCCTCGCCTTCGGGAGCTGACTCTGCGCGACAAGACTGCCTGGCCACATTGTCGAGAACATTACGGTTGTGTACCGGGATATCCTCCTCTACCATGTAACCTTACGATCCTACCTTTCCCAACACTTTCGCATCTCCATGTTATTACGCAGCAACTGCGAGACCCACTCCCATCTTTATCTTCTTTCAGGGAGCTACAGTCCTTGACAAACCTTCGTATTTCGGGCTCACAGTTCCCGATTGAATTGTGCAGGAAACCGGAACAGTTTCGAAATTGGTATCAGGAGTTGGTGCACCAAGCCAAATTGTTTTTCTCTCCTCCCTCTCCTGAAACAAGGTATGACTAGGTGATTTGGTTTTCAGAGCTTTATATCTGACCCTCATCATAGCCCGGTACCACCGAACCTTACATTTGCCATTAATCCAGAGTTCCGTGCCTATTTTTCAAGTTATATTGAGGACTATGACCAATATATCGCGAGACTAGGTGCTATGGCGGACTTATCCTTCTTACAGCTTATCTGGCCTTCAGAAACTGACTCTCTGAAGTATGGGAACACACTGGGGATATATCCCCTTGAACTTGCTATCAATGATTTCAGGGCCCGCGTCTTCGACAATGGAGAAGGTGCTTGGAGTGCACCTGAAGAGATACCTTGGAGAGATGATCCAAGCAACTGGTGGTGGTAAGTTTTCTATTACTTTTTTTTTTGCACTGACAGACTTTGGCGTCAGGAACAAGGGTCGGAATGAGAGAGACAGAAGAGTGCACTGGTAGTACCTTCTAATTCATGTATGGCTACTATTTAAACTCACGTTGTACGAGTACTTGTATCAAGTTACAGTAGTTCCTGTCATAGTCCCTGCAAACGTGACTGGTAGACTCACAGATCGTGGGCCGAAGCAGTGTCCGACACTGAGACGCAAAAAAAACCCAACTGCTTTTGCCAATGTTAGTGAGCGCCTTGGATTTTCTCACGTGCAGGCATTTCATTTCTCCTCCCTCTCTTCCACGAAACCCATCTGCACCTCAAGCCCCTCTCCATAACTCGACTAGAAACCGCAAATGTTACAAGTCTTGATCGTCAAAGAACCAATCGCGAAACTTCCAGAACGTCACCATTCATGCTTTCCGAGATTTCGGTATTCGCAGATTTTGCTAACACAGATGGATATGCAGGTGCAGATGTAATACGTCCAGCGCTTCCTTATCAACTACCACTAGTGCATCTCCCACTTAGAATTGATGCTCTTATATGCTATCAGTCACTCACGGGAACTAGTGCATCAATTAACTACAGTTTCAATCCTTCTCCCGAGACGTATCTTCTTCGACAATACAATGTCTTTTGACCTCTACTTCAAACTCGGAGACTAGATTATTGTGCGTCTTCCTGACTCTGGCAGAAAATCAGATGGAAATATAATCTCTTGCACTCAGACGCCCTAGCATCCACTCGATACATCTTGGTCCAATCATTCCAGAACGCTTAAACCCCAGGCCTCCACCCCCAGCTTGACCGGGACGCTATGTGACAGACTAATTTGACCGCTATCGACTTTCAAAACATCAGGCATACTTTTACAGAGACAGCTTGTGGGGTCGGTGTTTATGGTGAGGATAACAAGATCGATCAACGTTGATATGCTGAAGTCACTGAACCCATGTTGTAGGAACATATGCAGCCCTTTTCATTGCGACGGTCTACATATTGCTGTAAGGTTGCCACTAATCCTCAAGTACATCCAATTAAAACTTCGATCCACAGTCGGGAAGACTTGAGCAAGTCAAGAATCCGGCAGGTCCTACTTGCTATAACGCTCCTCATGTTTTCCGGTGCTTCTGTCATCGAAATGATCTACGTTCGCTTATTTTTAATGGGGATCGAAGTTCTTGAGACCGGCGCCGAAACTTATGCCGAATGGGATCGCCTGTACAAAGCCCTGGTCGTGTTAAGTCGTGTCAACGTGAGTACTTTGCTCTGTTTTTATCACCCCGACTTACGCCTGTTGTAGTATTTGCTTAGTGATGGAATCGTCGTCTGGAGGGCCTACGTCCTTTACCCTCACAACGCTAAAGTCAGGGCATTGTTCATATTCTGTATGGCTGGAAGCACTGGTAATACCTTACTCACTTCTTAGACCCAACCACTAAGTCTTCCTTACAATAGTCGCAGCATTTGTGGATGGTGCATTGTCACTCAAGTCCGAAGCTCGCACTCACTTGGAACGAGAAGGATTTATTTCATTCGTTCTATTCCTTCCACTGCTGGTAACAAACGTGATCTCCACTTTCCTCGTCGCAGTTCGAGCCTGGTTGGTTACACTAGTTGCTTTTGTGCTACAACTGACCGAATGTTGGACTCATACAGGCAGTACCATAGATTTGTGTCTTCGGCGATGGCAGAGGACAGGCAAAGCAGCAAGCCAACCGTTGAGCGAGTTCTGATCCTCCTAGTAGAATCTGGTGTAATTTACATTGCTTACTGGGTATGTCCTCAGGCTTGTTGGCCTCCCCAGCATGCTGACTGTGAGTAGGTTATTTCTATGATGAGTGCTTTGGGTCTTATGGGCCTATTGGGAAATGGTATATTGGAATGCATATTGCCTCAAATTGCGGTATGTCCTCAGCAGCCGGTATTATATGTGGATGCCAAAAAGCTTCTAATGACAGGGTATTTACTTGACGGTGATTATTCTAGTCGTTGCTCTTCAAAAGTCAAGTAGGAGTACAGTCACCAAATCAGAGACTACCGGCATCAGCAATAGCATGAGATTTGCTACTGCGCATGATACAATGCTCGGTAGTCAATCCCTGAGTGGATTTGTGCCCTCTTCTGGTCGGCCACCCCAAATTAGTGCGAGTTTTGTCGCGAGACTGAAAGATGGTTCGGATTGGATTTCCAAGGATACCAATGATGTGGAGAAAGGTCCTTCATCTTGCTCTTAGCTTTCTACTATTGTTCAATGAAGTTGTCCGTGTCGTGTGTAAGAATACTAAACGCCATCTTGTCTATGAAACTGTATTCTCGTAATTATAATTTACCTGACGTCTATGGAATAAGAGCCATCGTTGAAACAAAAAATGTTACGCCATTACGTCCGGGTTCGAATTTACTACATACTGTATATGCCTGCATCTGCACAAATCTGCAGCTAAATCTTCTAGCATTTCAGCTCACTGCCACTGGATCCAATAATGATATTTGCAAGTAAACATCGCGAAGAAATGGGCGTCAAATAAGGAGGCGTACTTTCCGGCACATATTTTCTGAGCGGAGCAGTAGAGAACAAAGGAGATATGTGTCGAAGAGTGAGGCCTCTTACTTTGGATCCTGTTTAGCTCTTCGTTGCGGCACCTGTAACTTCCCACGACCTGGTGCATGATCAAGAACATCAACCTAGTCTGAGTCTTCCCTAGGCAGACTCGGTGCGCTCGTACCTCGAACATCAACCCGTTTTTCGGGACCACGCATGCTTAATACCTTGCATGCTGCAACGTTTACAAATGATTTGGTGAGTTTGGTGTAATCAATTCCTGGTGCTCTGTTTCACACCGATCATGACATGACGTCCAGTGAAGTTTTTTTTATGCTATCAGTGAACCAGTGTATCTATAGCTCTGCTCCATCTCTAGAACTGCCTCTCTCGGATGTTCTTGGACAATATGACTCCAATGCCCTTTGACCTCTACTCCAACATTCGGGAAGATGGTACCTTGACGAGCTTGCTCGATACGGCAATAAGTTCTACACCTTGTGTTGTCGAAATACTGCTTGCGTTATATTGACCTTACTTCCCACTCCACGAGGTTTTTTTGACTCTAGTGGAGAATCAGCTGGAAATAGCTCTTTTATTTACGAAACCTAGGATCCACTCGATCATCTTGGTCTGATGTATACTTTTCAGAACGCTTAAATTCTGGGCTTTCATGTTCAGCTCAACCGAAGTACTATGTCACAAGCGAACTTAACCACTACCGATTTTGCAAATATCAGACATACCTTCACAGAGACGGCTTGTGGGGTCGGCGTCTATGGTGAGGATAATATACTGTTGATATGGTGCAGTCATTGATTTCACGCTGCAGGAGCATATGCAATCCTTTTCATTACAACGGTTTACATGTTGCTGTAAGATCATCGATCATCAGTCATCCCCAAGTATACCCAATTGATCAACTCGTAGTCGGGAAGGCCTGAGCAAGTCGAGAATTCGGCAAGTCCTCCTTGCTATGACGCTTCTCATGTTCTCCGGAGCTTCTGTCATTGAAATGATCTACGTTCGTTTATTCTTAATGGGGGTCGAAGCTCTCGAGACCGGCACCGAATCATATGCCGAGTGGGATCGTTTATACAAAGCGCTCGTAGTATTAAGTCGCGTCAATGTGAGTTTTCATTTGTTTTTCATTTACTTATTACCTCAATTCATGTCCGTGGTAGTATTTACTCAGTGATGGAATCGTCGTCTGGAGGGCTTACATCCTTTACCCTCGCAACGTCAAGGTCAGGGCACTGCTCACGTTCTGTATGGCTGGAAGCATTGGTATGCCTACCGCATCTTCTGAAATCCAGCAACTAAATCCTCCTTAAAATAGTCGCGGCATTTGTGGATGGTGCTTTGTCACTAAAGTTCGAATCTCGCACTCACTCAGAACGAGAAGGATTCATTTCATTCATTCTATTCATTCCACTGTTACTAACAAATCTGATCTCTACTTGTCTTGTCGCATTTCGAGCATGGTTGGTTACACTCGTTGCTTCCATATTGCAACCGATTGAATATTGGACCCGTACAGGGAGTACCGTAAACATGTATCCTCAGCAATGTCACAGGACAGACAAAGCGGCGATAAGCCAATCGTTGAGCGAGTTCTAATCCTCCTCGTAGAATCTGGTGTAATTTACATCGCTTACTGGGTATGTCCTCGCGCTTGTTCATCTCCCTAATGCATATCGATTGTGAGCAGGTCATTTCCATGATGAGTGCTTTGGCTCTTATGGGCCCCTTAGGCAATGGCATACTGGAATGTGTATTGCCTCAAATTGCGGTATGTCCTCAGCAGTCGGTGTGGATGAGAAGCATTTGACAGCCTAACGACAGGGTATTTACTTGACGATAATTATTCTGCTCGTTGCTTTCCAGAAGTCAAGTAGGAGTGCAGTCCCAACACCAGAGGTTGCTACCGACATCAACAATAGCATGAGGTTTGCTGCTGCGCATGATGTAACGCTCGGTAGCCAGTCTCTGAGTGGATTTGCGCCATCTTCGGGTCGACCGCCCCAAATTGGAGCGAGTTTTGTCGCGAGACTGAAAGATGGTTCTGATTGGATTTCCAAGGATACAAATGAAGCAGAGAAGGGTCTTTCATCTTACCATCAGTCTTCTACTGCTATTGTTCAATAAAGTTTTCGGTCTCTTGATGAATATGCGTTAAAAAATTCAGCGCCAAAGACTTTCTCTTATTCACGTATTGTAAGTTTGGCGCTGAATTTTTCGATGGAACGGCTTATTATGTCTTGTCCACTTGTTGAAGAAAGATACCAACTGTCATGCATCATGGTCTGAGCTGCAACAATCAAGCTAATAATGCTAACATGACTAGTGCCGATGCTCTACATTTTATCTCTTCTAGTCGATTGCAAGCCATCGAGCTCAAACAGCATATAACTTCCCGACTGACTTGATCGACTCACCGCGGAAATACGTGAGGAACACTTAGCTCTCGCTGAGTACATCTAAGTCGTGGCACAGTCTGTGTGATCAGGTATGGCATCTACTTAATCAGATTCTGGAACTCAGATTCTGATCATTGCGGTACGGGTGAATTCGCGGGGAAGTCTCTTGTTTTAGGCGATGTCATGTTCGAAAATTCCCTTTATCTAGGGAACGCCAACGAGCCGCGATAGGCAGGCTTTCGCTAATGTCTCGTCTCTGAGCTCCTCGAATTTGGATCCAAGAACGTGTTCAACAAAATCGTTTCGATGCAGCCTAGTTTAGCCAGAATATCTCAAGATTTCGATGGAAACGGAACAACGGGGTTAAAGATCCACATCAGATACATTTTCGAAATCATTTAATCAATGCTTCCTGTGATTTGGCGCCAGTTCTCTTCCCCGTCCCTTACAAAGTCTGCGATTCTGGTACCCAGCTCTACTTCTAAATTCCCTTCTGAGGGTGGACGCTTCTTGAAAGACAGACTGCTCAGCTCCTCAAACTTGCCTTTGCACTATGACCGATGGAATTCCGGACGGCATGTCCCTCGTGTCCGACGACCAGTTTTTAGAGGTGAGGACGCGTTTTGCAGAGACGGCATCGGGAGTCGGTGTTTACGGTGCGTGATGCGTCTCTCTTTTCTTCGCTAAGGTCTGGTATCTGAAGGCTTCCCTTAGGAGCCTATGCAATTTTGCTTGTTATAACAACATATACTCTAATGTAAGAATACTTCTCATGTTTGGCGATTCTTTGCGTCTTATTATGCGTTACCAGTAAGCAAGGTCTCCGTAATTCGAGAGCTCGCCGAATTCTTCTTGCTATCGTGTGGTTCATGTTTATCAACTCAACTATAGTCGGAATGGTGTATATATCTTTCTTCGTGATGGGTATCAACCTACTCCAACGTACCAGACCCAATCCACCAACATCTGACGATTTCGACCGTTTATATATTGTACTCATTATTTTCGGTAATATCAATGTAAGTATTTTACCCATTCGGGCCTCCCCCTGTTGATCTCTTCCGCTCCAGTTCATTCTCGGTGATGGCATCGTTGTGTGGCGTGCTTGGGTTCTCTACCCCGATAACAAAAAGGTCAGAGGCTTTCTTACGCTGTGTATGATTGGCAGTATAGGTGAGATCAATCTGGCATTTTGGTGCTCTTTGTCTTGGATTTTCTGACAAAGTTATAGTTGCGACAATAGTCGAAACCATATTTTCGATCAAAGAGGTTCCCCACATCCACGAAGAACGTGAAGGGCCAGGGACGCTGTGGTTTTTCCTTCCACTACTTGCCACTAACCTTGTCGCAACACTTCTCGTTGCATATAAAGTGTGGTAAGTATCAGCACGGGCCAATCGGCTTATCTCACAAATGCGTAACATAGGTCCTACCGAAGCACATGGTCGGATTCTACCAATGTCAAAGCGGTTACGGGCAAGTCATCAGTTGAAAAGATTATGGTTGTTATGGTCGAATCGGGCATTCTATTCTGTCTTTACTGGGTAAGTTCTGGTATCATATTCTAGCACCCAGACATTCATAAGATTCTAGATCATTTCCATGCTCAGTGCATTGCGTGTAGTGGGCACACTTGGGCATGAATTATTAGAGTGTATATTGCCCCAGTTAGAGGTACACTCCCTATGTCATTCGCCAGGTTATATCATCTAACCCCGATCGATTGCAGGGTATCTATCTGACGCTAGTCATCTTACTGGTTGCCTCACAGCGTGAATCCGGCGGTAGTGCATCAGCGACAATGGGCTTCGATGAATTCAGTACGATTGACTTCGCCACTCGGGAGCAAACAAATTTTTCGCAGGCGGCATACCAAAGTCATGGCCGTACAACGGTCCCACGTATCGGTGGGAGCTTTGTCGAGAGAGTAAAGGAAACGCCGCAATGGTCACTGACGCATAGTAGCCGCAGTTCAGATATAGAGACTGGCTCTTCGCAAGTCAATTGAGCTTGCAGAGCCAGCTGTAGTGTACCCATATATTTCCGGGCTTTATGCCCACCATTCAGGGTTTTCTTTCCCCAATCCTGGCAAAACACCCTTGGCCTACTATAGGGAGGAGACATCGTTGTATTCTACATGACATGTACTCATAGCACTGAATTAATATCAGTTGTTACATTCCTGCGTTTGGTTCAGGGTATCGCGCAATAAATAAGATTCTAAGCTACAGTAATAAATGATACAGCATAAAATAACATACAAGAGCTAGCCAGAATCATAAGTGAATACGTCGCCATCGCCTTGACTGGTTCTGCTGCTATGAATAATCGCCAATGCCGAAAACAGACACAGCCCCAAGAACCCTGTCGTCACTGCACTTGGTCTGCTGAGCCCAAAAGTACGCAATAATACCGATCATTGCTAGAACGAATCCAAGACTAGCGAATAGAATGCAGAGCGTGTGACATCGACTGAGGAGAATAATGGGGGGCTGGCGTTGGAACGGTCCAACTTGAACCAAGCGAGGGTTTGCTGACCATATCGGTGGTGGTGAAGGTCCCTCGACATGAGATTCTGAAGCTTTGTCCTTCTCCTTGTCATATTCCTCTTTATGGCCAAAGTTGAACAAGTGTGAGTCATTTGAAGATTTCGCAGATGCAGTGGTCGGTGATTGCGTGATATGTTTCGCAGCCATATCGATAAGGACAGAACCTTTGCTTGAAGGTGCAGCCCCAGCGCCAGAGGAAGTCCCGTGCCCTGGTCCTCCTTCGACTTTTGCTTCTTCACGTTTTGCTTCTTTCACCTTGAACCTGATGAGGAAAAACGCTGCGACGAAAGACGCGTGGAGGTGAAGGACCAGGGCGCTGAGGAGCGTAGCATTGGCTATTAGATCAAGAACTGAGGAGCCGTCATCGCCGTCACTGTAACTTGAAGCGACCTGCAATCGCTCTACTGAAGAAGGAAATGATAGTTATGTAACAATCCAACTGTCACGCCAGCTTCGCATCATTGTCAGCTCTAGCTTCAAACTCACTGCTGCGACGATGATCATGCCAACTAGTGACCCACTTTTAGCATTTCATTTTTTCTGGTCTATTACAAGTCATCGAACTCAAGCAGCCATGCAACTTCCCGACCGACCTGATCGACTCGCGAAAATACGTGAGGAAGGAGCTCAGGCTCTCGTTGAATACATCTAAGATGTGGCGCACCTCTCAACCGGTTACGGTACCAAGAGGTGTCAGATCCACCGATCTGTTACACGACAGGTCTCGCGTGGTTTGATGATGGGACTGATTTCCGGTGTAATGCCGAGATTGCGCCGAGACCAGTTGCTTACACAAGCCAGCCTTTGCTCCTTCATCTCGCTGGCAGTCGCGACGTATGGATGAGTATTACTGCAGTACCTACATAATATATAGACTGCTGCCTTTGTATTTCAATAATCCAACAGACTGAGAGTCTGAAAGAAAGAGGAGAAGCTGCAGGTGCGCTGGCCTGGCGCTGACGCGATAACCATTGTTCTGGTTTCGGCATGGTGTCGGCATGAGACGGAAATCAATCCCATCATCAAACCACGCGAGACCTGGTGTAACAGATCGGTGGATCTGAGACCTCTTGTACGGTACGGCTAAATTCGCAGAGCACTTCTATTTCTCATCGATCTCATCCTTTATTCGGCGATGTCATGTTCAAAAACTAAGTATCTAGGGTGCAAGCTGCGATGGACAGGCTTTTTGCGAGTGTCTCATTTCTGGGCCGATGCAAGAACGTATTCCAAAATCGTTTTGATGCAGAGTTTGGCCAAAATATCACAAGATTTCGATGGAAACGGAGCAACGATGAAAGATTTTCATCATGCGGAACTTTACAGACATAGAGTAGCTACCCTAACCCTAAATTTACCGTCAAATGGGACAGAAAAATGTCCGGGCTCACAGCTTGATTCCCTTATTCGAGACTACAGTTTTTTTTATTGAGAGCACATTCCTCAACATCTCAAGGATGCTTTGAATAAATTTCAGATTTTTTAGAAAGGCGCAATGAGGTGTTCTTCGTTGACACCGAAATCAAAGCATCTGGGACAGAATGGCCGCATGTGACATACTGTGACCATCGCGTTTTCTCTGCCAAATACCTTCCGCTTTTGGAATGCGTGACGCTGGATCTTGTCCCACTTCTCGTCCAGCTTTGTCAACAGGTTATATGTATAAAATTGGGCCAATATTATCATTCTTACTTCTTATTCTGCATAATGGAGTGAAAGAAATAACAAAAGGTGTCCCCAACAGCTCGCAATCCTCAAAATGACCCTATTTTTCACCAAGATGATTTTTCCTGCAGGAGCATAATCATTCTACAGCTTCAATATTGCTGTCAAACATTAATATAGACCATATGTATATACTATAAAATCAGTGAGAGGATAGGTGCAGGTACGGGGACTGAAAATCGTTTTGTCCCATTCAGTGGTAGTGTCCCATTTGCCGGTAAATGCCTGTATGCGAAATCATTTTAATCAATGCTACCTGTGATCGGACATCAATGCATCATCGCCCATCACTTTTCTTCCCCGTCCCTCACAAAGTCTGCAATTCTGGTGCCAGTTCTGCTTCTAATCTCCTTTCTGAGGGCGAACGCTCCTTGAAAGACAGATTGTTCAGCTCCTCAAACTTGCCTTTGCGCCATGGCCAATGAAATTCCGGACGGCATGTCCCTCGTGTCCGACGACCAGTTCTCGGAAGTGAGAACGCGTTTTGCAGAGACGGCGTCGGGAGTCGGTGTTTACGGTGTGTGATGCATCTCTTTTCTTTGCATTGAGGTCTGATATCCAGAGGCTTTCCCCAGGAGCCTATGCAATTTTGCTTGTTATAACAACATATACCTTGATGTAAAGAATACTTCCCAATTTTAGCGAATCTTGCTCATTGTGTATTGCCAGTAAGCAAGGTCTCCGTAACTCGAGAGCTCGCCAAATACTATTCGCTATCGTGTGGTTTATGTTCATCAACTCAACCATAGTCGGAATGGTCTATGTATCTTTTTTCGTGATGAGTATAGATGGCCTACAGACAACCAGGCCCAATCCGCCAACGTTTGAGGATTTTGACCGTTTATACGTTGTGCTTATAGTTTTCACGGATATCAATGCAAGTATTGCATTCATTCGGGGTTGCCATGCTAATTTCTTTGATCTAGTTCATCCTCAGTGATGGCATCGTTGTGTGGCGTGCTTGGGTTCTTTACCCCGGTAACTCGAAAGTTAAAGGCTTTCTTACACTGTGTATGACTGGTAGTCTGGGTGAGCTCAGGTGTTTTCCGTCTTAAACTTTCTAACGAAGCTTTAGTTGCAACAATCTTCAATACTATTCTATCGATCAGAGAGGTTCCCCATACCCACGAAGAGCGTGAAGGACCGGGAACGCTTTGGTTTTTCCTTCCATTACTAGCGACAAATCTTGTTGCGACGTTTCTTGTTGGTTATAAAGTCTGGTCAGTATTTCTACGCTTGATCGCCTCAGGATATTGGTTAATGGATGCGCAATGCAGGTCTTACCGGTCTGTATGGTCAGAGTTGAGTAACGTCAAAGCAGTCAGTAGCAAATCACCGGTCGAGGTGATTATGGTAATTATCGTAGAATCTGGAGTCTTATTCTGCTTCTACTGGGTGAGCTCTTTGGAACGCTCCAATGATCCGACGCTGATCAAAACCTAGATTATTACCATGCTTAGCGCACTGCGTGTAGTAGGCACACTGGGGCATGAATTGTTAGAATGCATACTGCCTCAGATAGAGGTAGTGTTGTGTTCCGGCGTCCCCAATACACCATCAAACTAACTTTGTTCACTCACAGGGCATTTATCTGACACTAGTCATCTTACTGGTCGCTTCACAGCGTGAAACGTGCGGGATTGCACCAGCAACAATAGGCTTTGCTGAATTCAGTGCGATTGACTTTGCTACTCGGGAGCAAACGAATTTTTCACAGACGGCCAACCAAAGGCATACAACGACCCCGCGAATCAGTGGGAGCTTTGTTGAAAGAGTAAAGGAAAAGCCGCAATGGTCACAGACACGTAGTAGCCGCAGTTCAGATATAGAGACGGGCTCTTCGCAAGTTAATTGAGCTTGCAGAGCCAACTGTAGTGTACCCATATATTTCCGGGCTTTATGCCCGCCATTCAGGGTTTTCTTTCACCGATCCTGGCAAAACTCCCTTGGAGCTGTATTCTACATGATATGTACTCATAGCACTGAATTAATATCGGTTGTTACATTCCTGCATTTGGTTCAGGGTATCACGCAATAAATAAGATTCTAAGCTACAGTAATAAGTGATACAGCATGAAATAACATACAAGAACTAGTCAGAATCATAAGTGAATACATCGCCATCGCCTTGACTGGTTCTACTGCTATGAATAATCGCCAATGCCGAAAACATACATAGCCCCAAGAACCCTGTCGTCACTGCGCCTACTGGCTTGGTCTGCTGAGCCCAAGAGTACGCAATAATACCGATCATTGCTAGAACAAATCCAAGACTAGCAAACAGAATGCAGAGCGTGTGACATCGACTGAGGAGAATAATGGGGGGCTGGCGTTGGAACGGTCCAACTTGAACCAAGCGAGGGTTTGCTGACCATATCGGTGGTGGTGAAGGTCCCTCGACATGAGATTCCGAAGCTTTGTCCTTCTCCTTGTCATGTTCCTCTTTATGGCCAAAGTTGAACAAGTGTGAGTCATTTGAAGATTTCGCAGATGCAGTGGTCGGTGATTGCGTGACATGTTTCGCAGCCATATCGATGAGGACAGAACCTTTGCTTGAAGGTGCAGCCCCAGCGCCAGAGGAAGTCCCGTGCCCTGGTCCTCCTTCGACTTTTGCTTCTTCACGTTTTGCTTCTTTCACCTTGAACCTGATGAGGAAAAACGCTGCGACGAAAGATACAAAAGACGCGTGAAGGTGAAGGACCAGGGCGCTGAGGAGCGTAGCATTGGCTATTTGATCTAGGACTGAGGGGCCGTCATCGCCGTCACTACCATTCGTAACTTGAAGTAGACCCGCTTCGACGGAAGCTAGGAAGGTGGTCTGAATTGAAATGGCACCAGTCAGTCAAAATATCGGTCGTCTGAAAGGGCACGCACGATCAAACTGATGAGCTGTAAACGGTCCATCCATGACTGAACAAGATCCTTCATTGCTTTCCTACGAGCTTCCTCGTCTACTTGGTCCTGGTCATGTTGGGTTCCTGCGAATAACAATGAAGCGGAATTTGCACAGGCTGTTCGTGCTACGAACGTTTTCTTTGTGGTGCCGGTTCTACTCGAGGCTCATAGTCGGCTACATCCAAATCATTGGGAAAGTGGGCATGAGCATCTCTTCGTTGGGTATCTGGCGTAAAATGAATTCAATCAGCGAGGTAACAGTTCGAGTGCTGATACACACGTGAACGTCTGCGCATTTCTTGTCTTTGCTCTTGACGGAACAGGAATCAAAGAAAGGTCAAGGATAGAAGCGGTGATAAATAGAGGGCGTTTGGGGCGCTGAGGCAATGGTTCCGAGGAGAACGAATGGTTGAAAAATAGATGACAGAAATCTTGCACTAGCCGTGAGCCACCCAACTACAGTAAAAGTGGAGTCTGAATAGCAGGGCGCTGTTTTTATGATTCTACCGTTGTCGTCATATTGATGCTTCATTGAATGTCAAGACTTGAAGCTAGCTTTGACATTGTTCAATTGCGAAGAGAAGCTTAAGATGACACGGGTTGTCACGCGCATGAAAATAGTGTTCAGAGTACATTAGTTCTAACGAAACTATCCGCGACTGTATTTTGGACCTTCTGCTAATATAACTGGTAACAAGGCAAGCCCGATTGCCATGATTACATTGGGAGTTGCAGCTCTTTCTTTGACTGTTGGGCATAGGGATTCCTAATTCCCTCGCTCTGATGTGAATACTCTTTTTTCGATAGACAGTAGTACAAAAAACGTACCACCACCATTCTCGTCTATCCAGCTCCCATGGTCTTCCTTCGGGCTCCTTCCATTCTCCACGTTCTGTAACGTCCCGTTCGCCGCTCTCTCGTACTGTCAAGCAATCCCTGAAGTTCTTCACGGCGCGATCTGGCGGGAAAGTTCCATTATTTCTTCCATACTTCTGGAAATCCTCTTCACTGGGCCAGATCAGATGAAAACCAGACCGGAAATCTGACGCCAATCGTCCTAATCGTACAAGGAAATCATCGAACTCGACTGCAGAGGTCCCACAAAACCCAATGTCAAGGTCGGGGAACCTCGGATTATATAGAAATGTCAAACCTGGGGGTATAGGACTGGTGGAAGATGATGTTATATTTCAGCTAAACGGCAGATAAATCAACGTGCCTTGGTTCTGGAGGTGGCGGACTCCACCAATCCCTCGTTTGCTGCCACTTTTCACGAGTCCAACCTTGATATGGCTTGGGTCTCTTGTGAAGTTCTTTAGGGACTCCTGTTGCAGAGAATCGGACCTGAGTCAAAGACGGCAAGTGTTCATTGAGAGTGGCCAATGTCGGAATTCCTTTGATATGATATGAAGACCCAGAAACATGTAGATGAGTCAGGGAGGGGAGATGAGGAAAAACACAGGTCGACGCGTCAAGAGAGTCTGCCCAAGGAAATCGAGCTTCGCCTCTCCATAAGATTTTATTCCGAAGCGATAACTCCCGCAAAACAGGAAACTCGAGAGTAAACAGCTCGGACAGCTCGGCTGACTCGTTGTTTTCATAGTGTGGATATGATGGGCTAGATTGCAGTAATGTGTCAAGCTCCTCCTCCTCCATCCAATTCTCTGTATACACAAGATAAGAAAGCCGCTCAAGTGAAGATGATGTACGTTCAAGAATCCTACTGATGACAGCGGAATGATCTCTCCTCAAACGTCGGTAACGTCTCAAGAGTTTACGGTTGTAACATCTGGCGTCTTCTTCTTCGTCTGAGACGTCAATGTCGTCTGCAGTTCGCTTCCCATCCGCGAACACTTTCGTGTCGATAAATCCTCGGTCATGGATAAGATCGTCGGAGCTAGAGTCGGACAGTAGAAGATGGGTGACCTTCAAGTCTTTGTTGGCATCCTTTTCCAGGAACTCGGCTAAATCCACAATAGCGACCATGTTTGTAGCGATAAAGACGCCCAAAGGCAGGTCACTATTAGCTGAGGATAGAAAGGAAGGGACAGAATAGTTCTGGAGAAAGCTGGTCAGGTCGTCTGCCAGCTTTCTTGAAAAGTAGTGGGGGTTTGTCTCCTGGAGCGACATTAATAAAAGACTTGGAGGTATCAGAAAAAAGAGCGATAGTTCCTCTGCATCCTGCGGAGGATTCTTGAAGCCTGTGAACGAAACAAAACTGAGTCAGTAATGCACTTCGCTGCGGTTAAAACGCCAAGCAGATGCATATCATTCATAGCTTCCTCAGACTTCAGCAAGCCAAGGTCTTAATCAATATTCATAATACTTAAGCTTCTTCTGAAGCATAAGTCTACGAAAATATTAATGTTTGAAGCCTTTCAAGTTTTGAGTCAATGTTGAGCAGGAACAAGTTGTGTCGTCATGCGTCAACTTTCCGGCAGGCACAGGCACGCGCGGTGTCACCTCTACCTCGTCCTGACATCCAACCCCAAATCTTTCAAACTCTGATTCAAAGCCACGCAAAATAACTTCTATCCTGGGTGCCACAAATCGCAGAACTTTGACGTCCGAAAACGCTCGTGGGCAGGTCTAACTTCTATCTCTGCTCATAACCGAGTCATTCAGATATCTCTGTGCAGTGCCCGCCTAGGTTTTTCTACACGCATTGACTTCTTGGCCGTTCACCCCACCTCTGTCGATGAGTTCTACAGATACCAATCGCGAATTGATTGATTGATTGAAAATCGTCGGACCTCCTTGGTGTACTTGGTGTAAACGTTTCTGACGAGTCGGTGGTAACTTTAAACTGCAAACATTTGTACGGCGAACGTCATTTGCCCAATAGTATATTTCTTGTCGAATATGCCACAACCTCAAGTCGGTCCAAGATAACAAGTCATTACGCTCGTAAATTTAACCTAAATTATTTTTTTTTTCATTTGCAAGTAACTGGAAGCGCAACCATGGGGGATTATGTTTGAATCCAACACATCCTTCTGTTTATCGCAGATTCCCAGCCAATCACAGTAACCGTAATTTCCCCCGTGGCTTGGGAGACAATCATCAGGAAACGACACCACAACAACGGCATTAACTTCTACTCCTGTATCCGTATTCCGCAATCTCCGAGTCCACCACGAATTACCGCTTTTTAGGAATCGAATCATTACATGCTATGTACCGGATTCTCCTTGGAAAACACCTACCATCTGCCTCATTAAACAAGGATTGTAACTCCCAGCTCTAAGATCTTCGATCATCGATATCCATTCTGATTCTCAAGGATGACCGACTCCGTTTGCTTAACGGAGACCAGTCTCTCAAATCGTGCAAATGAATATGATTATGCGCGGGTGTTTCGAGTCGTAAACCGTCTATGTCCGAAAAGACTCACCGGCAAATCTTCGTTGTTGCCTTGTAGCTTAATTTGCTCGTTCAACGTCTTTTCAAACTAGTTGTATTACTGGTCACTGTGCTCCCCGCATCCAACGAGCTTCGAGGCTGGAAGTGCGTTTCCTCCATGCTATCTCCAAACCGTAGTCGTGCTAAAAAAATTTTTTTTTTTGGTGGAAGGACAAGTCGATGATCGAATTTTTGGATATTGTAAAGCGATATCCTGCTGCTCAAAAGTTCAATTATCTTTGTCAAATGTTCCTCAGCTTCGAACTGGATCCTTTCATGTTGGATAGCAAGGCACTACACATGTATTACTAGGTCCAAATTAATATTTGCAGGTTAAAACATTGACTCGTTTTCCGAATGCAAGTATGGGGATTGTGTTTGAACGCGACGCGTTCTTCCTGTTTATCGCAGATCCTCAGCCAATCAGCTCGAAGCCTAGATCTCTATCCTCCCACAACGGTAACTCTCAACTGGTCAATCCTTGATCTGTGTATTTGGTTCTCATTCTCATGGGTAGCCGGGCTTCGTTTTCTTGACGCAAATAGCCGTTTATGCCATCAGTTCCTTAAGTAAAGTTGAATGCTTCGCCCCTCAGTTTTTGAATTGCGAATTCAGCGCCGCAGTTTGTAGTTTCTAAATCTGTTCATCAACGAAGCCATTTTCGCGAGTAACGTATTGTCTTAATACATGTACCGAAGATGTGTCTCCGTTGCCGCGCCCTGACTATTCTCAAGTCCCGGTTGGTATAGGTATATTACTAGTGTATGCAGACGGCTGAACAGTCAGCTATTGATACATGCTATATTTGCAGCAATTTGAATAAAAGTACAAATTTGGGGAAAGTATGCAGAAACTTCGATCAAAGGTTAGAAGTACACGTATGCTATGAGGGGCGTTGAAGAACCAGAGAAGGTGTGAGATAGTGGTATGTACAGTGAATAGGAATTATCATGATGTGTCGTAAAAGATGATGGTGAAAAAAAAAACATATCTTGGAAAAATTGGAAAAATTTTGAGTTCGCCGCTGTTCACAGGAGTCAAAAGTAGTGACATGGCGAAGTGGTGCTGAAGCGGTGATGAAAAGACAGTCTCATATGTTGGACTGTATGTTAAACTCTGCACCCTGTGAACGATGAGGGTTGATGACGCAAAAACAAGACCGACCAGCGGAAAGTGTTGAATGTGGAGGAACGGCGGACCAAGATCATATGTATGAGCAATGCAAGGCAGTTCCGATGATCAGCCAACCATTGGAGAAACAGAACCTTAACGAGCATGCATTCAATGCATACAATTCATCTGTCAATTCCAGAAGCTGAGAGCATTCTCTGCCGAGGCGCAAGAAGTCTTGCGCACTTGTCCGTACCAAGACACGTCTTCACCATCGGCCATGTGGGTCAAAACGATATCCAGCCCGGCACACCTTAACCCATTGACTCGCCTTTCAAGGTCCACAATCTGTCGATGACGATCCAACTTCGCACGGAGAACCTCTAAACTAGTCATACCCAAGGCTAAATTTTTAGGGTCTCTTCTCGCGCAGGCGAGCTTCAATAACAACTCGTCGCTGACTTTGCGATCTTTGTTGAAAAGACATAGTCTACGAAGAGAGGGACAAAGAGCCATTGGTTTCTCGTCGGAAGGAATAAGAGCAGAGACAACGGAGCTGCAAGTGTCCGAGTCTCTGGAGTTGCACAAACGAAGGTCCCTTAGCTTTGGCGTGAGCTGGAGACATTCCACCATGCCTTGACCGGAAATGTTCATAGATATATCGAGCTGCTCAATCTGGTTACCAGGTTTGAGCAAAGAGATGAACGGGACTTGTGACAAGGGACGAGAAGTAGAATAACTCTCGAATTCTACTGTCAATGTCTGGAGAGCCGGAGCAGAAATACAGTCCAAAATGGTGTGGAAACGGATTTGGTCCCCAGAGGCACTTGTTACCGGTTCCCGAGGGTAATCCGATGAGGTCTTGATACGAGCGTGAAGATTTTGCAGATGGGGTAGCTCAACGGAAGAGGAAAGCCGAGTTAACATTAGGACCTTGGGAAGTCTGCAATAGCGTACGTTTGTGCACTGTGACAGCAATTGCAAAACTTCGTCATTGGTCAGATGCAATTGTCCAGCGGGAGAAAGATCCAGCTTGGATAGATTGCCAAGTGGCAGAGATAGATCATGAGAGCAGTACGCTGTACTGATGAATGACATCGACGTCAGACGCGGAGACCCACCAAACTTGGAAAGGAATTCCAGCTCTGCCTTCTTCACAGTGTCCGACACTACAACCTGTTTCCTGTCGACGACTTCCAATCTGATCGCATCTAGCAATGGAAGATTGTTCCCTCCCCATGCAGCGCCCATAGAGTCCATAGACTCGCGGAGGATACCGAAGCATTCATCGCTGAGCTTCATCTCTACATTCTGCCAACGGGATGACAGTCTCGTGAAAGAGTCCATTAGACGCCGGACGGAAGCGACAACTTCCTCATGACGTCGATGCGACTGAAATCTCGAAAACACGGATATGGACAACGGCAGAACCCCAGATCGTCCCAGCCAAGCTTCTACACCTTTTCGGCGACTCTCCAGAATGGTGCAGAGAACATCAGGATCTATGTCCGTCGGAATGACAGTATGAAGTGATGTCCACAGACGCGGCGTAGACAAAGAAACCTGTCTCCATCTCCTGCAAACCTGGCCTAATAATAAAGGAGCCTCTGACAGGCTCCGTGTTGCGTTATAGTTCTCTGGGAGACAGTGAACGAATATTTCTGAAAGCACGTCGTCCGGAGCCCTACGAATTGGTGCCAATAAAGCGTTGTGTGCGTCAATGAGCTCTTGGATGGCGCGTCGTTCGCGTTCGATGCGCTGGAGCTCAGCGGTTAGTCGATCCAGAGCCTCGTATGATGGGGAGACATCTTTCTCGTCGTGAAACAGATTCATAGGTAGGTTGAGGGGAAGGGGCGAAAGGGATACCATTTTATGAACCTAGCTCGAGCAATTAGCCTGTTTATAGCTCCCCCTCAGATCGCGTACGTAACTCAGGGTCTCTTCGCTCGGATTCTCCTTCCGTTCTAATGGCACCACTAAGTATCCGCTGGTCATCGAAAGGTCCTCAACTTGGTCATTAAGGTTCAGTGGCACAATTCAATGTCCATTCTATTTGGTAAAAAGACATCCATTTACAGTTCTGGTATTCTTTTTCGCATGATTCAATGCTCACGGGTACTCTTCTAAGCACATCCGCCAGTCGTGCTATGATATCAGAGTGTGACTACTCTCTAAGCTTGTTACTTTCACATGCTGATTTCGGTCCGTCCCCTGGACTATTGCAAGAATTGGCATATGAACGATTAAACCGGGATGTCCGACGCCTTGTATTTATATACGGTAGGATATCTCGAAATATCGCTGGCAAATCAATTCACTCCACACAAAAGCTGGTGTAGCGTATGTATGAAAACGGGAATGATGATCACGATGTATGCCCTCCCTACCCACCAGTCATCACCGGTATCGCCAAAGAAGCCCTGTTCGGCCACGTAGCTCAGGGCCAGAGGAACTAGTGTCCTCGTGCTACGGTCAGGTCTACTTAACCACAAAACGACCTGAAGACACCCTGCGGTAAACATTCAATATCCAATATTCAACCCTTGAGACAAATATTTGCACTCACAACATCCCTACAGGCTCCGTCTTGGCATTGTGGTGCTTTCTGAACAAACAGCATGGTACTAGTTTGACTTTCAATATGCATGTCCGAAATTCATTTCGTTATACATAAAAAACCTCAAATTTGCTGCGACCTCGTACATTGAGCATATAGTCAGATGGATAACCCTGAGGAGCCCTGAGACCGACTTGTCGCGCATATGGTTAACGACGGTAAATACCTTTGCCTCTTTGACTTGACTTGCGACGTGCATGCAGCAAGCGGGTTGCTTGTCCGATCCAATATGTCCAGCTGGATGATGCACGGAAGATCCGCAGCGTTCTAGTTGCCATTGCTGTTCCCGCTGCGAAATATGTAGAAAACGAGTTCAAGTCAGATGCCACTAGCCCAGGAACAAATGTACTTGTTCAACCATCAACCTTGTCAATGAAACTAGTGGTGTCAAAAACGAGTTCCGATATTTCAGAATCTTAATTCGGTAACATCTATCTGGATCCGAGCGCATCAGATGACATATTTTTAAACCTGCATTCTTAACTTACTACCAATAATCGAGAGCATCATCTCATGGCTGTTCTCCTGGTATCTCCATCTCCTGATGTGTGGGTCCTTGTAAAGCTTCTGGACCCCTTTAGCTTTGATAAATTCGCCTTCTACGGACCATAGAACTCGGACTGTCGAAGAAGCTTCCAACGAGGACTGCCCAAGAAGCTTAACTTCTCTCAATCCAAGAGCATTTAATTGTAATTCGGGTTTCGTCCGAGTTGATAAGGAGGGCTGTAGAGCTATTATTGGTCCACGTAAGAAAGACGCGGAGCTTAAGTACGGATATCAGGACTGACAGTGTTGTAACTTTGACAGTGAAAGCAGACAGCATTTCATCGACTTTGAACGATCAGTGGAAGATCTGCATAGCTTTCTTGTAAACTCCATCTTGGCCGGCTGCTCGGTTCCAGACACCATTGGAGGGAAAGCTTCTCCGGTACTAGAGTTGCGCAAAATGAAAGAAGGGAGGAAGAGAGGGTCTTCGATGAGGTGGGCGGTCCTTGCAATAACGAAATGTATCCGGTTAGCAGGAATTACTTGACGGCTCCGTATGCTTCCGCCACGTAAAGTCAGTGGGCAAGGATGTTACTGAACATCTAGAGTAATGTTTCCTCCCCAATTCAGGTGGAGAATACTCCAGTCAAACTCCTTAGTGCGATTGGATGACCAAGGTCCCGGTGGTTGAGTCAGAACTTCATGTTGAAGATTCATGTCATACCAAAACTCTGGCATACCAAAGTCGGCGAGATCAACCCCTGGCCCTAGTACTGCCGTAGTGATTACGACTAGCATCTTAGCTTTCTCATACAGCTCCAGATCAACACAGACTTATAGAAGTCCATCTTTGTTGGGATCCATCGGAACGCAGGAGACGAGTAACCTCGATGTTCTTGCCTTCGCGTTGCTTTCCAGAAAGTCGGGAGTAGTAGGAATGTTTGCGGTGAAGCATATGGATGTTCCAGGTAAATTGTTGTTTTGAAAGGCCTAAAAGGCGTACGATGGGAATGCATAGACGGGGAACTGGTTCCTGGAGGTAAGGTTGATTAGGCCATGCAATTGTTCGCTAGATTTGACGAAAAGAAGTGTCAGATGGATGATCCATAAATACCAACGATGAGTCGACGGGTATAACGACTAATTCCATCGAAGGACTGGGAGCCGATGGAAGGAAAACAATGTGAAGAGTGGTGACTCTGGCAGTCAGCGCTTGTCATAAACCAAAATGCTTATGCCAGCATATACATTTGTGACAAAACTGCAGACGCCGATGGAACACCGAGGGCACTCCGAGGACATGGTTTCGATGCTACGGCGGCCGCGGGAATGCCATCAATACGCAGTCTCTTGGAATGTTACATCGAGACTGCACAACTCTACATTACAATATCTTGTTACAGCTTTTTACTGGTAACTATACATACACTTTGTCCAACGTCGCCCAAAAAAATGCCGACCACCGCATCACAATTCAAGCATATTTCTTTACATCCTCTTCCGTTGGACCGGCAGGGTCGTCCGAGGCTGCGAGATTGCATTGATGGAATGCCCTGACTTGGTCTTTTGTGAAAGCCCCGACGACAGTGTGCAACACACCTCGGTTGTGGAAGAGCACGAGGTCTTTCTCATGCCAGTCGTGTGGGTAAACGAGCTAGACAAAAGGACCACATGAGCGTAAGCCAAGTCTTGAGAGAAAGGCACCTACCGGTGGCGCAATAGCAGGTCTCTGCATCTTGTATAGCAAACTTCTAACTTCCCCCAAATCAGTGATTCTCGCACCATCAGGGTATAGAACTCCTTCTCGGGTAGATCCTTCAGGAAGGGGATCAATAAGAAGCTCAGCGACACCACAAGGGTGAACTTGGAAGTGAAGGTTGCCAGTCACAGGATTTTTCCAGGTCTAGACAGAATGATGAGTCATATACCAGATTTTCTCGAAAAGAGACTCACCATAGGCAGAATTTTTCTCTTACTTTCCTCCCAAGGCGGCAATTGTTCAAACGGCAGCTCCAAACCTTCTGTTTCAATCCCCAATCCCGTCGGCATGGCATGGCTAGGCGCCATCCACACATAAGGATGAGGAGCGTACTTGACCTTTGTCCTCACTGCCAAACTCTGCAACTCTCTGGGCAGGATGTCAAACATCGTTTTCCCACTCACAAAGGCGGTTGTACCTAGTGGTACAGAGATTTCCTCGCCCGTACCATCATCATACCTACAAATCTGATTCGGCCCACGGGGTACTTGAAGACCATACAACGTCGTCACCTTCGGAGGAGAAAGGTCGTACAGTGCAGCATCGATATGCCAGCGGTAGAATCGAGTGATACCCTTGGCTTCATCCTCAAGAGAGACGCGGGTCTTGTGGAAAGTAGTATGGGAAGGATGTTTGAGCATGGCTTCGGCAAGTCCTTCATGATTGTAGACGGTACCATTGCCAATAAGCTGGACCTGTGGAACACGGGGGATGGTTTTGAGGTCGGGATGTAGGATGGATTTCTGAGTGGATTCGGTCTTGTTGTTACCGTGACCATAGCTTTCGGATTGCGGGTCAAAGGCCTATCACGACGTTGGGATTTACTTGTGCCTCGGAGAGATAATGGACAAAGCACACCTTTGTAAGGGTATATTGTTGTTCAGGAGTCAAATCCACGTTCCTGAATAACAAAGCGTCGTGCTAAAGGGCACCGAAGTTAGCCTCGCGCGACCAACCAAGATCTGCTTTTCCAAAGTGACCTTGTACAACGCATTCTTGATCTCTTCAAACTGTTCAGGGGTCAATGACCCTGGGCTAACACCCTTCACTTCTCTCCCAAAATCAACAAACTTGGAAGGATCAGCGGATGCAGGAAGAGGAAGCGGTGTCAACTCGATGGCCATAGTTTGTAGCCTCACAGATTGTAATTAATGTAATACGCTGTTCGGAATGTCAGTAATATCAGCAATAATGAGGCTCGTACTCACATCACTAGCAACGGGAAGAAGAAAGAGCAAAGAAAGAGTCTAGTGCTATGCATGACGTTTTTATACCGACTCGGAACTAAATCACAGTAGGTCCGTCGTTAGCTGTAAAAGGAATCTTCCGGGCTAAATTTCGTCAATTCAGAGCAAAATTCTCCATATTAAGCCCAAACATCGCCAGAATGGGGCGGTACCACGTTGCTACCGAATAATCGAGATTCTAGAACACATTTTGTCTCTGCCACATAGACAGGAAAGATAGAGGAAGAGATAACGCGTGGCGCATATCGCATGTGGTTTTCCGCGCGGGCAAACGGCCAAGGCGCGGCAGAGCACCTAAATGTCAAACGTGTATTGAGAACAGTAGAGAATATGCAAGGTACTAAGAAAAGATACAAAAAGGTGGCACACGCTAAAAGCAGTACACGATAAGTCAACGTCAACTAATTATCCACAAGTAAATCATAAAACCACAGTTCGCGACTGAAACGCATAAGAATAATTTAGGAAGATCAAAACTCCAACTCGGGCAAATGCACACCGCCTAACCAAGCCAGGACTACCTCTACTCTCGGTCCATGCAAAGGAATGTTGATTGTCATAGGTTTCTTCTTTTCACTGCCTTTACCATCATCCTTATCACCAATAGTCTTATCTTTGGCCCGACTAACAGCTCTCTCGCGCCTTTCCTTCGCCTCTGCTTTTTCTGCGGCCCTCTCAGCAGCGGCCTGTTCAGCTCGAAGTTTCTGCCTAGCAATGACAGGCGCAAGGAGAATCCGAAGTGCATCCAAGGCTTCAGGTGCATCTTCACGACTTAGTCCAGCCCCGTGATCGAGCCTATGTGGTTTCGAAGGCATAGAGGGCTGAACAGGCGATACGCAGGTAGGCGTAGAACGAGAACCTGAAGCGAGCGTAGAAGATGGGACAGGTTCTGACAATTCGACAGACGAAGTCATGGGCGTGGAGCATCCTGAATTTGCAGCAGAGGAGCCGAATCCAGACACCGATGCAGAGGCTTCACCACTAGTGCTCGAAGTTGGCGTCGAAGAACGTGTAGAAACGGTCCGCTCATCAATAGATTGTTCCTGAACGCCTTGGTCGTCGCTTTCGGTACCTCTCTTCCATCCACTAGCCAGCCTCTCCAGTACTTCAACAAACTCAGCCTGAGCCATAGACCTAGGCGGCAAGAAAACAGGATAACCTTCCAAGCCATCCACCAATGCTGCTGTTTTGACAAAGGTAGGCAAAATCTTCTGAAAATCGCCCAAAAGCATCATACAAAGCAGGATACTAAAGTGCGATTCTACTAGCAGAGGGTGGTACGTCGTAAAAACTGTCGATGGTGAAGGAGCAACGGATTCAGAACCTTCAAAGAGGTACGATCCTGGTATAGCAAGTTGGGTACTAGTAGGCGAAGTGGGAGTCGAAGATGAAACACCTGGAGATGGCATAGGTGTTGCAGTCGGCGAAGCACCTTGATTCCCTGGTCTGATACTCTCTGAAAGATAGAATGCGTGCTCCACTTTCTTCCTCATTCTGTTCCTCTCCTCTTTCTTCCTTCTCCTCTCCTCTATCTCTTCGAGATCCTCTTCGTCCACTCCCTTTCCTTTGCCATCAACTTCGGTAATATACGCCCCTTGATACGCGGGGTCAAATGAATACGGTGCCTGCACCTCCAAAGAATCAAAATGCCCTAAAAACTTTTCGTGATCTCGAATACTCTTCCTGAGCATCCCATAGATCTGCTCCTTAAATCGCTTGTCACCGAGCACCTCTCGATACGCTTTTACTTTGGCTCCATCATTGGCTCCCAATGGGCCTTGAGGATTACCGACCTCCACACCACCATATTTGCCATCTTGAAGGTAGCACAGGCGAAGTTCTCCGTTATCGGGTAGAGGAGCACCAGAACTGGGAGGACGTGGCTGGTTAGGGTCAATACCCTCCAACTTCAGTACGGCCTGCTCAATCAACCAGACCGCATGTTGCAAAAACGCAGAGCCTCTGAGGAACAGTAGCTGAGGCTCAATAGGGTCTGGAGCGTCTGGGAGAACAGAAGGATGAGGAAGAGGCGAACTCGAATCTCCATCTCTAGCTCGCCCCTGTTCATCCTCTACATAGTCATAATCGTCATCGCCATCTGCATCTCCATCAAAATCGCCAGACTCAAAGTAAGCCGCAAAACTAGTTCCATTCGGTGGTGCCTGCCCATTCACTTTCCCGCTTTTGCCACCTTTTCCACCAGTCTTTCCCCTCTTTTTCGGCATTTTAGAATGCTTGGTTGGAGTATGAGCTCCGCCGCCACGATCGTAACCATATCCGTTTGCATGACGTCCATTTCCATGCCCTCCAAAGCCATGGCGCTTGCCTGAATGAGTGAAGGAAGAATGACTGGAACGGGATTTTCGCACTGATCGGGCTTCTTTTAGGGCATGAGTGAAATCTCTGATGGCTTGCTGGTACTCGTCTCTAAAGCAGTGTACAATACCTCGTGTTCTGAAGTATTCGAGACGGTGAGGATGCGCGAGGATGAGATCATCGAGGATTTCGGTCGTTGTAGATTCGGCTAGTTGTCTGCGACATGGAAGAAAATAAAGCATCTCGAGTGTCAGCATGGTGACAATAAGGAGAGTAATCCAACAGACCGAGAAGGTATCTTCTCATGGAAAAAATGTACATATTTTGCGTTTGCGTCATTCGGGTCTGCAAGGTATGTCAGTATATCAAACACCAGGTGATATGCAAGCA
Organism: Stygiomarasmius scandens; assembly: GCA_037954225.1. Classification (NCBI taxonomy): domain Eukaryota; kingdom Fungi; phylum Basidiomycota; class Agaricomycetes; order Agaricales; family Campanellaceae; genus Stygiomarasmius; species Stygiomarasmius scandens. The sequence goes on along the minus strand of JBANRG010000008.1, from coordinate 909,636 downwards.
GATTGATGATGGGCAGTTTCCTAGGAACGTTTTCGAGGCACCAATACATTGACATGATCGACTCACCAACTTTCAGGACCCTCTCCGCAATGTCATCAAACACGCTCCCTCCCTGCATAACCATCACGCTACTCGCAATCTCGTCTTGCTTGTATGCCTCTGCCAACTTTTGCACCGCCAGTGCTCTCAACCGATGAATCCTCATAGCACTCATGGCGACATTGCGCCCACCGCCGGGAGTACGGCCACCGGCTAGAACATTGGGATTGATTCCAAGAGTCTGAGCGGCGGCCCAAGCAGAATTACTACCATATCCACCACCGTAACCACTTGGAGCGCCTAAAGGCGAGCCTCTCATACTTCCTAATTCAGCCGCAGATAACCCAGAAGTCGCCCGAACAGAAAGTTCTGCTGCCTCGTCGATGAGTCTGCGTATAGAAGCAACACTCCTGAAAACGCCTGGATCGATGGGCGGCGGAGGTGCTGTCCCAGCTCTAGGTGATGGTATAGAATTAGAAGGAGTAGGAGGAAATGCCAAATCAAACGTCGGGTATGCATTTGGATTAGTGAATATGCCATTCATATCAAAAGAGTTGAGGCTCTGCAGACCCTGGTCACGGAGTCTGACATTTCCTCCAGGGACGGACATATTGTTGGGAAGGTTGAGTCCGGTAGAAGTGGAGAACGAAGGATTCGATAGAGAAGGTGGTTCGGAGGAAAGGGTAGCTGGGTCTAGGTTAAGTGCCAGTAAAGACTCGAGTAGTTCGATAGGAAGTTGTAGCCATGGGCCCTGTTCGAGTAGGTTCAGAATACGGCGTAAAACAAGCAACAGCACTTACATGATAGGAACTAATGTATCGCCAGTGTTTGTTGCGACTAATACATAGCACGGGTGGTTTTGATTCAGAACCTTTCATTTTGGCTGCTTTCTCGGCAGCTTCTTTGGCTTTGGCGGTCGCGGATTTCTTGGGTTTCTTCTTCTTCTTTTTCTTCTGCAGTGCATTATTTTCGCCTTCAGCATCACCAATATCATTTTCGCCACTTATTTCTATGTTGGTTTCGCCATTTTCATCGTCGTCCGCTTCGATATGTACGTTGACAGAGGGAGAAGGTGAGCCGGTCATATAAGATTGTGATGGAAAGTTATTTGAAGTATGAAATCCAGAAGAGATATTAGCAGAGAGTTGAGACATTTGGTAGCCAAGAAGAGAGAAATAAGGAGAAAAGGCGAATCAAAAAGCCGCAGTGGTCGTTCTGAAAAGCTAATGGTTTTACTTGACGCGCCGATTTTCAGTGCCATTCTCACGGTTGACCTGCCCCTGTTCGGTTTGTAGTCTTTGATGGTAACACTTCATCATCAACCTAATCGAATCGTGATACATTCCAATACAGTGCTGACCACTATACGACTATCACCACGAATTTGAAGCAGCCCGACGAAGCTGAAATCGCATTTCGTCCAGATATACTGCAGAGCACTGCTCGTAGCACATACCCACATACACACTTGTCAAGATTCAGTTTGATGGTCGCTGCATTCAGGACGTCATATATATATCATAGCCTCGAATGTGCATGCATTCTGGTACCGTCTATCAATTCGGACATTTAAAGAGCCACTAGAATCAACGCAAGCCGGGCACGAGGGCACTAGTCCCCAAGTATTAAGTACTTAAACATGGTGCAACAAGAAGGCATCTGATTTGAAGAATACAATAGGAACACACGGTCAGAGAAGATGGCTGCGTTTTTTCGAGCGACACGGATGCTGAATACCGTAAAGTCTAGAGAAAAGTGTCGGCAAGGAAATTTCTCGCGCTCACCCCTAAATGACGTAGAATTCAGCTGTTTTTCTTTTCCTCCTCAGCCACAGGTTCTTGCTTAGTACAAACCGACCAAAGGTACTCACTGTGTAAAATACCTCAATTCTAAGGAATCCTTCTATCGTGGTAGAGATGGCTTCTCAGCTCATATCGCCGCCACCCTATTCGTGTAGGAGATCTCTTCATTCGTCATCCCAAATCCGGTTCCGAGGACATCGAAATTCAAGATGAGCTCGTACTAAATCCCTTCAGACTTGCAAGTCACCAATATAAAAATGTCCATCAAGGCCACTGATCACCAGATTTCCTGTGTACCGATCCATTGATCCAAACATCTGTAGTGGTACACTCAGGGTCCTTGTTGAAGATCTTGGTCAGTGCCTAGACCTGCTGTTTCACTTCCGTCTGGAAGTTTCAGAAAGTGGTTTCGTTGGCATAGATGTTGACGGGTGGTTTGACGTGCGGTGTGAGTGTGGGTCTGGTGGTTGCAGCAAAGTGCTATAACCTCCGGTATGGACTGAAGAAGATTGTGGGCTTATAATATCCAGAGGTTTTGACGCTGGAGTTTAGTAACTTTCAGTAGTCCGCAGCATAGACACAATACATTTATAAACTTTTGCAATACAACAATAATTCATGCACCCAGAATCCTCAGCTTGTCCTCTTCACTTGGCCCGGTGGGTTCATCAGTCGCAGCTAGATTGCACTGATGAAAAACGCGTAAATCGTCCTCTCGAAAGAGCCCGACGACGGTGTGCATAACACCACGGTTGTGGAATACCATCAGATCCTTTTCATTCCTATCAAAACGGTACGCCTGATTAATACGGACTGGGTACAACAAACAACGAAGCAGAGCTCACCAATCATGAGGATAGACTAGCTGTAGGCATTGCAAAATGCATGAGGAATGGCTAAGGATATAAGGGTGATCACGTACATTTGGTGCAATTGCTGGCCGCTGCATTTGATGGACCAACGTTCTCACTTCTTTCAAGTCTGTGATGTGAGCACCGTCGGGATACATGTGTGCATCACGCGCAGTAACCTGAGCAGGAAGAGGATCTATGAATATTTCGGAAATAGCACAAGGATGGACCATGAAATGAAGTGCGCCAGTGATCCTATTCTTCCAAAGCTGATAATCCAGGACCTGATCAGTGAAAAGTGATACGTTGCTGGGGAGAAACTCACAAATGGATACGTTTTGACCTTTGCCTCGTCCCAATCTTCTAATTCATCAAAGTTTTTCTCTAACCCTTCACTTACAATACCCAGCCCGGTGCTCATAGCCTTTGCATCCTTGATCCACGCGAACGGCTTGGGAGCATATTTCGCTCTTGCACGGATCGTTACAGATTTCAGAGCAGGGGGAAGGATTTCAAACGCCGTTTTCCCGCTCACAAAAGCAGTCGTGCCGAGTGGAACAGGCAACTCATCCCCAATCCCAGTCCCAGTTTGGTCTCCGTACCAGACGACCTGTTTTGGACCATGAGGCACGCGAACTCCGTATAATGTCGTCACTTTCGGTGGGCTAAGGTCGTATAAAGCAGCATCCATATGCCAACGAAAGAACCGAGTCGGTGTCACGCCATTTGAAGGATTCTGTTCTTCTTCAGGGGGGATCCGTGTGCGATGGAAGGAGGAATGGTGGCCATGTTTGAGAGTTACGTCTGGGATGCCGTGGTAGTTGGTGAGGTGTCCATGGCCGATAAGTTGGACTTGTGGTACGTTGGGGATAGTGTTGAGGTAGCCGGATAGAATGCTTCCTTTGATGTTCTGCATTTTGGTGACACCACTGCCGAGATGAGCATAGGTCGTTGCGGTAGGATCGAACCTCTGGAGAACAAGATGGTTGAATACGTTTGCTTAAACTTAGACGCGTTTATCGAGCGTACTTTGGTCAACTCGTGCTGCTGCTCAGGAGAAAGATCCAAGTTTCTGAACAGCAGAGCATCATACTAGGATATGCACAGAATAAACTTTGAGGTCATGACGAAATGTGACTGCATACCTCGTACAGAGCTTTCTCATCCAAACTCCTCCGCAGTAGCGAGACACGGATTTATGCCTCGCACCTCCCTTCCAAAATCTTTCAACTTTAACGGATCCGCAGAATCTGGGATTGGGAGGGGGAACAGTTCTATCATCGTCGAAGATAAGATGCTTGAATTCCAGTGATAGGGTCTCGGTCATCTGAATTCATTATGCTGTTAAGACCGCTTCTTTGCCTCGAAAACCACTAGAAGTATTCTGATATAAATCTTGTCGACGTCACCAACAACTACGTAGAGTACATACCGATGAGCTGGAAGTTGCACTAGGTTTTCCAGCAGACACTCTGGGCAGTCGACGTCTTGACATTTGAGTAGAAGAAGCAAGACGGATTGCCGTCATACCGGACGCGGCGATTCGCGAAGTCAGGCTGAGCTGGCACAACAATATTTCTCCGCAGTGAAAGTCTGTCCGACTGCAACGACCACTTGTATTGTACCGTCAGGACGGTCTATCCTCAATGTCTGACGCTGCGCTTCGAAAGCGCAAAACGCAATCCGACACCAAGGGACAAGCTCGAAAGGAGATAAATGTTTGTAACTCCACTCTTTCTGAATGATGAAGCGCTTACTTTGGACCACGTCAACCCCTTGGAACTCGAATTCAGGCTGCAAATACTCAGCGTAAAAACGAAGCCGACGTAGACACTGCTGCTTTGCTTCGTTATATCAAGATTTTATGGATACCCCTAGTTCTGTGTTTCGGCGGAATTTTCTTCTTCGTGCGTCGGGTTTTACTATACTGCAAACTCATTGACCTAACTTTACCAATCAGAATCCGTCTACTATTACTGATATAGGAAATTCTTGGTTTGGAACCGACTCTGGAGATTCCTGGAGTTCGAACAGCGCTGGCATTGACCTAAGATACATACCAGATGTAGAGAAACGGGACGCAGTCGTGGAGGCTTTCAAGGTACGCTACCCGATACTCAAATGCTCCACAACTTCTCACTCCCAAGCTATAGCATGCCTGGAGAGCATACGGTTCGTTTAAGATATTCCGTGCCTCTCATGCCATACTCATTGTGCGTTTGCAATATCAGAGCGGGACGCCATGGGTGATGACGAGTATCATGCCATGTCCAAGAAGGGCACCAACCTGACGGAAGCCGGAGGAATTGGCTATACCGTTATTGACTCAATTGACACCATGCTAATCATGGGACTCGAGGAGGATTATCAGAGAGCAAGGCAGTGGGTCGAGACAAAGTTGTCGTTTGAGAAGGATGGCGTCTTCAATACTTTTGAGGTGTGCCTTTCTTCTATCTGTAAACCTTGCCCATTAACCTGTTCTATAGACAACTATCCGTGTCCTAGGTGGTCTTCTCTCTGCTTACCACCTCTCTAGTAACGACAAATTATACCTGGATCGTGCTATTGACTTGGCAGATCGTATCCTTCCTGTATTCAACACAAACTCCGGATTACCTTGGCCTCAGGTCAACCTAGCCCAAAAGAAAGGCGTGCCAAACAGCGATTATCAAGCAGTGGTCAGCACGGCGGAGGTGTCCACCCTACAGTTGGAATTCAGGTACTTGAGTTACCTGACGGACAATGAAGAGTACTGGGAAAAGGCTGAGGATGTCATGAGAGTTATCAAAGAGGCAAAAATGGCTCATGGTCTGGCCACAATTTATATGCAGTGAGTTGCTTTAACTAGTTTGTTTCTGAAGTCTTGCTAACCTGCTGTTTTGTTAGCGTCGAGACTGGAAAGTATATTCCGTCTACTATACGACTAGGGTCGAGGGGTGATTCTTATTATGAATATTTATTGTATGTCAGATATTTCTTCGATGTGCTTTTACTGAGTACACGTAAACAGAAAGCAGTATATTCAAACCGTAAGACTTTGTTGTGCCTATTTGCTCTCCTCGCTCATAACAATCTCCAAAGAACTATACCGAACCTGTGTATAAGGATGTAAGGAGCTTCTTGCATTCTGCGTAACACTATGACGAGCTTTCTTGTAGATGTACGACGATGCCATGGAAGGCATTCATCGCCATCTTATCCAACAGAGCCCAAACTCCAAGATGATATACACTGCGGAATTGATCCCTGAGAGAACTGAGACGGGAGAGCTGTAAGTCTACTACATGATAGTCAGCCAAGGCCTTCCTCACTAAATTGGATCATATCACAGAAACTGGCATCTCTCTCCAAAGCAAGATCACCTTGTCTGCTTCTTTGGCGGTTCTTTGATGCTAGGTGCGACAGTCGCAGAAGCGATGGTACAGCCCGTGTCAGTCCCACCAAAGAGGAAAGAGTTGACACCAAACGGAATCAGAGACTGGGTGACGGGAGCTGCGCTGATCAAGACATGCTGGGATACGCATGATACTGCTACGTATGTCCTTATATTCTTCAAGTTTTAGGATAAGCACCTAACTTGTGTCTGTTTGGCCGATAGCGGTCTTTCGCCAGAGATCGTGTACTTTATAACCCCACAAGATAACCTGGATCCAAGTTCTGTATCTTCAGACTGGTATATCAAAGGTGCAGAGTAAGTGTTTTCGTGCGTTTCATTTGTAACTTTGACCCACTTAATATCTAGACCGTATGCTCCACCGCCATACGATGCCAGGTATATCCTTCGGTAAGGAATAACCAATCCATCTGCTGGTCTACTCCTAACGACTCTCCGCCTACAGCCCAGAAACCGTCGAATCGCTCTTCATCGCCTTCCGCTTGACCGGAGACATCAAGTATCGCAACTGGGGCTGGTCAATTTTCCAGGCTATCGAAAAACATTGCAAAATCGAGACTGGAGGATACGCCAGTGTCCTCAACGTGGACGAAGTTCCGGCGACTTGGGAAGACAAGATGGAGACATTCTTGATGGTGCGTGTCTTGTCTTCATACTCTTCACTCACTGCTCTAACGCTCTATCCTATCATTGCAGAGCGAAACGCTGAAATATCTGTATCTACTCTTTGAAGACGCAAACGTTCTACCACTGGACAGTGCGTATTCTGGACTGGCCGTGATATATTTCTTAATGACGATGATTTTGTTTGTGACAGAATACGTTTTCAATACTGAAGCTCATCCGTTACCGATATTCACACCAACTGTACGCACTGCGTTTGCGGATTCGTGAATGATTTTGTACAACATCGTACAAGAATATCCCGTCAATGTTGGGTGATTCTGAGCGCTATACCACCAAGAAGGATTTTAGGTGCTTGCCTGACTACATTCCTTGCGTTCCTGTTTAAGCATTATCTATTGCATATATACATATAGCCAACAACGAACGGTTAACAGAAGTTCAGAGACCAATATAATATGTATTCTGGGATAAAAGATTCGCGGGTCAAGTTGTCGAAACGGCTGTTATGTCTATCCAGTGACTGACTTCTGTGATATCCAATTGCTTTTTCTCTTCGATGGTAGCGTCCACCCAACATCCGCTGTAGAGACCTGACTTTCGTTGTCTCTTTGCGAGTCGTGCTGGCCCCATGCTTCCCAAGACATCAGTAAATCTTTCGTTTGAAATATCAATCCACGGGTCACCATCACTATCGATCCCGAACACTATTACGAATAGTTGGGCACGATCTTGGCTGTCGTGTTGGACGGCGAGCAATGCGGCATCACCTTTATTGAGGTAGAGCTGTATCTCTTCTGTCGCTTTTGGCGTGTCTATGTCCGAGTCCAAGACGGCCATGTATGGGAGAAACGGCTGGAGTCTCCCTTCCGCTAAAGATGATTCGTATGCAGGAATCAGATCCCATAACACATTGTCAGATTGAGGGAAACAACGCAACGTAGCGTTGAAGTTGATCATTTTCATAGATATACCAAAGCCATAGGTGAAGAGCGACGGATCTCCGACTGCAGTCTTCTGGCCATTGACCTCAGCATCACCAACCTCAATCTCCATCATATAGACCCCCGGTTGCCCAGTTTGCTGAGTGGTAATGGTGACAGACTCGTGTTCTGACAAGTTTTGGGTAAAGCGACCCCAAAGACATCCATTTCCCCTGTCAGGTGGCCCAGAGCCGCGGAAAAGCGCTAGATTCTCTGTTACGCTTCCGAGTTTGATGTCGCACCATATACCTTCATCCAATAGCTCCAATGCAATGATAAAATTGTACATCCTGGTTGGGAGCTTTCTGGACGGAATGCTAACTCGAAGACGCAGGATCCAATGTTGGAAGGATATAGAGGTACCCCCAGAAGCAGTATCTTGCTCTATTAGTAGGTTTTTGGGGTAGCTCTCAAGAATACACTGAAGGCTCAATTTAAGGAAGACGACTTTCTGTTCTCCAAGTCGCTGCGGCTGCACTCTTAGAGTGCTATCTGGAAGTAGCAGTGGAACACAGACGTCTTGCTTCATATGCCAGATATCGGACCTCCCAAATACCAACCATTCCGGCCTCACCCTCACATACTGCCGGCTGTTCAATCTTCTAAGAAACACTGCGAGAGGTTTGTTCCTGCCTTTCTCTTGGCAACCGAGGACAGCAAGAAATACCTCCTTGCCTGAATTATCAATGTTATGCAGCATGGACCCGTCGATACGCTGCAAAGGAAGTTGAATATTGACGCCAAGGTTAGTCATCGAATAAGTGTTCAGGGTGTTCATTTTGTCATCCAGGAAAGCTGTAATTCTTCCGGAATCGGAAAACTGGCATGGGGAACTGGCAAACAGCCCACTAGGCTGTGCGTACGGGTTGCACTCGAGCTTCCAGGCAAATATGCTCTGGTCATTGGAATACTTGATGATCTCCTCCTGGAGGCGCACGAAAGCGCGAGATCCTCCTTCGCCGTACAACGGCGCCATGCTGACCCCAAAAATACCCATTAGACAATAGGCAAGGTCTTCTGGTCTCGACGTCTCGCGGCGTGCGGCCCATGACATCCTTTGCGCGATACTGTATCTACCGACGATCGTCTCTGGTGTAGTAGACAGCCTGAACAAGTCCGGCGTCGTGCAGAAGGAGCTGTCATTAAGTAGAACGGCTGTAGGAATGCCAGTAATGGAGCTAACCACCGTACTCAGGCTGACTTTACTCCCAATGATGTCAATCCAGTCCTGTGCAACAAAGACCACAGTTCTTGGGGCCAATAGTTCCTGCAGGGTCCATCCCCTAGTAAACCATCTACTATCGCTAAAACTCGAATTATCCGCACTAGGGTCTTCTTCAAAGCGACTGGGAACGTCCTCGAGATAGACATAGCATATGGTCGAACCCTGGTAATAAGTGTACATCGAATTCAAGGCTTCAGAGAGTTCGGCACTGCTTTCTTTGTTGATACAACATGTATCGATCCAGATATATGCATAGTGGTATTTTCTGGCAAGTTCACAGGCATATTTGATTTTATAATAGCCTGTCGTGTTTTTTGCCTTGTCCGAGTTTGGCCATCCTTCTTCTTGGACATCTCGGAATGTGACCTCTCCTTTGGCATTCCAAGTATGTGACAGAATGGCGTATATCGGTCGGCCTAAAGTTTCCGAGTCAGCGAGGCAGAGAGTCGATGTGTCGAGAAGTCGCATGGATGAACGATGCCACTGGTAGTGATGAACATGCGATATGGAAACGTAGTCATCACATGGCCGGGATGTATTTATAATAAGTCGACAAGAAGAAACGCTCAAGCGCTAGTTCTATCGATGACTCCTCTCGTTAACGATTGCAATCCCTTGCGAACGTGGTTAACTTGCTTCTCATTCCTAAAGAACGCCGGGAAGTCTATGCCTCTGCTTTGACCTGGCAATGTCAAGGAATGATAAAGTTTTAGCAATGAAGATGTGAGGAGCGGTCCCTAGCTTTCTGCGCTAGGAAAGAGGAGCGGGGAGTCTGAAACAGAGAGAATTGCCCAATCACACAACACCACGAACACATATTTGGGGATTTCATGGTTGTATGAAGATGAGAAAGCAAGAGATTCCAATGGTCCACAGGAACACCCGCCGCAAATTGACGCGGCTCTGGAGATGACTCGGCAGTGAGAACTGGTTTTAATCCCAACAACATACCCTTCAATTTTCGTTCTTCTCGTTATGCCAACAAGTGGCCAAGCTCTAAAACCCTAAACTCCTCCCTTCGTCCAATATTAGGGTTGAGGTAACAGTTACTGATGACCAGATCACGAATCGCTGCACCTCCGAGTCTGCGTCCATCTAGATGAATGAGGACGGAGCGAGATTTAGAAAGCACCAAGGGATAATATTCAAGCATGACGAACAAGTTGGAACCTGGGATCACTATCATGAGAGGAGGATGTTCTATTAACGGTTGTATTACAGTCGACACGAGAAAAAAGGATGTGCACGAGTCACGAAGCTGGTACCATGGCTATATCGTGACTACATCTATTTCTACCGACGCAAAACTCCGGGCACGTCTGTTTGGGGACTATCGACTTTTTGGCAGTTCTGCGACTAGTAATCTCACCACAACTTGAAGCACGATCACAACCACCTCCATCACAGTCTACCGATATCTCTTCTCAGTTGCACTACGGATGCTTTTGGTACTGTTGCTAACATCAATGCACTTTCTAAACTGACATCAAAATCCACACAAACGTTTGCTGCGATAATCCCTCCTTCTACTCCCGGCGAATGCTCTTGCGTAGTTTCCTGCTAATAAATTTCCTTCCTTCCTGCACACCTCTTCTCATTAGTGTCGGCATTCATTGGCTCATTTGCCAGCGACAACGATATCAGGACCAGAACGAATGGCCGAGGTGAAAGTATAAGCGAAGGAGAAGAACGACATTTTGGAGATGTAGAAGCTGGACTCAGAAATGACTCGGCTTTCGCAAGAGAGTAGTATTTAGTAAGGATGTATGACGAGAGAGGATTCACCAGCGAATCGTTCATTTGCAAGTTTTAAATTTGAGCACAAAGAAAGATTCATTTTTTTTTTCATTCTAGTACAATCGGTAATACTCGTTACTGAACCACAGTAATTCACATACAATCGTCTCCGTTTTTCGCTGAAGTTTGTTCCACTTTTCTTTTCCAGTCTTTATCTTTGCCTCCTGCATCCGTCATAGTAATATTCTTTGCACCTGAATCACAGCTTTGCCGACCGTCGTTTGTTGCTTAGCAGTGGAATTTGGTCCAAGAGTTTATGCCACTTGTCAACGAGAAGCGTTTGGCCAAAAGCTGAGCTGGAACGCGGCGACAGAAAAAAAGCACCAGGGACTAATTGTGAACATGAGAGGAAGCGAAATTAGGAGTCGAAAATTAACGTTGGAAATCCTTGCAACCTGCATACTAATGATGAGCTTCCTATTGCCTGTAATGTTCATGGAGCCTCATCGAGCTCGATGAAAATTGTTCGGCATTTTTGTAGTACGCGTATTGTTCATCGTGATGCTGTTCTAGCCAGTTTTGATTGAGAAATGTTCATTGCAGTGTAGTGTCGGGAACTTCGAACCCAATGTTCTTTGAGTCCATTCCAGGTAGCAAAAGTCAATTCCACAGTCGCAAGTTTCGACAGGAGATCTGGCGCGGTGACGATAACGGGAAGAGGTCTCGTGCCGTTGCGGAGCACGCCAATGAGAAAACCAGCGACCACAGAGATTGCAGCATTCTTCCATGCCATGATGGGAGAGAACTTATATGACTCGAGATGTAATTGTGGTGAAAGTGGAAAAAGTGACTTTCCAAGTTCTAAAGCTCTAAAGGGTCAAGCTGTATGCTAAAATCATTACAGATGTTGATACAGAAAGGTGCTGCTTGCTGTGATACCCGAATACGCACAACTTATTATTACAGGTCTGCTGTATCTGGTCCCTTGTGCTCAAACGTCACGGACATAGTTTTCGCTATTTACGACATCGTCCCTGGCTTGTCGCAGAATCATCTCTGCTTCAGGAAATCGAGACTGGACAGATATTTTGAACGGCGGAGGTCGTCTAGAGCACGATGGAAAGGCAGAATGAATCAATTCCACGACGCTGAGCACGAAATAGAGTTCAGCTTACACTATGAAACCATCCGTGTCTTCACCATCGATATCTGGTAAAACGTTGCAGCCATTCTCATCCTGGCCTAACCCTACCTTCATGAACCACAGTATCATCGATATTGCAATAAATAATGAGTCATTCGCCAGGTGACGTCCTACGCAATCTCTGTAAACCATTTAGAACACGATGCATAGTCGCATTTTTAGAAGAAAGCAGACCTGTAACCAAATCCATAACTGGCATGCCCTTCGTCGGAAGCATCTTTCAATTCTCCCGTAGATTCGTCCAGATGACGTTCAGGTTTGAAGTCATCGGCGTCCGGTCCATATACTTCGGTATCACGATTTATAGACCTATAAAGAATAAATTGAGCTCAAAACAAGAAGCGGAAAGAGCGCCCTACCAGATGTTGGCCATGCAAAGCGTCCCCTTCGCAATATAGTATCCTTCATAATAGTCATCCTACACCGAAACAAACGTCAGGTTGCGATCCATGTGCTGCATAGCTTCTGACCTCAAGAGCAGAATGTGATACACCGAACGGAGCAACAGGCCTCCAGCGCAGAGTCTATAGAAGTCATCAACAATTCTGTTAGAAAGAAAAGTACAAAGCAAAAGACCTCTTTGACAATAGCTCTAATATATGGCAAGTGCTTGAAGTCCGCAAACGAAGGCATCCTTGACCTGCCGATGACTTTGTCGAGCTCTTCTTGGGCTTTTTCTTGAACCTTGGGATAATGAAGGATAGCAAAAATGAACCACATAATCGTGCTATAGGTCTAGGAACATCAAGGTCGGCGGATTGGAGCAATGTTGAAAAAGAGATAAATGTACCGTATCATGCCCCGCTTGGCTACAGCCAGGACATTCAGTACAGAGGTGGAAAAGGTGCGACGGAATTGCTCACTAAAGTGTCCCTGCAAGCCATGCTGACTCGACATCTGATATTGACATCTTCTCCTGGTTCTCTGCGACAGATGCGCAGAAGCTCTTTCTATGTTCCTCCCCCTTGATCTGAGAAAACCGAAACGTTGAGTGGACACGCCTCATGTTCCCAAAGAGAAGTCTTACCATTCGCTCCTTAATGGCCTTGAATTTGTTTTCGAATAATGCCGAGTAAAATTTAAAGTCCTTCTGTGCGTCTCTCTTCCACCGGGCTGCCCATGCAGGCACGTAATCGAGTAGAGGGAACAAATCCACGAGATATGCACCGGGGTATGAAGCCGAAGAGACGCGGTTGACGAAATCATTAGTTTTGATCGCGAAAGGCTCATCGAATGTCTTCAAAGGAGGTAAATCATAGACTATGGAAAGAATGACAGAAGACGTCGCTCTGCAAACATAGGTCAACTCGGAGACAAAAGATAGACAAGATAGGAACACACCTCAGAACCTGTTCCATCCAATGACTGGAATCATGCATAATTCCATAGGTCATTATAACCATTTCGTCGTGCTGAATAGAATGATATTGATTCACAACCTTGGTACTCAAGGCAGACTGGCTACAGCGCCGCATTTTGCGCCATCTGAAGATATCTGAACCGAGTTTATGCACTTGATGACAATAGTTCACTCACAATTCCCCATATCTTGCGACAATCATATTCATCCCGCCAGTCAAGTATTCGCCGCCGACAATTATTCGAGGTCTATCAGAGTAGTTGGCCGCTCGTTGAACTAAGAGATCATTTGCGACTTTCTTCGTGTTGAGGATAACGACAGGTTGGCCAAGAAGATTTAGGTAGACAATCGGACCTGCAACAAATATAAAGATAAAAGGGCAAGTACCACGCTCCATTGTAGCACACCATATCTCTTCTTGTACTCGTCACATAAATGCCATGCCTTCACCAGATTGAATTGGAAAGCATTTCCTATGACGGGCAGACTGAAAGGCCCAGGCGGTAGCTTGAGGTTCCGCCTTTGGACTACACGTACGATGAGAAGAGCGCAGACTAAGATAACAGCGGTGTTGAATCCCGTCATAGAGTTCGCAGGACTACAAGGCAAGTCTGCAAAGACTTTACATATGTCCTGGCGTCGACGGCCGTATGGTTGTCAGGCAGCTCGGTGCGGCATCTTTGTTCTTCGGGTTGCAGGTTGACATAAAAATTGCGGATCCTAAGCTCGAACAAAATCGTTATGAACTGAGCTGAAGTGTTTTAGCATCCTTGTCTATTCCTTGTCTATCTTACACAAGGTTATCGACCTGTTGGAAGTTAGGTTTAAGCCATCAACGTTTACGGGAAAATGCATCTCACTAATCTAATAATGACTCTAACAGCGAAGACTTACGAAGTCTGCGAAGACAAAGAGAAAAGTTCCTGACGGTTCACTTTCTTCGGATTGAGCGTCACATGACAGCCACTGCGTTTGACAGCCCAAAGACAGCCCAAGAAGTTTTGCTTCCCCGACGCTGCTAACCTTGGAAGTCTAGAATGGTAAAATAGTCAATAAGCTCAGGTTTGGACGAAGAGTGCAACTACGATCCTCTCCCTCCCTTCGATCTCACGGAATGGTCTCTGAAATGCTCGCTAGGTATATATTCTTCTGAGTCTATGGATCCTACTTTCTTGGCCTGTTCTCTCAAGGGTGTTCTTCTTTTCCCAAGCTGATGCGCATTGTTCAAACTTCAGGAAGCAACAATTTTGGATGTTCGATCGCTCGGCTCTCTTCACTTCTCCAATGTCCACGTATTCAAGCTACCTGAGCGATTTTCCGGGGCGTACGTCAACTGGCAGCCTGGTTCAAGTACCTAATTTTGCAATTGCATTACGAGTCCCTTTTATGCAAGTCTACCGCCAGCAGTATTGTATTCCAGAGGCACAATTTAGTTTCTTGTCGCTTTTCACTTAGGCCCCCATTTCGCAACCACAGGCTCACCTACGTGGTGCTTTTCAGTATTCGGAAATCTACCGCAAATCTCCTATGAATGATACTATTCGAGTTTGCGACTTCTAGCTAGGCATGCATTGATACTTACTATGGATTTAAACCCTTTTTTACTGGCGGTCTGACAGCATACTGGCATGTTTGTACATACAACTGCACAAAGAAAAGAAAAATAAGTTTCCATATCCTGTGACTTGGCAGTTTGGCTCGTAGAAAAGATATGACTACTAGTCATATCCTAGTCAGACTAGCGAATCCTGGGTCTATATCCATTTAGAGGCCAGGTGCTTCGTTTCGCCGAGATCCGAGCCCGCTTTTGTCTCGACCCGTCGAAGTTGGTATCACCTTGCCTTACCCTGATCTTCATTCTTACATTTTGATGAATTATCAACTATAGGTCTACCCTGCTTCAAAAAGAGACTGTGTTCCCCTGTTAATACCATGTCACCGCCTCTTAATGGATAGCATGACATTGCTCGACATTGGGCGGTCTTTTCTCAAATGCTTGGTCACTCCTGGTTGAACGTTCGCATCTCACAAAAGCCAAAGTCTACCCTGATGAAATGTTGAAATCGAAGCTGACAGTGGTTGTAGAACTCTAATTGCAAATGCTCGACTTGTCAAGTGGCAACAAACCTTTTAGTCGATTGTTGGAACTGAATATGTACTTGAATTAAGTGACAGCCCGAGACAACCGCAGTCATAAGCTGTCGACCCCGCACATAATGGATTCCTTTAGGAGTGCTTCATTTGAAAGTCCTGAATACAAGTGGGTTTCTTCACATAAGTACCTGGTACTGCCATTGGATCAGGCGTTCAATTTCCGTGAATTGCGGATAGTGCATCCGAGACTGATGAACTGGATGGTTTGGTTTGAAGGTACTTGCTTATAGGACTTAGGGCGGCGAACTCATATCTGCAGAGGCGAGGGGCGGGTTTCCAAGCATTTGCGGAGATACTAGGGCTGATGTGTTGGTTCGTATAATCAGATTTACAGTAGAATAGTTCCATGGATATGGGTAAATCTTATTTTCCGCTACTTGAATTATACTATCGACAAAGATAACGGCGACGTCGAGGCCCTCTTTGTTCATTCGTTATCTACCTGCGAATACATAGGTAAAAAAAGATAAAAACGGGGTTGTCAGTCACTTAACCCTGATGAGTAAAAGAACATTCAGCTAGTAAGTGATAGTGCATCACGATCTATGAAGTTTAGATTGTTTTGAATAAACCCTTAGAGTCAAAGGGGTCAAGGACAAGAATCAAAACTGATATCGCACTGCACTGAACTGTTGAAGTCACATTGCGTCTTTTTCAGGGTCTATGGTATAATACATCATGAGATACAATTTCTAGATCTTTAGGCTTTGAAGCAAGCCAACAGTGGTTCTATTATTCCACCCCTCTCAAAGGCCCTGTAGATTCTGCTGAGTTGTGCATCTACGCCCTCCGTATCAATGTCACCACCTTTCCTCATCGGTATGCCCAATTCTTGCCGAATATAGCGGTATACGTGTACAGTGTTGCCCATAAGCGCGTCCGCCGACCCATTTGCGTAATATTCGGCTCGAACTTCACGGTAAATCTCTCCAAGTTTAGGTGCCAGAGAAGTCTTCCACACCAAAGCATCAAAGGAATGCGAGCCTCCTTCCTTGCTGAGGAATTCCAAAACGTCTGTGACAATTGGACGTAAGACTTCCGTGAAACGAGTCGTGCTATCCATGTGTGATGTCTCGTTGAATTTGACGCGAGCCTGGTCATAAACAAGCTTGGTGAGAGCTTCATGAACGGAAGAGGACAAGCCGCTGTTGGCAAGTGAAGACTTGATTTCCTCTTGCATGCGTCCGAAGAAAATGCCAATCATGGCACGCAAATCAAGAGCTTGACACAAAGCCCAGAGGTGATTCGAGAACAGCTAAGAACAGTTTAGAAAGTGAGAATTTCAGGACGCAAAAGATACAGACCAAATAGAGGACTTGAATAGCATGGAAAGTGTAACGTGCGGAGATGAGTGCAAGAGAGTTGACTGCTTGGTTATGGTGCTCGGCATTCTGGACATGATTTGTGACAGTGTTACCGAGGTACGATAGTTCTGGAGGAGATGAAGTCAATGCAAGAGTTGTTAGACACTGGACCATAGGAGTTACCACTCAGATAGGCTGCAGTAGCAACATCCATTGTTTTGACCCCAAAGTCCAAGCTAGGCTCCCAAGCCCCGAGGTCAGGAGGTAAACCTCGGTTCATATAAGGTGACGCCAGTTCGACAAACTGAGCATGGACAAGTTTTCCTATTAAACTGTTAATAGAAGCCAGTTGGAAACAAAGTCCACATACCAAGATGTTGCAAACCAATCCTAATTTTTTCCATGACCAAGGCGACCGAAGTGCCCTGGAAGTTCCCTCCACCCAAGTTTCTTTCATTTTCCAAGTCAATAATGGGATTATCAGTGGTAGAATTCATCTCAATTTCTATTGTAGCTCTTGCGCTAATCAGTTCCTCGAGGTGCGGTCCAAGCCATTGCGGAGCAGTCCTCAGCCCATAACGATCCTGTCTCAGTTTCTGGGCCGGGTCTGATTCGTCATGCATTCGCGCGAATTTGCTGCTCTGTAAGAGATGACGTCCATTTACAGCAATCTCAATTTGACCGGGATGTGGACGAGCGGTATCGTGAATGAAAGCGTCGTAAGTCTCTGGTGAGCCGTTGAGGGCTTCGATAGCCATAGCTGTAGTCAGCTGAGCAGTGAGCGCGAGAATATTCGCGTCGTGTAGAGCAAGAGCACCGACGGCGCAGCTTGGACCGGTTCCATTTACAATTGCAAGTGCTTCTTTGGGGCCATAGATAATCGATTCGATTCCATGTGCTTTACGGGCTTCTACCGACGTGGTTCGTTTTCGGTTAGCACTGCAGAAACAAATCAGATAGATGCAGGACATGAGTGGCGAGAACGTACCCCTTCCCACTCCAGACGGGTACAACTACTTCATCCGTAAGAGCAGAGGCGATGTATCCGAGAGGAGCAAGGTCTCCTGACGCTGAGATACTCTGTCGCAAAGGAGGACTGGGGATGATATCGTTTTCGAGTAAAGCATGCAGTCTTTCAATCACAATCCATCTACATCCAGAGTGACCCCTCAAAAGAGTGTTCAAACGCAGGAGCATTGCACCGCGAGACCAAGACTCGGGTAGCAGAAGAGTACTGTCATGGTGAGACGATAGATAGTTCGCGTCATCGGGTGTGTCGATTGGGAGAATACCAGAGGTGAGGTTCTTCAAGATGACCCGTTGAAGAGCCGTTCGATCTGTAGTACGAGTAACGCTGTTGATGTGTTTGATCCAGGGTAAGGGAAGATGACCAAAGGGTACTTACGCTGTAAAGGAGTCAGAAGGTACATAGCGAAAGAGAAAGGTTTACGCACCACTCGCACCGACACCGGTATTCACACCATACATACTACCCTTCGCGCCGGGTGCGCTCATACGAACTACGAAATCAACGGAGGCATCTACACGTTGCTTGACGGCAGCATCCGTGCTTATGGTAGTTGGGGCACAATAACTGGCATATGGTAAGCATATGTTGGCTCGGAAAACGCAATTTGTGCATACCGGGACACAGCAATCAGAGCGGGTAGCGAAAGAGTAAAGCCATCGACAGAAATGGTCTTTGTGCGGGACCGGATATTATTGATTTCAAGCCATTCCTGTTGAGTAGCGGAGAGATGTGAGTGTGCCATGGTCTAGATGCAGAATCCAAGGTAACTTACCAGCTTTTATCATATCCAGGTCAAGGAGAACGCGTTTACCCGTTCCCTCAGGCAGTGCACGGGGTCCATCAATGCTGACAAAAATGCTCTCATACGCATGTCCCACTGTGAACCGATTCTGACGGTTCGAAACTACATATACTGGACGCCGAGACTCAAGGATCAACACGATGCACTTAAAATTACTTTTATTAGATAGTTTTACGAAAAGAAGATATGTATCTAGATAAATTTAAATAGAAATACGAAAAGACCCAGAAAACAAATAGCAGAGTATCAGTGAATATGTAGCAGCAATTAATAGTAAGTTACAGCGAGAGACTGCTTTTAGTTAGAATAATCTTAAAAAGAGAGTGAACTTGGTGGCTCAAATCGCGACTCTACAGGTAGCATTTGAATGCGGCGTCGTCTTCACCTTTGAAGGAAACACAGTGCCAGCAATCAAGAAGGTGGTTGGGGTCGTACTTCTCCTTGATGGACACCAAACGGTCGTAGTTGCTACCCCAGAAGGACTGGGCAAAGTCAGGCTCAAAGATATCGGCCTCGTTCTGTAAAAAATGGGTAAGCCGGCCGAATTGATGCGTACGAATTCAAATACTGACCAAGTAAGAACCAGAGTTGGGGGCGATTCGACGATAACCATCCATCGAAGAGGTCAAATTCTTGAGAATCTGCAGCTGTTGGCCGGCAGTCGTGTCAAAGTTCCAGAAATCCTCAACGATAGCATGCCATAATGAGTTTCTCCATGCAGGCGTTGCACTGGTATTCTCGTCTTCTCCGAAACGGTAAGGTGTAGTAGCGAAGCCGAACCATGCATCGTGTCCTGCGGCGACCTCGAGCGTCGTGTTAAGGAGCTCTTCACGAGCTTCTTCAGTGTCAAAGTTGGTATCGGGAATCAATCGAGAGGCAACAGAGAACGGCAATCCAGTAGGCTGATTTTTCAATTATCAATCGATGTACAAGATCATTGTCAACAAACCACATACCGAATCAACTGGAGCGAGGAATTCGGCCCAGTAAGTTACGTAGCTGTCGTGCGTCTTTTGAATGATGGTTGCATTCACACTAGTCGCCCAGTCGACAAGAGGCTGCATGGCCGTCTTGGCTTCGTCCTCCGAGATCAAAGGGTTGATGTACTGGAATTCGGTCAATTGCACGAATCCACCCCATCCCTGCAAGGCCCATTCTTTAGTGTGCTCGATGACGATCTTCATGTAAGCACGGATGTTCTCATCACTAGCTTCAAAGTCTTGAATTTGGATCCTAGAAATCGATCATTAGAAATGAACCAGAGGCTCTTCATAAAGCGATCTTACATCTGCACTGGGTCTCGAGGCAAAGCAAGACTGATAGTTTCGAGCACAACACCAAAAGTTCCTCCTCCTCCTCCACGGAGAGCAAACCAAAGATCGGTGTTCTGGCATTCGTTGGCAGTCAAGAATTCACCAGATGGAGTGACGACCTTGAATTGAAGAGCGCGATCGGCACCAAGACCAAAGGCATTCACCATCATACCGTGACCACCACCCTATAAAGCGCTGTAAGAAAGCGTGTTTTCTGAGATGTCACGAAAGAGCGTACCAAAGTGTATCCTCCACCAGGAGACACAGTTGGGCAAGCGCCTCCAGGGAAAGAAACGTTGTGCTCTTCACCGAAAGGATAGGATGCTTCGAACGTGACACCAGCCCCTACTGCCGCGACAGGGCGCGCAGCAACACCAGAGTCGCAGCCTTCAGGAACCCACTCGGGAATGAAAGTAAGCTAATGATCTGCGTCAATTCTATGCTGAGACGATCGAGAAACAAACTACTAACATTCTTAAGGTCGGTTGTTCTCAATGCCAATGTGTTAGGTCCAGCACTTCGGCCCATGCTGTCGTGCTGAAACAATGATTAGATGTCAAACATTGGATTTGGAGTCGGCCGAACTCACTCCGCTGTTCTTGATCACGACTCTGACTCCAGTCTCTTCGGCGAAAGCAAAGGCGGCTTGAACATCGGCTGCCTCGCGAATGTTGAGCTGAATGATTAAGACATGAGAACGTGATACCGGAAATTATGCAGTAAATACGCACGAAGTAGTCGGAAACACTTCCCTGAGCACAGACACGACCGGTAAAGGGGGCAGGTGAGAAAGGATTGTTGGTGTCCTGATTCAAGTGTTTAGATGCAGCCGAGGCGCACGAAAAACAAAAAGAGCTTACCAAAAGACAAGACTGTCCTGTTGCTGGACAACCTTCCCATTGGGTACCTTCGTAGTTACCTGGTAAACCGGATCGGAAGGCTTGATACATAAAATCAGTGATCAGGAATCGAAAATAGGTTTCTGATACGAACTTGCATTCAAGTAGTTGGCTTGAACAATTTGACACTGGTCGGGGTCGAATGTTCCAGTAGTAACGTTTGCATTCTCGAAGCATGGACGAGCAAACGGAGCTGCCTGGAACAAGCCGCCACCAACTGTGGCATTCAAAGCATCCCACTGCTCTTGGGTAACGGACTGGATGGCTGCGAAAGGGTCAGCTGCAATGACCGCGCTCGCAGAAACCAGAAGCAGAAGAGACGCTGAGAGAGCCATGTCAGCGATGAGATGGTTGGGATTCTCGAGTCACTTCCACCTGCATTTTAAGCACCAGCGGTAAGTCGAGTTGATGGTATCTGCTCTGTGTAAATACCAACTTAGCACCATGAAACGAGATTTGAGCTGCGGCAACCCTGCATATCGCCAAGGGGCGGCGGCAGTGCTTGCCATACAAAAAAAGGTGTTCAACCGATGAGCGGGTGGCCGCTCCAGCTAAAGATGATCTCCCATTATGATTTGAAACTGCATGCGATTGTGATGGCTAAGTATAGCTGGAGTTGTGGAGGCATGCCTGAGAAATATCTTGAGTTGACAGAGGTTATACTTAGTAGCAAGATACGCACTTGAACGTACCAGTCGAATCTGCCTATCAAACATTAGCTTGACATACTATCAAAGTCCCTGAAACGGACTTCAAGTCGGGAAATCGGCACTAGCTATGAAGATTGAAGACGAAACGCAAGATTCGTGGGAATGTGACTACCGGCGGCAACTTACCGACAAACGTCATCAAGGTACCGACGGACCCAGGTGCAAATTTTGCGGGATTGTTCAGCGCCTGACAAATGAGACGTTGTTCACCTACCAACATAGCCCCTTCTAACCCAAACTGTTTACTGATAGCATCGCATCATTCAGATAAACTCACGATACAACAGGATACAACACAGCGCAATAATAGACCCAGAAAGAAAACAAAACAGTTCCACATCGCCGCAAGACCACATTAATCCATCTTTAACGGAGTTCTTGAGTGCCCATCTACCGTGCAGGATGGATCGCAATAGCCAAGCTCCATGTTACAGGTGCATCTTAACGGTCCTACCCACTTTTTTGTGTATGGTTCTATGGTTTGCCGTATTCAGATTCAGGCAAGGTACCTAGAACTAGTTTCTTAAATTGCAAGACTATGTACATGACACTGACTCTAGAGAAACACATCAGAGCTGGAGTTTAGCTGGGCTAAGTCTTTTTTTCTATTGGTGAACCTTTCCGACTCAAAACCTAGTGATTAAGTTGCTCGACACAGCGAATCAGTATTCATGGAGAACCAAACCAAGCTGCTTCCCTTTTCGGCAGATGGGCCGGCAATCGAAGGTTTGCATCAACAATCCCAGACCCGGATCATTGTAGCATAACCTCTTGCCGCGGATATGTTATGCGAGACGTGGCCCCCGAAAACCACCAGGAAAGCCAGGTACTGATATGATACTTCTTTACTATCTTTTATGAAGTTACTTATCGCTCACGAGCTAATCGCAACCCAATCATAATTTTAGAGTTCCGGTAGTCAAAACTTTGTAGAAGCTCCGATATAACTATGTTAGCCATAATTGTGCGTGGAATCGGTGTTCAGCTCAGTGTGCAGGATTGCAATGACTCTACCAATAGAAATCGTGCTGGAACACAGCCCTGATTGTGAGCACGAAAACAACTAGAATCGAGAAACGTGTAAGAAAAAAATGTTTGCAAGTTATTATTAGCATCTCTAAGGTCATGAATCGTCGGAGTTGCATTGCGCAGTGTACATGTGCTTCAGCTCGCAATTCCGATGGATACGCGATGTATGAAGCTTAACAGAAAATAAGTCGATAATGTGAGAACGGCATATTTGTTGCAAGCGGTGGAAGAACTTCTGGGCTGGTGCTTGACAGCTACAAGGTCTAGTACAGCAGCTAGGTCGGTCCAATACGGAATTTTGAAGAAAGCGAATGCGCGCACACTATTAGACCATATACAAAGTGCAGGCGGCAGAAGAACTTCCGAAGTTTTGTCGGTCCGACTAATCAGTTGTAAAAAAATGGTCTTGCAAAGTGTAGTACAACACATGGGTCTAGAACGGGAGAAGAACTTCTTGACCCCCGTTACAAAGGTCTACACAGATAACAGAATCAGTATCACTCAATACAGACGACCTCACTTGGTAGACTGTAGCGTACAGAATTTCTCCAAGGATAAAGCGGGAGAAGGACTTCTCTAGTACTGACAGTCGTGGGGGCGAATGTCTAGCTAAATAGTAAAAATATTGTTATCAAAGGAAATAGTTAAAGAAGAACATCTCAAGCAAGTGTGTCTATCTGCAACATGAATATATCTGCCGGAAAAACATAATATGCAAGGTGAAAGGAAGTACTTCTTTCAATGAACGACCCTATGCGGACCATGTTCGCGGGAAAGGATTACATGCACGCCTTTGTTGGCGGAGGGGGCACGAAGTAAAGAAGAACTTCTCAGCGGGCGTTTCTGATTCGAGACAATAATACTGTACCGGCACAAGACTGATAGTTCCTCCAGCGTTGAAATAGGCCTTGACTGGTTTGATTGATGCGCTGAGAACGCAATTCATGGTGATCGACAGATTGTGAGTCTGGGACGAGAAGATAAAATTAATATTAGTGTTGATGTGTCTATTTTATATTGAAGGCTGAGAATGTCCAGCCCGAGACTCCAGGCTAACCCGTGGGTAGGAAAACAAAGTAATTGGGGCAGTAAGGAGGTGCTGAGTATGCGAAGAGGACATGTTCATATTCTGCCCGTTTCCACGGAGAGTAGAGCTCATGGAATATGTTCGCGCGACAATAAGCTCGGTGAAGGCAAGAAGATAACAAGTCGAATTTCATGAGCGGACATCTTATGCACCTTGGAGAAGACAAGTCGTCTATTAACAGACCCAAATTCGGTAGGTAGCCGGCTGAATAGACAACAACACGTGATGATCATGGTCATCGGTTACATCTAGTTGCACTTGCACCGGTTCCAACTTCTCACTATTCAGCTAGCTTTCAGGAACATCTTTGGAGGAACGAGAGAAAATGCAGATGTGATATTGAAGTCTATGGGATACATGTGCGTTTTTGTGGAATCTAAATATACAAAAATGAAAACTTGATCATTTATGCCTCTGCCCGCTTCAAGCCAAGTGATCCAGTAACCATGTTACCAATCAAACCATTGACATTTTCCATCGCCAAATGGGCAGGCCCAGCATACATAGCATGAATCGGTTTCCTAGCGTTGACTGAAAAACGAGATAAGTTGAGGAAATACCATAGAAAACACAGGAGACCTACTTTCGCCCAGAACGGCCTTTGCATCCTCATCCTTGCCAACAAGCTTGTCGATATCCTCCGAGGTCATAAGCGGTGCATCTGCAGAGAAAAGGCTGGAGTCGAGACGAGCACCAACTGCTTCGTGCATCTCCGGATCGGTGGGAGCAAAGACATTCTTCACGAAGTCCATGGTCTTTTGTACCTCATCTTCGGTAATCTTCTTGCCAGCATCGGCAGTACCTTGAATAACTAAAGGCCAATAGTCAGTAGCGGGTCAAAAGCATCGCGTGTAAATCCTCTTACCGGGTCGAATCAAATCGAAGGCACGGTCAAAGTTATCTTCGTCAACGTCGGAGAGAACCGGGACTTCCTGGGCACGAATTTGTTTGTATGCACCCATGACAACAAGCAGGAATCTGGAATACGGTGAGTACACGTTGATTCACACGGAATATATCTTACCGAGTGTAGGAAACACCGACTTTCTTGTCGTGGAATGTCGCGGCTTCTTTTTCAGTGCAGTGTCCTCGGATGGATCCAGCAATGGAAGTTGCGGCTGTTAGACCACCCGCGAGAGCAAGATGAACACCAGAACTGAAGAAAGGATCGATGAAAGCGGATGCATCGCCAACCAATCTGAAGTGGTCTCCGGCGTAGGCAGTGGCAGCGTAACTAAAGTCGGTAGCGGATTTGACAGTGTTTGGGCCATCCTCGACAAGAGTAGCGTCACCGAGAAGTTGTTTCAATCCCGGTACGAGCTCGAACTGAGCCAGATAGTGGTCACGGAGGGTACCCTTTTGAGCCGCCTTCTTCGTGGCACTGACAGTGCTGTCCTCTACGATCCCGACACTGACAGTGCCATTGTGAAGGGGAATAAACCATGCCCAACCACTTTCGTCTGGGTCCGTTTTCAGATTTGCAATAATATATAGCTATACAAAGGACTTACCGGTGAGTGATTCGAACCAAGGTGCATTATGACGAGAAGAGCCGGGCATGTAGACACCGGCACCCTTCCAGTAACCCCAGCAGGCAAGGTTCTTGAGACTGTTGTTCATCAAACGGTTTTTGAGGTACTTTGTCGACATGATACCGAGTCTTCCGGAGGCATCCACGAGATATTCAAAGGAAATGGAAGCCTTCTGACCGTCCGGGCCGGTGAATGTAGCACTAACAGGTCGGTGCTCGCTGTCGGGGGCAAATTGGAGCTCGTTGACTTTGTATCCTTCGAAGACTTTTGCGCCAGACTGTTGAGCATGTCTCAACAATATCTCGTCGAATTCGGAACGAATCTGACAGAACATCAATCACGAGAGATCATACCGTCAAGCTGGTACTTACGACGTTCCAGGACCCGTTCTCAGGGCTGATGGCAACAAAGTCAGTGTCTAAAATGAAATTTCAGCTTATGTTCGTTTCCAAAAAGATGGAAAAAACTGACAAGCTTCGCGCTTCCACTGATTGAACTTGACGGCGGCACCTCGCTAGCGAGGATCATCAGTTATTCCGCTTTAAGACTCGAAATGCACAACTCACCTTGATTTCGAAACCATGGTCGACAATCTTTTTCTCAGCGTCGATGAACCTTAAGAAGGGGCGAACGGAGGGGAGCATACTCTCTCCGATGTGGTAGCTATGAAAATGATGAGGATATGCATTCGCCGTGGAATCTTTGAAGACTGACCGAGGGTGCTTGACGGCTTCCAAAACGACAACATCGAAGCCTTCTCTGGCTAGAGCAGATGCAGAGTAGCTTCCAGCAGGGCCGCCACCAATGACCAAAATTTGAGTTTTAGCAGGGGGCTATCATGCCAAGTTAGCAGGAGCAAAATAGCACATCAAGAGCGTAGCCTACAGTAGACATGTTGATCTGAAGAAGAGAGGAAGAACTCGATGGAAAGTGGGATAGTAGGTTGGATGGAGGCAGAGTCGTATTTCTTTCTGCTTATAAGTCCCAGTAAGTACTATATTGGCTTCAGCGACAATCCGGTACGGAGCTATTACTCCATTCACGATAAAGTGCCTTCTGCTTGGTATACATTTCTTCTTGCCCAATATGAATCGCTACGACGTTCACGGCTGCTGCTGATTGCCTGATGCGTTGTGAACAAAACAGAAAAGAAATGAGAAAACGAGCGGAGAATAGAGCAAGTGTTCGGGGTCCCATTCCTTTCCGTGAGGAGTTAAACTGAATAAAAGGAATCCTACCGCTGGGAGTGCAGCTCTCAAGATATATCGGATCCCGGACATAAAATCTCATCAGAAATTTTATTTAGTTTGGGAGGCGATCGTGGGGAACAATTATAATCCATCGAGGCCCGATCAGCCATCCTATTAGGCTTGACTCGAAGTCGTGTACCTCAGATCTAGTGAGTCGGTTCGGCAACTCTGGGTAGCAGTAGCAATCCAGCCAAACCACTTTATCTAAACCGCCCACAAAGTCGCCAATGCGTCTAGGTTTACGAAGAAACTTCCATCAGGCAGACCTGACCTTTTGATGGATTTAATGACCCGGAAAATCGGAAGAAAGTCCTGGGACACCCGATGAAATTTCGGAAAATGCTTTCGAGTGCGTTCGAGTCTTTACATACCTTGGTAGATCTGCGCAAGTACAAGGGTAGCTCTATTTTCGAGAAGCTAACTCATAAAGCGTTTAGTGTAAGCAGACTCTGTGATTCCTCCATGCGAATAACTGGTAAGCTTGTCTAAACCTGTCCATTATCTGTATCAATGACTCGATATTAAGGCTGACCCTGAAGATTGCAAAAAAAAACTCTGATGCATTGAAACAAAGATAACGGGAGCCTGACACGAACTTTCAGCATCGGAAGCTTGGTGGGTACCAAAGCAGACCGGCGACCTGTGATCTAGCCGGCATGTAACACAATCTTACTCTGGTTAGACCGTTATCAGTGCTTTTGAAAATTACAGCAATACAGTCGAAGTTTAATAGGCAGAATCTTGACCCGTATGCGTGGCACCCATTCAGGGTTGTGATGTAAGTACACCGGGTAATTCGGCACATACCGCGGCGGGCGCTACTGTCACGGCATGTTACTAGTCGTTTCAGAGTCCGATGATCCCATCACGGCGATCAACAGCGCCGCGGCATTGTGTCAAAGCGCAACTTTTGGGGTAACTTTAGATTCAAGTATTACAGACGATCCGTTGAGCTCGGAGTCATTTTAAATCCACATAGTTACTGATCCCTTTTGTCACTATCGCGACTGGCATGGCATATCAAACATTTATTATCAGACATTACAGACATATCAGGATGTGACAAATGCTTCATTTATTGATTTTGACGTTACAAAGTTCCTAATTTGTGCTACATTGTCTGTTATGTACGGAATCAAGGAATGTTGAGTTGGCTGACAAGGTAACCACCAGAGGCGATCTTTTCCTTGTACTTCTGCTCAACTTCGCTCAAGTCCCAGTTGGAGGAAACAAAACTGTTGATTGCTTAGCTCTAGTGCATTTGAAAGTGAAAGTGAAAGCTTACGTGTTAACAAGCCAGTCGTATTTTCCAGATGTAACGGCTAGCAATGTTCCGGCAGGAAGCTGAAGAGTGTCAATCATATAGACCTCCCACGCAGGATTCAACATGGCAGTATCCGTCTTGATGGATCCTGGATGCACGGAGAAAGCCTTGACCTTGGGATGTTCTGCACGAAAAGGTGAACATTAAACTCGTACTGTGGTAACAGGATACATACCCATGGTAATGAATTCATTCAGGCGAAGGGCAGCATGCTTTGAGACACAGTATGAACTGGCAAAAGGAATGCGGAAGTTTGCTGCTCCAGATGTAATGGTGACAAAATAGCCTTCGGTTTTGTCGAGGTGGGGCAAAGCGGCGCTGAAAATGCATCGAATTAAAGACATTTCAAAAAATAAGACCACAGCGACATACTGAGCAACATTGAAGACACCGCGGATGTTGACCTCCACAACTTTCCACCATTCATTTGGATCCTTCTCGGTGAAAGCTGCAGACACATGAAATCTTAGCGTGAATCCCGGCTCCCACTGATTTATAAATACTTACGCTTGTCCCATGGATCCGCCTTTCCAGCATTAGCAACAACGATGTCCAGCTTGCCGAATTTTGAGATAGTTGCGTTGATCAGGTTCTCAACAGCCTTAGGGTCCGTGACGTCTGTAGGGACTGCGAGAACCTCAGTGGTAGAGCCAATAGCTTTTTGGACACCGTCGAGAGTAGCCTGTGAACGTGCCGCGATCACAAGGGAAGCTCCGGCTTTGGCGTAAAAGGTCGCAATTGATTCACCGATACCTTTGGAAGCACCAGTAATCAATACAACTTTTCCGGCATAAGACTTTGAGCTAAAATGAGGCTCGGGGTCGATGGCGGGGTAGATACTGTGATGGAGAGATCAGTGGTGATCAACGAAGAGAACGAGACCTGTACGCACTCGTGGCGGTTAGTAACGTCGAGGTCTCCAGACATGATGATAGTGGATGTGGTTGGGTGATTGGAGACAGCAGCTTTTAGCGTCTCGTTGAAATAGTGTTGGGACCAGTGGCTGTATGAGTAAGCATTCTTGGGGCTGATTCATCGTCATCGGTGAGATCCCCCATTTACACGTACAAAATGGCAGTCCCCTGATTTCATCAGACCGGCGGCATCTGGAATTAATTGAATCCCCGGAAACAAAACGAGTTTCTCGGTTAATCGATCTTGTTTTCTTGTAAAGTTGTCACAAAACCTGAGTTTACAAATTACCGATTCTTCGGAGTTACCGTGGGCTTTCCAAGCACCTTATCACTGGCCTGATCTCTTTCGTCCCCCGATCATACTTCCCCTATGGCCTCCATTTCTGAGCTCGATTCCCTGCAGAATACTCTCAATGCCGCTCTCGACACCATTCGCGAGGAATTGAAATCCAATGGACTGCCAGAACTTTCCACACTATCGACCACAAGTCATCCCTTCGATGAAGCATCTACACTGCCCACCCCAAAATTCTATCAGGCTCAAAATACTGCGATTGGTAATTTTTCTCGTGATATGGACAGGAAGTATGAAACTTAATCTTCTTTGTAGCCGCCTTGGTGCATATCCTTCTTTGTCACCTTTACTAATGTTTGACGGGAACATGCTTTAGACACGCCTTGACGCTCTGATTCAGAATCCCTACAAGCGGATCACACAAGTCGTCTACGGAGTGTATGAGACTGCCGCTCTCGATGTTGCCGTCAACGTCGGAGTTGTCGACGCGCTGTTGGAAGCCCCGGATGTTGCTCGCGGACTTAGCGTGGCCGAGCTACAATCAAAACTTGATGTTGATGCTGCCAAGCTAGCGATCGTTCTGCGCCTTTTAGCAACCAAAGGATGGTTCCATGAGACCAGCGAAGGAGTCTTTGCCGTTACGCGACCATCTCTCCAGCTGAGTAAAGGAAAAAATGGATGGAAGACTGTTTTGTACGTCGGATATGTTCTGTTATTCATCAGTACTCTAATTGTGTACAGGACACCAGGGAAACCAAAAGTTGCCGACAGCCTACTGAAGATGCTCACCCATCCTCAATGGAAGTACTCTCAGGACTCGAAGCAGACCGCTTATCAACTTGCTCACGATACTGATCTTATCATGTTCGAACATCTCTACAAGTATACACCGGATACTGCCAAACTCTTTGCCAATTCTATCAAGGTCTCTTCCACCAAAACTTGTAACAAAGACCAATGATGGGCTAACTTTCTTATTCTCTATAGTCTCTTGGTGATGAATTTTCTCCCGGTATTCTCGAAGACTTCCCATGGCAGGAACTCGACGGCCGAACCATCGTAGACTGCGGAGGGGGACAAGGTTCCATGACATTGCTCCTTGTGCCAAGGTATATCCAGGCTATTAGCTCAATAAACCATTCGTTGAATTATATTCCTATCATGACAGGTTGAAAAATACTTCATTTATCATTCAAGACCTTCCAGGTCCTCTCGAACTTGCCAAAAAGAATCTCGAGGTTACGCTACCCGAGGCTTACAAGGCTGGTCGCATCAAACTTGAAGAACATGATTTCTTCACGCCACAAACCCAAACTGGTTCTGATAAAGTCTTCATCTTCAGATGGGTCCTGTATGTGCATCGTCCTCTTGATATCGTTGATTGGTTTTTATTAACCTGCTCATTAGGCACGATTGGCCCGATGATGAAGCGGTAGGTTCTTGTTTTCATCTCGTGTTCTATTCTAATACCTTGATGAAGGTAAAAATCCTTTCAGAAGCCGCCAAAGGTGGAGGAAAAGGCGTAAGAGTCCATCTGCCTGTTGGGAAAGATGAAAATTGATGATTTTCTTGATAGGCCAAAGTTCTCATTATTGAGTTTGTCGTCATTCCTGGAAGCATCCGATCGATTGAGTCTACGACCCCCACAAATGACCCCCTTCCTCCGTACATTCCAGCTGACTACGGCCAGGTCTCCACCATTGCCCATGACATGGGTGCACACATGTTGGCTATCTTGAATGCTCGAGAACGCACTCTGGTGGGAAATATTCCTTTATTGACTTCTATGCTTCTTATTAATGCATGTCACTGAAGGCTGAATATGAATCCTTGGTTAACCGGGCTGGTATGAAAGTTGTAAAACTCTGGAACACGCGCTCTCCTCTTTCATTGATTGAGGTAGAGGTTGTATGATAACTAGAAATCACTGGCATTGTAAAGCATTAGAACCTTCAATTCTGTAGAACATCCTGTAGCCTAGCTTCGTAGATATGGTCGTTTCAACAACTACCAGCGGCAATTTCCAATGAAAGCCCTTCCACTTCTGCTCCGTGCTATCGTGACAATTGGCTTATATCTGTATCACACTTCCAGATTTTCTCTTTAGATCAACGTTACAATTTTGGGACCGCCACAATCGCTCCAATCAGTAACACGTCGCACGATTGATTGACATTCCTAAGCTGCTAATATGTAAGTATCAGGAAGTCTATGTACTCCAGTGAATTGTCCTCCAAACCGTCAGTTTCATTAGGTTTCATCGTGTTCAGGGACCAGGAAAGGCTGGATATCCGAATCTCGATCGATCAATCGATGTTACCGGCGGCAATTGCGGTACCATGTAGCTGCACGGAGATAATGCTTTTTCACAGTGATTCGCCACCCTGAACTCGAACAGGAATATCAAACACTAGACTTGGCACCATGACTTATCATACCTCTACCTCGATGAATTATGTCGTAACATCCTTGTTGACATCCTAATGGGCCCAGGTTTTTCAAATAAGAAAATACAGTTCAGAAATGCACAGCTCGTTGATACGTAGTAAAAGAAGATACAACTAAGTATTTGTATTATGGCAGAAAACGTCAAGTAAATCATGCACTGCCGAGTTTCGTGTCAAGTTCCCAGAGCCTTCTTGCAGTGTCAGCGATCGATTGCTGGGCTGAAATGAACGAGGCGCCCAAAAGTTCCTCGGCATCCTTGGAATCGGTTGCATAGTGTTCGTATGGAACATCACCTCCGCCGTTTCGAACGTCTTTAACGTGGGCCGCAAACTCCGGAGTTGCACGAACGATTTTCGCAATCTGAGAGTTGAACATTTCGAATCCAACAGCGAGATATCTGCGCTCCTTTGCCTTCCCATCGTATTCCTCCACGGCGCGAACGTGAAGTTTTGCGACGTCGCGTACATCCACTCCAATTGGGAATCCAGTAGGTGGAATCGGTTCCCCTTCATTCGAGTTGATAATCGCCCAAACAATAGCACAGGAAGTGTTGAGACTTCCCATTCCGTCCACGGGCTGATAAGGCGGTCCATAAATCGTTGCTAGAAGGCCCTGTGAAATCTGTTTATACACCAGATCAAAGAATTAACTCACGAGGGCAGATAGTCGTCACAGAAAACTTTCTTTCTTTGTCATTCCACACAATCTTCTCTGCGAGCGACTTGGAAGCGCAATACACGAACGGAGAGATCCCAGATGCCGCTGCTTGTTCATACGCTAATATAAAATCAGAAATCCGAGCAGACTCTGACTCGAAAGAATACTTACTCGATGGGTTCCAGTCCTTCTCGGTGTAAGTGTACCCTGGGCGAGGCCCTTGTAACAAGTCCAATACGGCTGCGATGGAAGAAGTGATAACAAGATGTTTAACAGATGATTCGCTTTTTGCTGCAGCAATGATATTCTCCGTTCCTCGGATGGAGGGCAGAAGCATATCTTTTTCGTTATCTTTGAATGCGATAGTGAAAGGAGCGGCGGTGTGGACAACGAAATCAACGCCTTTGATCGCGTCATTGAAAGATTCGGGGGCCACTATGTCTTCGACGATGAACCCTATGATATCAGTTAGTGCATGTACTCAATACATGATTTCCTGAAAACGGCTCACAATCAACTTTTCCTTGATAATCTTGCTCTTGCGCAGCTTCCCATTTATTCACTTTTGACTTAGAACGTGCTGTTCCCCGCACTGGGTATCCTGCTTCAATGAATGCTCGTGTTACGGCTGTCCCCACAAACCCAGTGGAGCCGCTACCCCACGATCAGCTTGATTTTTCAAGAATTAATTAATAGAAACGTACGTGATCAAAACGAGACCTTTAGAGGGCATAGTGCGGTAATGATGGGGCGTATTGAGGGAATCTGTTTGACATGCTCGACTTAAAAGGAGGTTAAGATGCCATGTTTCTCAGGCCATCTCCAATGTACATATGATTCTTATACTAATCGCATTCGGAAGTAATAATAACAAATATTGTAATTAAGTGAGTACTCGTCATAATTTCTTGAAACCTTAAAGAACATTATAGTCGAGCTGGCTTTCCTTCACCAGCTGAACTGCTTTGTCGGATCGTGGCTTAATCGTATATTTAAAATCTTCAGCACGACTGAGTAATGAAATATGAGGACTAGTCTTGCTATATGAAAAATGCAAATACTGACCAGATTGTGCCTGAAATGAATTTGACAACCGGCTCGACCTCATTACCGTTTTCGTCGACTTCTTTACCAATGTCGCATGTGGCAAGAACTAAAGCGACCGTGAGCCACACGCCAGCTTCCGCCAAAGATCGTCCTGGACAGATCTGCGACCATAAAATCAGAATAAGTTGATATAAGACCAATGAATAAAAAATACCCTATAAAATAAAGGAAACATTAAGTGACATATATTCATGCATTTTGCAAAGAGCCTACCTTCGACCAAAACCGAACACAATATTCCGGGGATCGAGTTCGGGGGGATCCTTCATAAAACGTTCCGGTTTGAATTCGAAAGGATCGGTATAATACTCGGGGTCATGCATCATACCCCTAATCAGACTCAGTAAGGGTCTATTGATCTATTGTTGACGATAGCTACTCACCATAAATTGGGGAGACATAAAGTTCCCTCCGGGATACGATAGCCTTCATAGACATCTTCAGTCATGCACCTATGTGGGAAGGCTTAAGTAACAGTTAGTGGTAGTTGATTTTGATATCAAGCGTAGTTATTTACCCATCGGAGCTGTAAAATAACCTTAGTCACCTTGTGCGTAACTAACGAAGATAACCTCACCAATAGGACCCCAACGCAAAGATTCAAGCATCACCGCTTCGACATACGGAAGTTTGTGTCGATCTTGAAATGTAGGAAGATATTGACCTTTGGTTACCTCGTCGATTTCGGCCTGAGCTTTCTTCTGTTGCTCAGGGTTCAAGACCATCAGAAGGAAAAACATTGTCAAAGCCGAAACAGCCTATAATGAAAGATTAAAAAAAGGCGCCTAGCATTCTCGATGACTCACAGTATCAGAGCCGCCTGTCAATAGTTCATCAATATACAATTATGCAAAGGTAGAGAGATCACACCCCACCTGTATATAAACTGAACGCGGCTGCCTTGATCAATTCTTCGTCTTCCTCAGCTGAAGTCAACATCTGCGATGTAAATGATGTTCGTGCTCTTCCAGCAGCCTGAACAAGGATCGTAAGAAAAGAAATACTCTGTTGCAATTGACTTACCATTTCGTTTTTAACGAATGCGAAAGGTTCTTCAATGGTTGCAGTGAGGTTCGCGCCCCATTCTCTCCCGATTTTCTTCCATCTGCCCCCAGGTAGCCACTCTGGAATAAATCTCACTGAAGACGGTCAGAGGTCAGCCCAAGTTTAGTCAAAGAGTACTCAAGAAACTTACTGGCCGGGAACATGTCAACCAAGAAAGCACCATAAGTGGTGGATAGAGAGAACTGGTCCATACACTTCTCAGCCATTGTGACGAAAGGGTCGCCGCTCTTTTTCCATTGAACGGAATAGCCGTGTGATATGTCAAGAATGACTGCTCCCTCCAAACTTACGGGGTGTCAAAATGAAATTGAAACACAATTGTTAACCTGGTATGCTTACCGACGTATGAGTTCGATGAGTCTTTCGGGCTCTTCAAAAAGGTGGAGCAAGAACCTGCGCCGCTCCCTCTCTTCGACAGGCCAGAACCTCTCAGCGTTCTTTCCGCCTACAGTTCTTGCCAAAAGTCTGCGATGGTTCTTGAAGTTGCTGTTGAATGACGAAATCGCAGTAGCTTTGTTCCAGCCCATCCTACATGACATAAGAGACGCTCGACATACATATACAAGAAGGAGAACGAACGTTTCACCGGCCATGACTAAACGAGGACGGTCAGAGATATGGTCGCTTCTTTTTTCTAACAAGTCCTTGGCCACTTTGTACGAGTTGATGACCAGAACATCGAGACCAAAAACTCTGAGATAGATGTAATTCCCTACGATTCGTGTCAATCTCGAGCTCAATGTCAGAGATTTCTACTACCGCTCACCCCATTTCTGTTTCCATTCAGCAAATGTCCGATATTGATGTTCCTGAGGCATTTGGAATGCATTTCCGACCAAGGGGTACCTCTTTGGTCCGGGAGGAAGGGGCAAGCTGCGAGACTGGCGAACCTTCACCCATGAGAAATAAGTGCAAACAGCGAGGAGTAACCAGATTGCTAGCGAAGTCATGGTGAACTCTGGTTGAATGATTGGAGGCGACTGAGTCCTTGAAATATTGTGTCAGACTTGGACCCCGAATCTTGAAATAGAGATTTCAACATCTCCATGCGGTATTAAACTCATCCGGAAGCGTACAAGAAACCGATGATTCTTTCAGCCTGGATTGGCTGCAACTTGACAGGGGGTGTCATCTTGCTTCAGTAATCTCCGTTAGTCGATGATACGGATCGAAAGGAGAGTACTCCATTAAGCGAACCGAAGGTTTTCCCTTCCCACGGACAGCTTTGTTCACCTCGCGAACGTCGTCGTTTTCGAATTATCTCAACCTAGCTCAGGAACTCCGGTTACACAGAATCATGGGTAAAACATATATACTTCCAGAAACTCCGGATCCTGTCCGAACTCTACTCGCTCTTCCAACCAGAGTATTTGCTCAATGACTGTCTACGACGTAATCGTAGTAGGAGGTACGAGTATTACGACTCTTCACTTCTAGAAGCTAACCTTAGAAACTAGGTGGTGCTTCTGGATGTGTTGTTGCGGGACGACTTGCAGCAGCTAATCCATCTTTGCGAATCCTAATCATCGAAAGCGGGCCGAATACAGAGAATAACCCTAAACATGTTCAGCCTCTTGCCTATCTAACACATTTCCCTCCCGATTCCAAGACCATGAAATATTATCATGGAAAGATGAATGGTGACAGAGCCGCAGTCGTTCCCGCTGGCAATTGTCTAGGTGGAGGAGCGAGCGTCAACTGTCAGTGAAGCTTTCTCTACTGATCTGTATCAATCTAATTTTTATGCTTCTACAGTGATGGTATATACTCGCGGCAGTGCCTCCGACTATGACGATTGGAGACATATTTATGGCAACGAAGGGTGGGGTATTGATGAGCTGAAACCGCTCTTTAGAAAGGTATTTCATTTAAGAAATGCCTGCATTCTGATTCGTGACGGCCATTTCCAGACAGAAACTTACTTGGTCAAAGAAGGACAAGACACCCATGGCTATTCCGGCCCTTTGAAAGTTTCAATATATGATCCCTCTCGTAATGTCCTAGCAAACCAATTCTTGGATCTGGTGAAGAAATATGACAAAAATACACCCGTCTTTGATGACGTGAATGAGTTGTCAGTTGGCAATGGGTGGAGTGTAAGTCTATACATACTGACGTCGTGTACCTTATTGATCATTCTCCACAGCGATGGGCAAGGTGATACATGTTGTTGAGATACTTGATCACTATTGACATTTTGCAGGTGGATTGACCCTCAAACTGGTAAAAGACAGGATACCGCACATACCTTCGTCTACGGCAACTTAAAATCCACTGAACTCCAGGTTCTGACAGAATGTCAAGTAACTCGGGTCCTTATCGACTCGTAAGCAGTTTTTTTCACCACAACGTGTAAAGTGCTCACACAGATCAACAGAAGCAACCGTGCCACAGGCGTCGAATATGTCTGTGTTTCAGACGCGGAGAAGGTACTTCACACCGCTGAAGCCAAACTCATTGTGCTATCGGC
The DNA here is from genome assembly GCA_037954225.1 of Stygiomarasmius scandens. Taxonomy (NCBI): domain Eukaryota; kingdom Fungi; phylum Basidiomycota; class Agaricomycetes; order Agaricales; family Campanellaceae; genus Stygiomarasmius; species Stygiomarasmius scandens. The sequence continues at coordinate 873,027 of JBANRG010000008.1, read as the reverse complement.
AGGGACTTTGAGTACGCCCAGTATCCTTGAAAGATCAGGGATTGGCCGTAGAGACATCCTAGAGTCGGCCGATATAATACCCATAGTTGAGCTTCCGGGTGTTGGGGAAAACTATCACGGTATTTCTTGATCTTCTAATCTTGATCATTTTCTAATCAACTCTAGACCACGACTCTGTGATGGTGCCGTACTATGCTGATGAAGCTGTCGAAACTATCGATGCCTACGTCGAAGGCGATCAAGAAGAAATTGCTAGTAAGCTAATTTCCCATTTTCATTATATCCTCCTCAAAGTGTTGTCAGGAATCACGAAAGAATGGCTGGAAACTGGACAAGGAAAAATGCAAACAAAGTTAGTCCTATGATACATATATAACTAGCGCTTGGTAATGATCACCTACAACAGCGGAATGGATGTCGCAGGAAAGATACGTCCGACTGAGGATGAGCTTCGAGAAATGGGTCCAGAGTTTCAACAACGATGGAAGGACTATTTCGAAAATGCACCGGACAAGCCTGTCCTTTGGATGGGTGTTTTGAATGGGTAAAGCTCATCGAGTTCACGTCATGCAACAATTAACGGTATTCATGCTAGATATGCCGGTGACCGCACTGGATTGGTCCCTGGAAAAAAATACTTCAGTATGGGATACTATTTGGTTTGTTTGTCTTAATCTCCTCTCTACTTGCCGATCAACTTTCCCTCAGACCTATCCCGCAAGCGTCGGCCATGTCCACATCAAATCCAAGGATGTTAACACGCCTCCAGATTTCGACACTGGATTTTTGAGCAAGTACGACAGCTTTTCATTCTTTTCGTTTACCTGACACTGATTTTTGCATTCGCCTAGCCCGGCGGACTTGGTGCCTTTGGTTTGGGGATACAAGCGCACGCGTGAACTTGCGCGTCGTCTTGCCGCCTATCGAGGGGTGGTTAGTAAAGACCAACCGCAGTTCACAAAACCTGAATTGCAAGGATTCAACGAGACTTATCCGGTTCCCACGGACTGTGCCAACCTTTCTTATGAATCCGAAGACAACGAAGTTATCAAGGCCTTCGTTCAGAACCGATGTGAGTGTATTTGTTTCACAGCGGTGAATGTTGGTTTCTAAGCAGATGAAACTAGTGGCGACTACATGGCATTCGGTGAGCATTTCAAATGAAATAACTCATTCTGTGAATTTGACAATTCCAATTTTCAGCTGGGTACTTGTGCCATGAAACCCCGAGAGCAGGGTGGAGTTGTCGACAACAAACTCAATGTATACGGTATAGAAGCCCTGAAAGTTGCTGGTAAGTACGTGAAGCCTCCATGATTACTTTGACTCAGACATGAGGCTGTTATCTAGACATGTCCATTTGTCCTTCCAATATTGGCGGCGTAGGTTTCCAGAAGGTTTCTCAATTCTATTCAAGCTGACAATAATCTTCAGAATACTTATTCCACAGCACTTCTCATTGGAGAAAAAGCTGCTGAAATTATTGGATCCGAGCTCGACATCAAAGTTTGAAGTTCTGTAGAATATTTGAGCTCCGAGTCATAGATCAATGATAATTATTAAAGTTGTATAGTCCTAAATCACTTTTTCACACACAGACAGAATAAGATTGTCGCCTTGGGGAAGGCATGGAGCTTCTATCCTATTCATTCTGACTGAGTATAGTCAGATGTAAATCAAAATGGTGAAGTCCGACTTTAAGCTGGAGGCCAGTTCTCGTTGGTAACATGTTCGTCGTTTCACATCACATTCCCACTCGTATCCTTTGAGAGTCAACGTTAAGATAACCGCAAGGAGTTTTGCCATTTTTTCGGTTCGAATACGAGAGTTCAGTTAGTCGGAATCAACACGATACGACCCTGTAAAATTAGAGCGCCCATGTTAATCAGACTAAAACGTTGCCAAGTTGAGGACCCCAACAGCGATCGACGTAATCATGCTGTAGTCGTATCGGCCTATCAGCTACGTATCTAGTGCACTTTTGGATCTCAAAATTGCCTCTGGGAGTTTTCCACAATTTCCGACAATAACGGTGGCTAGTCACCGTTCCTCGCAACTTACTGAAGAATCACATTCTGAGTGTATTGCGCAATTCTTGACGCTTGTTTTCCCCTTTCCCCCCGCTTTGTATTGCCATATCTGCCAGGTGGCGATATTGAGTGCTGTGCAACGCTGGGCCGCGGCAAATGTGGGAACCGGCCACCCCATCTCCATATGCCGTTTTTGAATGGTCTCGAGGTGCCGCGGCAATGGTAAATTACAAGTAACAACTCGTCTTTCCAAGATCTTTTCAGATTTAAATAGTGAGCTGTTAATCGGCTTCAAGCTGTACCTGTTCCACTTTGGCATTCAAGACTGATACTCCGATATGAATTCACCATCAAGATCAATTCACACATGCCGCGGCAGCAATGCCCGTTTTTCTATTCCTTGACTAGTAGATTACTACTAACAGTACTTCTTGTACTTGCCAACTATTCATTCTCAAAAGCAAAATTACACGCTCAGTTCTTACCAGTTTCAGGTCTAAGACAATGCAGCGCCCGGTAAGCACCTATCAATGGTTCCCTGAGCTCCCACATTCGGTCAATTGTAGGCCGCCTAGGACTATCCATATCTCATCCCATAAGCGTTTTGAAGCCGGTCTAGACCAGACCAGGTACACGCACAGTACCTGTAAGCACTTGTGTAGCTCCAAGCACTTAAGCCTCGAGTTCATACATATTGCCGCCGGTACTAGAAGGGGATACTGGGACACGTAAACTCAAAAACAGTATATCAATTTCAAGTTTCAAGGGTGTACCGAAAAAATTGAGTCGACTATCCGTATAAGCGATTGTACCTGTGAGGAGAACCAGTTCGACTTTCAGAACACCTCAAGGCCCTGAGGAAGTACGCGAAAACTTATTTTAGTGAATACGAGTCTGTACGATATCCACGGGCAAACTCTCAACTTGATTATTATTGCGATCAGTCCCTTGATCCCAAGCTAGTTCTAACCATGCAGGCGAAAGTTATTCCATATACTAATATTGCCAACGGTTCCGTTTTTCCAGGATCCTTATGGAGTACGCGAATAAACTTACTACTACTCACTGACTTTAAGTCGGAGAATATCCAAGCGGTCGTCTAACCATGTATGCAATCAACACAACTCACTGAATTTGACTCTGCGTAGTCTGTAAATCATGGCAGTACCCCAAAGACTCCAATCAAACTTTAGTCTTTCAATCGAAACTGTAAACAGCAAATTAAAGACGAGATCTTTACCAGCTCAAGAATGTGCTCGAAAAGATTGCACAAATACGCCATCATTTAACCTAATCCATCCACATGTCATATCTAGTTCTGTTTCACAAGTTCCCTCAACCATCAAAACTACTATCAACGCCATGAGAATAAAAATAACATTTAGCATGTCCTTGGCCAAAATCCGCCATCAGCACGCCACATCTTCCGTTCTGTGCGTCATCCTCGTTTATCCGAAACCAAGTCTATCAATGTTCCAACTCGCAATCCCGTTATTCTAGCTCTTATTCTCAAACCAAAACCCAAAATCTAAAATGCTACACATATTACACAATAAACATCAAACACTAAACATTGAACATCCCGTGCTTCTTCCAATACCCAACCCACCCCTCCACATCCCGCCTCTCCAACACTCCCGCTTTACCCACACTCCCGTGACAAATCATTTCCGTCACACCTGTTTGCATCATTCCCATTCCCATCGCTTCTCGCTTCACGCCTTCTGGAATCTGAACCATCCCAGAAGCGAAAAAGTCGACGAGCTTGACGGCAGAGACTTTTTCCGCTGCATGGGATTTGGAAGAGATTTGGACGAGGGAATTATACCATTCGGAGTAGGGAACTAGGGGAATGTTGGGTAGGGTCTGGGAGATGGATGTGAAGATAGTGTGCCAAGATACGGGATTGATGTGGACGAGGTTGAGGTAACGATATGGAATTTTGTCGGTATTTTTGGTAGTGAATATTACATCCATGAACTGTAGATTGAGAACGAGAATTGAGTGGGTCAGTTAATGAATTGAACAAAAAAGAGTACATCGCGTCCCGAATGAAACACGAGGAAAGACTTACCGCATCCGCCGCAACATCCACCGGAAGCCAACTGACCCCTAAGTATTCCGGGAACGTCGGTAACTTGCCCAACACGACTCCACTTTGAACAATTTGGGGCACCCAATCTGTCACATTCCAAGATCCATTCACTCTCGAACCCGAAAGTTGACCAATTCGCAAGATGGACAGGTCGAGGGAGGTAGTGCGTTGCGCGGCGGAGATGAGAGTCTAAGATTGGAAGTGATAGGAGTCAGTAAGAGGGTTAGTTAGACAGATGATGATGAATGGATAGGTTAATAGACAGTTGGTTCCTAACTCCGCAAAGTCCAATTTGAGGATGGAGATAGAAACCAGAATAGGGTCGAACAGACGAAGGGACAAACATACCTGCTCAGCAACCCACTTGCTCTCCCCATATCCTGTCCCTAACGCATATTCGGGATCCAGTTCCCTTTCAGGGATTAGCTCGTTCATATCCTTCCAGCCTGAAACGGTGGATACCGAGCTCGAGAATATGAACTTGGTCTTCTTGTTGCCTCGGATAGCAGAGGAGGCAATACCCAAGTCGACCAACGCCCTAACACCTTTGACATGGCTCTCGAACCCTCCAAGGGTCATCGCAAAGTTGAGAGTCCAAGCATTGGCTATGATTGTTGTGAGTCCTTGAGCCAAGTCTTTGTATACTTCCTTTGTCAATCCGAGATATGGTTCCGAAGTGTTACCCTCCAACAAAACAAGTTTACCGGACTCGAGGGAAGAGACGAGCAAAGGGGCTGAAAGGCCTTTGTCGACAAAGGCGGATTTTTGTCTTGAGACGAGATACGACTCGGATTCCTTTGAGGAGGACCCAGGCTTTCCCCGATTCAAAGCGTATACTTTGACTACGCGAGAGTCTTGGAGGAGATTGGAGAGGATGTACGTCCCAAGGGTACCTGTGGTACCTGTTATGAGAACGGCCTCTCCTTGCGAGGCAGAGGTATGACCATTGCCGTTGACCTTGACTGAAGGGGAAGGAGATGGAGGCAAATCTCTCGTATACTTGTCTACCATCGCCCTCATTGCCTTGACCTTTCTCTCTTGCGTACTTTGCCCAACGGCAGCTGAACCGTTCCCGCTTCCACTTCCAACAAGCTCAATCAAAACCTCTTCAATCCCTCTCTGTGTAGGATGTTCATAGACAAAGTTATTCGGGATCCTGCTCATATAATCCTTTGGGAGCCTTTTGCTACCCTCTCCCTCCGCGTAAAACTGATTCAGCGCGCTCAGTATCGCCTGCCGAACATACGTTGCCTGCAGGGAATCACACCCCTGCGCAAACAAATCTCTTTCCGGATCCACTTCCCTCGCTTCTCCTCCTTGAGACCCGACTGTACCCTTGACAACCCTTCCGACAAACGCCCGAATACCTTCCTCCTTCCATCCGCCTTCCTCGGGCAATGGAGGCCTAGCCCACTCTTCTTGGACCTTACTCTCTACCTCCTCATACAACGCTTTAATCTCGCTCTCATACATCTCCTCTGCTTTTTTCCTCTGCACATCGCCTTTGGGCGTTCTAGGCAGGGGGCCTTTTTTCTCGGGATCAGTAATAAGGATGAGTTCCTTAAAGATTCGAGAATGTTGCGGAGCAAGCGCATTCGCACGTTCGATGACAGGAAATACGGCTGTACGGAACGCAGCGATGGATTCTTCCGTTTGTGGAGAGGGAAGTGGGTTGCGAGGCTCGACAGCGACACCGGCTTGGGTACGAGAGCGGCCAAACATGAAGCAGCCGGAGATGAGGGGAGAAGAGGAGATGATGAGTTCGAGGGGGCCGGGGTTGGTTTTTTCGCCATTACTATCATAGGAAGGTGATTTAGGCACATGCAAGGAGAAGAAAAGAAGAAAGAGAAGACTTACGCCATCATAATCTGATCATCCGCCCTTCCAACAATCCTGTAGTAGCCCTTCTTAACTGGATGTTCTTCCAGAATATCATTCGTGTCGAATCCTCGGATTTCTTCTCCGTCGATTTTTTCGACCACGTTCACCACAGCTGGGTTGTGTGTTTCGCAGTCCTAGAAAGATGAGCAAAAAAAAAGCATCAATGTTAGCTCTTTCATAAATCACAATCAAAACGGAAGAAAGTCGAGATACTAACCAAAACCTGTAATACTGCCTTTCCCTCCTCTTGAGGAACAAACCTAGGCTTTACATGCCTCGCAAACCTTCCATACTGCCAATCGTATCCGGGTTTTTGTTTTGGGAAGAATATGAATAAGACGCCTGTTTCAGTTCTACAGAAGCGTAAGTCCTTGTTGGGGAGGAAAGTATGCAGGAAGACGTACAGCCCATACGCATTCTGCAGATTAACACCAGCGGCGACGAGTTTATCGCCTACTGATTTGGAGAGGGGGCCTGCGCCATAGCACTATAGGGGAGATATACCGTTAGTTTTCGTTTAGCAGGTTGACAGGAGGAAAGGAAAATAAATAAAGACCGAGATGAACGGAAAGAACGCATGCATGTATGAAGAATAGTGACGAAACAAGATAATGAATGGGTGATAGGGTCGATGTAGGAGGAAGGTGAGACACGCAAAGAAAGAAAAGACAGGGACTCATGATGCATGAAGAGGTAATGAAGTGAAGACAAGGAGACAGTGAACGTGATTTTCGAGAATGAACGGAAGTAAAAAAAGAAGACGAGAAGACAAAGAAATAAGGCACGCCGACCCCACAATCCGTCCAAGATAGAACAATAGAAGAAAAGAAGTACAGAAGTGGAGAAGTATACTCAGGGCAAAGCAGACACTCACACAACCTTCCAATCTCTTCAGTACCTCCACCGCCTTGCCGCTCTCATCCTCTGACCAAAGTTTAAGAAAACTCGGGAGAATAACACTGTACGCTGCTTTTGACTTGGTCAGCCCTTCCAAGAACCTTTTCGGAGTCAAAGGAGGAAGAGGTTTTGGCGAAGGGAGGTAGAACGCGCTTTGTGCGCCAGCTATGAGAACGAACCATCAACTTGGAGGATTGTTATAGAAGAAAGAAACAAGACGTACAAGTCAAAGGAGCACCAACATGCATTGCCACGCCCATCGCATGAAAACTAGGTGTAGCGAGCGTACCGAGGACCTTTCCTGCGATATCCGACTCACCACTCCATGGCCAAGCAAGCCATTGTAAACCTGAAGCCTGCGAGATATAGATTGGCTTTGGGAACTTTGTAGAGCCTGAAGAGTGTATGAGCATCCATGGATGAGTTTTCAAATCTTCAGGCGTAGGGTTGGAAGGAAGGCAGCCTTTGAGGAGCTGGGATAAAGGAGGAACACGGGTAAAGTTTGGATTTGGGACAAACGGTGGAACAGGTCGTTGCAGTAGACGAGGGAATAGTTCATTTGGAGAATATGGGTGAAGAGTCTGCAACGGCGCCCCGTTTTGTACCATCTCATCCAAGACTGCTTCACTCAAGCTCTCCATCGCCGTAGGCGCCCCCGAAGAGGGAGTGGCAGCAAAAATGTACTTGCATCTCGTAGCAGTAAGCAAATGAACGAGCGCAGGCTGAGAGTTTCGCGGAGAAATGGGAAAAGGCTGGAAGCCAGCGCGGTTGATGGCGAGGATGGTCGTCGCGTAGACGAGTGGGTCCAACGCGGCAAAGATGGCGATAATTTCGGGTTTACCGGTGGATGGGTCGAGCGGGCCAGACGGAATAGATGAGAGAATGTAGTTTGCTAGTGCATGGACTGCTTCTCCTACTGGAAAAAAGTCAGTACAGAGTAAATTAAAAAAAGAATAGAATGCTTCTCACATTCCGCAAAAGTCGAATACACGTTCTCGTCATCACCTTCTGCAACAAGCACGGCAAACTTGTGGTCTTTGCTGTGGTCGATATGCCAATCAATCAGTTCTCCGTTCAGAACAGACCCGTCTAGCGGGGGTACACTGAACGTTGAACAGTTTTGCGCTTGCGCAGCTGTATAGACTTGGGGTAGCATTTTTGGTATAGCCCTGCCTCATCCTAGCTGTTTTTTAAACTTGAGTTGAATCGGACGGAATGTCATTACAAGTTGATCATCACGAAAGTGGCGTAGTCGTCGTGACGTATCTACCCTTTTCGGTCTCTTTTCTTCAGACGGACAGACGGACAGAGCGACTTGCTAGTTCAGAATTCGAAGTAAACCAAACTACCCCAGGTACAAACCAAACCGGAGATTGCTTATCAATCATTCACAAGATCTTGATCAACTTTTGCTTCCTCTCCGCCGGTACATACAGCCTGATCACAACAAGGCGCACTCTTTTGATTCTGAATCAATACTTTCTGAGACTCTCATACGATAAAATGCTGGAAAATACCCACATTATCTTTAGTTCAACCACCCACCTCACTTCCCTAGTAGTATTCTACAATGGCTCAACCCACTACCTTTGACTTCAATGACCACTCCAAAGTAACCGATTACCTCCAAGACCGTCGCGTCCTCGGTTACGACCCCCTCATCCAGCCTGCTCTACTTCGTCACGAACTCGTTTCTTCCCCTACTTCCCACCGAACCATCGCTTCTGCTCGCTACGCTGCCTCCCAAATCCTCTCTGGAAAAGACGATCGAGTCCTCGTTATTGTCGGGCCTTGTTCGATCCACAACCCAGAGCAGGCTTTGGAGTACGCTCGAATGCTCAAGGAGCGCATTCCCTCCTGGGGAAACCTACTCATCGTCATGCGGGCTTATTTCGAGAAACCCAGGACGACGGTAGGTTGGAAGGGACTCATTAATGACCCCGAAATCGACGGGAGTTTTCAAATCAATAAAGGTCTCAGGACAGCGCGCAAGTTGCTTTGCGACTTGACGGACCTAGGTGTACCGGTTGGCTCCGAATTGCTCGATACCATCTCGCCGCAATACATTTCGGACTTAATTTCTTGGGGTGCTATTGGGGCGCGGACGACCGAGTCGCAGCTTCATCGAGAATTAGCTTCGGGTGTATCGTTCCCTATTGGGTTTAAGAACGGCACGGACGGTTCTGTGGGCGTGGCTATTGATGCTATGCTTTCAGCGTCGAACCCACATGCGTTTATGGGTGTTACTCCCCAAGGTCTAGCTGCGATTGTCAAGACGAGGGGAAACAAGGATGTTCATGTTATTCTCAGAGGGGGATCTAGGGGTCCAAACTACGGTAGTGAGGACGTCAAAAAGGCTAAAGAGTCTATCGAGAAAAAGCTAGGCGAGGAGAGCAGAGCCAGTATTATGGTTGATTGCAGTCGTAAGTGTCTCTTCATTCCTTTTTCCGTAATCGCTTCTGACCCCTATTCCTTTGTTCGCAGACGGCAACTCACAAAAGAATCACCTCAACCAACCTCTCGTCCTCCAATCTGTCTGTTCCCAACTCGAAACCGGAGAGTCAGCCATCACCGGTGTCATGATCGAATCGAATATCCAGGCCGGAAAACAGGATGTTCCTCCTGGTCCGGATGGAGCAAGTAAACTGAAGAGAGGAGTCAGTATCACGGATGCGTGTGTTGATTTCGAGATGACGGTGGAGATGTTGGATGGGTTAAATAAAGTAAGTGTCCTTCATTCAAAAGTTTTATGCGATATGTTATTAACACTACCTTTCCAGGCCGTGGGCAAGAGAAGAGAAGTTCTCGCACAACAAGCAGCTGCTTCCGAGTCTTCGTAATCCCCTCTTATTCGCTCTTCAACTAGCCTCATCCATCTCTCTGGCTGTTTTCAACATAATGGCCTCCTCTGGACTCAGTCGTGAACCTCTCTAAATGTCTTGGTCAGACATTTCATACAATTCCAAAACCTATTTTATTGGAAGCTACTACTTGGCTCTATTTAAGTCGGGTATAGTTCATATGCGTATTGCGAAGTGTATACTATAAATATTGGTCTAGGTCGTTCTCATCGATTGTTGTATACCAGCCTGGAGTATGTACTTACTAGAAGCACCGGAAAGGAGGAAGTATGGTTGAGCTACTCGCTGTATTACTTAGAATTATCATCATTACCACTACAGCATTGCATCGTATCATTCATTACTTACATGGCATCTTTAGAATTCAAACTCAACGCATTTTCTTGATCCTGGTCTACTACGCTGAATGTAAGTTTTATCCAAGCTGTGAAGTATAGTTCGTCGTACTGTTGTGTATAGCACACTGTCGCCTTGAGAACTTGAGAAGGGCAATCGCGTTGCTCAAAATAAGTAATATTTCGCTATCGCCCACCTCCACCACCACGCCGTATCATATTTTCACTTTAGATCGATCCTTGAAACTTGTTCAGTGCTTCTCTCTCTTTTTTCTCCCTCTCCTCGGCTTCGAATTTGGAATGTTGTTACATACTACATACGCTCTAGCTTGCTCTGATGATCATCGACCACCGGCTCCCGGCTCCGAGCTTATTTCTTCAGAATCGGTTGAAAGGCGGTCTTATCGGTCCGAGCTCATACGTGCTCCTGCGGCGCCACTAGTCGACTTGTAAGTAGTGGCTAGCTTTAGCTAGCACCACATCGTTCTTGCCACAGTTCGCATTCTGAGTCAGTACTCACCAAACAATCACATACGCGGGTACTAATACCAGTATGCTAGTCAAGGCTTACTTCAATGCACCATAACCCAACTAGAAGCTCTATGCTTTGACGTTCGCACCGACTCTGACTTCCAAATCCCGACTCTTTCTTGATTCGGACGACGACTTTACGAGTTGGTTCGCCTCACAAAATTAAGCATGCAAAAAGTGAAAGTGAACCACGACCATCAATAGCTCAGCACTCAACGTTATTTTCGGGTCGTCAGGCTCCATCGGACCAAGCTTCAAAATCAATCACAACCTGATATCTCGTTTGTTCCAAGGCTCATTTTTTCGCTATACCGTTCGCATATTGACTTTGACTCCCCGCTCCCCTCGCGATCGTTAGCTTCCGGGATTTCTCCTGCTTGCTAGCACTTCAACACCAAGATACTGCTTGGCATTGAATGTAGGTATATACTATTATTATACCTGCTACTTACATACTTGAGCGGGTAGTACAGGATACGCAATGATACTGATCCGCGTTCGCGTCAAACTTACGATGTCCATGAACTTTACTCAATTCAATCTACGAAGAGTCTTTAGTTGTTGGGAGATAAGCAAAGATAGTAACCGCTTTAGCTTGCCTGGGGCGAACTATAATACCGTTTTATAATACCAGAGATATTGTACTACGTCTGTATTCAATAGGTATTGTATTCGGAGAATTAACTATTCTTCCTACTCCGAAGAGATACATTCAGCGTGGCCGCCCTCAAAATTTTTCATCTTTGAAGCTAGACGTTAGTGCGGGGTAGTATGGCCGCTATCATACGTGCCTGACCGCGCATCGAAATTTACTGTAATAATCAGTCACTGCACGGTATTCCATATCGCCGTCGAATGAATACTCTCCAATCAACGATTGTCCCTGTACGTACACCTTACTTGACCTCCAGACACAAACAGTCAAAGTCAGCGTTATGTCGGCTTCTAGGTGAGGTACCAAAGTCATATTAGGAGTGATTTTTCTCCTGCAAACTACTTATTCGGTACCTTGTATTTGTGCAAGGACCCCAGAATTTAGTAAGTGTTCGTAAGTACTTATTCATGCTTGTACCTACAAATTGCACTGGGTCGTACCTTAGCAAGCAAGCATACATATTCATCAGTAGCAGTACTAAGCAATGTTCACCGAGCCCGAGAGCCTCAATTAATACTTCCACTCACTAACTCAGCCGGGAAGTAAAAAGCCCCTATCCTCCAGACAAACGCGTGACGTCACGCGTTAACTTCAGAACTTAATGCTGAAGTTGGAAAAGATACAGAAGATTATTCTACTCCAGCATCAGGATCTTCGGAGAATCGCCCGAGCTCCCCATATTACCCCTGTTTTAAGTTCTTACCAAGTTCTAAAACACGGGTTCACTGGCGTGATTCGTTAACGTCAACTCCCTGCATAATGATCCGTTTTGTTCTCCTCTGAACCTCAGCTTACTGAAGAACCAGATTGTGCTATACTCGACTTGTAGAAATCCGGCCAAGACTAATCCACCGGTCTATGGACTCTCAAGTTGGCTTCTCGGATTCCAGTTCACTTTAACAGTACGTACCCCAAATCCCAAATCCCGAGGCTGGTACCGGACCCGGGATTGTAGATGCTACTGTACTTTGATTTGAGAAATTCAGACCCAGCGGCATTGGACTAATTGGACATCGGATGCCTAATTGCTTGTGGGGCATCGTGGGTGTGTATACAGCGAGCGGGTCTCACTACCATTATCAGCTCACTATTCTTGTTATTACCCACTGGAACCGGTGTCTTCATTGCCATGGCATTGTTTTAAGCCTAGGCTTCGAAACATTGAGCTCCTAATTTTTTCGAGGCTTCTCAGCTTCTTATATTTTTATTCCCCTTCAATCAGAATTCAACACTGGGGCTCTCGGAACAAGTCGGGTGGATGGGTTGTGCAGGTGACAAGTCTGGGCCCGGCATTTCTGGTAGTCGAATGGTGGACGGTGAATGGTAGACTCGCATGTCTAAGTAAAGTACTTGATATCAGAAGGCTGACCGTGCCAGTGACAGCTCGGTGCAAGGGGTCTCAGTGAAGTTTTCGAATCCTTGAGATTCATTGAACACTGGGACGGGATTCAAGTACTTATGAATAACAAGTATAGAATTCTGATTCCAACGGTATATATAACAAAGCACGAGGCGAGTTGATTAACTTGACTTGAATTGGCATTGATTTCAACGTTGCTCGGTATAAAGGTCTACTTTAGGACAAGAAGTGAATATTACAATTCTTCTCGGTCAGGCTCGTGTTCAGACTGCTGGTCGGCGGCGTTGAACTTGTCGTCGGCAGCGGGTTAACATCTTTCTTTTGACTGAACCTTAGCCTACATTGATAGATATCTCTCGATCTCTCGAAGATATCGACTCATTTAAGCATGATAGCTCTTCTGCTATATATGCCATATTCGAAGTGGAGTACAACAGTAAATGTCAAGATTCTGACAGAAGTTAGATTATTCTATGAGACGTGCCACATCAAACCTGACTGCCAGCTAGTTGATTGATTGATCTGCGAAGGTAAATGTTATTTATGTTCGAAAAAATGTGTCTCATGAAAAACTTCGGGGAATGGTAGATATTCCAATGGAATTAGACAGCCTAAAAGATCCAAAATAATTAGTACTCCAAGGTCAACTTTGACTCGAATAAGATATTTTGGGGCGAACTCACCAGCGTGCCGAACAGTAATTTGTGGCAGCGAGCGCCTAGATAATACCTGCCTGCCTTGAAGCCATACTTATCCGCCATTATATCTTTGTACGTACAGTTAGTGAATGAGTTATGTAGGGTTTGGAGTTGCCGTCAATGTTTCTTTTAAAATGCTCCTCGAATGTATCCAGTAGCCAGCTCACATTTCTATCCGCGGGATCTGGCCACAAGCACGTTCCGTGCAATTGATGCTATGTATATCGAGTTTGACGTGAACAAAACGGCGACTTCAGATGGTTCGAGCCCACACGGGTATCGCATTGCTTGCCATGTTCGCAATATCCAGTCTTTTAATGTTGCCCTAAGAAAAGACGGAAGATGTTGATCGGCTTGTGCAGGCTGGACTTTTGAAAGCCGAGCTCAGACTCGGGGGTATCGGAATCGGTGTTGAATTGAGCAATCACTTTGGCACCCTGATCTGAAAGCAACAGTGTGATCTGTTGTAAGAGAGAAAAGCTGAAGTTGAGTCAGAGCATATACTTATTTAGGGTGATGGATCATTTGAGCTGATGCTTATGCTAATTTTGTGCTAACCTTTTGTCCGTTAAATCCGAAGGGACCTCAAAAATTTGAGTAGATGTCGCTCCTTGCCGTATGTAACCAAAAGAGCACTAGGGAGTGTTAGCAACACATCAAAAGTAATTTCTAGCGTTGCCGCGTCAGAAAGATAAGATAAGCGATTTTCGCAGAAACTTGAACCAATAGTTATACTCAGATTAAAAGGTAGCAGACGTTTTTCAACGTCCTCGGTGCCTTCGCTGAGCCTCACGACACCCTATGTTTGGTTCCGATCATCTTATGAGCAAGTACAATTGCTTTCAGATATGTTGAATCCTACAGTCCTGTGTGCAGAGATGTTGCAGGACATGTTCTGGCCAATTTTTCGCAGAAAGTGCACCATCTGACGCGTTGCTGATCCTCCATACTGCTCTCTCAGCGTGGTGCACTTCGAGTCTGTTTATACTTCGAGTACTCGAAATTTGGGGACGTCAGATCCAGTCGGGAACCCATTAAATAAATTCGAGTCCTACCTTCAAATTTTCAGTACTCTGTGAATTACTATTGCTTGGTATCCTAAATTTACAAGAGTTCACTGTGCTCAGGATAGGGAGCTGATTTCGAATGATAGCTATAACAATCGACATGGACAGCTGTCACACGCTCCGGGTACGATAGCGAGATTTAAATTTTTGTATAGATAGCTAGCAATATCTGTATTCGAGAGTCGTAGATTGATTTAGGAAAGACAGTTAGACACCGTGGTCGACCCAAATGATAATGATTAGACCTTACCTGCAAAATCACCATTGTTTCGACTTGCTGCTCCCCTCGTGCGTCTTGGCCCCATGCGAATCGGGTTGGGGCTGAGGCGAGGCATTCGACGATATAGGTTCGGATGTGCGGTCGACTGCTTGACTCCGTTCAGGCCTGTCAATGTCTTGATACATAAGAGGTTGGGGAGCACCTAGGTGGATATGATAGGTGCATCGATAGCGATTTTGGAAGCATTTTCACCACCAGGATCTTTTATGCTGTGGCGAGAGTTGGTGGGGATCGATTCGGTCCGGGTGACTGTTGTACTGGTAATCCTGGCGTTATTGAAAGTGCGGAGAACACCAGCTGCATTGGCTGCGGGCATGGGTGCGATGGATGGAGAATTCGAAGTTTCAGGATTGTGTCTGCGTAGTGGACATCATCTTTAGTGCTTGCGGAGACGACAGCAATGAGTAGAGGACGCACCATCTTTCCCTGAACGATTTTGGACTTTGATAGCGATTGGAATGCCGGCGGTGGAGACGGATGTACTAGTAGCAATTCGAAGGTGTCAATCCACCAAGAAAAAGTTGTTGGCAGAACGTCATGACCGGGTGCATGCCGTTCCAAAAGCGGATTCAATAGTCCGTCTTTAAGGTAGAGGTCATTTAGAATGTTGTGTGAATTTTCTACGCGGTGAAGTTGTTTTCACCTCGCTGACATATGCGCTGCTATACTTATGCTAACAAGCTCATCGAAATGGGTTAGTCAGGTTGGATATATAGTAAATTTTCAACCTCCGCATGAGTGGAGTACTTTCTGGGGTGACCTATCGATATGCAACTTGCTGTAAAATACAACAATTTCGAGGTTGTAAACCAATATTGTTCTGTGGAATCGTGTACGACCCCTAGTCGAATAAAGGAACGGGTTCTGGATGCGTTAGCCTTATTCTCTTCGTGGTCTCAAATTGACCTATGCAAGCAATAGTCTAGTCTCTCCATGGCAGATGATCTGCTTTCCGAGCATATGCTTGACGATCTTTTACATCTGGAATTAGCGATTTCAAGAACCGTACTACAGTGTTCTACTACGACACATATCCTGTTCTTGTACCTCATTATGCAGTTGAGGTGGAGAAAGTTTAGAGAGTAGACGACAGCTACTTGCAAAATTCTAGAGACAAAACGGCTTCGAAATACTCGCGAGCTAGCGCTCTGGAATCTGTGTTTGTTGTTGTGAGTGGGCTAGCGTTCGGAAATACCGCTGTCATATACTAGCGGGAGCACGAAGGATGCTGGACCCTGGGAAAGTCTCCGGGTGTTGCCGGTTACCATTTGTGGTGGCAGCGCACTGTCAAGCGTCCATCCGCTGCGTGTGCAATCGTGCCCTCGAAAGTTTGTAGGACTTCAATATGTATATTATTTATACAATAATATAGTAAACTCAGAGCACATGATAAGTATGGAATAGTGTTTGGGAAGGCGGGGACAAGTGAAAGGTGAGCGGGGATGTCGGAACGATGTGGGAGGTAAGAATTCTCGCGTTTGCGAAGACGACATCAATGAGTAGGGGACGCACCATTATTCCCTGAACGATTTCGAACTTCCATCGCGATTGGAATACCGGTAGTGGAGGAGACAGATGTACTAGTAGCAGTCGGCGAGGAGGTCGAGGACATCTTGGCGGAAGTGCGTATTCGACAACAAGAGACAAGAGAACGGGAAGAACACGTGTTGGGGGACTCAGTGCAGACTAGCAATCTTAGGAAAACGGAGGGAGGGGCTGTTCGAGGGCGCCAATCTATCAAGGAAAGCTATTGACAGAACATCATGACCGAGTATGCCGTTCCAAAAGCGGATTCGATAATTGCTCGTTAAATATGAACGCGTCTTGAGGAGTAGAAATCGAGATAGTTGGTGCTGTACGATAGACCTGTCGATATAGCACCCATATAATGTCAAAGAAGAAGACGTCGCCATTAGTGAAATTTTTGGAGTGTGGGTTGAAATACCGATATAGAAGTGGAGGACCTGAAGAGTAGAGTGTGTGAATTTCTCAGGCTACGCGTCGAAGTTGTCTTCTTCGCACTACACATCTCCTCGCTAACATATACGCTACGCACTAACAGGCTCACGAGCTCCGTTATGTGTTTGTGGAAGTTGAAAGGCATGATTGGTTAACAAAATGGTTATGACTGTCGCGAGATACGGGAAATGGTGAGTTTACTACGAGGGATATTTACTAACTCTATTCTTTCCAGGTGGTGCGAAATACAACAATTTACAAGTTAGCGAACCAATATCGCTCCGTGGGTGCCCCTAGCCAAATGAAGGAATAGGCTCCAGGTGCGTCGGCTTTGTTCTCTTCGTGGTCTCAATTTGACCTGTGTATGCATGCAGGCAATACTCTCCATGGCAGATGATTTATCTTCCGAGAACATGCTTGACGATCTTCTCGCGACTAAAAGCAACGATTTCACCAATCGCACCACAGCGTACCACGCTACATACCCTTTTCTCCTCACTACGCGGCAGCGAGGTAGACTTCAAGTTTTGCCAATAGCGAGCTCAAGTTGGGAAACAAGTGGTACGCCTCTCCTGCAAGAACTCCGGACTCAAGGTTCCTTCTTTCGTCACCGCAGATGAAAAGGGAGAGACGTAGGGATGAGCTTCTGCACATTTGTTGCCGAGAACCAAAAAACGATGTGGATATCCGACGCCGAATCTGCGCAGATTGGAAGGATGCTTCGGTAAGTCGTCCCCTCTCTGTTCTTCCTAGAGCTGAATGTATAATAGTTTAGTCAAGCAGGACACAGCGTGGCGAATTCACTTTCTGTACTGCTATCATTTCATTCCTTGAGCGAGCCATTTCAGTTCTATAGTACAACCGCTTAGCTTGTCTTTCCTTTTGTTCCGTTACCCCAAGGTGCGAGTCAAAGACCAAAAAGAGCTTGAGGAAGCTACTGGAAGGTCTGAGTTGGAACATCCGCCATATCTTCGAACCATCGTTAAAGAAGTCGGTTGCTTTACTCTCCTTCTCGTGACACACTAACCGTCTCATGCAGGCCTGTTGCTACATTTGGAGTACCGCATTCTACCCGCGAGGTCAAAAACTCTGCAGGTATGAGATACAAGCTGACGTTCGCCTTAGTGCAAGGCCGATACTTGGTGAGATTCTCCGTTTTGCTGCTGATTTTTTTTGTTAAATTTCAAATGCCTCTTCTCTGCAAATCACATCACAGACGTATCCCGTACGAAATATGAAACAATTGAAGGACCTTTTTGATAAAGGACACGCTAGTTATGTTCATGGCTTTGATCAGAATTTCGTTTTCCACTCTCGCAGTCGTGTATCCTATCCCAAAATGTCTGTAGGCTTGGGACGTCATCTTGCAAATGACTCACTGTTGCGTTCTCAGTGATGTTGTGATCCATGAGGAGAAGGACGAGAAGAATCACCGATGTTCTACCGGATATTAACGGCGTACATATGGCAGATTCCGGGAGACACAGGTAATCTCCAATCAATCTTTCTTCAGCCTCGAGAACTAATTTGGCCTGTTGAACACCGTCTTCAGAATCTTTGACCCGTCAAGCTAAAACTGATTCTTTAAAGCGTGGAGCATAATGAAACTACGAGTGTGCTGAGAATGAGAACAGAGTAGTAATTTACTCATATACACCGCCAACATATCAGAACAAAGAAGGTCATTGCATTTGCTTCCATAGTGGTTGTCGCGACGCGGGGATCATTTTCTTGTATCAACACGATGCTTCTGGTCATTTCTCGCGTGTTCTTTCGAATTCTGCTACCTTCTCCACTCATGATACCTTGTAAACCCCAGTATGCCTCATGATAAGTCCTGTGTGTTTCTCGTGGAAAGGACTTGTGACATCGGACGCGTGACATCACGTTCCGGGCCCTTTAAAAGGGGCGACACGATTACAAGGATGTATTTTGTGACTCGTTCCTACACCACCAACTGCCTTACCAATGAGCGAATACTGTGGTCGCTGCGACCGCTGGTTTCCTCACTGGCGTGCTCTCCAACAACATGAGGAAAACTCTTCTTTCCATAACATCTGCGACGACTGTGGCATCGACTTTGCCACCTGGACTGGGCTTAAGGAACACTGGGTCCAAAGTCCTCGACACTTTTACTGCCAGTACTGTAATGAACTCTTCAGTAGCTTCGGTTGGTTAGAGAACCACTACGAAGAAGAACACTCCTACTGTCGCAAGTGTCAGAAGGTCTTTAAGAACGAGACGGGCCTTCACCAACACCTTCGTCAGTCCGAGAATCACCATTACTGCGCTGGTTGCAAGAGGGATTTCCAATCTGCTAGTAACCTAAACAGTGTATGTGACCTTTCCTATCTATAACCCGCTTCTATGCTGACATGTATCTCTTATCTAGCATCTCAACTCATCGGTCCACCAAGCTCGCACTGTCTCCTGCCCTTTCAGAGGCTGCGGACAAATGTTCATCACTCGTTCCCACCTCGTTCTTCACCTCGAATCGGGAAAATGTTCCTCTGGCGTCGACCGCGCTACCGTCAACCGCTTCGTCCGCCAGTACGACAAGAATAATATCATCACCGATCCTTCTCGTCTCCTCACTGGTCCCAATAGTGACCCGTACTCTGACACGCGATACAGTGCCACCGCACAATCCTGGAATGGCCGAGCGTACGAGTGCTATCTCTGTCATAAAGAACATCCTACTCTTGCTGGCCTCAATCAACACTTGGCCAGTCCGAGACATCAGGATAAGATTTATCTCTGTCCGTTGAGCACTTGCAGGCAGAGGTTCCCGACGTTGAGTGGGTTGTGCCAGCATATTGAGAGTCAGAAATGTGGGGTTGCCAAGTTTAGGGCCGTGCAGAATGCGTTGGATGATGTTATGGGGAGGATGAGGTTGCTTACTGTTTGATTGAAGAGGGAAGGGAGAAAGTTTTTGCAACTCATTATCGTTCTTGGTTCGTTGTAAATTGATCTTTGTCGTCGTGTTTAGGGGTGTTGACGTGGTTTATTTTCAGACTCTGTACATTTATTCGCACTCAATATAAGTATATCAATGTTCATACCGTATTCTGTTGCTCCAGCGATAAACACCATTGGTGCATTTGGCCATTTGATACCCTCCGTAAGTCCACTGGTGTATGTTACGTGATTTGCGACTGATCGTAGTCCATCGCAGCTTGCATTCGACAACCGAGTCGACCGTTTGGTAACATAGACATTCTTCTCGCAAAATCGCCGCTGGCCTCGTCATGATATATATAATTTTGTATGGCCTCCAATTTGTAGATATCGATAGTCATACCATTTTACTTCTAGATAATACCGGCAACAACTCTATCATCTTTTCGGTGTATTTGTCGCCGTAGATGACCTCTTCGACGGACTTGGAAATTGGGGAGACAGTTAGTTTTGGGACGTTCCCGTCACACAATGAAAGTTCAGTGTGAAAGCTGCTCCCGATACTATGCTTTTGGAATTATCCTTCATGAGGTTGCGTGATTGAATGAGACACAGTGAATGTCTATCATGATGCTAGTCTAAGTGAATTGCATACGGAAGATGCATTAATCAAAGAGAGGAAGGCTTTGCCAAAGTTTGCATAGGGTTGACGTCGCTAATTTTCGTCCTGTTTCATTCTACCTCAAGGTGTAAATGCTACCCTGCTGCACCCTCTGGGACAATGCCTGTCAAACCTTTTCCTTCATTTATCAAAATCGTCCATCCGTAGTTCGAGTTCCTGGCTTCCTCTATGTTGAGTTCGATACGATCGGAGCTCAGGGGATCCACGTACCACATCTGAGCGTTCGGGGACAGCTGGATGCCGATCACTCGAGTGCCGTTTGGATCAATCCACTTTATGATTGGTCACAGGTCGGTCTTCATTCCGCATCCTAAACGTTTTACTTTCTAAATGACTCATGGTACATGATTGCGATGAATTCACGAGGATGGGAACGGGGAAAACCGAGAATGCCTAAAGATGTAGTCGATTTTTCATGGTGTGTCCAGAGACGTATTAGAGTCTACGGATTCTGAAGTGCGTTTTATCGCACAACTCGGAGCTACCGTTGGGTATTTTTACACATTTCTATTAGCCAAGCTTGGAATGGCAATCTATCGAGAGAGAATGCGGGATGTTTTGATGAGATACCGTCTGATCTTCAATTGTGTGCATGCAAATCAGTATAATTCGGTGAGGCCGGGTAGAAAAGGGAAAGGGCGCGTTGACGTGAATGGAAGAGAGACATGGATAACATATTGACACTGCGTTGAAACCAGATATTCGAACTGATAGACAGATAAAACCTTGATAGAGAAAATAGAAGTAACGTGCAAATTGTGGCGCCGTACGACTCGGGATATATGTGAAGGTCCTTCGAAAATCAAAAGAAAAGAGCCAATCCCCCTGCTTCTAAACATTTACGGAACGTAGCGCTTCTGGAACCCCAGACACAAGCATTGTTATTAGCATCTTTCATGAAGTTGCAAAACAGAGTTAGATACGACAAATGCTAGATTAGATGAATACTTACCTGCAAAATTGCCAACGCGCCTACGTGGTCTCTTCCTTTTGGTGGGTCGTGGTGGGGTTGCACGGGCTTCCCGAAGCGACACCCGCTCCGAGTCAGGTTGAGGACTATCAACATCGGCATGAACCATCCGCTGGAAGCAATCAGGACAGCAGCGAATAGTAGCGGGCCCAACAATGCTGATGTTGTAGGTGTTATACACATTGCCGCCGACATTATTTAGCACGGAGTGGTCAATGTTGTGATGGCTGGAATTATTGAACATGTCGATATTGCATCTGGATAGCTGACAGTAGCAGTGAAGAAAGTGGCCCTGTCGACTGCGCGCACCGAACAAGAATTTACAGAAGATTCAGAAGGAGGTAAGCATCGACGACTAAGATTCAACATAGCAGAAGAGTACACTCACCTAGATGTGTTAGGTTATTTGGGCTTGATGGTGGTCAGCAGTGTCACCGCAGCTGGCGGAAGGGTTGTGGTGTCTGGGTGATTCGCGCGCAGACTACAGTCAGAAGATAAGCATGGGTATTGGCCAACCAGGGTACGGTACCATACAAGCTGGATTCCGGAACTATAGAAGTTGTGCCAGAATAAACTTTTATATTGTTGCCCCCGACAACTCGAAATGGAGAAATGTCATTTCCCAATACAGATCCTAGCGAGCCAACGACTTGTACTTGGACGTCTGGAATGATTGCCAAATGAAAGTGGGTTTCGGACAGACAAAGGTTGCAGTGGAAAGTCCTTGAAACAATTTTGGAATGTAGGTTTCGGCATCGGGATGGAGGTACTAGTAGACAGTCTCCGAGAACATGAAATGTGTCAAGAAGTGGTTCCGAGGTGTAAGGACTCGGAGAGTCGAATTGAAAGGATTTTCAAGTTTGATTAGAGGTGATTTATTCGCTTAAGGATTTCTCATAACCGAGACTGAACCGAGCATTATTAGGAAAAAACGTAGCCAGGCGACGCCAGCTCATCCAGTTAGCTTCCCAGTATAGACCTCGAATAAGTGCGCGCCGTCGCTGAGAATTACCATGGTCATTGTTGCTGGGCATGGTGTGAGGCAGTTATCAGATGCGATGGTGTTCTACTAGTACACCGGGCCGTCATACGAAACTCAGACTTACGCGGGAGGACTCAAATATATGCAAAAAGGTGTTGCTAAACACCTCTATTTATGCCAATCTTACGATATGCAGATTAGTCGCTTGAGGTCAGTTCGTAAGGCATTGAGACTGCCATGCTGAGTATCGAATTGGGATCCGAACATTCAGACAAAAATTACCGACGAAAAGTGTCACCCAAGTTCAGAGTCAATCGTCACGGCCGCTGATTTTTATGTGACGCTGTGGCACAGCCTCTACTTCAGATGAAGAACTTGAAAAGCTGTTGGAAGGTCGATGATTCGCCCATGCAAATTTCAAGCATCGGTACCGCAAACCTCAAGCTGCCCCGTTCATGGCGGTACACCAAGTGCTCCTACGATAACCCACCAACTGCCCAAGCTCGCGTTGTCCACCAAACTCTTTCCTTCATTTATCAAAACATTTTTTTCAGTTCGAAATGGCCAGGGTTGAAGTTAGGGTCAACGTCAACACCACTAGACTCTAGGATTCATGTCTGGGTCCACGTTGAAGAGTCCCTCGGACGATGGGCATATGTCCGTTTTATGTTCTTGCAGAGTACGGTATGAGGCGTCACCTTCTAAATGACTTGATTCATCGCAATCCCGATGGAATTGTGGTCCACGAGGATAGAAGCGGAGAAAAGCGAGTGCCCAAAGATGTAGTTGATGTTTCCATAGTGTGAGTCAAAGTCGATGTCTTATTCAGTCTCATAGACCTGCTTCTAGATGATCTCGGCCCCGATTCTCAGAGGTGGAGATGATACTCTGAACCGCCGATGCGGAAAAATGAAGACAAGGACAAAAATAACAATGTACACACTCGTGTCAGCATATCTAAGAGATGCCACCGCAGGCACCACTTTCGTATCAAGTATTCGTGGTGTTCTCCTGTTCGTTGGATCCCCTCAAGTTGGATAGCCTACTGTCGAAAGAAACCTGCTCCGTGACCTGTGACCCTGTCACGCTAAATAGAATGCTAGTCCTGATCCTTCTCCAAAGCTCAAGGTTCCGGCTCGTAGTAAACGCTTGTAGTTCCACAAACACTATCCGGGATTACTAGCGTCCTCTTTTTTTTTTGCTCTCTGTATTGACAGCTTTGGAATAAAGACATATATTGAACTTAGTAGAATCCGCGGACACTTCGGTCGGTTGGTTCTGGGATCCTTTGCTTTGATCTTCAGGCTAATGTCTCGCAACGAAGTAGGGCGCTATTCGCCACTATTTTGACATCAGATAAAGCCTCAGAATATGAAAAGTCATCGACGTCGAGGATGCAGACTCCGGCAGAAACTTCAAAGCTACCAGTACCCCGTTCTCACTGTTACACCAAGTGTTTGCGCATGGACATTCATAAAACAGAGGCCCATGACTCGAGTTCCTTTTGGATTAGTCTATATTGAAGGATACTTGCGGCAAAGGGTTGAATCTGGTCATAGGTCCATTTTTGAAGTTCTCGCAGGCATGCAGCATTCTAAACGTTCTGCAGAAAATGTACGGGACGTCACCTTCCAAATGACTCACCTTTCATCGCAATCCCGATAATACTATGTTTGGTCGAAGATCCAAAGATGGAGAAGATCGAAAACGTCCAAAGATTTCACAGGTGAGTCAAAGTCGATGTTCTATTCAGTCTCGGGGAACTCTAATTCGACCTGCTCCTAGGATATTCTCAGCCGCCTACACAATGTAATTTCCAGAGGCGGAGATAATGCCCTTCACCGGGGGTGCAAGAACAACATGTGTGAGACAGCAGATAGACAAGAACAGTGTTAAAAATGTATACATGTAACCGACATAACAAAAGGGATCGGTATCTGCTTCTTGGAGACTTTAATGCGGCGCGGGCTCCACCTTCTCGTATCAAGATGTGTCCGTGTAAACCTCGAGATTGGGTGCATGACGCCACATTCCAGACCTCTTAAAAGACGTGACATGCTTGTTCTAACCAACACCAATGACTGAATACTGCGAACGTTGCGAACGCCCGTTTCCTCACAGGCGCGCCCTCCAACAACACCTAGAAGACTCTCCTCACCACAACATCTGTGATGATTGTGAGTGGGACTTCACCACCTGGACCGGGCTCAAAGAGCATTGGGTTCAAAGTCCCCATCATTTTTATTGCCAACGCTGCGACGAACACTTCGCCGACCAGGAAGAGCTGGAGGAGCATTTCGAAGAAGAACATTGGTACTGTAGAAAGTGCCGAAAGGTCCTTACGAATGAAATGGGTCTTTATCAGCATCGCCGGCAGTCTCTCAATCATCGTTACTGTGCAGATTGTGATAGATATTTCGAAGCTCCTGGGGATCTTGACAACGTAGGTGCTTTCTCCTGCTTTTCCTAACTACATTTATTGACCATTATCTAGCATCTCAACTCTCCGAGACATCAACCCAACCGTCGAGTGGCTTCTTATGCTCACACGACTGGCGTTGCGATTGCTACCTGGTAGAGGATGGGATTGTTAGCTGTTTGATGGAGATTTCTTCATGTTTGGTCTGACTTGAATTGATCTAATAGGACCTGGAGGTCTTGACGCGATTTTTCTCCAGATCCATAATTTATGTACATAGTCCCATTCAATGCTCATGTTATTGATAATAGGCTCCCATTGGTTAACTACCATGCCAACTGATATTTTGCAAACCCTTTAAGCCATATCATCCAACTGTTCATCAACATACACTTTATACACCCTTGTTTTGAGTCTATAGATACTGATAACCATACAATACACCAAGCTTTGCTTCTTGGCAACATCATTCAATTTGGGTATAGCGGCAGTCTAAAAGGCGGCTGCTGCTGCTGCGGCAGCGGCAGCAGCACCCCCGTCGTCTCCAGCGTCTCCACCAGAAGCCGCAACAGTAGAAGACTCGGTAACGCCATCAGTGTGTTTACCACCATCGTCGGTGTTTCCTTCGGCAGATACAGAAACCAGGGAAGCTGCAGCGGTGACGAGTTGCTGATAGAATAGAAAAACGGTATTTAGCCAAAAGGATGGCGAAGAAAGATGACGGGGACATACCTGAAGGGGACCAGGATTAGCGGACTTGCATTCGTCAATCTTCTTTCCCTTGTGGAAGAGGATAAAGGTAGGGATCTAGAGACGAGTTAGCGACCGCCATCACTCGTAAAGACGCAGTCCAGATGCGTACGGCAGTAATCCCACACTCCTGAGCGACATCACCCAATTCGTCGGTGTTGACCTTGTAAAACCCGACTCCATGAGTAGACCCAGCGAGCTTTTCGAAAACGGGAGCAATCATCTTGCAGGGCTGACACCAATCGGCAAAAAAGTCGAAAACTACTGGTGTGTCACCCTTGGTCTGAGAGAAAGACGCGAGAAATGGGTGTTTGCTGTCAGTTTACACGTCTACCAAAAAGCTGTAGAGGTTTGGACGCCCAGGCGTCCTGGTTTATTGCGAACCTCAACTTACGAGTTCATTGAAATGACTGAGGGAGGTGACTGGAGTAACGCCGCCCATTTTCGTTCGTTCTGGATTCTAGTGGTGAGTAGGACGACGGGGAGAAATATCGAGAGGATGGGAATCAAATGATGGATACGCTTTCATGTAGTTTGATCTTTTAAAGGCGCTATACGCTCACGTGCTGGACTGACGAAGATGGATAGATAGCTGTGTGGACCGGCGCAAGCACGAGAATAGGGACATCACAAAGTGAATAGACGTGAACACGTCCAAGAGTAAACGGTCATGGGCACGGTCATACCCAACGTACATTGGCATAAGAATACAACACGTTTTATACTTGTCTTTAAAGTCTATCTGTCGTACCCCTGCGATTTGCAGAGTATCGAGACTCTACTGCAAAGAGGTGGCGGTAGCGATGAGTTTCTGTTGGAAAAAGTATACAGTCAGAGATGAAAGGATAGTAAACGTAGCATGAAAGACACACCTGAAGGCCAGGGGGGTTAGCACCTTTGAACTCATCGATCTTGTTTCCCTTGTGGAAGAGTATAAAAGTAGGCATCTACCCAGGATGGAAAAAGGCAATCAATAAAGAGTTTCTGCATATAGAACAGGACGCACTGCAGTGATCCCACACTCCTGAGCAATATCACCCTGCTCATCAACATCCACTTTGTAAAAACCGACACCCGGAGTACTTTCAGCGAGCTTTTCGAAGACGGGCGAGATCATCTTGCACGGCCCGCACCATACCGCCCAATAGTCGAAAATTACTGGTGTGTCTCCGTTAATCTAACCCATCCAAGGACGATGGTCAGTGTGCGGATACAAGAAAACTTGTCAAGTCAGAAAAAGTTTCTGTCCTACTCACGAGTTCCTTGAATTGATCGAGAGAAGTAACAGCAGTTACAGTCATCGTTATCGTAGTTTTGATGTAAAGATTTGAAGGAGATGCTGGTATGGATCAGAAGATAATCTGCTTTGCGTTTTAAAGACCTGGATTTGTGAGCAAAAAGGAAGTCACGTGGCTAGATGACGAATATTTCGCTCATCAAAAAGGTCGGTGGCTGACGAGAGCTACGGAGAATGATTATAGAGCCCGAATTCGACTTGAGGGGATTGGGAAGCATACTGGAAGTAAGGGAGCTCGCTGTACAAATTTTGAAGTTGAAGTACGAGACCAACTTGAAGTTTAATTAGTAAGCACGTGGATCGTCACGTTTGCTGCCAAAAAATTTCTCGAGGTTCTCTCCAACCATGCATTTAATGTACACACTGGATGAGAATGGTAACAGGGTCTACACTCTCAAAGTGCGTCACAGTGCTCTTGTATCCTCCTTTTTTAACTGACACCCATGCAGAAAGTAACAAACGCCGGAAAAATAACAAAATCAGCACATCCTGGTGAATATTATCCTTTCCTCTTGTTTGACCTTTTCTGACCCATGAGTAGCACGGTTCTCACCGGACGACAAATTCTCGAGACACCGTGTTACAATCAAAAAGCGATATGGAGTCCTTTTGACCCAATTGCCCGCAAAACCGATGTGAAGAGCATCCTAGTTTTCCAGTGGGAGTTGGTCTTTCTATCGGAGGCTTCTTTGACAATGGACCGCGGCGGATATGCATACGAATTTGGTTGAGCGGTTGGGAAGTCTTGCGACGCGTAGAAGATGTGATGCGTGCAGAGAGAAGCGGTCCCGTTGTATCGGCCAGACAAATCAATACGGACATTGTTGTACGTTTTTTGGTCTTTTCCGTAAAATCGCACCTTTGCTGCTTTTACGACTCTATTTCCGCATCTCTTCTTTTCTCGTACCGTGTGCCAGGCTCTTATCTGCACTCGCTCGCCGCGGCCCTATGTTCACTTCTCCCTGATAGTCAAAGCCAGAGAAGAACATTGGTCGGCTGATGTAAAGTTCCTTGAGCAATTAGCTTGAGACCGTGCCTTGACTAGTCTATCCATGGTGTCCCTGTTATGACGACCTTCAGACGTCTCTGATTCTGATGGTTTTTCATATCTTTCTGGAGCGTCATTCTCGTCATTGTTCTGTTCTCTCCATCGTGAAGTCATGTATGAGAATAAATATACGTACCGGATTGCACGTTCGCAGTGAGCGCCTCTTTTGGCAGATCGCATTTCCTTTTTCGTAATTACATCCACCTGGTAACCTCGAGGCTCGGACTTCTTCTACCAACGTCCTGATATCGTCTTATGTGTCTGCAGAAGGAATTCCTCTCTTACTTTGCATGTTTACTCGGACCGTGACCGGTCTACATTGTAGACTAGCAAGCACCGCAAAACCGTAAACGTGGCATGTCGGAATGGCACTGCGCATAGTAGGAAGCGGAACGTTTCTATTATGGATCCTATGCGTTGACCCCGAACGTGGGCCTCCTTTTGTCCTCGTTTCAGCGTCTCCAAGAAGCCAAATACCTCGGAGTGCCAATGATGGGCTGATTCGATACAGACCCTAATCCAAATTCGTCATGATCGGTTGGACTGACCCGACTCCAGTCAATCAAGTCAAGTCATCACACTGGTCTGGGCTTATCTTATCTGCTCCTGCTTAAGTACAAAGCGAGCCTGCTAACCTTTCTGACTCTTACCACCACTATCAACCGCACCACTACAACTGTTACTATCTGCTCATTATGCATTTGACGACCTTCACCTCCTTCACCTCCAAGCAAACCTCTTCCACTCCAGCCTTGGAAACGACCCCTGACCACGTCGAGTCATCCGTATCCGTGACGGTACCCTCTCCAGTAGACGACTCTGCCACCAACACGGATAACGACCCCTCCTCTCCCGTTGACTTTGACGAACCCCAGTCCCTTTCACAGACCTTTTATCCTTCCCTCAAGGACCAACGTGCATTCGAGCATGACCGGCAACGCTCCAAGAAGGCGGCAGACTTGGCCAAGGCCAAGGCGCGGAAGGGACAGTGGTCCTTGCTGACATATGACTCGAAGAGGGCCTTTTCGAGATCTCCTACGAGGACACCGGAGAAATCAAAGAGGTTCAAACCGGAAGAGGTCGAGGCGCTGGAGACGGCTACTACAGGCAATGTCCGTGGCGATGTCACAGCACGCCGGGACCGGCCTACGTCGACTGGTGATACCAAGTCCGAGGTCAAGCTGGCGGATCTGATTTCGTCTGGGAGTGTCAGGAAACCCAGGGCGAGGAAAGGAAAGGGTATGTCCTATCTATGTGTTTCTCCGAGTTATCGTCCAATGTCTAACTAGCTTTCCTTATCTCAGACTCGGAATATGAAGTCGTTCCTCACGTCCGCTCCGTGATTGTTCTCGACGATGTCGTTACGCACGACGTGTCCTTTGACGAACCCTGGGAGCACATTGATCACAGTGACAGTGACGACTCTGACTCTGCCGCCCGCAAGGGATCCAAGAAGACTTATGCCGACATTCTTTCGGTCGCCAAATAATCGCATTCACCGGTACTATAATCGACATTAATGATATGCATACCCCGAAACGCAACATAACCAATCATGACAATGTTTTAAATACCTTACGATTCCACATAACTATATCGACACTCGTTACGCGTTACCCCTAGAGATGTTAACAAATCATAAATGACACTGCTGCCTGCTCAATCCCCGTTATTCTTGTACTATAGTGCTATACTTATCGCCTTTTATTCGCATCATGGCTCTTCGTTTACCTGGATCACCTACTCGGGCTAGGGTCGATGGATTTTTTGGTCGTGGTCTTAGCTTTTACCTGTGTATGCTTACCTTGGTCATTCTTTTGGATTATAGTTAGACAGAAACCATTACTTGGATGGACGTTGTATATACTTGATTAGGATTAGGAGGATGTACTATGACATGCGTATGTGAATAGGGGCTTTATGATTGATCTTGTCATTGACGTGACCCTTGATGGATATATGCCCTTGAACGTTTGTGGCTACTAGACCATTCTTGTGGCGTATCACATTCAGCGGTTTCCGGAAGAAGCCTACGGGAGTCGACTGTTAGACTGTTATATGGGTCACATGCGCATTTCAAGTTTGTTCTTCAACTTTCACTAGAATGCCCGATACGCTAAAGATTCAGAATGCGTCTTTATAGACTCTGGTGTGCTACGATCTTCAAGGTTTATATAGATACGCTCTAGTCGCCCGCTTTCTTCGAGCGATTCCAAATATAACGCAATCTGACGCAAACAGTTACATAGCTCAAAGCTCTCAGCTCTGACTAAAGTGTAACCCTGGACCACCGAATGACTTGGACAGCCTTCCGGACCATAGCAACCTTGCAGGACGATATATGTCAGCGTAGGCTACGCCAACTCGGCAGCAACAGGAATTGCGTTCAAATTCGCAAGATTCGCATCAACTATAGAATTTCTATCCTTCTCAATCCTTCGCATCTCTCAGCTGCAAGACCTCATCAAGGATTTTGACCCGAGCATCCGAGAACCTGCTATTAACCTGTTTCCAAAAGTAAGAGTCGTTGACATTTTGAAACAAGCCATCTTTGAGCTCAGGATTAGCATCAAAGAATGCCGGATGAGCATCCAGTAACGCCTTTCCTAATCGGTTGAACGAAGTAAAGTGATGCTCTTCGTAATCCGGCTCGACTGTAACATCCAAAAGTCCCTGGAGGCAGTAGGCTAAATCCTGTGGTCTAGTTGTGCTTCTCTTTATAGACCAGGACATTCGAGTCAACACGTCAATATCTTGTATGGAGCATTCACCCGAAATCACGTCAGGAGGAATGGTAGTTGTGTGATATATTCTATCTCGCAACTCGTGTTTATCCCCAATGCGCTCCCAGTGCTTGTTGAAAAAGACTACGTTTCGAGGCGCAAGAAGTTCCTGTAATGTCCACCCTCGCTGGAACCATTCACTCCCCGACTGCTTTCCAAATTCCCAAAACATATCAAGTTTATCCTCGACGTCCGCCAGATACACGTAGCAGATCTGCGCATTCTGATAGTATGCATACATGGAAGTGACATTCTTGTTGACGTCGGCATGGTTCCCCTGCTCGATGCAACATGTATCAACCCAGAGATAGTGAATGCCATCAAGACGAGCTTGTCTACAGGCACCTAGTATTTTCTTGTAACCCGACTTGTCCATGAGTTCTGTTGGAACTTCGGACAATCTCCCTGAAACTTCTCGAATATTGATATCGTTCTGAGTAATTTCAGTAACTTCAGAGTTCCACTGGAATGACAAGGGCTCATAAGCGAAGAAATCCTTATAGCTGATTTCCTCGTCCAAATTCCATCGGTGGGAAAGAATAGCGTATTGAGTATGGTCTGGTTCACGTTTGACCAGTCTGACCTGCGGTGTGAGGATGAAGCAACTGGGATAAGTGTCCGTGGATCCCATAAAACAGGAGACCCTGGGTTTCTTTCCGTCGCGGAAGGGAAATGGAAGAATAAGATAGAACGCAGTGGAGGGGTGATTGAAAACAAGGGCTAGAGTGTTTTGTGACTAATGGCCTCGGGTATCCCAAAGCTTTCTTACTGATGACGCCCAAGATTCGAGCTCGGCACCTTTTCCACCTCTTGCCTGCGAAGTATGCGGCGCCTATCATAGTATGACAGGTAACGCAACAGTGTCGAGGAGCAGGTCTCCGTCGTTGCGCCTGCAGCAGATGCCAAAAATCCGTAAACAAGGGGTCCGTTGACCTTTGATCCTGAGCTCGAGTAATGGAGTGGTGACAAAAACGCGTCCTAAGCAATTGCGTTACAAAAGAGAAAGTGAACTCATCGCGTCGTATGCAATTTTGAGGGAGAAAAGTAGAGATGGAACGACTTGCTAGAGCGTCCTGTAAGTCGCGCAGATTCGAGTAAGTTTCTCGGCTCTCAGCAACAGATACACACTCGCAAGAAGACGTGCCATTCGCTTTTTCGATAACTTTTTGAGCTTGCTTTCAAATCACGCCGTTGAAGTCATCTTATGCCTCCCTCTCCACCATGTATAAAACCCAAAATGACAAGATATGCACCGAGGTCTGCAGTTGGCGAGATCGTTGGTATTGGCTGTACAAGAATCATTATACTAAGAAGGAAACGGGGAAAATATTACTCTGCAGGCATTCGTGAACTCACCATTTCCCATATCTCGCGATACTCATAATTCTGCAGACCAAACATCCCCTTCGACGTTTGCAAAGTCATAATTTCGAGCTTGCCTGCAACGTAGCGAGCATGTCGATGATATCACAAGACGGCAGGTCCTGAAATTTTATCCTAGACCTGAAGTACTCGTCCATACAGAGTGAGAAGCTGAATGGGTAAGGTAGCGTTCTAATTACCTTCGAGAGCAGGGAGCTGATATGATTGGAAGAGGACAAACAACTTTACGCGTCCAAAATTCAAATTCAAATTTCACACATTCTGTTAGTCTCGAGAACCAGACTGACGATACCAAGACAGTCGTTGGTATGTAACATTCTGTATGGATCCAGGCCTATCCAGGTGGGACTAAGCCATGATGCAGGAGTGATTGTGGACGAGCTGTATGTAAAGAAATTTACGGCGCTGACCTGCACAGCGAGAACCAGGGCAATCTACAGCTTTCAATGCGCGCTTGTAGAAACCGACTAGTCAACGTACGCGGTCAAGACATGTGATTTGTACGACGTATAAGATTCATCTTAGTCTTGAAAACCAGACTGACGTTATCTACTGAGTAGATGTAGATAAGTAGATTCATCTTGAAGTAAGCATTTGCAATAGCCTCCTCCTCCTCCTCCCTTCGATTATACACAAAATAAAGCTGAAAAAGGTACTAGGAAAAAAGAAAAAGTTTCAAAAAGTATGCCATATGTTCTTGTCAGAGATGAGTGCAACATGGAAGTACTGTAGATAACTGCGAGTATTAATACGAACGAAGTATAATGGTAAAACGTACTTTAGCGAACACCTGAATAGAGTGAAAACGACTGAGGTATGTGAAGATAGTAACCTAAAGTATAACCCGATCAAACAAGGGTTATGGGTACAAAGGTAAACCGTATCGTAGAAACACGAAACAAAGAGATATAATAGGAAACAAGCTTGAGAAATCACCTTGATATACTTAACAGTTCTAGCGGGAAAAAAAGTTTGCCAAAAGTACCGATGCTTTGCTGATGTACAATTCTCAGTCCTCTTTCGAATCCTTCACATCTCTCAATTGCAAGACCTCATCAAGGATTTTGACCCGAGTGACCGAGAACCTGCTGTTGGCCTGTTTCCAAAAGTAAGAGTCGTTGACTTTCTGAAACAAGCCATCTTTGAGCTCGGGATTAGCATCAAAGAATGCCGGATGGGCATCTAGCAATGTCTTTCCTAATCGGTTGAACGAAGTGAAGTGATGCTCTTCGTAATCCGGTTCGACTGTAACACCCAAAAGTCCCTGGAGACAATAGGCTAGATCCTGTGGTCTAGTTGTGGTCCTTTTTATAGACCAGGACATTCGAGTCATTACATCAATATCTCGAATAGAGCATTCGCCGGAAATCACATTGCGAGGAATGGTGGTTGTGTGATATATCCCATCCAGCAACTCGTGCTTATCCCCAATGCGCTCCCAGTATTTGTTGAAGAAGACTACGTTTCGAGGTGCAAGAAGTTCCTGTAATGTCCACCCACGCTGGAACCATTCACTCCCCAATTGCTTTCCAAATTCCCAAAACATACCAGATTTATCCTCAACGTCCGCCAGGTATACGTAGCAAACCTGTGCGTTCTGGTAGTATGCATACATGGAAGTGATGTTTTTCTTGACGTCGGCATGGTTCCCCTGCTCTATACAACACGTATCAACCCAAAGATACTTAATACCATCACGACGAGCTTGTTTACATGCACCAGATATCTTTAGGCCACCTGAATTGAGTTTTGTTCGGACTTTGGAGATTTCTCTTTGATACCAGGCCGGCTGAAGATCAGGCAACTTTAGAGAAGGACGTTGCAATAAGCTATACATGAAGAAATCTTCATTGTTGATTTCCTTTTCTAAAATCCATCGATGGGAAAGAATAGCATATGGAGGGAGGTGTTTGCGGCCAGGTGCAAGCTTGACCCGTCTGCGTTCTTTCACCTGGATGAGGCAGTTGGGGTAGATGTCTGAAGATGCCACGGGACGGGAGGACTCTGAGGCCATAGCGTAGGAGTGATTTTAAAGATTAGTTATAAAACAAGGGACAGGACGCTGAGCTGCACAGGGCGATCTACAGCTTCCGTGTACTTTTAGAAATCGGCTGGTCAGAAGGACAGCATAGATAGATACACAGCGTGGTCCCGTTGAGGAACTGTCTGTCTGCAGGTCATAAGATCCTGCATCAAATAACCAGGTGAATTTTGCGCATGCGCAAATTTAACGGGACACGCAAAATTATACGTGCTGCAAATAGCCATTTACAACCGGTACCGCCTTCCCGAGACCACTCCGAAATTAAAGTTCGAACGTCAGAAGCTTGGAGCATGAAGCCACGGCGGGCCTTTAACAAATTTAAGTAGACCCATGTGCTTGGCTTTGTGAGACGAAATCCCCAATTTTCTATATCAGTTAGGGAACACATCAAGAGAGGAGGAAAGCAGCAACCAGTTCACCAACAGGAGGATACGTGGGAGTTTGAGTGGGCAGACAACGCAAGATATTAGATAAATCTCGTGCCGTGACAAACACCAGCGAAGTTATAATTATCAAAGTGCTTCAGGCCTTGAAACCAAAAACTCGATGTCTGGTCCTTTTCAAAAGTCTAACAAAGGTCTCTTCGCCATCAACCGCCTTTCCGAGACCATTCCGAAAGCTCGAGTGGTCAGAATGACTAACAGTTACAGGGCGCAGTCACTGTCAGCGGTATCAGATTTGATTCTATATATATCAACGTATGCCGACTCAATGAGTCGGATTCCCGATGGGTCCACCACACCTTTCTAAAGCTGCTCTGCCTCGTCTTTTCAGGCCCAAAGAGTTGGCTCCCTTGCGCCATTTTCTTCCCAGATTTGGATGAACTAGTACATACTTTCTCTCTTATAACCTGTTCTCTTCAGATATCAATGCAGCCAAAAAGAGACTGCCCCAAGATTAAATACGATGAGGAACAAGTTATCTTACCCATACTAGTAGACCCAAGCTCCCCCGTCGACATCTCCTCTCCGCTCCTTCCACCTCACTATTTCTACCCGCCCTCGCCCTACCTTTCCTTCCTTTCTCAGCTCTACTACCGCAACCGCGGTCTCCTCCCCGGCAAATATAATGAATTACCTTATTCTTCCCTCTCCAAAGATGAACCGGCTCACTCATATGTCGCTCATCGCCTGGTCCACCAGGAAGAAGGCAAGCTAAAAGCTATAAAGAACTCAACATCCTCCACTCTTATGACATCCACAGACATTTGTCCCCGCCGGTTCATCGATACGCATACATTTCAACTCGTCGAATTTGGCGAGAACTCCGTTATTCCTCCCTACGCCATCCTCTCCCATACATGGACCAAGGGGGAGGAAATTGTTTATGAAGAATTCACTCATCCCCGAGGGGAAACGTTTTCGAAGCAGGGGTATAGGAAGATACTGGCTGCATGTCAACAAGCTCACCAGGACGGCATCCATTACATCTGGGTTGATACGTGCTGCATTGAACAGGGAAATCATGCCGATGTTGCTGTGAACATTATGTCGATGTACGCATACTACCAGAATGCGGAGGTTTGCTATGCATACTTGGCGGATGTTGTGCATGACGCGGTTATGTCATTGTGATTGAAGCGTGGATGGACCCTACAAGAACTCCTCGCGCCCCGAACTGTGGTGTTCTTCAACAAAGACTGGCGGCGGATTGGGGACAAGCATCAACTACGATATGCATTACACCAGAGAACTACCATTCCCCATACTGTTCTCTCGGGCGAACAGTCCATACAGAATATCAGTGTTCTCACTCGAATGTCCTGGGTTGTTGGAAGGCGTACGACCAAAGAACAAGATGGAGCCTATTGTCTTCAAGGTCTATTAGGGGTTACAGTTGAACCAGATTATGATGAATACTGGGCAACTTCATTTAATCGGCTGGGTAAGGCACTACTTGCTGCCCAGCCTGAGCTCGAAGAGAGATTGGGAATCAAAGATGACTTGTTTAGTGATCCTGACAACTTGACCCTTCATAGGATGCTTGTTAAACGGTTTTGGACAGATCATAGCAGATAAACCAGAGTGTTTTGAGGAACCGGGGTGGGGGTGGTGATGATGAGATTCATTGTTGCCTAGGCCGAGACTGGAGGAATATTCCACGGCATGGGTCTGCAGTCTGAACGCCGGTTTCCGGAAAGCACCCCAGTGTATCTAGTACATCATGCTGGGACATCATGCTGGGGCAAATCACAATACTGGTACATATAAAAACGGTGTGGTTATAAAATTGGCAGTCTTTCTTCCTCCCAACTGTCTTGCCCTCCTCATCGGACGATTTTGATTGCCATCATAGTCTTATTATCCCTGTGCTCTCAAAGGCAATGTCATCCATGGATTCAACGCGGCGGATGTCACTATTTCTCAATCAGGCCATGCAAGTAGGATGATATTCTAATAAGCGACAAAGGAACTTGTCAGGGCAGTTATTCGGTGGGGTGGTGTCTTTCGTATAATAGGAACTATTGGCGATTTACAGGCTGCAGCGTCATTATGTGAATAAGAATTTATCCTTCAGTTCTAAACAAAAGCTACTACAAGATGTCTACAATTATAATAAGTTACGAGGATATGCAAGAAAACCATTCAAAAGATACGGGTATACGCCCACTACATAATAATACAATCCTTTTTATTCCCCTTGCGCCGCTTCTTCTCCTCCAAAGCCTGCTGTTTCTCTATCTCGGTCTGCCTTTTACGTTCCTGGGCCTGTCTATAATACTCCCGTTCTTGCCAAGCGCGTTGTTGTTCCTCTGCTTGAAGTTGTTGGGCCAGGGCCAGACTAGAAAGCAAAGCGCGTCAGCATACGGACCAAGTGCACGAATCTCAAGGAGAATAACGTACTCTCCCGGATCAGAAGGAACAAACGCCCCAGCCTCCAACTCTGCAGCTCTCAACGCATCTTCCGCCGTCTGACCTGCGTAATCTCCACCTGCCGGACTCGATTTGACGAAATTTGAATCGACAAAAGTCGACCATCCCCCGTCTACATCCTCTAATCTCTCCCAAACTATCGAAGGCTCGTTTAGAAATATGTGATCAGTAACAAGGGTATACAACGACGTGTCTTCTTCCGAATCGCGTTTGTATATCACGGAAAGATGAAGGTTCCGGTATAGAGCGGCTAGAGAACCTGGTTTGATGGTTGTAGCGAGGTTGAAGAGACCGTGATAGGTTAATTGGGATTTGGTGGTATCAAGAAACTGTCGGATGATGGTTGCTGTAGAATGGAACGGGTCAATGACAAGGTTGACGTTGATGTATGCATGTATGGAAAGAAGAACGGAATGTAGAATGAAACGTGAAAACATACCATCCTCAATCTTTTGACGCTCTTCCTCGGAATAGGAAGGACCCTTGCTTGATCCTGCTTGAGGGACGTCCGCGTCGTCCATGACGAGTTGTCCTTTGGATATATGGTCGGCTTCCGCAATGAGCATAGCTGCGCTATCATAGTCCTCTGTCTTGGCAAGTACCTGTGCTTCAGAAGTTCCGGGTTCGACGAGCCAACCGTGCACGAGGTCGATTCCGACTTGCTCAAAGAGTTTGAGTTCGCCTCCTCCTTGTCCGCCTGGTCGGAAAGACGTGGCACCGGTAAAGAGAGGGTTTAGGTCCATACCCTCTGAAAAGTAGAACTGTATATCAGTGACGCATCCAATACGTGTAATGGAATAGGATATAGGGCGTACTCTGAGTGAGCGGCATAATTGAAAGAGCTGCGGAAATATCCACGTCAGCGCAGTTTGTGAGGAGGTACTCTGCGACGAGTTGAGAGAGGAATTCGTAGGAGACTGTTCTCCTGGAAGGAGGTTGGATTTCAATGGCGCCCCTGAGGATTAGAATGTTGCCTAGAGTGTGTGTTACTTCCGAGACCCACAAAATGAGGGGAGGTGCGTACATATTGCAATAAAAGAACAAGGACTGAAGGAATATCAAACGCCATGAAAGCTCTGAAAACAGGCATACGAACCCATTGAAATTCTGGGTAATAATCTTGAACTGTTTCCGTTGTTCTCCTTCTCCGAATTCGATGGTTTTGAGGTACCACACGTCGGCAATAGAGTCGTGTACGTCGTTCATGGTATACAAGAGAGTGGAACTGCGCAAAGCAACTTGTTAACTTGAAGGTTGGGTCAAAAAGGCAAGTGAGCGCGTCTGTGGACCGCTGGACCTCGGATTTACCACCAT
The DNA here is from genome assembly GCA_037954225.1 of Stygiomarasmius scandens. Taxonomy (NCBI): domain Eukaryota; kingdom Fungi; phylum Basidiomycota; class Agaricomycetes; order Agaricales; family Campanellaceae; genus Stygiomarasmius; species Stygiomarasmius scandens. The sequence continues at coordinate 834,935 of JBANRG010000008.1, read as the reverse complement.
GGACCTCTTTCCAAACTCCTTTAGCCGGCTGATCATTGTCAGAGAAAAGTTTTGAAAACAAATAGTATACATCTCCTTGTTCTCTTCCATCATGCTCGGTCCAATGCGCCGAATATTCCTAGTCTTCATTCTTTGCGTTCTCCTTCTAATGACTGGTTACTTTTACTACGACACACCACAAAACCTATCCAACTTTGTACCCTTTGCTCGTCCAGCACCACCTCTCGCATGGGGTTTCGTACACAAAACCTACGTGATATCTCTCCCACACCGAGACGACCGCCGAGTCGACATTGACAATCTCATGTCCCACTTTCAAGTCTCAAACTGGGTATATCACGACGGAACCTATGCCAATACCCCGTTTATTCAAGATACCATGCGCCATGTCCAGGCATTGCGTGCTTCAGCGGAATATACTACGGAAACTATTTATCTACCTTTCGAATGGCCAGAAGACTCTGAAGAGACGTATGTGTCGAATGAGACTATAATAACCGGACCAGTGTCGTTATCCGGAGCCGAGTTATGGAAGGCAGATTCTGTCAGGGATGTACAACTTCCCAAAGACCCAATGATCTGCGCAGAAGACAATTTTAGGCTTCAAAAGTTCACAGAGGAGTTACCCCAGTGGAGGTACTTGACACCTGAACGTGTGGCAACGTATCATTCGCATTTGACTGCAGTGAGGAGGATAGTGGATGATAATGCGAAACTTGGGGTAGATTTACACCGGGAGCCAGGAAAGGTTCAGGATCATATTGCGTTGGTTTTGGAGGATGATGTAGATATGGAAGTGGATATTGAAGCTCGGATGGCAGAGCTTTTACCTCTGCTGCCTTTTGATTGGGATATGCTTTTCCTCGGTGCGTCACTCGACCCTGCCCCGTAAAAGAAGCTTTTTTTCTGACAGACAGCTCGCACGCAGGTTTTTGCTGGTCCAAAGAAACCGAAAACCCCGAAATCATAGGCGAATACAGTCGTCCAATTAAAAACCACCTCCATCCATCTTTCCAACCCCGTTGTCTACACGCATACGCTCTCTCTCCTGCAGGAGCCGTTCGTCTCCTTAAACACCTCCGTCACCCGCCTTACGCGTACGGGCGGTCTATTGATTTGGCTTCTGAATGGTTGGTATGGGAAAAGAGGATGAAGAGTTTCACGGTCGTTCCTCCTGTTGTTATTCAGCGTAAAGTTACAAAGACGGATATTACGCTGGTAGGAGGTGCGCATTGGCCGGAAACACTGGAGCATGGGGTGTTGGGGACGACCGGGGATGAGATATAGGTTTTTAACTAGTACAAGGAACTTTTTGCATTGGATTTGGACGATTTGACATTATACACACACCGTCTAGGCAAGACGCTACCACTATCATTATATCTGTATTACTTATCTACTCTAAAACTGTCAAGAATGTCACCATTGAAACACAGTCGAATATCAACGTATATCAACGTCCAGTGGAGTCCGCAATACACAAGTGAGTAAATATCACTATCAATGTATCATAATCATACAACAGCAATCCCCGCCGTTACGATCGCCACCAGCTCAACAAGCCCGCCCCGTCCCTCTTCCCTAAAACTTGCGTGGGCGGCGTCCTCAACCGCGCCTTGGGCAACATCTGCGGTGTCGTCGAAACCTGAAACTGCGGTGCAACAGTCCCATTATCAAATCCAAACAAGTGAAGCTTGAATCCATCCCTCGGATCCGTGTATATCCTCCAGAAATTGTAAATCTCCGTTTCGTTGTAATCGAGTATTTGAAGAGAGTTGGCTTCGCACCGGTTGAGGATGTGCTGGAAGCCGTCGCCGTTGGGATGCATGAGGAGGGAACCGTTGGAGAGCATTTGGTATTGGCCGTGGACCCAGAATATGTGGCCGGTTATGCAGTTGGGGTCTTTGCCTGCAAAGTATTGTGAGATGATTGAGAAGGGAGGGAGGGAGGAAAGTACCATTTGCGTCATAACGGTATCGTGAAATTTCGTACCAACCATCGTCAGTGCTATTGGATATGTTAACACAAATGCACTACCACTTTATAGTGAGCAGAAATTCTCACAAAGAATACGATACTCCGGCGCTTTTAGGGTAGTTGAGGGAGAGATTAGATGGATTGGCAAATTCCTGTCGTCATCAGTCGGCGCCACATAGGTCAAAAAGCAAACACTCACAGGTCCGGTCATAACATGCCGACTTCCAGAGGACCAAGTCCCAACAATATTCGTTGCATTGTGCACTTCATCGAACTGGATCTGCTCGCCAGAGTCTGTGAAGGTGACTTGCTGAGCCGTCGAAAGAGAAGCGAGTCCGAGCGCTAATGATGCGGCGAGAGATGGTATTGTCCAGGCCTTCATAACTCTACTGTTCCTGATAATAAGTCTCAATGTCGATGTCGATATTAGCTATCGCGGTAGAGGCGGTGGTACGGAGACAAGGACGGAGGAAGGGAGGGAAGAGGTAACGATCAAGGGGAGAAGACCTTGCCAGATGGCAAGCAGTACAGCAACGTTCTAGTCTTTATTTAAGGTTTCAATGTCGAAGCCAACAAACAGCGGATAGGCATCGATGCATCAAGCAACCTGTGGGAACACAGATTTGTAGATGTAAATCACCTCGTATTGGAAGGCGAGTGGGTACAGCATATGTATTTTACTGTATGGGTGTCTGAAAGCGCCGATACGTCGATTGAAGCGGTCGGAAAACGGTCAGAAGTGGTTGTGGTGAGAGAGGATGATTTGACGCGTATAGAAGAGATTGTGCCAAAAGTTTCGCGAATGATTCCTGAGCGTCAACATTCTCCAAAGTTTATGGCATATTTTGCATGGTAACAGTGTTTTATGACCCCCTTCAGGAAGCAGAATACACATGGCGGCGTGTTTTTTGACGTTTTTCCGAAATTTCCGAGAGCGTCGCTGTCTATTGTATAGGAAACGAAATCTGTCTAGTTAGCTTCACAAAAAGGAGTTTCACCTATTGTTTACTTCAACTTTATACCTGACTGGCAGGTATTCAAGAAGCTCGAGTCGAAAACCGAAAGTAGCAGAAAACAGTCGCGATGACGTCGGGAAAAGACGCGCATGTCTGCCACGTGCCCACGTTTCTGCCAACTCTCATCCAAAAAATCTTCAGGCCGCTGTCCCTCTTCAAACATGAGTATCCTTCGTCCTTTCAGAGCTTCTGACATGTTCAAATTCAATAATGTGTTTGTATCTCTTCACAAAGTTTATAGAAGAATGAGTCTGACATGTTCTTTCACGCGCAGGAATCTAGACGTTTGGACAGAAACTGTAATTCTCTCGTTCTATGGCTCTAAACACTAAATAAACGATGCACAGTACAACATTGGTTTCTACCTTCACTACCTGTCTCGCTGGCCAGACTTGTGTTCTGTACAAGAAGCACCTAGCGGACGAATGATGGGTTACGGTGCGTTCTTTCATTACTCACTCTTTAACTTCTCCTCGTGACCCCCATTCCAGTCATAGGCAAAGCTGAAGGCGCAGCCTCCGAGTGGCACGGTCACGTCACCGCCATCACCGTCGCACCAGAATACCGTCGACTAGGCCTCGCGCGCAAAATGATGAGCTTGCTCGAGCTCGTTTCTGATTCAATCTATAGAGGATATTTTGTTGATCTTTATGTGAGGTGTAATAATCAAGTGGCGATAGAGATGTATGAAGGATTAGGGTATTCGGTGTATAGAAGAGTGAAAGAGTATTATGGGAGCTTGGGGATAGGGAGGGGAGGGAGAGATGAGGAGGATGCGTTTGGTGCGTTTTGCATGTGTGATTCTTTCGTGAAATTTGGATCTGATGATTTCTACAGATATGCGGAAACCTCTTTCGCGAGATGCTGCGAGGCGGTCTATACGAGCGAATGGGAGGGATATGATTGTCACTGCTCACGATGTATCATAATTAGGGACACGAGCCCAATAGATCTTCTCTTTCACTTTTCGTCTCGATATCTTTTGCTGACTCGTTAGGTAAGCTTCAAGTCCACCAGTCTATTGCAATAACTTGTATATCGAGCACGGTACTTGATCTGGTAAGTTGCTTTAAACGATCACAGAGAAAAGAAATTTGATGTATTGCGTTGCTAGTACTACAATTGAACAGGACTTTTTCTGAAAATTTGGCAGGACAAACGAAAAGTATAGAAAACCTCGAGGAAAAGAAAACTACATAATTTAACACGGACGTAATCAAGCAACACGGGAAAGCTGAGCAGCTTTGACCGCTGCATGGATCTCTAGTTCTGCTCCTTCGGGAAGCGGGAGGAGAGTGCCACGGACAGTAGCGTGCTCGAGGACTCCACGAGCGACCAGGGCGTGTTTCAAAGCAACGGTACCTTCCATGTGACTGTATCTCAATCAGCTCAAGCCCGTCTCTCGAAATGAAATGGAGACTTACCTGCCACGATGGTACACCGACTTGGTAAGGGGCAAAAGGCGGTCATGGATCTCCCGGGCCTTTGCATAGTCTTTTGCCTTGCCTGCAGCGAGAAGCTCGAGGAGGGGCTCTGGAGCAATGTTTCCGTATCCAACAAGATAACCGTCGATATCGAACGAAGTGTGGAGGAGGTACTCGTCATGACACGAGAGGATATACTTCCCCGGACGTTCACGACGAATGACAGGAATCTCAGTATCCCACCTCCTCATATTCCTCACACCGTTCTTCATCGCAAAGACTCCAGGTTGGGCGAGGATATCAAGCTGTGTCTGGAGATCATACGTCGCTTTGGTATTGTCGGGGTATTGGAATAGGATCAAAGGCAGCCCAGAAGCTTCATATACTTCTTTATACCTCACCTGAGGCGCACCCTTTTGATATCCAAACCTCAACCATCCATGCGAAGGGTAAAGCAACCCAGCCTGCGCACCGGCGTCTTTGGCGCGCTTGGCTTCGAGTCCAGCGACATAGTTGCCTTCACCGGTGATACCAGCGATAATGGGAACCTTGTTGTCTACGGACTTGACATAGGCACGAATGACAGCGCATTGTTCTTCAGAAGTGAGAAAGGTGCCTTCGCCTGCGTGACCGAGGACGACGAGGCCTTTAACATTTGGGATGGAGCCGAGCCAGGAGCCTAGGCGTTGGATGGCGGCATAGTCGACTTGGCCGTCGAGGGTGAAGGGGGTTACGGGGGCTGGGGAGATATAGTGGTTTAGAATCAAACGAGGAAGATGAATGGAAAAAGAGAGGCGTACCTGGAGTTAAACCAGCCATGTCAAAGCCGACTGTGGGGTGGCCGTTGGTACCGTTGACAGTGGACATGATGAAATTGTCGGAGAGTTGAGCTGGGACGAGACCAAGTGTAGATGTTGAGTGGGGAAAACGACTTGGTTTATCCAAGCCTATATACCCTTTCCCAAGTCCACTCTATCGCGGTACAAAGACCAAAATTAGAGCTTCTGGAGTATGTGGGACCACACGGATGCATGCTTCCGCCAAGAAGGAGGAATTGAGAACAAATATGGATACACGGATGCATGCTTCCGGGACGGGTACATGCTTCCGAAGTATACTGATCATTTTCAATTTCAAACGACTCTACAACCATCTCCCCATGGGGCCCCAAACTCTCTTTCCTGGTACCTTAATATAGAGCTTACGCGTCTATAAAGGAGCTAAAGCTTGGTTCGCAAAAGGAGTTTACCTCTTAGCTCCAGGAGATGTCGTACCCTATCTCCAACTCTGTCAACAATGGTCGTCCAGCGTCTTCCTCCGAGAGCAAGAGCAACGTCGAGCACTTGGAGAAAGCTGGTGCTGATGACACTTCTGTTCAACACGACCGTGATCTCCGCCGCTTTGACGCTGACGCAGAGCGGAAGCTTGTCAGGAAGCTCGACATGCGCATTATGCCTGCACTTTGGGCAATGTACTTTCTCAATTATCTTGACAGGTCTACTATTGCGCAGGCTCGTCTCAACGGTCTCGAGAAACACCTTGGGCTTGTCGGTTCTCAGTTTAACGTCTGTGTCTCGATTCTTTTTGTTGGTTATACGGTAGTTCAAGTCAGTCTGTTCACGGACTGTTTAGATGAAACGACGATTAACGAACTTTTTTCTACTTTTAGATTCCTTCCAACATGCTAATGTCAACCCAGAAGATCCGACCTTCTCTCTGGATGTGTGGCTGGATGATGGTCTGGGCTGTCATCTCAGCTTGTACCGCCGTCGCAAAGAACTACTCGTCCTTGGTCGTTATCCGCTTCTTCCTAGGTGTCGCCGAAGCACCGTTTTATCCTGGTGCCATCTATCTCCTCTCAATCTTTTACCCCCGTCGTGAGATCGCTACACGACAAGCTATCCTCTATTCCGCCAACATCATTGCGATATCCTTCTCTGGTCTTATTGCTGCCGCTACCTTTGCTACGCTCGACGGTAGAGGTGGACTTTTCGGCTGGCAGTACCTCTTCATCATTGAAGGATGTCTTACATTCGGTATTGCCTTCATCGCCATATTCATGTTGCCTGACCATCCCTTAACGACGCGATGGCTTACTCAAGAAGAGCGAGAGCTTGCTCAGTGGCGTATGGACCGTGACACAGTTGGTATGGAACCTTCCAAAGGCGCCATGGCAGGTCTCAAACAAGCCATTGCCGATGGTAAACTCTGGGTCCTCGTCATTATGCAAACTCTCCACCTAGCTTCATGTGGTTTCAATTCGTTCTTCCCTACTGTTGTCTCTGCTCTCGGATACAATTCGACTCTTACCCTCGTTCTCACCTGCCCTCCATACCTCTCAGCAGGCATCGCAGCTATATTGCTCGCCATGTCATCAGGCAAGCGTAACGAACGAACTTGGCACATCACCTTGTCGATGCTAGTCGCTATAATCGGGTTCGTCATCTCCTGCGTCACGCTCGACGTCGGTGCTCGATATACGTCGTGTTTCCTCTTCTGTATCGGTGCCTATGCAGCCAATTCTATCATTCTCGGATGGGTATCTGCAACTTGCGGGCAGACGCAGGAAAAGAAGGCGGCTTCGCTATCAATTGTTAACGTTTTTGCGAATGCTTCGTTTATTTATACGCCGTATCTCTATCCCAAGTCGGATGGACCGAAATATCTTACTGCTAATGCGGCGAATGCTTCGTTTGCGTTTGGGGTAGCGGTTTGTGCGTGGATTCTCAAGGTTTGGCTCAAGGCGGAGAATAGGGAGATTAGGAAGAGGTCGGCGAGTGATGGGAAGGATAGGTTGCTTTTTGCGTACTAGTTGTTGCCGGGGATTGTAACGTGGTATGTCTGGCTGTAAATTGATGATGGTCCGCTTTCTCATTTGGATTCTCTCAGTCTGATGAAAAGTCCCTGTTGAGTCGGAAGATGATAGGTTCAGAGCCATATCGACATGTACGATGTATATGCTCAAGTTTTTGTATCGCTGAAGTTTTATAAAAACACTCTTGACCCGCCATGACCTAACCAACTCGTCCGCTTTTGTATGTTTGAGATTATTCATGGATCGTACACCATCCGTCTTGTACTGCTTATTCTTATATTACTATCCACGAATCTTAAATGTAGTTATATTTCGTAGAAAAGCCAAGACAGAATAAAGGCGGACGAACTCTTCCTTTCATCCAAGTATGTCCGGCGATCCGACACCGCTAAGGTACGCGCAAGACGCATTTGGGGTAAGTCACGTGTCACGCTCAGAAAGAAAAAGTGATAAAACTCGGGCTACGATACGAATCTCAAAATTTCGCTATAGGGCATTAAAGATAACATCTATATCTTTAATGCCCTATAGCCGATTCTCTCAATTCTTCCTGTAGCCCGAGTTTTATGAGTTTTGTCCGACAGTGACACGTGACATACCTCGAATGCGTCAGGCGTGTACCTTAACATAACCCGAGCCTCGCCGAGTCACGGGAAATCCCAGTCTCTACCATCACCAATTCCTCTGAGTCTGGTTACTTTCTATGATCTACCTGGGCACAAGAAAGACATTAAAGAATGGCGGCGGCTTGAAAATGCTTATTTGTCATGCTGCAAAGTAGGACCCCTTCCTTCCAGCAATTGCTCTCTGTCTTCGTAAGACATCTCCTGAAGGTTCCGTTCTGCAGCTTTTGGAATAGGTGAAAGGTTTCTTTATGTATGATTGTCATTGCTCACGGTGTATCATAATTAGGAACACAAACCCGATAGATCTTTCCTTTCAATTTTTGTCTCGACATATTTTGGCTGGTCGGTAGTTCAGTGTCCAGTCCACCCAGTCTATTGCAAGAACTCGTATTTCGAGTACGACACTTCATTCTGCGAGCTGCTCCAAATTAAACGACTACAAGGAGAGGGAAATGGATGTATTGTGTTGCTAATGCTACAACTGAACAAATGTCTCTTCTGATGTTTTGACAAGACGAAAACGAAAAGTCAAGAAAATCTCGAGGAAAAGAAAGCTACATAGTTCAGCACGGACGACCCTTCGTAATCAAGCGACACGAGGAAGTTGAGCAGACTTGACCGCTGCATGGATCTCTAGTTCTGCTCCTTCGGGAAGCGGGAGGAGAGTACCACGGACAGTAGCGTGTTCGAGAATTCCACGGGCGACCAAGGCGTGCTTCAAAGCGATGGTACCTTCCATATGACTGGATCCTAATCAGCTCAAGCCCATCTCTCCAAAGGGAACGAAGACTCACTTGTCACGGTGGTACACTGACTTGGTAAGGGGCAAAAGACGGTCATGGATCTCTCGGGCCTTTGCATAGTCCTTTGCCTTGCCTGCAGCAAGGAGCTCGAGGAGAGGCTCTGGAGCAATGCTTCCATATCCAACAAGGTATCCGTCGATGTCGAACGAAGTGTGGAGGAGGTACTCGTCATGACACGAGAGGATATACTTCCCCGGGCGTTCACGACGGATAACAGGAATCTCAGTATCCCACCTCCTCATATTCCTCACACCGTTCTTTATCGCAAAGACACCAGGTTGGGCGAGGATATCAAGCTGTGTCTGGAGATCATATGTCGCTTTGGTATTGTCGGGGTATTGGAATAGGATCAAAGGTAGTTTAGAGGCTTCATACACCTCTTTATACCTCACCTGAGGCGCACCCTTTTGATATCCAAACCTCAACCATCCATGCGAAGGATAGAGCAACCCAGCTTGTGCACCAGCCTCCCTTGCGCGTTTTGCTTCGAGCCCAGCGACATAGTTGCCTTCACCGGTGATACCAGCGATAATGGGAATCTTGTTATCGACGGATTTGACATAGGCACGAATGACGGCACATTGTTCTTCGGAAGTGAGGAAGGTGCCTTCGCCTGCATGACCGAGGACGACGAGGCCTTTGACGTCTGCGATGGAGCCGAGCCAGGATCCTAGGCGTTGGATAGCGACGTCGTCGACTTGGCCGTCGGGAGTGAAGGGGGTCACGGGGGCTGGGAAGATATAGTGGCTTGAAATCGAACGAGGAAGATGAATGGAAGGAGAGAGGCGTACCTGGAGTTAGGCCAGCCATGTCGAAGCCGACTGTGGGGTGGTCATTGGTACCGTTGACGGTAGACATGGTGGACCGAGTCAAGTCGGGGCAAGACCGAGCGGGGAACCGACTTGGTTTACCAGGAAATATATACCCTTTCCAGGTTCTCTTCACGGTACAAAGACGGAAGCTGGAGCTTCTAGAATGTGTGAAGACCAGACGAATGCATGCGAAGAAGGATCCGTGGATACTTCTGAGTAGTACTCAGAAGCATGTAGTACATTGCGATCATCAGCACTCCTTTCAATTTCAAAAACTCTACAACCATGGGGTCGCAAATTCTCTTTTTACCACCTTCTCTGCTGGTGCCTTAATGTAGGATTTTCACATCTATAAAGGAGCTTGGGACTAGCAAGGAGAGTTTCCAAAGATGTCGTATCCCGCCTCTAACTCTGTCAACGAAGAACACCTAGCGTCTCCTTCCGAGAACAAGAGCCAAGTTGAGCACTTGGAAAGGTCTGCTGATGACGCTTTTGTTCAACACGTCCGCGCCCGTGAGCATTTTGACACTGAAGCCGAGCGCAAGCTTGTCAAGAAGCTTGACATGCGCATCATACCTGCGCTCTGGGCAATGTACTTTCTCAACTACCTTGACAGGTCTGCTATTGCGCAGGCTCGTCTGAACGGCCTCGAGAAACATCTTGGCCTTGTCGGTTCACAGTTCAACATCTGTGTTTCGATTCTCTTCGTTGGTTATGCGGTGGTTCAGGTCAGTTTCTTTACTGTGTTCCGCTGAACAAGGATTAATGAGCTTCTTCTCACTCATAGATTCCTTCCAACATGTTCATGTCAACCCAGAAGATCCGACCTTCTCTCTGGATGTGTGGCTGGATGATGATCTGGGCTACCATCTCCGCTTGCACGGCAGCCGCAAGGAGCTACCCGACCTTGGTCGTTATCCGTTTTTTCCTCGGTGTTGCCGAAGCACCGTTTTATCCTGGAGCTATCTACCTTCTCTCGCTCTTTTACCCTCGTCATGAAATCGCTACACGACAGGCTATCCTCTATTCTGCCAATATCATCGCGATATCCTTCTCTGGTCTTATTGCTGCCGCTACGTTTGCCACACTCGACGGTAGAGGTGGGCTTTTTGGTTGGCAGTACCTCTTCATCATCGAAGGATGCCTTACATTTGGCATCGCGTTTATTGCTACATTCATGTTGCCCGACCATCCCCTAACGACACGATGGCTTACTCAAGAAGAGCGAGAGCTCGCCCAGCGGCGCATGGACTGTGATACAGTTGGTATGGAACCTTCAAAGGGTGCCATTACGGGTCTTAAACAAGTCATTGCCGACGGAAAACTCTGGGTTCTCGTCGTTATGCAAACTCTCCACCTGGCTTCATGTGGCTTCAATTCGTTCTTTCCCACTGTTGTCTCTGCTCTCGGGTACAACTCGACACTTACCCTCGTTTTTACCTGCCCGCCGTACCTCTCGGCAGGTATTGCAGCCATATTGTTTGCCATGTCATCAGGCAAGCTTAATGAACGAACTTGGCATATCACCTTGTCGATGCTTGTCGCTATAATCGGGTTCATAATCTCCTGCATGACACTTAACGTCGGCGCTCGATATACATCGTGTTTTTTCTTCTGTATCGGTGCTTATGCAGCCAATTCTATCATTCTGGGCTGGGTAACTGCGACTTGTGGACAGACACAGGAAAAGAAAGCGGCTTCACTTTCGGTTGTTAACTTTTTTGCGAATGCTTCGTTTATTTATACGCCATACCTATATCCCAAGTCGGATGGACCAAAATATCTGACTGCTAATGCGGCGAATGCATCGTTTGCATTTGGGGTAGCGGTTTGTGCGTGGATCCTCAAGGTTTGGCTCAAGGCGGAGAATAGGGAGATTAGGAAGAGATCGGCGAGTGATGGGAAGGATAGGTTGCTTTATGCGTATTAGCTGTTGCCGGGAATTGCAGCACGGTATGTCCTTTGTAAATCGACGTGTATCTACTTCTCATTCAAATTCTTCTCCAGTCTCTGAAAAAGTCGTTATTTGATGGATTAGCCAGACTTGATGGTATCCCGAGTCTAGTCTATGTTGGCATGTACGATGGAGATGCTCCTTTTGTATCATCGAGAAGTTGTATACATTCTTTTGACCCTCCAACCAGTCCAGTGCTACTAATGAACCGATCATCTGTAACACCTCAATTGACTTATCTTTCCAAGATCATTCATACAGTATACTAAGATGTACCCATGATTTGTTAGAAAACAGCTATCGTAGATTCTTCGTAGAACCTCCTACAGCTTTGTTACTCCTAGCTATCGGAATTGGTTAACCTTAACTTAATTTCTAGATAAACATCATGTTGTAAACGTCAGGGAAATTTAACTTTAACGCTGTGTGTAAAAAACAGCTTCAACTTTCGACGCGTCTTGGCTAAAGCCGACTCTTTCTTTCCTTTCACTAGACGGAAAATTCAAAAGCGCTGTGCAACGCCCAAAATCTGACAACATATTCAAGAGATATTATTAGGAGCAAACTCGCCTGGGAATTTTTAGAATCTGCCTCGACGGCGTGAGCCGTTTATCCTGTTCTGATCCTCGTTGACATGAAGCTTGAAGTCTTCCCCTGTCTTCGAAGACGTCATGTACCCAAAACATTTAAAAAGCCACGACAACAATGTTAATAGTACGGAAACGGACAAACTTGCTATTCAAAAGCTTATGCACTCGAGAAGAGTAAGCCACGTTTCTCCGAGGTCCGCTCAGATGCACAATATTTCGATCGCTGATCAACGATGTTTATAGCGAGTCCGAGTCCACGGAGATCCATAATTTTCGAAAATGACTCCGTGTTCTATAAAAGCAAGCAGTCGCGCTTGAGTCCCTTCAGTTCCACATTCCCGTTACCCCTGTGGCACAACTTCTCAAGACCGAGTTGGTATTCATGACCGTTCCCGCACAAAAGCATATTCTCTTCCATTGCGCTCCTGGATGGGGTACGTCTTCCAAGAACTCGAAGAAATACAATCGAGTCTGATTTTTTCAACTTCCTCCTAAACATGACAGGGCACTATAAACCCATCTTTCCCCTCGCTGCACAAATTTTGACCAGCCGACCTAATGTGATCATCACCGTTCTCACCCAAGTTACGATGTATGCCAAGCTTCTTGCAGAATTAGACAAACTTCCTCTTGAAGTTCGAGAAGATGCTAGAATGAGATTTAAGTCAGTACCAATCCTTGCAAGCCGACAACATTTACTTACGATGTACATGCAGCGTCATCGACATAAGCGGGGTCCCCACAAATCCTATGATACCCCTCCTTACATTTGAACCGGCATTTAAGGCAATGTATAAAGGAGAGCCTGTTAAATGCCTCACGTCGGGCAAGGAGTATGTGCTACCTAAGCCCACGGTATCTGTGATGGATGTACGTTCTCTCTATACCCGTAAGGTATGATGATTTCCTGACGCGTCTATTAGCCCTTCTGTGGATATGCCATTGAAGCCATGCGCGAGATTGCCGGGAACGATTTTCCTATCATTGCTTGGGGTACCTTCACCGCAGGATCAGCATTGCAATTGTTCCAAAAGCCGGCGAAGGAGATAGATATGCAGCTGATCCGGTATGGTACCGAGGAGGAAGTCATGCCAATTCTGCCCCAAGTATGTCTCTTTCATCTCTATCGAACTATGTATTGATTTAGATTTAAAACCACAGTACATAGATGAAATTACTGGAAAAGTAGTTTCTGTACCTGGTTTGCCTCCGATGTATGATTACGAGTACTACCCACAAGAAGTGCGTCCAACTTTATTCATTCCTTTTGATAGACATATTTACACCGACCCCCACTCTCTACAGGTCCCCTTTGTCGGGAACATCTTCATCGATCAAGCTCGCAAGTACATCCCTACCACTGACGGGATGTTTATTGCCTCATCGTCCGCCTACGACGGCAAATGTGTAGAAGCTCTAAAAGAATGGTTCGGCACTCGTGGAAAGGACGTATACCCCGTTGGTCCCCTTGCGCTCCCCGAATCCCCTTCGTCACAAGAGAAAAATAAAGAAGTAGTAGAATTCCTAGACAAGATGCAGGAAAAGCATGGTGAGAAGTCGGTCATCTATGTAAGTTTATGGTCTTTAGTTTTGTTTCTGCATGATCGCTGAATCATTTCTCTTTAGATGTCATTTGGCACACATTGGTGGCCCAAAGACCCCGAAAAAATCTGGACTGCCATTGAGGAGATACTTGCTAGTGGAACTCCTCTGGTCTGGGCACATCCCTCGCCTCTTTGCCAGGTCCCAGAAGAAGTAATAAAGATGTTCCAAGACAGCGAAATTGCATTTGAAGCTCAGTGGGCACCGCAAGAAGCTATCTTGTCACACCCCGCTACAGGATGGTTCGTTTCCCATGGTGGATGGAATAGTATCCAGGAGGCGATGCTTTATCGTACTCCTCAGTAAGTCCTTTGTTTGATTGGTATGCTAAAATTGCTATGCTGACTGTCGAAAAAGGATCTTTTGGCCCCAAGGAGCTGATCAACCACTAAACGCTGCTACAGTAGTTTTCGTCCACAAGGCTGGCCTCGAACTCCTCGAAGTGCGCTCTGGAGAGCATGGGACAAGAAAGCTATACAGGTTCAAGGATGCGGACCCCAAGGACCTCCCGACCTTTACTGTTGAAGCTGTCAGACGTGAAATACGGGATGTCTTGAACAAGTTAAAAGGCGATGAGGGATTGATGATGCGGAAGAATTTTGAGAAGATGAGTAAAGAGTTTTTGAGTGGATGGGATAAAGGAGGTGAGGCAAGGGACAGTGTTGAACGATTCCTGAGGAAGTTTGTAGACTAGGGCTACTCAGCTGGATGAACTTGGTAGATATTGGAATTAAACCCTAGAGTTATACCTTAGACAATTGTTGCATACTCGATAAATATACTTTGTACTGGAAGTCGGCGGATTATACACAATATGACATAGTGGCAAGGTGACAAGGACGAGCAACGGCGTCTCGGCTTTAGCCGACTCTTTTCTTCCAAGTACAACCATACAGAACACATACAGAGTTCTTGATTGTACCAGCCCTGACCAAAAAATTGACAGAAGTTCGTCACTGGAAGATTTCCTTGGACAGACTATGCAGTACCCAAGTGGGCCGGTTACACCGTTCCGAACGTACCGCGGTCCTGCTTGAGTTTTTGGTTATTCTTGTGACCAGACGATCCCCGTATCCCAAGAAAAGGCATGTGCCAAGCAATTATACCTTTATGTTCCTGACGGCTCTCGTTCGTAGCGCAAAACCAGAGACTTCGGCCTACCAGTTACTTTGGAGGACAAATGCAACCGTTTGGCATTGACGGGTATGCTGGGTCGCATACGGAGGAGACTAGAGAGGAGCACAATGCAGCAGGACCAAGTCGGACCCGAAGTATGTCTTCTCTTCATAGTTACTGACTTTTTCTTACATCCATTTTTCTCTTTCTGTTACCTCATCCAAAACTTTTATTTGTAAGACACAAGATTGTCCACCTCGTCTGCCGACAAGCGTTCCAAGAGACGAGTTCCAGACTCTCTTCGACGCCGTACTGAAATCAGCTGTGACCGGTGCAAAACCCGAAAAATTCGGTGCATACGTCCGCAAGGCAGTGACCGTTCATGTACTGCTTGCATCCAAGCTGGCGACACTTGCGAGTCTACTCTTCCCAGAAAACATCGTGTCTACGCTTCGGTCGACCAATTGTCTCTTCGGTATCGTGCGCTTGACCATCTCGTCCGTCAATTATTCCCGAATAGGGACCTTGACTCCTTGGAGGACCTAAAGAATCTTGCAAAGGAACATAATATCCAATTTCCTTTTTTTGACGATTCTGCCCCAACGCAAGACGTCTTGAATACTTCACTCCCAACCAAGGGTGCTCCTCCATATGAAATCCGGCCCTTTCTTTCCTCACATGCCGTCCCTACCTCAACAGATACCATGTCTGGGATATTCAAAATCCCTGAAGGTCAGCTCATCCCCGCACCCCGAGGAGGTTTTCACTATGTCGGCCCAGCGTCTTCATTTTATTTCGCAAACACTGTCCGACAGCTCGTCTCGAAATGTAATCTCGGAGCGTTGTCGACATTTAGCGATATTGGCTTCAACTTCTCGAGATATCTCAAAGCTGCAGAGTTTACATCGTTCAAGACGTCTCAGGCTCTCGAGGCACGGATACGAGGACATCCTGCAACGAATGTCACGGATGAGGAAGATGTAGATACAACTCACGGTGCTCACGATGAGCTCGCCGTACACAACCTTGGCTCACGTTCAGAAGTGTCAAGGCCACGAAAGACCATCAGTAAACTTGTGCAGAAACGTGGCTCCCTTTTGGAGATTTTACCAGAAAGAACACTTTCCGACCGTCTCGTGGATGCCTTTTTCGAATACATTCATCCCAATTTCACGATTTTTCACCGAGGAACATTTTTCACGTCGTACGAAACTATTTGGTCTATAGCCTCAACCTCGACTTCATCTTCAACGCGTGGTCCTGACCCCGGTTGGGTCTGTGCACTAATGATGGTCTATGTCCTTGGTGCTCAAGCTCTCGAGGACAAGTCCTCTCACCTTGGATTAGGTCTAATCCTGGACCTAGACCCCTCTCATGCCCGAAACCTCCAGCAGACCTACCTCACTCTCATCATCAGAGACAGCCTTCCTCGCCTGTGCCTCACAGCGAGCCTAACCAACGTCCAAGCACTAATGCTACTCTCCCTCTACCAACACAACGCAGGTGAACGAAATGCAGCGTGGATGCTTCTCGGTCAAGCTTCCAGGACAGCTGTTGCTTTGGGTATTCATCGGGACGGCGAGAATGGGAATTTTGACGAGGTGGAGAGGAATGCACGGAGGATGTGTTGGTGGGTTTTGCACATGTTTGAGCAGAATCTTTCATTTGTACTGGGGCGGCCGTCGAATACGGATTTAGTGGATGTTTCGGCGAGCTTGCCTGACGAGACAGTTATGATAACGGATGAGGTTGATATTCCCCGAGGGTACCTGGAACGTGCTGTCGCTCTGACTGAAATTTCCTCTCGGATTAAACGATTTGTAGCGTCCATTTCAAGAGATTGGGAGAGTCCTTCTTTGTTGGTGCTTTCGTGTCAGACGGGGAATCAGTTGATGGAGCAGCTGGACAAGTGGCGAAATGATCTTCCTGTGCATCTGGCTTGTAGGAATGAGGATGATGGGTATGCGAGTCCAAAGCATAAAAGGGCAGTAGCCCTAATGTATGTCTTTTGGGACCATATCAAGTCTGTCCTTGGGAGGCCGTATTTGTTGTGCAAAGTCAATCATATCATTCAACTTGCGAGGAATCAAGACCAGCACGACCCAATGGTTGTTCCTCTTCCAGACTCTATATCTTACCTCGCATCTGAATCCGTACGTGCAGCCAAATCAGCCCTTGGGATTTTGGCAAATCTGAGTAGGCGTAAACTGTTGGAAGGCTCGGTATGGTTGGATTTCTATTATGTGCATCACGCGATCCTGGTTTTTGGCGTTGGGGAACTTGGGAGACTTAACGCCGTTTCTGCCGACTCCAATCCGAGTAGTCACAACGATGACCATGATGATGGTCAAAGTCAGATTGACAGGGAGCCTGACTTAGAAACAAGATCTGTCTTGCGGGAACTTTTGATAGTTTCTCAACGTATCCGGCTTGCACCTACTTATCGCATATTGATGAATGTATCAATGCAGTTGGCTTATATCGTTGGACTGGGGCCAGAAGAGGTAGAGGCTTGGAGTTCGAATATGTCTTCGTCTTCATCTTCATCGTTATCTCAGAGCTTTGCTAGTGTTCCTGCTGATAATGTCTGGGGCGTCGAGGCAGCAGGCCAGCCGCTGTTGCCGACCCAAACGCAAAACCAGGATCAAGGCGCCCTCGAGCAACTTTTCGCTCTCGACACCAATGATATGAATAATAGTAACAACGTCAGTACGTATTCGTATAGCTACAACTATAGCGATTCTCCCCCCGAGATTTTCGCAGATTTGGTCAATTTTGGATGGGACACTAATGCGGAGAACCCTTGGGATTTCTTCAATATTGATACATTGATGGGGACCTAGGATACTATGGATATGACAGCTAGTTAGTTATGCACGGTAAAGGTTTCGGGAACAAGCTGGAGATAGGATTTGGAGAGTTGGAAGTATGTGGAATAGGTATTGTCGTCTACATATTCAAGCTGTAGCCTGAACTTCGTATTATGCCCACGATTCGACGATACCTATACTTAGAACTTCTCGCTATAATATGGGCATTAATGGGGTAGTGGTAACCTGGGTCGTTGCCATCGACCCGCCGGGGGTTCGATTCCCCCTTAATGCAGCCCGTTGACTTTTATTCCCTCTCCGTACCCATGCAAGCTTTTATTGGTCTGCAAAACCATTCTTTGAAGGTTGATATAAAATGTATTCTTCTAAATTGATAACTTGCTCTGATCTATCATCTTTATTTCGAAAGCATGCACTCGAAACCAAATTCTTGATAAATGATCCCGGAGATTTTTCTATAGCGCGCGCATGTTACAGGCATATAATTATAATGTTACAAATGGATTCCAGTGTTTATATAGAGAATTTTACGTGCCACTGTCTACAAGTTCTTGCTCACTGTCTGTGTCTCATCACAGGGGTGAGCGAAAAATGTTCACTATAGCTATTGGTCAATTATTCAAACTCAGCAAGCTTTCCAGGTGTGGCAACTTCACCGTGCTTCTTTGACATGTGTCTCTTCAACGTGCATGATGCGCCAGAACGGTAGGAGCACCACATGCATGGAAAAGGTCTGAATCCGATGTGTGAATTGAGATGGTCTAGTACGCAAGTTCGGATGAACGACTAAATAGGAGATAAAGATCAATGACATACTTTTCAGGTTATGACGCGCAGTAAAGTCTGCTGAACAGAATTTACAGAAATATTGTCCGGTGATCTTGCGTTTAGAGAGGGCACACTTCTTGACCTTTTCCGTTGCCACACTCCAGTTCGAAATCTGAGATCGGAATGCTGCAGGGCTGTCGCTCGATATTTGGGAATCTGCGCGCACGTCTCCTGTCATGAAATCGGTCGAAAATGGGACGAGGTGCACATATTGAGCGTTCTGCATCTTCGAATGATCACAACTGATGGATTTACGTATGCCTTCATTGCTTGTGTAAATCAAATCGCTGGCAAATTCGCTGTGATCGATATCGACAACCTGTCCCAAGCCCGAGCGTGAAGACACGGTATATCTAGCAGATGAATAGGCTAAAAATAATGTCAGGCCTCAAACGCATGAAATGTCAGATGAGTCATGCACACCGTCGAGCCTAGTACCTATCCCGTCAAAGGAGTCAATGTTAAATGAGTTTCCGAGCTCCCACACTACATCCTTATCCAAGAATCTCTGAGAAGGGAAGAGACCGTTCCATGGCGCCTTGAAGGTTGGTGGTAAAGGCGTGGCGACGCTACCAGAAGAGGCTGAAATGGGCGTGTCGCTCTGAGAGGACATTGGACTCTGCATACCCTCACTCAAACTGGGACATGCAGAGTCGGTGATAGAAGACTGGTTGAACGGCTCGGGTATTTGGAGAGGAGTAAGGTTGCTTGAGGCCTGGATCTGTATTAATGACGGAACACCCTCAAAATCTTCGAGAGTTGCGCCCGTATTGCTGATGCCAGCCTCGGAGCTAATAGACAGCTTGGGCTCAGGGCTTTGGTATTGAGCGTAAAAGTCGGCATGATTGTTCGAGCTGTTGGATGGACCGAAAGAAGACTGTATGCATGGATAGGGCCCCTCATACAGGTCGGCATGTATGGTAGGCGAGTCATCTCCGTATCCGTATGAACGAGCATAGTTTAAATAAGAGGACGTCAAACCATCATTCGATCCGGAAGACGAAAAGGTGTTGGAGTCAGCGGCTTCTACTTCCAGAACGATGGGCGAAAAGATAGACAAACCACTAATGGAGATATATTTAGTCCTCGACTTGGAAAGCACAGTATTCATTATTGGCACTGGCAGTACTCACCTGTCTGACGTTTGTGCATTAACCTCATCAATCTGGAAGTTGGGATGGGGAAAGTGCTCCATTGCGAACGAGCAAAAGAAAAATGTGGTTCTGATTGACACATTACGCTGTCTCGAATTGTTCCTTTATAACGTACTGTATACGCCTTTCGGAGTAAACGAATGACTTCTTGAAGGGTGACGTCGCGGACTCTGAAAATTACAACATGTGCATCGAGGGACAACTGTTTTAGGAACGCCTTATACTACCTCGAGGATAGCCTTTAGCCGGCACGAAACCAAAAGCAAAAGATATAGCATCCCAAATGAATTCTAGGCGTTCTTAGGGGGTTGCCACAATCTAGTCAATGCACAAACTGTTGCATCAGAATCTGAGACATAATCTCAACAAACGCTCCTATTGATTTCTCTTCTAGCCTTGATCGCCACGAGAATGAGCTACCACCCGGGGGCGAGGCCGTACAGTGGGATGAACATTTCCGAGAACGACACTGCTTGGTTCAAGTGGCTAGCTGTCGGCTTATTCTCTATTTTGCCACTTTATTCGGGTCAAACTTATACCTCTACAACAGCGTCAAACTTTTAATTCTCGGTTCCATCATCGAGACAGGCAAGTTTGACCCTTTTTCTTTAAAATTTCCACCAGGAAGGCTTAGCTGTTGGATCAGGAAGAAGACTTTGTCAATGGCTACTCGAACGATTCAGACTTCGTACGTGAAAATAGTCGTACCATTTCATAGTGCACTGTGATGCTGAAGCAATGATTGTGTCAGAGTGCTCAATAACAGGTCAGTTTGATGAAGGAGACCCGGCCTACGAATGGATGATACACTTTTTGGTGTGCACATTCTACAAATCTTCGTATCTCCAGCGTTAAGGGTGACACCTTGAATTGAAGACCTACCAGAAGGTGTGGCGTCGATCATACGATTTCCGTGCCTTTGCAACGAATTCAAGGCGGAAATGATCTATTGGAGACTCTGAGATAAACGGCACAATGAAGGGCAATGCCGAATACGTTCCTACCTATGAAGCTCCACAGCTCTTTAGATGGAACGGGTATTAGTTTGAAATACGGAGATCAAAAACACAGAACGCAGGTTTACAACCCCAATTTGGTGCAGGAAGTAGAGCTCTTTAACAACGGCCTTTTTAGACTTTTCGGATGGATCCGACCGGTTCACGCTCGAGTACACGAAATATTTAGTTCCATAAGTGTTCCAGCACTGTTTAACAACCACCCTCGAGGGTACGTTGCTAAAAGAGCTCTAGTAGAGCTGATTAGCAACGCCAGGGTCTTTTACTTAGCCGAGATATTCAGCCGGGCTCCTAGCCGGCGCTGCTCCAGGATTCGACAGATGTTTATCAAGGGGAAACAGACGTTTTTGTCCTGTTTGCGTGCAGAATGCAAGCAAATTAAGATTCTCTATCCTCAACAAGTGTTATATTGCAAGGGATAGCACTCTGCGAAAACATAGGCTGTTACTGACCTCTTCTATAATCTTTTGATTCCTTCTCTGAACAGAACAGTCCCTTTTCCACAAACTGACTACACCACCAAGTGCATCTGCAAAGACCTGCACTTCAACATGTCTCGGGTGTTGAATGTACTTTTCCACAAGTACCGTGTCATTTCCGAACGATTTGAGGGATTCTCGCTTTGCCGAAGTAAGAGCTTCATGGAATGCTTCTGCTGTAGGCGTCGTCACTGTACGCATGCCCTTACCACCACCTCCATGAACTGCCTTAATGAGAACAGGGAAGCCTATCCTTTGAGCCTGCTCGAACAGGAAATTGGGGTCTTGGTTATCTCCGTGATACCCTGGAACGCAAGGGACCCCAGCAGCTGCATGAAGTGAAGAAGTAGACTGTCATTCAGTATTCTCAGGTTAATAACCGAAGTATTTACCAGACATGATGTTCTTAGATTCGCTAGACGATAATGTCAATTACTCGGAGCACCTAAAGCAGCGAGGAACTTACTTACCTCTTGGATCCCATGCTCACAATAGCGCTTGCTGGAGGTCCAATAAACACAATCCCTTCTTCAGCTAGTCTTTCTGCAAATTTCGCGTTTTCGCTCAAAAAACCATAACTGAGATAGGGTGGATGTTAGATAGGTATCCAACTCGCGTCCTTGAGCTGATAATTACCCGGGGTGTACGGCCTACAGAGAGTTCCAAGTTATTTACACATCAAGTAACCCGAGTATCAAGCGTATCAAACCTA
The DNA here is from genome assembly GCA_037954225.1 of Stygiomarasmius scandens. Lineage (NCBI taxonomy): Eukaryota > Fungi > Basidiomycota > Agaricomycetes > Agaricales > Campanellaceae > Stygiomarasmius > Stygiomarasmius scandens. Next base: position 813,180 of record JBANRG010000008.1, on the reverse strand, counting down.
CCTGAGCACCACTACGATGGCAAACTTCAATTATCCTGTCCATACGAAACTGCAGTCGGGAAACGAATGTTAGGGGTGTAGACGAGTATCTTCGTTCGGACGCACATAACTCTCTAAGGACGGAGCAGGCCCAATGCAATAAGCCTCGTCTGCCTGAATACAACTTTAACGGTCTCCCAGTTCTTTAGGAATATAATACACACCATCTTGACGTGTAAAACATCCCTGTCCGCTTCACTATATACTGCAACACATTTGATTCCCAATTTCTTTGCGGTACGAATAACTCTGCACGCGATCTCTCCCCTGAAGGACAGATCAGAACATAATAATTGAGTTATGACGAGCAGAGTTGATTTACCTGTTTGCAACTAAAATCTTATCGAAACGAGGTTGGTGCGAGCGATGAAGATCTTGAAGTTCTTGAAGATACCAGCGCAGAGCGTAAATCCAAGTCGGCAACAAGCAAACGGTTATGACGCAACTCACCCGAGCTCTGCGAAGCAAAACGTTGCTGCATACCCAAAGGGTCGATACGAGTCGAGTATGTTGTACTATGGCGCCACCTTCTTGAGCCAGATAGACCCGTTTCCAAATCCCCCGAGAGCAGATTACCCCTTTCTCCGGTCGACAGTAACAGACTGGGATGACGTCGGCACTTTAGATTGGCAACATTTCGGGATAACGAGGCAGAAGGAATCCGAGCAGAATGGGCTAGAGAGCGCTTGGAAGTTGAAGGAATCATGAAGGTAAAGGTGAAGGAGTAGACAAGATGCAAGTTCCGCTTCGCGTATGTACCTTGTGGGGGATGTCACTACCCCGGTTCGGATCCAAAATTCGGCGACGACGCGGGGTGATTGATACAAAGGTAAATAACGCGTCAAATTCTTAAGCGCATCATTCACGACGCAGGATTCAAAATTGGTTTTTTTTGTGCGTCTAGTAAATGCTAGCGCTCGTCTTGTTTTGCACAGACACGATTCACTCTTGACAAAAGCCAAACATCAACGCTGTCCTTGACCCTTCAAGCACACGTTGAGCCTGTCAGTGGCTTCAATTGTAGATTGCTTGAACGTTGAGCAGCTAATGGTTCTCGCAAGCTGTGGCCCTCGGCGTGGTAGCAGACCAATTTTAATAAACAGCTCGCGTCTGCGTTTCAGCTGAAAAGGGCTGAAAAGGATTCTCAAATGTCTAGGGTCATCAACCATCGATGGACCGTGCAAATATACTGACTAGTGCCCATTGGGTACTTAGCTACTGGAAATACTAACATCGCATCGAAACGGTGTGCAGTTAAAAGACCCGCTATTGCCTGTCAAGTTCCCGCTATGAAAGTGCGCAAAAAATTTTTCATATCGACCAAGACGCCCAGAAAGAGTTGCGGACACTACACAGGTCAAACACTTGGAAAGGCCTTGAAGTTACGGCTTTCAGTAATGTTAATAGTAGCAGAAGCTATCCTTTGAATCGATGATGATTCTAGCTTCGGAGAATATTTGAGAACTCTGTTCTAGTCTAAATACATAGCAAGGTCTCGGAGGTACGGAGAAATCATGGAGGTGTTGAAAGTCAGAACATCGGTATTACCCTCCTTGGATTAGTGTGGCGATTCGGCATTGAGTTCCAAATGGTAGTTGCGCCTACATGCTGCCATTATTCCGGATTTAGTCTTGCATGAAGATTAATGCATGCTACGTGTTTGCTGGCCGGCGTCATGAGGATTGCTTGTTCAAGAATACTGCAAGCAGACTGGCTGATCAACATTACTCCTCAGTACCGTGAAACCCGACAAATTCTTCGCTGTTGGAAAAAAAATAAAATCATGGGTCCAAGAAAAATGTGATTCTGATTGACACATTACGCTGTCTCGAACGGTTCCTCTATAGCATGCTATATACGCCTTTCGGAGTAAACGAATGACTTCTTGAAGGTCAACGTCGCGGACTCTGAAAATTACAACATGTGCATCGAGGGACAGCTGTTTTAGGAACGCCTTATACTACCTCGAGGATAGCTTTTAGCCGGCACGAAACCGAAAGCAAAACCATGATCTGATGTAGCATCCCAAATGAGAATCATTAAAGCAAGATGCCAAAGGTTGTGTTTCTGAAAGGAATCAACAACATAGAGCCGGAGTAAGTTCGGGAGCGGGAGTGGAGAAGAAGCAATCGAATCAGTATCTTCACATATAATTTATAAACTACAGCGCTCTCAGGAGGACCCCCGATTATAGGCGCATATGATTGGTAAAAATTTTTCGGTTTGGGACCAAAGTTGTCCGAACCAAAATTTCAGATTCGCTCCGGTTTCTTGTCCGAACACGACACTAGGTCTTGTCCCGATGCCGATTCTTGTCCGAACCGTCATCTAGTCTGATGTACTGTACCAAAGATTATACAATAGTGAAGCGGTTTAGATGAGCATTATTGATTCTCAAGACTTTTGGTTCAACTTCAGCCTCTCATCTTGTCCGAACCCCTCCAGAGCTTCCGCCTTCGGCGGCCATCAACTTGTCCGAACAGTAGGGTGAGAGTTTGAGATTTTTGGACCAAATCTTGTCCGAACCGGTACCAATCATATGCACCTATAATCGGGGGTCCTCTCTCAGGCTGTCCGAAATGCCGGATGCGGAATCTCAGAGGACTCTAGCTCTTTCTTCGAATGACAGGTCGCCGTTTGTACGGGAGATATTAAATCAATGACACCGATCACAATACGTAGTGTAAAACAGAGTAAAAACTCCCAAGATAATGAAAGGTGAATCCATTTCCCCTACCGGAAAGGCGGTCAAAAAAGGACGCCACAATCTTACGCAGAAACTTTGTGTTCTCCCAAAAAAAAATCAGGCGGAGCAAGCAATAAGTAGCTAGCATGTCCCCCCCCATAGACTATACTTTCTGGAGGCATATAGAATAACCTCCGAATGACACGGGTGACATCAGTTCGCATGGACGTGTGCTCATGATAACCAAATTTGGGAATAACTAAGTGCCGGCTTGCGGTTTTCGCAGCAGTCTCGTAAGTGTCAGCTCTTTTCTGTGGTTCTGCTGGCAGAAGCGTAACGTTGTTATTCTGTGGTTCTACTACTAGCAGCACTATATAGCATAGCGCGGGATAGACCTGTGACTTAGTCCCTTCTGAATACGAAGTGACTGCTAGCACAAGCGAAGCTTGACTTCGCAGGATATATTGCGTTGGTGCCTATTATACCACATATAATGTTGTGAGACCTTGTACTTATGTGTAGATTATCCTCCGAGTCCCACTGTCCACAGATGGCATGTATCACATCTCCCGGAGTTCCACTGGACAACAAAATGAGTAAAAACGTTCGCTATACTTCTATTGGTCAATATTCAGACTGCTTAGCCCTTGCTTTCAGGTGTAGCGGCTTCACCGTGCTTCTTTGATACGTGCCTTTTCAACGTGCATGATGTACCAGAACGGTAGGAGCACTGCACGCATGAAAAAGGCCTGCGCCCGATGTGTGAATTGAGATGATCTACGCAAGACCGGATGAACGACTAGATAGAAGATAAAGATCGGTGACATACTTTTCAGGTTATGGCGCGCAGTGAAGTCCGCTGGACAGAATTCACAGAAATATCGTCCCGTAGTCTTGCGCTTCAAGAGAGCACACCTCTTAACCCTTTTTGTCGCCACTTGCCAGTTCGAAATCTGAGGTTGGACTGCTGCAGAGTTAACATTCAATCCCCAGGCCCCAGCGCTTGTATCTTCTGCCATGAAATCGGTCGAAGGTGTGACGAGGTGCACATATCGACCGTTCTGCATGTTCGAGTGATCACGACTGGTAATTCTACGTATGCCTTCATTGCTTGTGTGAATCAAGTCGCCGGCAAACCTGCTGTGATCCACATTGGAAGCTTGTTCCAGACATGAGGGCACGATGTCTCTAGCGGAGGAATAGACTGGAAAGAATGTTAGGCCTCAAAAACACGGAGCGCGAGAGTAGTACACACCGTCAGGCCTATTTACTATCTTGTCACCAATGGTAAGAGAGTTTCCGAGCTCCTGCATTACTTCATCTTTATTCAAGAATTCCTGGAAAGGAAAGAAACCATTCCATGGCTCTAAGGCCGATGATATAGGTGTGGTGACACTAGAAGAGGCAGAATTGGGCGTGCCACCTTGACTCTGCACACCCTCACTCAAACCAGGATACGCGGAGTCAGTCTCAGAGGACTGATTAAACGACTTGGGTATTCGAAGAGGGGCAAGGCCACTTGCGTTCCGGATCTGCGTTAATGGTACTACGTCCCTGCAAATTTCCAGAGCTTGGCTCGTATTGCTGACGCCAGCCTCGGAAATAATAGACAACCTAGACGCAGGTTGCTGGTATTGAGCGGAAAAGTCGGTATAATGGTTCGAGTCGTTGCATGGACCGGAAAAAGGCTGCAAATATGAATGGGTTGAGGGAGGATAGGGTGCCGTATATGAGTCGGTAGGTATGGTAGACAAGTTGTCTCCATATGAGCGAGCATAGTATAAATCAGAAGATATATCATCATCCGATCTAGAAAGCGAAAAGGCGTAGGAGCCAGCTTCTATCCCCAAGACGGACAAACAGCTAACGTAGACAAATATTTAGTCTCCGACTCGTAAAGAGCATAAGATTGAGGGTACTCACCTGCCTGACGTCTGTACATGAGCCTCATCAACCTGAAAATGGGGGCGGGGGAAGTGCGCCATTACAGACAAGCAAATAATCTAGCAGTACGGTTGGGGGTGTTGAAGAAACAGGACACTATTCCACACCTTTAAAATACAACCAACAACCCTCATAAATGATTAAAGACGAACTTTGAACCTTGCGCTGTAGAGACCCCAATTTCCGCTATCTCTTGCTGTGGGTTGTAGTTTTTCATGACAACAACATCAATGACAGAGGCTACAACACCATTCAGTCGGGAATCCATTCCGAACCGGGCTGCGGAAGAAAGAAACAGAAATTAAGGGATTCGCAAGGCCCTCTTACCTCACAAGCTCAGCAGATCACCCCACATAGGCCCAGGCTGATCGCTGCCGTGTTTCTGAAAAGAATCAACAGCATAGTGCTGTCAAATGGTTGAAGGCGGATTAAGTTCATTTGGATTTAGAAAACGCAAATGGGGGATGGAAAGGAATGGAAGAAGCTGAGGGTGGAGAGGAACAGCTGGGAACAGAGGCAACGGAAGCACTCCGGATCGCATCATTGGTATAAGTTGCAACGCTTTACACAATCGAATCATTGCCGGGAGCTATCCCGGATCCGGGATCGCTCAGGGAAATTTAGTTCTCAAGCACTTTCTTCAAAACGACAAAGTCGTTTGTACAGGGATGTCAAATCAATGACAGCAATCACCGCAGTTCAAAATCCCTAAGGTAATGAAAGGCGAATTTGATCCTCCTATCAGAAAGGCGGTCGAAAAAAGGCCGCCACAATCTCACCCGGAAGCCATCTGTATTTACCCAAGCAAGCAATAACAATAGGCAGCTAGCATGGTGCCTCCATAGACTATACCCACGTACTGGCATATAGAATGACCCCGAATGACACGGACATCAGCTCGCGCGCGACTAGTACCAGCTTGTTATTTTACCTTTGCAGTCCCGTAAGTTTCAGCTCTATTCTATAGTTCTACTAACGGAACTACATAACGTACGATGCATTTCCTGAGGGATGCATGATAAGACACGGATGACAAGCAACAGATGAGTACTGGCTTCAATACACTTACTTGCATAGTCGTTCTCTCGCCAGTTACCAGAATGCTAAGTCATGAAAAGATCAACGATAAAGGTTTCATTCTTCAACTCTTTGCCCATTTCGTGCCTGATAACGCCCTCCATATGATACCCAGCGCCCATGTTCTCGGCAACCATTGCAAAAAGATCATGATCCCAACAGACCCACCAAGCCTCAATAATTGTGGAGGGTTCTTCGAGAGAATCTTCTTAGAAACCTTGTCAGCAAATTCGAAAGAATCCATGGATCCGTATCTTCTCGATTGAGACTGGTACATGGTGTTGATAATTGCTGGAATATAATTTTTATATAATGAATTTTCGGGAAGCGAGTAATTTGTTGCTTGGGAGCCTTGGTTCTGTTTTGATGTGTACCGTGTCAAAAGATATGCTTCTTAACAGGGATGGGAGCCGCACCTTGACGATGTTACTCGTAATCGCTCCAGGATTCACCAACATGACATTTATACCCAAAGGTCGACATTCCATCTGCAGCGTTTCAGTGTACGACCTAACAGCCGCCTTGCTCGAGCCATACAACCCTGACCAAGGAGAGGACATCTCGGCTCGAATAGAACCGATTACAACGAAAAGAGGCTTCCAGGGCTTCTGTTTCACTTCAGGGTCGGAAACTTGCTTAGCCATACGCGGGATAACTGCATGAGTAGTACGCATAAGACCGAAAACATTGGCTTCATACAGGGCCTTGGCTTCCTGCAAACTGACGTCGAGGAGGGGTCCTAGAATAAGGTCAGAAGTTTATCTGTGGTGGAGTAAAGACCCAGGCGCACTCGTCAAACCAACTCCTGCATTAGCAATAGCCACGTCTAGTCTTCCCTCCTTTTCATAGATTTCCTTAGCTGCAGACTCGACAGACGCGTCAACAGTAACATCGACAGTAAGCTTGCGGATATTAGAATGTGTGAGGCCTGCCATAGAAGATATAGAGCGAGATGAAGCGTAAACTATGCATCCTTTGTTCGCCAGGGTGATTGCTCTGTTCAACAAAACGGAGGGAAAAATTTAGTATATTAGTCTCAATGAATTAGAAAGGAAGGAAACGCACAATGCAGCACCGATACCACCGTCGCTGCAACCTGTAATGAAAACAATACGCTGAGAGCTCATGGTGGTCGTGGTGAGAGCAGAATTCCGGCCGGACACGCGTCGGGCCAGTTATCACATGTATACACGTCCGCTTATCCGGATAGCGCCTCCAAGTTAGGGCTCTTCTTTGAAATAGATGACATGACGCCACGTATACCGGCATCGACTCTTCTTTTGAGGGTTTAAAACTTCGTTTTCTACTACCTCAAGACCCAAATTGAAAGATTGCGGGGAAAAAGATCCTTAACTATGGTAAGTATATTCCTTCTTTAATGGAACTAGTAGCAACGTCATTGACATGACCAGCTTTCAGGCTTGGTACTGTCTCCTTGTCCATCATATGTGTTCCTCAAAGGGAACTTACAATGCCGTCTCGAAAATTCCACTCCCATTTCGTCCGAATCACCTACAAACTTTATACCCAAGATGCTCTCCGGTGCTGCCCCTTCCTCGACCCACTGAACCATTGCCATCAGGACATTCCTATCCGGGCTCAAATTCTCGCCTCCCAGTTCGGTGTTGTCACCAAAGAAACTTTGCCCAATGCGCCAAGCACCAGGACCTGTTGAACAATGACTCATTCCACTAATACGAAAGAAGCGATAGAATTCATCCATATCGGCATTCGAAATACCCATCGTGTTTGAAACGTGGTCGTAGTACAGTTCGGAGATGATTGGAGAGACGAGGCTGTCTGCTTGACCATGATAAGTGAGGAGTTTACCGCCGCGCCCCTTGAATGCAGAGATATCGCCTTTGTATGTGGAAATGTTGAACGGATCTAACTGTTGCGCAAGCTCCCAATCGGCTTCTCCGAGGGTGTGGACGTCAAGGAAAGGGTTACTATGGACCACGAATCGGAACCAGTCCTTGGATATCCAGAATCAGGGATATATTGGTTCGAAGAGAACGAAACAAACTTACTGCAGAAAAGAAAACGACGTCACCACCTAATACTGCGGTTGTCCATAATGCATTCTCCCCACCAGGCTGCATACGAGGGTAAGCAAACTGCCCGTCGATAAAAAATGAGCTGAAGATTTGTTTTATCGTCTCGGCTTGTTCTTCAGTAATGCAAGTGGAAGGATCCGAACCATTCTGGCAGATCAGTCCATCTGGATTATACTCGCATAGATTAGGATCTTCAAGAATACCGTCTTGAACACCGTCAATCAAATCACATTGACTCAAGATATCTGAATGAATGATCCCAAGCCATTTGTCCACAGGAATGAAGGTTGGAGAGAAAGCATTCCTAGTGACGGTGAATAGATAATCGAACCATGACATGAGGTTATTCCAGTTATTTCCTGGTGCGCCGGCTACAACGCCGTCAAAGTCTTCGGGGAAATCTTGGACGGATTTGAGGCCCTGGCGGCCACCAGTAGAGCATCCTAGATAATAGGATTTGGTATGAGGAGTGCCGTAGAACTGTTTGGTGACCTCTTTTCCGACCAATACGTTTGTATGAATACTGAAAAGGTTGATCAGCAAGATTGGTGAGTGATCGCGACAACTTGAAATATCAAAGATAGACGTACGAGCGATAAACAAAGTCTTCTAGGACCTCGGGATTGTTCAGGAAAGAATTTCCAGTAGCCCCATTGTGTCCGTTATCTGCGCCCACAGTGGCAAATCCAAGAGCGGAACCATAAATCATGTCGTTATACTGGATACCTGCGCGTGATTAGGAGAGTGCATCAGCTTAGATCCATCATGATATGGCAAGTTCTCACATCCTCCAAGACCACCATTCCCAGTACTTAAAAACCTTCCTGTCCAGTTTCTTGGTAGCCAAGTTTCCATGTTGATCCCAGAACGGTCGGATGTTGAGACGGAGAGTGAAACTCTACAAATATCCACTGGAACGACCACGGATAGTGATTGTCCGTTTAGTAACACACAACTAAGGTCTCTGAATGGAAATATCAGTGGAGTCCCAGCAACAACTGACTGAGAAAAGGTGAAAGTAGCGTTTGGAATGGAGAGTTGAGAGGCGAGTGAGAGACATGTCGAGTCGAAACTGGAACCGTCGGTGGTGATTGAGTTGCCAGCGACAACGGCGCCGAGAAAGATCAGCTGTACAATAGCTGCAGTTCCACGCCAAGAAGATATGTTGTGCATTCTCTGCAACATGAGGTTCTCTTCGAGTCTCGATATTCAAAGAATTTATACCTAATCGAAATGTTTTACACGGGTGCCAAAATTCTGACAGGTTCAATGGTGCCTCTTGATAATCGCACAGTAAATTGTCTTCTATGCTACGCTTGATATTGATCTAAGGAATTACGAATGTGAAACGGCAGTCTTTCCAGAGCTATGGCTTGATTTCGTTCATTCGAGTCAGAATATCACTTGTTGGAGACCGGCAAACGTGGGCAGTCATTGAGAAGCAAAGGATAGCGACTTTACTGCGTTGTAGAGGTTGCAGAGATGGTGCATGCTTTGCTCGTTCGCGTTCACAGCGGGCACACTGAGCAAGTGAATGTGTTGAGAATAGATGTTGGTGTTGATGATACAGGTGTAATTTGTGGCTGGCAACGGAAACATTATGATTTCGTTCAAGAACTTCCCTTTGTCGGTGGGTACGCTGAGCCGAGGAACGACGATTGGGAATTGATGTCGGTGTTGGTATGCAGTGGAAATATTGCGGTTTCGTGCAAGAGCTTCTCCTTGTTGGGGGCACGCTTGGCTAACGAGCGGCGACTGGGGATAGATGTCGCGATAAGAAAGGTGTAGTCTCAGTCTTTGATCCGGTATTGAAGCGTTGCGTTCTCGCTCGGGAACTTCCCTTTGTCGGCGGGGACGCTAGGCTAATGAGCGACGATTTGGAACTGTAGCTGATAAAGATGATTCTGGAGCAGACGTAAGTTACCTATGCGCGCAATCAGTGAATTGGACATAACAGACAGAGGGCGCAAATAACATACGCACATCACCAACAAAATTGTCCCCATTTAAAGATACTCGCGGAGAATCTTTGACTAATATCGTATCCGATGAGAGTTGACGATATGTTGCGTCTTCAAGCCTATGTCGGCATCGTGATGTGGGGCGTTTGAGCCTGCATAAAGGAAGTGAAGGAAACTCAGGCTGCCAGTTCAGTGCACGAAGGAAGAGAAAAAAGTATTTGCATGCACACAGCGCGGAACAGTACGAATCACGAGAAGCGTGTCTGCCAGTACAGCGGAGATATATAGACATTTTGACCCATCTGTTTCATGTCTGTTAGTAGTACGAATGATCACTTCGAGAGTTGACGCGGGTAAAATAACAACTTCGCGTGCGCGAAGCAACCAATCAGATTCATCATTCAAGCTTCGTCTAACGCACCGACGGTTTTGCAATCAAAGGAGAATGTTCATTACAGTTCAGCACCAGTGGTAACTATTTTGACCCATGCTACTAGGTACATTAATACTGACAAGACCAGCTCTCAGGCTTGGTACTATCTCCCTGTCCATTATACATGTTTCTCAAGGGGAACTTACAATGTCGCCTTGAAAATTCCACTCCCAACCCATCTGAATCATTCACAAACTTTCTACCCAAAATACTCTCTGGTGCTATCCCTTCCTCAACCCACCGGACCATCGCCATCAGGATATTCCTGTCCGGACTTAAATTATTACCTCTTAGCTCAGATACGTCTCCAAAGAAACTTTGCCCAATCCGCCAAGCGCCAGGACCTGAAGAGCAGTGACTCATTCCACTGATACGGAAGAGGCGATAGAATTCGTCCATATCGGTGCTTGCAAGACCCATTGTGTTTGAAACGTGGCCGTAGTATAGCTCGGACATGATTGGAGAGATGAGACCGTCTGCCTGACCATGATAGGTAAGCAGTTTTCCACCGCGTTCTTTGAATGCAGATATGTCGCCTTTGAGCGTAGAGATGTCGAATGGATCTAGCTGTTGAGCTAGTTTCCAATCGGCTTCTCCAAGGGTATGTACATCGAATGAAGGGTTGCTGTGAACTACGAATCGGAACCAGTCCTAGCACAAAAATCAACCACGAATTTACTCGAAGGAAGTGACAAACTGACTGCAGACAAGGAAAAAACATCGCCGCCTAGTAACATAGGTGTCCACATTGCATTCTCCGCACCCGGCTGCATCCGAGGAAAGGCGAATTTCCCATCGACAAAGAATGGATTGAAGACTCGTTTTATCGTCTCTGCTTGTATAGCAGTAATGCAATTCGAAGGATCCGAATCATTCCGGCAGATCAATCCATCCGGGTTGTACTCACACAATTCAGGATCCTCAATGATTCCATCTCGAACTCCGTCAATCAAATCACACTGGCTCATGATATCCGAGTGAATAATACCAAGCCATTTTTCTACAGGGATGAAGGTAGGAGAGGAAGAATTTCCAGTGACGGTGAATAGGTAATCTTGCCACGACATGAGGTTATTCCAGTTGTTTCCAGCTGCACCGGCTACGACACCGTCAAAGTCTTTTGGGAAATCTTGGACAGATTTGAGACCCTGACGACCACCAGTGGAACAACCGAAGTAGTAGGACTTGTTATGGGGAGTACCGTAGAACTCTTTTGTGATTTCCTTCCCGACTTTAACATTTGTGTGGATACTAGAATTAGTAGGGTTAATGGACTCCTGGTGCCAGTAGGTAAAAAATCAAGTGAACATACGAGCGGTAAACAAAATCTTCTAGAACTTCTGAATTGTTCAGGAAGGGTTCTCCGGTAGCGCCATTATGTCCATTATCTGCGCCGACAGTGGCAAATCCGAGAGCGGAACCATAGATCATATCCCTATACTGAATACCTGTATGCGATTGAGGGTCAATCAGTCTCAATTCATTACGATGCCAGCGATGACGGATTCTCACACCCTGCAAGTCCTCCATTTCCAGTACTCAAAAACCTCCCAGTCCAATTCCTAGGGAGCCAGGCTTCCATATTGATCCCTGATCGATCAGACGTGGAAACAAACAAAGAAACTCGACAGATATCTACTGGAACGATTACTGATGGCGATTCTCCGTTACTGGTTACACAGGTAATGTTCCTTGATGGAAAAGTTAGATTCATTCCAGCGGTAACTGGCTGAGAAAGGTTGAAAGTAGCATTTGGGATGGAGATCTGAGAAGCAAGGGAAGAGCATGTCGAGTTGAAAGAGTCGAAGCTGGAGTCATTGATAGTACTTTCGAAGTTAAATCGAGTAGTGGCCCGAACGACTCCAAGGTCAAAAAGGAGGAGGTGTAAAACAGCTATGGGAAAAGGAAATATGTTGCGCATCCTTGGGATGAGATTCTCTTTGTGATTCGAGGAATTTATATTCAGTCTTATTTGAATATTCTACACAGGCCTGTGACTTGGTCTTCTGGAAAGCGAAGTGACTGACACTTGACTAGCTTGACTTCGCAGAAGGACTTTTAGAAGGCGGCCGATTTTTTGCATATGGTGCCATAGGCTGATGAAAGTTTCTGGTTATGGATAAATAAAATACTTAGCAAGCAGGCCGGTAAGGCTTGACCATTTCTCTTTTCCTTCTAAGAAGACGAGCCCTGCTCGTGATGCTTCGTAATTAGAAGTTCTTGTTACAGGCCTTTACTTTACACCAATCTATTATACTCAGATTGAATGGTGCTTCCTGACAGTAATCATGAAGAGTAAATCGAATCACGATGTAGATTCTGCCGGCCACATCCCTGCTGGCAGCATAAGACTTAGCCTACTATGCCTGCCGATGGTCCAGATTTTACAAATACTTGGGAAATCATTGCCTAAAACCCATGATGGTTCAAGTTTATTTGTGGCTTAATTTAACCAAGTTCGATACCAATCAACTCAACTATTGGTTCATATACTGACGCGAGTATTAAACAAGACCTTGAATAACGCATCTATTTATTGAAAATAGCTATAGATTTTGACCTGTACTAGGTTGGATTACTGACACGACCAGCTCTCAGGCTTGGTAGTATCCCCTGTCCATCATACGTGTTCCTCAAAGGGAACTTGCAATGCCGCCTCGAAAATGCCACTCCCAACTCGTCCGAATCATTCACAAACTTCGTGCCCAAAATGCTCTCCGGCGCTACTCCCTCCTCAACCCATCGAACCATAGCCATTAAGATATTTCTATCCGGGCTCAAATTCTCGTTTCCTGGAGATATATCTCCAAAGAGACCCTGTCCAATACGCCAGGCGCCGGGTCCTGATGAGCAGTGACTCATTCCACTGATACGGAAGAAGCGATAGAATTTGTCGATATCAGCGTTCGAAAGATCCATTGTACTCAGAACGTGGTCGTAGTAGAGCTCGGAGATGATTGGGGAGACGAGACTGTCTGCTTGACCGTGGTAAGTAAGGAGTTTTCCGCCGCGTTCCTTGAATGCGGAGATATCGCCTTTAAAAGTGCAGATGTTGAACGGGTCTAACTGTTCAGCTAGCTCCCAGTCGGCTTCTCCGAGAGTATGGACGTCAAGGGAAGGATTGCTGTGAACTACGAACCGGAACCAGTCCTAGATGCAATTGCAATGAAATCAATGATCAATTTACCCAGAGACAAGTGTCGAACTTACTGCAGAAAAGTGGACGACATCGCCACCTAATATCAGGGTTGTCCATGATGGATTTTCCCCACCAGGCTGCATACGAGGGTAGGCAACTTTCCCGTTGATGAAAAAGGAACTGAAAACTCGCTTTATCGTCTCGGCTTGCTCTGCGGTAATGCAAGTCGAAGAATCCGAATCATTCCGGCAGATCAGCCTGCCTGGATTATACTCGCATAAGTTGGGATCCTCGATGATTCCGTCTTCAACTCCATCGATCGAATCACACTGGCTCATGATATCTACATGGATGATATCGAGCCATTTGTCTATGGGAATAAATGTAGGAGAAGAAGCATTTCCAGTGACTGTGAATAGAAAATCGAACCAGGACATTAGATTATTCCAATTGTTTCCAGCCGCCCCTGCTACAACGCCGTCAAAATCTTCTGGGAAATCTTGGACAGATTTGAGGCCTTGACGACCACCGGTAGAACAGCCTAAGTAGTAAGACTTATTGTGAGGGATGCCGTAGAACTGTTTTGTGATTTCCTTTCCGACTTGAACATTTGTGTGGATACTAAATTTCAGAATTAGCAGGATTAATTGATCAAGATGGAACAAATGTACGAGCGATAAACAAAGTCTTCCAGGACATCCGGATTATCAAGAAAGGCTTCACCAGTAGCACCGTTATGTCCATTATCTGCGCCAACAGTGGCAAATCCAAGAGCTGAACCATAAATTATGTCTCTGTACTGAATACCTGTATACGATTAATGAGCTAGTTTCAGCCTGTTATGACACAGATTCATGTGCTTACATCCTCCCGTACCTCCATTCCCTGTACTCAAAAATCTCCCTGTCCAATTCCTAGGCAACCAGGTTTCCATATTTATCCCAGAACGATTGGATGTCGAAACGAAGAGAGAAACCCGACAGATATCTATCGGGACGATTACCGATGATGGTTCTCCGCTGATCGTTACACAGTTTGTATTTCTCGATGCAAAAGTTATGTTCGCTCCTGCCGCAACTGGTTGAGAGAAGTTGAATGTAGCGCCTGGGATGGAAATCTGGGAAGCGAGAGAGGAACATGTCGAGTTGAAGGAGTTTAAGTTGTAGTTGGGGCCTTGTCCATTGACTCCAGCAGCTCCCAAGAAAAGCTGAGAAACGGCTATAAGCCCAGGAATCCCGAATACGTCCATTCTCTGCAGCTGCTAGATCTCTTGAACAGTTCCTTCGAAATTTATACCCCCGGCCGGGTCAAAAATTTGGTCATTTGAACACTGACGCGGATGCCTCTGGAAATCGATATCTCTTGATATTGATCATAAGACGTTGTAAATCCTGCCGACGGTCCCGTGTAAGAACATACAAACTTACCATCTTGCCTAAATTGATCCTAACAAGATACGATGATTCGGATGGAGAGTTCTGCTGATGATCTTGCGTAAGTGCATATGTACGCCAATCAATTCAGCTGCAAAGTACTTACTTGGATCCAAGTCATGAGCCGGTTTCCGAAGAACCTTTGGAGTGTAAGGGCCTATTCTAAATTACAAGTATAAGCATGAAAACTTGATTAGCGGAGCCATTATCAAAATCGTCTCTTCATTCGAAGTGCTTCTACGTCTTCATAGACGCTGAAAGGTGCAAATTTATAGTAGTAAACGACTAAGCAAAAATATCGTTATTTCAAAGACCTTGGCAACTATAAACGTTGACCCATGCTAAGCTAAATCACTGACACGACCAGCTCTCGGGCTCTGTACTATTTCCCTGTCCATCATACGTGTTCCTCAAAGGGAACTTGCAATGCCGCCTCGAAAACTCCACTCCCAGCTCGTCCGAATCATTCACGAATTTCGTGCCCAAAATGGTCTCTGGCGCTACCCCCTCCTCAACCCATCGAACCATAGCCATCAAGACATTCCTATCTGGATTCAAATTCTCACCTTCTAGCTCGGACACATCTCCAAAGAAACTTTGCCCGATCCGCCAAGCGCCAGGACCTGCAGAGCAGTGACTCATTCCACTAATACGGAAGAGGCGATAGAATTCATCTATATCTGGGTTCGAGAGGTTCATCGTGCTCGAAACGTGATCGTAGTAGAGTTCAGAGATGATTGGAGAGACGAGACCGTCTGCTTGACCATGGTAAGTGAGAAGTTTTCCACCGCGTCCTTTGAATGCAGATATATCGCCTTTAACAGTGGAGACGTTGAACGGGTCCAACTGTTGAGCTAGCTTCCAATCGGCTTCTCCGAGAGTATGAACGTCGAGGGAAGGATTGCTGTGGACTACGAACCGGAACCAGTCCTAAGATTTACAAAATTCAATAAAAATTTCACCCAGAAAATAATATCAAGCTCACTGCAGAAAATAAAACGACATCGCCGCCTAATATCCAAGCTGTATAAATCGGACTTTCTCCGCCAGGTTGCACACGAGGGTAGGTAAACTTCCCGTCGATAAAGAATGGACTAAAGACTCGTTTTATCGTGTTGGCTTGCTCTGCAGTAATGCAACTCGAAGGATCCGAGTTACTCTGGCAGATCAACCCGTCTGGGTTATACTCACACAGATTAGGATCCTCGACAACCCCGTCTTGAACTCCGTCAATCAAATCACACTGGCTCAAGATATCTGAATGAATGATACCCAGCCATTTGTCCATAGGAATGAAGGTAGGAGAGGAAGAATTCCCCGTGACGGTGAATAGATAGTCGAACCAGGACACTAGATTATTCCAGTCGTTTCCCGGTGCACCGGCTATGACACCGTCAAAGTCTTCGGGGAAATCTTGGACGGATTTGAGACCTTGACGGCCACCGGTAGAACAACCAAAGTAGTAGGACTTGGTATGGGGAGCACCGTAGAATTCTTTGGTAATTTCCTTCCCGACTTGAACGTTTGTGTGAACACTAGAATTTCATAATTAGTTGAGGTTAATGAGATGGTGGCAACAGAATCGACGTACGAGCGATAAACAAAGTCTTCTAAGACCTCGGAATTGTTAAGGAAAGCATCTCCAGTAGCACCGTTATGGCCATTATCCGCGCCGACGGTCGCAAATCCGAGACCGGAACCGTAGACCATATCCCTATACTGGATACCTGTATACAAGTAGGAGAGTGAATCAGTTTCGACCCATCTTGATGCAACACAAATACTCACACCCTGCAAGCCCTCCATTCCCAGTACTCAAAAACCTCCCAGTCCAATTCTTGGGCAGCCAAGCTTCCATATTGATACCAGAACGATCAGATGTCGAGACGAACAGAGAAACTCGACAAATATCCACTGGAACAACTATCGATGGCAATTCTCCGTTCACCGTTACGCAGCCAGGATCTCTGGATGGAAAAGTTAGGTTCGTTCCAGCAGTAATCGCCTGAGAAAAGTTGAAGGTAGCGTTTGGGATGGAGAGTTGAGAGGCAAGGGAGGAACATGTCGAGCTGAAGGAATCGACACTAGGGTTATTGGCGTTGGTTAAAGAGTGCTGTGTAGCGGCGAAGCTGAGAAGAGCGGGATTCAAAGCAGCTGCGAGCCAAGGAGACATGTTGAGAATTCTCTGAGATTGTGATACGGAGTTCTTTTCGACGTTCGAAGACTTTATATCGCTGAAAATTTATAGGCTCCAGTGGCGCGCCTTGATAATGATCGCGAAGAGTGGATCATCTTCTATAGTCACATTAGGATTCGCACAGATCGCGGACCCGTTTCGTGTAAATCCTGCCAGCATTCTCGCGTAAGTGCTCAGGCTACTTGCTTCGACCCTGACGCAAATCAGTCCTACCGAAAGTCCTGCGCAGGTATACTTGCCAAGGTGAACTCCATAAAATGGGAGGATATATACTAGGGCTTCAACTCCAAACCAAGAAACTTCATTCAGCATTCCTCTGCCTTGTTAAATTTTTTTTGTGGAGTTCAAGTTCGACAGTACCGATCGGTTCAATACTAACCTGGGTTTTCAAAGTACTGACTCGAACAAAATTGAATCTGCTTATTTCATGACATAGCTGAATAAAAAGATCGCCTTTCAAATTGGAGGCGTTAAGCCGATTCCGATTCGGACTTGCGAGTATAGACTCTTCTGACTCTGACTCTATTTGAGAGGAGTTGAAAGGGGATGGATGTATAAGCAAGTACGAAAATTTGAATCGAATCAAGGTCATCTGAGAACTCGAAACGTCCTCGGATATTCCGAGATTCCGAATGGCCAATAAGGAATGAGATTCACAGTAAGTACTGAGCAGTGAAAGTTGGTTTCAAATTTCTCGTATATTGGTGTTACTGACCTAGGTGCAGAAATCAAAGTTTTGCCAGCCACAGTGAGAGTTGAAGACCGTTACGTTGTTTTTGTCATACTGTAACTACATTTCAAAGCGGCGCTTATTTCTTCGATCAGTTCTAGATAGCTATCACAAATCTATAGACCATAGAGTGATATGGGTCTTGGAGAACTCGAGTCAGAGTCTGTGGAGGCCGAAGAGGCCGCGGGAGAAGGTAGACCATTGCTATAGAATACTTACATAGCGGTAAGGGCCACTCGGACTTGTTCGAAAGCATCACTTACTTTTGATTTCTGTTGATACGAACGGAAGAACCAAGTGAATCATCAAGTACTCTCGAGCGCGCGCGCACTCAGAGGTAGATAGATATAGATCTGTTTTGGACATTTGGATTCAGTGCAATGGCGGGCCGAACCCGAGGAATCTTTGCCTGCGCAGTGGTCGTAGCTACGGTCATCAAAGGCATCAGATTAGATTCGTAACGTTGGAGAACCTTCGCGTTATACTTATTGTGATCATTTGGTGGTACGTGTGCGTGGCTCGGGTGGGGCTGTTGCTAGAGTTTTTTGATGCACATAAGTATCGTACATAGCATATACCTAGGTTATTATTTTTGGTGATGATTGTCAGACCCCGACTGGTGTATGCAAATATCGGGTGTCTTGACTTGGAAATTCCTCTAGAAGCAGCAAGTCCAATAAGTGATGATGCATGATGATACTGAAACTTGATGATATCCACGTGGAGTGAAATCGAAATCAAACGTCAATATTGGCAGAGTTGAGAGCTCGTATGTCCGGATCAGTACGCATCCATACATACGTATGTATGTACATCTTGCTGTTAGCAACAGCCTTAACTAGAAATGAATGATTCTGTGCACGGTGATTAGGTCCATCAATGGTTTTCAATGGTTTTCAGAATTATGTGAACAAGTAAACACATGGCCATGCCAGGTCAACCTCTACGCATTTTGTGCGCCGTTAAAAGAGTGTTTCGGGTGCTTCTGATCAAGCCCAGGTAAATCTCCGAGAGCTTTCTTTGTACCGTGAGGAATATTACCCTAGTCTACGTATCCCATGAAGTCGAGGGATAAAAAGGTATGACGCAATTCTACCGATGGGAAACGGTAAGTCTGGAACCTGTTCGAGTGATATGCGCACATAGCTCCGATGGAATAGCAACCAATTTTCAGTCCGCAGCCAAACTGAAAGAGAGAATTCAGGACAAGGCCTTTAAAGACCTAAGTAAGGGGTTTGAAAATCGGCAAGAGGCGACATATTAATAACCCGCCGAAGACTAGCGAAAATGGGTCTTGTACGGCAGAAGTAAGCACCGACGTCAGAGGAGGACAAGTTTGGTTCGAGCCAATCGGAGAGGTATGTACCACAAAGGCGAATACCTGAAAAGGAAGGGAAAACAAAAGCCTGTTTGAAACTTTGTGTTCGTTGCGACGTCAGTTCGGGTTGTGAAGTGGAAAATTGTTAAATGACCTCATTGGTGGCGGTTTGAAAGGGAGACAGAGAGAGAATAAAGGCGTCTTTGTGGACTAGTAGAAAGCTAACAGCCTCAATAGATTTATGTCCCGAGTGTTGAGCGGATAGATGTAATTGTAACAGGAAAAGGGACAGAGGAAAAAGTGGCTGAGAAAAAATGGAGACAGATTGTGTGAGAAAAAGGGAGCATTTGCGCAGATTTCCCTTGTTGGATTACTGAGCCCCGTCACAAGTTAGACACTCACCACTCCCTCGTTCCTTTCGTCGTCGTCGCTGTCGCCTTTGCGCTCGTCGTCGACGCAGGTCGCTCTTTAGATATCCTCTGACGAGGTCTTTCCCTTTTAACCATGCAATTTCCCGGTGAACGAGAACGACGGCCGCCTCGTGCTTCACGGCCTGGTCAACAACAACCTGCCCCTCCCTCCAATCCCCAATCTCCTGCCTACGACTCTTACCCAAATTCACCCAATAGACCTCCCTTTTCTCCAGCCAGTCCGGGCGCAGGACACTCTGTTTCTTTCCAAAATACAGAGCGTGGGGACCGTCGAGGCACAGTGGACCAGCAGCAGCAGCGGCAGCGAAGTACTTTCCAGAATAATACACTCGGATACGATCAGGATGCAGAGTATGGTATGGATGGCGGTCGGGTAGGGAGGAAGAAGAGCCTTGTACGGCCTGACCGTGAAAAGATTGAGCCCGGCCATCGACAATGGCACTATCGTACCCATGCTGCACAATTAGAAGAAGAAGGGAGCGGAAGAGTAGGAGTAATGCCCTCTGGTGTGTACAGTCTCTGGATCTGGGCTTTACGCTCAACTGACTTGTCATTCAAGCGACGGGTAACGCTCCAGGTTTACGACGAGGCAGGTCTCTGCTTGCCCGGGAGGAAGATGTCCAAGAGTCTGGTCTTGCTCTGTTCAAGCGAGGTGCTACATTACGACGGAGAAAGACGCAATCGTCCGCTACTGTCCCTATCATCGAGCCGGAAAAGAAAGACCGGAGTTGTCTGGGAGACTTTGCGCCAGGTCCTAAAGGACCTTGGATGGTTTACTGTTATCTATTGACAATTTTCGTCCCTACATTCCTTATGAGGGCATGCGGTATGTTCTGTCTCGACTCTGTCCTTTTTTCATGAATTTGATTTCTTTGTTCTCATAGGCTTGCACAGTCCGGAACAGCAGCGTGCATGGCGAGAGAAAATGGGTCTTATGAGTATTATTCTGACTCTCATGGCTGGCGTCGGTTTCTTGACATTCGGTTTCACCGAGGCCGTCTGTGGTACACCTCCTGATCGCTTCCACGGTGGCGCCATTGGCGACAGTTTCATCGGTACCAGCTCTGTTGTCATAAATGGCTACGACTATGACTTTAGCAACTTTAAACACCCTAGTGCAGGAAGCACTTTTGATGGGAACACCAATCCTCTCACGCAAGGTAATTGGGACCTCGGAGGAAATGATGCGTCGTTCTTGTTCCAAATCGTCAACCAGAACTGCTTGGGTATCATCACAAAGGCCGACAACTCTCTCATCACCTTGAACGGGAACAATCCAGAGTGGTATTTCCCTTGCAACATCCGTAGTCAGTATGGGACCAATTCACCCAACACCAGCAACTACGATACTTCTACAACGTGTCATGTAGGTACTAATACGCGGAATGAATTCAACGAGATGCTGCGTCCCAAAGGTCAAGTCTATTTCACATGGGACGATGTCAAGAACAGCAGTCGTAACTTGGCCGTCTACGAATCGTACGTCTACCTCGGTATTTTCTGCACACTTGTGACTCACTATCATTCAGGAACGTTCTTGACCTCGAGCTACTCAACTGGTTGGACAAGTCACACGTCAACTATCCTGACATCTTTGATGAGATGAAAAATCCGGACGGAACTTTCAATGGACGCGATATCACGATGATGTTTTTGCGAAACAACCAAAAGCACATCGGTCATTGTCTGCAGGATGTCGTTACAGTCGGTTTCATCGACACTCAAACTATTGGTTGTGTTGCCTCCTCTGTCGTTCTCTATGTCTCGCTCGTTTTCATTATCGGTGTCGTGGCTATCCGTTTCGTCATGGCCGTCATGTTCCAATGGTTCTACTCGTGGAGGATAGGCAACTTTCCACGTGAGACCTATGAGCAGCGCATGCAACGTTCAGCTGAAATCGAAAACTGGACAAATGACATTTACCGTCCCGCTCCCTCTGATTATCGTCCCAACGTCTCCAAGGGTGGACTAAAACTCGGCAAACCCAAAAGAAC
The DNA here is from genome assembly GCA_037954225.1 of Stygiomarasmius scandens. Lineage (NCBI taxonomy): Eukaryota > Fungi > Basidiomycota > Agaricomycetes > Agaricales > Campanellaceae > Stygiomarasmius > Stygiomarasmius scandens. The sequence continues at coordinate 791,741 of JBANRG010000008.1, read as the reverse complement.
ATTCCTTCCCAGCACCTCTCGTTTCACTCCTGCCGATAATATTTTGAAAGGTGGCCGTCCCACTACTGCCTATGGAATGCTCGACTCTTCGTCGTCTTCCAACTGGAAGCAGTCGGTTTATGCGCCGTCTACGAAGAAGGCCACTCCTCCTGATTCTCCCAGCTACAGAAATTCCCGCACTACACTTCATGATGGGTTTGCTCGCGGCACTTTTAATGACAGTCCCTGTCCATTCCCTCTGCACAACGTCGTTCCTCAGCCTCCACCTGATTATGAACCTTTCAATTTCCCGCTGGCACACACCATCACACTAGTCACTGCCTATTCCGAATCAGTGGAAGGTCTGCGTACAACTTTGGACTCGTTGGCGACTACAGATTATCCCAACAGCCACAAGCTCATCTTGGTCATTGCCGATGGTATGGTCAAGGGTGATGGCAACAACCTGACCACGCCCGAGATTTGTTTAACCATGATGAAGGACTTTATCATCTCCCCTGAAGACGTCGAGCCTCACTCTTACGTCGCCATTGCCGACGGTCACAAACGTCACAACATGGCCAAAGTCTATGCCGGGTTCTACGATTACGACGACGCAACTGTTGAGCGTTCGAAGCAACAACGCGTCCCTATAATCCTCGTCGCCAAAGTCGGAAACCCACTGGAAGCCAACGACGCCAAACCTGGTAATCGTGGTAAACGAGACAGTCAAATCGTCTTGATGGCGTTTTTGCAAAAAGTCATGTTTGATGAGCGTATGACGACGTTTGAGTACGAGTTTTTCAATTCGATTTGGAGAGTGACGGGTGTTAGTCCTGATCGGTATGAGCTTGTGCTTTGTGTGGATGCGGATACAAAAGTTTTCCCGGATTCGTTGACCAGGATGGTTAGTTGTATGGTGCACGATGAGGAGATTATGGGGCTTTGTGGCGAGACGAAGATTGCGAACAAGGCAGAGACTTTTGTTACAATGATGCAGGGTATGTGACTGAGTATTCTCTTTCTTTTGTATTTGACTGACTTGGTGCTAGTCTTTGAGTACTACATCTCTCACCACATGACCAAGGCCTTCGAGTCCATGTTTGGTGGTGTTACCTGTCTTCCCGGTTGTTTCAGTATGTACAGGATCAAAGCACCAAAAGGCGACTCTGGCTACTGGGTACCTATCCTAGCCAATCCTGATATCGTGGAACACTACTCGGAAAACATTGTCGACACTTTGCACAAGAAGAATCTTTTGCTTTTAGGAGAGGATCGTTACCTGACCACTCTTCTGCTCAAAACCTTCCCCAAACGAAAGAACATTTTCTGTCCCCAAGCCGTCTGTAAAACCGTTGTCCCCGATACTTTCCGTGTCCTACTCTCTCAACGCCGTCGTTGGATCAACTCGACGATTCACAACCTTGCAGAACTGATTCTCGTCAGAGACCTTTGTGGAACGTTCTGCTTCTCCATGCAGTTTGTTGTGGCTATGGAATTGGCTGGTACGTTAGTACTGCCCGCCGCCATTGCCTTTACGCTGTACTTGATCATTGTCTCCATTATACCCGGAGGAACCAACACCACGATTCCTTTGATTCTGCTCGCCATCGTCTTGGGTCTTCCCGGTCTTTTAATCGTCGTTACCTCACGTAAGATTGCTTACGTTGGATGGATGTTGGTCTACCTCCTCTCGTTACCTATTTGGAACGGTATCCTCCCCGCATATGCTTTCTGGCACTTTGATGACTTTTCTTGGGGTCAGACGAGAAAGGTTGCTGGAGAGGGTAAAGGAGCTGGACATGGTGATAAAGAGGGAGAGTTTGATTCGACCCATATTGTGATGAAGAAGTGGGCTGAATTTGAGAGGGAGAGGAGGTGGAAGAGTGGGACGCAGTCGAGGGATTCGATGTATTACGGAAAGTGAGTGTATTTTCTCCTTTTTTGAGTGTTTGGAAGCTGATGAGGATCCTTTTTTGTAGGACGGACAGTAACCGCTACTCTCTGGCTTCCAACTCGGACACGTACCATCCTCCATCGCATGACCCGAGCACGGTGGAGAGTGCGTATGTTTCTCCTCGTCAGAGACACGATAGCAACACACTCCTTATGCTCCCAGCACCTCTTGCCGTTAACCGTGGCCCCATGTCCTCTGCCTCGTCGTCTGTCGGCATGTCAAGATCCAGCGAAGAAAACAACTTGTCTGACAATGGCTCTCACTCGAATTTGAGGCTCGTACCGAGTTTCCAGAGTGAACAGTACACAGACTCTCAGTATGAAGCTGCGGACCCGCATAGTAGATATGCTTCACCTGGGCCGTCGTTTGAGAGTCGGTCAGGAAATGGGCATGGTGCTAGGAGTGCTGCGTCTCATACGTCTCCTACACCTGATTCTGGTGCTTCAAATCCGTTTTATGTTTCTTCGCCGACGAGTTATGATGAACATATGCAGTTCACAAATGAGCCAGACGATGCTGGGATGAGTGGAGCTGCTGGTGTAGGTGCTGGAGGAGGATATGCAGGTAGGGGTGCAGGCGGTGGTGGCGGACGTGATAGAAATGGTAGAGGATTCAGTTTGATGGATTCTGGACCTGTACCTGGACCCGAAGGTGTAAGGAGGGTGTCTAGACCTCAAGGAAGGAAGCCTACGTCGCAGAACCGATATTCGAGGAATTCGACGGTGTACAGTTTACCCCCGGGTGCTGCGGCTCCTAATCCTAATGTTCAGTACGGTCAGGCGAGTTGAGGGTCTGGGTGCTAGTCGTGACTGTGTTGCGTTCTTGGAGGATGGATAGGATAGGATATTGGTAACCATTTATTGGATTTCAACCATTCTTCCCTCCTACTTACTGGACCCGGATCTCTTCATTTCGTTTCCTTGGTTCCTTATTTACGTGCTTTTGTGTCTAATGTACATAACGCTCTACTACACACACGGACGACTCTTTCTTCATGACAATCCCATTTTTTTCTTTTCATCTTTTAGCTTCTACTGTCAAGTTACTGGACTCTGCATTTGCTTTATGATATGATACCTAACGTCCTCATTCACATCCCTTCCCTAAATCCCCGAGTCGAGTCGTTGTCCATCCCTTCAAGTTTTTTTCAGACTTCTTAGCGGTAGCGTATATTGTAATGAGTCTCTGAATGTACCACGATGATTTATAAGTGCATGCTGGGGTTATTTAATAAATGCGTAGAAGCAGAAGGTGAGAAGGTGGTCTTAGCGCGCGTGTTGTGATTCCAAGTGAATGAAAGGATGAATGACTAACGGCGAACCTCGCGCGTCGCTCGCGTGTGCATTTGCCTGTCAACCTCCACCGTCCTTGTCTTGGTTCCCGTCTCTGATTCTTTGTCGTTTGCTTTCTTTTTCAAAAAAGAGTCTTTGCGACCTCGGCTCGAGTCACCGGTACCCAGTGTGCCACAACAACTACAACACAACCACAACCACGCCGTCTCCGAATTCCTAGGAAAGCTAGCCTATCCACTCCCACCTACCCAGCTCTTTCCAAAACAAACCTAGACGAAAAACCCACATTTTGGACGATAAACCATGGCAGCAGTCTCCAGCTCTTCGCCTATAACTCAAGTCTCGCAAACCACACCTCATGTGAACCTTTCGCATCAGCCTGCGTTGTTGACGAGGTTGCTTTTGGATTTGAGGGGAAAGAGGTATGTGTCTGTGGTGTGCTTTGGGTTGTGTAAAGTGCTGATGTCGACTTGTTCTTTGTTCTCTACTCTCTGCTCTCGTCTTTTGGATGGATGTTTTGTTTTCTCATTGCCGTTGGTTGATGGCTGGCTGCGTTGAAATGTCTTGGATGTCGATTGCTATTGTCGTGCTGGTATACGTGGTATCTCTCCTGGTGCTCTATGTGGTTTTCAACACGCGTGTTGGACTTTGGTCGGTTCTGCTGGACTGGCGCGGTTCTGGCGGACGCCTCAAATGTTACCGTTGTCATACCTCAACATTTATTCCCTGCTCGCGCTATGAAGATTTGAAGTCGACCGGGAGACTATTATGAACCTCCCAGAATCCGTGCTGTTATGTCTATTTCCCAACGGATTGGTGTTGAGCAGACAGAGTATGGTAATGGGTGGAGATGGTGAGGAAGAGGAAGAGGATGTATACGCCGTCGATGTGAGTGGCTTCGTTTCCCTTCTTTCTTTTATTTTGTACTCATACTCTTACCCAGTTCGACCCCGACTGCTTCCAATTCGTACTCAACTTTTTCCGTACCGCCTCTGAAAACTTTTACGGAACTGATACGACATCTGGCTTGTACGCCGCCCAGCAACACCTCCAAGACTCCATGTCGGCTTCTTCAGATGGTAGTTTTGGAATGCCCAATCCTGCTCCTTCTCAAAACCCTCTCATCTCAAAACAAGCGATTATCGTGTTGAGAGAAGAATTGGATTACTTTGCGATTCCAGGCAAGGGATTAGTCGATGGTGTGAGTCCCGGAGGTGTTAATGGCGTCGGTGGGTCTGGTGGGAATACTTCTGCCGCTGTTGATGGTGTAGACGAGGTCAAGACAGATGCGAATGGGATTGCGTCTGAAGGATTGATAAAGGTCAAGAGGAGATGTGGAGAGCATTTGATGGAAAAGAAAAATATCTTCACTGCGTTGCAGAGGAATGTGAACAAGGAGAATAATGTTGCGGAGCAGCATTTGATTGATATGTTGTGTATGAGGTGTGTTTTATGCTCTCTTTTTGTCTATGGTACTAACGTCGTCATTTTTAGCGGTTTCAACCGTGAAGACGAATGGGGCTTCCGCGCACTTGAACCCTCGAGGTGTTGCATCTCCTCCATAGCTCTCGTCCTCTTAAAAACCGGTATCACGCACCACCCTTCTTCTCCAGACGGCGCCGAAACGTCGTCTTCTACCCAGTCCAATGGCATAAATGGAGCCGGAGCCCAACCTCAGTCACCGACCCGAGTCGAGATCGACTATGCCCAAATGGCTACTGCCCAAAAGCTCTTGCTGTTCTGGAGAAAACCGGCGAGAAAATGCTGGTGGGATGGTTTGGAGGTCGAGTTGCCTGAAAGGGTTTCTGAAGTAGATGGGAGAGTGTTGGAGCAGGGGATGACGGTGAAACTTTGGTCGAGGAGGGTTTGGACGCTCGAATTGAGTTTGATTTGATTTTCGGGGTAGATGTGATCTTTTTTCTTTAGAGTGGGTACGTCGAGTTTTGCTGGTTCGTTGTTGCTGAGGATTCATTAGCAGTGTTGTTACCTAGACCGTACTTGTTTGCTTCGGCTGTTGGTTGGTCGGATGGTTATTGGATTTCGCTCCACTGTTTTCGTATCATACCATATCATATCCGTTCTTTCTCCTCTCTTTCAGCTCGATCAATCTCTTGGATCTCGTCGCGACCTTCTACTCGTGCATACCCTTCTATTCACCATTTCACCCTCTGGCTTCGTCACTTAACTTTACATCGTCCGTTCACTTTCCCTCTCCCTCTCGAATTATCGTCTCGTTTATTGTCTCTCCTCCGTCTTTCAGCTTTCCGATGTACATACTCGAATGATTATTTTTTTTTCTTAAAACAATCGTCATGATTACTAATGATAATATTCTCGGACAAGTCCGGCGGTGTTTGAATTCAAACTGTCCGGAGACAGACTAGGTTTCCGTTCCTGCTGGTATCTTTTCTTATATTTTCTTTTGCTCGGGCTAGAATGGGTTTGCGTGTGCACCATGACATACCAGACGAATTTCACTACCCCGAGTTCGAACATTGTTCTCTGAATGGAACCGGGATAACACGGACGGTGTCGATCAGTGATCCTCCTGTGGCTTACTTTAGATCTCCGCGAAAGTGAGTGTGAATGGGTGGCGTACTACACAGAACCTGGCAACGTTCTTATGAATGACGCAATGCCTCGTTCCCGGATGAATTGTGAACACCTGTAGCTAAGTACACAAGTACTCAACCCTAGCTAGTTGGATACTTCTTACTTCCTTGTATACGTATTTCTTGCGTATTCTCTTTCATTCATTGTCACTCTCACATCATCGACATCATCTGAATCTAAATTTCTCAAATTCTGACCGAATCTGAGCTTGTGGCTTATCATATTGGGGCTGCACGGCTTGTGATAAGGGTTGAATCATACGATACTAACTGGTACGTGGTGACGAGAACTGCTGAGATCATAAGTATATAACACATTTGAATAAGATGAGGTCACTACGAGCTCAGGTTCAGTAAGACCTCGAGTCGTAATCCACATTGGAAGATTGATTCGGTCGTCGAGGCCTGAAATCGGATAAGTATATGACAAAGCTCGAACAGGTACTGGTAGGCGACTCAGTGCCATTTTTGGTTTTCCAAATCAAACAAAATCAGCTCGTAAAGAAAGTAAATACTATTAAATATAGTTTAAATATTCGGTCAAACTCGTCATAGGAACGTCACACATTTGGCACTTTAATTATAACCAGATTATATCTAAAAATATTGGTTATAACTCAAGTTCACAAATGTTATAATATTGTCCAGTTTTCAACCCATTATAGCCAGATTATAACAGATTATAGCCAGTTATAGCTGGTTATAATCTGGCTATAATCTTGACACTAGAGGATTATAACTGTCTATAATCTAGCTGTAACCCCAATTGGTGTTTTAACATTTGTGACCTTGAATTATAACCAGTTTTTTGGATATAATCTGGTTATAATTAAAGTGCCAAATGTGTGACGAATTGGACCTTGAATTGAAAGAAGTCTATAGCGTCGTAAATTCAGTGCCATAGCTAAGTCGACCTTGTCGGTGACGCTTGATTGGAAGAGAATCGTAAAAAACTCAAATCCTGCACCTGAGCGGTCTGCATTTGACCAGCCAGTAAATCTGTGGAGATATAGACCTTATCCTGTCTCATTCCAACACGGAATGTGATCATAGTGCACGCAATCCCAGCACATGCTGGGCTCGCGTTTAGAATGGAAATGTATATGTTGGTTTGGATTTGATATGAGATCAGGAACGCCAATATCCAAAACCTATCAGGTTTAATTTTCAGATTGGAACCAACAAGTAGAAGTGAAAATACTGACATGGCCAAGGCTCCACTCTCCACAAAGATTGCTATGACATTCTGCAGTGTCAAAGTTATCATTGAGTAATCGAGTTTCGGGCTAAAATGGATAAAAACTTACCAACAGCCTACTCTTCATGCGGTCAGAGGTGTCACTCCGAAATTGTATTATCCGGTAAGCAATCAAGGCTGGGAAAAATAACCATCAGAGTCTGTGGAATACCAACTGTAATGCAAAACTTACCAGTACAAAATCCATTGGTACTGTTTGAGAGAATTTCGTCAAACAGTCTAGATCTACAATAGAGAGATGCCATACCAGAAAGAAATAATAGCACCACTGGACAACCAGTACATAAGGTCTCGATCGAATACGTCCGTCCCATGGAGTTGGATAAACCGGATCGTAGCTCCAATCCCAGTAACTTTACAAAAGTATAAATCTAACAATTCACCAAGCTGCATAATTGCAAAAGTACATACTGATATATCCAGCCACTAGCAATGTGGCAACTGTGATTACTATATAATTGTGATGCCAGAGAACTGATAAACGATACACCTATGATATGAGTAAATTTCATGTCAAAGGTTTTTTTGGAAAGGCCAGAAGAAACTTACAATAATAGAACCATAAATGGTTAGAGTAATGACGAAGAATGCAATGTACAGTATCACAGTTACATCTATAGTACCCGGGAACTCCCAAGGCCAACTTGCGTCGGATATATCCGCAGAAACTTTGGATGCCTGTATCACGATACAGATCCAATACTAGTACAAAAATTTACTTTGACATTTCCTTGAATATCATGGTTTAGGATGCTTACTGCAGTATTGGAGATAAACAGAGCGATTAAACCCAAAAACATTGGTCGCTTGAGAGCCGTGCAGATAACTGCCGGGGGTGACAAGCGACGTATCAAGCTTGGGCCAGGACGATCAGTTTTTATAGATATGATCAATTGGTTTAGCATGAGAGTCACGGAAGCAACCCAAAGAACAACAAAGATACCATATGCAAGGGAAGAGAAGATGGTCCCGACAATGTTGGCTGAGATCAATGATACCATCCTGATGTGCTGTTTGTAAGATGAAGAATCAGTGGTTGCTCTTTATATATGGGGTGCACAAATGAGTTACAGCTTTGTACCTGCCGCAATGGCCTAATCCTTTATGACTGCTTTAATTCGGAACCTAAAATTCACAAATTTTGGGGCACAGCAGGCTAAGAGTTTTCTTGGCTGTGATCACTTACAAACTAATACCTTTGAAGGGTTTATTATGTCCCATGCCAATCTCGTCTCATCACGATCACCATGGGGTGGCCAACTGATTGAAATGGCACAGTGTCGTGATGCAAACGAATGTTAGAATCAGGATCCTTGTCATAACTGGCGGCGCCACATAATGTTGCTTAAACCTTCGGAATAGACCTACGAAAAATAGTATTGCAGTATTGCATGCACCAGGAGACAGTCTATTATGTTGACTTTCAGCTCAAAAATGTGGACATAACACAGCACAGAAGTACGAGTTTTTACTATGTAGTATGATGAGACGGGCCTTTATTTTTTTTGGAATTATGGATGAACTGAACATATCGATGGACCCAATACGAATAAGGGAAAATCATCAAGATTCCCTGATCCAAACTTGAATGAACCAATTTTCGAAGAAATTGTTCCGAAAACCTGCGCAAAACCCCGTATATTCCGATTCAACTGAGCCTATCAGATATGGACTGGCAAGATGTATATTATCACAGTATTACTTAAAATACTAGTTAAAACTAGCTCATTAGTTCTGAGTAGCAGCAATTCAATCTGTTATTCACAAACTTCTTACGACCGTTATGCTTGGCACTCTGTGTCTCTTCTAGACAGCAAAAACAAAAATATGATATTTGGTAGCGTTGCCGGCGCTCATGGATTTTTGATGGCAAATCTGTGGCTAAGAATTCCTTGTGGTCCTGTGTCACGCTTGAAGCCTGAAGTCCTGCTTGACGCATGACATGGACCCCCAGCTGGCTCTCAAGGGGCCCGAGTGTCGGGTTCCCTTCCTTCCCGCATAGACGCGCAGGATAAAAGATACGGGCCATCACTTCCGCGTGGTAGGTATGAAGCCGATTTATTTCTCCGGGACTTCAAGCTCTCCAATGTATACTGATGGGCCACTTGAGATGTTGCATCTCTTCCATAGCTCTCGTCCTCTTAAAAACCGGTATCACGCACTATTACGAATTCTTTACCTTACTAAACGCTTGCCACTATATACAAATATGTACAAACAACGCACGGACCAATACAACACATGTAAGACATGCTATTTACACGAGTACTGTATTATAAGTAGCTACCGTCTATTTGTGGTTTCCCTAGACTTTGCAATATTGACTCTTTTCTCTTGTCTACGTCGTCCCCGTACTTCGTCTTGAGAACTTTCCAACAAATTGCAAAGTCTAGCTCACGTGGCCCAACACCTTGTTGGCCTTTGTACCCATTCAACCAACTCAATTTACTCAAACCTCTTCTGGTCCTCAACCAACTCTTTCTGTTTCTTGCACCCTCTCCAACATTCTTCCTTTTTTCCTTTTTAGATCAAATTCCCTTTCCCTACCATTCCCCACGGGCCCACAAGCCCTTCGACTCTAGCCTGAAGTAGGAGACTTCGGGTGGGCAGGCGTGAACAGTTCAAGGAGCTGTTACACGAGGTCATCCCTCATCTACACGAGCTTCGAGACGTAAATTCCAGACTCGCTATAAACGAGTAGGGTGGTCGACCGACCTCATAATTGAAACCCAACAACCTCACCCTATCCACTCTGCTGCGCTATAAACGCCAGTGCCCTGACCTAGGCTTCAAAAACAAGACTCTTGGCAACCATTTCTTTCTTTTTCTATTTTTTAGTTCTCCTGTTTCTCTCGTGCCTCTGTGAATATTTCAGGGGTTTCCTCATTGGCGTCCTTTTCGATCTCGAAAACGAATGTGTCTCCCGACACTTCCCAGGAGAACCGACGCCCGCTTCTTCTCTACCTTTAATTTTTGACACGAGCTTTATATACTTCTTTTCTTTTCTCATTTCTCTCTTACTTCCTACTACACTTTTCTATCGTTCCTCTTACAAAAAATAAAACAAATTTATAAAAATTCCGTACTTAATCTTTGAAACCATTATGCCGGACAACGTCATCCGCTACAATCTATTTAATATGGACATCTTTTTCATTCTACTTCTTTTGGTTATCTTTTTGGTTACAGTACAAGCAATCGGTGTAGTTTACTATTATTTCGGTGGTATGACTACTATACTTCTTTTGGACACCTTGTTGGTTATTGGAATGGGCGTGGTTGTCTTTTGGCAAGGGGGCCGACGCTTTGGAACCCCCCATGGAACTACAGACCCAGTATGGCGCTTGGACGGTGAAAACCGCCCGCCTGCTCCGGATGGAAACGAACACATCCATTCGGGACAAGGACAGGGATCTGGATGGCGAGAGCCGCCACCTGGATCCCCGAGTAACCCAGAACAGGACACGGACCCTGCAGGAGGCGGCGGAGAGGAACAGGAGGAAGAAAATGGCTCGGATGAATTCTCTCCACTGTCAGATCCCTCTGGACACACCTCGCTTCAGAACCTTCTAGATGCCCTCCATCTTCAAGCCGAACCCCAACAAGAAGCGGAAGGCTCTGGCACCCAAACCGAACGGCCAAAAGGCAAAGTTACCTACGCCAAAGAGCCGCCGGAGTTCGACGGCAAGAAGACCGAGTACAAGGACTTTAAACGTCGCGCTAAGAACTACGCCAAGGCCTATGCCTCCTCCTTTAACACCAAAGAGGAGTACAATTGGTGGCTGACGTCATACTTCACTAAGGGAGACGCAGCCAAGTATGCAGAAATCATTGAGGAAAACGGATGGCTTGAAACTCTAACTACGGACGGAATCTGGGAGAAACTAGACGCTCGCTTCCATGACGGAAAAACACCCCGCAAGGCGGCTGAGCAACTAGAAGTAACCCGACAAGGCTGGACAGAAATACAGGAGTTCATGGCATGGTTTGAAGAGAAGCTGAGGGAGGCAGGCTATACCTGGTTCAAAAAGAAGGACGATGGGACTTTTGAAGGAGAGGACGCCAACATCATCCGACTCATGGACAAGGCCCTCAAACAAGAAATTGTCCGAACCATTCACACCGCCCAAGACATCCCCGTCAACTACATCCCGTACAGAGAAAAGGCCCTCCACATCGGAATAAACCTCGAAAACTACGAGGAAATTAGGAAAGGCGGATCCCAAGTACAGTACATCAATGGAAAGACAGCAAAGGGTTCCAGTGACAAGACTGCTCCTGCTAAGGCGACTACCGGGGGTCTGGGGGTACCAGCCACTGCCTATTCTGCAGGCACCAGCCAAGGAACCCCAATGCAGATTGACCGAACTATGGCCCGAACCAAAGGGCTTTGTTACAAGTGTGGTCAGAAGTGGGGCGAAGGGAAGGACTGTGACCAATGTAAACAAAAGGGGATACAGGTCAGGTCCACAATGGAAGAATCCAACAAGCCGGTATCGAGTCCGGTTGAGGATAAGGGCAAGGCGAAGGACCCAGCAGAAGGGCCGGGTTTTCAGAAGGGTGTGCAGTAGATAGTGGATACGCGTACACCCATGGACTGTTTTCTTCATCTTTCTTTTGTGACTATCCCACCGATAATATATTTGTGTTGGCTGGCCCTGAATCAAAGGAAGAAACCGCTAAAGTACAAAATGGAAAACATGGAAACTGGAATAAGGAAATCCGAGTGCGCCCTATTCAACGCAGGGGAGCACCACAAATCAATGTACCCTGCCTAATTGAGACCTTAGACGATCGACGAAGGTGGCTGGTGAAGGGGCTGTTAGATTCCGGATGCACGGGTACAACCGTCAGCAGAAAGTTCGTACGAGATAATCACATCACTACAATGCGAACGCTGAAGCCGGTAAAAGTATTCAATGCCGATGGAACGGAAAATAGTGGAGGACCCATCACGGAGTACGTAGAGCTGCAAATGACCATCCAAGGACATGAGGAACAGATCATGGCCGCAGTAACGAACCTTGGAACAGCCAATCTCTACCTAGGGTTCGATTGGCTTACAAAACACAATCCAGAAGTAGACTGGAATTCCCACCGGCTGAGATTTTCTCGGTGTCCCACTGAATGCAATTATCACCTGCCCTTGGACATGGTGGTGGACCCGTCATTGGAAGATGACGAATATAAACCCAGCCAGGGAGACAAACTGTTAGCGGTGGAAATGGAAGAGGAAATTCGCATTAGGGCACATAGCACTCATGCTTCAGAACTTGCGAGTCAACAACCCAAAGAGGCCCAATCTCTAGACAATCTCATTCCAGAAGCATACCGAGAATTCCGATCCGTATTTGATAAGAAGGACTTCGACATGCTACCAGAACATCGCAAATGGGACCATGCAATTGAATTAATTCCAGGAGCGAAAGCTGTGGACTGTAAGGTCTACCCCTTGTCACGAAATGAACAGGAAGCCCTTGACGAGTTCCTGAACGAGAATCTCCGAACGGGACGCATTCAACCCTCCAAATCACCAATGGCATCACCCTTCTTCTTCGTCAAAAAGAAGGATGGCTCACTACAACTGGTCCAAGACTACCGGAAGCTTAATGAAATGACGATCAAAAATCGTTATCCTCTACCGTTAATCACGGAACTAGTCGAGAAACTAAAAGGAGCCAGAATCTTCACAAAACTGGATGTCCGATGGGGGTACAACAATGTACACATCAAGGAAGGAGACAAATGGAAGGCGGCATTCCGGACCAACCGAGGTCTGTTCGAACCGCTTGTCATGTTTTTTGGGCTTACGAACTCCCCTGCCACGTTCCAGACCATGATGAACGACCTATTCCGAGATTTGATCAATGAAGGGAAGGTAGTCATTTACCTAGACGACATTCTAATCTTTATGAAGAGCTTAAGCGAGCACAGAGAGCTTACCAAGAAAGTCCTTCGTATTCTCCAAGACAACCACCTCTTCCTAAAACCCGAAAAGTGCGAATTTGAAAAACCAGAGGTGGAATACTTGGGCATGATCATTGGAAATGGTCAGGTGAAAATGGATCCGGTAAAGGTGAAAGGAGTTAGTGAATGGCCTATACCCACATGTAAACGAGATGTACAATCATTTTTGGGCTTTGCAAACTTCTATCGTTGCTTCATTCGTGACTTTGGTAAAATTGCCAAACCAATGAGTCGCCTGACAGGGCAGGCTCCTTGGGAGTGGGGTAAAGATCAAGAAATGGCCTTCCTGAAACTTAAAACGGCAGTATCAAGGGCACCCGTGTTACATCTTCCAACAGATGACGACCAATTCAAACTCGAAACAGATGCCTCGGACGGAGCTCTTGGAGCGGTACTTTCACAACGACAAGAAAACAAATGGGTACCAATCGCCTTCCTCAGTAAAGCCATGGACGATACTGAACGCAACTATGAAATTTACGACAAGGAGCTTCTCGCAATCATGACAGCACTCGAAGAATGGAGACACCTTCTGATGGGAGCTGCCAAAGAGTTCGAGATCTGGTCTGATCATCAGAACCTAACCTATTGGAGGAAACCTCAGAAACTGAACCGACGGCAAGCCTGATGGGTAGTGGAACTACAGGAATACCACTACAAATTACATCACTTACCAGGAGTTCGAAATAAGAAAGCCGACCTCCTATCCCGAAGGGTAGATCACAACCAAGGGACCACTGACAACGATGGTGTAATCGTGCTTAAACCCGAAGTATTCGCCAGAGCAATGGAATGGCAAACAGACATGGGATATCAGGAGATATTAGAACGAATCAGGAAACGAAGAAGTAATACAGAGTCGGTGGTAGAGAAGGCACTGAAGGAAGAGGATGAGAAATTCCTCGAAGAAGGCAACGTCATCTATCGAAACAAAAAGATCTACGTACCAAAAGACAAACATCTCCGTGACTCGATCATTTCCTTATACCATGACAAACCCCTTACTGGACATGGAGGACGACAGAAGACTAAGGAGCTCATATCCCGAAACTACTGGTGGCCTCGAATGATGGACCAGGTAACTGAATATGTTGACGGCTGTGAACTCTGCCAGAAAAACAAACCGATCCGACAGAAGAAGGCAGCCCCACTACATCCCAATGAGATCCCCAATCAACCCTGGGAAGTCATGACCATGGACATGATCGGACCCCTACCCGAGGCTCACGGCTACAATGCGATCATGGTGTTTGTGGACCGACTCAGCAAACGACTTCACTTAGAACCAGTGATGACTGAGATCTCCTCGGAAGGACTAGCCCGACTTATGGTAGATCGCATCGTCAGGTACCACGGGCTCCCGAAGAAGATCATTTCGGACCGAGCACCGGTCTTCATTTCCAGGTTCATGAAGGAGTTATATCGACTTTTAGGTGTTAAAGGAACCCCAAGCACTGCCTATCACCCACAGACTGATGGCCAAACCGAACGGATGAACCAGGAAGTAGAAATCTACCTCCGAATGTTCATCAACCATCATCAAAATGATTGGGATGAATGGCTTGCAACCATGGAATTCTTGTACAACAACAAAGTCAATTCCTCCACTGGGAAGACCCCATTTGAAGTTGATCACGGATACCATCCCTACACTGGGACTGAACCTGAGGGTCCTACACAGGATCGAAGAGTGGCTAACTTTGTGGAAGAAAGGAAGAGGGTTTTTGATGAAACACGGGAAGCTCTGGAGAAGACGGCCGAGGTAATGAAGAGATACTATGATCGTACCAAAGGGAAAGCAGTGGACTACCAAATCGGACAAAGGGTTTGGTTAGAAGGGATCAATATTGAAACCAACCGCCCGTCAAAGAAATTGGACAATAAACGCTATGGTCCCTTTAAAATCATAGAAAAAATAGGGGTATCAGCATACAAGTTGGAGTTACCTGTCACCTGGATAAAAAAGGGTATCCATCCAGTTTTTAACGAAATACTCCTCCATCCCTACAAACCTCCCACCTCCGACCTCCAATCTGCTGAACCTGAACCCATTCCTGAACTCGTAGAAGGGGAAGAAGAATTCGAAGTTCAAGAAATCCTTGACGCTCGTCTGAAACGAAAAAAGGTTGAATTCTTAGTCAAATTTCGAGGATTCTCCGAACCAGAATGGGAACCCGCAGAACATCTCACGCATTGTAATGACGCATTATCTGATTTCTACAAATTACGACCAGACACCCCCAAGATAATCACGAGGACGTGATCCTTGAAGGGGGGGTAATTATTATGAATTCTTTACCTTACTAAATGCTTGCCACTATATACAAATATGTACAAACAATGCACGGACCAATACAACACATGTAAGACATGCTATTTACACGAGTACTGTATTATAAGTAGCTACCGTCTATTTGTGGTTTCCCTAGACTTTGCAATATTGACTCTTTTCTCTTGTCTACGTCGTCCCCGTACTTCGTCTTGAGAACTTTCCAACACGCACCTTCTCTCCAGACAGCGCCGAAACATCATCCTAGGGGATGACGGTGAAACTTTGGTTGGGGAGGGTTTGAACGCTCGAATTGAGTCTGATTTGATTTTGGGTAGATGTGATCTTTTTTTTTAGAGTTGTTGCTGAGGTTTCATTGGCAGTGTTGTTACTCAGACCGACTTCTTTGCTTTGGCTGTTGGTTGGATGGTTACTGGATTTCGCTTCGCTGTTTTTCGTAACATACTGTACCATATTCGTTCTTTCTCCTCTCTTCTATCTCAATCAATCTCTTAGATCTGAGTCTTGCTGCGACCTTTTACTCATGCATACCCTTCTATTCACCATTTCACTGTTTCCTCTGCCTCGTCACTTAACTTTACATTGCCCGTTTACTCTCCCTTTCCCTCTCGAATTATCGTCTCGTTTATTGCCTCTCTTCTGTCTTTTAGTTTTCCCCTGTACATACTTGAATGATCTTAAAACAATAGCCATTACTCACTGCATTTCCCATGGAAATACATGCCCCGATAGATAAAGGAAAGGTGCTAGGATACAATACAAATCTATCAAACCTTCCAACATTGTATAGCAGAACGATTTTATCAAAGAAATACACATAATACCTAAAACCATACTTCTGTTATGATAGAAGATGGATAGATAGTATATATCTCTGTACTGAGTATAGTACAGATATCATTATTTCCAGGATATCTTCAATGATTCCCACAGGATAGGTATATTTATGGATCATGGATAATTGGGATTATTAGCCTGAAAGTTAACTATAAATGCTCTCCAATAGATATGATAAATGATATTTCCATCCCTGTATGGTTATGTGAAAGTACACTGGGTTATTAGCCTGAAAGTTAACTATAAACGCTCTCCGAAAGATATGATAGACTGCACATGCCTTCCCTGCTAACAGAAAAACAGGTGTGTGGGAGGTGTGACCAGCAAGGAGTCGGGACAGGTTTGTTTTCAACCCAGGTTCCGACCTGGACATCAGCAAAGGTTAAATCAAAGGTATGTCAAACAGCTTTCTTACTGATGCCAGCCTAACATGTTGCACTGTAGAACGCGCTACACCAATGTTAATCGGGGTAATAACAAGAACGTTGTCAAACTTACTGTGCATGTATATGGTTCAGTGTGGGCTAACTGCGTGAATAAAACAGTGAAGCCGCTGAGTGTGGGTGTGCTGAGTAGGCATGAGGGAACGTTTAACTAGAGAAATTCGTTGTTACTTTGTATGCAGGGCCATTTATCAAGCCATGTACAGCCATCAAGTGTTCTGTACTTGATACATATGTTCATTGTACCTACGTGATTTTAGCAATGAAAGATGGGATGGCTAGTATAGCTAGCCATCACTCATTGATCTTTGCCTGTCCAAACTATCTGTTTAAGATGCGAGCTTCTCACACAAAACCTAACTATCGCTGACCTCATGATTGTTTAACTTTCATGGTCATTTATGGTCATTTTGGGTATGTAAGTTTTGAAAAACTATGTGATATTGGACAGTATATATGATAGATAATACAGCCAGGATAGTTATGGGATAGATTATCTATCTACGATCCTGTATTTTTTGGAGAAAACGCAGTGACTGTCACAAGGCCACGCACGCCCGGACAAGTCCGGCGGAGTTTGAATTCAAACTGGTAGCATTCCAAGATGTACGAGGCTAAGGTTTCGTTCCCGCTGTTGTCAGATGGGATTGGTGTTTTTTCCTTCGCTCGGGATAGCACGGGTTTGCGTGCACACATATCAGACGAATTTCACTTTCCCAAGTTCGAACGTTGTTCTCGGAATGGAACCAAGATAGTGTTCCCTCGCATCAGATCAGTGATCCTCCTTATTTTAGGTCTCCGCGAAAGTGTGATTGAGTGGCGTACATACTACACAGAACCTGGCAATGACGCAATGCCTCGTTCCCGGATGAAATGTGAACACCCGTAGCTAGGTATTAAGTATCAACCCTAGCTAGTTGGATACTTTACTTTATTGTATACATATTCTTTGCGTATTCTCTTTCATTCATTGTCTCTCTCATACATCATCGACATCATCCGAATCTAAATCTCTCGAATATGGCCAGGCCTGAGCTTGTGGCCTTGTTGTGGCCTATCAATTTGGGGTTGTACACTTGTGATAAGGGTTGAATCATACGATACTAACTGGTACATGGTGACGAGAGCTGCTGAGATCATCATAAGTATATAACGAAAGGCCGAGCTCGACTTTGAATAAGATGAGGTCACTACGAGCTCAGGCTCAGTAAGACCTCGAGTCGTAGTTTGTATTGGAAATTTGACTCGCTGAAATCGGACAAGTATATGACAAAGCTCGAACAGGTACTGGTAGGTGACTCAGTGCCTTTTTTTGGTTTTCCAACTCAAACAAAATCAGCTCGTAAAGAATTAAATACTATTAAATATAATTTAAATCCTCGGTCAAACTCGTCATAGGAATTGGACCCTGAATTGAATGAAGTCTATAGCGTCGTAAACTCAGTGCCATAGCTAATTCAACCTTGTCGGTGACGCCTGATTGGAAGAGAATCGTAAATCCTGGACATGAGGGATCTGCATTTGACCGGTTAGTAAATTCGTGGAGATGTAGACCTTATCATCCTGTCTCATTCCAACACGGAATGTAATCATAGTACATGCAATCCCGGCACATGCTGGGCCTACGTTTAAAATGGGGACGTATATGTTGGTGTGGATCAGATATGAGATTAGGAATGCCAATGCCCAAAACCTATTAGGTTTAGTTTTCAGATTGAAACCAGCGTAGAAGTGAAAATACTGACATATACAAGGCTGCACTCTCCACAAAGATTGCTGTGACATTCTGCAGTGTTAGAGTTATTATTGAATACTCAATCGAGTTTCAGGCTAAGATGGATAAAAAAGCTTACCAGTAGTCTACTTCTCATGTGGTCAGAGGAGCTGTCGCTCTGGAATTGTCTTATCCGGTAAGCAATCAAGGCTGAGGGAAATAATCTATGATTGTGGAATACTAACTATGATGCAAAACTTACCAGTACAATATCCATTGGTACTGTTTGAGAGAATTTCGTCAAACAGTCTAGATCTAGTAGAATAGATGAATGTCGCACCAGAAAGCAGTAACAGCACTACTGGATAACCAGTACATGAGATCTCGATCGAGTGTCTCCGCACTATGGACATGCATAAGCCGGATCGTAGTTCCAATTGTAATAACTTTACAAACGCAAAAATCTAACAAATTGCCAAGCTGCACAGTTGCCAAGGTACTCACCAATATCCCCAATCACTAACAATGTGGCAACTGCAATTACTTTGTAATTGTGACCCCAAAGAACTGATAAACGATACACCTATAATACGTGCAAGTTTCATGTCAAAGGTTTTTGGAGAAATCATGAAAAACTCACAATAATAAAATCACTAATAGTTAGAGTAATGCCAGAGAAAGTATTGTATAATACCACAGTTATGTCTATAGTACCCAGGAACTCCAAAGGCCAACTTGCGTCAGATATATCCGCAAAAGCTTTGAATACCCGTATTACCATGCAAATCCAATACTAATAAAATTTTTACATGGAAATTTCCTTTAATATCATAGTTCGGGATGCTTACTGCAGTACTAGAGAGAAAGAGAACGATCAAAGCCAAAAACATTGGTCGTTTGAGAGCCGTGCAGATAACTGCCAGGGGTGATAATCGACGTATCAAGCTTGGGCCAGGACGATCAGTTTTGATAGATATGATCAGTTGGTTTAGCATGAGAGTCATGGAAGCAACCCAGAGAACAATGAAGATGCCATATGCAAGGGAAGAAAAGATGACCCCAACAACGTTGGCTGATACCAATGATAACATCTTGGTGCGTCGGAATTAAGTGTCAGTAGCCACATGGGTTTTTCTTTTATATCTAGGGAGATAGAAATACACAATTGGGTTACAGCCTTGTACCTGCCGCAATGGCCTAGATCTCATTACTGTTTTAATTCACTAGAATTCGCAAATTTTGGGGATATTTAAAAAGTGAATTTTCATGGCTGTGATCACTTAGAAACTAACTAACTAAGAAAAAAAAACCTTTGCCGGTTCTGATGTTTTTGTTATAGCCCACACCAATCTCGCCTCATTACGATCATCATGGGATGGCAAGCTCATACAATACCGTGATGCAAAGAATCATGCATGTTAGAATCAGAATTTTTGTTACAACCGACGGCGCCACAGAATGTTGCATAGGCCTTCGGAATAGACCTACGAAGAAATAGCATTGCATACACCAGGAGATAGTCTAAGTCTAAGTCTAAATGTTGACTTTCAGCTCAAAACGGCGGGCATACACAGAAATACAAGCTTTTACTATGGTGAAATAGATCTTGATTCTTTTGGAATTATGGATGAACTAGGCATATCGATTGACCCAATACGAACAAGGGACAATCACCAAGATTCCCTGATCCAAACTCAATTGAACCAATTTTTCAAGAAACTGTTCCGAACACCAGTGATGCAAAACTCCGTACGTCTCGGCCTCAACTGAGCCCACATACCTAGATGTGGTCTCAGTTTGACTGGCAAAATGGTTATCAGTAACTTACGACTTGTAATACTGGTTAAAACCAGCTTACCACTTCTGAGTAGCAGCATTTCAATCTGTTTTTCACAAGCTTCTTACTACACTCACAGCGACCACTATACTTGGCACTCTGGGTCTCTTCTGGATACCAAACAAAAATATCAGTGGTTGATAGCATTACTGCCAGTGGAGCCCACGAATGTTTGATGGCAAATCTGTGGCGCTAAAAATTTCTTGTGGTCCCGCATAGACGCGCAGGATAAAAGATATGGGCCATCACTTCCGCATGGCAAGTACAAAGCCGATTTATTTCTCCGAGACTTCAAGTTCTCCAATGTACGTGCAAACTCGTGGGCCATGGCGAGGTCAGCATTTTGGATGCCATCGGTGCAATATCACTTGAAATCTGCCACACAAACGAGTCCTCCCCGTAAAGCACTCGGCACTATTTGACTGGATGGATTTGAAGTGGATACGATCACAGCAGCCCTTCAGTTGCCCTAAACAAATGCGGAAATAGGAAGTATCAGTAGGATTTGCCAAAGGTTCAGAGATATTGACGGGAACAGGATGAATGAGTCGGTCCTACTTCTGTTTCCATCAAATATTTCAGACTTGTAACGAATCTGCTTGTTTTCGGACTTGTTTCAGTTGCCTGAAAAAGTTTTTCAGTCACTGTGCGATTCTGACTTGTGTACATATTACATATTCAGCTATCTACATCGGAAATGTTGAGATCATCCCAATGTAAGTAGTTATCTACATAATCGAATGTGAGGTTAGAGTCCGAGTCTAAAGAGATTTTATTAGATCAGTGAGAGATTGACTCGGTCGTCGAGGTGAAAGTGGAACTCTATGACGATGTGATATACGATAAATGACGAAGTACTTTACGAGAAAGGTAAGATTCGGTTTCTCGGCTCGGTGCTTTTTTTCCGATGACGAAGTAGCTTATAAGTCGATATCGTTCCATGTTTATAATTATACAAACTCTATACAAAACATGTACGCACAGAGGCTGCGCGCCCTGGCCATGGGGAATACATAGGGCCGAAATTGGACCTGATAGTCTGATGCTGTCACTGGCAGCAAGTGGGGTGGGGCTAGAATTTGAAGGGTGATATGACAAGAATTCGAACCCTGTCTTGCCTGTCCGTGTCCTACATAGGGCCAAAGTTGAACCCTGATTGCCTGTCTGTCCGTCCGGTAGGGGGGTTCAAGTTGAAAGGTGATATGGCAGGAATTAAAAAGTTCGAACCCTCAAGCTGACTGAACGTTAACTTTGGAAGGACAGGGAATGCACGATAGATACGGGTGATCGCAGTGACAATATCAAAGACCAAGAGTATTAAAAGCACTCGGGCTTATCTACGTATACATACTTGTAGATTCGAATGGCGGGTTTCACGGCCTTTTCGAGGGGGTTTAGCCTTTGACGATTTGTCCGTGGAATCCAAATTGTGCTTTTCAAACAGCTGAGCTTGTGTTACTAGAACTTGTGATCCTGCACAGGCGCTCGGGAAGCGCCCCGGCACTGGATGGACGGTTTGACCCGAAATAAGGTACCGACGCCTTCCGGAGATGAGAGTAGTTTTGGAAAGCGATGACGATGTCGAGTACATACGACAGCGAGTAATACTTGGCCACGATAGATTTGCAGTTCCGAGGGAGAGAAAGTTCAAATTGTAACTTTAAGCCTGAGATGCATATGACGTTGACGGGAATAAGATTATCATTTGGACTGGTCTGGAGTCTGGACTGAGAATTCAACGGAGCTTGGTTTTGAAGCTGAAGAACTCTCTAGAAGAAGGATGTTGAGAAACTGGAGAATAAAGAGAAGAAGAGGAAGGGACGGACAAGTTTATGGTCCGACCCAAGCGATACGAATCCTCTGCGGTATGGTAAGAGTTGCGGAAGACTCTCTTGGCACAGAAAGTATTGGTATGTACATACTTGCATAGACATAGAATCGAGCATACACGACATTTATGCTGGCCTTGGGTTTGAATAGATTAGACCTGAACAAGCTGATCGAGGTTTAAAAGAAATCGGATATCTAGTTGCAGTTGCATCTTCAATAGATCAAGTATCGTTGTATAGGAAGACACTGACAGGATGCAGACCGGAAAGGAAATTCGAGCAACGGAGCAGACCGTGACGGAGAATCCTATGTTCCGAAAGGCTCTCGCGACGCGATGCGATGCAGTGCATTCTGCAAAAGTCTAGGTCCAGACGTACTAGTTGAACAACATACACATTCAACGGAGAAGAAAAAGACGCATTAGCCTAGTTTACACGAGGATCCAGACAGACAGACACTGCTACAGTGTTCCTGTTTTCGCCGAATTTGGCCAGTCGGTGGAGATTTTCTAATTCGATCCATGACCATCAGCGTTTAAACCACAGCAGTAGAGGTTGGACTGGGAGTCATGTCGTCGCATGGAATTCGTGCTTGCCTTGAGGATCACTGTGTATTCGATGCACGTTATGTATCAAATCTTGTTTGATTTGTTTTTCCTCCTTCGTCGAAAATTTGTAGTGTCCTAGTATAAAGGCGTTTATCTCTCTATCCATCCATCCATCTGTCTTTCAAATTCAATATGATCAAGTACTTGCATGGATATAACACGAGGATTTGAGGAGCTATAGCTGTAGAGAGTGCTTGCACGAGGATAGCTCGAGTTTTTCGTAGTAGAGGCAGTGGGGTGAAGCGCGGAAAGGGTTTAGGGATTTTTCTATTCGTTTGACTCTGACAAGAGCGTTGAAAAGGCATATGACGCTTGATAGAGCTATTTCGGTGTAAGACGATGTGCACGAGAACATGATACCCCGCAAGTTGCGCCTCGAGCTCGCGTGGTAGTGTAGTGAGTCAGTGACCATGCAGAACAACGCAAAATCAGCTATTAAATTAATCCCTTTTGAATAGGCCTGAAAATGAAAATTAGGATGGAAGTGGGGAGATGAAAGGTTCTGGAACAGAAATAATAGACGCTGATAAAAGTGGAGCTCTACCTTGTCTTGCCTCGTTTTTGCTTTACTTGCAGTCGCAGATTTTATTGTATAGCTGTTGCTAATGCTATAGGTAGCTGTGTTCGTAGCACTCGTTGATTCGTGCATCGTCATCGATCACCGACCAGCGTTTAGTGTCTTTTTTAATTTCCGAGAGGGAGAGGATTTACGGTTCGGTTGAGGAGGAAGATTGACGCTCAGATCCATGTACTTTTTGGCAGGCACAGACACAGATGGAGTTGCAGACGTGGATGCAGGTAGTATACAGTCTACTGCCGTCTATGCACGCACACGCACGCACTGAGGAAGTGGAAGGGAACAACTGGAATGATTGTGACATGAAAGATGCCGACGTCAGGAACCAACATTGAATTTTCGACCAACGAGAATGGGAGCAAAGAAATTTCCGAAGTTGGCCGTGGTACACTAGGACTGGAATAGGTTGGATTAGATCGATGGGATAGTAGTGGATGTAGATAGATTCAGATAGATAGATATGCTTATGCTTCGAGTTGGCTTGCAATTGACGGACATACAGAGTGTTTTGATTGATTGAATAGATCCGGAAAGAAGAACAAGACAAAAAGTCCTCGAGGCTTCTCTACAGCACCACAACTGCAGGTGCTTCTGGTTGTAAGTAGTTGTTGAAGAAGACAAGGGCAGGAGGTCGGTATAGGATGTAGGTCCGGGAGATGAAAGAAAGAATTCGCATAGCATAGACGGAACAATGGGAGATTAAGTATTAGATACCGGGTAACAAATACCGATTCGAGTTTGCTGTCAACTAGTATGCAGTGCGGGAACGCGACCTTGCGGAAAGAGGACATATTTGATGGATGGTAGGTTGAAAGGCGGAAACAAGCAGGAAGGAGAGCGCAAATAGTCGGGGGGCCAAGCCAAGAAGGAAAGGGAATCTCACCTGTGGTGTGAGTTGACGTAAGAGAGAGAATAAAAAAAGAGGATTGTGGCGTCGATGGGATATCATTCCCATTCACCCACAGCTTTCACTAGCTCTCACTTGCTCTTTCTTGTTTTCACCGACGCCTCGAGGCAGCCACGAAGCACGAACAACACAAATCCGCTAAATCAGGCAGTAGACCTGTGCGAACTATTTCCGGATCACCCGGTTCCGTAGGCGAGCTGAAAAAAAAAAGAGTAATTTTAAACGAGAACAGCCTGGTATTGTACTACCACCATTACTGCTATGCCCTCGAGCAGTCCCTCGGACCCTCCACCTTCCTATTCATCCAAAGACAACAACGATCATCATCACCGACGTCGTCATCATCATCACCACCACCACAACAGCACCAACGACACTGGTAGCAACGACGCGACCAGTGGCGACAACCACAAACATTCTTCTTCCTCTCATTCTCCCAACAAGGACAAGAAACACGACTTGTCGCAAGATGAATTACTCGAACTTGCCCGTCGCGGGATGCCACGCTCAAAATTTGGACCAGAGTTTCTCAAGAATTTAGGCAAGGAGGCGGCGGAACTACAGGGGTTGCCCAAGTTTAGAGTCGTGACTGGGTCAGAGGCAGCCAAGTTGTATAAAGAGGCTATTGGCGGTCATGGGTGAGTCGTCGTTGTTGTCACTGTATACACCGCCATGTCATTCCACTCCATAATCCTTATCTCATTACATTACATTCAACTGACCTCCCGTCTTTCCTTTTTTCACCTTTTCTAAAAATTTCCAGAGAGGACCATCGTGAACGTGACTCTTTACGCCGCGAATCCCATGATCGTGATCATCCCCACCGTTCTGGGTCTGGTTCTACCTCAAGGCACGGCATTTCTTACAACCATAATCACAACCCAGTTGTATTCGCATTTCCAGGACGTGAGGCAGGGAGTAAAGTTGTAGATTATTATATGACATGGAAGGGAAAGACGGTATGTTCTCCTCAATTACCGGTAATTGGTTCCTGACTGAGCTCCACTTTTTTATCTCTGCCTTTTCATTTCCTTCTTGTTCGGTTCCTGGCTTATCAATGCAATGTCGTCGTCGTATATGCAACTTTCTCCACCGTTTACGTTTACGTCCCTGGTGTTCTCCCGTTCGAACCTCTGTTGTGGCGTATTCATCCTTGAACGTTTGTGATGCCGATCCACCGCTGTATCACCACTTCCTTGCTTCGTCTCACGTACACCGACGTCCGTGCGTACGCTTTCCCCGACAACTTACGTGCGCGTCAATGCATATCTCTTCTCATCAAATCCCATCATTCTCAACAAACAGCGCACACACCGCCTCAAAGGCCGTCGTCGTCGCGGAGACATGCTCGACGAGGAATTCAAAAAATTCATAGAAGGCGCGGACAAAGAATACCTCCGAGACCAAGAAGAACAAGAAAAAAGGCAGTCGAAACTTTTATCACCTGATTCTGCTCTCGCCCTCGGAGTTCGAGAAAGCATTCCTAGTGTGGAGAGGAAAGCTTCGAGGAGGGATAGAAAAGACAGGTCAAGGTCGAAATCGAGAACAAGACCAGAACCGACCACGTCTCATTCGGCGCCGTCGGTGCTTCAAGCTCAAGCTCAGGGAGAAGTGCCGGCGGTGTTGAGAGTTGGAGAAGGGGATCAACAACCGTTTGCACCTGCACCTGCGAGTGTTGCAGTCACTGTTACTCCTACAGACTATGCAGAGGAAGGAGAAGAAACTGATACTCTTCATCCACTCACACCTCTCCCACTACCCACACGTCCATTGTTGACGAATAGAGAGAGCTCTTCGAGTGTTACTTCGTTGCCGTATCTGGGGATGATCAGAGGAGTACCGTTGGGGAATCGAAGTGAGTACTTTTTTCTTTCCTTCTTTTCCTTGGGTTGGGTTTGTGGTGGTGAAAGGTAGAATACATCACTACGACGCCTTCTGCTTTTATTTCCTTGGTGGTGCAGTTGGAGTAGCTCCTCATGACGAAGGAAAAACGTGGTTTATGAGGTGAAGCGAGGTGTAGAGACCGCTTCGCCTCTTGTCCGGCTCGTGGCGAGCGAGATGCTTGTGGAGCTGCTCTGGCTTTGGGATTATTTCTCCCTTTTGTGCAACCATCTGTGGCTTTTGGCAGTCTTGATGGACTTCTAGTCACGTCTTGATTGCTTGCAACCATGTCGAGGTTGTTCTACTTGCTTTTACCCCTTTCCTTTTCTTCCAAGTGCAGCCTCTTATCAAATGATAAGTGGGGTCGGCCAGTAGAACCGAGGTGCTGACGCGTCTGGTGGCTCTTATGCTGGTACCGATTCTTGGCATGGTTTGGTCGGTGAAGGGGCATATAAGACTGCTTTCTTTTGCCTTGTCTCTACACTACTCCCGACTTGATTGCTGACGACTGCTTCCTATCATACAGTGCCTCTCCGAGTTATGAATCCCGACGCTGCGTCTTCGTGAGTACTCTTTCATCTCCTTCGACCTCTTCAATTACTGATTCTTATTATTATTATCACACAGCTCCGACTCCCGACGCGCCTCTGTCGCTAGTGCCGCGTTTGCCAAGTATTCTGAGAACCCTATTCATGTCCCCGCGACAAAGAAATCCTCTTCACTCCCTCTGCCTACTGTTCGGCAACCCAATGCCGATGCCCATGGTCGCGATGTCCACGCTCACAGCGAAGGCGAAGGCGAGGACGGCAAATCCGTTTTGACATCTCTGATCTCGAGAGGAAAGGAATTTGCAAAGAGGTCCAAGTCTCGTTCATCCAAGCATCATCATCATTCAGATGAGAACGGTTCCTCGCCAGGCTACGACTCTAGGAGTCTTTCTGGGAGCTCGAGTTCTTCTCAGGGACACAGTCATAGTCACGGTCATGGCGACAAGGAAATCCTCATTGTCCTCATGGACGAAAAAGACCCCAACCTTAGGGATGCCAAACCACCCGAGTTGACACCAGAAGAAGTCAAGTTGTTGAGAAAGTCTTCTACGAAACCTCCGACGAGATCTGTTTCGACTAGAGGATCGCCTTGGGATGGACCTGCTGCTTCAAGAGCTGGTATGCCGCTTGTTTCTAGTAGTAGCACCACTTTGGTCTCGACAGAGGGTATGGGAGCGTTGTTGGAAGCTAGGGGGTCTACCAAGAGTCTCGGACACGGTAAACATGGACACGGACACGGACACGGACGCAAGCACAAGCACTCGCCTTCACGTTCTCCATATTCTCATCCACACTCTTCCCATTCTTCTTACTCTTCTCTATTGGGTGACGATGAGTCGGATTGGGAGTCTGATTTCACTGGGTCTGATTATGATGATGACGACTATGACGATGATGATAGTCGGTCTGGCGGACATGGGCTCTCTCTCCGAGCAGCTCTAGAAACGTTGCGGTATCACGCGAAAGGATATATGAAGACGCCTTCACCGAGGAGGACGCCATCTTCTGGTGGATATATCGGGTTACCTCATCCTCAGATGACACCGATAGTTGCGAATCCGGGAACAACGATCGTTATACCGAATCCTTCTGCTGCTGCCGCTTCGCCATATGTCGCTCCTGGAGTCGCTCAATTGGCTGCTTCTCAGCATGCCTCGCCGTACGTTAACACCAACGCCATCCAGCTCCAAGCTACTTCGCCAGCGGGGAGCTATGGAGCTGCAGTTTTGTATGGCAGTCCATATGTTTCACGGTCTGCTCCCAACCTCCCTCAGGTTCAGGCTAGTCATACACCTCTTTCTCAAGCCGCTCAACAACTAGCTCCCGGTCAATCTCCATACGTGACACCGTACGTTTCGCTCTCACAGCCTAATCAACAAGGGTCTATGCCGATTTATACCCCAGCGTCGGGGATGACTCAGGCTTTACCTTTACCTTTGGCTTCGACGTATGCGAGTCCGTATGTTATGCAAGCTCAGGCTCCTCTTCCTCCTCTTGGTGCTCCAATAGGAGGGTCAGGGTCAGCGTATATGGGTCCGAGTCCGTATGCTACGCCTGCTAGTCGGCCGCCTATGCCTTTGTATGGGGCAGGGTCTGTGCATGGGACGCCTTATTCTACGGGGACGGGGAAGCAGTTGTATTGAGCTGCAAGTCGAGTCGGGCCAAGGTGGATCAAGATATGAACGATACATAATGATATGAACGAATGACGCTTCAAAAGTTTTCAACAACAAGAACAACAAAAGTTTTGCATACCAACTCGCATATAATCAATCAATCAATTCGCATAGTGCATGCGCATAGGCATAAACGTATTCATCTTACATCGAGTCATCCATGGACGTTGTTGTTTCTGTATATTGTAGGGGTTTTCGGACAGTGTTTTTTTTATTGGAATTCGGTGTTGATACCTGGGCTGTTTATTTCTCCCCCTTTCTTTTCTTTTCCTCGGTCGGTTTGGTTCTGTGCATGTCCTTTCTTTGAAGGAAGGGATGTCTTTTTTTATTGTTATTGTCGTTGTCGTTATCGCTTTACGGTTACTTATTCCTCACTTACATCTGCGCGTGCACGCACTCGTTGCGCTATGCCGCGTATCGCATTGGGCTATTGCTACCTTGCTATCATACACAAGTATATGTCCTACATATGTACATGTTTAGTACCATCATAGTTGGTTCTATCTTCTTTTTCTTTCTTGTTCCTTCTCCCGCTCTCGTTGGATCCATCCGTCTATCTGTCTATTTATGTAACTTATCCTTATGTTGGGACTCTGGTTTCGTTTCAATCTACATACGTACATATACATATCCTCCAGTTCGTACATATGCACATATACATACACTCATACCATGTCTACGTAGTTATACGTTCTATTGTACATAACCTTCAACGTAAATGTAAATAAACAAACTGTAAATTTCGTTATCCAGGGCAGAGTCAAAAATCGAGTTGATTTCATTCTCATGAACTCAAAATGTAAGGGCAATCAGGAACTATCGCAGTCTGCTGATTGTGCCATCGGGCCTAAAAGGTCGAGATTTGCCGATTATGGAAAACGTTTCCAATTCGGGAGTGCGTGTACTTGGCTAGATCCGTGAGACTCGAGATATGGATTCTGGATAAAAGCCCTACAATTCCCTATCTCTAGAGACTCCACCCGTCTCCAACACCAACACCCATCTCTCTTTCCGCCCAAATACTTGTTTCTTGCTTATGGTATTAGTATGACTGCGATACGTTTCCTAGATCAACGGTATACCAAGCGAAAACCATCCACTCGGACCAATTATCCATTGGTGACCGTCATTCTCAATTTGAGAGCGAGTTTGCCTGGTCCGAGTCGTGGCGGCCGCAAGGATTACCGTTCATCGAAGAGACTGTCGTACGCATATTCGGTACCAATAGTAGCTATAGGATCGTGCTATGGCGCCAGTTTTTGCGCAATCTGGGTGAGGACCATTGTGCGACATGATGATGCCATCCGACGCGACTGAGGGGCCCTTATTCTAGATTCTTGTGCGAGGTTGCACGGTCATCGCAGGTAGTTGTTGCCATCACGGAAACTGTGACGACATTTACGGTCACGGTGGTACAGCTTTGACACTGATGATTGTGGAGAAAGTGTTAATTAAGAGGTTTGTTTGGGTACATCTACTACAACGTTAGGCTACTTTTGTCTTTAAATACCATTAAATAAGAGGAAAAATCGAAATAAGTTAGATTCAGACGAGATCAGCTGGACAATTATTTAGTGGAACGGGTATTAAACAAATTTAAGGACGCTCACCTGGAATACCATCTGACTCCTTTTTGCCCAAAGCCACGGCAGCATCTGAATCAGAATTGGAGTTGGATTCCGAGTCACTACCTGTAGCATCTATAGACTCGGAACCACTATAAGTCGACAACGCCTGATTGGGAGAAAATTGTGGAAGGCTCAGAGTCTCCACATGAGTAGGTTGCATTCCATCAGCCATCGAGTTGGTGGAGATGTAGACCTTGTCCCATCCCATTCCTACGCGAATAGTGATCATAGTGCATGCAATTCCGGCACATGCTGGACCGAGGTCTACGATAGCAGTATGGATGTTGGTGTGTGTTTCATATGAGATTAGGAATGCCAATGCCCAAAACCTATTGAGAGTTTAGCTTCAAGACCAGAGGCGTAGAGGCAAAGACACTGACATGTACAAAGCCGCGCTTTCCACGAAAATAGCTGTGGCTTTCTGCAATGTCAAAGTAATTAAACAGTGGAATCTCAGGTCACATAGATGATAAACGCACCGATAGTCTGCCTTTCATGCGGTTAGAGGTGTCGTTCTGGAATTGTCCTATCCGATAGGCAATAAGGGCTGGGAGAAAAATCGTCAGCGTTTTGTGAAATACCGATTTAGTACAAGACTTACCGGTACAATATCCATTGGTGCTATTCGAGAGAGATTTTCGTCAAACAGCCCAGGTCTAGAATAGGGGGATTCCATACCAGAAAGTGATGACAGCACTGCTGCTTAACCAACGTATCAGATCTTGGTTGAATATGTCCGCCCCTTGCAGTCGTGTAAATTGGATTGCAGTTCCAATCATGATAACTTTACAAATATTTAACGATTTGCGTAGGTGCACCATCGTGAAAGAACATACCAATAGCCCCAACCATCAACAAGATAGCAACGGCGATTACTTTGTAATTGTGACGCCAGAGAACCGACAAACGATACACCTATGATGCAAGGAAAGTTCAGGTCCAAGGCATCCGGGAAAAGCGAGACAAACTCACAACAATAGCGTCACAGATAAACAGAGAAATTCCGAGGAAGGTATTGTATAGCATCATGGTCACGTCCGTGAGATCTCCAAGAAATCGCAAAGGCCAAGTTGCATCGGGTATATCTGCAAAAGCTTTGAACATCCGTATCACTATGCAGACCCAGTACTAGTAGAAAAAATCATTTCAGTTTTTCCTCAAACACCATAGATCGGGACACCTACTGTAGTATTAGAGAGAAAGAGGACGATCAGAGCTAGAAGCATTGGTCGTTTGAGAGCCGCACAGATGACCGCCAGAGGTGACAAACGACGATTCGAGCCTGGGCTAGGATGATCGTTTCCGATAGACGTAATCAGCTGGTTAAACATGAGGAACATAGAAACAGCCCAAAGAACGATGAAGATGCCATATGCAAGGGAGGAGAGGATGGCTCCTGCGATGTTGGTCGAGAGCAGTGATAACATCTTGATGTGTAGATGGAGAATCAGTAGCCCGACGTCTCTCTATTTTATATCCAGAAAAAAGAGACATTTTAGAGAGTGTGAGTACTCCTTCCTATGCAAGAAGCTCCACCGGACGAGGCGAGTCATTCCTATGCGCAAAGACTCATGGGACTAGGAACATGAGTTTTTGTGTAGAACCGGTTAATGAAGGTTCGAACGGTGACTGCCAGCCCCGAAGATTTTATTTATTTCTTGTATTAGCGAGCACACAAAATTCTGAAGCAGTGAAAGACAAATCAAGCTAGAATTTAGAAGACCAAGACATATGTCATCGGAGCTCTGTCAATCGAGGAGAAACATGAGGTGGAGAAGTCCGTGCAATAGATTTTGCTATTCTGCAGATCAGTTGAACAGCCTCTGTTTGACGGGAGAATCGACTAGTCAATTGGCCCAAGAAAAATGCGATGACAGGCTAAATGGTTCCGGAATAGAGCAAGGTCACGTTGGATGATTCTGAACTTGAAGATTGCCCAGCTGGGTTGTTCATAGAATATAGATCCTTCTTGGTCTATCTTGTGCGCCTGTGTAAGAGTACGCATACATGAGTACTGACTCGGAGAAAAGTACCTGACCCAGTGACCGCGGCAACTTTCAGATCAATAATTCAAACTCAGATTAAACTCTAAATCAGGGCGCGTGTAGTTTTTTTTTCTTTTCACGTCTCCCTTCTTTCCTTCAAGCTCAGTACTGCCTCCGGATATATTTCTGTGCGTAATTGTCCCCCATCTCGCATTTCTTCCTTCTCTTTTCGAGATGATCCTTTTCTGTGTATCCTGAACCGTGACAAAAGACATGGTTTTGTCCGACAATGAGGGATATGTTCTATTGAGATTTCTGTCTGAAGCCTTTTCTGTTCATGTCTTCTACTTCCCTCAAGATGTGTGCTGATTCCATTTACGCTAGGACTCGCTCGTACCACAGTTTCCTTCACTTGTCTATATTTCCAAGCTAGCGTACATACAACATCGTTTATATCCGAATCAAGGAATGCTTTACAAACATTGACTGTAGTATTGATTGACAACAGTGCAAGTTGCACCAGAGGCACATACTGTGGGACCGGTCCATCCAACACCACCGCTGTAAAATCGATCAGTCTCGTTTGCTCAACAAATTATTAAAAACTCACCATTGTCCGTATTTGGTTTGGGTAGCACCACCAGTTGAACTACCGCCGGTGGAACCACCAGTAGACCCACCAGTGGATCCGCCAGTAGAGCCGCCGCTAGACCCAGTGGAAGAACCAGTCGCGCTGTAGGTTGTTCCAATGTCACCGAAACGGATGTTGGAGAAGACAACCTGGGCGTTGGGACTCTGGCCTTCAACGTCTGTGGGCTGACCTGATGTAGTAGCGCAAGTTCCACGAGCAACACCTGGTGAGCTAGCATCCTTGTTCAGAGGATAGTCAGAGTCGAGCCAGAGCATCTCCGCAGCATGGTCATCCCAGATACTCATGACAAGGACCATTCCCTTGGAATAGGCACTAGATATGGCACCCAGACCTCCCTTTTGTTCAAAAGTGTTGACGTCTCCAAAGGCTTCCTTCTGTTGAGTGCAAAAGTCTGTAGTGATTTCGTTGGTAGCAGTGACTCCGGGGACGTTGCTCATGCTTTGCTGAATGATCTGTCCATTCTGCACGTAGAGTCTGCGGATAGCAGAGAGTGCGCCGCTTGTGGAATTGTTTTCAGTGATGAATTGGGTGACGACGGTGAACTTGGAATTGGTGTCGACTGTCATGCCAGGGCCGTAGTAAGTGGTGTCGCCCATACGGAACGAGTTGAAATCGCATCCAGATTGGTCACAGACACCACCGGTAGATCCAGCAGCAGAGCAGTCGGACCCGGTACACATGGTCTGACCTGCAGTGAAAATTTTCAGTCTCAGGAGTAATAAAAAGTCATTAGAATAACAAACCAGATACGGTACACGAATGCGGAGTGACTACAAAAATTGAGCTTATCTTGGCCGGAGAAGGCTAGGAAGTTGAAAACGTACGGGCAGCGGAAACTTGAAAAAGTCGTATTAGAGTCAGATTAAACAAAAAGCAAGAAAAACTGAGAAACATACTGCTATTGGCTTCCCAGATATCCATCTCAGTACAGCAGGTACCCATGTTACCCGTTCCAGCGTTGGGGTCGCTGCTGGAAGGAGCCCAGCCCTCGACATTGGCCTGGGTACTATTTTGAGCCGGCGAGTCCAACGTTCAAATGACAACTATACATACCATTCCGTTGATAAATTTGATATCACGAGGGCACTGAGAGTCACAGTAACCAGTTCCATACTTGGCTCCTGCTTTGTTGTTGGCGTACTTGGACTACATGGAAAGTTAGGAAGTCAATTTGATGCCGAATCGATTCCCGCTTACCATTCCACCATCTGCATCCATTTCGACAAAGTAGAGCGCTCCGTTGAGACCACAGGGAAGCTGAGAGACGTCGACATCGAACGTGAATTCCTGTTCGGGGAGTTAGTACTATATCAATCGACACGAAATCAAAAATTTTGCCTGATTGTTTGCATTAAATTCAGCATATTCGGAACTGCTTCCAGGAGCCATGAGATAGACACGAGAGCCGACATTCTTCTGCTGACTCTGAGTTACAAACTTGAGAGTCAGGGCATTGCCGGATGTGGTGATTCCATAAGTGCCCCTAGTCAAAGAGACGTGAACCGCCTGTCCATCTAGCTTTAGACAAACAACTTACGAATAATCTGCACCGTCAACAGCACAGTTCTGAGCACAAGTCTCGGCGTCGGGGCAAAGAGTAGCATCCCAAGTGTTACCAGTGTAACAGTTGGTGTAGCCCGATGTAGTGTGAGTCCATCTCCAATTGGCGTCCAGCACTACCGCAGATGACTGAGATGTACACCCAGACGCGGTACACTTTTGCCAAGTGAGAGGTGGATGTGTCTCTGCGGTGTTGGTTCCAACTTGCTGGCCGTATGCGACAGCCAGAAGAGTGAAAGCGACGAGAGAAGCCGAGTGGAACATGGCACCAGTTGTTTGCGTTTAGAGCAGAGGTGATGCTGAACTAGAGCTTTGCGTCTAGGATTTATACGGTTGGAAATGCACGAGTTCATGTCCAGACTTTTTTTCGTAAACCATAGATGTAACTGCCAAAAATAGTTAGAGACGGAAGGTACAATGGTTAAAAAATAGTTTGCGACAAGAATAGCGACAAACTCAACAAGCGTTCCCGTATATTTCCCGATGCTCGTAATTTGGAGCAGATTCTGATTTCGCTGTTCAGCGTCAGCTGGCCATAGTCGGAAAAACGTCGCCAAGTACAAAGAAATCCGTCAACTCAAAATAAACACCTGTTTTTGCTGGTGAATTGACTGACGCGTACCTCAAGGTATATCCTCTGGCAGCACTTCGGTCAGTAAAGAGTCGATTTCATTTATCAAGGATCACCTGAGGGCGACTTTATGCACGGTAGTCATTTCGATTCGCGTCAGATTCTCCGTGTAGCAAGTCAGTAATGCGTTTCTCGTGGATAATTATTCTCCATGCCCAAATATGAATAGAAAACTGTCAGGACCATATCGACGTAAGAAACGGTCTACTTACCACTAAGTCCGGTACATCCAACTGAAAACCCTGAGCATGAAGAAAGAAACATGGGACAAGCAGAACTGGAAGATTGTGGCGGCCCGTTCAGTAGAAGTTGATTTCATTTATCAAGGATCACCTGAGGGCGACTGCACGCACGGTAGTCGTCTTGATTTGCGTCGGATTCTCCGCAAAGTGCTAGATTGGTAAATTAATGACGCGTTTTTTCAATGGCTATTTTCTATGCAACTCAGTATCACTAAACGAAGAGAAAGCTGTCAGGAACATGCCAATACAAGAAGGGGTTTACTCGCCACTAAGTCCGGGACAACCCACTGAGAAACCTGAGCACGGAAAGAGAGATGAGTCAAAAAGACACGGATAGGCGGAGTATATTGTACAGATAATATTATACACCAGACAATAGTATAGAGTACGGCAGCTAAAGAATCACTCTGACTGCGATCGCAGAACCACAAAAACTACTTTCCGACCCATTCTCTGGCTATATCCTCCCAACATCCATTCAACTGCATATGCTCGCCTTGACAAATATCAAATACCACTGCACCTCGTTTATCCAGAGTTCGGAGCCCAATCCAATCCTCTGTATACAGAGGCTGGGCATGCATTGGAATGATTCCTTTGACTGCGGGAGCGCGGTGCTGCGGTGTCATTGGATGTTGTTGGTCGGGGCTCAGACG
The DNA here is from genome assembly GCA_037954225.1 of Stygiomarasmius scandens. Classification (NCBI taxonomy): domain Eukaryota; kingdom Fungi; phylum Basidiomycota; class Agaricomycetes; order Agaricales; family Campanellaceae; genus Stygiomarasmius; species Stygiomarasmius scandens. Next base: position 756,175 of record JBANRG010000008.1, on the reverse strand, counting down.
CAAGTTTCCAGTTTCGGAAGAAGCACGATGATAGGATTCGTCAACCTCTTCACTACCAAACCACGAACTCTCTTTCGGAACGACAGTCTTGTCTTCAGTGAACATGATGAGGACGAGAGCGTTCAGAGACGCAAGGTTCTGAGCATAAGTTTCGTTCCTCTTTTTGTCTAGTAAAGAGTAGTCAGAGGGAAGCTCATTGTTTATATCAGGTAGGAAATGATTCGCTGCGAGGTATGTATCGAGATTGTAAGGATCTCTGAAATATTGGGCCTGCATCATCGTAAATACAAATCCCAACCCACGAAGGCTAGACTCACCTGAACCAGATTCTCTTGCGCCCAATTTCCATACACTCCAGCCTTCGTTGCCCGCCTAGCAATTTGACAAAGAAAATCGTAAGGTCGACATACAGGTATGTCGGATATGCCCATGTGTTGAGACCCAAACGTGATCAAGTTGTGCACCGGAGGTGAATTGTAGCGTTCTACATAAGCGCGAAGGAATTGGCCGCCTGTATGAAAGAGCTTAGTATACCAGCAATCATTATAAAGAGAAGGTGCACCTTGCGAAAAGCCCATGGCATCGAAACCTCCTTCGACCTGAAGCTCTGGAATCGCAGCCAGTTGTTGAGCAACTAGTTCAATTTGGTCATTGACGTTGCCATACTGATTTGAAGCAAAGGATCGTCAGTTCCTCGTTTTAGTGAGACTGTTACGGGCAGCCAGACGACGTGATACTCACAAACCCAGCCTGTCTGTCTTTATCCTGATCTTCTTCCAAATACACCAAATGTACAAATATCCCAGGAATAAGCTCTTTCACCATTTCTGCAAACTGAAGCATTCCAGGAGAGTTGTGCGAGTCGCCTAGGCCATGCCATACGACGAGGGGCCGGGGATTTGTGTTTGCATTCAGGAATGTGATTTCAGGTTTTGAATGGTATGTTGGAAGATACGAAGCGTATACAGAAATTAAAGAGGCTAGCAGGAGTAAGAGACTGCCTCCCAGCATGGTGAAGAAGAAAAATCAAACAATTACGTCACCGCCTCATTTCCTTTTCTCAAACTAGTTAGCAGCAACGGTCCCGGAACAGAGTAGTTGTACTCTGAAGACGAACTGATTGTTATGTCTGACATCTAAACCGCTTTACTGGACTATAGGCGACAAAAAAATGCAAGTCCACCTTCTGGTCATTTACAAGAGTCGTCCAACTGGGATTTTCCGCGCTGTCGGCCGTAGCAATGACACCGTGATACTTACCCGACACCCATCGTATGATAGGCGCTAGTGCCTATAGGCTCGAAAATACCTGGGGCTGCTCCGGTCAATATAAGGCGATGTTTCGACGACTTGATAAAGATCAAACGTTCAGACCCATCATCGATGACGGTACTCGAAATATTCACTTTCGACGCGACCGACGCCTACATAGCCGATCCTGTAGGAACCTTTAAAGATCTCAAAGCGTCGCATTCTGGTTTGGAGGGTCTACTGAGGTGCATTACATTTTTGAATTGCCTTTGTCGAACACCCTGACTTCTTTCACAAGCTTTCACCACGGCCCTCAAGTAGAGAATCCTTCAAAAGGTTCTTGCTACGTCAGTCAGTATCATTCTCCTTGAGCAAAGACCTTGTGTTGACATTACATCACCCAGCCTGGGACAAGTTGGACTCTTTCAACAAAGTCGTTGACGAGGCGCGCCAGCAACAGCGAGTTGAAATCTTCCAGTTGGCAGTCAAAGACAATGCCAAACTCCAGCTATTCGACATTGGCAATGCAGATGTATCAAAGATCTCTGGGGCTCAGATGACTGAAATAACGCTTATCAATTTGAAGGAGGGAAAGACAAAGGCAGAGTTGGAGAAACTCGTAAAAGATATTGATGACGCCTCGAGGCCAATTGAAGCTTGTCATGGAATCGTATTGGGCACGGATGTGAAAGAAGAAGGGAATTTCCTTGTAACGATGGGCTGGGATTCGGTGGAGGTGAGTCAAGAGGTCCTGTCCAGACGTGATTATCACTGATATTGCATTTCAGGACCACCTAAGCTCAGTTCGAAATGTTCCAGCTTATACTGCTAGCGCCCAGGTGGCAGACTCCGTGATAACACTCACAGGTATGCACCATGCCAAGCTCACGGCCGTCGGATTTTGAAGATAACGATGCAACGTACAAATAAGTAAATATATAGCTGTGTATTACATTCGAACCATTGAAAGAAATATATTAAAATATCATGACTGAATCATCTGAAACTGAAATCGGCTTCTTTCTTTGTACCAGCCGCAGCACTTTCAAGATCAATATCTTGTGCTGAACCAGTAGACGCTGTTGGTGCTCGAAGGTCCAATTGTCGAGTCTCAATACCTGATCTGGTTGTACCAACGTTCGGAGTATGTGCTGATGCGAACCTCATCGAGTGAGATAAGGACATCCTAAACTCGGCTTCTTCCTTTGAATTTTCGAGTGCGACCAGAAGGATAATGAGGACTGGATAGAGCGCCTGAAGTACAAGTTCAAATGTTAATAATCATATACTGAATGATTGTAAGTAGAGAAACTGACTGAAACGTAGGGCAAGACCGATGCTAAGAAAACCTGGAAAGACAACAAACTGCTATCGCCAAAGATGGTCAGGAACATGCCCGCAATCTAAAGGATGGACAGTGTTTATTGACGAAATCGCGTATCCAGAGTAAACGCCTACCCAGAATCCAATGTAAACCAGTCCCGACTCGACCAGAATCAAAAGTATCTTTTGAACCTTGGTCACGGAGATACCTCCAGAACTACTATCAGTGGACGTGCCAATATTACGCTGAATATCACGACGATGGCACCTGTGGCCGTATGAGATTACTTCATGAAAAGGCGTGAGCAAGGCCTGCAAGCCTGAGGCTTACCATGCCTTGTAACCAATCAGAGAAGTGGCGAATACATTCGTGACCATCAATGGTATGATAAGAACCAACAAAGTCTTCTTTCCAGATAGGACATCAAAAGCATTATTCAAAACCTGAACGGCACCGCTTGCTGCATCAAAGAGAGTGCAAACTAGAGATCAAAGATAAATATAAGGATGACGAACTCGAGGTTAATTTGGGATGAGGCAGCACTTACCAGCAGTGGCGATCCCTAAAAAGGCCAATAATAATTTCACAACCAAATTCCGAGGATACAAAATCCAAGCACGCCAGATGACGATTCCATCATTTACTAGGAACTTTTGGGAGGATTTCGGTCAGGAATCGGTCTGGGGAAGAGCTTGATTAATAGGAATACTGACATTCGTTCTTTCAAGAAAGTTTGCAGAGATTTTGACGCGCGAAATGAGTCTTCCAGTGCTCACAGGATCCGGAGGATGAAAACTATTGAGCGGAATTTGGATGGCAATAAACTCCAATGACAGTACAAGGTAGGCCGTGGTACATAAGAGCATAAAGATCGTGATGAATAACAAAACCAATCGTCCACGATTATAAATATTGTGAGTACTGCGACAACTAGTGAGCATTCTGCATTGTAACTGGGATATAAGAGCACTCACATCAGAAAGTAGATCGCAAGGAGGGAAAGAGTGGCATACACGCCATAGAGAACAAAACTAGTTGCTGTCTCAGCGATCCACTCTCTTAGCGCATAGATATCCTCGTCTGCGAGAGGGCCAGATTGTTGTTCCGAAGACATGACTGGAAGTGGGGAGGTGACTAGAGAACATCATTTGACTCCTAGGTCAGACTTCAAATACCGTTGAAGCACTGTAAAAATAGTTGTTGCATGTTTTCATTTGAGGAATAGTTCCATCGGTACCAGTGGCTCTCTTCGGTAAAATTTGATTGATGGAGAGCCAGTGTACTCGACGACACTGAGAAATCTAGATGCAGAATCCAAATAGATAAAGTGGAGTGTGTTATTTCTAGCCGTATCGAAAAGCTAATCCACTTCACGAAGTTCCGTTGCGTAATGGATTACTAGTGCTTCACAGAAATAGACCCAAGACAATGAAAACAGTATGACATTTTTGGTCCGCTCAACCCTCAGACAGTCGTAGTCTGCTGAAAAAAGCAATATCAATGCCTCAGTACAGGATTCGGGAAGTGTTTCTGTCTGAAAAAAGATATCACCAGTATTTATTTATTTAATCTGCTTGTCCCTGAAGTTGGAGCGTTGGTAATTCGAATCTGTGTGGAGTTAGACCGGTCGGTACTAAGGGGTAAGAATGGATTCGATATCGTCTATTGTTAGTATTCGGTACGGAATTCAGGTTTTTGCTCTCACCATGGTCAAGTAATGCCACATCCTCCGTCGGAACTACGAGAAAACACATTTGTTAGATCCAGCATTACTATTACAGTGAATGTAATTAGTTTGTCCTTCGACCGAACCTTTGAAGTGCAAAAAAAGTTGAGAGGTTCTGGCTTGTTGAGTTCAATACTCAGGCCAAAAATGAGCTCACCAGCTAGCTATTTCCTACAAAAAATCCATGCCTACAATATGCGTCGATGAGCCTAGTGAAAAGCTTTGTTGACCAAAAGCGTGTATAAGTACCAGAAGCTTGGAGGGCGCCGGGCATATCTGCGAAGTTGGTTATTCATTGTAGAGGAGTCGTGGAATTTATTGAGCATTCAGGTACGTTTCGAGGGAGTGGCGCCTGTCAGGTTGTGGGAGAACTTTAAGGAGATGAAAGGCGAGTAGAAAGAAGAAGAACGGAATTACACCATATATGCGCTCGCAGCTCAGTTGGGGCCCGAAGCTGCCTTGAGTATCGAAAATAAAATATGGCGTGAAGACACAAAAGAACACGTAGCAACCAGTGGGTTGGTTCCAACACGATTCTCGAAGAAGGCCGATTGAGGCTAACCCAGATGATGAAGAGCCCTCCTTAATACAAACGCCCCCCAATAATGGTAGCCAAAAGCTCTTCAGATGAACCGAATTTTCATCTTCCAACTTGTTCACTTCCCTTCCAACTTCATTCGCGCCTATCGTGCTTCGTGTTCCAATTACTGCTTCAGTGGTGCAAAAACTCCTTACATTGACTGTGCCCCGCCAAAAGTTGAATAAGCCTGCAACAATACAAGAAATTAGAAGTTTCGAAGGGAATCGTTGAAACTGAAATCATATTTTGTGGTTTTCTGAGTGTAGAGTTGGTCTCGGTTCTTGTTTCATCAAGGAAACGATTGGTGCGCCAACACCTCGAACATTGGTAACAGCAAAACCCTACGAGCATTTATATGAAACCAAAGTTAAGTTCTTGCTCCAGTTCCCAAGGCCCCCACTTAACGATACGCCAACGTATTTACTAAGTGCAAGCCGGCGGGTACGTTGGGAAACAGTTCATGTTTCGAAGTTCTTGGCTACTCCTGGCTTGGGACAATCTTTGGTCTTGGTCACTGCCATTGGATGAGGCCATTAGCATTTCATATCGGTGGCAAAGAGAATAATGACGAAATTATGCAGTGATGTGCACGCACAAGGATGGTTGAAAACGATAACGTGGGAATCACCTTACCTAGAACTTAGTAGGCGTAGAGACTTTCGCAATTACAACCACAACATCGATGTCGAATTCGAACTCGAATCAAGTAAGTTCCGGAACTTCTCTCGTTTTATGTTCACTTAAGAATCCCCTAGAAAATATTCGATATTCCTACCGCTTCTGCCCCTTCAAAGCGCCAACCTCCGACTAAACAGGCAGAAGCACAGCGAAAATATCGGTCAGTGATTCACCAATGGAGCGTAAATCTGATGCAATAACAACAAAGCAGAAAGAGGTTGGCTTTGAAGAAACCCCCGAAGCCTTCGAATCCGATCCTTCACCCTCTGTCCAAGGAAGCCTTGACAACTGAAGTTCCGATTCCTTCGAAATTGCGCTGGATAGAACATCCCGACAAGCAAGAGAAAAGAGCAGACCCTCCGAGTCAAATTGGTACGTCGAGTTGAGTTTGCTGTATTCCACTAATATCTTTGAGGCAGAATTCGTCATGGAAACGAGTCAGACTAGGGACGCTTGAAGCTGCATTATTATTTTTATGGAATACATTGTTAATATCGTCACGCCATCGTGTTCCATTGCTCTTTGACTGTCCAAAACTTTCAGATACGGAGCTCAGACCGAACAAATGTTAAATGTATATTCCACACGTTCAACGGGTGACATATCTATGTACAGCATATTGCAGAACAACTATGTGTCCCTTGACTCAAGTCAAGCACATAACACTCTGTTAAACAAATGATCTGACCAACCCAAAATTAAATCACAAAGCTGCCTTCGCCGATGTAATGCGTTGAAACCCATCCACTACTGCGTCTGAAAAGTAGTTCCATATTGCTTCTGTCTGCCAAAGCGATGATCCTTGCAGATTCAACGACAGATTCCCATCGTATTCCCAAGTGTTGATCACTATCGCCGACTGCCATATGGTTCGTACACCGAATCGCCATTGATGAACGGTGAACGCTGTACGAGGTTCAGAAAGTGCAACCGAAGGTCGAAATCGAGAGAACCAAGAAAGCTTTTCGAAGTTGCCCAAAGAAGATGCCATGATACCAGGCGTCGTCCATTGGTATTCAGTGACGCTAGGCGAGGCCTTCTCCGCGTTGATTGAGACATGATGGTAAATCCGAGGACTAGTATATTTCTGAAATCGTAAGTGTCAGAAATCTAGGGAGACAACCTAGTAACAACTGACCTGGATCCCTTTCTGAAGGACATTACGAGTATCCGTTACTAAGCCATCCCAAAACGACTTGGGCCCAAAGTCTTTAACAATGCTTCCATCCGGACTGATTTGGATACAATTTCGAATATGCTTCATGTCGTGGTAAGTCGGAAATCCGCAATTGATGAGACCGCCGGTACTGCAAGGTTGGACTTTGGCATGCACAGGGTACAGATACTGACGCTGGAAGAGGAATATGAAAAGGTATTCTATCTCCCTGAGATGAACATACCAAATCGCACACATTCACTGGAACAGTGAAGTATGTCGAGGTATCAAACGAGGTCAGCACATCTTCCCAAACCTTGCCTTTTGCATCAGCAGCATGTCGCAGTTCGGCTTCGATGTCAGCGAGAATAAGAACAGAATTAATCCCGGCTGTTACGCTACATCCATATCGTTTACAAAGTGCGTTAAAAGCGTGCGTCTGCTCCTTCGTTAGGACCACATAACGACTAATGATCTCTGCTTCAGGATCAATGACCTGAGGATGTTTGGTGGGACGAGTAAACTGCGACTGATAAAAAGGAGTAAGCGAATAGCCGCTGCACTATGAAACCGTACGCCTACCGGGGGAGGATCCAGTTTTTCAGGAAGAGCTCCAGTGTATGGCAGAATTTTGACCCCAGTGGCAGGTAGCCGAATGACTTCATCTCCCCAGCTAATGGAACTTACGGGTTGAGAAGTTCCTTCCAGTTCAGCCTGAAGGCAGTAAAAGTATTGGTTTGTGACCGGAAATATACCTCTTCCGTCAGTAACCCAATGAGGTGCCGTCAACCTGATAACTTTTCAGCCCTTCAGGCTTCGAGAAAAAGACAATATAAAACTCACCCCATCATCCAGTATCCATTTGGCAACGCTGCTATATGCAACTCGAGACCGTGTCGGTTATCTCCTGGTCTCCAGAACGTCTGTTTCAACATCACATCCCATTCTGCAAACTCCAGCAGTTCATGACGCCAAACGATCGTCTCATCTGCCCATGCATTGATGACATCTTGATTCCGAGGGACCTCGTACGAATAAAGAAAGGAATTGTCTTTAGGATTGATGCTTGATGTTCGCATGGCCATCCACGGGACCATAAATCGTAACTGGGTCCAAGCGGCCTTGACATAGGGGGCTAGCTGCTCTTGAGATAGACGACTCTTTAGCTGAACCTCGCCCAGCGAGACAGTTTGACTGTAACCATCAGCGTAATGACTAGACGACGTGATCTGGTCAAGGTACTGGTGATAACAGGATGTATAGAGAAGACGGAACATACGTATTGGTGGCGGACAGCCGTTCTCTTCCATGCAGCCGCCTGGAATAATGGATGCCGTCTTCACTGGTGAAGTACATGTCTGTCATAATGACCTGGGAATATGAGGATAGACAAGAAGTTAGGGATATATGAACAATATTTAAGGCCCGGGCTTCGTGAGTAGCTCGTCACTTTGACTCTGCAAACGGAGAGTAATAGACGCGGTCGTGCACATGAAATCCCAATTCTGTATGGCAAAATCGTTCCGAGGAAGAAAGGATTAGCGAAAGAATAGATATATTGGAGAACAGTCTTTGTTGTGGAGGCGCCCGCAACACGGGCAAACCTCTGCACTTGGGAGAATTCATATCCGTTGAGCTTCTAATCTAAATCTAGTCGGGATGTATAAGCACGACAAAGGCGAATGTCTGGCTGCTCTTGTAATGGCAGATGCTGTACCAAACGAGTCATCCAATCGCTACTAGAGAGACACTCATACTGGCCACCGAGTATACAGATCGAGAAAAACAAAGAAAGTACCACAAAGAACGTCATCGGAGTAACGGTCCGCAGGACTCAGCTCTGCACAGATTACGGATAACACTTGACATACAGCTAATATCTCGTCGTTGAATGAAGAGCAGATTGGTCTACGAATAATACTCATCTATAGCTACTGTCAAATACACGATCTGCGCCATCTTGTCTATATCCATGTACTCCTGACTGTAACGACGATGTCGCAACTTGCGCATTTCCAAAGGATTCGAAGCGATTCCCCCGGTCAAGTTCCGTAAAGTGGGAGCCGAAACCGAAGGGCGAAACCTCATTATCTAAATCTTGCATTGTCATACCAGCTCCTACCAGGGGAAAAACAGAATCCAAGTCTTGGACAGGAGCACCCGGCCCCTCATGACCACACACTGGCTGTTGCACCGACTGCATATTTGCAGACGGGAGCAACAACGACTGCGGTGATATAGTTGTTGGCTGAGCCGGTTCAAAAGAAGGTTCGACAGGATTATTAGCCATATCGGCATCATGTCCTTGTAAAGCACTCATGAATGAATCCCCATAGTCGAATACAAATTCGGGTCCAAAAATATCCATGAAGGTTTCCATGAATGGGTAGTCCGCAGATGAGGCTGGTTGTAAGGACGGATCGGGTAAAGAAGCGGAGAAGGAGGATGATGACAAGGCATGATTAATGCCATCCACCGAACCTGTCGGTGAGAGACCAGGGTCGGTAGCCATGAGGTGGTACAAAACGTCACTGCCAGATATAAGACTATTATCCCGCAAGACTGGATCAGGAGAAAGACTCACTACAGTCGACCAGGGGACATCCATCGATCACCATAAGCATTCAGCACGCCCATGCATTTGTAAACGTCTTCCATATCAGGGTCTTGGTCCTTGTTGCCTGTGCACGTCGCCTGCTTGGTACTAGAACGTCTGGTCATCCAGGCATTAAGCAGTAGAATGATGCCCGATGTGAATTGTGAAAACTAGATAAAATAATGATGAGAAGCTACGTTACGATGATCAGTGTTGATACATACAACAGCATGCGGAAACATGACACCCTGCACATTTCTCTTTCTGTATGCTTCAACTACACGAACGCAAGATCTCGCTGCCGTCGCGCATATTGCTATTGAGGGGAAAGTGAGTGTACTGGAGGTTTGACCCAGGTGCTGTCTTCGGAAATAAGGCTGGTGTATGAGAATTCTGACAGCGTAATAGTATGTATACATCACTGCAGATTGATTGAAGAAAACTAGGTCTTGTTGGTTGGTATTCCATCGGACTGGAGGAGTGTAATCAGTATAAAGATGTGACCAAGGAGAATCTAAAGCTCACGGTGTTCAGGAACTGAGTCAATCCACTTGTTAAGCGCCGAGTCTAAGTCTGCGACCACTTGCGCCTCCCAGCGAGGATAGGCATTGTATCCGAACCGCCATTTACTGATGACATACTACAGAAGTGGACATCAAGACCAGCCGTGTTGTGAATCAATTCATGTCACTCACAATTGTGCGAAGCGCCCTCCCCATAATCCTAGTCAACTTCAACGTCAGATTGAACGCAGCGATTTTGGAAGGTTTTCCCGGCGGTTGTCGGAACATCATTTCTGGATTAGGATGCTCCCAATATTCGTCGTCGACTTCAAGAGGAAAGTCGAGGTCGTAATCTTCATCTTGAATGGCACATGACCTTCCAAGGCCAGCACTGAGAGTTCTGTCGAGGCATACGAGTACCCTGTTGTAAAGGTTTAGGGATCGCAGTAGATGATGAATGATCAGTTTACCAGAAAGCTCGTTTCAATAGCTCATCTTCTATAGTTCTGCTCTTTCTCATCCTATGTACGCCTATATCTTGAGCCATACGTATCCCGATACCGATTCGGGCCCAGCAATTGTGTGGAGAATGAGATCCTTGGAAAAATAGTGCCGACAGCTGTCAAAACATAGAGTCATTAAGAGATAGCGTGACAAAAAATCTTGAGCATACAGCGTAAAACTGTAAATCATGCAGTGTCGGGGATGCTAGGATACTCTTTCTCATCGCTTGAACTTGGTTGAAGTATTTCCACCCAGACGAATGCCAGTCCTTTTTCCCGGATTTGTCTTCGCCAGTATCCTGCGCAGGATTGAACAAGACCCTCTCATCGTTTGAATATCTTGAGGCTACAGCACACACTAATAGGAGCACCGCACCAAACATTGCTTCGTCGTCTCCATCAGTTTCGTGGTTCTGTGCTCGTAAGTGTAGCCCCTCTGCCACGGCTTTCTCGAATGTCGGTCGATGTAGAAGAGGGAGATGAGCGTTAACATAACGAAAGTAAAGGTCAATCAGGGAATGAAGGAGATCTGGAGGAGGGTAGACATAGTTAGGGTGGTACACTTTAGTTATGTTGTTCTCCCACTAGTCATATGCAGGCATATATTAAGAGTGAAAACCCAAGGCTGAAGCAAACGGGCACACCTCTGAAATGAATGACCACCTCTTCATTGCCGGCCCCTTGTCTGCTGGCCCAGTCCAGAATTCAGGACGCCTCCGTCCCAGCACAACACCGTCGATATCTGTCTCTTGGCCGGTGTACACCTGTTTGAGATCTACCGCTTCTCGAACGAGTTGAGCGTTGGAAGATTTGCCATAGAACCGTAGTTCCGCGGGGTCCACTTGCAGTCGTTTGAGGTCGTCAATCATGCGGTTATGAATATCATCATCTTCGTCGAGTACGCCTAAAGATGATGGATCCTTGTCAAGAACAGAGTCCTTGTTGTCTTCGCCGTCGAGGTCCAAGGAGAACACTTTCGGTATTGATGCTGAGGAAGATGGTTCAGCATATGGTGGTGTCTGTGTCCGAGGGGAAGGGGTCACTTGAGGAGTATACTGGCCGGATGAAAACGAGTCTTGACCCTGAACAATGTTCGTTATTATTTCGGAATCATGAGATGGGTCGGACTCGGGTAGCACATACTAGCAGTCATTCAGAAAAACGGAGTCATGAGAAAAACAACTACGCACTCGCTGTAGTGCTCTTTCCACCCGCTTCAGGCGATTTTCCATAGATCCTAATTTATTGTTACCAGCTTTACTGCAGGTATAACGGATCAGGTCCGCTCTCAGTGTAGGTCATGCGCTTTCAGCTCACTCTTTGGGTACAATGTCCGAGTTTGGGAATAACTACGTATCCCGAGATGAATAAGGATATAGTGGATTGCGGAAAGTCGTACCTGTTGCAAGACATTTTCCATCTTATCCAAGCGTGTTCCCAGTGACTTGAATGACCTAGAGGATGCTCAGTCAACGCTGTATCCTGCTAAGATATGAACTGACGGCTCCGCATGACCCCGTTTCTGCCAATGCTTCAGGATAAGCCAAGAATGAGAAAGGGTCAATAGCGCACCTTGCCAGGATCCACATAAGTGCATTCTATGTTGTGGGTTATGCAGTTGGAGCATTTATTTCCTGATGTATTCGAGCCATTGCCTACAATTTACATTTCAGCAGCGGTCCTCAGGGGGTCAAAAGGAAATCAGGTACATCGTACTAATTTCGCGTTAGCGTCAGTCTTTCCGATATATGCAGATCAAACCTACTTTTCTTGCGTTTGCAGGTATCACAAGCCTTCCTATTTCGAAGAGCTGAAGCTGGATCTACTGGATACTCGCTCTGAATTCTCCTCTTCTTGGTGCCCTTTTCTACAGGCTCGCTTTCTTCGTTGTTGTCATATTCGGGTTCACTCGATGACATGAGGAAAACTGAAAAATATCGAGCGTCTCTTCGACGTTCGTAAACGTATCGGGGGACATATGAAATCGTGTGACAGTGACGTTACCGTGCGGGTAATGGCCCCCGATTGTAATCAGCCCTGACACACTACTTTTTCTGAGGACGCGTAATCTACTTTCCTTTCGGTCCATTGTCCCAACCGACCATAGCTCAGTTGGAAGAGCACAAAACTGTAATTGGATGCCATCTTGGGGTCGCCTGTTCGAACCAGGCTGGTCGGATTCGGAAATGGGCAAGGATTACTTTTTGATCATCTTATCATCGACAACAAGGAATTTTATCTTATTTTCACTGAAAGGACAGAAAACGCAGTATGTATACGTTGGATAAGAACATGAATTTCTTGTAGCCCAGTATTCACTCAACATTCCTCCTTCTGTAACGAATCTGTCTAGGGTTCTTAGGTATTGTAATCATGGTCTTCATCGCAAAACAGGCGTAAGAATATGCTGAAAGCAGACTCGAAACCATGAACTTATATGATAGTTGCGCCCCGGAACACCAGTTGGAATGTCCATTTCCATCTTCCTGGCCAGCGTCGCGATAACGGTACCTAGTTGAAGGTAAGCAAACTATTCGAGACAAATCAGCAACGATCATTATAGCAAAGTTGGTCACATCTCCTACCTGTTCACCGACACACCTATGTCTACCAGCACCAAAAGGTTGATACGGACTCTCCGTTCCTTTACTAACCGCCCCAAACCCAAAATCAATCTTCTCCCCATTTCCATCCACGTAAGTCTTCAATGCCCGCGCCGCTGCACCCTCCGGATCACTCCAACGATATGGATCCCACTTTGTAGAGTCCTTCCAAATTGCCGGGTCCATTTGTGAGACGAGGGGAGAGGCGAGAACATAGTTGCCTTTTGGAACAATATAGACGTCGTCTTTGGACGGCGCAGCGAATGATGGTGGTACTGAGACATCCTCACGGACATACCGCATTATGCTATGGATGGGCGGATGGAGGCGGAGAGTTTCTCTGATTGTAGCATCCAGGAGGGGGAGTTCACGTAGCTCCTCGTAGGTCAGTGGTCTAAACTTGTTGTCTGGTGTCCCGAAATACTGTACTTGTTCCTTGTACAAGGCTTCGCTGAGCTAACGTATCAGTATATGAGCGAACAAATGAGCTAAGAAACATACACGAAACCTGGCTTTGCCGCCATGTTGAGGAGAGCCCAAGTACTAGTTATCGAACTCGTATGTTGTCCAGCCATCAAAAGAGCAATCATAATATGAGCCACTTCGTGGTCTCTTAAAACATTTCCCGAACGATATTGCTGGCTCATTAGAGAGGAGATCATGTCGTCTTCAACCTATGTGAGTCGAATCAGCGATCCATCTAAAGATTCTTAACGATAAACATACTACTCTGCCCTCCTTCCGCTTCTGTATAATGTTGACATAAAACTCGCTCATCTTTTTCTGCGCAGCATCGCGTTTACGATAATTCTCCAAAGGCAAATTCGGGAACAAAAAGTTGATAGGAGTAAAACCTCCATCAAGGTCTGCATACAACTTGGAAAAAGATTTATCAAGACTCGAACGGATCTCCTTTCCTTGAAGTGTTCTCGAGGCTGTTAGGATAGTAATATCCGCCAAGGCTTCGAATGGATCAAAATGTCCCCACTTGCTCAAGTCTCGACTTTGGTAGACCGTAAAGGCTGGGTCATTTTCAAGGAAAGTTTCTACTTCCTCGACAATCATATCGACATATTTGCGGAAATTATCCGTGGTGAGACCAACTTTGATAAACTTTTTCTGTTCCATGAATACGTGATTAGGAACATCGTATACGACGTCTTTGCCAAAGACAGGTGTTGTTAAGTGCTATATACAAGGGTATCGCTGAGCAAGCTATATTCAGTAAAAAGGGCTTTCAGCACACCTGATAAGCTTCCTCTGCACCAAAGACAGTCGATTTTCCTCCCAAGACAAAGTTGTTACCTTTGGCACTCAAAGCGACGGTGACACGACGACCAAATAAGATGAAGGTGAAGACGTCTCCATACTGCGTTTATCATTAGTCGCCATACGTTTGGAACGCCATCAGCAACGTACCTTCTCCCTACAATTCAAAAAGAACTTTAAAGGATCAGTCCCATATTCGATAGCAGAACCGATAATCGGAAGCCAGTGGAAAACGAGCGGCGGGTCAGATTTGCGTCGGGGTATAAGCTGTGTGCCGATAGTTGAGCATATAGTTGAGCATATATTTGCCTAAAACGAAAGGAGACATACCAACTGCCAGAAAACATTTACAGCAATAGCCAGAACCGGAAGATTGATGCAAGCTAGCAAAAAGATCTTTGGATGCGATAGATCTCCGACCTGAGCTAGATACCCTTCCCAACCATCTACAACAACGGGAAGAGAAGGCGAAAAAGTGTCGCTGATGTTGGCACTCATTGCAAAAGACATTTACGTCGACTGGAAGAGTCTACGCCCTGTAAGAAAAAACAAAGATATCCCAGAACTTTGTCTAGAATAGATTATAAGAACATCATAAAAATCAGAGTCGTACCATCTGTCAAGAATGAGAGTGGTACCATCACCCAGTGGTAGAACTCGGAGGTGTTATGTATTGATAAATACATGGAGAATATGATCATTCGATTTTAAAAAGCTGAATGGTAAGCCTAGCGGTCTCCAGGCCGATCTAGAGGCGTGGAATAAGGAGACACGAACTTGAATGGCAAGGTTACTAACTTGCTTCCGGGACATCCATTATTCTGCGGATGCAGTATCAAACCTTTTTCGAAGATGTCATCTATTGGTTGCGAATTAAGGCCTTCCAGTCTGTCTCGAAACAGGGCATTCAGCCATTCATTGGCTGTATTCCTTCAATGAATGATAATCCAGTGCTCGACTTTGTAGTATTCAAGGAAACGCGCATTTGCGGAGAGTCCACGGTGGAGTAAAGAAACCCCTGCTTGTGACGTGACCTCCTCCTCCCGTCGACAATCTTCTTTCTTGTACATGTGTTTTGTCAAAGAATGGTGCTCATATATATAATAAGTAGTACATCCATCTTCTTCAAAAAAGCCATCGAGTCCTCAAACTGAAAATGGCAGCTATTCTGTCTTTGTATGTAGACAACTTGTGTGTGTGTAACCAAAGGGTATGAGATATGCAAAAAGTACAGATGCGAGATTGGAAAGGAAAAAAGAGTATCGTGAAAAGAAAGTTGGGGATTAAAAGCATGAGATGAGCCTCTAAAGTGTAACTAGAAAAATGTTGCGTTGTATCGATATCATAAAAAATAGACGACAAAATAATAACTAGGTGGTCCCTAACTGACCTACAACTGAGATTGCGCCAAGGATAGATTCATCCTGTTTTGGATTCCTGGCCAAATCGAGTGTCCAAAAGAGAAAGCGAAAAAGATGCATTGAAGACTCAAGGGAGCGGATAGGTGTGGATGGGTCATGGAAGAGAAATAATAATGAAGCAAAATAGTTCACAAGATGCCTGTCCATCAAACACCTGCTTTCCAGCTTGATGGCGGTGGTTTCTTTGGAGTTCGCGCCGGACTCGAAGGTTGGCTAATCGCTCGATTTCTAGGATTTGATGACGCCGTCGACTGTCGAGGTTGGTTTTTGTGTTGTTGAGGCACAGGCGGCACCGGCGGGAAGTAACTCGAGTCGCGTTGGCTGAACACAGACGAACGCTGACCACCAAAGCTGGGTCTATTTAGTCGCTCCGAGGGTGAAGGTCCAAATGATTCCCCATAGACACTACGAGATGAGTTCCATCCACCACCTCTTCCGCCACCTCCATATTCGCTTTGTGCACCACCACCATAAACAGAAGACCTCGGACCACTAGGGAATATCACCGAGCCTGTTGACCATCCATTCCCACCTCCCATACCCATACCATAAGGTGAACTCATCATCGGCGGCCCCGAAGCTCCACCGTACATGCTTTGACTGCTACTAAACCCAATAGCCGAACCACGTTCCCATTCTTCTGCCGCTGCTGCCATTGCTTGTTGAGCGACAGCCATTTGATAGGCTTGTTTAGCAAACATCATGGCTTGCTGATGTGCAGCAAAGAATGAAGGATCAGACGGCGGCGGAACCATAAACTGAGACATTTGTGGATTGGGAGGCATCTGAGGCCATGCTCCCCATCCTGGTGCACCAGGTTGTGAAGGGAATCCCGGCATCATAGACATGGAACCGGTCATCATAGGGTTCATGGCGCCCATGGTACTGACGGCAGTTGTCTGGCTGATAGGCAAGTCATCGTCGTCATCATCAACGACTGGTCCACGCCCGTTAATAACATTACCCAACTACGTGTCAAAGAGTCAGTTAATCGGAACAAGCGAACTGAAAAAACACGCACATCGATAGCAGCCTTCGCCTCGGTTCTTCGCCTCTCTCTTCTCCTTTCTTCTTCCTCCTCTGGCGTATCCCGACCCTTTCCTTTGCTTGCACCGCTGTCCTCAAACGAAACACTCGCCCGTTTGATATGCTTCCCAAGACCCAAACCACTTGCACCTCCGCTATATTGTTTCTGTTGCCCAGAAGGTGAATCATGTCTACCCGGTCTCGCGCGATCCGCACTAGAATCCCTTGAAGAAAATCTGTTACTTCCAAAGTCACTTCCACTACCTCCAATATCACTACCATCCCTTGGCGTAATAGGCACTCGTCCGCTACTCGAGTCACCTGTAGAGCTCGCTGGACTTTCTCTCGAAACAGCAAATGGTTTTGTAGGCCCAGAATGAGCATTGTTCCAAGGCGGAAGACTCTGGGAAGCAGACATGGAGACGAGACTCGACGTGGTACTGCTTCTGGGTCTCGACGCCGCGTTAGGATTAGCGGGGCGTCTTTGTGCAGTACCAAAGGAAGATTTGGAAGTCACAATTGGAGGTCTGGAAGCGGAGGCTGGTGCTGTGGACACGGGTGATCTGTTTGATTCAGAGTCGGATTCTTCTTCAGATGAAGAGGAGGATTCCTCGGACGAAGACACCACGGTCCTTGCTACAGGTGCCTTGGGTTTCGCAAGCCCCACAGGTACGTGAACAGGCACCGGAGCATTGCTTGTACTCTTGGATAGCGAAATCAAGTCTGAAGTGGGGGTAATAGTCAGCGTCGAGCTCCTTTGCCGACTTGACGAGACGGGTGGATCATTCAGAGCAACAGCAGCTCGTGTGGTACTAGACGTACTGGTACTTGTACTTGTCCCAGAAGAAGTAGCCGTCAAGGTAATTGTCGCAGTTGTGCTTGTCATTACGTCAGCACTGACACTCGCTGAATTCTGTCTATGTTGCGGCCTCGACGTTACACTGAAAGACGGTACCGGCGTCCTTTGCTTGATGACAACAGGCGCAATTCTACCTGGCGAGGAAGGTGGTTCCCGTTTAGATTGTGGTAGCTCAACTTTCAACTCTTCTGTCGGACTAGTTTCTCCATTTTTAGTGACCAGCTTGATGCCTGGACCCAACAAGGAAGCAAGATCTTCCATGGTATCAGGCTCAGCATCATCTCCGATGCTAATAGGGCTTGTGACTGTAGAAGATTGGGGGAATGCAGAACTCGGAGCGGATGTAGAGGGAGAAGTGCTCGTGTACGTGTCCAACTTCAACGTATAATCACTCGATGCCCGTCTATGCCCACGTCCGTATCCTACATTCATTTGCCTCGCCGCAGGCGGCACAGGAGAATTAATAGATGACGGGGAAGTTGTCCTGGGGATGACGAGATCATCACCAAATCCACTACTGAGCTTGGTATTGGTAGAACTCGATCCAGATGGTGAAGAAGACCCAATTCGTGCCTGCGCGACGTTTCTGAGACGTTCAGACAAGTTATCTCTCTTCTTCCCGCTCTCTTGTCCACTCTGACCACCACTGGAGCTCGTTTGCGTTGTCATAATGCTGATCGTATCCGTATCCTTTCTTACTGGGACTTTCCGTATGTTTGGCGTCTGTGGCGCCGTCGAATTACTGGAGGGTGCAGTAGGTAATCCCTTGTACATGCCTTTCGGGGAAGAAGGCGGGGATACGAATCGCATAGGGGGAGAGGTAGACGTGACAGACGCCAAAGGAGAGGTCGCCGTCGATGCAGCGGGCGTAGAAGGGCCAACACCAGATAAAAGTGTATTACCACCCGTGAATCCAGCTTGCGATTTGGGCTTGGCACCAGTCTCTGGCGCGCGTTTGTTCGGTCCTGTAAGAGCGTTGATATCTATTAACGGTTTAGGACGATTGGGTTGAGATGTATTGGACCCTTGCGACAGAGCCGAGCCTGGTCTACGAGGCGCTACGAGAGTAGCTAAAGGCGCATCGTCTTCTGACTCGTCAGAGTCCTGAGCCCTGATGTCGACATTGGGGAGAGACTTTTCACGAACGTGTGTACCTAAAAACGTTGTTTCACATGGGTAACGAAGAGAAGAAACAGAGAATGATCACACACCCATAGCCATCTCGCTGTTGGCAGACGCCAATACACTCGCTCTTTTCGCAGCGGCATTGGGTGTCAACGCGCTAGTAGAAGCGCTGGCCCTTGGACGGACGCCACTCGCATAAACATTCGTATTCAATTGCGAATGAGAGGACTGTCGACCCTCGTCTCCACGACTCAAATGATGTGTCGAAGAACTTGATGATGACCCATGGCCCAATTCAGACTTCGTCGCACGGCCGCGGTTGTTCCCACCATTTCCATTCATTCTGTGTGTCACAGTACGTCTGCGGCTCAGGCCATTTCCATCCTCGTCATCTTCGGAGTCTTCTTCGGAAGATTCCTCTTCGTCGGAGGACGTGAGACCCAGTGCGAGAGAACTACGTTTGCGCTGGTTTTGAGGGGAGGTTGCTTGTCTAGAACGAGTATGGGGGATATCGCCGAGACTACTCTGGGATAACGGTAATGCAGGTATGCCATGAGGACTTGGTGATCGGAGTGAGGGCACAGGAGATCCGGCAGCACTTCTTCTGGCCTGTGCCTCACGAAATGCTGCGACAGATATGCGCTGCGATGAATCAGAGCCAACGCTGCCATTTCGCGGTCGAGCCCCTGGGATAGGTGGAGGAATGAGTGAATTGGAAGATGAATTGAGTGGAGGTTCTGTCGATGGGGCACGGACATGTCGGAATGATTTCAAGTTAAACGAGTCCTCATTGAGGCTGGTAGGTGATAAAACGTCATCAGACTTGAGCTGTTTAGAGGAAGCTTTGGAAGCAGATGAAGACTGGGATTTTGCTGACCAAGGGAATAAAGAAGGTCTTTTCTTTGAAGGGGCGGAAGGAGGTGTAGAAATGCCTAGTGAGACAGTTTCATTTGGTAGAGAGCGTGTAGATAGGACACCTTCCTGAGCTGCAAAAATAGCAGACTTGGAAGGTGGTGGTCCCAGCCGTCTGAACTCTGCAGCATCAGAGTCAGAGGCTGCACTAGAGCTATTTCGTCCGGTGAAATTCGGACGTGGTGGCGTGAAGTAATCTTCTTCGTCGTGTGTAGAACCAGCAGCAGAGCCCGCTGCAGACCCTTTCTTGCGACCAAAACCCAGTCTTAGCCTGGATGAGGATGCTGCGGCATTTGGATATACGCTTCTTGAGGGTCCGCCATTGTTGGGATGTAAAGTATTGCCGCCGTTTGGACTGGATGGGATCGCAGTGCCAGTCTTGACGTATTCGGATGTGGGAGACGACAACGGCGAATCTGCTTCCGACTTTGAACTGGTGAGACTGTTTGTGCGCTGGGCATCGCCGACATTGCTACGCGACTTTTTCTTGAAGATTCCACCGAGCAACGGCATCTACAACAACAAAATGGCTAGACAGATGCCTCTGGGTATTGAGAAGAGGAAAATTAGAGCCTTTTGGCACTATAGAAATGGCCAAGAACGCACCAGACGGGGACCTAATGGCCTTGAGGATTGGCCACGACGACGAAGAAGAGAAGAGTTGAGTAAAGAGAAAAGCTTGAAAGCCTGGCAGACCTTGGCGTCTTGCACGTGTCCAGTCCTGACCTGTGCTCAATTAGGAAGGCGCAGACACCGATTGCTTCTGCGCATGTCGGTGTTCCTTGACTACCATTCTGATCTTTCTCCGGTGCCCTGAGGCTCTAGTCCATTGCGAATGTCAGAACATACTCGAGTATGTGCTCCTACAGACTTTCTTTTCTCTTTTCTCTGGCTTCGCCTCTAGGCACACTCAGAAAAACCGTGCTGTTACTGCTGTTATCCGGAAAAACAGCGCGGAAGTAGAAAGTTCTGGACAGTGCTCATATCAACCTGATCATGACGCCAACAATGCCCCACACATGTTGCCATCTACCGTCGCATCGATATCCTTGCGCGCTATCTTTCTGATCTGCGCCCGCCTCAGCCTTTAGTTCTATCATCCTGCTTAACCTACACTGCTATATTATACGCAAAGAAGCCTAGAACTCCCAGCCAAAAGCTCTATTCACTGCGTATGTTCATCAAGAATTCATGATTGCCGGTTTCAATGGAACACAGGTTGTTCGTCCCTTGAAGAGACACCTGAATCACAAGTTGTTCCAGGTGCTGTCCCTCTGGATCATGGATCATGATCAATCGAAATATCTTCTACGAGCAGGCTCTCTACATTCCGGTGCTCTCATGCCTTGGCCTTTGTCTCCCTTTGTGCACTTGTCTGACACCGAACATTCGTGCGTCATAACCATCACAATCTACCCGAGGCCTCTTTATTGCTTGCCTACGCTCGCTCTAATCATGTGGGGCTGAGTACTGAGTGATCATTCCACGTTTCATTGCGGCAAAACAAATTGGAGCGATAAACTGCTGAACTGAAGTCACCAATATCAAGAGCAGCAATCGCTTTCAAGTCCAAGACGCACTAGCTAGAAGGAAGGCTTCTATTCGCCGCAAAAGTTCTCCATGACGTATTATATCGCAAATTCCAAGATCAAGCGGAAATATATGTATTTAATTACTTACCTCAGGCGTCTCCGAGACTGACGGATGGAAGTAGTCAAGCTAGTCAAGGTCGGGGTAAATATTCACGTGCATTAAAGACCGCAGTCGTCACTGGCAGGCAGACAATTAAGCAGTTAGGTGATTGATAGGGGCCTTTTCCATCCTTCCTTCTCTTTATGACATGAACCTCCTATCCGCCTCAAGAGAAGCACAGAAATTGCACCCGTACACCTGAAAGCACACGAATACAAGGCGTCGATGAGGTAACTGCCCAAACCGCAATCCTCGCTACCGAACTTGACTTGCAGAGCTGAACCAGAGCACACTGTCTTTCCTTCCGGTGTTTGTCAGGCAGCACTGAAACTGCATCCGCACACCACTGGAAAATACAAAGTGCCAATATTAATGAAGTAACCAGTCCGTCTCACTCGCTACTGTTCGTTGGTTGGTTCCGTCTTCCATTAGATCTGACAAAGTCCAAGTAATCCCCAACTAGTTATTCATTAGGTTGCATCTGCAAGGAGAAATATCGGGGCCCCACTCATTGGAATGGATTGCAGTGAAACAGAAAATTCAGTACCGAGGATGTAAGTATCTTGCGGTTTCTTGCGTCATTTGGGCATTGCGAAACTGCAGTGGTTACACTGCCATCAATCTCGGGAAATGGGGAGGCTTGCTCTCTAATGCTTCTTCCGCAAGGGGAAACCCTCTCTTTTCAGTAGATGTGCGCCGGAAAATGAGCCTTCTTATTTTTGGTCCCAAGCTCAAAAAAAGGAAAAGTAATGACCATTGATTGCAAATACGGTCCATTGTTCTTCAAAGTTTCATCTTTTCACGCATTCAATCTCAAGAGGTAAGTACGTTCGAACCGAAGCTACGGAAAGATCATTGATCAGCGATGGTGTATCCGAATCTTTCTTTGTTCTCAAGCTTTCTTTGTCAGACTACTAGTTTAAAGTATGTCACCAGCACTCCCCTCATGGGGCTCCTATATAGTATTCAATCATCTCATCTTGAGAGGTGCACATTTCGGACCGAAACTGCGAAACAGTCTGGGCGCCAAATCGCTCGATATGGTCATCATTCCAGTGTAAGTCAAGCGTTCTCCCTTTCCACGTTTGTTTTCATCTACTTGCTGCACTGTCTGAACGCCGTGTGATTTTGCAATTTCAAATCTGTTCTTAGTTCATTCAACTTTTATCCCAGAAAGTTTACTAGTGTGAACACCGCATCAGCACTGGTTCAGTTTACAATATCTTGGATATTGTGTTTCGTCGATAAAATCATAGTTCCTTTCCCGCCGGTTCTCAATGACTGACGACTTCTGTCCAGGCTTCTTTCCCAGTCTTCGGGCTCTCACTCCACGGAGATTTTGTATACTCGGACGTTCTTGATCTTGATTCACGGATATCTTCTTGAATACCATACTTCGTCGAGAATCCTGGTTTCCTTCTGACGATCACGCTGTTTTCGACTCATTCTCCGGTGAGAAAAGGTGTGGAATCTTTGAGAAAGACCTCTTTATGATAGGCGGATCTTGTAATCTGGTTCGTAGCAAAATGGGATCAAAAATGGTCGTTCAACCGCTCATATCAAGTGCCCATTCTTTTTCGGCACCTTATTTAAATTTGACCTGGGAACTGGCTCATAGTGAAGGACATACTGGTGTTCTTCAACATCAAAATTGCCCGGGAAAGTTGACAACAAAACTCCTTTCCCGCCGGCTCTCTACTGATAACGTGTTGCAATGCTCAACTTTTCGATTCCTGCCTCGAGCGGATTCTTTACCTGATCGGACTCGGATTTGGTATACGTTCAATGCCATCTCCCGTAGGAACACTCGTAGTTACGATAGTCTTACCCCCACACGAAAATGATGTCGAATACGATCCTCCAACCGCCACATCCATGCGCTTTCTCTTGGACTTCTACCTCCATTCAGGTTGTCCTTCAAGTGTGTCGAATCACCCTCGCAGAATGAAACCTTACCGATATCTGTTATTTTCGGGATATGGATACTATAGTCAGTAATACCGCACTTCTTTCTTGCAATTCATCAGAGCAAGTTCTCTCATATGGTACTAAAAACAAGTCTAACCAATTTGTTTTGTTAAACATGGATTGCGGGGTCAATAGAGATCTTACTATCTCCACTGTTTTTCTTACCCGGTCATCAGCCGGAAATGGATGCGTAAAACAGTACAAGTCCGACAACAACCTTTGCTTTTGCTTCCAGTACTTTCTTTCTTATTATACAGTACCAATGGAATTCACTTTGAAAGAAATATGCTATCCTGGTTTTCTGTCTTTGAAGTTACTTCGGAAATCGTCCTTGAACACTGCTGACACTCTGAATATTTCGCATACTCAAGCGAGGACTGGCCGGATACATCCGAAAAGGCAAAATGGTCGTTTCTAATCGTATTCAACCACGGCCCGGTTTCGTTCGTCAAGTTGGGCGTCAACCATCAGAAAAGATCAGCTTATCCACAGCAAAGTTGATTTTAGATCATTTCCCAATTGGCCGCACATGTATACAGCTTATGTTGGTCACTGATTGTTTCGGGAGATTCATTCCCGAACATATACACCGCAGAAGGAACGCCAACAGCACACATGTTCGTACCTATCTATCCTCTTCCAAGTTGACTTCGCAAATCTATCTCGAGGTACGAATGGACCGCATATGAAATTACCTTTTTTTTTCGGCCGACCATGAAGATCTCCGGTACTCATACTCTATCAATCATGACATTTGTCCGATGTCATGCTCTCCGCCGTTGCCCATCCCAAAAGTCCCGATGTACATCTGCTCATCTTTCAGGGTAGTATTGCTACAGCTGAGGCAATTAGTGGAACCTTATCACCTTGTCAACGAGCGTTTTAGGAAGATTAGAGCCAAGATCAAAAGGTTGGAGCGGGAGAACTTGAGACACATTGCCGTCGGTAGTACCATTAACACTGGGCGACTAACATCTGACATCTAAGTCTGACGCTGACAGCCAGCTGCCCTCCTCATCGCGTCGTTTTCCTCGACTTTTTTTTTCGCATTTTTTCCTTGTGGCATGAATTAGAATCAGCGGATGGCAAGTTCGAAAGCCACTGTGTAGGGTCAAGATCTCATTCTGTTTTGTATTCAAGAAGCTTGGACGCGGGTACAGAATGCCAGGCACAGATCCCTTTATACACTCTAAAGAGGCAGAAGCTTCCTATCTGCTCAATTAAAGTACCTTCTAGAGTATCCAACTTATCAATCAGTCACACATGATATATTCGATGGCAATTCTTAACCTGTGGCAACGGCTATAAACATAAGAATTTCAAATATGCACTGGGTTTCTTTCTGTGGCTGGAACTGACAGATGAATTCACCTGTAGACGTGTTTGAGAGTATCCGTTGTTGAGTGACGAATTAATCCAAGCACGGACTAGTAAGTCTTAGCGGCGGGTTCTTGAGTAAGTAGTATCTAAAAACATTAACAAGTACAAAAACAAGGCGATGTTCAAGATATTTTTATTTGACATTGGATCCGATACATAGGAAATTGGACCACTAGATAGCTCGAGCTTACTATCTACCGGCGATCGAGGGAATAGGGTAGGTCATATGTAGCGTAGTTCGGTCTATTATTGTTCGGACTCAAATCTTTATTCATGTTATCTACTAAGTTCCCTGTCCTAGTTCCCGTCGATGGAAGAATTCTTGAGAGTCCACAAGACCTCCGTTTCTATTTCCAATTTCAAGTTAATACCTGTCGTACTAGACGTCCGCCGTTTGCGGAGACACTTTGAGAAGATCTCGAGAACTATCACACGTCTTCGGGAATGAGCATGCGTTTATCATTTCTGTTGTGCTAGTCAAAGTATTGAATGTTGGGATTCAACCTTCCAAAAACAACACCAGCTTGATGCCTGGACTCGGGCAATTACATGGCCGTTAAAATTATCTAATTATCACTCTGCGGCGCGGTACATAATACTCTCAGCCAACAATGTACACCGAAACTCGTGAGCGGATTGTTAGCGAATTGGTTTTCGAGATTTTAAATGGACCCAATGCCCTGACTATTAAGTACTACTTATCGTTTCCAAGCTGCGAGTTCCTTCTATCCACCTTGGATACCGGGCGACGATAGACTCGAGCCCATCATCCAATAAAAGTTTTTCAGCTCTGTTATCTTACGATTTCTTTTCCACGGCACATCACCCACCCGGGGCTTCGTCCAACAGACAAGCCACCGAGATCACCTAAGACATAGACGCTTCAAGCCTCGTGCGTTTCATTTCGGTAATAGTTCCCAGGATAAGAATTACCTTGGACCTTAAAACCCGAACGTTTGGTTAATTCTGAGCTCAATAGATAGTGATATGATTATGTCCGGCCTTAACACCGAACGCCGCACACAAGTAGACTTCTCCGGAGTAAAATCATTCGTGATATAGTCATTGCGACCGTCTATATTTTCCCATCATAACCCACTCAAGCTGGGGCTCTGATTTCTACCCCGGCGGCGATTGGACTATATTCGAATAATCTTGATATCATCCGAGTAGTTACCGTCGTCCATTGTCTCTGATACGATCAACGCAAGCCCGCTCTCAGGTCAATCTAAGGCTGAAGAGTGGTAGAATATACTCGGATTCTGTTGGCTCTGTAGGAGATAAGCAGCAGGGAGAATTCATTCGACGGATGGCGCTACCTTGGTGACTTAGAATTAAAATCAAGTGCATTTCATTATCTTCGTCATGGATTCAAGTTGGGCATTTATCTCTACACCAGTTCATATCACCACTAGCATCGGATTTGTGGCATGTTGGGGGGATAACGGCGATCGCGGCCGTCCCCTTTAATGAGTATGTGCATGCCTGAAACGGACAAGATATGATATAGACCCCTGTAGTGAGAAAATTCTTATAAACTACTACTAAGTACCGATGCTACTTTGTCCAAATACGCATTTTTGAGTACTGACCGATGCCTGAATGTCAGGATTTGGAATTCGATTCGAAGCTATAGAATGGAATTGTTCCCTATGCGGTTAACCTTTAGATGGACATCTTAAAGGGAATTCCCTGAGAAAGTTCACTATGACCTTCGAATGAAGAGTCCCGGCGACAGCCGGCTATATTCTTTTTACTTTACCTCGCCATTTCAATGGATTAACAATCTTTCTTATAGAGAAGCAGATATGAAGTAATATGTATATACTCCAGGCTCTGGTATAATCACGATGACAAGTTCTTCTACAAACCAGTTTGATCTACGCTTGCCATCACATTGCGCGGTCCTACTACCGATATCAACGATACCGTGTCGACTCATTCTTCTCCATGGGTTCCACAGCCTCGAAGACTCGGGAGACCTAGCATGTTTTGGAACATGTACTTTCCTCGAGATCGGGAATCAATGGCAAAATCTCTTTGGACGCTGACAGACGAAGAACGTACCAAACTTAGCAGGCTATGCATATGCTTTTGTCTTCTACGTCTAGGGTTATACCGTTATCAACAATCGAATAGACGTTTTATATTTTGAAGCCAGTCAGCTAGTACGACATTTTTAAGCTAGATAATTGTCTAGACGCCTTCACTATTATGTCTTAACAGATATCCAGGAACCTCTTCATCTGGGATGATATTATTGAAAACGCTGCCGGACGTGATGACATACTAATCAACCGGCGTGAAAGTGACATATACGCGCCAGATTGTTGTTCCGTAGTGTCTCATGCTATAATCGGATTTGGTATCCAGATCGCAGATAAATATCTAGAGATGCTGAGATGTATAGAGGTAACTCAGTTGAGATGATGAATGTTTGAATGAGCTACCATGGTGGAGTCACTGTTATGTCGTTCGAACACAAAAAAGGTCACCTCAGAGTACGGTATACTTGTCCGTATCGAATGGAAAGCATTACCCCATAAGTCAGATTAAGATTAAGGATCGAACACATTTCTTTGTTTTAGATCAGGGTTCCCTTTCTTACTTCCGAAAATTTCATTGACAGCTTTGGCTCGGTGTCTTGGGTTCATTATCACAGCCGTCGAACGTAAACCAATGCACATCTTGGACTGGTTGACCGAGACGGAAAGAAGTCTATAGATACTCATCTTTATGGAACCGCCCTACTATTAGCAAATAGCACCAATACATATTTTATTCAGTTGACTGCGATATCTGGCCAGGGGAATAGTATAAACTCCGGATGAATACCTTCTCACTTCGGATTAGTACTTCCGAGCTGTAGTCTTACTGTATATCGGAATGTCCAAATTAGTTTCTGTTTCAAACAGAATCCTATAAATTCAGACGCAAGATTGGAGGTCAAGACACTCATCTGTCCTTTTCACACATCACTTCTTCTATCAGCCTTCAAAATGGGTATCGCAACCAACGGCAAGGTAAGCCTACTTCCCCTTCAGCCACTGGCCTTGACGTTGACTACGAGCTCGAACCGACAGACATCCCTATCGGATGTCAAGGACATTACACGATCCTTTCTGGGTCGCTCAGAATTCAACTTTCCTCGTCCTACACCCGAATTCACAGCTGCATTCCATGAGCGTTCAGTTCAGGAAGCAAACCGACGCGGTATCACCGTAGACTCCAAGGCCGGAAGACATTTTCTAGGCCCTTGCTTGCTCTCGAGTGTTATGATGATGACTACATCCTATGCACACGTTGAGGACAAGTCTACACAGATGCTTTTGTGTATCTTCATCGCTTGTACGTTCTATATGGACGACGCAGGTCAGCTTGAGAACCGGGAAGACATTGAGAAGTTCCACGAACGATTCTTTATCGGACAGCCACAACCCGATCCGGTACTCGTCGCACTGGACGATGTCCTGAGGGAGATGCATCAACATTTCGGGCGTGTCGAAGCAAATATCATTGTTACATCGGCCTTAAACCTGTACACTTCCGTAGTATTGGAATTCCGCACTGAAGAGCTCAAAATCAAAGTATGTCGTGTTTCCGTTGATCCTCAATCTGCGGAGATTGATGAATACATAGGCTACTGAACCCACTTACGCGGCTTTCTATCGGACCATGTCAGGCGCTACGGATGCCTTTTCATTCTTTATCTTCCCTCCGACTCTATCTATATCAGAGTATATTCAAGCGATGCCCGACCTGGCAATTGTCCTTAATCATACAAAGTGGGTTAGAGAAATCTTTTCAGTTTCGTGAATACTCAAAGCTATGACAGCGACATATTATCATTCTATAAAGAGGAGAAAGCCGAAGACGATATTAACTACGTTTCGCTCTTAGCAGCTACAAGGAAGCTATCCAAGCTCGAGGCACTGCGACTTCTTGTTGACGAGTGCATCACGGCGCACGAGAATATCGTGCGTATTCTTGCCCCAAGTAAAGAAGCATCCGCTATCTATCAAAAGTTTAGCCAGGGTTATCTGGCTTTCCATGTATACACGGAGCGTTACAAGTTGGAGGAACTTGGGTTTTAATCTTTGATTATAGTACGCAGCCTCAAATGATGGCGGCTATTGTATATCTGATGGCGGAGAAGAACACGCCACGACCTTGTAGCCACTTACATTATCTGCTTGTAATAATCAGTGCAAATTCTGCGACGTCGCTCTGGGAGTTGTCTGAGGCGCAACATCATCAGCATCAGTTTCTTCGCCGTGGCGCTAGTATATCGTTAACGATTATAGTTCCCGCGAATGAGTGCATAACCGCCACAGTCGAAAACACCGTGATGTGAGCGGGGATCAGAGCTGTGTTCTGTTGGCGTTCGGCATAAAAGAATTCCGAGTACTAATACTAAACTATACTAAAGAAAAAGAAGTTCCCGGCGTGGATCGAACACGCGACCTCGGGATAGTCAGTATTGCAATCCCACGCTATACCACTTAGCTACGAGAACCTCGTTCTACTCGCCATGCAATAGCTGTCAGAGGGCATCACTGACATTACACAGCTCCGTCCCGTTCGGTTACGCAGCTCGCTTTCCTTCCACCACCACTCTTTTCAAAATGCCTGTCCTTGTGCTCTAACAGGGTGGAAAGCGATATTCCACCCTGTTTTTCTGGCCTAGAAACAACACCCGTAGACTTTATAGACGACAAGACTTATAGACAACCGCATAGACTTCAAAACGAAAAAAAAAAAAAAAAACGATAGAGGAATCCCTAGACTTTTTATCTTATTCCCTATACAGCTATGGAAACCAGTAATTTGACAGGGGTCCCGTTCGAGGCTTCACCAAACCCGGTTTTACTACCACCTTCATCGGCTCTACCAGCTCTTTCGAAACTTTCTTCTTTTTCCTCCCATCACATCTCTCGCATTCTAGATGACTTGAAAGCGTTCTACTGGCCTCCAAAAATCTACACCCAGCCAACTACTGTTGTCCCTTCTAATCTGGCGTTGCCGACACGTAAATTAAAACACCTTCAGCATATTCATGATTATTCAGTCCCTGATTCCGGGTACGCCTCTGCTGAGGACGACGAGGATGACGATATCCTCGTGGATAATTACGTGGCTTCTGTCGCCGAGGACACTACCGAAGTTCTCCGTGCAGACCCTTTTGAACGTGCGTTCGCCATAAAGTGGGTCACTGGCCTTATTGCCAGGGCAGACGTTTGGGCGGAGGAGGCTGCGGAGGGGGATGACGAGGATGAAGGAACGGTGGACATGGGGAACGAACAAATCCTCGGACAAAGCGAATGGCAACGACGGATAGAGGTGGTAGAGAGAGCTTCAACTATTCTCTCCATGTTCATCGGAGATGATGGCTCAGGAGAAGAGGATCCAGCAGTTACAAGAACATTCTCGTTCCCTTTCCGTGGTTCTGTTGACCAAAAAGTCAATGCAGAGCTGAATGATGATCCACTTGACAAGGAAGATCACACCTCAGTCGGCCTGCAAAGCTGGGCTAGCGCTATTGTTATGTCCGAGCAAATGTGCGTTGATCCTGGCGCTTTTTCTCTCGATTTCAGCCCTGATTCTGGCATATCTGGCCAGGAGGTCAAAAGGATCTTGGAACTCGGAGCGGGGACCGGACTGCTGAGTATTGTTGCTGCCAAGATTAACGCGCAATACATGCACCACGTCCAGATCCAGGACCAGGAGAAACCCATGATTGTCGCCACGGACTTTCATCCCGATGTTTTGGCCAATTGCACGAGAAATACGGAGACAAATTTTCCTTCCATGTCATCCCCGGTAATTGTTCACAAGCTTGACTGGGAACGTCCAGATTACTCGCACCCTGTCGATGAACCATTTGACCTTATCCTCGCGGCCGATGTGATCTACCACCCGGATCATGCGAGATGGATTCGAGGGGTTGTGGAGAAGCTCTTAAAGCGGCCTTCTCAGCATCTGGAGGAGAATGGAGGTATATTCTGGATGATGATGGCTGTTCGCCAGACAGGTCGACATGAAGGGTTAGATAAGACCGTGGATGAGGTATTCCCACCAGTCCCTGGCACAACCGTGATGTCTGGGATGCATCTGGCTATAACTCGACGTGCCGAGTTTGCGAAACAAGGCGGTCTGGGAAGGGCTGATGAAGGCGGGTACAAGCTGTTTGGTATTGAGTGGGTAAAGGTATGACAGGGTATGGGTTGTAGATTTTAGACCGACCATTCCCGATTGTCAGCCAGGATCTGTGTGTCCTAGTACCAAAAGAAGTGTATGTAATTTTTTCTACTTGGGTTTTTAGTTGGCAATGGTGTATGTGCCTAAATAGTAAATTACTACATACCACAAGTTCGAAGTCATGAGTCATGGTACACATGTGCACTCCCGCTGTCATGAACAACTCCACCAGTGGGCAAACTGGTGAGGTCTGGCGGGCATGTCATAAGCTGCAATCTTTTACACAATTCTCTTCGCCCGAGTCTGAATCGTTTCGATGTTGGCTGTAGATAACAGACTAGTATACAGATCTAATTCTACACAAGAGTCAAGCCATACATGGTTCATAAAATACAAAGTCTCGCACGTTCCAAGAACATAGCCATGACCCCCTCGACTTCCTATGACTTCTTGAATGAAGATAACAATTTCCCAGCTCCGGTGTTCAACGACGCTTTCCCTCTCCGTCTCGCCAATTTCAGTCTACCTCTCACGGTCTGTATCCATTGCGTCCGATGAACCCTCTCCTCTGTCGAGAAATCGAATCCGCGGTGAATTGATCGAGTACCGCTAGCCATATCCAACTTGCTAGCAGACCGAATAGACACCCTCGACTGATTAGGATGGTGACCCAACGAAAATCTAGACGTAGCGATAGGGCCATTCGAAGGAGCTCCAGAGAGGGTTTCTGAAAGTTCGTATACATTGTTCTCATTGGCATGTTCCGGCTTGGTAAAGGCGTACTGTGCATAGTTCTTGTTATGGGGGTCGACCTTAACTTGCCACCGCATAATGTCGATGTCATCAGGTGCAAAACCAAACTTCCAGGCTTTGGATACGTATCGAGGAGCAAGAGCAAGTATGACGACCAGAAGGAGACACAACCAGAAGTTCGCCGAGCGGAAAAGAAAATGATTATTGCCATAGACTCGTGTGGAGAGTGACCCAGGGGAGAAAGCGTTATAAACAACCTGTAAAGCATAAGATGAGACAAAGGTGGCCTTACAATGTTTATAACTTACCGTAAATAACCAGATAAGGACGGTACCAAAGGAGATTGCACAAAAGACCCAAACACTCCAGAAACTGGTGTTTAACCCATTGGATAGATTCGTAGTGATGACACAAGCAAATAAGATTGTCTAAGTGACCAGAATTAATTCAAATCTTTGCATCAGGAAGTCGGTGCTCACCGTCGTAAACTCATATATGTACGGGCTGTACCCATCTTCTCGGGCCGTAGGACTTAAGCCATATGCGTAAGTTACGATGAAGAAGATGACGGCAGACTGGAGAGGGAATAATCAGTTAGTGCAAGTCGAAAGATAGTTTATAACACACCTGATACAGCCCTTCCAGCATGTATACAAAAAACCACTTGATGCCATACCATCGCCTCTCGCGCCCGTACTTGTACAGTTCGGGAAGGTCCATGAGAACATGATCATCTATACCATTTTTCAATAAATCACAAATCCAAAGTTGGCAGAAATACCGACCAGCAATACGGTCGAAGATACCAATAGCAATCACAGGCCATAAAGTCCAGATTGCATTCCAAAGGAGGATGTAGACATATTCGATAGCGCTGGAAGACCCGATTAAACAAGGCTATAGAATGTAGAATGGGCATACTATGCAGAACTAAACGCGTCGAAAATTTGGAACCACCACAAGGTCCCAACGATGACCACATTCTTGTAGAAAAAGTTGAGGATCCTGGTCAATTACCCAAGGTCAAAATCAAGTGATAAATGTCACAGGTAATGCAAACTCACATGTTGGCATTACGAGCGTATGACCAGTGGCCGTGCACAAGGATCAATCGTTTCAAGAAACGGAACTACAACGGCGTCGGATAAACACCCAATCGCAAAGTTCACAATCTAATACTGACCTGTGCAACTGCGTAGTCAGA
This sequence comes from Stygiomarasmius scandens, assembly GCA_037954225.1. Taxonomy (NCBI): domain Eukaryota; kingdom Fungi; phylum Basidiomycota; class Agaricomycetes; order Agaricales; family Campanellaceae; genus Stygiomarasmius; species Stygiomarasmius scandens. The sequence goes on along the minus strand of JBANRG010000008.1, from coordinate 723,448 downwards.
AGAGTTGGCAGCTTGTAGGCCCTCTTCACCAGAGATGCCGACTCCAACATCAGCGGCCTAAGTCAGCGCAGTTCCCGTTAATCAGGTTTTGGAGAGACAGGAAGATAACCCACCTGGATCATGCTAACGTCATTAGCACCATCCCCGATGGCCAGAGTCATTACCCCAAGACCATTCTTGACCATCTTGAGGACCAAAGCTTTTTGCAGAGGGGATACTCGGCAGCAAATGACCCCTTCACAGAGCATAGCGAGGTTCAATAATAGCTTCTTGGTCTCTTCTTCATTCAAAGCCTGGGTTTACCGTTGAGTAAATAAACCTAAACCTTGAGATGAATGTACCAACTTACATTCCCCAATGCAGACCCCTCAATGACCAGTACGAAACCACCTGGCCGGGCTCCGTTATCTGAACCAACAATTGAAGTAACACCTGTATCTACTCTCTGCAGCTCAAGCCTTGTGTCCTCGTGAGAAATCCCTGAGGTAGACCTCCGATGTGGTAGCGGACCATTTCTACGCGAGGTCAAAGATTCCGAGAAGAACTCTTCCATGGCACCAACAATTTGATCTCGAATAGGTCGTGAGCTGCCTCCACGGATGACGATGATATTCGAATCGCGTGTGATGAGGTTGGTGCTGTGGCCAATGGCTGAAGAAAGGGAGCATGTAGCAAGGTCATCAGCTTTGAATACAAACAAAAATAAGGGCACGCACCGACAGCAGTTTCCAACTTGTCCCCCGTCGCGACCCATATTTTGATTCCAGCCCTCTTCAAGTCCGCGATCGTCTCCGGGACCCCGTCCTGCAAGCTGTCCTCAATCGCGGTAGCACCCAACAATCTCACGTTCTGCTCTAACTCGTCCGAGACTTGGTCAAGCATTTCTTCCCTCCCTTCTATTGCGACAGTCGCCTCGTAGTACTTCTCGCTCCACGCTTCATACTCTTCTTCCGACAGTACCTTGTAAGCCAAGGTCAAAGTCCTCAATCCAGAGTTCGCGAATTCAGAGAGATGCTTCTCAGTTTGCTCCTTGAGGTCTTCATCGTCACCTTCCTTGAGTCGCTCAAAGATGACATTATCCGCACCCTTCATGAGCAACAAAATCTCGTTTTTCTCTCCACCTAGCTTCCGAACGACAACGCTCATCCGTTTCCTCGCAGAATTGAACTCTAGAACATTGAGTAACTCGTACTTTTCGCAGTTGTCCCTGTCGTCTGAAATTGCTGACGTAACCACGTGTTTCTCCTTCCCTTTCGTCCTGGTAAACGGTGTTTCCACATACAAAAGCTCCTTCTCTCTCCCCTTGAACACGTAGCCGACATCTGCAGCAGCCCTCACCAACGCTTCCTCATCTGGACTCTGAGCCTTGTATTCCAAGTGACCAGTTGCCTTGTCCGTGCTTGTCAAGACCGTATGACACAGGGCCAGCACTGAGAAGAATCCCTCGAGAGCTCGAGTATGAGGGGCATTTGACGAGGGCAAAGACGAGATTGAAACGCTTTCGAGATCAGAGGAAAGCTGCGGACATTTGAAGAGCGGTTTTTTACTCGGTACCGGCAAGACAGAGTTGTCAGCGTTTGTAGAGGTGGGGTCGTCATTGGTGTCAAGCTGAGTTTTGGAGGGAGATTGTACAGGAGTTTCCAGGTCTGGTTCGCCTATGTAGACTTTGCCGCCAATGGAACACTGTCTGAAGATCATTTTGTTCTGGAATATATAATGTCAGTGCGGACAAATGCAGCGATGAGCTGACATACTTGGGTAAGTGTCCCCGTCTTATCGGAAAAGATATACTCAATTTGGCCAAGATCATCCGACAAGTTCCATGAGTTGGCTAATGTTGGCTTTCCAGTTTTCTGGTAGAATATTTCAGTGTCGAAGTAGATGAAGAGCGCTTGACATGTCCGAACAACCTCGATGGAGATGTACAAGGATATTGGGACAATGTTCTGGAAGCTGTTCAGATATAGATCAGTTCTATTGCACTTGGCAGTGAGGAGTACTCTGGTAGAACCTACGTGATGAGAGCAAAGAAAAATGTTATAATTCCGTCGGTGGATGGATCAGCATCATATAGCCAGGGTGCTCCTCTAGGCGTATCACGATGCTCGTTGGCCGAGGCGACGATGGCACATGAAATAGCCATTGCTGCGAGCAGTACGAGGTTCAGTGTCCTAGGTTTCAGGTATGAGCACACAAGTGTTGAGATAAAGTGAAGAGAAATGCGTACACTTGAATGTTCATCTGTCTTTCGACTCTGCTTCGTTTACTAGGCGTTGCACCAGCGTTAAGAAGAATCTTGGTATCCTCGCCGGTAAAAAGCACTATTCCAATAACCCAATCTGTATTCCTCAGCACAGTCCCTCTAAGCAACATATTTCCGATATCTGCAGAGACACGTTGTCTCGTTTCGCCTTTGGTCGAATGACGAACCTGCGGCAATACGGTCGCATTAAGCTTGAACATGTTGTTGTCTGGTCGGTCCAAATCAATGCAGAACGCGTTCTCTTTCTTGGCGCACTCGGCTACAGACCGCAGGTGCGTCAGTGCGTGTACAGCGGTTCGAGACTTGAGATTGGTTTCGCCGTCGAGATTCTTGGTTTCTACAAAAGCGACGTTCTCGTCTTCCGAGGTAGCACAAATAAGAATGTCGGCAGGAAAAGGTTCGTTGTTCATGATTTTGACAACATCACCAACACGAATATCTTCCCAAACGACTCGCCTCCAGTGAGGTAGATCGGGCCTGCAGTCGGAATGTGACGAAATCTCGCTCTCGGGTGCATCGGTGTCAACCTCGAACTCGGGTGGCAATTCGGGCGTCGGACTTTTAGATGGATTACGCTGCGTCTTTGTTTTTGCTGCATCCGAGATATCCGCATCCTTAGCAGCAGTAAAACGTTTGGGCAAGAGACCACGAGCAAACGGTCTGCTTTTGGGCTTCATACCATTGGAGTTGATAAAGTCACCTCCATCCAGGACACGAGTCATCGTGTGGTTGATTTGACGGTCGGATCGGTGACGCTTGATGTCTTCTGATCCATCCTTGAAAGCGGTAGCAGCAAGAACAGCTAACAGAGGTAACATGGCGACCCCTGGGGAGACCGTAGAGAAAATGTTGAAGAACTGCAAGACGGCGATAGTAAGGAAAAAACTAGGCAAGGGGGTCGGAACAAGAGAGGAGTTGAATAGTATACGACGCACAAATTCGCCACTCTTCTGAACTGCTCCAACAGATTACGGGGAAGAAAGGTGATAACGGTGTACTTGGATGTAATGACCTGATTCGTCGTAAAGATGTATTCCCCTTTTATCTTGCCTTTCTTGTCCAAGTAGCCCTCGGGTAGACCCTGGTTGACGAAGACAGTACGTCGAGGGCCCGACACTTTCTTCTTGCCAAAAAGATTATCGACATTTAGTGTAGCAAGCCAGTTATACCACGTTCCAGAGCGGATACCTTCCATGCGCACAACAATGTTGTCTAATGGATCGCAGAGAGGAGGAAAGAATCAGAGCATTAGAAGTGCATATGTATTAATTGACTCTCGGAAGCCTTGATTAAGTGAGGAAGGGGCATAACACAAAACAGATGACCGAGGCCATTCTTTTCTCGCACAGTCTTGGTACCTTGGCATCGAACGCGTGATACAAAAGACTCGGGCCAACCAGGAGACATTGAGAACAGGGCAAGAACAGGCAAGAACTTGACTGTCAGAATAGCTGCGCGACCACGTGAACGTTTCGTTCCCACAGGCCACTGTTCCGACGGGAACAGCAGCTTCGAACAAGGGCTCTTTTTGTCCTGAAGAGCCGACCAGAACTACAACCCTTATCATTGGAACTTACCTTGAGCTCAATATGGCTACCCGTTCTGTTTTTCACGAACGACTTTTCACTGGATCATTGGCCAAGCATCATTTTAGAACTGATCGATCAAAACTTGAAGACAAGTGCATGAGCTCTATTGATACAAGTGAATATTAAGATGCATATAGATAGGCCCGTTGTTGTTCATAAATAGTAAAATAACATTCTAACCATCATAAGCATCTCCACCACGATCTCTTGCGTCCGTCAGTGTCCTCCTCTAGGACATTATTCTGCCTGATAACCTTCAAGAACACACTTTCTAGACTTGCCTTCTCGACCGTATATTCCGAGAAGTCATCGCTCTTGGATAGGATCCTGAATAACTCGGCCAATGTCATAGCCTGGGCACCAGAATCCGAAGCAGGCACATTTTCCCTATTTTTGACGTTTTGTATTGGTACCTCAAAGCGTGTTGCCACGTCGTCTGCAAGTCGAGCTCCTGGAACATTGGCCATGAGTTGCTGAGCCCTAGATACTTCTTCTCGGGTACGGCACGTAAAGTGCACTTCATAGGTTGCATAACGCTCTGTCAGATATTCGGTGGTACCAATCGCTATGTAACCATTAAGCAACTGGAAAGGTGTAATGAACGCCAGAGACTCACCCAGCATACGCTTCGCCAATATGCCGACCTTGGTCGCAAGAGCTGATGCCTCTTCCATCGAGTCTGTCGAGGTAAAATTGAAGATCCGAGAACAATTCCAAGCACATTAAAGACTCACGAGTCGTAATAATCACAGCTTTCCCAACGGCAACGCTTCTTAACGTGGTCCACATCTCTCTCTTCATTTTTGCATCTATACCCGTCGAAAACTCATCTATAAGCACAACAGCAGGGTTGCCTGGTATTTGCGTAATCAGCACCAGTCTGTAGTAAAGCGGTAGTTACATACCAATCAACGCTATGGCCAACGAGAGCTTCCGCTGATTACCACCCGAAAGCTTACTAGCTAACCGATCAGCATAAAGGTGAAGGCCAGTTCCCTTCAGCAACATGTCAATGTTGTCTTCAATGACTTTTCCTTTCTCCAGTCCCTTCAGCCGACCATAGACTAGTAAATGTTCCCGGACAGTTAATTGTGAGTCGATGGCCGTAAATTGAGGACAAACACCAAGGGAAAACCTTGCAGTCTTTGGGTTCCGCACGATGCTCGTGCCTGCGATGAAAACATCTCCTCTATCTGGGGTTATGTCTCCTCCTGTAAATTTGGATGAGAAATAATACAAATATAACTAGACAGATACTCACGAATCATATTGAAAGTCGTAGATTTTCCAGCACCGTTTGGACCCAACAGCGCAAATATAGTATCCCTGGATACACCCAGACTCACATCATCTACCACCGTTTTCCGTCCAAAGGTCTTTGAGATACCCAGAACTCGCAATATATCGTCCGATTTTGACGTTGCCTCTGCTTCTCTCAACACATCTTGCCTAGCAAGATTTGCCAAACTCGAAGAATGGGTAGGCGAAGATGTGCCGTCAACTGGCTTGGTGGTATTGGGAGACTTTCGGAAAATGCGAGGCCGTAATGATCCAGACGAATCGTACCACGTTAATGCGGCAAGGAGCACGATTGAGTAGACGATGAGGTACAGGATAGGTCCACCAAATCTCACTAGGTCGCCCATAGCTGAAGTCGTAATGGCGTCACCGATACACAACAGAGAGAATAGGTTGACAGAGACTAGCGATGCTCTCACCTGTAGACAACATCAGTCATACTCGTTAGAAAAGAACAAGACAAAAGACATACAACGCTAGCAACCGGCGACAGGACAGACAACGTAAAGTGTATAATGGTGATGATCCCTCCAGCCTCAGATGTCTTGGCATAGGTAAGGGTAAGGAGGTATCCTGCGAGGTAGAGCTGCGAAACGAAACAGACAGTTAACATAATATTCAAGAGGTACAAGCATCATTCACGTACCACAAACATCACAACCTGATACCCTGCCACGGCTGCAAACGCTGCCAACGGTGAAGGAACGAACAAGGAAAAGAAATATGCAAACAGCGTTCCTGCAATGCCATATAGAATAAGGATGACCCACTGCAAGCCAAGTCAGTTGTGATACATTCGCAGATAGTATAGACGCACAAATATCCCGAGTCCATGGAACTGATTCGATACAGCAGCGAAGATGATGATAATGACTGTCGAAGATATCACGGAAAATATGAAATCAAACATCAAATGACCCATCCAAAGCCCAAATGTATTTGAAAGTCCGTTAGAAAACTGCATAGCTTGGACGGAGGACCTGCGTTCTTTCGAGACGTATAATGCAAAGAATGCCGGGTAGACGGACTACGAAAACAGACCCGGTGAGATGTATAAACTAGCAGGACGAAGGGACACTCACCATTGCAGCCCCAAAGAACACGACCCACCTCAACGATGAAAGCGTCCCAGCAGCTACAGGAGGGAAACTCTCGTAGCTAGCCTTAATAATAGTCGGATCTGCACCAGTATCACTAGTACCAGAAGTATTCAATGCCCAGTTGAACAGCACATTTGATGCTAAATTTATCAGCGTTGGACCCTTTAACCCAGGCGAAGAAGCCTCCCAGGCAACCAAAGCTTGACCTGATCCCGAGGGGGCCCCAGAAGAACCAGAAAAGTCCAAGTCAAACGAGACACCGCCAGCAGAGTAGTTCCTAAATCTAGTCGAAAACTCTCTGACAAAAGTGTCATTATCTGGAACATTCACCGTTCGCAACAACGCTAGTGGCTCTCCAGAACCCGGGTTGAGATTGTTAATACCAATCCCAAGTGCGTTCTGAAGGATATCTGGCGGCGATTCGACGACTCGAGAAGAATTGCCAAAGGTGAAAGGTATGAGTGGTGATAGTGGTGTTGAAGGTAAGAATAAGGGGATGTTTGTCGAGTTCCTGAACGTTCGTGTGCATGTTGGGGGTAAGCGTCGAAGAAAAACAAGAGGAATAGTGGTACCACAAATGGCTACAAGGACAGCGAGTACTGGTGTGAGCCACGCTCGGCGAGCGATAAGGGCACGTTTGTAGAAAATCGTGAAAGCTTGTTGCAATGGGGAAGTGGGTCGGCCAGGTGTGAGCGTGAGAGGTGTCGTCATAGTCATGGATTTGGACCTTGGATCCAGCACGGAAGGCGAAGGAGATGCATTAGCTTTCTCTTTCTCCTCTCTGATTCTGTCCTTCTCTCCGGAAGTCTTGGGGGAAGACGATGCCGAGGCTTCGTCCGATAACTCGCCCAAACCTTCCTCTCTCCTCATCAACTCCAAAAATATATCTTCAATTGTCGTCCCCAGCACATCATACGACTCGACCACGCCTTTAGCCTGAGCTTCCTCCAAGATCTTCAAGACTTCTCCAACAACATCCGATTCTTTTGTCCTCAGATGATACGTTGCCTTGCTTTGTGAAACCTCTTCTGTGTACGCGTGTCGAGAGACCTTTCGGATGTCTTCAAGAAGCTTAAGAGGTAATGAAGTGTCTGCGTTCGTCTCGTCGTGTTTAAACCGAACGGTAACAACACCACCCTCTCCAAAGTCTTTCTTGAGTCTAACAGGCGTACCATCGGCGACAAGCTTTCCCGGAGACGCGAGTATAGCGATGTGATCTGCAAGGAGATCGGATTCGTCAAGGAACTGAAACATTTCAGTCGGAAAAAGTATCGTTGAGAGCTTCATTGAGACTCACATGCGTAGTAAACACCACTGTCCTATCCATCTTGACCCTCGTCAAAGTTCTCCAGAGCGCCCTCCTCGAAAGCGGATCAACACCCGAAGTACACTCGTCAATCAGCACTATTTCGCTTCCACCGACCAGCCCGATTGCCAGTTGCAATTTTCGTTTTTGACCTCCAGACAGTGTGCCGGCGTTCGCGTTGATCTTCTTGGAGAGGTCGCAATCATGTAAAAGTTGGGTTAGATCTTCTTCTGACGAGCCCGCCGTCGAAGCAGATGGACGGTATTTGATAGCTTTCCAGCTACGATTAGAAGCACAATGTTAGCAAAAGGACATAGACTAGGGCTCAGAAAAGTGTTACGTACACTCCCAACGTCTGCAAACAAGTCAACTCGTCGAACAAAACATTTTTCTGCGGCACGATGCCCAAGGCCACCTTCTTCTCCCTTATACCCGTCACAGGACCAAAGTAATCTGGATTAAACTTTACACTACCTCCCGTCTTACCCAGCAAGCCGGCCAGTATCGATAAAGTTGTCGATTTTCCCGCTCCGTTACTTCCAAGCAGCACGAAAATGCCCCCTTTCGGTACGTCCAAAGATAAATCATGTACTGCCGTGACCTGAGCGTGAGGCTTCCGTATCCATGAAGGTAAAAATGATAACGGTGAAGTGTCGAAAGTCTTGTTTAGATTCCTAACGGAGATGGCTGTTCCTTGGGACATGGCATCGCTTTGAGTCTCGGCATCCTGGGCCTTCTTGGCCTTGGACGGGGAGAGTCTGGAAGGCGGGTCTCGCGCGTCGTAAAGTGAATTTTCCCAAACGATTGCTAGGTAAGGGTAAAGGAATATGTCGATCTAGAAGAGTGTAACCCATTTGTTAGTATTCGAGAATGAAACCAAAAATAACTCGAAAGGAATACACGCACCACGATGACTACAATCATCGGCAGAAGCACCAAACCACTGTCTGGGTCTCCTTTGAGCACATCCGTGGCCAACAGATGATTCTCCCATCCGCAAATAGTTCTAATCACAAAGATATACCACCCGGGTGGAAATATCAGGGAAAAGATCGTTGCTCCGGCTGTAGTTGCCCCGCGTTCACTGCCCGTATACACCAAGGCAATGATCGCAAGGACAATAGACATGAACGTGGAGAACACTGCCGCGAGTTGGGGTGACTTTCCGAAAGGGACTGAAAGGAAAATAGAGTAGGAAGAAAGGGAAAGACCAAGGAGAATGTGGAGAATAAAGATGAGGCCAGCAGAGGACATGGAAAAGATCCGAAAGTGCCAGATAAGAGCAACGATCGTCCAAGCAGGAAGGTAAGGAATGACAATAGAAGAAAGCCATGAGCTGAGAATAGGTGAGTAGTCTGATGAAATCTGCAGAAAGTCGAGACTCACGTCATCCTAGCAGAATCTAGCAAGCCCATAGCTTTCATATGCGCAGTTAAGCCAGTCGCGCGCTCGGCAGTAACAGCTCCCGGAAGCTGATATGCTATACCGATGTAACAGATGAACAATGCAAGGACTAGCAATGATCTAAGCCCTCGAATATAACTTAGTCGCATATCCCTTGCTTGTTCTTCATTTGTAGCTTGTGTGAATGGCCATTCAAGAGGTGTAGGTAGCTGGACTGATGTTTGCAATTCAACTATAGCCTGGAGCGGCGTTGATGTATATCAGATTTTACATCGCAACGGAGAATGGAAAACGACACGTACCCTGTCAATAGACCACTGTAATGGTAGAATCCTCATTTCAAAGTCGCTCGTATGCTTCTCGACATCAATGTGAAATAATCCTCCATCTGCTCGAATCGTATAATTGACTGGCCTACTCGCGCTGCCATTTCCGCCAGGAGGAATGTCATTGAAAACGACTGCAGCAAAACATTCCGAGAAAAGATTGAAGTTTTGAGGACATGCAGGAGCTACCTCTGCTGGAGTGTCAATCTGTTTCACTGACGCAAGCTGCGAGTCGCTAAAATCTGCCGTTATCCTATCCATGATCTGCCTGGGGGTAGGTTCGCTCGTGCCATTTGTGTTGTCAACCCAGATAAGTGAGAAACTCGGGTCGAATTGTGTGGCTAGAGAGTGTATCGGAACAGCTGTACCAAGGCCATTATTGTTGGGTCTGCTGAAGAATATTTGGGCAACAGAAAGAAAGACTCCGTAGGCTACGGGCAAAATAAAGCATCGCAAGAGGTTGAGGAGAGGGTGTTTGCCGAAAACAATCCAGTTCTTCCAGAAAAGAGCACGAAATTGACGCCAGAAGAGACTGGACATGGACCAACGGGATGGTTTGAAGGAAACCAGGTGCTGTGAATACAGCTACTCGATGATGTGAACAACATGTCACTTTGAGATCTTTGTCATTGAACAAAATTTGGCGGCTTGGAGCCGCTTGGCGGATGCATGTTTGCCGAGGAGTTACCGCCGGTTTCGTCTTTTCGCCGTTTTTTCTTCAAGACATGCTAGTCATTAACATCCTCGATCATGATACATGATTATAGCTAGTTGAAAGTATCAATCCATCGTATGTGATATCACCGGTCAACCGTGGTCCTTGCATCACAGATACGACAGGCGTGGGTCCGAGTCACTTTATCCTTCTTATCCCAACGAACGGATGAAAAGTGCTTTCCAACTCGAAACCTCTGCGGAGGTAGATGCTGAAAAAGGCACTGAATCATTGGATTACCGTAACAGTGAGTACCGTGAACGGTTGCACTGTAAACCAAGATTGACATTTAGAACAGTCAATACGGCCAAGTCGCAATCTGATGACGACGAGGCTTGTTCTAAACTATGGGAAGTATACATAAATGAAGCGAGGCGATACGACATTAGCTTGCTCCAGGGTTGGAAGAGTGACATGGAAAGCATGTTGTTTTTTGTGTGTTTCCTTCATATTCTGCACTAGTAAATTTCTGACCGCTTTCAGTCCGCTCTCTACTCTGCAAGTCTCACGGCCTTCATAATTGAAAGTTACAAGACTCTACAAGCAGCTCCGGAAGACACGGCCGTTAGCCTTTTAACCCAAATGACCCGGCAACTAGCTTTTCTCTCCAACGGAACGTTAACAACCGTTGGATTTGAAGAACCTCTTCCATTCCAACCCCCAATCTCAGCTCTCCTATGCAACAGCTTCTGGTTCCTCAGTCTTGCTCTAGCATTAACCTGTTCTCTACTTGCGACATTTGTCCAACAGTGGACGCGAGATTTCATTCACAAAGTCAATATGCGACCTTCTGCTGTTCTTTCAGCAAGGATACTCGCATTTTCGTACTTTGGACTTCGGCGGTTCGGGATGCACATATTTATTGATATCATTCCTGTTCTTCTTCACATTTCTTTATTTCTGTTCTTTGCTGGCCTGGTGGCTTTCCTTCAGCCAGTCAACTTTCCATTGATGTGTCTCATGGCATGTGTCTTATTCATTTCTGTGCTAGTTTATATAGGTCTTTCCTGCACTCCCCTCATATGTTTAGATGCCCCCTACCGAACGCCCCTTTCAGACATTCTCTGGCGCTTAGGGCACATGCTAAGTGACTTTGTCACTCGATTCCGGAACCATAAACCTCGTCGCGACAAGAATAGCAGCCTCACCTTAGCAACCCTATCTAAATCCCTCGATAATCCAGCGGAACGCGACCGCAAATGCATCGAATACACCATCAAATCTCTAGATCACGATAAGGAACTACTTCCCCTATTCGAGGCTATACCCGAGGCCTTACTTAGTCCTACTGGTGTTCGACACCGAAATTGGTCACTCATTTTACCTCTTATTCAGCTCACTCCTCATTCTGAACACAGTAATATCGTCTCTCGTATATCAGATTTCATTTCTAGACCTGGTGCATCAATAGACCCTGAATATCAGACTCGCCGTACGATGACCTCTCTTAATGCACTGTGGTCTTTGGCTTATTATCTCGTGGCCATGCATTCACATCGAGCGCCGGAAGGCATTTGGCAACAGGCGTTCTGGTTTGACCGGAATCTCTTAAAAGTATTGACGAATTCCTCTTCTGGTCTCTCTGCCGGGGGTCATTTTGCCTCGGCTATAGCCCTAGTACGCATGAGCAGGGTTCAAAGTTTTAAATCGTGCATAGATTCGGTTTTTGAGGTACTGTTTTCCTCTCAGACGTCTTGTGCTTCCAAGTTTCAGACCTCAAAAACCATTATTGATCGCCTCATTGTGGAGGATGTAGACTGGGAATCGGGCCTGTTTCGGGACTCTTTCAACGAACTCTCTCGTTTAATCGCGCTCGGTTGCACATCTAATACAGACCAAGTTCTAGAGGATGCAAGGGGCGTGATTACATCACTGCAACGTCCTGGACGTTGGAAAGCAGCGCAGCTTTCTATCCTGGGACAGCTTCTCTCCAGTGCTCTGAAAACAAATAAAATACCCCATAACATGGATCTCACCTACCAACTCATTTGCTCCGCCATTAAACTACCATCTCATCTCCTCAACCCAGCTATCGAAATCACGGAAGACGAAGCTATAGCTTCGTATACTGCCGTTCGGGCTATTACTCTTCCTCCCACAAATAATTTTAACGGTCGTGAGACCGTCCCATATAAACTGTTCATGTTCTGCGTTCAGGTTTTTTATTCCACTCAGCACGCACACTCTCCAAAACTCATCCCAGCCAAATGCAGAGCCATCATGCAAGGCTACATCTGCCGAAACTCCCCCGATGCTTATTTTCCCCTGTTACGAAGTGATGCTGAAGGATTTCTTCTAGAATGTGTCCTTCGGGACCTACGTGAGGGCGCGCAAGACTCCAGTTATTGCCTTGGCTTGCTCCGATGCATTTACCACACCATGTCTAAATATGCATTGTCTACAGGCGCTTCTCTCGTCATATTGCCTCCCTTACGCGTGTTTGCCCTCCAGATCTTTGATATCCTTCCGGCTGCTTCTACCCTATTCACACACCATCGTCTGTACAAATATCTCATAACGTATACCGAGTGGATATTATGCAAGGATATCATTGATAATCTAGTTCTGATGCCACATGGAAATGACAATCTTCTCCCTCTCTCAACCCAAACAATAGATGTTATACGGGTCTTGGGCAGAAGTGTGTTACCCGATTCATCTGTACCTCAACAACCCTCTTTGCCTTGGAAAGCCATCTCGTACAATCGATGGATCGAAGACCTCCTTGCTTATATGGTTTCGATGAACCTCGTTATCATCGCTAAATACATTACTATCTGCATCGATTTTAACCATCAACCGACCGTCCCCAAATTCAGCTGGACAAGTTTTCGATGGTACCAAGGACATGTATACCCTTCCTCCCAAATTGCACTTGCTGAAAGCATTTGCAAGTTGGTATACGCGTATACAAAGTGGGGTCATTCGCGTTCTTTGCCGCCCTGGATACGACTTTTTGAATCCGATATATGGCTCATGAGCCAGGAATGGGGATGGATAACGGATTTGAAGAGTGCAAAGATCCTGATCGATGCGATCGAGTGTCATAGGGACGCGCCAAACTTTGGAGGAATGCTTTGGTATGAGCAAGCGTTGTTGGATCGATGCAGAGATATTGTTATGAAAGCGGGGCAAGGTTCGAATTAGCACGTACGCCTTTATATTATATATCTGTAGCCCGTTGTAAACGTTCATCTTGTAAGTACCCACCCACGGCTTTCAGGACTTTGGTAGGGCCGGGTTCCGGAAAAACCGATTTCGGCCCTGTGACTCTTACCCTTTACGTGAGAGCATACCAAGGATTTTCAGTTAGCAACCCTATTACTTTATTCACTACCTCCACTTTCACCACCTGTTTTCTCTACGTCTAGATACTTTGTATTCAAAAATATTCATCCGGAAACTACACATGTCTTCGGAACGAACGGCTTTGAAAACAGCAGGCAAGCTCAAGAAACCACCAGCATGCGACTATTGTAAAGCGCGGCGAGTACTCTGCCATCCTCAGCCAGAGGGTAGATCTTGTCCGCGGTGTTTGGAAAAGGGTGTCAAGTCAGTACTGTTCCTTCTCTCATTATTCGGTCTTTTTCTCTCCCAACTTCAAGCAAAGAGCTCGAGGGAGAGAGCATAAGCTGACTGCCTAGACCACTAGATGTACGACAACACCAGTCGTTCGCAGAAAGCGTAGGCCGCAGCATGCTGTAGCTGCGGAAAAAGAATATGCCAATATCACCCATACACATAACCGCGATATGAGCATGGACTTGGACACTGCCACTCCAATCCATACTGGAACACCTTCTCACACTGCTGTAGAAAAAGCAAACTCGATACACTCTGACGATGCTATTTCAATATCTTCCCCGCAAACCTTGGATGTCGCAATGACATCTGCATCCACTTCATCCTCCATGCCGCATCTGTATACGTTCAACTTGTCAGAACAATCTCGAGCTGGAGACGCTGTTAGCAGCAATCCAATACCCTCTGGATCACGAATACAACTTCCACCACATCTAGTCCAGGATTTGCTCGATGGTTTGTTTCGGTGTCTTCTTTCCAAATACAAATTCTCATTTTCGCGATCATCGGGATCTTAGCTTTCATGCACACACCCTTCTCATACCACCCCATCATCCCCTACGACCGAGTCCGAGCCAATCTCGCTGGGCACGGATGGCAGCTCTCCCTTCTCCCTCCTCAAGAACGTGTCCTCGTACACTGTATACACGCTATTACTGCTATCACTTCCACTGATCCATTCATTGTCGGTCCCGGACCTTTACCTCCCGAATGTCAGAACATTACGACCACTCTATATCCAGTGAAGACTATCAAGGTGGATTTAAGGGAGGTCGGTAGGCGAAGGGAAAGCATCTGTCAACAACTGAGAGTGGAAGCATTGAGGCAGGCGCAATTAGAGGGTACAGCGATAACTTTATCGCAGGAAAATGCAGCTAGTTGTTACTTGTTGGATGCGTTGCAAACTCGTAAGTCTCTTTCATTTGTTCCTATTCTGGCTAATGTAGTACCTGTCTGTAGAATACGATGGTTCAAACGTGTACGCTTCTGCTTTTGCGTGGCAAGTTTGCAGTTTGGCTGAGTCGTGGTGTCGGCATCCTCAGCCAACGAGTACTTTGTTCGGTACAAGCGAGCTTTCAGCCAGGTGGAGGAGTTTTATTGTGAGTCTCGAGCCATACCGCTATCATATCTAGTGCTAATATGAATGCTCTGCTTGTTCGAATATGAGATGGCCGATGCAATCACTTCGTTAGCGATGGACAGACCTCTTTCGTTGTACGTATATTTTGTCTCTCTGGTTGTAATCTATTGTGACAATTTTGTAGTTCAGCATATGATGAAAAACTTCTATGCGGTCACGCGGGCTACTCCTTGGAAAGGCTGGACTTCCTCCTGAAGAAAGGGTGTAATATTGGCCAGTTCTTCAGTTATTTTTCACCGAGTAAGTCCAATTACTCTGTCTGATCTAACTGTATGTATATCAATGATTTTCAGTCGTCTTTCAAATAGTTCGGCTTGCGAGAGAGACATATGAGAATGTCACTGGAGGTAAATTTATCTTCTCAACATTGTGCATCCAATTTATACTAGGTTTGGTGACAGCCTTTGCTCGCCGATATCCCATCAACGAGAATATCCTCAAAAAACACTATGCTTCTTTGAGTATGCTTTGTGAAGTATGCGAAAAGTATGCCGCTCAAACCTCTCACTTGATGCACGGTCAATCAAAGCGATCAGTCTTTGCATTTGAATCCTGTTCAACTGCTGTCTCGATGGGATGGACTAATCTAGTACTTTGTCTGTATAACTCCCTAAAATCCCGGTTAGAAGAAAGTGCCATGGCGAGTATGCATGCGGATCCGTACGCCATCTTTAACTCGGAAGACGAGCGTCATGAGGACGATGCTCATGGTGCTGAACAGGGCAGTAGTTCAGGGGAGCAGACTTCGCCATCCGACTCTAAGATGGCTGCGGCGGAGAGCATGTTTTTGGAAGTGAGGGACCTTACCTGCAGAGCTGCCATTGCCTTCTCCAAGATGATCGACGATATGCCTTTATTGACAAGATTGACACATGCAAAACTTGTGGGCGGAAACTTGAAGAAATGGGCACATTTTTTGATCGAAGTCGCCGAAGGCAAGGTGATGTCTACGACTGAGGCGATCGAGGCATTGCAGAGGTATGTCGTTTTTATTGATAGAATCGGGGAGCCGTGTATAATGGATTTTGGTTTGATAGGTTGCGAGATGCTCTGAAGCTCGCTGGTTTCTCCTGGATCGACTATACAGATCTTGTGGAAGTCATTGATTCGCAGATTACCACTCTCATGGCAGGTTCAATACCACAAACGACGATCCCACAGCAGTCGAACTTGATCTATGATTCTTTGTTCTCGGACTTGGGACCTATGGGTTGTTGGAATATGAACATGTACACCCTGAATTCTGATTCCATTAATTCCCCGCAGTTTCAGCATCCTACTGGTTTTTCGTAGAATTTTGTTGTTTATCTTAGAGGTTGCCGGTATTTATATACTGTTCAAAAGACTGAGCATAGTATCTCGAGTACTTCTGTAGAAGCTATTGCATGAACAGGTCAGCTATGTTCTCTAATCCACCAATTCGAAGGCGCTGTGATCTTTGCACATGTAAGTACATTCGTAGCATCTAAATAATATACACATTACTATGAAAAGCTAGTAGAATGCTGAAAGTGCGGAGCACTAGTAGATCCCAAATCCATCGTGTACGAATTCATGTTCCAGCCCATAGGCCCAAAATCCGAGAACAAGGAATCATACATCGAAATCGACATCGACTGTTGCGAGGTCGTTGTCTGCGGTACAGAATCTACCGTAAGAGTATAAATCTGTGAGTCGATGGCTTCCACGAGATCTGAATAGTCGACCCAAGCGAAACCAGCGAGCTTCAAAGCTTCACGTAACCTGTGGGAAACCATCATTATAAGTAGCTCGCTGGTTTTTATGATCAGATTAACACACCTCTGAAGCGTTTGAGCTACTTCGACCGCAGGTATCGTTTTTGCGTCGGCGTCCATCAAGAAATGCGCCCATTTCTTTAGATTCCCGCCAGCAAGCTTTACATGTGTCAATCTCGTTAACAATGGCAGATCTTCGATAGCTTTGGAAAAGACAATTGCGGCTTTGCACGCAAGAATTCTTACTTCTGAAAACATACTCTCTAATGCCGCCATTCTAGAATCAGACTGCGAGGTTTGTTCATCCATACGATCCATATCATCTGGGTCAGAGTTTGCATACGAATTCGTAATGGCACTTTCCTCTAACCGAGACTTCAAGGACTTGTAAAGGTACAAAACGAGACTAGTCCATCCCATCGAAACAGCACTTGAACAAGATTCTAGTGCGAAAATTGAACGTTTGGATTGGTTTAGCACCAGTTGGGCAGCCTGTGCAGTATAATTCTCGCATACTTCACGAAGCATGTTGAGAGAATCGTAATGTTTTGTGAGAGTATTTCGGTCAATAGGATACCGACGAGCATATGCTATCATCAATAACAGTGGGTAAGTTGAATCCACGAACTTGGAGGAAACAAACTCACCGCCAGTAAGATTCTCATATGTCTCTCTCGCAAGTCGTGTCATTTGAAAGAAGACTGGGTTATTTATATTCAATTACTTGTATCAGAGGGGGAGTTGAACTTACCCGACGGAAGATAATTAAAGAATTGACCCATATTACACCCTTTCTTCAAGAGGGAATTCAGTCTCTCCAATGATAACCCATCATAACCACACAAAAGTCTTTCATCGTGTACGGAGCTACAGACTGTTAGAGCAACCTACAATCGAAGACATAAAAGACACATACAAAGAAAGAGGCCTATCCAGCGCTAATGAATTCAGCGCATCGGCCATCTGATCAGATTTCGAACAAGCAACATCAGCGACCAGCAGCGACAACAATATAGATTACTTGCAATAAAACTCCTCCACCTCGCTGTAAGGTCTTTTGTTCCGAATAAAGTGCTCGCTGACTGAGGATGCCGGCACCAGGATTCTGCTAGACTGCGAACCTGCCACGCAAAAGCAGAAGCATATACATTTGAGCCATCGTATTCTAGGAATGGATTACGTTAGCGAGGACTATAAGAATGCCAGTGAAAGACGACTCACGATTCTCCAGTACATCCAGCAAATAGCAACTCGCCGCATTTTCCTGCGATAATGTTGTTGCTACACCTTCTGACTGTGCCTGCCCCAGAGCCTCTACTCTCAGTTGTTGACAGACGGTTTCCCTTCGCCTACCAACTTCTCTTAAATCAGCCTTAATAGTCTTCATCGGCTTCAAGGTAGTCAAGATATCCTGACACTCGGAAGGCAGAGGCTCGGGACCAACGATGAATGGATCAGTGGAGATGATAGCAGTAATAGCCTGTATACACTGTACAAGGACGCGCTCTTGAGGAGGGAGGAAGGACATCTGCCATCCACACCCAGCAAGGTGGGCACGGAGTCGGTCATAGGGGATGATAGGATGATATATGAACGATGTATGCATGAAGGCTAAAGTGACCATGATCGTGAATTTGGTGAAAAATTCTCATTTGAAAAGAAAGTAGTACAAACCATTAAACAAGTCCTGGACTAGATGGGGTGGAAGTTGTATTCGTGAACCAGAAGGTGGTAAGCTGGTACTGTTACTTCGAGGTTGTTCCAACAAGCTGAACGTATGCGGATACGACATGGAATTCGTTGTTGAGGACGAAGGAGATGCAGATGTCATTCTGGCATCCAAAGTCTGCGGAGAAAATATTGATATAGCATCGTCAGAGCGTACAGAGTTTGCTTTTTCTACAGCAGTGTGAGAAGGTGTTTCGTTATGGATTGGTATGGCAGTGTCCAAGTTCGCGTTCATATCAAGGTTACGGGTAGCATTTGCCGTTTCTTTTTCCGCAGCCACAACGTGCCGTGGCCTGCGCTTCCTACGAACGACAGGTGTTGTTGTACATCTGGAGGTCTAGGTAATCAGTGTCCCTTTCCTGCTGGAGCTGAAACAGTGAAAGCGTTAGCACCGTGACTCACGTGACGCCTTTTTCCAAACACCGCGGACAGGATCGCCCTTCTGGCTGGGGATGGCATAATACTCGACGCGCTTTGCAATAATCGCAAGCTGGTAGTTTCTTCTTGGTTGTACTTGCTGACTCCGAGAAAGACGTTCGCTCTGGAGGCATATCTTTAAGAAGCAGCCCGGAGTTGAGACACAAGTATATCTGAGTCAAAGAAAACTGAAACCAAACGATCGAGAAGGTGAATGTAACAAGTAAAGTTGTTAAAATTTAAACGTCTGAAAATCATGCAAGATCTACTCATCACGTAAAAGGAAAGAGTCATAGGGCCGAATCTAATTTCTCCATGCCGTGTAATAGATTTGTATCTCGCGCAGCGCTGGGCCTGAAGAGTATGCAGACAGTCTATGTACGAATTATCATTGAAAAGCTGTATGTATGCTGCGTAATTTAAGTGGCTGAATGCGTACAAGTACTACGATCTACGAATTAACAAGAGGTCTGTCAAGAAATAATTATCGAGCTGCGGGGACAAGTCGAAACACCCGAATCACTATCAAAGCTGTGCAACTCTCAAGCAGACAAGATCTTCTTCACGGCTTCCGAAGCAAGTTTGTGAACCTCTTCTACGGAGGCGCTGCTGTCGACCTAAAAAAACCAAATCAGCGGAGACCAAGGAAAGGATTAAGAGTCCAAGACTCACCGTAGCAACTTTACCCTCTTTCTCGTAGTGCTCGATGACCGGCATAGTTTGTTCTTTGTAGGTATCTGCAGGGAAGAGAAGCCAGAGCAAATTAAGAACGAGGATATCTGCAGAAATAGAAAGCACACTCACGGAAACGCTTCTTGATACTTTCCTCGTTATCATCTTCCCGGCCACTGGTCTTGCCACGTTCCAAAAGGCGGGCAAGCATAACTTCCTCAGTGGTTGTGAAAAAGAGAACGAGACTCGGTTTGCAGACCTGTAGAGAAATTTCTGTTCCGTTATGCTGCAAGTGTGGGTGACTAGGCTGCTCACCTCCTTCTCGAACATTTCTGCCTGGTCCATCTGTCTCGGGAACCCGTCGACCAGGAACCTTCCCTTGCCATCCTTCCAGCCGTCTCCTTCGCGTTTCTCCTTCAAAGCAGCAGCCATGGCATTCTTGAGAAGATTAACAGTGACCTCGACGGGCACAAGAGACCCTTCCTTGATACAATTCTGAATGAGCTGGCCAAACTCGGAGCCTTCGCGATTCTGTTCAGCGCGGAGGAGGTCGCCAGCTTTATACACGTGTATCAGATAAAGTCGAGAAAAAGGTAGAAAAAAAAAGGCGGACCGGATAAATGACAAAATCCGAAATCTTCAACAAGGCGCTTGCATTGAGTGCCTTTACCTAGAGTACCGTACTTCAGATTTATAATGTCAACAAAAAGAACCATCCGACGCACCTGCACCAGGTCCACCGAGAACAAACACTACGTTCACTTTCTCCGAGTCGAAAGCTAAAGCTTTGTTGGAGGCTTTCGACTTGGATTTCTTATGACCACCCCGACGTCCATCCAAATGCAATGCATGAGCAATCTTGTCAATAATAGCGGGCATCGTTATCGTCGTCTTATCGTCGTGATCTTCGTAACAGAGTCAATTATCCTTAGTTTCCTTGTGGACAGGTGGAACAAGTGGGTGGTCTTGCTGGCGAGGTAACTTGGAAGCTGGATTGGTTTGTTCGCGACGTTTAAGGACAAAGTAGAAAGCGAGAAAGGAACCAGCAGAAAGACCGATAAGGAGAAAAGGATTAGGAGGCTTTTGACCTGCCATTCGCGTTTTAGTGAACGTTTGAAATGGTGGGAACGTGCTGAAACTACGAAGAAATACAAATTTGGCAAAACATTCTGCTTGCTTCCACCAGTCTATCTCTAACTCTGATACAGGTTGACATAAATAATGTAGATATAAGAATATTAACACTGACAACTCCAACTCTCTTTCTTCGTCGAATCCCCAACACCATCATACGTGTTTCTCTGCGGGAATCTACAGTGACCCCTCGAAAACTCTACTCCTTGCGTAGCATCGTCGTTGACAAACTTCGTACCCACTAGCTCAGTAGGTGCTACGCCTTCCTCAACCCATCTGACCAACGCCGTCAACATATTGCTCTCGGGATCCAGGTTCAAATTGTCTATTGCTCCAGCACCAGCAAGATTCTGTCCGACCTCCCATGCTCCCGCCCCAGTCGAACAGTGTCCCATACCACTGATCCGGAACAACCTGTAAAATTCGTCCAAATCCGCATTCTCGAGGCTCATGGTTTCTTTAACGAGTTCAAAGTATCGTTCAGAGTTCTTTGAAGACACAAGTCCGTCTGCTTGACCATGGAATGTCAAAAGTTTGCCCTGACGATCACGGAAGGCAGAGATGTTGCCAGACCAAGTGGATATGTTGAACGGGTCCAGTTCCTGAGCGAATATCCAATCCTTTTCAGAGAGCGTAGTTACGTCCAGAGATGGATCGTTGTATATAGCAAAACGGAACCAATCCTAGATGAGTCAATTAGAATCAGGACGTGAGCGCAGAGATGGATAGCAAACGCACAGCAGTATAAATGAAAGGCATCCCGGTGTAGAAAATGGGGACATCCTCAGTCCCAGGCTGCATACGAGGGAACGCCAGCTCGCCTTGAATAAGAAGGGGCTGATACACTTTCCTGATCATTTCAGCTTGGACCTCTGTGATACATAATTCGGTTTGGTTTCCTTCAGGACAAACTAAACCCGACGGATCATAATTACAAAGGCTGGGATCCTCGATGACACCATCCTTCACACCGTCGATTTCGTCACACTGCGACAGGACATCTGGGTGCACAAGAGTTACCCACCGCTCTGGAGAGAGGAAAGTCGGAGCAGATGCATTGCCCGTGATTCCAAGGAAATGACCTGTCCAGGCAAGCAAATGCTCAAAGTCAGCTACGGCAGCACCAGCAATGACGCCGTCGAAATCCTCTGGAAAGTCTTGAACGGATTTAAGGCCTTGACGGCCTCCTGTAGAGCAACCAAGGAAGTATGATTTATTGTGTGGAGAGCCGTAGAAGCTTTCCGTCAGTGATTTGCCTACGACAGTGCCGGTATGGACCCTTAAATGTAAAAAGTTAGTTTGATGGGGAAAGCTGCGACAGTTACATCGTACTCACGCACGAAAAGCAAAGTCGGCCACGACGTCAGGATTGTTCAAGAAGAATTTCCCAGTGTCTCCGTCATGACCGTTATTAGTTGCAACAGTAGCAAAACCGAGCGCAGATCCATAAGCTAGATCTTCAAACTGAATACCTACATCGGCGAAAAGCATGCCAAATGGGTCAGGAAAAATCAAGGAGCGTGGAGGGTTACAGCTTACATCCAGAAAGGCCACCATTTCCTGTACTCAAGAACCTCCCAGTCCAATTACGTGGAAACCAAGCCTCAAAGTCGAAACCAGACCGATTAGAAGTCGCTACAGACATGCTGATACGACAAATGTCCGTCAAGACAACCTGGGAAGTCCTATTGCAGGAAGGATCATTGTCTGGGAAGGTCAAGTTTGTGCCTGAAGGGACGAGGTCGACGAAAGAGACTGTCGCATTGGGAATCGAGATTCGTGACGCGAATGACGAGCATGTCGAGTCAAAGTCGCAGCTAAGAGCCGACGGGGCGATACCCAGCAAGAAAGCGAGAAGGAACAGACAAAAACGAGTGACCATGGAAATAAACAAAGCTCAGTACTCATCAATCGTTGCAATTTAAAGCTTTCTGAATTGTATGTATAAACGAAAACAGAGCGCGCACAGGTGCAGAGGATCACGTACGCAGTTACCCCATGGTAAAATTGAACGAAACCACGGTCTCTCCAACAGCAGTCCAGAAGAGATGGCGTCTCTGCTGCCAAAGTACAAGATTAGAAGCTCAACCAGGGAAATCATTGATGAAGGAATCACTATTCAGAAGTGCTTGATACGGCTGTTCGTTGGTTACGGGACAGAGGTCCTAGGCCGGATGGCTGCGTGCGTATGCCGTATGTATATGGCAGAATTTTGGACGACATTGTGATAGATAGATATACGGTTGACACAAGAGATTATCAAGAGAGACGACGATTCTGAAGAGCCGGGAGCGTCTGTCGGAGTCTCAAACTCGGTAAAGTCGACACGAATTCTGCCCACAACCGGCAAAAATGTGTCCCACCCGGCACTTCTAAAATCATACTCTGATGCAAAACCAACTTCACTCTCAGGCTACCGGGAAAAGAGCTGTGGTCCATTGCAATCAAAACACCTGTCGATCTATCAAATTCAACTCCAAATACTAAACAATCGATATCATATATATCTTTCAGGATACTGTAGCGGTTCCAAAAGATTGAGTGTATTAGGAGAAAACATACCAAAAACGCAACGTCGTCTCCGAATCGTACACGTCTGTTCCTCCATCCACGGCTCTAAACTAGTTGAAGCGTCAATGCTCACCTTCGGAATATGACTTTGACGCAGCCAGCACTATTTGAAAGACTAGTTATCCTTGTGAGCAGGAGGGGAATCTCAAATCACATGGGTTTACTGAAGTGCATTGTCTTGCATTGCGATACGATCATTAGAGATAAAAACACTAATCTAGAAAGCAAACAGTCTAAAGGTTGTTCGGCCTTTGGCGTTTGACTCAATGATGTCAACGAGAACTAGAACTAGTAAATTTCTTCGTCGTCTTCGTCGTCGCCATATTCTTGCGCATACCATTGACCCGAAAGGCACCACCTCAACTTCGTCTTTATACCCGCGTTCCTCAGCTCCGCCAACAACAGTTCGCACTGGGTACTTGGAAACTCATAGCGATATGAGAAATTTGAGCAAATGGAGAGCATGTGCTTCTCCGATCCCTCCGTCCAGACATCCAGGAGAGGCAGGCACCTCCCTTCTACGCGATTGCCATGATATTCCTCCAAACGACATTTTTCGGCGAGGTAATGAGCAATCCTGGCTAGCCAGTAGGGTTCATCTAGGTCGGCATCGGTTACTTGCCCGGCATGTCGCGCATATTTGACCAAGTCCTCGACGGTGATTATTGCGCCTAGTAGTATATGTGGAGGCAGATAATCGGGACCAAACCAGGGCATTAATTCTTCTGGGAACTCGAATACATTCCATGGTTCGTTTTGTCGAATCCATTCGATATCCCGGTACTGCGAAACAAGTTAGACTCTGGACTCGAATAGTACTTGAGACATCAGCACGAACCTGTTCTGCGTCTTTGAATGACTTATGAGCGATGGAGAGTTGGGACATTGGGTGTTCTAGTTCTGACGTGGTGACTGTGGTCGAATTAGAAGAGGGTTACGGCCGGCATGACCGGCAAAAACAATACATGGAATTGAGTGGCTGTCGCATCCAGCCATAGCAGCACTTCTAAAATCATAGATATTTTAGATGACTCTGGTGTAAAACCAACTTCACTCTCAGGCTACTAGGAAAAGAGCTGTGGTCCATTGCAATCAACACTCCTGTCGATCTATCAAATCTACTCAAAATAATATACTATCATAATCACATCTCTCAGACTGTAGTGGTTCCATTATTTTGGCTGGTTATCTGGAGTGCCTTCTGCCGCTTTTACCGTAGCCTCTTGGAAACGACTCAGCTTGATAGATACCCGCTTTAGAATAAACAAACCACTCCTACAGTGCCTCGATATCTATCATAGGCTTGTTAGATAACAGTAATTGACTAAAATCGTCATATTATAGTTCTAAATAAACATGAACTGCATTCCCAAGTCCAAAAAAGAAACATGAACTCTACTGTCCGGGCGCTTCAAACGCTGTTAGAACTACGGTATTGATCTAAAGGAACATGTTCGCCACGCTTTTCATAAGGCTGGTAAGGTCTAAATCTGGTAGGCCAGAAGAAGCAAAACTGCGACATCGCAATCCACAAAGGTAATGCGTCGAGCAAGTAAAAGTAGCCTTCGTGTGTAGCGAGGTGACCATAGTATCTGCAAGACAGTCGGAGATTAGCTTCTTCTGATCCATAGAGATATAGATCAACGCTTACCCTTCCGCATACTCGAGTATACGGAATACAGATCGTATGAGGATGCAAACGCAGGATATGCAAAGGAGAACGAAAAGTATCCTCCAGTCGTACGCATCGGTGGTTTTAAATAAGCCAGCGGTAGACCAAATTGTTTGACCATGTCTGTTGACACGCCAGCGCTCTGGATACGAAGTTCGGCTGTGAAGCAGTGGGTATAAGTTTGAATGCTAATGACGAAGTTGATATCTACTTACACTCTGAAACCAAAGACTAACAAGAGACAAGTGAACAACCCAAAAGAGATGAGCTGAATGACCAAGCCAACAATAGCAACCTATAGACATGTTAGAAAGATGAACAGAACAAAAATTGCATACATACCTTTGATCCAAGGTCAGACATATGGACATCCTTAGAAGCTTGCAAGCCACCTCCTCCAGCCTGAATCAAGAATGTGGCGATATCCGCACCAACAAATATCTTGACAATAAGCGAAGACGAGAGGAATAAGCACGAATTAGCGACGTCATGACCAAGGTTCTCGGCAAGGTGCTCGAGGAGGACGTAGTCAGTAGCCAAAAATGCGCAGGGCTGGACGCAATACAATATCAATTATGAAAACAATTGGAAATGAAGAGCAGACTCACTGAAAGCAGAATAAACTATAATTATGGACAACGGAGATTAGTGTGAGGTCGAATACTCGAGTTCTATACTTACCATAGTCATCAGAATATATAGTCCAAGAGAAGATGGGTTATTTGCGTATATGATACGGAATACAAAGCCCAGAGCCATGCCTATCAAAAGTGGCGATCAGAGTGAAATTTGTCTGTCGAGTTTCAGGGGCTTACAAGTCATCCCAATTGTGAGTACTAGCATATGCCTCTTCCCCATACGAAACCAATCTAGTGAAAAGGGTTGGTATATAGATTCTCGAAACAAAAAGTGACATACGAAGCCAATGTATGGCAGCGGAGGCGGCATAAAGGACCACGCCTATTATGGATGCCCAATGTTTCGGAATAAAACCACCACTGTAGGACAGATTAGAATAAATTACAAAAATCTAAATTTTTGATAACTTGCATTACTCGTTCGCCGTTCACGAAGCCAGGAGCATTGTCCTGTAGGTAAATATGACAAGGTCAAGGACAAAACAGTTGCAATGATCAGTGCCGAAAAAGTAAAAGAAGCCAAGAGGTTCTGGATCAGAAGACAAGAAGAGTGATTTTGCGGACGAACGTACCGTTCCTGCGGTTGTGGAATTGGATTGAGCCTCGACTCCGCTCAAAATGCTGGTCAGCAGAAAAAGGCAAACAAGAAGGGTTTTAGGGCGTCCCGGGAGCATAGCTAGTAAGGAACGGAGAAAAATCAGAAAGGATGTGTGTCATTGTGGACTGCCGCCCTCGAGTTTTTATTCGCGCTGCTTTCGATCTTTAGGAGCGAGGTTCAAGTAAGAATTACCATAAAGGGAAGTAGCGAAAGTCCCGAAAGTAGCGAGGTGTATCTAAAGTAGCGAGCACCTGTGTGTATCATGTACTGGCAGTGTTGGGCAATTCATGTTCTCTACAGCAATTGTGAACGTTGATAAGTATCTTGAGCAACGCGGTAGAGATGCCGCAGTCTCCGATATCATGCATCATGACCTCCAAGAAAGACATAGAAACGAACAGTAGATGATCGAAAAGAGATAAGAAAGCGCCTGGAGGCAAGGTTGATTCAAGGTTGATGGTTGATCTGAAAAGCACTAAATATCGCAATGCAAGTAGGGAATTTAAAGGTATGTCAAACAGAAGCGGGCATGTCACATCGTATACGCGCAGTATTGCAGAGTCGCGGTTTTGGCATGACACTCTGCATGTCAAGAGGTACATCCACCTATAAGTCTGCAGTTCTGAACTAGTTGAACCTCATTAATTGACTGAAAAACACTCAGAAGATAAACAGTCGACGAAGATAAAATTCAGAACCATGATTGCTATCGAACAGGAAGAGCATTGTCCAATTCTGTTTCAGTACCTCTGTTCTTTCAGTTATCGTGGCAGCAAGAAGAAGACGGGGAGATGAAGTGGATAGCACAAAAGTTTAAGGGGCCTAACGGATACTTGAACTGATGAAGTTGGACTAGTACTTTCGGATATCTCCAAGAGGACAGATGAAAACCACTTCTCAAAAGTGAAAATCAGGAACAGGCAAGGGTAAGTACTTGAAGGAGAACGCGTTGGAGGATACAATTCAGTTGCGACGAGGTAAGTAATAGGGAGTTGACGCGACTAAGGTTTCAAGCGCCGATTGAATACGGATAGAAGTTTCTCCAGTATCATTCCGATGGTATGTATGGCTTTTGCAACTTCCATTTCTTCACCACGAGCTCTCAGGCGTTCGTCGGTCAAAAGGTCATAGGACTAGTGCAGGCGGCCGTTGAACTGCATTTCTAGCCTTTCTGCATACGAAATCCGCCCATATTTTATGTCTTCTATAAACAGTACGCGTGGACTAAGAACTACATTCACTTCTGAATCGCGTCATCTATCAACGATTCGCTGCTCTGTGTTCTAATTCCGGTAACGGAAGTTACATCGACTCCTGCTCAAACTTGCGTTTCAATTACACCACCTACGTACTTGCGTGCAATCGCTCACGATGTGGGGTAACCTAGGGCAACTAGGTACGTGATCCGACATTCTCTTCTCCTTTCTTTTCCTCGCTTACATCTACCTGTTCTTGTGACCACAAGGAGCTCAGGCCATAAATGACACGCTCGATGGGATGGATGTTTTCGAGCTCTCACTTTCCTCTATGACTACTCGTTTCTGGGCACTCGTACCAGCTGTTTTGCTGGGTATCACTGCACCAGCTCGCAGCTTTGACTTTGACTCGGCATGCTCGTCAATAACTTCCCAAATATCCACTCCTAACGCGACGGTCTTCTTTTCCGAGCTCGTCCCTGCTGGTACAAACTTGTCGTTTCCCGACAATGACCCTACTTGCGGCCGACCGTCTCAGGTAGTTCTGACAGATACTTGTCGTATTGCCATGTTCATTGCAACCTCCAATGACTCTGGTATCAATTTTGAAGCTTGGTTCCCGCGTAACTGGACTGGAAGATTCCTCAGTACGGGTAATGGAGGTCTCTCTGGATGTGCGTTCTTCTGTATCCCATATAATCTGTTGTAATGTTTGTTGGTTACAGGTATTCAATATGAGGACCTAGCATATGCATCCGCTCTTGGCTTTGCTACCGTCGGTGCGAATAACGGACATAACGGAACTTCTGGAGAAGCATTCTTGAACCACCCTGGTGTCATTGAGGACTTTGCATACCGCTCGTGAGTATCCTTCTGTCCAATGTTTCTGCCAAAGTCGACGTTCTTGTTAGCATTCATACCGGTGTCGTCGTTGGTAAATCCTTGACCGAGACGTTCTATGGGTCACCTCATGACAAGTCATATTACCTTGGTTGCTCTACCGGCGGTCGTCAAGGTCTCAAATCCGTCCAAGACTTTCCCGAGGACTTTGATGGTGTGGTCGCTGGAGCCCCGGCGGCCGACTTTAACCATTTGCTCGATTGGAGTGGTCATTTCTTTGAAATTACAGGCAACACCTCTGCTCCCACTTTCCTCGCTGCAGAAAGATGGGTTGACCTTGTTCATCCTGATGTCTTGTCGCAGTGTGACGAAATTGATGGTGTAAAAGACGGTATTATCGAGGACCCTAACTTGTGTAACTATGATCCTTCGGATTTGGTTTGTGCAGAGGGTAATCAGACGGATGCGTGTATCACGGAGATCCAAGCGGAAACGATTAGAAAGGCGTATGAACCGTTCTTCATCGAAGGCAAGTTGGCGTATCCCCGCATACAACCTGGTTCAGAAGACGTGCCAGTCTTCTACACCGGGGCGCCGTTCATTTATACTGCCGTGAGTTGACCTTGGTCGCTTCCAGTCAACATGGTTTTCTGATTTTGACCCACGTTCATTGCAGGATTGGTTCCGCTACGTAGTGTACAGCGACCCATCCTTTGACGTAACGACTCTCTCCGAGAAAGACTGGGCACTTGCCCAAGAACTGGATCCTTTCAACATCTCTACTTGGAAAGGCGACATCTCCGCTTTTCGCGACCGACAAGGCAAGCTCTTGACCTACCACGGTCAGGCAGACGGCCTCATTTCTTCGAAGAATTCCGAGCGTTACTATGATCGTGTATCCGACATTATGGGCCAGGAGAGCACGCAATTGGACGAATTTTGGAGGTTCTTCAGAATCAGTGGTATGGGGCATTGTTCAGGTGGAGTTGGAGCTTGGGAAATTGGACAAACGCTTGCTGGTGCTGGAGGTGTCGGCAGCTTGAATTTGGATCCAGAAAGTAACGTGTTGATGGCTATGGTGAGATGGGTGGAGGAGGGTGTAGCACCTGAAAAGGTGTTGGGTACAAAATATGTCAATGACACTGTTGCCCAAGGTGTGGAGTTTGCGAGGGCTCATTGCAGGTACCCGTTGAGGAATACGTATGATGGGGTTGGGGACCCGACCAAGAAGGAGAGTTGGAACTGTCTGTAACTCCAACGTTGTTCGTACTTTTTCATTGCAATATATCCAGACTGAGCTACCATTCATCATGTGGCACTACTCGCTCCTGCTGTAGACAAACTCATCAAGTTCAACGTCAATCTTACATATAGGACTTGTATAGGACACACTAAGGATCGCAAAAAAGGCAGTACTGTAAGACAGTCAAAATGGTACTATGGCCGGGCCGGCACGGCGAACTCCAATGACGTTTCGATCAGGTGACTCAGGACCAATTTAATTTTTTCCGATTATGCTCCGCGTAACGATAGGGGTGAGTAAGGTCCTATTTTATAAAGCAACGACCATCTGCTGGCATATATTAACCGAATTTCTACTCATCTAATCAACTTAACTCTTTACCACCATCATGTCTTCCTCGTCGTCGCCCTCATCTGTGAACAACAAGAGTAGTCCTTTTGGAGCGTTAGCAGGTGGAGTCGGTCGTTCTGGTGCGTCACCCGACACAACTCGTGAATATTTGAATAGTCAACTGATAGAGTCCTGACCGTGTCTTCCAGCTCAACATATCACTTCCAAGCTCCAATCATACATGTCTAATCTCGAGACGACTCTGTTACCCGGAACAAGACACGGGGATGCACCTCCGGATCTTTGTGAGCTCGACTCGAGTTTCTCGAGTGCGAGTAGTGGCACAGTGAGGCGTAAATACATGTCGAGGGTGCGTTCTATCTCCGTATGCAAGCCACTCGTCCCCATTGACATCGGTTCATTTAACAGACAGCTTCGCAATTGACTGCAGCTTCTGCCTCATCCTCGATATCCACCACCTCATCAGAGTTTTCGAGTCCTTGATCCCCAGCCCACCCATTATTGCACACTAACAACTTCATCACTGCTATACCTACGTTTTTGCTTCTCTCATCCTCATGCACTCAGTACCTCCTGCAACTCACATGTGATAATAGTTTGTATATTACTTTACCATGCAACTTGATCGATCAATTTACCCCACCATTTGCATCTGATTCTTGCCCCAGATTTACAGTAGTTATGCTTCTTGAATAGACCTGTACATAAATATCCGTGTGGCCTACTGCCCTGGTCCGTCCGTATGCATCGACTTTTCTCTTGGCACCCAACTAGAATAACGGTACATTCTTTCCCCGGGTCTTCTAAACCTATTCCAAGGTTTCAGTCCCTTTTTGCTGTCTTTGACGGTGTTCTTATTAGAGTACAAGAGGCAAGGCATCGGACAATGGAGGGACGATCTTTGCCCGCGTGCGATCTCCGTCTTGTGCTTGGAAATCACAAGCCAGTCGTTACTAGACGGAAGCAGATTATAGAAACAATGGTTCAGCCTGTTGGTATGTCCGCTATGTATGGGATCCAGATGTGAAGCCGTACTTTCCATAGGCCGACGTGTCTGTATTTTTGATGCTGTAGATACTTGGCTATGATGTCTGTATTCGAAAGTAAGAGACCTGGAGCCTGATATGATAAAGAAACTGACTGAAAAAACCATATTGGCTTTCCATAACATGAGGAACGAAACTCAAAAGCAACTGCCAACCTCCACATAACACTTGCTACATAGAAAGCTGCATGACATATAGCGGCAAACCCTTTGGTAATTTGGAGAACGAAACGAGGGGTTCGCAGCGAGATTTGAGGGAGTACGACAGCTACTTGAGACGTGCCGATTTCTTCAGGTTCCTGTACCTCCCATGTGTTGTTCGAAAAAAGACTTCTGGTCATATTTGGAAAACCCCAAAAACCCAAGATAACTGTGTTGGGAATAATAGGTGCAAGGGAATGAATCTGAAAGAGAAGTCTTGGGCGTAATAGTTCGGAAACTCGGCATGTTACGCAGAGTAGATAGTGCCGGACCGGCAACCGACCTCACACCTTCAAAGAGCGAAGTTCTCGCAGCTAATGTGGTATAGCATGCAATTGCAACTGCTGCTCCGATATCCTGAGGTCGATCCACGCCGGTAAATTCAGATGAGAAGGTCTCTGGATCCTTTTTGCTGAATGTTGGGATTCATGTTTTCAAGTCAAATTGTGGGCGTGCCGATTTCTCCAGGAGTTGGCGGACCTTGGCTTGTAAAAGTGCCTGAGTACTTGAAAGACCCAGCAAACTGTGTTGGGAATGATGGGTATAAATGGACCAAACCAAGGGTTTGACTTTTCGAAGAAGAGTAAGTAAAGCTTGATGGACGTTAGAAGAGGGTATGAGGCAATTCGGAGGCTCGGCAGAAAAAATTGCAAATCTCTTGAAGGTAGGTGTTATGCGAGGCTGATATGAACTGCTTAAAGTTCTCGTAGCTAAGTGGTATAGCGTGGGATTGCAAACACTTGCAGTTACATCCCGAGGTCGCGTGTTCGATCCACGCCGGGAACTGTATGGTCTTTGGGGTGGTTCTTTTGTAATACACATGAGTTTTTTAAAAATCCCATTTGTTTGGCAATATTGTCAGAAGATGGGTACTGATGCAGCATGCAGAAACAAGGTATCGATAGAACGACTAAATATTCGAGTTTTGTTAGTCTGACACCATTTGAGAGTGATGGATTCCAAAAAGAATATTAAATTGCACCGAGTCGCACGCACGGATAAAAAGGAAAAATTCCACACCATCCGCAAGGATCCATCTCTGGATAAAAGGAAGAATACTTACCGAGGATTCAATTTTAACTGCCAAGCGGCGCATAAAAGCATGGCAGTCGATCATACGTAGTAAAGCACGAAGGAAACACACCCAAAGGTGCAAAAGTACATGGAAATTGCAAGCGCCAGACGCCCAAAGAAGTAACTTGAAGCAACAAGTGCGGCATATCGCGCGTACCTCACCAGTCCCCTCATTATTGTTAATTCTATTCTTGCTTCAGCCACCAATAGCGACATGAATACGATTTTCAGCCCTGGTTTGTCGATAGGGTTTTTTCAGTTACCAGGGTACGAGCCTCGAGGGAAGGGGGAGAATAAGGTTCAGAATACATACTTACAGCTTTGACACCACACATGCGTTTTCTAAGTAGGGTTTCGAATCTTCTTTTGTCTATTATTTATATCCCGAACATGTTTTTGTACATATATATATGTAGGACAATTAATTCCAAATCCAGGCCCTGCTGGCACGAAAGCGGTAAGGTGTTCAGCATGTTTTTATTATTCAACGGTAAAAGGAGAAGAACAATGGAAACCTCACCTCACCTTGTATGTAGGCGCTAAGGAGTAGCGGACTGCGGAAGCGGGATTCCGTTAGGTATTTAGGTGTTATTTTAGTGGGATGTAAAGAAGTAGGTGAGTAGGTAGCGAGCCTCCGAGGCTTGAGATTCAAGAGTATCGAAGTTGTTCGGACAGTTTCACTCAGATTTGCCGCCAGATGCCTTGCGCGCGCGTAGGCGGTCGAGACCTAGATGGTGAGAGCGAGCGCTATCGATTGAAAGACGGGAAAGCGCCGACCCTATGTGGATATTTAAAAGTATGAGTCAATGCATGTACGTCTGTATCCGTCGCGGGTTGGTATGAATGATGCGAAGTGAGATTTATACGTGGAAGGATTTACAATTGACCAATAGTGAGGGCTCGGGCATGCGCGAGCAAGGGTCCGAAGAAACAATTATAATCGGAAGGGCCGTAAACTGGAGGATGCGTAAATGCCAATAATTTTTACTGTCAAAAAAGGAATATATACATACGTATCGCGCAGACGGGCATCCAGTGGCGGCGTAGGAAATACTTGGGGATTTGACTATGACGAACGTTGGACGGTTTTAGTGACGTTCATGTGTTTTTAGAGAGTCCAGACCCCGTCAGCAGGTCCAACTGAGATATCGCCGCAGTGCAAGAAGCCATAGAAGACCTAGTCCAGGAGTTCATACGCATGTTTTTTCAGAGCAGACAGGTTTGAAATTCAGCCACAATCTTGGAAAGGTGGTCATGCCTGACACCTGATAGATACATTGATACATTGATACATTCGCAGATCCCTCCTCCGAAGGACGAATCGGCGCTGCCGGAGGCGCAAAGTAGACTTTTTATCTTCCGACGGAGCGGACGGAGCATCCGAGGATCGATACCTTCATTTTGGTGAGCAAATATCCGGACATCCGACAGAAAGCAACAAAGACGACGAGGGCTCTGCTTTGTGGTGGAAGCCTTTCATTGCTTTTCTCTACTTTTGTGTGTATACCCTTTACGGACATGCGTGGGCCACGGCTCCAGTAAACTCTAGTGCCACTTGGATTCCGAAATAGAATGGAAGAATCCGACATACATGGACTTGTCGGGGATAAGTTGATAGTCGATAATCTCCGGAAATAGCCTTGCCGGAAGTTGAGGGTCCTACGAATAAAGAAAGAAGGGATAAAACCGGCGTAGTGTCAACATGAGTGGAGATGCTGTTGGTGTCGGCCTTGCTGTTATAGACATGGGCGCTGTTAGAGACTGGAAGCTGAGACGTGAAAACGCGGGGAAAATGCATGGGAGTAACACAAGACCATTCTTACGTTACATTGTTGCATTGTAACGTTCCGAGAATTCTGAAGGTTCTGTGGAGAATTCTTTGAAGGTGCCTAGCCAAACAGGGTAGAGTTTTTATTAGCGTCAGTAGCACGGGACATACGAGCGGGCTGCAGGGAATAGTATGGTCTTGCTAGAACGGTCGTTGGCGGACGGTCATAGTCTTTCCGGGAGGATGATTTTCGTCAAATCAGTGATTGGTAGGTGCCTATTCGAATTCCATTTGCAAGGGACCAAAGTAATTGATCGGTCCCCGGGTTTCGCAGAAACGGAAATTCTTGTGGGCGGTGTGAAAGAAGCTGGCGGTGATCAGATAAAGAAAGCAGTACAAAGCGCAAAAAACTGGTATAGTTCATGTGGATGAAGGACTCGAGGCAAAAAAAAAAAGCAACGAGGAATGCTTTGTATTCGGTTTAGAAAGAGACTAGTGTATTAGGAAAGAAATGAAATATATAAAGGCAGGTGTGACACGGCGCCGTTTATATCGGTGGGATGATACACAACAAAAATTATTTGTCGTCAGGCCCATACGGCAAACCACCTCTTCATGCGACTACCATGTCCGACGACAAGCTGATAGCAAAAGTCATCGTCGAAAACGCCTCCAGACACACAAAACTCCTCTCCTCCATCGCCGAACTCGAGGATGCACCTCACCAACTAGCTCAAAACAGCCAAACTGTTTCCGAACTGCGGGGCCAAGTGGAGGAATGCGAGGCAAAGGTCGAGAGATTGTCAGAGAAGGCGAAACAGGAGAGGACAAAAGCAGACAACAACGAGAGGTTTGGGAGCGCGTTCAAATTTTGGAAGGGGAAGAACAAGAGTTCGGATGGTTCGTCCAAGAGGTATGTCCTGTATTATCATGGTTCTTTTTTTCTCTGACTCTCTTTTTATCATTTTTAGGTCATTAGAAGCCATGCAAGATGAGATGAGAGAAAGAGACAAGCTGTCGGGGCTGCAGCGAGCGCTCTCAGCCGCTGAAGCTGAAGTCAGTTCCATTACCACCGTTCTATCGTCGCGTTATCTCTGACACTCATTTGTTCAGAGCCCGGAGCTCAAAGCACGAGCGTACGAGTACGAATACCTCGACGCGCAACTAGACGCCCTCTACGGCCTCGTTTTCAGTGGACCTACCCCAGGTGATACCCCTTCTTATCATCCCTCATTGGGGACGTTTAATCCTTACTCACACCAGGCTATCCTCAAGAGGATGCATTAGAGCAGCAGGTCGCCGCTGCACGTTCAGTGCATCAACGAGTACAAGTAGATCTCCAAACGGAAATGCAAACCCTCGAGCTATTGGTCAGAGCGGAAAGGACGATGCGGGAGGCTCATTCAAAGTTGAAGGATTCCATTTATTGGGCAACAGCACGTATGTTGTCTCTGATCCATGATAGACTCTACATACTGACTGTTGACATTGTATAGTGGCCATGTTGGCCGGTGGTCGGTGAGTTTTGGCTGTTCTTTCCCCATGGCCCCCGGCTAATGCTTCCCTTCTAGTTCCGCAGAAATGAAGGAGGTCTCTGCGTTGAAGAGTGCACATTCATTAGCACGAAGGGCCGAAATGGAGTATAACGAATGTCAAATGAAATCTACACATGTGCGATTTTTGGAGCGAAGTAAACTGGCCAAAGAGTATGTCGTCGGATCAGCCCTTTTCATCACAGCATTCCAACACGTTCCTGATTCTTCTTCTCATAGACTTCCCCAGCGCAAGGAAGGCAATAATACATTCCATGGTGCGTCATTGATGGCAGTCGTCCTTCCAAACCCCGTTTGCTCATTGTAATATATCACATTAGAGGATCTTACGCAGCTGTCAAATGAGCTCTCGGAAAGCCAAAACCAAATCACGACGGAGCGAAAAGCTGCACAAGCTCGTGTCACATCGACAAGTCTGGTCGCAAACCAAGCCGAACAAACGTTGAACGAGTACCGCAGAGAACTCAACGCTGCTCGCCGAGCGATATTTGAGGAAATTGTCGACAAGGTCAATAACGGACAGTACAACCTAGATGAGAGAGAAGACGGTGAAGTAGAAGGCCTGGAGGATGCACCGCCCAGTTACGACTCGCCACATCCCCAGCCTTCACCGTTGGAGCTGGCGAAATATGTGCAGTACATGAGCTTGGGAGGTGGTGATATAAGCGTTTTGAGCGGGGGTATGGCACATTTCCAGAGGAATAATGGAAGCGTAGGCAGCAGTCGGCTCGCGAGCCCCACGTTGGATACAACGTTCCTCAACACTGACCCATACGGAGACGACCCGGTATCACCGTTATCGCCAGCAACAAGTATCATGTCGGCGTCAACGTCGATGTCGAGGTCAAATACGATAGACAGTAGTATGTGGTGTCGTCGTGCTTTCTATTGTTGGCTGACTCGATGTCTGATATTCTCAGGTTACTGGAGGGCAAGTTCTTCTTCATCGTCATCATCAAGAAGACCGCTACCAAGACCGCCGCAAGACCGGTAGCATCTTGGTATTATTCGTCATTCATACGTGTCATCATGTGCTTTCGTCTTTGCATGTCGTCCTCGTCCTCTCTTCTCCTTACGCTCTCTTGTCATTGCATCTGCACTCCTTTGAACAATTCATTCCTTTTATTCACCCGCTACGCTTGATGCCATCGTCCTTCATGTTTTCTTCCCGTACATATACCTTACCTTTACGGGTCTCATGTTTGACCCCGAGCGCGAGCGCTTCGGCACCCTCTTTCATTTACCCGCTTCTACCATCTTAATGCTTCACGCCTTGCGTATTGCTCACCATACTATTACAATCTACTCTACCATATCTTACTACTTATGAGCATCCGGCTTTCCCTGCTGTATATTTTGTTTATTTGGTGTTTGTTCGACCTCGTCCCACTGTTTCAGCTCACCCACCTCCGGTAATCTTTTTGCACATTGCCTACCATCACCTTCACTGTGTCCAGCCTTGTCCGCATACATATTCATTCATTCATTCGTTGCATTTTTGCTTACATATTCAAATACCTTTTTTTTTGTTTTCTTATCCTCGAGGTTAAACAACGGTTTTACTGTTTTACTATTCACTCTCTCCTCTCTCTTCCTTTTCACTCTGCAGTTCATCTCTTTCTACATCTGCTGCCACATACTGTACAACAACAAAGTGTTATTCTACCATCTATCCTCGTTCAGGACATCAATAAATTCATGGCCACAACGTGGCGAATACTGCGGACGGATATGTCGTTGTGTCGGTGGTACACATGCTTTTCTTGCATATACATTATGCCAGTGTGCATGCCATACAGCACGTAGATTTTCTTCGCGTAGATATCCCACAGCTCAGTGAAACGCGCACTGCCAGTCTTGGCGAGGTCAGCTAGCAGACACAGCTCGAGCGACGAGCGTCGTTGTATACACGACATGAGGGTAATGAATGAAGCGAGAACAGCATTGACTTTTACTCGAGGACCAAATTTTTATTTCAAAGTACGAAAGATAGCACCAAATTTATTCAACATACTACGCGTAACAAACACAAGACTAGGAAAATATAACTGGGAGTTGATAAGTACGGAAATAATAACGATACCTATCTGAAAGAAAGTTAGCAACAAGTTCGACAACACAAAACAAAGAAAATTAAAAAAAGACAGAAAAAGATCAGACATCCAAAGGAAGGTCTATTCGGACCCGCACCGTGCCAACCCCCGCTTCCCACCCAGCGCACCAACCACGAAAGGAAGGCGGCCCACGCTCAACGCATGCTAATTGGGTTCAACATGGTATAGAGGGGGAATATAAGATGTTCCGCATTGGGGGAGTACTCATTGGGCACTAGGGTGGAAACTGCGAATGTAACGGAATATTTCATCTTGTAGAAGGGTGGTGGTGGTGTGTGGTGAATGAGAACGGGGCTCACCTTTTGAAGTTTAACGGAATGAATGAGAGGTAGCAGTGGGGAGAAGTATCTGGAAATAAGGTATTAGAGCTGCGCCAAATATAGGAATGAAGATGAGAGAGGGGTAGAAGGTCAGACTAAATGGCGCTGGCATGCGCACTGTGCACTCGAAAGAGTGCGTATCTGTTGCGAACAGAAAAAACCTCTCCTCGGCATGGTCGTGTAGGACGGGGAAGAGAATAAAGTCATCATAAAAAAGGAAAGAAAAGACCGAAATGATTTGGTAGATACTCACCGTTGGGAACACAAGCCCGTCACTGTCGATCGTCGAGCATAGAACACCGTATGAAGGAAATTTTCGCTATTTATACCAAGCAGAAATTTTTTTAAACTCCGCAATCATGTGAGGCAATGACGCGGTCTAAGCTTGACATCGGTAACCTCTCGAGGAGCACACAAACCTTTTGCTACGAATTGTACGCGGGAAATCCAGAGACAGTTGACTTATCAACATACTTGAAGAGAATGGGTGAAGAAGATGAAGGTCGCAAAAGCAGACGACTTCAAAATGCTTGCGACTCCTGCAGAAAGAAAAAAGTCAAATGTAGGTACCTTACCGTTACTCTCAGTGCCAGTTTAGAAGTGTAAGCTCTTCTCCAGGTGATAGCGCTCACAAACCTGGCGGGGTTTGCTCCACTTGCACAAGCCTCGGAATCAAGTGTACTCACACAGCTGCAAGAAGGGTAGGTTTCGGAGACTGGACGATCTTTGTTGTCGTGCTGATTTCTGAGTTTTCATTCAGAAACGAGGCCCCAAGACAGGGTAAATAATCTTGTCAGAGCGCTCATGATACCCTCTCACACCTCAATTTATCTTAGTGCACCGTCGAACTCTGCAGTGAAAGCAAAGGTTTCTGCTATCCTTTCGGAATCATCATCAGATATATTTTCTATTCCGGAAGACCGAGATTCCGTTCGGGAGATCCTCGTAGAAATTGCCAAATACGCTCGTTATTTGGAGAAAGAGCTAACTCGAATTCGAAGGCAAAATCAGTTTGCGCCAGACTTTCAGCCGTCTTCAATGGTGAACGAACCCTCTCTTCCAAACGACGACGATTCCGACTCGTCTTATAGTGAAACAGAGGCTCTAAGCAAACAAGTGGCGAATTTGAACCTGAAGCGAGTACAGAATCGACATTTTGGAAAGTCGAGTGCTATACTATTCGTGACAACCACACTTTTGGGGCAAGGTCACAATGCTGACACTGTCCAACGACGACCAGAATTCTGGGTATCTTCTGCGGTCAGTATTTGTTTTTGGAGCCTCTTGCTTACTTGTTAACACATATACTGAGCAGTATGAGCTGGAAAAGGCATATCAAGAACAGTGGCCAATTTATGAGTTTCCGGACGATGACCTGTTACGAGATCTCATGAATCTCTATTTCACCTTTCACCACCCATATCATCCTCTTTTACATCAATCTACATTCGAAAAGTCTGTATCCCAAGGTTTACACCTTCGCGACCATGAGTTCGGCTCAGTGGTGATAGCTTTGTGCTCCGTGGCATCACGGTATTCTGATGACCCTAGAAACCTACCTGAAAGTTCTTCCTCCACCTTGGCTTTGGGATGGAAATGGTTCCGGCAGCTCGAACGAACGAGAAGTTCCTTTGTGGATCCCGCTACGCTGTATGAGCTCCAGACATATTGCGCAAGTACAATCTGATCTCAGTAACATGTACGATTCTAACCTTTAGTTGTTCTCAGTTGTCGAGTCACTTCTTACAAACAACGAACTTATTCGACTCCAGCTGGATCTTAACAGGGTTATCCATTCACTTTGCTCAAGAGAGAGGTGTCCATAGACGTAACAACCCCACAGAAAAACCGAGCTTAGAAAGAGAACTTTGGAAGCGAGCATTTTGGCAACTTTTGGCACAAGATCTTGTCGTGGGGATTGCACTGGGGCGTCCAAGAGCCACTACCACAGACGAGTGAGTGAAAAATTTGACCCCTTGAAAGGTATTTATTTAGTTCTGGCGCAGATACGATACTGAAGCTTTAATTGAATGCGACGAGAGTGAATGGGATGATCCTAATAAAGCATCATTGAAAATGTCCCCAGGTTCAATCTCGGCGTTTTTGAATTGTTATATGCGTTTGTTAGAAGTTGCAGCTTTTTGTCACCGCTCCCTGGTAAGCATTTTAGCCGAAACCAAACTATAGTTGATTCCTTGTAATTATACAGTATTCAGTCCGAACATCGGAATTCAGCGGTAAATTGGGTGCGGATCCTCAGTGGAACGAGAAAGCAGTCAGAGAAGTCGACTCTGCACTAAATGAATGGATAGAGTCGGTTCCGAGCCATCGTTTGTCTTTCCTTTTTTGTATTATCTGGTTCTAATTATATGATCCCTGTAGTTAAATGGGATGCTCACTCGACCAACAACGTGGTCCTCACCCAATCTGCTATGCTCTACAGCGTGTATTATTGGATTCAGATCCAAGCGCATAGGACCTTTATTCCGAAGCCCGGGGAAAAATCGAATGTTAATTTTCCCTCATTAGCTATTTGTCTCAACGCTGCTCGTTCGTGCGTACATGTCGTCGATGTGCAACATAAGAGACATTCCTTTCACAATATTTCTATCATAGTCTGTCTTCTCCTATTCTGTGCGTATCCCAGGAACTGACTTCAGGAAATCAAATAGCTACCCTTGTTTTCATCTGCACTCATGATTCTACTCAGTATTTTCAGGGCTAAAGAGTTGAGATTACAGATAGACTCC
Source organism: Stygiomarasmius scandens (assembly GCA_037954225.1). Classification (NCBI taxonomy): domain Eukaryota; kingdom Fungi; phylum Basidiomycota; class Agaricomycetes; order Agaricales; family Campanellaceae; genus Stygiomarasmius; species Stygiomarasmius scandens. The sequence goes on along the minus strand of JBANRG010000008.1, from coordinate 683,102 downwards.
CAAAAAGAGATGGTGAATGTGTATAAATGTATAGAGATCCTTCGAGATTGGGAAAAGAGGTAAGGCTATGGAAAGTCCTCAGATATTCTGAATCGCTGATATCCTGCAGAAACATAGTAGCCGGGCGGTTTTCGTAGGTTCATCTTCGCACAGGCTTTAAAACAAATTTCTAAAGTCTACCTGCTAGCGATATCTTGAGCGCATTAGTATCTAGCAGTAGTCTAAAGTTACCGCTTGAGACTCCTGGTCCTGCACGGACGCTGAAGCGCGGAAGGGACACCGGGTCGACAGTTTCTGCCTCGACTACTTCAGGTTCTAGCTCATTAGAAACGTCAGAAGGAACGCCTTCCGATTCGGACTGGAGCTCTCAGTCTGTGGAAGATCAACTGCAAAATTTGCCCGTTTATGGAAATCTCACTCAGCATGTTGTTACTGATTGGCATTCGTTGAATATACCAAATGCCGCTCGAACAGGTATAGGTGAATCATTGGACCCTTTGTCGGCAAGTTGTAAGTTTGGTCTTTTCTGTACTGGTCCTAGGTTTTCATAGGGCCTTGGCAAACAGATTATCAACCTCTTCCATTCGATCTGCCGTTATACGATGATGGAGAAGGTAGTGCGGAAATGGCATCTATGGGGTAAGTTAGGGGTAAATTATTGTCTCCAACAACTTTAATTCTTTGAATTATTCAGCGCTGCCAATCAACAAGACTGGGATGTTTTCATGACCAATCTTGATCAATTCTTTGGATGGGGTACCTCTTAAATGAGGTTGAAAGATGGGAGAATTTCCCGTGGAACAGATAGCATTCCGTTCTATGAAATAATAACCAGGTCGGCCCTTTAAGGGCGACATAGCCGGTTCAGTAGGTTTGAATTCCTGACTCGGAATTTTATTCATGTACCGAAGAGCCTTCCGAAGTTCGGTCATCGGTTTTGACGCAGATAAAAAAAATTAAAATACGTACATAACTTGAAGCTTACTACTTACTACTCTTGTCTGTGCCGACACTAACTGGCCGTCAGCTTTCGACCGCAGACACTGGTACTTATTTATTGCGAATATACCCACAATAAAACCACGCTTACCTAACGATAAGGTTTTTCAAACTGCGCAGTCAGGTGATTTTCACCAAGTTAGACTTTGACTTCGCTGACTGCGCCTAACTTCGAGAGAACATTCTGCCTCTGGTTACCTCCAAACCATTTCGCCACGAGGGCCTCTGGAATAGCTTCTTTCCTGCGGCCAGCGCGTGTCAATCTCCGTCTCCAACAGCCTTACAGTAGAGTCGCTTGAGGATGGGTGAAGAAGATGTTCCCGGTGAAGGTCGCAAAACGAGAAGACTTCAAAATGCTTGCGACTCCTGCAGAAGGAGAAAAGTTCGATGTAGGCTCTTTGTTGTTCCTATCTAGTATGAGGGCAGAAATGCAAATTTTCTCTCAGGTGATAGTGCGAACAGGCCCGGCGGTGTATGTTCTAACTGCGCAAGCCTCGGAGTCCAGTGTACTCACACGGCTACAAGAAAGGTAGGTTGTGGAGACCGAACGAACGTGCTATCGCATTGATTAATTGGAGCATCGGGTTTTTATTTAGAAACGAGGACCTAAAATAGGGTAAATGATTTTGTTTGGGCGCTCATAACACTCCTCACACCTGGATCTATCCCAGTGCACCGTCTAACACAGCAGTGAAAGCAAAGGTTTCTGCTATCCTTTCGGAATCATCGTCAGCAACGTTCCATATTCCGGAAGATCAGGAATCTGTTCGGGAGATCCTCGTAGAGCTTGCCAAATACGCTCGTTATTTGGAGAAAGAGTTAGCTCGAGCGCGAAGAGAAGATCATTTTGTACCAGAATTTCAGCTGTCTCCAATGGTGAACGCTGAGTCTAAATCCTCTCCTTCAAATGACTCCGACTCCGACTCGTCTTACAGTGAAACCGAGGTTCTAAGTAAACGTGTGGCAGATATGAGCATTAGTCGATTGCAGAATCGACATTTTGGAAAGTCAAGTACTATATTATTCGTGACAAGTGCGCTTTTGGGGCAACATCGCACTAAACCTGACTTTTTAGGACGACGACCAGAATTCTGGGCACCTTCTGCGGTCAGTATTTGTTTTTTGGAGCCGCTTGATCACTTGTTGATGTGTTGTTAATCAGTATGAACTGGAAATGATGTATCAAGAACAGCGGCCGCCTTACGAGTTTCCGAGTGATGACCTATTACGGGATCTCATAGATCTCTATTTTACCTGCCATCATCCATATTATCCTCTTTTACATCGAGCCACGTTCGAACAGTCTGTCTCCCAAGGTTTACACCTTCGCGATTACGAATTCGGTTCAGTGGTGATAGCTTTGTGCTCTGTAGCATCGCGGTATTCTGATGACCCTAGAAACCTGCCTGAAAGTTCTTCCTCCACCTTGGCTTTGGGATGGAGGTGGTTCCGGCAGCTCAAACTTGTGAAGAGCTCCTTTGTAGCTCCCACTACGTTGTACGAACTCCAAGCCTATTGCGCAAGTACAAACTGATTTATGTGACACGTTTAGTACTGATCGTTATTCTTAGCTGTCGATTCACTTTTTACAAACAACGAATTTGACCGATTCGGGCTGGATCTTAACAGGGTTATCCATTCGCTTTGCTCAAGAGAGAGGTGTCCATAGACGTAGTGATCCCACAGATAAACGAAGCCTAGAAAGAGAGCTTTGGAAGCGAGCATTTTGGCAGCTTGTGGCACAAGACCTTCTTATAGGCATTGCGTTGGGGCGTCCTAGAGCGATTACGACAGACGAGTGAGTGAGGTTTGACGACTTGAAAGGAATTACTCACTCGAATCCGTAAAGGTATGATACTGAAGCTTTAATTGAGTGCGATGAGAGTGAATGGGAGGAGTCTAACAATGAGCTACCGTTGAAAACATTCCAAGGTTCGATCTCGATATTTTGGAATTGTTATATGCGGTTATTAGAGGTTGCGGCTTTCTGCCAACGCTCCCTGGTAAGCATGTTAATCGAACTTGAGACCAGATATTTTCGATTCATGGTTATGCAGTATTCAGTCCGAAGTTCAGAATTTAAAGGCACAATGGGCATATCTGATTCTCAGTGGAACGAGAGAGCGGTCAGGGAAATTGACTCTGCGCTGAATGAGTGGATAGAGTCGGTTCCGAGTCATCGTTTGTCTTCTCTTTTCTCATAACCTTTGGCTCTGACCTTACGGCCTTCCTGTTAGTGAAATGGGACCCTCACTCGACCAACAACGTGGTCCTCACCCAATCTGCTATGCTCTACAGCGTGTATTACTGGACTCAGATCCAAGCACATAGGACCTTTATTCCGAAACCAGGGGAGAAATCGAATGTTAACTTTCCCTCATTGGCCATTTGTCTTAATGCTGCTCGTTCGTGCGTGCACGTTGTTGATGTGCAACATAAGAGACATCACTTTCCCATTAGTCCTATCATAGTCTGTTTCTCCCGTTCTGTATGCGTTCTGGAACTGACCTAAATTAATCGAACAGCCACCTTTGTTTTCATCTGCAGTCATGATCTTGCTCAGCATTTTCAGGGCAAAAGAGCTGAAATTACAGATAGATTCCCAGAAAGAGATGGTGAATGTGTATAAATGTATAGAAATTTTCCGAGAGTGGGAAAAGAAGTGAGGCTTAAAAATATTCAAGATTGCTGACATGCGCTGACATTTTGCAGGATCAAAGTAGCTGGACGATTTTCGTGGGTCCATTTTTGTGCAGGATTGAAACAAATTTCTAAAGTCTGCCTGCTAGTGATCTCCTCGGCGCATTAATATCTGGCGGTAATCTGAAGCTACCGTTTGAGACTCCTAATCCCTCACGGACCCTGAAACGTGGAAGGGAAATCGAGTCGACTGCTCTTGCCTCAACTACTAACCCTAACCTTGAAGCATCAGAAGGAACGCCTTCCGATTCGGACCGAAGCTTCCAAACCGTGGAAAATCAATATGGGGACTTCAATAAGCACGTTGTCACTGATTGGCATTCGTTGAACCTACCAGATGCCACTCAAGCTGCTGATATCGGAAACTCATTCGATCCGTTGTTGGCAAATTGTAAGTCCCTGAACCGACCTCGGATCTTCATTGAACATTTGCAAATAGATCATCAACATCTTTCATTCACCCCGTCGTCATATGATGAAGGAGCAAACCATGCGGAAATGCCATTCGCGGGGTCAGTTAGACAGTAATAATTGTTTTAAACCCTTCTAATTCTCTGGGTTCTTTCTTTAGTACTAACCAGCAAGACTGGGATATGTTCCTGGCCAACCTTGACCAGTTCTTTGGGTGGAGCACGTTTTGAAGGAGATGAAGGGCTTGGTTCTATGAGGAAATCTGGACTATAGCTCATTGACAAAATATACTACTACATCAAAATGAATCGTGTATGGTGCGTAGCAGAATTTGTATGTGCGTGGAATAAATCGTATGCGTGACAGAATTTGATAATACATATCAGAATCCTAACTCGTGCAGTTTGTATCGTTCGGTATAGACATGAAATGCTAGATATCCTTGAATGAATTTCTCATACATCATGGAAGCCTCTTTACTTGGGGCAAGAATCCGAACAATATTTTCGTGCGACTTGATGCATTTCTTCACCAGGATCTGAAGAGCTTCGATTTTTTGAATACTCTTGGCTTGTGCTAACAGGGAGATATAGTTTACATCATCCCCAACCTTTTCCTCTTTATAAAGCGACATTATATCGCTAACAAATTCTCGTCAGCCGGTAGTTGATTTGCTTACTCTTCAAGACACTCACTTCACGTGATTCAAGATAATTCCCAAGTCCGGGATTGCTTGGATGTATTCCGCTATAGACAATTTGGGATCGAAAATAAAGAATGCAAATGCGTCCGTGGCACCCGCCAGTGTCCGATAGAACGCCGCGTAAGCCGATACAGTGGCCTGCTTGCAAGATTCTAGATTATTCAACCTCCTCTTACAGCAACAAATTAAGCGCACCTTGATGCCTAGTTCCTCAGTCCGGAACTCCAACACTGTGGCAGTACACAAGTTCAATGCCGAAGTTGTAATGGTATTAGCTTCTACGCGTCCGAAATGCTGGTACATTTCTCTCAAGACATCACCGAGCAGAGCGAGTACAGGGTCTGGCTGTTGCTCTCCGGAGGAGAAGCGTTCGTTAAATCTCTCCACGACGTCGTTGTCACCGAGTTGAGCTGCGTCGTCTAGGTATATGGTGCAAGCAGTGAAGAAGGTGATGAGCATTCGAATTGATTCGTTCTCGACGTGAGCGTAGGTTGTGACTGTCATCCCGACGCTGGCAACGAGGGAAGAACCGAAAAAGAGCTCTCCACCTTTGCAGTCCAAGGGAACGCCACGTCGTGTCGCCTCTTGTACTGCAGACTGGTACAGATCGGTGACGCTTTCTGGTGATGGGCGGGGAAAGTTGAATGCAAAATGGGCCAGGAAGGAGCGCAGAATATTCTGTACTTTGGAGAAGTTTGTCTGGAGGTGGGAGAGCTGTCAGTGTTGTTGCAAATGGTAGGCCAAATGTGATTGGATATACCTGGTTCTGAGCTGACTTTCCCATATCAAAGTATCGAAGGGTTTCGAGATGTCTTCTACCGAGGCTCTCCAAGTGCTTTTATAGGGACTCAAGTCACTGTACAACGATATTAGACTACCGTGCTTCGAAACACCGGAAGATTGCGCTTCCCCTTTTATCTTTACCTCATTTATCCGTGATCTTAAGTTTTCGCATATTGGATACTTCTATAGCACAAGCAGTACTATTCCGAAAGACCGTAAAGCCCGAGTACGCAAGGCATGGATACGCTTAGGCACTAAAGTTTTTCATGGGCAATGAATCAAGGGAATTCAATATTGAATGCTTGAAGAAGGGATTTCTCATTGTAATCCACGGGCCGCAACATTCACAGAACAAAGGAAGAAAAATCGAAGATTACAGACTTCGGTGCCCTTGATGAGCCACAGACTTGGTAGGGGTCTACCACAATCGTAAGAAAAGAACGAGATATCAACTTGATTTATACGAAGCCACCTTGTACAGATACCGAGGCATTCTTTTCATGATGTCCGTTAACCCAATGGCCTTCGCTGTGGGCTTTCAACAATCATTTTGCATCATTGAAATCTTGTTCTAGACACTCAATACATATTCACCTCTGTCTGGAACCATGAGGAAATACTCAGACTGATAAGGCGCTGGCTTCTAATTTGGTGGAATGAGGCCCAGGATCACGCCCAGACATTGGCCGGTTCTCCCGGCATCTGTCTCTTACTAGGTTCGTTCATTGAGAGAAAGAATAGCAGAAATTGCTATCCATGTCTGCTGTGCATTCGAAGACATTTCGGAGAGACAAAACTGAAGTCGATCTCACGATACATGCATGATTCTTGAGATACTCACATTTATCTTTTCACCTATTTTTTCATGTAGATCTGCTTTATTTACCCAGGCGCGCGATAAGACGAGATGAACATGATTTAATAGTCGACGTAACAAGTCAATAGTGGACACTGGCAGAACGACAATTAAGTTTGATCGGTCGCTCCAAGCTGTGGAAACTCATTGTGTGATGAACTGTCGTTTGCCCACACCACACCTACTTACTGTGGGCAAGAACAAGTACACTGATCGGAATACTGATCGGAATACTGCAACTGAATACGATCACTCTGGGTCATGTCCACGGTACTACCTAATAACTTATCGATATCACCGGCTTCTTAAAACGTTTAATAAATCCTCTTCAGGTCGGTCTCGCAGTGCATAGTTCTTGAAATCCGAAAACTGATGTTCTGCTCGGGTTGCTTGAAATTTATGTATGGAGATAGGCCACTGTTGTTGGGTGGCAAGTACCAGGCCGTAAGCGGAATTTCTGAATTCAAGCAGAAGGTGGGAATGCATTTGGGCTCTATCCAGACGGGAGTCACCTTGAAGGACAAGATCTTCTCCGGCCTTACACGATTTGATAGTGTGAGTAACATTTCCTTATTAGTCTATAGTGCACGACAAGCTTGGACATATATAGAAATCGAAGCTGATCAGCTTGAACGGCTGCCTGAAGGCTGTTCAATAATTACAGCAGGTAATAGACTGCTTCAGAAACTCCACTCAGGCGGACTTTAAACTACCGCGAGCCCTAAGGCCATGGTTTACTAGCACATCCCACTCGATGTCCATATGAGATTCCAAGACGACTAAAAACCGTTACGCAGCCACGTATCATGAATACTATACTGGATTCAGTGAGCAATGTAAGTTTGTATGCTTCGATGATACTGGCATTAGGTTAGATATATAACTTGAAGCAGCTCCGTTAGTATAATATAAATTTCGTCTGAGTGGAATAGTTTCTGCGGTGGCATATCAATGTAATTGCCACCCACACCCCCCAATTGTAAGTGAGCAGTCTACTTAATAATTGACTTCTCATGAGACGGCGTCTGCAATGCAAATTTTAGACACTTATTTAGTTTAGGTCTCGCTCCAAGAATATTCAAGTGGGGCCACACTCAAGGAAATAAATCGTGTATGTACGTGGTAGAAGTTGATTGATTCGAATCGTGAAGTTTGTAATGTTGATAAAATATACTACATCAAAATACATCGTGTATGTAACAGGATTTGATCGACAATCTAGGCAACATATCAGAACCCTAATTCGTGCAACTTGTACCGTTCGGTATAAACATGAAATGCTAGATATCCTTGAATGAATTTCTCATACATTGTGGAAGCCTCTTTACTTGGGGCAAGAATCCGAATAATATTTTCGTGCGACTTGATGCATTTCTCCACCAGTATCTGGAGAGCTTCGATTTTGGGAATATTCTTGGCTTGTCCTAGCAGGGAGACATAGTTCACATCATCTCCAATCTTTTCTTCTTTATAAAACGACATTATGTCGCTGACAAATTCTCATCAGCCGATTGCTCTTCAAATTCAAAGAACTAGTACTCACTTTATGTGATTCAAAATAATTCCCAAGTCCGGGACTGCCTGGATGTATTCCGCTATAGACAATTTGGGATCGAAAATAAAGAATGCGTATGCGTCCGTGGCACCCGCCAGTGTCCGATAGAACGCCGCGTAAGCCGGTTCAGTGGCCTGCTCGCAAGATTCTGGATTATTCAACTTCCTCTTATAGCAAAAAATTAAGCGCACCTTGATGTTTAGTTCCTCAGTCCGGAACTCCAACATTGTAGCAGTACACAAGTTCAACGCCGAAGTCATAATGGTATTAGCTTCTACGCGTCCGAAATGCTGGTACATTTCTCTCAAGACATCACCGAGTAGAGTGAGTACAGGGTCTGGCTGTTGCTCTCCGGAGGAGAAACGTTCGTTAAATCTCTCCACAGTGTCCTTGTCTCCGGGCTGACCTGCATCGTCTAGGTATATGGTACAGGCGGTGAAGAAGGTGATGAGCATTCGAATTGATTCATTCTCGACGTGAGCGTAGGTTGTGACTGTCATCCCGACGCTGGCAACGAGGGAAGAACCGAAAAAGAGCTCTCCACCTTTGCAGTCCAAGGGAACGCCACGTCGTGTCGCCTCTTGTACTGCAGACTGGTACAGATCGGTGACGCTTTCTGGTGATGGGCGGGGAAAGTTGAATGCAAAATGGGCCAGGAAGGAGCGCAGAATATTCTGTACTTTGGAGAAGTTTGTCTGGAGGTGGGAGAGCTGTCAGTGTTGTCGCAAATGGTAGGCAAGTGTGATTGGATTTACCTGGTTCTGAGCTGGCTTTCCCATATCAAAGTATCGAAGGGTTTCGAGATGTCTTCTACCGAGGCTCCCCAAGTGCCTTTATAGGGATTCGCCTCTCATAGCAATAAATCAAAACTAATTTTCTGCAAACAGTTGAATCATTAGCACTACAAAACGACGTCGGACCATCGGACTTTGAGATCCCGGAATAGAAATTGCAAAGATTTGCATCTCTCATTTTTGCTTCAATTGTCTATTGATTCCTTCATCTAACTTAGGTTCTGACTTCCGTGAATGTTGGATGTGTTTCTATAGTACATGCAGTGCTGAAAAGGAACCGTCCGTTTCGTTCCGAAGGGCCGTACCGCCGAATGCGCGGGGCACGGATACATGTAGACGCTCAAGTTAAGAGGACTGAATGTAGAATGTTGTTGAAGAAGAGATTTCCTCGCCCTCATTGTGTGATTGATCAACTGTCAGGTATACAGAACGAAGAAAAAATCGGAGACTTCTGTGGTTTTGATGAGTCACCGACTCGATGTGGCCCGCCACAACCACAAGGAAAGAGTGAGGTATCAACCTGATTCTAGGCAGAAGCCACTTGTATAAACACCGAGACATTCAGTTTCCCTTAACCTGATGACCTTCATTATCAGTATCTAAACGACTACTTTCGGCACTGGACCCTTTGGTCTAGGCCCCTATATATTCATTCACCTATGCTTGGATCAACCAGGACATTTTCAGACTGATGAAGTCTTAGCTTCTAAAGCGGAGTGCGGCGTAGACGTTTCCCCCAACATTGGTAGGTTCTCCCGGTGGCTGCTTTCTGCTGGGTTAATTGATTGAAACACATAGCTCTTGAAATCTGAAATACTGAGATCGTGGCATTCGTACCCCATCTTTGAACATTGTAAATTCACGTATACTAGCTCCAATTCTTAGAGCACGTAATGAGCGTGAAGGCTCGTATTCGGTAGTTGAAGCAAAATTCCCTTGTTACATAGTGGGCGACAGTCATAGACAACTTAAATTTGATTGAGTTGAATACCTCCAGTCTCCTAGATTTTGTGGAAATTCCTTCATCAACTGCAGTTCGAGGATCCACATTAGTTGCTGCTCTAAAACTATCCAGTCTACTATTTGTTAAAGCTCACAGGATTCTTCTCACGGCGTTCAAATTTCAGGCCTCGGGGAAATGTACAGGCAGAAAATTGGCGGCAGTTTCTGGAAGAGCACAGGAAGCCACGGTATAAACGTTGATCCCACAGGCCGCTCGGATATGAACAACTTCCGTCGGTATTCCGTTACACGTTTCTCAGTGAATTTATATACTGAAGGAAGCGCAGCTTCCTTTTAGCTGTCAGTGAGAATGATTTCTTTGTTATAACCATCCAACGGCAATTTGGGGAGATAATAGTAGTCAGCGTGTTCCCTATAAAACTTATCCTATGACGCGAGATAGATGCCGAGCTTCCGGACAGTGCTGCATCTTAGCTTGATAATTAAAGCATTTCATCCATCTGTTGTAGCATATCCTCGGGTTCTGAACACGAGTTGTGATGGATACCCCAGCTCTGAGAATGACTGCGGAATCAAACAAGCCCCTGGAACAACCATGAGCTGGGAATGATTTTTGACTTCGTTTGTCATGTATTCGCCTGCCGCCCATGACATTTTCTCAATCGTTTCCACACACCCCAGATCGCATATGTCCTGTCTACAATCCGAGAAATTTTTTATGGAACTCTAAGACCAAATCCTAGCACTAGTTGGGGAAAAACTTTGAAAATTGGTGATCGGTGGCGCCGCTAGTTTCAATGATTGTTGCATCGATGAATGCCTGTCATTCCGGATAAGTCGTTAAACGGTGTATACTTAGAAGGTACTGAATCTTTCCGAGGAGCGCAAAATATCTGCGTGCAATGTACCAAATACTTATATTCCATACTCATCTACCATCATTAGTTCATGCGAACTATCATTGTCAGAGCCTATCAAACCCATTGATTCAACATGCCAGAAAAAGTGTAGCACCGGAGTTTTGTTGAACTGCGTCAATCTAGAGTCCTAATAGAACAGAGCTTACTTAAGGATCTAAAGCTTTATTACCGAGCGAGATAGTTCCAGTAGGTAGGAAGACAGTCATTAATGAATCAACTCCTCCGAGAATTTCCCTGGGCCCCAAGTTTGGCTCTACGATTGGCATCCTTACTAGAGGAGCCACTATTGTTCCCACGTGGTCTAGAAAACAACGACCACCCCCAGGAACTAGAGGGTGGCGAGCCCCACGCCATATCCTCTGGGTCTAACATCTCTGCAACAATGGGTAACCGATGCTGATATTGAGAGCTCTGCCCGGATCCCTGCGATGAATCAGAACTATAAGTACATGTAATGAAACCGCAGAGAGAGAGCGCTATGTAATGATGCTTTGATACGCAGGGTGTTACGGTTCTTAGTTTCTCAGCTCACCTTGGATGGACTTTGTTTAGAGGGGGTATTACTCCTATCATCCCGGGAATCGACCTATAACAAGATAGGTAAGAAGCTGGATATCTGAATCAGCCGGAAAATCGCAGGACTGACGAGTGTCAAGGTCTCAGATTGTGAGTCATCTACTGGTAGCTGTCTTGATGTTGAAGATAACTATTTAGTAATATTAACGCTGACCTTTCGAATGGTGGTAGCAGATTACTGGACAGAATAGCTCACCTGCATATGATTTCTTCCTGGATTGGGACTAGCAACATATGATGATGACGGTGATAGTGAGTGATGCGAGCCGACAATATCCGACTTTTTCGAACTTTTGGATTTTGACGTCTTTTTTCAAAAGATAACGAAAAATGAAAAAGAAAAGAAAAGGGGGGTGGATTAAGGAGAGGCCGTTAGTAGACGTCTGGCATGTTAGAAGTCGGAAGATAATAAAATGCGACACTTACCATGGTGCTGTTATACAATTGGGGGAAAGTTAATGGGTGGTTTAGTTTGTCACTACGTCAGTTCTTCTGTTGAGTCGCAATTGATGTTATGAGGCCGAACGTTTATTGACTAGCAGACAGCGGAGGCCTCGAATGAGAGGGATCAAGCAGGTGGACAGATAGATGGTCCGCAACCTTTTATTGCTTATTTTTATACATCTTAACCCCCACCGCGACCCAGACTGACGGACACCGAAGCCAAAGGAAAAGCGAGACGGAACAGTGGGTCCACGTGAGGCCAATCGTATCAGTGACGAGTCCCACAAGGCTCAAAGCGGGAATTCTTACAAAGAACTGTAGTTTCACGTAGGACGGGGGTCACGTTCTTCCGAGGAACTTGGATCTAGTTCAGTAAGCTGCCAGGGGAATTGAATATGATATCTAATACTGGACCAAGGACTTATTTAATAAATGATGGATGTACTGAATGGAAGGATATCTATATTTAATCATCGAGCATATGCGCAGCGTCACTGGGCACGAGGTCACTGCCTGGACTTCGTGAACTTGTGCAAAAGAAAATGGTCCTGGGTTTATGTGTGTATAAGTGTTTGCATAAGTTCTTATGGACCTTAAGGTTTTTATGAGATTACTTATTTGGTTCAGGAACTTGAATCAGCGGTGAGCCGCTGCGGGAACAATCAATTCAGAACAGTAACCCGTCAAGAAGTGACTTTCTCAATACTACTTTTTTCTTTGGCACACCTATCCGAACTGAGCGAAGGTTACTTCATTTCTTACGGCTGACTGATCCGCTCTACGCCATTTCAAGTCTAACCGTTGTTGATTACTTTGACTGGTACACAAGATACCAGGGTCCATGACTAGGAGGTAAGTACCGAACTTGAGGATTTTTTCAGTTCGCCGACAATCTTACATCTCATGCGCGTTCCATTCAAAAGACGTTCAGGTACCAGATAATATGCTGTATTGTACAGAACTTCTAGAGACCGTACGATATTCATATTATGCACAAGTACAACATACATCAGAAATTTTGGAAGATCTCGAGTGTTCAGAATTCGGAGCTGTTCAGTTACTTAGCGATAACAGGCGTTAGGAACGCACAGGGTAACTCCTGTTACCATTGATATTGCCAGCATATTGGAGGGACCGAGGTTAAGGTTGTATCTCAGGCGGGAGTAGAAAGCCGTCTGGGTAGAAATACACTACTCGCTGGATTGTTTTGGAAGGGATATTGTTGTTAAAAGCTATGTATTATTCTTTGGTGAACTACTCCGAGTTTAAGTCAGGACCTAAGTTTGAGTTGGGAGTCTAATAATACGTTCAATTTATCAATTCGAAGGTCACAAGTCTGAACCTGGGTGTATTCTTTTTTGGAGTCAATAAATCTGAATCCAGAGTGGGCTTACTCATGATAAGAATTTTAATAGCACATCATACGCACGGCAGAAATATCGGGCTGACTTCTCAATTAACGAATGCCAAGTTTTATCTGTCTTCCGTTCTGTTTTAAAATTTCGATGTTTCTTGTATCCATCATTATATTACTATAGAAGCCTGGTAAGAATTCATAGGTGTGTTACACACAATTCAATCTATAAGTCTCTGAAATGCTCTTGGATATTTGCTGTAGAGACTGACTTAAAGTTTGAAATGCTGTTGTTTGTTTATAACTAACAAAAAAAAATTCATTCTTGAGTGAGGAAGTGATCAGTACTACCTCTGAGTGAAAAAGTGTTAGCAAAGGCGTTCCAAAACAATGCTATGAATCATCTCTTTCTTCCCAGTTCAACTCACATATTTTGAGTCAATATATGTAACCACACAGATAATCTGGGATTCTGTGAAGGAGATGGATTGTCATAAGCGGCATGCTTACAATACAGTTGACGAATGGAGAAGAAAAATGCTGCTTTTGCTTGAAAGAAAACACTTACATGAAGATTATCTTCAAAGAAGCTTTATATGAAATTTGTATGAGTAAATTGGAAAAGTATGAAATTGTTCTTCCCACTCCAAGTTGTTGCATCAGGTTCCTGAGTTATGAGATAGGATACTAATTTTTGAAACTCAAAATTCAGACAGGAATTTGTGCTGTGTCAAGTGATCTTGGGGTAAATAGTGCTTGAACCAACTGAGGATTGACCCTAGGACCTTAGCAATTCTAGCGACCATGCTCTAACCAACTGAGCTATTTAGTCCATTGAATGTCAATCAGATGATGGTTGGCATGAGCAAAGGATTTCACTAGGGAATTTTATTTGTTATTTTTACGTCTTTCAAGTAAGTAACCTTCTGAGTTTCTGGCTCCAATCATAAAGTTTAGTCCTGAGTAATTTCTGTTCAATTCTGCTGCACTTCTGGATATCACTAAAGTTTCAGAAATCTGATCCTGTGAAGTAGAAGCTGGCAATCCTAGTATACAAGCATTTAATAAAATGCTGAGTTCCACATTGTAAGTTTATGCAGCATTTTCTTTTCCTTTTTTAAAAAATTAATTTTTTTATTTTCAAAGTGCTTGTGCGCTAGACAAGCAGATTTTTCAATATTGTTGAATTATTCACTCCCTAATAGGTTACCGGATCGCAGCTCACTATAATGAGTGATAGATAGTTTTGATCTTGTCTTTCAAAAAGATTTGAATATCCCACTTGCATGATAAACTTATCTGTGATTAATTGAGTCGAGTATAATTACACTTATCTTATCGTTCAAACTTGCTTTCTCCAAGATTGTAATCCCTGCGGCACTGTCAGTTGTAACGAGCCTGGCGCGCGAAACTGAGTTTGACTCCCAGCCAGGGAGTAATATGCCAATTTCACGTTGGTATGACATAACCTATTGAGCTTGAGCAAATGGTACTTGTGAACGGATAGTCGGGGGTTAAGTATCACTATAGAGCCCAGCCTAGACTTGAAATTATCGATTTCTATCAAATTGCCGCAGAAAACGTCCAGTCCCATTTCAATTGACTAAGCTTTCCACCGCCACCGTGTGTAGAGAAACCAGCTGATTCGAACTTTTATTCAAATGAGGGTTCAAAGTATGTACGTACGTCAAGCACGTTGTAGCGGTAGGAGCATCTGATGTCAGGCCGGTTCCATACTATAGAAAATTCGCTAGAAGTTCTTGTACGCATGTTGGGGTAAAGCTTGGCGCCGCAAATGAATGGATAGTGTGGTCAACTGGTAAGTACTTGGATAAAATGCGTGGCGTTCGGAGAGGAATATTGAGGAATGGATAAGCAAGGGTGATGAATAGTGTGTTCAACTCCCTGGTAGTATATCGGTTAGTACACGCGCCTGTCATTCCAAAATTTCGCTGAGAAACGCGCGAAAGCTGGGTTCGACTCCCAGCCAGGGAGCTGAAGCGCTGAAGTCGATCGCTTTTTAACCAAGCTGTATCGATCACGGAAACTGCACGGAAGTTCGTTTTACCCTGGACCGTCAGTAGCCCCTAATTTACGTAATAAGCAAAAAAGATCTCCGCCGCGGCAAAATTGCCGCTGTAATCTTGTTCCTTCTTTCTCCCTGCTCGCTGCGATAAGCAGAGTCAAATTGCGACATGGATTCCAACAAAAACAGTTTATTTCGCTATCCCGCTGGTCCGTTTGAACGGAATGGATTGAGTGGAGATAGCATAGATGGACGGAACAAGGGAGTGCATCGTCACCTGACAGCCATTCCAAAAAACTACTTATCTTGGAGGGTTTCTTCTATCAATCCTACTCTATTCTGATCCTTCCTTCCATCTCAGAATGCCAAACGACATCCCCGGTACTGCGACAACGATCAAACGTTCCCCTCCGTTGTCCATCCCTACATCCTTTGCTCATCCTCTCGATCCTCTTACTCCAGATGAGATATCTGCTGTTTCCCTGGCCGTTCGACATCACGTCGCTGCGAATGAAGCTATCAAAGCCGTGAGATTCATTACGTGTTATCTCGTTCCCCCTCCAAAACGTGCTGTTTTGGCCTATCTTGGGATTCCTATCGAGCCGGGCAAGGAGCCAGAACCAAAGGTAGACATTGTTAGGAGGGCTGAAGTTGATGTACGTTCTAGTCGTCATGCCTTTTCATATACATACTCATTCTTTTGCTTCTAGTTCCTCGACATCATCACCGGTACAAACTACAACGTCTACCTCTCCCTTGACACTGCCCAAGGGATATGGACCGTTGACACCCTAAAACCTCTCCCATCCGGTGTCCAACCCCAAATCTCTGTCGAAGAACTCATTGCTGCAGAACGTATAGTCAAAGCCGATCCCACCGTCCGACGTCTTGCTGCAGAGGTCGGAGTGAAACCCCATGAAATCTACTGCGATGGCTGGAGTATCGGGTTCGATGATCGCTTCCCTCAAGCTAGGAGGGTCCAGCAGGGTCTGGTGTTTGCGAGGTTTAGCGAGCATGATAATTTGTACGCTCATCCAATGGATTTTGTCCCGATTGTGGATGCAAATGAGGAAAAGGTTTTGCATGTCGATTTTCCACCGAGGTGGTATAAGATTAACGAGGAAGGAAAGAAAGGTGGATTGGAGATACCAGAATTGGGTGTCAAACTTAGTGTAGACAAGACGGGACCTTTGCCTCCTTTGCCCAATTCTTTGGATGAGGCAGTGTCGGAAGCAGCCCTCAACGGGTTGGCAGGCAGGGATAGAATTCCGCCGCCAAGAAAGGCGTTTGATTTCTTGCCAGAGCTGATGGTAGACACTGAAGACCACGTCAAAGACAAGGACGATACCACCAAACCCTGGCAACAACGCACCGACCTTAAACCTCTCCAAATCCTCCAACCCCAAGGTGTCAGCTTCAAAATGTCGGGTCATCAACTCGAATGGCAGGGTTGGAAGATGCATGTCGCGTTTTCTCATCGCGAAGGCACCGTTCTCTCTACCATCACCTACCGAGATTACCTCACTGGCCAGATTCATCCTATTCTCTATCGCCTCTCTCTCGCCGAAATGGTCGTTCCTTACGGATCACCAGAGTCTCCCCATCCTAGAAAGTTTGCTTTTGATTCGGGAGAGTACGGGATGGGAACGATGGCTAACGAATTGAGCCTCGGATGTGATTGTTTAGGAGAAATCAAGTACCTTCCTGGAACGTATACTTCGCATTCTGGTAATCCGGTGGTTATTGAAAACGTTATCTGCATACATGAGGAGGATTCTGGTGTGCTTTGGAAGCATACAGATTTCAGGCCAGGAGGAAAGAGTAAGACGGTGAGGAGGCGGAGGTTGGTTGTCAGTATGGTCTGTACGTTGGCTAATTACGGTAAGGTTTACGTTCATTTTTCCTCTTCGAATCATTGGCTTATACACGTCCACAGAATACATCTGGAACTACCAATTTTATCAAGACGGCTCAATCGAAATCGAATGTCGTCTCACCGGCATCCTCCAAGTATACGCTCAAGACCCATCCGAGCCAAATGTATTCGGAACGACAGTCGCCCCAGGTGTCAACGCTCAAAACCACCAACACATGTTTTCGTTCCGTCTAGATCCTATGATTGACGGTCTCTCGAATACCCTCGTCGAGTCTGACATACTTCCCCTCGCTTCGCTGAACCCAGAGTACGTCACTGGGTCGAAAGTCAACTTTGCTGGGAATGCTTTTGTCTCGCTCGATAAAAAGGTCGACGTGGCTTCACCAAGACCTTATGACTTGGAAAAGGAGAGAAGGTGGAGGATCGTCAATCCAGGAAGGAAACATAGCGCTTCTGGGAAAGAAGTTGGGTACGGGATTACAGGCCTCAAAGGCTGCGTTACGCCTATGATGGCGAGAGAAGACGGATGGGCATTGAGGAGGGCTGGGTTTACCGGTGCGCCTGTTTGGGTTGTTAAAGAAGTCGAGGGGGAGAACACTGTTATTGAAGAAGGTAAAGACAAGAAAGGGCAAGGAGAAGGTGAGGAAAGGATGAACAAGGTCAAGGGCGAAGGCTCCCTACGTATGTGGCCGGCAGGCAAATACGTCCCCCAGACTCGTGAGGCCCCTGCCGATTCGATCGGGAAATGGGCGAAAGGTACGGATAAGCTGGATACAGAAAAGGGAGAGGATATTTTGGTGTTTTTGACACTTGGAACGACACATATTCCGAGACCGGAGGATTGGCCTGTGATGCCTGCAGAGACGATGAGTGTTCATTTGAAACCGATGCACTTTTTCGATAGGAATCCGGCGATGGATGTTCCGGGGACGAAGGATGAAGTGAGTAGGGGAGCGAGGATGGATGGTGCAGAGGGACAATGTGGATGTAACTAGAGTGGAAAGGATGGATCCGGATTAAACGGATGACGACCGAACGATTTACGTATGTATCAATGCATCATCTCTCACAAGTATTTTCTTTCTCTTCTTCGTGTGCTCCTTAGCATCTCTGATAGACTCTCCATGGTCAACATTTTTGCGTTTGTGCTCGTAGCATCTGCATTTACCCTCAGTATATCATTGTCCATGTATCAAGCATGTATCTCTGCACTTAACAAACCCCTCTATCTTTCTATCTACCCAATATACTTGTATATGTATCGTTGGCAATACAATATTGCACTTGTGCTCAGCTGACAAGCGGCAGGAAAAAATCGTGAGCATGAGGTATACCGTAAGTATAGTGCACCCGTAATACAACTCTGCAGTCACACCTCAGATAAGCACCAGGAGATTGAAACATTTGTGCACTCTGGTTATTATTTTTTCTAACACTGGGTGCATGAATTCTGTAATTCCCCAGAACTGCAAAGGAAATACAACGAAAATACCACGGATCAGGAACGAGAGTCTGCTTCTTCCGAGGCTCCAAGTACCCCGATCTATAAGTAAACGCCTATGTCATCCCACTCCATTACCAGGTGAAAGAGCAGCTCAAAATAGACTTTAGCTATGACCCCAATTTATGCTGGCAACTGGATGAATTTGGGATAGCTCATCTTTTCTCGGATCCATCCAGCGGCTAAAGAAAACAATTTGAGTTGCAGATATCAAATAAGCATACAAAGTACCCAAAACACACAAACTGTTTTTACGATACAGTAACAGTTCTATAGCTGGGAATGGTTATATTGATAGATTTCTTACAAGAGACCGTACGTAACAGGTAGTATACTAGAGAAGAACATATCATTATATGACTGTAGATAAACAATGAGTTGTGGCGGGAAGCTGCTTTCGAATATGTAAAATAATCCCGGAGGTCTAGCCAAGCATGGCATATAATGCAAACATTTGGGGTTCAAGAAAGCCAGAAAAAGCTTTGCGGCCCCAATGAAAGAACTCAGACGACTGTTGAAAGCATGAAAAAGAAAACATTTGAAAGCACTCACGATGACCTCGGGGATGAAAACGCCGGATGATTGGTTCGGACTCGGAAATTATTAAAATGAATACTTCCAAGTGGTACCTGCTATCTTTGTATACAGGAAGAATAGAAGACTAGAATGAAACTTGCACAGGTGGACGCTGCCCTCGGGCATTAACCAGTTCACTTCTTTCCAGTCCTTGTCAAAACAAAGAGTCATAATGTCGGGTCGGATCCGGGATAAGTATCCGATAAGAGATACAAATGATTGGACACCCTGTGGGTGGTGCCTACCTTGATTTCTCAAAAAATTTTGTTCTAACCAGTAATAGATATATCAAAATTACATTTGGATTGTAAGCAGGGAGCCACTCAATTGGTATTCCTTGAAGCCCTCAATCCTAATCAAACAGAGGGCTAGATGACATCTGTTTATGGTTTTTTTCTTGCTAGGATTGAAATGGTAATAGTTGCATGAGCGAAGATGGTAGGCTGGTGCACAATTGAGGATATTACATGTTTCCAAGCACTTATTGATTATGTTAACTATAATTCAGCTGCTTTACGACTAACATCTCAAACTAAATACAACGGCTTGCTTTTGTAGGTCTAAGCTACTGATTCTGAATTAGCATTCGACGTAAAGTTGTCTCAAACAATCGGAGGGCTGCAATACACGTTCTATTCTTTTTCTTCTGCCTGGAAGTCTGATGAAGTAGTTCAAGAAATAAAAGAAGCAATTAAACCATCGTTTCGCTCCAGGCCTGACTTCCACTTATCCTACAACAAACCAGGTCCATACCTCGACGCTGCAGACATGATTGTGACACAGAATCCCGACTGCGGTCATATTTGAAGGTATTCATTGACCAGAAAGATGCGACTTATTGCTATGGCCAGACCGGCAACTGGTCAACGATGCCGAGATTCGGGGACGTCGACAACCAATTGAATACGTAGCTCCAACTTCTTACAGAACAGCTCCCGGGAATCGAAGGACTGGAGACCTGAAAATCAGATAAGGATCAATGGCACGTAACATATAAGAAGTACTGAAACTGTAGAGGAGACCTTCTCGCTCCTTAGGCTCATGGTCACGGCTGTGGCATATTCCGGTACTCTCAACATGCAGGCCGAATCACAAGTAGGTGCTCACAGATGTCATCAGTAGATTTATCATACGTGCCATCCGCCGCCTATTCACACAAACTTCCACTGATAACGCAAGTCGCTGTAAGCGCCCAGGGTGCCATCAAATCTTTGAATAGACGCCGATATACTGGTTCACAAATTCTGAAAGTTGGGAATATATTGAAAAGACATCGGACTCGGAAATTATTAAAGTCTCACTGCTATTAGTATACAGGAGGAATAGAAGACTAGAATGAAAATTGCACAGGTGGACGCTGCCCTCGGTTCATTTTTTTTTAGTTCTTGGCAAAACAAAGAGTTGTAATGATGTCGGGTCAGATCCGGCGTAGGTCGTCCGACGTGAGATACAGATAGATAGAGTGATTGGACACACAACGAACGGTATGCCTGCCTTGGTTCCTATAAGTTTGTTAACATCCTAACCGCTAATAGATATATCACCTCAAAATCACATTTGGATCTTCGACTTTGTAGGTAGGGAACCGCTCAATATCCCTTCAAGCTTTTGATCCCGATCAAGCAGTGGTTCAGATGACATCCGTTCTTTACGTTCTTTTTTGATTGAAATGGCAATAGTTGCATGAGCGAAAATGGTACTGGACTGGTGCATAATTGAGGGCAATTTTTTTAACTCATCTTTCACACTTTGTTCCCAGCCTGATTATGACTATAATTCAGCTGATTTGGCATTAGCACGACTGTGCCATCACAAACTAAATACAACGATTTAAAAGACTTGATGTTTGTAGTAAGCCCAAGTTACTGATTCTGAATCAGCATCGACTTCAAGTTGTCTCAACCAATAGAAGGTCGCGACACACGTTCAAATATTTTTTTCTTGGCGGAAGTCTGATGAAATGGTCCAAAAGGAGGGGCACTTTGGATAGTAACAGGCTTCGATTTGGCTTTCCTGGTGTTAGAAAAATACATCACTCAGAAATACCCGTGGAGTTTGTGGGACACTTTATCTTCTTCGCCGCCGCGTTGCTTCGCGGGATCAGAAGTCATCGATCTTGGACCAGAATGCCTGCTAGTACCCCTTCGCGGGCTCAGATCGATCAAATTCAAGCTTGATGCTTCAGAGAAGCAATGTATGTTTTCACTCACACCTGACTTCCAGTTATCATACAACTGTATTTCAGCGTATAAAAATCTCATGTAATGGGCGGAAGGACGGCCGATGATGCCGAGATTCGGGATGTCAACAACCAATTTGAATACCACGTTGGATCCAACTTCGGTCCAGCATATTGTGAAAGAATCCGGTGATTTCTGAAGACAGCCTTCTCGCTACTCAGGCTCATGGTCACTGCTGTGGCGTATTTCGGTGTTCTCAACAAGCAGACCGAGTCACAAGTAGGCGTTGACAGATGTTTTCGGGTGGTATAATTGGCATCATACGTACTGAAGTACTGACGTCTAACTATTCATATGAACTTCCACCGATAACGCAAGTCGACGTAAGCGCCCAGGGTGCCATCAACATCCGTCTTGATATAGACGCCGATATACCTGAAGACAGAATTATATCTTTTATATTGTTATCTCGATTCGAGTTGAGGACAAGAAAAAGGGAAGACTTTTGCGCTGCTGGGTCAAGTCATTCAATCCGAATACTATAAGTAACAGGGGTGTAAAATAGAAAAAAGCAACTAACTACTTTCTCTTCCATCTAAGCAACCTAATGGGAGCTCCAACCAATACTGAGGTACGTCTTTATCCCTAAAGAGGACCACACAACCGACTTATGACTCTGCATGCTACACAGACCAGTGACAGTGGCCTTGCCGAAGCCTTCAGGTCCTTCTTGACCCGTTGTTCATTCGACTGGCCCCGTCGCCCATTCGATACAGCCTTTTACGAACTCGCAATCCAGGAGTCCAATCGTCGCGGCGTCACCTCGACCTCTAAAGGCGCAAGTAAATATTTCGGCCCTTGCCTTAGGTGTGGTGTGAGCATGGCGACTGCATCTTATGAGCACCTCGAGAATAAAGAGACAATAATGCTTATTTGTCTCTTCGTCTCCGGTACCTTATACATTGACGACGTTGACCCAAGTATTCCGGAAGACAGGCAGAACGTTGAGAAATTTACGGATCGCTTTGTATCCGGACAAGCACAGCCTGAACCTGTCCTCACTCTACTCGCCGGCGTACTGAGGGACATGTACAATCATTTCGGAAGGGTAGAAGCTAATGGTATTGTCACATCTGGTTTGAACCTGTACAACTCGGTGTTGCTGGAGATTCGTAGCCGAGAACTCCAAATAGAGGTAAGCCATTATACGATGTCAAACGAGAATTTCTCATCGAATCGTACACAGGTGACTGAACCCGCTTACGCGTCGTTCTATCGGAACATGTCCGGCGCAACGGATGCCTTTTCATTCTTTATGTTCCCTAGTGTGCCCATGTCCGATTACATCCAAGCAATGCCAGATCTAGCTATAGTCCTCAACTACACAAAGTAGGTCACCATCGTATTAAATAGCTTTTATTTTGGTTGACACTATCTAATACATAGTGACATACTTTCTTTCTACAAGGAAGAAGTACAAGGTGATGAAGTCAACTGTGTCACTCTACTTGCAAATGGTAGAAAGATTTCAAAACTCGACGCAGTCAATGTCTTGATAGACGACTGTGTAAAAGCACATCAGAACATTGTGAGGATTCTTGCACCGAGCAAAGAAGCCTCTGAGGTGTATCACAAATGGATGCAAGGGTATTTTGGATTTCACGTCTACGCAGAGAGATACAGGTTGAATGAACTGGGATTCTGGGCTTGATTTTTGCCGTGAATAACCTGACAGTCCATGTTAATAACATACTTTTTCACATCAACCTCAAGGGCGAACATTCACCTATTTATTAATCGATTCCTAACCTCCTTGTTCAAATGTAAATTACCTAGTAGGTAAATAGAACAATATTTGATATATATTTTCACAGACTCTCCCTAATTAACCCCTCCGGTATCTACTGAACTTGCTGAAGTATTGCCACAGACTCTTGAACCTGCTCTGTGAGCTCAGTAAGAATAAGAATTTCCAGAAAATCTTACCCTTGATAAATTGAAAAAGTGTCTGTTTTTGATGGGATTTTTTCCCTTCCCAAACATTCGTTTTTGAAAAAGTATAATTTAACAAGATGGCATCCTATAGACGTCAAGTCGCCATGTAATGATCCACGGGTTTTTTGCCTTCTTCGAATCGATACCCGTGAACCGCTCACTCAGAAGCTACGGATATCGGACCTAGAATGCATTTGAGTATCACATCCCCCAAGTTCACCGATCAAACTTCGCGTGCAAAATCACAATCATTAGAAGCCACCTTAATTGGTTCGTTATCTTCCCCTTAACTTCTCGTTATATGCCTTTAACCACTAGATCAGTATTGGATGTATAGTATATCATCTATAACTAGTACTATTAATTGCTTTCATCCTTCTTTTTTGAGTCTGAAGACATTCGTACAACGAGATCTCAGGACTTTATCAGAGTGTGATAACGTTCCCTGAACTCGTTATATTCAGGCCTCTCACGCACTGGGAAATTAAGAGACTAGTAGAATCAGGAAGATGGATAACAATTAATTGCGTGGAGTACGCAGCCACGGCGTATTCTCAGTGCTCTCAACAGGCAGGCAAAGCCTTGAAAGGAATTTTTGTTACAGCCGGCGTATAGTTGAAGACATACTGATATGAACGTGCCAACCTCTTCGATTCATATTGGCGCCTACTGATCTCAAGGGCGCCAACAGTGAGCGCCCATAAATATTTTAGACAGGCCCCGAAAGACTGGTTCGCAAATCCCTACATTAGATAGATTGAGAAGATAGAACTGTACTTTTTTATCGTTCTCTCGATTGGAATTGCTGCCGGCAGGAAAAGATGAAGGCATACTCGCTGATGGACCATTCAGTTTGAATAAGTATAAGGCGTAAATATAACACTGAAAGCACACTTTTTATATTGTTATCTCGATTGGAGAGATTATATACAATCATTTTGGACCGGTGACAGGAATCTAGCATTGAACAGAGGTGTATCAAAAATTCCATGACAAAAGACATTCCTACGCATGTCGAACATACTTATTACAAGGCACGGATATACAAAAATAGATACAGTACAGCCGCTAATCTTCAAATCCTATACCGTAGAGTCCCCAGCCTTCAACGTATCTACCCCGCTCTTACTCAACCCTCCTTCATACCCATGCCCACCTCCTATATTTTCTCTCCACAGCTTAACTGACCTGGGAACCACATCCTCAGGAATCGTAGGCATTTCAATATCAATATCTTTTCCTTTCTTTTCAAGTTGACTACCACTGGAGGATCCATTTAGAGTGGTGCTGCCGGCTGTGTTACCGCCGCTTGTCAAGTTGACAGAGTGGGCTTGTCTGCTCACTTGCTCTCGGATTGATTTACGAGTGAGTAGTCTATGAATGTAAATACGGTGGCAGGCACATTCGTCAGCTGAGCCCAGAGTATCCTAATGTAGAGAAGACACACGTTGAAAGCACGGCGATGGTAGTAACTGTTTACAACAAAGGTAGTTACATTTTGGAGTCAACTTATAGACATGGGATTTACTCACTTTGACCGCCAGGATACAGTGGAAGTAAGCTAAGTGCAAATAAAAATTGTCAACCTTTTTTAGACCCAAGTTCAACTTTACTTACAACAACATTGACCTATTGTTATGCAGATACTACCAATCAAAAGAATCAATATGTGCGTTCTGGTCATTGGAATGAGGGACTCACCAATGTCAGCTCTATAGCCGTAAGCATAAAGTTAAATCCGCCCCGATTAAGGATATACACAAGGATTTTGGAGATCATAATATTTGTAGCTTTCACTCTCGAATGCGAACGTTTTTGGTGGAGAAGATATGTTAGATTGAAAGTGACACTTCCATCGCAGATGACGGCGAGGACAGCGGAGGCGATGATGTGATCCTGGAAGTTCAAACTTGTAAGGATTTCAGTAAGTGAAGAGTGAGATCGGTGTTACGTTGATTGAAAATATGAGTGCAAAGTGGCCCATCGCTTGTAAACGTCCGGTAACGTCTGTGTCAATTAAGAATTCAGTAAAGAAAGATCAGGGATCGGAAGGCGACACACAGAAGCTGAGGCCTAGAGAATAATATGACGTTGGACCGTCAGGCATGAACAAAATGTTGGGAAGATAGTAGGCATACAAAGAGTCGTGGTAGAGAGAATAGCCTAAACACGAATTCAGATTTTTGTTGATTTATTTTGATCATAGGACTTACGGGTGGAAGGGTATTCCAATAATTTCCGCCCGATACTGAGCGTGCATAACTATGAGTAAATTTTCAAAGGTCGAGCATCCGTGAACTGACAATTCCATATACGATATACAAAGAAGCTGCGAACGGTTTTAGATTCCCAAAATAGATTTGGCTTGATACACACCTTTGAGTGAAGAAGAACAATAACCACTAAAGAGATGCATGAGTTACGTCTTTGGAAATATTCGACAAGAGCCCCTCACCATAATATACAGCTGTACAAGTGCGACACTGTTATAATAACTTGGGATCCCGAAGCAGGAGACCGAAAAAAGAGAACGCACACAGGAACCTCATCCAAAGAGATAAGTTTTCCAAAATTTTCGATCAATGTCTGGTGTACCCAGACCGCGGCGGTAATTATCTGTCCAGTTGCTAGAGATCTACATCTCTGATCAGCTTCTCAGACGCTCCAAATTGGGATCGACGCATACAGCAGTATGAAGACCTTGTTACATATAGGGTGGTCCGAGTCAAATAAGTTCTGCGTGGGATCAAACTAACCTTGCTCACCAGCATTTTAATATACGCGGGATCGTTGGGGTATATGAGGAAATACTGGGCTGAGAGAAACTGAGGAAAAAATGTGTAGCTTACTTGCTTGGAAGGAGAGGCAAACTCACCGCAAGAATGGCGTAGAACCTGTAATGTACAGACGCAAATTTTCAGAGATGAGAGTTCCGATACACTAAAACATGTACATACCCAATAGCCAGGCATACTGATATGAGAAGGCATCCCAACGTACTCGAGATCAAGTCTAGCATAGGGCATTACTCGCAGCGAAGAACCGTTGGGTTTTTATATCGCACTGCAGGAAGCAAAGTTGTCGGTGAGGTGACGTTAGTGGATCTCGCTGTCAGTTAGAACGGGGGATTTGAATGCAGGCTATTCAACTCGGCTCCTGAAGCTGAATTTCGAAAAATAGGAAGCGAGGAATCTTCTTTTAAATATGAATCGTAATGTGCCACGGCTTGCGAAGTGGCGATCGTACAAGCAGGAAGATCGTCTCCTTTTCTTGGTTGAATACGAATGAGGAGGCGTGCAGTAGAAGCTAATTACTCCTATCCAGCTCGAGCTCGAAGAACACTACATACCGGAAGCTATCGTTCTAACATTCATAGTAATATGATAAGAAGGTCGAAATTCCAGAACTAAATAACATTGTTTTACAGAACCTCTAAAAGCAGGTGACGAATGCACTCAAGCGCAGGAGTGTGACCGCCGTATAGTAACGCGAGTATCCACAAAAATCAGATTGAACGGAACAAGACAAAGCTGGTTTTATCAGCCACCAAAGGCGTCGGAATAGACGGATAAAATTCATGCACCCAGTGACGCGACGCGTTTTCTTGGCATTTTTCGGACCGGAACAGAATACTTTTACGTCAGAAAAAATGAGTCAGAAAAAATGTTGTCAGCGCCGCCCATCATCAGTCCACCTCGGGTTTTCTTTCATTTGCCAACCCAAACAACCGTCTCTTCCTGCTTACACATTTTCTAGCTCTTTCTTTGAACAAAGGACAAAGAAACAAGGGTTTTTGAAATTTAGACCATATACTTATACTCTCACAACAAAACAATCGACTACATCATCATGCCTACGACAAAAATCAACACCACTCCCCCACCTGATACCAAGATTGGTCCTGTGTACGAGTATACTGAGGAGCAGAACCAGATGATTGATGAGCTGAGACAGGTGCGATACTTTGCGATATCTGCTAATAGACTGCTCAACCTTCAAATAGTACGCCTTCACCCTCCTGCTACCTCCCACAGATCCCTACCACCCATGGGAAAAGCGCTGGCTCAACCAACCCGACACGATCCCCCGTTATATGCGTGCTGCTAAATGGAAACTCCCCGACGGAAAAAAGAGGATCAAAGGAACATTGGAGTGGAGGAGAGAGTTTAAGCCTGAGCTGATAAAGCCAGATGAGATCAAGATTGAGGATGAGGGTGGCAAGATGTGAGTACTCGACTCTTTCATTGTTGCGCATGTTGCACACACCAGGCTGACGCGTGTTACGCAGAGTAATAAACGGCTTTGACAAAGATGGCCGACCAATTATATACATGCGCCCTGGAAGGCAGAATACCGAGACGAGCCCGAGGCAGTTGAGACATTTGGTTTGGTGTTTGTACGTTTTTTCTTCTTTGTCTCTCCCTTGGCTTACCCTAGTCTTCCTTCAAACAGAGAACGCGCAAAAGACCTCATGCCCCCAAATCAATCCTCCCTCGTCATTATTGTCGATTACAAAACGACCACTCTCCGAACAAACCCTTCGATATCTGTCGCGTCCAAGGTTCTGACTATTCTTCAACAACACTATGTAGAAACCCTGGGTCGGGCTATAGTCACCAACTTGCCCTTTATATTAAACTTTTTCTACAAAGGTATTTCTCCGTTTTTGGATCCCGTTACAAGAGATAAGGTGGGTTCCTTGTCTGATCACTATTTCTCGCTTTACTCATGGACGTGTAGATGCGCTTCAACCCCAATTTGCTGGACCTTGTTCCGGCATCACAGCTGGAAGCAGAGTTTGGTGGGGAGTATGATTTCGAGTTTAATCACGACGATTACTGGAAGCAGATCATTGAGTGAGTGAATTCTTGTGCCAGCCTTGCCTTTTCTCTGTCTCGCTTCAACATACTTACAATGCTACAGAACTTGTGGAATCGCACCAGACGGAACAAGAGTCAAGGGTAGGGGACTGAATCCGCCCGAGATCGAGGGTGAAGGCGACGAGAAGGAGAGGTGAGTCAAAAAATGCTACTCCCAAAGTCGACATGATTGACTAACTGATCGTCTATTGTTCTTCCTTTCTTTCACCTCTTTTCTGTTCACCAACGGCTCCTACTACTGCCGCTTCCGGTCGGACCCGTCCATGACGCTATTTACCTGACATGTCGAATGCTAAATATCAAACCCCACAACTCCAAAACCCGCATCCATCGCATCTTTTACTTGTGTTCATCTACCCGTACCGATTCCGGCGTCACCTCGCCTACACCCTCGTATATCGGAACCTGCTGAACGATGATCCTAATACGTGTATGTGTATGTATACAGCGAGCCCGAACCCCACCCCGAGACATCCAACGCAAACACTAAACCGTCTTCATCGGCCTCATCAACCCATACGACAGTAGATACCGATGCAGACGCAAAAGCGGAAGAGACTCGTTTATCTGAAAAGATGAATGGAGTGTCGATTGCAGACCAGCCAGTTACTGTTCAGGCACCGGCTCAGGCTGTTGGTGTGTAATCCCAAGCCTGAGCTTGGCATAGTATGGTATGATATGGTATAGTATGGTATTGTCTGTTGTTACACGTGTACTCTGCGTTCTGGGTATGCCTTACATTTGCGTGTGAGCCTTGGAGCGTAGCAGAGTCCGAGTTGTCGTGCTACAGCTGACACTGAGGCTGGGAAATGCTGGTGCTTGGCGCCTAGACGTTACAGGTTGGGGCTGGTCGACTCCTAGGCTGGATAACCTATATGATATATTTTTGTGTAGACTGGTATTTAGATGTCGATATATGTAGAATATAATGAGCGCATGTACATATTCTATAATGTTGAAGGCGGCTGTTTACTATCTAGCATTCCAGTATTATTATAAAGCATACAAGTGCATATAATAAAAAAAAAGAAGAGGGGAAAACGAAGCTATCTCCCTGGCTGGGAGTCGAACCCAGCTTTCGCGCGGCAATACCCATGACAGGCGCGTGTACTAACCGATATACTACCAGGGAGTTGGAAAGGTCCGAGGTAGGTACCATGTAGGCGCTAGGAGCCACTTAATAAAGGAGAAAATTGGCAAGAATCTTGAAGGATTTTCCAGAGATGCTCGAGGTGTAGATTGGTATTTCAGTGCGGGAGCGAATGATGAGCTACTTTATACAATTAGGGAATTCTTACTTACTGTAAATGGCTCTAGTCAATGTAGACGACACTACCATTTTGATATGTACAGTGTAGCTTCATTAGATTGATTATATTATGCAGGAATCACTGCAATTGTAGAACATATTGTGAAATTTTCAGGGGCTCCTTACGAATGAAAGGAGTAGTTTCTACGCGCAAATACAACCATCACCCATTGCATAAATAGGCATGGCTTCTACAACGCGTGCCACAGATGTTGTAGGTCACTTCAAAATTTTGTTATACACAAGTTCATACAGTATGCACGGGTAATTCTGAGTGTCCCTGATACTTAGATCAGGTTTTGGTTGAGACACCTTTTCCTCTTGAATAACAGCATTGGCTATGCTGTATGTCCCGAATACCACTGGTACAAAGAGTTTATGTCCAGTACCATCGATGTATCCCAACTTTGCGCCGCATCTTGAGGAACACTGATAATACTTTAGTAGGTACGATGCACCAGGACACTACTCACTTGGAAGGATCGCTAAACTCGCGATATGCACCTAGGTAGTTGTAATCTGGATTATAATGCATGTGGGAAGGTACCACTTCAAATTAACAGTCAATTTAGGAAATACTGTCTGAAGTCAGTAAAAACACTCTCACAATGCATCTCCGTGCGAGGATCATTTTGGAAAATGGACATTCGATCCTGGTCAGAATCATAGCGATGGTCAGTGTGTATGAAATGACTAGTATGGCTAGATCCATCCTGTAACTGTCCATCTGCGCTGGTTCCAATGCCAGCATGAGATGCCCGTAATATAGAAGCATCCGATTCCCAACCGGAATGACTGTCGACTACGCCTGAGGGATATGCGTGGCGTTGGATCATGGGATGGAACATTGGTTCCTGGTTTCCGCGGGAGTTGCTGGCCAAGGTGTGTAGAGAAAGATGGGTAGTATCAGCTGAAGCCAAGTCAGAGCTAGAACCGCCGCTGCCGTAGTTCAAGACAGGCCGGACGTCTAGAATAGACTGTCCCTCTTTCGCAGCCGCATCCGACGTCCCCAAGCCGGAGCCGAAATTTTTCGAGGCACTAGGCATTAAAGTCGAAGTCGAAGGAACAGATGACATCACTGATGTGGTTCCCAGAATAGGATGGAAACCGCTTTCATCCTTGCTCTCCATTTCATCCCTTGGACGTTTCAATCTTTGAGAGCGTTGAGAATCTGGAAGGGATAAATTTTCTTTAGAGTTAGATGTCTTGGAGAGAGGGTCGTGTCCAAATATCGTAATGAGAATGTCCCTGAAGATAGATACATCAGTAATAGTGATAAGTATAATATCTTCTAACGTCAACGTGAGCGTACCTGAGACGACCGGAGGCGGCATGCCTATACATCCGACAGATGATGAGCTTCCACCACGTTTCTACTATTGTACCAACCAAAAATACAAACTTACTTTGCTTCCCATTCGCGGAAAAATCCAACACACCGATATATATCCGATATCTCTTTTCGAAGGTCGACTAGCAACTTCAACTCCTTCCCTCTAAAAATATTGAGCAGAACGATGATTGCAGAGTTGTACGCTGCAGCCTGCGCAGTTGTTTTATTGTTATCAGTCTTAAAAAAGGCAGAAGAAGAGTATTTCCCTTACCGAAAAGGGGAAATGATAGGCAGCTCGAGGATTCCTTTTTTGGAGGACGTCCAAGACGTCTATACATGAGCGAGCGGCATTGATACAAACGGCTACAGAAGAAAGGCTGTTTGTGGTTGCTTCGTCTCCTTGGCGAGGGATAAATAGTCTATGGACACGAATCTGTATCCAGTAAAACGTTGTATAGAGCGCACTCGACTGAGTAAGGAAAACCTCGTTTCCACATCGAGGGTCCCACTTGACTGTTGATTCGAATGTCAGAGATGCAGCTCTTGAGTGACACAGGAGAATGATAAGACGTACGATGGTTAGGAAGCCTTTTCAACCAATCGTTTAATGCAGAATCGATTTCGATGACTGCCATTTGATTCCAATTTGAACCAGTCGTCGTCAGTCTTTCACTCAGTTCTGATCGTCGAACTGAACTCTATCGAATTTGACGAATTTTAAGGTATCGAAGATGATAGAAAGAATTAAATTTACCAATGTCTGCTCAACAAAACTAAGAATCTCCAGTAAAGGCAAGTAAAAGTTCCAAAAGGCTGCTGGTGATTTGTCTGGATCGTTGCTCCAGCCCTCATCCTCGCGTTCAACCACGAGGGGTTCTGTATCAAAACTGCGCGCGTCAAGATCTGTACGCCCACGAAGATGCGGCAACACTCACTCATCCACGGATGTTGCGACTGGACGTCCCAAAGCAGAACTCATGTAAATATCGTGAGAGAACAACATCCAAAACGCAGTTTTCCAAAGTTCATTCTCTAGTTTTGATATCTGCTTTCCTCCACCTGCGTCGAATTTGCGACGATGAAGACCTCTCTGTTGGGAGAACCGAATTCCTAACCCAATTAAGACCCAAGCAAAATCCGATTGGTTGGTAGTTTGCAAGAAACATATTGCTAACTTGCAATTAATGAGCCGATGTCCTTCAGCGAGAACAGATGACATACGCAAAGAGCCTGTAGTTCGTGTAGAGATACAGGTACCATAGGTCTTTTGAACAGATTGATCTGCTGGAACCACCTCCAACCGAAACTTAGAGAAGACGTATGAGGCTGAGGCAGGTTTCTAGGATCTTCGGTATATCTGGATGCTACAGAACACAAAACAAGAACCAGTTGCCCAAACTGATAGTCCCGATGATGCAGTCCTTCGGAGAGTGCTTTTTCAAAGGTAGCTCTGTGCAGTAACGGATAATAAGGATGATGAAAAGTAAAATAGGTAGTGGTGAGGTCACGTAGATGGGCATCATCAGGAAACTGAAAGGCAGGTGGGTCTTTGACAGCCGACTCCCAGTATTCGAACTGGACAATTGAGAAGAGTAACTAATTACACGACAGGTTAAAAATCAAAGCTTTTACAAGGACGCACAGGTAGCGTAGACCAAAACTCGGGTCTCTTCACCACGTCGGGATATTTCTTCAAGTTCAGCACTTGCATAAAGAACAGGGGGTTGCTCGATTTTCCAAAATGTTGATTCTGCACTCGAGTGACCTGCAATTTGGCGACTTGTTCAGTGAGGATCTGTGTCTCACTACGACCCGACTCTTCTCCAGATACCTCGTTTTCAGGTGAAATACCGGAACCAGATTCCATATCAAGACCAGCGGTGGAAGGTGGAGTGGATTGCGCATATGCGTCCTGTCGCTTTAAGCGCGTCAGCTCTTTTTCTAGGAACCTGATGTACTTCGCGAGGTCTATCAGGACGTCACGAATTTCTTCTTCCTCTTCAGGGATAACAAAACCTTCTCCAGGGGTCTCCGAAAGGATTGAGGTAACCATGAATTTTATCTCGCTGGTATTGGATGGGACACTAGGTCGAGTGAGAAACTCATCAGTCATATTGGATTTATGGTATACTAAATACCTTATTTTCTTGCCTCGTTTCTGGGGGACGTGAGTAAAAAAAATATTAACACTTCGAGGCATTATTTACCTTCCTGACCCTCAGATGAGTACACGAGATCCGTAGACTTTGACACCCAGAGCATACTCCTCCAGGCATATTCGAACTGTCGCCTGTTGCAAACAATTTCAAGTCAATCTTCACAATTCATTTTGAGGCGCCTACATCGGACTTTGCGCCTCCTACATTCATCACATGCTCCTTGTAACCGCCGGCGCTTTTCTTTGTGATGTGTATCGGAATCCGCCATGTCAGTGCTAGATACCGTCAGATTCTGTCCGTTATATTCAGTCAAAGTGACTTACAGGTTAGGAAAAGAGGCAGCGCTAATACGTCAATGGTGGTGGTTGGCAAGCAAGAGGTTGATTTGTCATTCCCGTCACGCAATGACACTTACAATGCCCTTTATATGGATATGGACTGTAAATCCGTTCCCTGAGGATACACTATGACCGAGTAGTAGCGCACGGAACTTCCGAGGACGCACTGTTGGAACGCCGGTCCGAAGGCAACCGAAACGTTGAAACACGTGGCAGCCCACTCTCACATACAACCTAGTCGTTTTGAAGACTCGGTGCAAGATGAATTCTGATTTCAAGCTCATGAAGGACTCGGTACTATCTACTAATATCTAGATACCGCATCTTTTTAATCAACATACATCTCTTCCAGCACTTGTCGACCACCATCGATCAAGATACACGACGCTCAGTTTTAGCTTGCAGAAGGGGTACAGCGATCGCTACTCGCGCCTGGCTACGCATGCGGAGCTTCAGACCACCTCTTCATCTCATATATAAAGATCTCAAGGGAGCGCCGCCATCATCACCGAATCCTTCGCATCCTGATACCAACATGGAGCATGCGCTGCAGGCCCTCACACTCTTGGCGTATTCGGAATCAGCCATATGGAAAAGTGCTGAAGAAAGTTGGAAGTTGATATGGCCCTGGTGCTCTTTCTTTGCAGACACTTTCATTCTGAACCAACGACAACTTCCGCGTACTGTCGAAGGAGTTAATTTTCGGGACGATGCTCTGTGTACTGTTTACCCTCTTCTCGCCAACTTGATCAAACTGCCTGGAAACGTTGCTTTCAGAGCTGTAATACGCCCATTTTCTCGCATAAGCCATATGCTGACAAAATCCTGGCTTTATGCTGCCGAAAATCATCATATCTCGCTTCCTTACATATCCATGGCATGGGTAAAACATCAGTCTCTGTCGATGAATGAGATGCTAGGAGAATGGGACTCTGCTGAATTTGAGGAAATAGCCTATGCATCACCCCATTACCTCGCTGTCACTGCTCTTCGTACCGTCATCTATGAAACTCTCCAGCCTAAAATCGATATAATGTCGATGAATGGTGCATTTTCAATCATAGCAGAATCCCAAATGCACAATGAACTACGTCAAGCCCTTCTTGCCCACGAACTGCCTCGCTGGATAGCCTATGCTATGCGACACATAATCTCCCAATCAGCGACAGAATATCTCAATCTGACAAGCAGTTTGTCTGTCCACTCGGACCACATGGAGAGCATCAGAAATATAGCGTTTTTGTTGAGCGAAATCATTGACAGTGTCACTTGGATCATTCAAGCACTCGATGAACAATTGATACTCACTATATTCAAGTCCAAAAGGTCCTGGGGTTTCTGCGCCCTGCATAAACCAACGGCGATGTCTCTTGAACAAGTATACGCCAAATTGTTGCGTGCCCTCGTTCCATTTCTCTACAATCGTTCGGTTTTTCGAGCAGTCGTACATTCTATACGACGTGTAGAACATTTAGGTCTCGATGCGGATATGCCCAAAGTTTTCTCGAAGACTACCAGCGAAGTTTGGGATGCATGGCACGCACTCAGAGTCTCTGTAGCGAATATGAGGAAAACGAGGTCGGACTACAAGTCTAATGGTTTCACGGCTTGCTCGAATGTGCGTCAGGTGAGCATAAATGATCTTGTATCAAAATACATCCTGGAGCTTTAGTTTCTACGTCCTTCCAGTGTCCCAAACTGGGAAGCTTGACTCCACAAGATCGCCTCCTCCGCTGTTCCGCGTGCCTTCTTTCTTTCTACTGCAGTCGCGAATGTCAAAGACAGCATTGGTCGAAGCACCGAGATAATTGCAAAGTGATGCACGCCCGTCGTAAAGGTGACATCTCTCATGCTAATAAATCATCCACTACCAGTCCTGATATTTCCATTGTGTGATTCAGAGGGTCATCCTACTGTGGCAACTGATGCCGAACGGATTCTGCTCTTCTCATGGTTTCTTCAAACTGACGTGATGTCCAGAAGCGAAGATATCAAAGAACTTCAGGCAAAATGGAAGCGGCAGGGACTTCCTCCCAGTGAGCCACCCTATTTTGTTGTTCATGAAATAGACTACCGGGTTTACCCACCCAGGATGGGCATGGGGCCTGGTGAGAGATGGGAAAAGGAAGCTA
Source organism: Stygiomarasmius scandens (assembly GCA_037954225.1). Taxonomy (NCBI): domain Eukaryota; kingdom Fungi; phylum Basidiomycota; class Agaricomycetes; order Agaricales; family Campanellaceae; genus Stygiomarasmius; species Stygiomarasmius scandens. The sequence continues at coordinate 647,739 of JBANRG010000008.1, read as the reverse complement.
GTCCTGAGCATTGGGAGTCAATTCGAGAAGAGATGAGGGAAAACCAAGATTATATCCTGGTATTTGCGATTTTTCCTGCCGGTGCATCGAGTTCCGTGTCGGCATTAAGAGCTATTCCCTTGGAGTGTCCGGTAAGCGAGAACCAGAAGGTGCTGGTAACAATGCTCATTCTCATTTACAGGGATGCGATGATCCAAACTGCGCGTCCAGGCAGGCCTCGATGACTTGATTCGTGTGCTTGCCTCTGCCTGGCGAAGGCTTGGGCTGCATACTGCTGCATATGATATTTCTTGTTCCTGAATTCTGATGCGGAGTGATTCTAGTGCCGTGCCCTAAGTGCTCGAAAGTCATAAATCCAACAGCGTCAATGTGTATTTAGTATCACTGTACCTGTAATGGTCTTGGTGGCGGACTCACGGACGCCTTCAGATGAGAAATTTCTGTACACGTTACTCATTTGTGCGCCGTGGCATCAATGTCCCTTTAGTACAGTTTTTCTCAGCTAGCAGCTCGACTCCCCCTCTTAAGAGCGAGGAAGCCTTATAAATCTGCGTTATCTTCTAAGAATACCGAACGTTGACAGTGTTGATACAAATGTTCTCGACCGGTGATCTGCCGAACAGAAATCTATCATGATGGAGTTTCTCCACTCCGAGGAAAGTTTCTTGTTCCATCACTGCATTGTGCCCGAATCGGTGTCGGAGGTCTCTATTTCCATCTTGTCTTTCCTTTTTGAGATAATGTCGAATTTCGAGAACTGTGGGGTGTATTAGGGTGTATTTCCCCCCGAGTCGGGCGCGGCTGTCAAGAAATACGGGACCAAAGTACACCCGGGCTCGTAATTCAGCTTGGACTTCTTTAGGCTCCCTTTCTCGACTCTTCAAAGACAGCGTGAGCGGAGTAACTGTGGAACTTCCAAGGCACTGCTCCCATATGCCTATAATTATTTCTAGCAACGATAGACCTAAATATTGATACTGACAGCCGCAGTAGGCGTCTGGAATTCGTTAACAAACTCGATCTAAAACGCCCCACTGGAGCTTGGTACGCAGCAGACGTTCCACCAATATCGTCATAGAGTTATTTTCGCGGGAAGGTACAGAAAAATTGCCTCTTCGAGACTATGGGAAGGCTATTAAGATTGAGTGGGAGTCGGGATATTGATATCTGAATAAAATCATTCAATTGTGATGTCAGTAAATGCACCGGCCCATGGCCATCAGAGCCACACATGTCTCCTCTCGTCTATTTGACGTTTTATACTTGGCCCTCTATGACGATGAATTTGCTGAAGAGGATCTAGAACAAAAAGACTGGGCATGTGCAAGGGGGTGCAGATAGGGTATGAAATTGGGCTCGATCAATCGTTATCCCCGTTGAAATCCGAATGAGTCGCTGTGTATCATGTCTCGTCTCAAGAAGGCCAAAGTAAAGTACGTACTGTGATGGGCTAGCTGGGGCTAGTCCACTTAAAGCCCTGAGCGCTCAATAATTCGTAAAGACCGCTCTGACATTGTTGGCAGTAAGAATACACCCGCACATATGTCGTTTCTGCATATCTAGAGCGGAGCAAAGAGGCGTCACATTATAGTTTTGTGCCTTGCTACTTGTAAGAAAGATGATCCTTACCGCACCGGATCTAAAATAGTAGAAAGGGCACTCCCTTAGTAGGATCCACGTATTAGCCGTATGTAAGCGATCCGTCATACTGTTAAGGAGGTATATAAGCAAGCCAGGTATGGACAAGATATCTGCTGTCTACCCCGCATCTCCTCTCACTATTACCCCACTGTTCCACTGTCAAATTTCATCCCGCATTCACCCACACTGCCTCTTGTGATTCCCCAAATGGTATGGCGTTCTCTAAACAACCTTTGGGGATGTCCAGTTTCGTTCCTAACCGTCTTTATTCTTTCACCCCCGTAGTCCAATAAGAACACTTCCGATTCCACCAACTTCAGAAAAAATGATTCGAAGCGTCTGTTTGGAAAGCAGGTAATTATTCCACCTTCCTTTTGTAGACATTTGTTCTTGAAGGCGCGCAGTCAAGCTGACATTTTCCATGAATAGATGTTTCCATCAAGACAGTCATACGACTCAGGTGCCTACTCTTTCTCAGATGACACGCGGTCTGAAACTAGCACCCTCGTAAGTCTTTTCGCACCCGCAGATGTAGGAGGAAGCATGCTCAATGGATCTTTTCTAATAGGTCGATTTTCGATCCGATGACAGTGCAAGCGTTCTGAAGGTAAGCTCCCGTGATGTTTCAGTTTTTTCATCAGGTCTAATGAAACACAACAATATAGGCACCGTGGCATGGAGAGTTACCTGTTGTCGGAGAGATGCTTGACCCGGAAGACATGGCATGGGGTCCACCGACTTCATCAACTCCCGGAGCTTGGTCAAAATTTTCTCAAAAATGGCAGAATCGTCGCAGGCAAGGCTCCGGCTCCAGCTCGAGTTCGGTTTCGTCATCAAGAAGTGACCGTGAAAGATGGGTGAGTCTCCTCGGACATCCGCTCTTAATAGTTTGTTCTCAGTGCAGTTATTGTTGGCTCACAGGCACAACCACTTGATCCTGAAGACCGAGCATGGAGTAGAAAGTAAAAGAAAGATCACATACACGACATATGTATTAACTTTAGCATACCCGGTGTTGTACATGGAAATGTGACAATATAATACGATATCCCCGCAAGAGTGCTTGTCTGTCAGGATAGTCTCAGTGGCAGATAAAAAGAGAACTAAGGAGGGCCGACGGAAACAAGGATCACGTACTTGACACATGAAACTAAACTCGTCTATATCACTGAACGTTAAATAATACACCCAGAGCTAGATAACCAACTTATCGTAGTTGGTCAATCACGTACGCGGGACCGATGGAGTGGGTACATACCACTGCATCCCAGACATCACCGTCAAACTGCCACTCATTCATCACATCCAGAAGGACCGGGCTTCATTCGAGCATGATATACGCCACCCGGCTACTACCCAAAGCGCTGCTTAGCCAGCTCTTGGAACATGGCCATAGTAGCACTCTCTTTCTCTCTGAACGCGCTGACCCTCTCTCGCATAGCGGTAGCTTTTTCTTCAGTTTTCTGCTCATGTCGCTTTTTCCCAGCGTCTCTCCGGGCAATACTGCGGACGAAATCATTAGTAAGGGTGATAAAAATTCTAATCACGGTAACAAAAGACGGCTGGAATGAAGATAGAAAGACGTACGCCGCTTTGAAACTATCACCACCGCCCATCAAAGTCGACTCATCCAATTCCAGCCCTTCGTCACCCCGTTCCCGGAAAGCCTTGTCATTTTCTCTCCTAGCTCTCTTCTTTTCCAACATCCCTTCCCGCCCAACTTCCTTTGGCCCAACCATATCCTCAATCTTCTCCTTCTCTTCCTTTCTATCACGCTTCCGTTTCAGCTTGCGCTCCTCTTCCTGCACCTCGGTAGCGTATTCTCTAGCAAGCTGCATGTCCGCTGGTGAAGGAAGAGTCGGACCTTGCATACGCCCGCTGAGATTTGGACCGGAACGACCGATACTTGAACCTGATCCAGGAGGGTCGAAAAGACCTCTTTCCTCCCGGTTGTTGGTTGCCGCGTTGACGGTTTCGCGTGTTCTTTTGATAGCATCTTCGTCAGCTTTGGTAGATTTAGATGCAAAGGACCATTTATAGCTAGTCTGAGACGTGGCAGAGATCGTTGACGTGTCGATACCTGCGTAGAGGTGTTCTGTTGGATATCCGTTAGCCTGAATCTTCGTATGCGGTGGACAGAGTAAGAGACGCACTCGGCAGTTTGCCTTTGTTCCAATACTAGTATCAACATAGAAGAGGTAATAATGCAATAGTCAGTCTTTAGTTTCGGGCCTTATGAAAAGCGCACTTTTACAAACTTGGCAAAATAGCTGGTAGTATCGTATAAGTGTTGAACTATAAGTTAAGCAGTAGAGCTATGGCTTACCTTCTAGCTTTATCTCCCGAGAGCTCATCAAAGTACTAGAAGATATGCATAAAAAGAACCGGTCACTGAAGAGTCAGATGCAGAGAAAGGATAAAGAGCGCCGTTTTTACAGCGTTCCGAAATTCACCTTCCCTTTCTCCTCCTTCAACCACAACCTGAATTCATCGCTTTTCTGAAAGTAATCGGACTTTGAGATCTGCGGTGCATCATGCGGAAGACGTTGATGTCGGTGTTTGTCCTTGCCTCTATCCCTTCCTCGGTCCCTTTCGCGGTCAGAATCCCCGGGAGAACGAGAGCGACTCCTACTTCTTGAGTAGGACCGAGAACGGGAACGGTCCCTAGAGTAAGAACGAGAACGAGGCATTAGCCTTGACTGAGCAAAGGAAGGTATGTCACAGTAACGCGGTGACGTTAGTCTCCTTTCAAAATGATGCATTCAAGAAAGGGTACTAGATGTAGTTTACAAGGTTTCTGTATGCAACTTTAATATCTAAGACTGCAACAAGTCGAGTTGTGCTCTTATGCGGCTTTGCAGAAGTGCTTGTGGGAAGGCCATCCCATGCGTTGACTGCCAGGACCTCTATGATCAGTGTTCAGGGCTCCTTTGATCAGAAAAGCGACTCACCATTCGCGTCCGCAGTAGAACACCAACTTGCACCGTGAACACTTTTGAAGATCCTTGTCCTTGCTGACCTTTTCACAATACGAACACTGGCGGGGATTCTTGTTCTTGAAAGCAGAAGATACGTTGGGACGACCTTCCTTTGTCCCAAGAACCTTATCACGAGTGCTTGGCTCGGCGCGTGATTTGCGGCCCCCCTGGGCTACGACGTTGTCGATCTTTTCCAGCTCACTCTCGAAAAGGGTCGGAATAAAATTATCTGCGGTAACATGAAAGACTGGAGGCTTGGCGGTTGTCGAAGTAGACTCGGGCTCGTGGAATTTAGCGAGAAAGTCAGGGTTCAGTTTGAAACGGTGCTCTGGCGTAGTGTAAGTGGCTCGGACCCTGGCAACAACTAAATCAGCGCATAGTGAAGGCCTATGCAATGCAGACCAACCATTGGGGATCGTTGTCACTTTCTTTCCATTCATGACGCAGGTAGGTTAGCAAGGACATGAATCGATCAGCATGGTATCGAGTGAGGGCATCGTAATCGTGGTGAGAAAGGTTCCCGCAGTTGCAAGCGGGCGGAAACACCATAACGATGAGGAAACGTGTTAGAGTCATGTCGGTGAAAACCAAATGTCCCCAGTCGCGCTATCGAAGCGTAAGATATCTACCTCAAAATGAAAAACCAACTCACCTCGCGCTTAGCCGAAGATTTGACGATCTGTGATGTGAATCGTGGTCAAACTTTCTCCAGTTAGAGAATAATCATTTGCACACACCTCGTAGAGATAAAGGATAGGCGTCCATTTGTTCTGGTAGATGAGCTCAGGCTTGTCTTCCATCTCATCGCACCATTTTTCAACCTCCTCGATGACCGCTTTCCGGGCAAAGAAATCTTCCGGACTCAAATCTGTCGCATCCTCTGGGTCTCCATAAAATTTTTGAGAAACATCATTCATGGAGATACCAAAACCCCAACATTGGCTGAGTCGACGAGTTGCACAAGTCTCAGAACGGTTTAGCATCATCATTGGGTTGAAACTGAAAGGAGAAACAAGTTGCTTTCTAAGAAGCTCATGACTTGAGGGACGTACTACGGAAGACCGGAGAATGCTGAAGCGAGCCCCTCCATTTTAAAAATGAAAGCGATTAGAAAGAAGGAGTTGGGGAGGTTTGAAGGAAGATTTGAAGTCGCCGGCTATACCGGCAGTCACATAAGGGCAGGTTTGCACGCGTCGCGTCGCATAACTTACGTTGAGTGGCTGGAGCCCAAACATCGGATGAAAACATGTACAAGACCTCAGAAGTAATAGTAGTATAGCATGTGTTCTACACATATTAAAACAGTAAGTGATTACAAGAGATTAAGGACGGGGTTTCAAATTAATTAAAGTGATTATGAACCAGTTCAAGCAGCCAAGACCCTTTCTGTGTTGTCCTCGCCATCCCAGCTGGAGTTAACGACAGAAGTAGCCTGAAAATCACTAATGTATTCAGTTGAATGAGTTTACGAACCAAGAAGGCGTATTTACCACGTGAACTCCGCTTTCGATGTCCTTTTGAGTGGACTTCGTCGGACTGGTCTCTCCATCGTTGGAAGATTGACTTTGAGCAGTAGATCCTCCAAGTGAACCTTTACTACCCAAAAGTCCAATCCTGTAAGACGGACCAGCATTTCCTTTTGCGGGTAAAGTGTGTGCGCCTTGGCTCTTGTAATTGTCTCGAAGTGATTGCCTGCTGTGTAGTCTGTTGGTTCCGGAGATAAGTTTGTGATAGCAGTAACGGCGTACTAATTCTTAGAACTTACGTTGCCAATACGTTGATGATGTACACTAAAATGTGTTAATTAGCAAACTGAAAACATATATTGAAGGCTTGTACACACGTTGGCCGGTGGGGAGTAAGGCGAGTAAACTTAAGGTTTTGCACTCAGTGTTAAAAAAAAGCCCGATGGATGCAATTAACTTACAACAGGAACGTATCCGGGCTGTACAGAAACTTTATAATCTTCAGTACCCGCGAAGGTTTTAAAAATAACACAATACTGACCAGAACGAGGCTTGTAATAGCCAATACACTTGTGGCAACCCCGCGATTGACAGCATAGATCATTAATTTTGTGATCATATCATCTGTGGCTTTCATCCCTGAACGACTAGTATGCAATAATGTGCACAGCAGACCAGTGATCATCAAATCGCAGGCAACAGTAGCACATTGCTCGAGAATAACCAGGTTCTATATTCTCAACTCAGTATATTTTGGAGAGATCCTAATCAGTGCTTACGTTGGTTTCGTTCAGCATGCTGAAATGGTCAAGGATACCAACTCGGGCAGATTGTACACTTGCGGTACCTGAGGGATATTCAGTTTTGTATATTTATAGAGAATGATGAAGATCATCAAACCGAGCTGAAGAAGGGCAAGTATGAACTAAGTTTCGGAGAAAAGTGAGCATCGAAATACACAAGATGAACCCAAAGGTCTTACCACAGGGCCGGCCAAATAGACCTTCTTTTTAGATACTGGACATAACAAGCTTTAATTATTGATTTTCCAGCACTTGGTATGACGTACAAATCCAGATACGGGTGGCAAAGAAGCTACAGCGAATTTGTCATCAGATGTAGAGGCCGAGTCAAGGATAGGTATACAACGTACCATTGCGAAATGAAAGCTAGAACAAACTGTCATGAAATGAACGCGATAATAAGCAAAGGAGTGAAATTATCGAGGTGTTGCAAATGACTTACGATGCACAGTAACTGAACCACAGCCGTCCTAAAATTCGAGGATTGTAAGCAAGGAAGAACGCATGCCGAAATTATAGACCTACGGAGGAATAACATCAAGTAGAACGAACATGCCAAAATGGTTGACCATGCTCTCGTATGCCCAGACAAACACAGATACCGCATGCAAATTCCCAATGATTCTAAAGCGAAATCAGTATCCCGATGGGCGAAGACAATTCATCCAAACTTACAACAGTGCAGTGACCTTGTGAATAAAAGAAGATATGATTACAACATAATCACGACCTCTCCAAGCACTCACTGTGAGCTTGACATAGATTGGATCAGTAGGATAGAGTCGGAAGTACTGAGCGCCAAGGATCTGGTGTCTGGTCAATACTTTAGGCATGAGGTTGGCGTTATGGGGAACTGACCAAAACTATGCCATGTAAACTAGATCTTGTAGATCAGAATACGCAGTATCAAAGGTGCAGATGCGACATACATGAGCGTGAAAAACAGAGCGATGAACATGCACCCGTATGTGCTGGTGAGCGCCGACATCTTTCTAGAGCAAGAAGATACGGTTCACAAAACCCCAAAAGACAAGGTAGATATACCCTCCTGATGAATTGGTAGCTTCAAATGGACTGTTGCCACAGCTCGCCGTAACTCTAAGAAAAGTCATCGAGACTTCCCAGCTATCCCGGAGAAATTTTGTTGTTAAGACTGTTAGTTGAAACCCGCGATGGACATGGAAGTGGGTTTCAACTAACTTGTCATGTATCTAGCTAAACTTGAAGTCTCAAAATTTATTCTGCAGGGTGAGAGCGGATAGGTCGTATTCTGTCAGATCGAGAATATGGTCCATTCCAGTTATGTGCAATTGTGTGCTGAACGACGCAGAGGGATCCTGAACCTTATTGATATATGCAGTCTTCGACGTAAGAGGTAGTATGAGCTTGAGATATCGTGACATGACGCTCGGTTCTGCTTAATCGGAAGATATCGAGCAGTAACTCATACGATTGAATGCCGAGTACAAGACTGAATCAATCGTTGTCAAGATAATTAAATACGTATTTTGCAAAAAATAATAGAGTACATACCATTTTCGGTGTGTTCCTGGACGCCCTAAACAATTCGTGGCTGAGCTATGACTGACCAATGATCTGACGTCGTTTGAGATAAATATAACTATTTCTGTATAAAAGAATGAACAGAGGGTGAATGACAGGCATCACATCGCACCTCAAATCCCATTGCATCCAAAATCATGAACCTTCACCCTGAATACCCCACTGGCAAAGCTATTGTCGATGACTCCGGAGCCGAACTGTTCTTCGTAGACTCTGGAGCCGTGCCAAACTCTCGCAATTATACTACCGTTATTCTCGTACATGGTAGTGGCGCAAATGGCAGAACCCTATACCACTTGGTTCCTTACGCTGCAGCCTCCAATATTCGGCTGATCATTCCGAACCGCCGGGACTACGCAGGTTCAACGCCCTACACTGATCAGGAACTAGAGGCGCTGAAAAAGGGGCAGGACTCCGCAATGGAGAATATTGCGAAGGAGATGGCTAGATTATGCCAGTGGTTCATCGAAACGCAATCACTGCCGAGGATTTCTAGCGACAGGAAAAATGGTGGAATCGTTTTGATGGGATGGTCCTTGGGAAATGCAACAACAATCTCGTTGTTCGGTTGGCCAGATGCGATAGGAAAGGAGACTTTAGGATTACTTGAAGGGTATATTCGAAGACTAGTGATCTGGGGTGAGTCAAATTTCTGATTAACAGCTGTCCATAATTTCATTCCACTCCCGTAGACGCACCACATCTTGCCCTCGGACTTTTGAGTACTCAGCCGTCAGAAGGTTACAACCCCTTCATTGACCCCGCTCTGAAGACACCTATTGAAATGACTACAAATTTCTGCAATTGGGTGACGAGCTACTACAACCATCCTGATTTATCTCTTCGTGAAGGTACGGCGGCGTGCCTTGACTTTAATACTAAATCAGCTGAGGAACCGAGGCCGACTATTTGGAAGCTTGTGGACCCAGAGGGATCAGAAATATTCAGGTCCGACATGTTTGAGCTAACAGCACTAGGCCGCAGTGAGATGCCAATGTATTTTGAGCCCATGCAGTCCACGCTCAAGAGGCAAACCTACGAGGCACTCTGGAACGGGGTTTTGACTCTTCCACAGGTTGACGTGGTTTGGATGACGGGAACCAGAACAAACTGGTACTGCATATGGGGTTGGTTTGAAGCGGAGAAACGGTGTAAGAGTTTGGAAAGTCAGTCGAGGTCAACGACGTTTGTAGAAGTAGAGGGAGCCAATCATATGGTAAGCGCACCTCTTCCATTAGATACTTTATTTTGAAGTTCTCCTTTTAGGTCAATTGGGACGAACCGCAGAAGTTTTGGGACGCCTTGGTCACTGCGGTCGCGCTTTGAGACGTTGAAGCACTATATGCCCATCATGATACACGCATACAAGATGATAGCCGCACTTTGAGACGTTTGAGGCACTATACTACCATCTAAGTGAGCGAGGTCTGAGTCAGACTAGCGTAGACTTCTAAGACTATCAGGACGCATACACGTAAGATACCATAAATCACATATATTATTTGCCACTGTTTTATCCCTGAGCTTCCCTGACCACTGAGTGAGCGCTGAGCGCTTAGCCCTCGTCCAACTTTTCAGGTCTAGATTCTGAATAACTATGCTTCGCTGTTGAGCTGAATAGTAATTCATCATGCTTTAATCCTTGCGGTCGGTAGAGCAACTGACATCCTTCCAAATCTCCAAAGTTTTCAAAGATTCCTCTGCCGAGGCTTTCGCGACCTGATAACAGTCGGATCCCAATTGTAGACTCTTGGGAAAGGGTTTGTCCTTTGCAACACCTTCGCCACGAACGACGTCTACGATGATCTGAACAGCTTTGATGGGGTCCCCGGGCTGATTATTATTGAGGACTAGGATCAACAAATCAATTCATGTCCAGGTCTATTTTACTCAAGCAGACTCACCAGTCAACCTGTCGGTGATTTGCTTTGCCATCTCGCCGTAATCAGGAATCCTAGCAGTATACGCCGTCGCATGTCCTTCATTCAAAAATGCTGTTCTGAATTCTCCTGGGTCGATACAGATACTTCGTATTCCAAGTGGTTTCAGTTCTTCGCCGAAAGTGTCAGAAAACCGACGCATAGCCGCCTTCGCTCCAGAATAAAGACCACCGATAGGAACAGCACTAACAGGGAAGGGCATGAAGATAATTCCATCTACTAAGACAAAGGACTTACGTCCATCCAGCTAAGGAGCCCACCCAGACAAGCGTACCCGTTCTGCGCGGCCGCATGTGAGGAAGGAAAGCGCGCGCTACGTTGAGACCACCAAAAAGATTCGTGCTGTATGTTGTGTAAGTAAGAGCGTCGACGAACAGCGAAATGGACACACTTGAATTGAGCGAAAGTTTCTTCTTCGCTGAAAGACAGATACTGTTAGTCCCAAGCTGGCGCACCGGTACTGATGCAACAGACGTACGTGGTCTCCTCAAGCATTCCAATTTGACCGTAACCTTTATGCATTCAGAATCTATAAGTAAAAAGACTCGACAGAGTGACAAAGAACGCACCAGCATTGTTAACAACTACATCAATTCTACCGTGGATTTCCGCCGCCTTCTGAGCGACTTCCTTTAGCGTACCAAGCGGTGCTGTAACATCGAGCTCTAGCGTGTCGGCACCCTTGGCCTTGAGATCGTCGAGTTTTTGGAAAGATTTTCCTCGAGCGGTTGCTATAACTTTGTCGCTTCGTGCCAAAGCTTCGAGAGCGATCTCACGACCAAAGCCAGTGCTGTACTGTCTCTTCAATAGCCATTCCACTAGTAAAAATAGGAAAGACGTACGAAGTGCCAGTAATCACCCAGACAAGTTGGGAAGACATCCTTGCAAGGTTGGTTTTTGGACCGGGGTCAAATGCCAGAGTCTTTTATAGGGCTTGCTCTCATGATGAAACCGGGGTAATCCGACGCGCGAGATATCTTCAGAGCTGATATTGAAAGGCTTTGAAAGTGTCAGTACTGGGCGTAAAGGAAGAAGGCCGTCGGAGCTTACTCAACAAATTTGACAAACCGAATATATTGAGAACTTACGATTTACCAAAAAGGCTCGCGTGTCATAACGTAATGAGCTCTACCGTCGTTTGACTCTCGCATGATTTGCCTTCAATCTCTTAATCTTTTCCCTAAGCAATCCGTATGCAAATTTTCCTGAAACTACAACAATAAAGCAGAGAAAACAGAGGCTCAATGTCTAGGTATTGTCTCGTTCTCATCAGGTGGTAGTCATCACCGAATCATCCGAAATTTAAACGTCCATTAGTGGTATATACATGACCTTCGGAAGGTATCCGGAAATCGACCCACCTTACTCTTCCGACCGTGTTCAACATTATATTTTACGCGGCAACAAGAGCCTCGTCCATTGGACCCAGGACATCGCGCAAAACCTGGGAGCAAGAGCTAAATTATGTGCGTTCACGCTTCCCGGCTTCATCCAATGCAACTTCAAGTCTTATCCGATAAACCCAAACTTTATTTTGTGTGATGAACCCTTTCTTCAGAATTGATAGCCCAAAAACGCGAGAATACCAGTTCTGCTAGCACCTCTATCCGAGTCTATGACTCGCAAAACAGTCAGGCTGATTCAGAGAATGTTTGACCGAGCGCCAGTCTCAACTGAGGTGCATTGTATCGAGTTGGAAAAGATTAGGAAGCATAGACAGTAGAAGACTTCAACGCGACGCCCGGATAATCTATTACAAGTTTACAACGTTACCCAAGGTACAACAGTTTGTTACAAGAGATGATGGTTTCTGGTTCTTGCTTCAATCCTTGTGGTCGGCAGAGCAACTAACATCCTTCCAAATCTCCAAAGTTTTCAAAGATTCCTCTGCCGAGGCTTTCGCGACCTGATAACAGTCAGATCCCAATTGTAGACTCTTGGGAAAGGGTTTGTCCTTTGCAACACCTTCACCACGAACAACGTCTACAATGATCTGAACAGCTTTGATGGGGTCCCCAGGCTGATTATTGTTGACGACTAGGATCGACAAATCACTTCATGTCCGGGTCTATTTTACTCAAGCATACTCACCGGTCAACCTGTCAGTGATTTGCTTTGCCATCTCGCCGTAATCGGAAATCCTAGCAGTATACGCCGTCGCATGTCCTTCATTCAAAAATGCTGTTCTGAATTCTCCTGGGTCGATACAGATACTTCGTATTCCAAGTGGTTTCAGTTCTTCACCGAGAGCATCAGAAAATCGACGCATAGCCGCCTTTGTTCCAGAATAAAGACCACCGATGGGAACAGCACTGACAGGGAAGGGTATGAAGGTAATTCCGTCAACGAAAACAAAGGACTCACGTCCATCCAGCTAATGAACCTAACCAGACAAGCATACCCGTTCTGCGCGGCCGCATGTGAGGAAGAAAAGCGCGCGCTACGTTGAGACCACCAAAAAGATTCGTGCTGTATGTTGTGTAAGTAGGAGCGTCGACGAACAGCAAAATGGACACACTTGAATTGAGCGAAAGTTTCTTCTTCGCTGAAAGACAGATACTGTTAGTCCCAAACTGGTGCACCGGCACTGATACAGACGTACGTGGTCTCCTCAAGCATTCCAATTTGACAGTAACCTTTATCATCCAGAATCTATTAGTAAAAAGACTCGACAGAGTGACAAAGAACGCACCAGCGTTGTTAACAACTACATCGACTCTACCGTGTATTTCCGCCGCCTTCTGAGCGACTTCTTTTAGTGTACCAAGTGGTGCTGTAACATCAAGTTCCAACGTGTCGGCACCCTTGGCCTTGAGATCGTCTAGTTTTTGGACAGATTTTCCTCGAGCGGTTGCTATAACTTTGTCGCCTCGTGCTAAAGCCTCAAGAGCGATCTCACGACCAAAGCCAGAGCTGTACTGTTTCTTCAATAGCCATTCCACCAGTCAAAATAGGAAAGACATACGAAGTGCCAGTAATCACCCAGACAAGTTGGGAAGACATCCTTGCGCAAAATGGGGCGAGAAGGTTGGTTTTTGGACCGGGGTCAAATGCCAGAGTCTTTTATAGGGCTTGCCCTCATGGTGAACCCGGGATAATCTGTCCCACGAAATATCTTGAGAGCTGATATTGAAAGGCTTTGAAAGGGTACTGGGCAAAATGAAAAATGCGTACCCACGTGTTATAACGTAACGAGTTGTTTGACTCTCGCTTGACTCTCGCGCGATTTACTACCTTCAATCTCTCAATCTTTTCCCTAAGCAATTCGTAAGCAAAATTTCCTGAAACTACGACTGCAAAGCAGAGAAAACAGAGGCCCAATGTCTAGGTATTGTCTCACTCTCATCAGGTGGTAGAGCTTACTAGGAACCTCTATTTCAAGTTACCCCGGTATCTTTCGCACCAACTTCGCGCACTAGCTTCTTGATTTAATAAAGTCACTCTTGAGCTCTACATAATTGTATGTTTGATTTACTCGGGTTTGATATCTACTGGGAAGATTAGTCGACTTCCTTGGTCCATCCCCCTTTCGGGTACTCTGCACGGTCGTTTATATATACACCCTACTATTGGCTGGATAGAATGACAAGCCATGTCTTTATGCTTTGCATCCTGAAGCTCATAGTTGTGTTTAAGTGTCGTTCTCATTCATAACTCTTGCAAACTTCGTGCAATCTAACTGACTTTCAGATTATACATTTGCTCGGTGATGTTTGAACCTGGTTTTCTCTGGTACGAAACTGCTTCAACACCGTATCTGGTCAACTAGTTCTTAATTCCGTTCCTGAAAACGACTCTCGTTTGAAGATCATTCTCATAACTACTGCCTACGCAAAAATGAGCTTTTGGACTGACTCATTTTTCAAAAATTTTCAGAAAAGAAAAACAAGCATAGCGTACGCACTCAGCACAGGGCTCTCTCCCTTCTTCAATAGGCAATTAGGCCAAATAAAGCTGAGGAGTCCACCTTATGGTCGTGACTTTTCGGCCGGGCCATCTCCTGGATAGTATACTTCCTTCAACTTTCTTTGGATCACATTCTTCCAAGTTCCGTCTGCTGTTAGTACCCGAAGCCAACGATCCCTTTTTACAGTTGCATCAGATCTTAAGCTCTTAGCCTTCTCGGTGAGTGAGAATAATTTTTACCAACACACTTTGTTGTAACTTTCTTAATCTTCTAGTGTCTTTGTGCTATGTCAGATGGCTGATGGATTCAAGCCGACGCTGTCAGGAACATCTTGCGCAGGAAGACTCATCAGTCTTATTCGTATTAGGATACTTGGCGCCTTTAAGTCCTAACATCTGGCCAGCTGTCAGGTACGAAACATTATCGCTCTCAGTTGCGAAGTTCTTCGCTGAGGCCCCAGAGGAACATTCGGAAGTGAGAGAAGCTGGGGTAACATCGGAACGTGCTTTCTGCAGCCCGGTCCTATCTTCGTCGATGATAAGTGAAGTGGATGGAACCTATATAAGATCTTCTGGCTCCTTTCGTGACAGCGTTGTATTGATTCTTTCTGTACAATGAATGTAAGTGTGGTACCTTCCACGGTAGGCTTCGGCGCAACATAGATCAAAGCTATTCAAGGGGATTTTTGTGTTTTGCTTTATGCAACTTGGTTCGTGGCGCGACTAGTCCCGAGATTGCGTCGAGAATTTCTAGATCAATCGTCACAGACAACAAAAAATGAACTTGCCGAAATACGTCAAAGTTGAGGTGCATGTGCGCTATGATTTAGCCTTAGAGTAGGCTGTACTGCGTAGTGAGCCCTGCTCCGTGATGCCGATTCGACAGAAATATCTAGACCAGAATTTTCTGTTTCTCTCATCTGCTGTCACTACTACTGTCACAAAAAAGTCTCCAGTTGTTTCCATGGACGAATATCTTTTGCATACAATTACAACTCAAGAATTCCAGATTCGACCATCTGTTGAAAGTGCACGAAAAGGGTAGCAGGGTGGATAGACGTGAACACTGCTCGAGAGGCGCATCGAAATCTGCATACGATCGGCATACTCGCAAGACCGTTAGGAAACATATCAAAGAACGGCTGCATCTTCAATAGGTCCCAACGCCGGTCTATCTCTCGTCCTATCCTATTCACAGAGTTTGTGACCTCCGTCGGTCCAATTCCATCCGAATTGATTTTTGCAGGTGGGTGTTATTTCAAAGATGATTAGGACGCTGTTCTAAGTCAATTCCCCGAAGCCCAGCATGAAAAACCGAGTACTAGTGATCTGCCTCGAGTAGCATCAGAAGCATAGAGCAATTTCAGTGTTGAATACGGGTTGTATCAACGGATGTAAAGACCAAGGTACTTTGTGTTTGGTGTTTGGTGTTCCAGGCGTCGAAACTGAGTTCGAGTCAACAAAGATTCAGGGTCATAATGTTGGAGGTTGAAAGACTATTCTCTACCATGAGCCGCAGTACCCGGGTCGAAACAACGGAATATAAATATCTCTGTAAAACTTCGATTTGAACTCGGGGAGATGAGACCCAACGTACAATCGGAACTTGCTACTTGTCTTTCTGAGGTTGTCCAGCAGTTATAAACTTTCCTTATAGCCGTAGTGATTTCGACTCCACAGTGTTTCGAATCACGTTGAGAAGTCGTCAATCAGAGGGACGCCCCTTTTTAATACCAGATGAGGGTGCATATCACTTGGTACTGAGAGGTAGGACAAATTTCAGCTAAGATGTTGAACGAATTAGGACCACACACTGATAAGTGTAACGACGAGCTCTTTTCTTTCATTTTGCTCCGCGACCTCCTTATGTTGTTAGCAACAACCTTGAGGAGTACTGCCTAACTTTTAACAGTGTACCGTTCAAATTATATTGTGGAGTCAAAGCTTTTGGAAGGACAGTTTACCGTGCTTCATTAATGTTCAGTCGTGATTTGTCGAGAAGGTTATATCCTTCCATGCCTCCAGATTACTTAGAGTCTGTTCTGCAGAGTTCTTCACCACAGCGAAGCAGTCTGAGCCAAGTTGTAAGCTCTTTGGGAACGATTTATCCTTTGCAGCACCTTCTCCACGAACAACGTCTAAAATGGCCTGGACGCCTTTAGCAGGGTCCCCGGGTTGCTGATTGTTATAAGCTAAAAGAAGCAGGTTGACTACATATACTACAGACAGAACAGTATTGCTCACCAATCAACGCTGCGTCACTCTTTTTCCCCATTTCCCGGTAGTCTTCAATTCTCGACTCATATGGGTGACGATGCCCAGGGTTCAGGAATGACGTTCTGAAGTACCCAAAGTCGATGCAGATACTCCGAAGACCACGAGGTGCAATTTCTTCGTGAAGGGTTTCAGATATCCCACGTAGCGCGAACTTCGTACTAGCGTACAGTCCAGCATTTGGAGCCGCTCTGTGAAGGATGTCAAAAGACGCGGGAAGGACCAGAACATACGTCGCACCTCCAACCGCCTAGGGAACCCATCCAAACAATAGTTCCAGATTTGCGTTGACGCATATATGGAAGAAAGGCTCGAGCTACATTCAGCCCACCAAATACATTCGTGCTAGATGATTGAGAAGCGCCGTTGAACTAGGTGTAAATCTGAACAGCCTGAGCAATGTGCGTACTTGAATTGGTCGTACGTCTCTTCCGGACTAACTCAATCAGCGCTAAATATCAATCAGGTTACGAGGCGACTTACGTGCTTTCCTCTATGGCACCAACAAGAATATAGCCTAGAAATGCCAGAAATTACAAGGTTGAAAAGATCTGTATTTGAACGCACCAGCATTATTGACAACTACGTCAATTCGGCCATGAATTTCCACTGCCCTTTTGGCAACCTCCTTCAACGTATCCAACGGTGCAGTGACATCAAGTTCCAGAGTATCTGCGCCTTTGACCCTGAGATCGTCGAGGGATTGAAGGGATCGTGCACGAGCTGTTGCGACGACTTTGTCGCCCTTTGCAAGTGCTGCAAGGGCTAACTGACGGCCTAGACCGGTCCTGCCATTTAGGGATAAGAATTCTACGAGCATGAAAGAAGGATCAAAGACGCACGAAGTACCAGTAATGAGCCAAACGAGCTGAGAAGACATATCGATGGTTTTAGTTCAGGGCTTCGTCCACTGTTACTTATGTCTTCTGCCCCCCGGAAGGTATCCGAAAATCGACCCACCTTACCCAGTCCTTTGCCGGAAGGAGCCCCGAACGTGTTCAGCTAGTATAATTTCGCGGCAACAAGAACTTCGTCCATGGACATCGCACAGAACCTGGGAGTAAGAGCCAAAATCACGTGCGTTCACGCTTCCGGCTGCTTCCGAATGCCACTCCTCGAGACATTTCTTCATGCGCTCAACTTTTTTTTTTCAGGATAGATGGCTCAACAAGACGAGAATCCCAGCTATAATAGCACTTCTATTTGAGAACACCGCAGATATGAAAAGGGGACCTCTCGATGGACTCTTACCCAGTGAAAATCGACAATGAGCAATTCTGAAGAGAGCAGAGCTCCTCCTATCAGCAATGTAATTTTCAATATATCTTGGTGCGCTGTGAAATTTACCGAAAATAGCAGTCGAATCTCGGTAAATTTCACAGCTCGGACGAGCTCAGTTTGGCTCAGAATCGCTCAATATTGTCGTATCTCACTGGGCTTGTGTCCCGCAAACTGTAATTTCTTTTTTTCCCGACATGAACGGTTTACCTGCTTATCTCTGGAACCAGGTAAGTACGCCAAGATCTTCAATGTGAAGCTGTATTACCTTATGACGCTAACTTATTGGACGGTTCCCCATAAGGATTATTAACAGGACCTGCAATTATTGGCCCCAAGTTCGGAATTCAATCAATGGGAACGGGTGATAACTTGGGGAATTCAAGGTCTCTTGCAGCTCTGGCAGTTGAGGCAGGCCTTTTAAACCAAAACACTGACTATTTTCGGTCATTTCGATTTTTTGCTGGTTGTCAATTCCATCTAGCAAGTGCAGATCGTCTTATTATCCATAACTTGTCATTCTAATTATTAAAGGCTTGAATAGAGACGTCCATTTCATATGCCTTCCCATGTCAATTTCCATTCTCGATATTGATATACTTCCTGTTCATTGCCTGGCCATATAGAAGCTTTCGATGGATTTTAAACCTTTGGAGCTGGGTAATTTTTACAATGTCCATCTGCCAAGATAAACAATTTCCGCAAGGTATATAGGTGTTCACTTCAGCCATATGATTGTGTATGTATTAACATGATTATTATCTGGGCTTGCTGTCCATTGGGAAAGCAAGCTGTCAATTTACACAATCAAGGAAATGTAAAGTTCACTGTGGTCACTGATAAATCATGGGCGCATCGGGACTATCGTTATTACCTGGCACTTAAATGAAAACTAATGGGTACAGGTAAAAGCAAATTCTATCCCAGCGTATATCGCCCTCGCAACAAAGGTTTGCACCCGATGGCGTGATATCCTGAGAGCTTTCTCAGGTAGCACTTTGTTTTCTGTTGGCGCCACTATACAAGAATCATACATGTACATCTAAACGAATAATCAGCTTCTCTTCGGGATTTAGCCACCATGCTTCCGATTCGTCACCCATCAGCAAGCACATCACGTCCCTAGAATCATGGACGTTCTTCGCTGATAGTACAAGCACCATAAGGAGAGCTTACACTTATGGGACAGATTTTCCCAGAATACATAGTGTTCTCTTTCGCTGCTAGCATCGGCTTTTCAGACACATTTGCTCGGCTTCACAGAATGGCAAACGCTGTCAATATCGTTTGATCCTTAGATTTGCCAGTATGATCAGATGACTAGCAAGAATAGAGAGAACGCATTCTACCATACAGATGTATGTGAAGCACATTCCCTACTTCCTTCCTAATAGGTGAGCTGTACCCAGATTTCTAGTAGAACTTATCAAGTGCCATCTGAAGATAAGTCGCCATCTCCATGGTGCGCTATGCCTACTTTAAATGTTTCATGCTGATCCTCGGACTGGTAGTCAAGGCCCGCATGCCTTCAAAGCCTATCTTTGAAGACACATTTCTACGTCATTCGGGAGTCAGGACCGTTCATGCAAGCCGTTAGAATCCTCAAGGAGAGTCAAAGCTTGATTTTGTTGAAGTACAGAGCCACGTATTAGCCGGATCAAGCAATAATTTGAAAGAACTCGGGGAAATACCCAGCACTTCTGAAGACACAACAAAAAGCAGCATCTGGACATTAATTCGATTTATATCAAGTATGTTCTTGTCTTTGAACTTGGAAGATGTGAATCAAACCCCAGTACGCCACCGCAGTCTTTACGCATCCAAGTTCTACCGTCGAAACCTCCTCGTGAGCATTTCAATCAAACCAGATTGAGTTCATTGAGTATTCTCGACGCTGAACTAGATCCTCTATACCAAAGTTAATAGCTTTCGGGGGTGCCATGTCCGGCCTGATGAACTACCATGTAAACCCGAGCTCGGAAGATGCAACCGTCTGTCAAATGTATTCTGAAGACTATATGTGGTGTTGTCATAGGATACGTCATTAAGAATCCTAGTCTGTCAAACTCAGGTTTTGTAGACGTCTTATTTCCGTACTGAATGTGTGTAGCTTCAAAAAGCTCGAAGCTAAAGGCAAAGTTTACAGCTGGTAAGTATCTATGATTTGGGCTAGTGAGGCTCACATGCTAAAACATCCATCTCTTGAGATGTTTGACACTGCCTACTACGTTGGCCTGGACCTGGATGCATCTATTTTATATGTACTCGAAAGGGGTTTAGAAGTGTTCGTATGATCAGGGGTCCCAACTAAATCATTCCTTGTTTTCCAATATATTATGTTGATACTCAAACCTCCTACCTAACACCGCTGCCAATGCGAACTGTTCTTTCAAAGGCCTGGGCAACTATGACGACGT
Organism: Stygiomarasmius scandens; assembly: GCA_037954225.1. NCBI lineage: Eukaryota > Fungi > Basidiomycota > Agaricomycetes > Agaricales > Campanellaceae > Stygiomarasmius > Stygiomarasmius scandens. The sequence continues at coordinate 627,473 of JBANRG010000008.1, read as the reverse complement.
GCATGTCATTGAATATTCAGTAAGTGACTTCTACTGACAGTACAAGAAGCCTGAGTATTCAAGAAAACCTCACGTTCATTTTCTTGTATTAACAACTTCAAGTTGCTGACGTGCCATCCAAAGATTCCAAAGAGTTCTAGTCAGATATTTGTGTCCAACCTAACGGTTCTCTGTAGTCTGCAATTCAGTCTGTACGAACAAGCACTAGCACCTTTGAAATACAGAATATCAGTGCATCTTCCCACTGTATAGATGGAAATCTTCCAGGAGTTCTTTCCGCCGGCGGGTATAACAGCTTCTCGACGCTTAGGCCCAACCTTACTTACCAGCTTAAATCTTTAATTTCGATTAACATTCGAGACCCTGAAGACTTCACGGAGGTTGAAATTTTGTATGTATCAAATGTGTCACGAAAAGCAAACGTGAGAAGTCAAAGTGTTGGGGAGATGGGAAGGCTTTGTGGCTATCACAAGAAAGAATTTCTGTTCGCGAATGAACAATCATCAATGAGAGATGATGAAAAAGTGAATGTTCATAGATGTTCTAGTATTATATGGGAAACTAGAACTATCGAGCGACAATGAAGGACAGTGAACAATGATGTGCAGGACTGTATGTCGCGAAGGGAACTTGGATTGATGGGACGTAAAAGATTTTCAAGAGCAGGACCTAGATATACTTAAAGGGGACAAAGAAGTATATACTGGCACCGCATGATATCATAAATGCGTCATAATCACCGTCGTGGGTTATCCGAGCGGCTTTCCTGGGTTCTCGGAATGTCGTACGCATGGGTTCTGTACACGTACAAACGTGAAGCGGTCACAGAAAGATTCGCGCCCATCAGCGAAACGCCATTTTCAGTAGTATACGGTACCGTGAACACGGACACGGGCTAATAGAATAGCGGTAAGGTGCTTACCTACCACCGTATGGTATGTACTGGCATCCGCCGCAAAACTCATCCATCCATCCGCTTGGAAAGTTGCCGCAACAACCTCTACCTCCGAAGAAATTCTTTCAGTCTTCTATGACGATTTTATGACGATTTGCTCTCTTCAATGCTTTGCAAAATGACCAGATCACTTGATTCTAGCGGTTTCGACGGTATTCGTTCCCCGTTGAGCATTCTTTGAGTTTCCGCTGCAGACTGGGACTGCCGTTACATTTTGTAGAAGCTTGACACGTACGCGAGTAGGTAGATACTTCGATGAAGAAGAACAGTTGAAGTCCCCTTGACTTTAGATCCGCAGTGATATTCCTATACGGATGTTTCAAGAATGAAAGGGGCGTATAACACTTGATAGTTATCGCAACATTGTGGAAGAATCTACTCGGTATATCCGAGAGCATTCCGAGAGCATTCCGAAGAGAACAGATATTACGATCAGAACTCGGCGTTACGAGGGTAAAATGACAGATTTCGGCCGGACGTAGATTGGCCCATGTTGACGAAGACGCTTTAGAAAGGCGGTAACGAGTGACTCAAAAAAGTGCCTGAGAATGCGTTCTTGAACAGTTGATGCTTCCCCCGAATCCCCAAGAGATTAGAATGACCTTGTACAGAGTGTTTGACAGATTGAACCTTCGTGCATATATATTGGGTATTGAATATTGAACTGCTGAACGATTAACGTGATCCTATTATCCAAAGAACTCGATGACATCCAATGACGACGCCCAAAGACTTGGCTGAACGAAGGGTATACTAGGCAGGGCGGTAAGATGGCGCCTAGGCGCCTTGGTCTGTTGCCATCGATGGTGGTAAGAATAGACCAAATCCGTTTTCGTTCTCTATCATGAGAGAAAGCTTGCACGATGTGCCTCGGTTGTTCCCACTGAATTGTTGTTATTGGAAATTGGAAAGGACAGTGCCGGCCTAGTGTGTTTGAGTTGAGGATCAAGGCAGGAAGTCCATCATAAGGACGCAGCGGCCAAAGGATTAAAGTGTTCAGCATTGAATCGAGGTGAAAAGATATTAAGGTTGGTGTCGAACAAGTTTGCATATAGGTGTGATACCAGAGAGTGGGGTAGGGACTCGGGGAATAAGAAAATTTGATATTATGAAACGAAGGGAAGCGATGCGTCGGGATGAGCGGGGAGAGGCGGGGAGGCGGGGACATTTCAATTTTGCTTCCTATTGAGTCTCGACCGGAATGACGTCTATGGAAGGCGAAGACCCAGAACTCCCGGACGAAAAAAAAAGTCCTAGATCCGTGTCCCTCGAGTTAAAGCCTAGATGTCGATAACCTAGACTTTAGCTCGCCAGCGATAAGTCCATGGCCGACGTCGGAGGGGAGATTCAAGATTCGGAACTCGGGACAGGAAAGGTAGATTTGAGTTGTGATAAATAAGTCTGCAGGAATCCGTGTAGATCAAGCAGTTAAACTTTTTTTCAATCTAGGTTGAGTCGGGACTCGGAAAGTCTATATGACCAGAGAGGCAGGTAGGCAGAGAACGGACCGGATATAACGCAGCTCGTTAGAGGAATAGAGGCGTGGAAGGTGAATACATCAAATTTTCCATGCATCAGTGTGGGGGGATGAGAGAGCAAGGGCAAGGAGGGGAAACCTCGTCGACGTAGGGTTGGAGCGCCTTATAACCTAGAGCCTGTCATTCAGTCATGATTTCACAAGCTATCATGGAGATATACCAGATACATTAACGTTCCTTGATATCGTTCCAATTTGGGAACATTTGCGTCATAGCCTCGTCGGTGGAGCGAATGTGAAGGAATGAGAGAGAACGTTTATCAGTTGTTGCTAGTTTGGTTTTGACCTAGACCAGGCACCAGGAGTAGACAGGAGGGAACTGAAGCTGTCTCGGGTTAATTGGTGGTTAATCTGCGGGGGTACAAGCACAACTTGAAAATGGCGGGATGGCGGAAGTTCTATCTTCGGAAATTAAAAGTAGTCATCAGGATGACGGAATGAGTCGGGAAGCGGGGGCGGGGCGGCTGGAAAGTCTGTTTCCTATCCCTATCAAATCCTAATGATCAGCTGCTCTGCAATCGCGAAGAGTTCAAACTCTCCACTGTGACCCCTGACGCTTCTCGAGGGAAGATACTCCCCGACACCCGACTTTTTGTTCGACTTCGGTGCCCCTTATCCGAGTTGCAAATTCACGTCTATCTGGAGACAAATCCAGATATCGATCGACCGCCATCGGTTGAGCGGGGGCAAATTACGCGGTGGAGGGAACAGGAGGCGGCAGGCAATGAGCACGGGTGTGATCAGCTAGGCGGTGGGAATGGGGTCCCTTTAGAGTGGAGTCGACTCTGATCTTCAAGCGTATTTTCAAGTCTAGGAAGGTGGAAATGGATTCGTCATGATGGAACCCACTAGTGAGTTCTCTTCTGATACTAGCTAGTTACTCACCGTGCACCATGGTGGAGCCCCAAGGACGTCTTAGGGACTGGTGCTGTGGAACAGGCGGGCGCAGCCTTCGCCTTTCCTTTTTCGTTGGGTAATTCCAATTCCGAGGGAATTGGGGTGCTTTTTTTAAATTGTGTCTTATCAGTGTTGGACGGACGAATCCTTTTGCGAGGATTTTTTGAATAATGATAACGGAGCGCTGAGACTCGAGAGCTCGAGGCGGCTTTTGATCTTGTTATGTATTTCTTTTTTGATCGTGCAGTTCCGCTGATAACCTGGGGTCATGAGGTTCCGAGTTTATAGGAGGAGTGGGGGACTTTTATGGGCCAAGTTAGCTTGAGTCGTAGGGCTTGCACGTTCGAGAGACGCCTTGATTATATAGGAGCCACTCTGAAAAACGTTCTTTACACCCTGTATTTATATATTCACGGGAGAACAACCATAATCACCGTCCATCCACATTGCCTCCTTCTTTCATTTCCCTTGTTAACTATATTGAACAAGTGTGCACCATCCGAGTTGGAAGGACTCGAATTCAAGTACTTACCTATTACTTACATACAAATCACCCTTTCAACTCATTGAGAAAGACGGATTTGGCTAGGTAGTGACCGATCGTGATGGGTTTTTTTAAATGAATGAGTTCTGTCAATTGTAAACTAGAGTGCTTTTTTTTCTATTCTTGTATTCTTTATTCAGCGATATTTCTATGTATTCGTGAGTCCAAGCTACTCTGTGATCACTAGGAAGTGTATGTATAGAATCGGAGCAGAGTGAGAAACAGTTGAATTGGATTGGCGTCGTTAGTGGAGTCCGAGTCATCAAGAAATGCGAGTCAATTATTAATAATTAATCAGAAGAAGATCTCTCTATCCTGCATCCATCTATGTATAGGCAAAGACTTGATAAGATACAAACCCTACAGCCTAGTAACATAAATAGTCCTGAGATCACCAGCAGAGCCACCGACGTCAAAAATCTCCAACTTCTCCAAACCTCTAAATTGAAAGTGCCACTTTTTGCGTGTGTCTACTATGTATCGAGCGGAGCCGGTGGTTTGCTTGGCTTTTTGGTGTTGACATTTGCCGGCGGCCTCAGGCTAAGTAGTGAGTGATGAATGGTAAAAGCTTTTAGGGTACTTATTTGCCGGAGTAATATACCCATGTATTAAGATCTATTTCAATGGTAGCCCGTAAGGAGGTAATTTTCTGGTCTTAAGCTACTGTTTTGTTCTACGGAGTTGGAGACTTGGTACCAAGCTATCCAAGATTTCAGATGATGAGTGGGAAGACACTGACGTCTCTGTGGCTAGAAAAATCGATATCATCCACCATGCGTATGCATATGATACTTCCTGAAAAGCAATGATGTACCTTACCACCACCCATCGGAAGTCGAAGACTCAGTGGGGAAGGTAATTTTCCGTGCTCGCGCCATACCATCAACCATAGATTGAATAAAATAAAACAAACATTTAGCGTTTCCAAACTTTCACTTCTCCTTGGGGCGCTCGTGAGGATGTCGGTGGATCTCTTGAGAAAATGAGAAAACTGAAAGAATAGACTCGAAGATCGGCGAGTCTTGATTGTAAAGTGGCTCTATGAAGTGATGATGATGTCGATTCTCCATGGTCTATGTATGGAGATGGAAATAGAACTAGGACTAGGACTAAGCAATTGAAGTGAAGTGTTTTCTATGTTTGTGTGGTTAAGCACTGAAGAGATTGACGTCGATGGTGGTGGTGGCTCTGCACTCTCCGCTAAAGATAGAAGGAAAGAATAACTTTGGCGCAGTTTGACTCTGATGATCGCGGGGTACCGATCTTTGATCTACCTGCGCATAGATTGAGGCTGTTACGAGCAGACTCGGCCGGGTGTTATGGACGCCCATTCCACTTCAACTCGAACAGCAAGTAGTGGTAGTAGTAGCCAACCTCGCCATCACCAAGCGGATGTAGACGTTGCTCCAAAAATAGACAAAGTGCTTGTTGCCACAAGCGGATTGCCGCGAGCTGTGGTCCATCTCTCATTGATTCCTGTGGAGAGAGAGATAAGGATAGAAGTTGAGTTTGTACAACAATCAATACAAACCAATACAACATAATTGATGGGCAGATGAACTTGAATGGAAGGAGGGAGAAGCTTAAAGGAAGCTGTTTGTTCGTTCGAACGTTCAACAAATTATGTTGATGGAAGAATGGTAGTAACATAAGTATTGAGTGTACATTGGGTATGGATGCTGTATCTAGGCTATTGTTGTAGTTCAAAGTTGGCCATGGCCTGAGTTTGCCAGTGTCTGACTTTTGGAGTTGGGGGGAAAAGGGGGAGGTGTTTTCTTTTCGAGGAGGGGTACCCTCTCGATCGCACCTACAGCACCCTATATCCTTGTCTTTTGTCCTTGTTGTTCTTGGGTTCTGAAGCTCCATTCTCTGGAACGACCCCTTTGAAGTCAGAGCTCTTCTAGTTTATAGTTCTACGTCGCGGATACCAGTGTCCAGTGTCGGCTGGCTGGTATTTATTCGTGTTCTAGGCCAGTTAATTAACAAAAATGTTTATCGGGGTAGGATTAGTATCAATAATTGAATCTATGATCATTTCTAAATGGACGTTCGGGAGCGGATACGCTAGAATCTGTCTCCTTGCAAAGCATCGAGTGGTATGTAGTATTTCATTGATAACTATGGAGTAGAGATAGTAAGGGGTGTATACTACGCAGAAGAATCAACTCCGATGCTGAGCGAGCGATACGCTCGGCATCGAAGAAAAAGGACAAGTTAAGGGGACTTGCTATCTATCTTTTAGACTGAGAGAGTGGAGTGGGGTACTAGACTTTTGCGTTCCCATCCATTGGTCTTCTTGTACCTTGGAGTGAGTCAATTGTAATTGCAAGCTGTACGGCGCAGTGAATCCGACGTGTACATAGTCGGCCGATGATGTTGATAGAATAGAATAGACTATGGGTCATGGCAAAGTCGGCGAGAAAGAGGGTGTAAAAAGTTGATTGATGATGACGATGGGCTTTGGGATTCGAAAGTCGTCGAAGGATTGAGAAGGTTGAGATAATGCTATAGAAACCTAATAGAAGGGTGTTGAAGGGCGACGTAGCGTGGAACGTGGTTACAATTGCTATACTTTTACTATACTCATTCATTGTTGGCTGGATTTACTGACTTATTTATCCTAGTCCTAGTTCTGTTCTCGAAGGTGGGACCAGGTGGTGTCGTCGTCATTGCGTTCTTTGAGGGGTGTTCGGGATTAGGGTTTGTGCGAAGGAAAGGGTGATGAAGACGGGTACAGTGGTGATGGGCAGGCATAGTAAGGTTGGATGACCAAGAGACTCCAAGGGACCAAGGAAGAGAAGAGGTCTTGGAAGTCGAGGAACGAGGTTGGAGCGTCTGGGTTTGAAAAGTTGGAATTTGAGATAAGGCCTGAGAGGGAGAAGAAACGCGAAGCTAGAGCGCGGGAAAGATTGGGAGAGAAAAAAAGAGTTGGTTGGATAGGCGAAGCTTGATGGATTGATGCGGCCATAGCGCAGCATAAGATACAATAGAATAGTTTGGGATCAACAAACATGTGAAGAAAGGTACGGGTCCGAGGGAACACGGATATACCATGTTGAGAATTCGAGGAAGCATGTCGGCAGACTATTCTGGGTGAGTGATATGTCGGAGAGCCAGCAAGTTGGCGGTACCTTGGGGCTCGGTGGACGCTTCGCTGGCTTCGGGCAAACGTTGGTGGTGGAACAGAGGAGTGTATATTTGGAAACAACAAGATTAATTTAGTACTCTGGTATGTTTTCCGAAACGTTGGACGTAAAGATATCGCGAGTCGACAGTCACTATGCTATGTTTGTCTAGAGACGCGACTTTGGATCGACAACTGGACTCGGCTTCTTGAGAGAAATCTAGAACAGCCGTGGTATGTTCGAGATAAGGAATTGACATTTCGGACCGAGAATGAAAGTGGGAAGATGGTAGACGCCGGGAGATTGGATCTGCTGAATCAGGAAGTGGAGCGATCGGAGATCGGACGATTTGAAATTTTTGTGACTAGCGATGCCAAAAGAAGCTGTGTACGTTTAGCTAATACTGATATGTAAAAGAAAAAAAAACGGATTTGGATTGTTTTATATATCAAACTCGTGCTTGCTTCGCACCACCACCCAACCCGAGGGGTTGATATCCTCGCTTTACGACTTTTTTCAAAACGCTTGCTCTCTGCCTGTCTCTGTGCTGGTGAGTCTCGTTGTTGTTGTCGTATTACCTGACGTCATTTACCGACCACCATCGCCAGCAAGGATGCCCTACTCTGTTCCAACTCCCCCGCCTGCTTCCATGACATCCCCGCCCCTCCCGACACATTCTCTCGGCCGCCCCGGCCACCGGCGGTCATACAGTCAATTCTCTGACGAAAAAGGCCCTGGCGCATTCACTTCTCTCGGCGCTCTCCCCCGCCGACGCGCTACACCGACGTCCGCGACGGCCAAGCGGTTCCATTTCGGGAAAAGAAACGGAGACGACGACGACGAGTCTAGCGAGTCGACATCGGACGAGGATGAACAGGCATACCCAAGTGTGCCCCCGCTCAAACTCAAAATTCAACATTCGACGTTTGGGATTCCCTTCCCACGCAGTTCACCCACTGGCAGCCCTGTTCCCGGTGAACGTGAACTGCTGAGTCCTCTCAGTGGCCTCCCATCTCTTCAAGTGCCGTCTCCGGCCTCTTCTCTGCGAGTGTCGACAGCAAATCCCAATTATTTGGCACCGCCACAACGTCCGTCCCCTAGTCGCACTTCGTCTTCCCCCATTCTCTTGTCAAATGGCAAACCACTCAAGTCGTCGCTCAAATCCTCTTCGTCGACTTCGAGTATCCCCAACAACGCCCCTCAACAACAATCATATCATACACGTGCCCGTTCTGCTCCCTCCACACCAGGTGACCTTCTCTCTCCTTCGCCTTCCGAAAATGGCGAAGACAGTGCTCCAGTCTCTCCAAGCTCGTCAACCGTCTCCACTCCCAAAAACGTTCACTTTCCCTCTCTTCCCAACGATCTCGAGCGTGTCCGTGTGTTTAACCGCTCTGCTCGTCCTGCTTCTCTCCTCCTCCCTAGAACGTCCACCAACGAAGACACCGAGACCGAGACTGAACGCGAAACAGAGACTGAGCGTGAGCGCGAGAAGGAAAAGGAGAGCTTTGCGGCTGCACTCAACTTTGGAGGCTATGGTGGTTTTGGTGCGCTAGGAGGTTTCGGAAGGGGTACGACAAGAGGTGGAAGATTGAATGGCCTCAGGCAGCAACATTCACAGGCTAGATGGTCGACGGGCATGGCCATGCCTCAGGCATCGTCTTCGCCCGTGGGTAACGCATATCCGTTCCCCAAGGTGCCTAGTCCGCCTCAGAGTCGAGACGAAAAGGCAGAGCAGAAAGATTTCGAGTTGATCCTTGGTAACCAGCAGATTCCTCATCCTTCATCGGCGCATCAGTACATGAATGTCGTCGTCGAAAAGCTGCAGTTGACCAAAGACTCGGAGCGTGTAGCGTTGACTGGTTCGCTGTTGGTCAAGAACCTTGCTTTTGAAAAGCACGTCTTTGTCCGGTTCACTTTGGACGATTGGGCCACTGTGAGCGAAGTACGGGCTTCATATGCACAGTCGCTGTCTCTTGCAGACACCCCTGCGTATCTCCGGGCTACGACTGTTGGAGATATCCTTGCTGCATCTTCCCCAAGCCAAGAACCTTGGGACCGCTTCTCGTTTTCGATCAACCTCGCAGACTATGCACATGCTGGAACTCTAGAGTCGCGTACTCTTGCTCTTGTGGCCAGGTTCCATTGTAATCGTGGTTCAGAGGATGGAGAGTGGTGGGACAATGCTGGTGGAAGCAATTATCGAGTTGGGTTTAGGTGATGTTTTCTTGCATTCTTTCTTGATTCCTTTTTTGCTCATTCCGATTTTGTAGGCTTGTTTCCAAGCAGGTCGAAGCACCTGAGCCTGAGCCTCAGCCAGTTCAGGTCCAGGTCCAGACACCGACCCAGACCCAGGCCCAGAGAGAAAGAGGAAATAGCGCACCTCCTGGTGAGTGTTTTTTCTTCGTTTTTTCTTTTTGCGGGGAAGGAGATGATGGTGGTTCGATTACAACCCGTGTTGTGTTGTTCGTACCTGTCTCCAGCTCTATTACTCTTACTACTCGCTTGCCCGGACCTCTTCATCAACATTAGACATCGTGTTACCTGTCGCCTATCTTTTTGAGTGTGTCACGAGGTTCTCGTTGGCGCTAGAGCGTTGTTTCCTTTTATGGCAACTGTCTTGGGATGTAACTGACCTTCCTTTTTTCTCTACAGCTCCTCAATTCCAGGTCAACGTCCAAGGTCCTTCGCCGTCGCCTCCAACACTCACCACTGCAACTGCTGCATCGACATCACCCACAATGTCACCAGCAACAGTACACAAACCCGATCCTACACACGTCTCTGCCTTGTCTGCAGCTACGACGAATAGGTTGAGGAGGTTTAGTTTGAGCAATTATGTTGCTCCTAAAGCTGCTAGTGTTCCTGTTCCAGCTGCCAAGACGACGACAAGTACGGAGCCAACGGGTGTAGAAGCGACGAGTACGGTTGCCTTTCCCAGTGTTGAGGAGTCCAAGCAAGAGACCAAGGCGGCGAATCCACTAAGTGGGTTTGGTTTGGGAGCTTATTGGCCTTGGGGGTCGTCATCAACTAATACTCAAGATGACAAGGCAGAAGTCGAAATGGTCGAAAACGTCCACAAGGACGATCAAGTCGTTGCTCCTCAACCTGTTCTCCCAGCTTCTGCTACTGTCGAAGTCTTGACCTCTTCTCCTACATCCGAGTTTGGAGCACACAATAGAGACTCTTCGTCTTCTTCCATCTCTGATCAAGACGGGGACAGTGTTCCTTCACTCAGTGCATCCGGATCCGGAAGCTCGAGTGTGAGCGGGAGCAGTGAGAGTTTGGATAGTTGGTACGAGGCTCAAGCACAAGCACAACTTGAAGTGAGCTACCATCCTACGTTTGGTACTGGTGCCCTTGATGCTGGGTATCATCCGACGTTTGGGAGTCCGCCTACGCTTTCGTTCCTTGGTCACGAGTCGTATCATGTTGAAGGGTTTGAGTTTGATCATACGAAGGAGGAGGAGAGGGCGGAGGAGGTAAAGACGCCTAGACCTGGTGCGAGGTTTACTGGGTATGGTGTTGAGGAGTCTGGGTCGAGTACGAGTTCGAGTCCCGTTGATGAGGCTCCTGTTGCTACTGTTCTTCCTAGGAGGAAAGCGACGACGAGAAGAGTTGGATACCATTCCGGCTCTGGGACGAGTGGAAGTGAGACTGAAAAAGCTGGGACGCCTCCTCCTCCTTCCTCTTTGATGACGGCAACAAAACCGAAGCTGAACCTCGACGGCCTCAAATCGCTCAAAGCTCTCAGTGACCCAGCGAGATTGAGTCCGTTTACGCTTTCTGGGTCTCCTCGTGGCTCTCCTCGAAGTTCTCCCCGACCTGTAGATGGTAGACAGGCGACGGGGAGTCCTAGGCCTTGGGATAGACCTATGGCTGTTGTTGCTCGGGCTGATTCGTATGCTGCAGAACGAGAGATGGAGCTTGAACGAGAGAGGGAGAGGGAGATCCTCTCGCCTCGTCCGAATCCCTCCGAGATTAACTCAGACTCGTTGTATCAAGCCTTTGTGAAACAGTGGTGTTTTGCTGGGTCTGGTGCTGGGGCTGGGGCTGGAGCGAGTTTTGGGACTCCGTATGCGTCTACGCCGTCGCATGATGTTGGGTTTGAGGTTGGTGCGTGAGTGGGAGCAAGGTGAGTTGGGTTTTGTTTTGCTTGTTGGAGTTGGGGCTGGAGCTTATACTGTGCACAGGACACGCTGGATCCTCGTTGTGTTGCTGCGATTCGTTCCGTTTGTGCTTCATTTCCGTTGATCTTTCACCTGTTCTCGCCAGTCGTCCTCTTATACTCTGAAAAAGCTTCAAAATATTGCAACCTCGAGGCAGGCGTCAGGCCTTGTTCTCGCTATCCACCTCTAATGATGATGTTGTATGACGTTGTATGATCTACGCCGTCTCGGTTTTTATCTTTATATCTCTCTTCTTCGCGGTCTGTTTCATTTGTACTCGTATCTCTGCACATACTCCCTTTTTGCTTGGTATATGCTCATCCATTCTGTACATACACGCAATCTTTCCATCTATTCGTTCTTGCTTGGGCTCGTTTTTTAACTTATATTTCCTCTCCTCCCTGTCTACTTTTTTTGGTTTCACCATGTCGGTCCCTCGCCCTAGTCACTCCTTTTTTACGCACACTCGTTTCAAAGATGGGGTTGTTGTACTCCTTTCTTTTACGCTCTTTTTCCCAAAACCAAAACCAAAACCTCACGGCTGTAATTGCCGTTTATGGACTCTTTTTAAAAACCACAGACTTTGTTTTTTTTTTCTAATGGACGGATCCTTAAAAACAAACGAACGAACAAACGTGCATCCTACCCCTTCCTCCTATCCCCGATTCCGATACCGTCGTCAAGCGTTCAACCGTCCGAGACGGATGACTAGATGTTGGACGTTTGTTTTAGCTTACCCCTGCACGTTTGTGACACGACTTCCTTTCACCGCAATCAATACGATACGATTTCGATTCGATTATGATCGATCAATTCCCTCGCGTTTTACGCACCGTTTTAAAAGGAGTGCTCTGAATACAGAGCTTTTTGCCTCGTCGAGTTGGTTGGTGAGTGGGTGATAGATAGATAGAGTTTCTGTTTGCCAGAGTGGTGGTGGTGGTGGAAAAAGTGTACGATACGTCGTTTTGTTTCTCCCTCTCCGACTCGTTTCGTTTTCGTTTCGTTTCTGGTTTCATATCCCTTATCTCTCATCTATGCAAATCGTCTTCTTCCTCTTCCTCTTCTTTTCTATTCTATTCTGTCGTGCAATCGCAATCGTCCTCCTCGCAATTTCCCCCTATTCCCCTATCCATTCCATTCCATATTTGCTACACAGTCACTCATCTGTATCAAAAAAAGTTACGATACCATTACCGTTACCTTTACCTCCACGCCCCTCTCACTCAAAAGTGCATGATACGGACACTATGTGCACTCTGATATATACATCCTTACCTAGCTTCTTACTGATGGATTTGACCTGACCAATCTCACCACCGCGTTTGAACATATATATCATTATCTACATCTGTACATATACTTGCATGCAATCTCTGCAATTAGTTTTTTTCCGTGCAATACATTGGGTTCTTTGTGAATGAATGTGTGCGCTTTGTTGTGAGATGGGAATTGCGCTTCCAGTGGCTGGACCAGCAAGCTGCTTTGTAAGAGCTAACACACCGGTACTACTAGTACTTTTGGGAGAAGTATGCACCGAAAGAACGCCGCACTAAGTAAAAGGAATTGCAGTGGTTGGACCAGCAAGCAAGCAAGTCGCGATCGGCTGCTTTGTAAGTACACCGTACTACCAACACGGTACTTTGGGAGAACTATGCACCGAACGAACACCGCTCTAAGTAAATTAATGTATAGGTATCTATCTATCTTCCTTTGCATTGAATTGGATTCTGCATAGCATAGCTGTATGTATGTATAGATAGAAGGAATCGCGTTATCTCCCGAGCCCTTTGTACTACTCTAGCTCAGGAACCAAATCCGAGTTCCTCTCAGGTCTTTTGTTGGTTGATTTTGATCTTGCCAAGAATCAATATGATTCACATTCGAGATTTTGTGTTCTTGTTCGTCTAGATTTGATGCCGACTCGAACTCGGAAGCCGGAAATGGGGTGCTTGGATGCTTAGATGGGGGTTCTGGACTGGACTCGGATAAGAGCTGACCTGCCGTGGCAAGGGTCGGGGGAAGAAGGACTCGAGTTTCTAGGCGGGACCAGAGTAAACGCCGACCCGGTTATGGTTCTCATTCTCTGTGCTCGCCGATATCTGCGGGATTATTAAAATTCGCTTGAAAAGGTTTTCGACTTTGTTTTTTTTTTCACAAGACCCGGTTATCTTCGACGTTCCCTATCTCTCCATCTCTTCTTCCCGCTCCCGCTGTGCAGCTGGCGTTTTCATAAAAACAAGTTTGTACACTCCACCACCACCTATCGCGGTTCTTGCTCATCCCCCTAGCCTTATCTAGGCATAAATTCACTCAATCTGATCCACCATAGCCTGTTTCCCCATGTCTTGTGATCTTGTCTCGTAAGCCAACTCGAGCAAGTATCCGCAGTACCCGGACACTACACCGCCACTGGCACCGTGAAATTGAGGACGAGAACAAGATAACGCACCCACGAAACGCCGCTTCGGGAAGTGGTACGGAGCCGTTGTACCGGTTATCTTCGTATGGTTTGAGAGTTTTTTTCGTGTGGGTCTTCATTGTGATTTCCGTCTCTTAGAAGCTAAGTGCGAGAGTACTAAGTACTGCTGTGTTTATTAATATTAATATATCAATATGAACCCGTAGATCAGTGGAATGTGTACTATAGAATATATGTAGTAGACAAACGTTCGTAAGGCTTTACAAAAGGTGGGCTACACAGCTCCCGAGTGAATTCCTGAACCTTCAAAGGCTTCAAGTCTAACCCGAATTTTCTCTCGTGGCCAGCAAGCCCGACTCGGAATCCACGGGGCTACGACGGGGCCGAGAAATTTTTTCAAAAAAGCTTGAGAAATTTCGAGTCGAGTCCAGAATGGAAAATTCGTGACTGGTGTGGTGTGGTGTGGACCCGGAATGTCCCCTAATTTTCGTCGAGAAGGAGATTTGATAGTGGATCAAAATGATCTTCGTTTGATGGAATGGAAGGAGCATGACTCGAGTGAATTTAAACAAAAAAAGGTAACAATGAGGGATTGTGCGATGGTTCGCGTCTGAATCCGGTAGAATAGGTGGTCTGAATACCCCAAGAGCTCTTGGTAGGTACTTGTCACTCTCTAAACGTCGAGAATGAAATACCTACACATGCGAAAACTCGCAATCAGTTCGGAGCTAGAGAACCAAGCAGTGATGGCGTGGAGATCGAATGTGAATGCGCGTGAAAATTGCCTTGTGAGACTTTTTGTGAAGTTTTAGGACATACACGAGGATATTTGCTTGACAGCACGGACAATAAGGTCCTAGAGCTGAGAGAAATCAAGACGCGGCGTGGTGGCGTAAAACATTGGTAGATACGGCGTATACTGTAAACTTGTCTGGTACGTACTACCATAGTCTTACAACGGAACTTGCGACGCGCCACTATCAAATGGGTTGATTTTACGACCGTTCGTCCCGAAATAGAAAGTCGATTGGATAATTTTAGCAAAAAAATAGATGTTCCAACCCGGCGGCACTCGGAATGATTGTTCCTGGTCGGGATGCCCGGCATGGATGTATTATTCAAGGAGGCTGGGGGATCGACCCCTTGCCTTCATCTGAGTCGATGGTTACTACTTTTTGCTAAAGCGGGAAACAACATCTGTTTTTGCTATCAGCACAGGACTACTTAATCCGGGTTTGAATCCAATGTTGGTTGAAAGGTGATAAGTATACTTGTGAAGCTGGTTACGCCGCAATGTCGGCTCAAGGAATTCATACTGTGAAGTCGACATATAGAATACGAAGCACCTTCAGCCCTGTGGAGACAGAAGGGAGCTGTCAGAAGAAAATAGCACAGTGCCACAGAACGAAAATCAGTGAAGGATGATAATTCAACCAATATAGGTGAAGCAACGGAAGCATATCAAGATCTGATCACTTCTCCTTCCCAAGAGCCATGGAGAGAGACTTCTGATGCTAGAAACACTTCTCGTGCACCTGCTACGACCATTTGTGGATAACCTTTGATAGTAACATTCTCATTCTGAGTTGACCTGACACCTGGCCAAGTTGTAGTGGCTGCCTATAGAAATGAGAGTGGCTTAATCAAGGATAGTCTAGACTTTGTGGAAGAAGATTGTAAGAACCAGTGCCCATCAATCATCTGATACGAGGTGCAATAAAAACCCACTCTCACTTTAGGTTGTTATAAGCTATAGTCTAATACTCTAACTGACAACATTTGGATAACACTAGATGCCTGTAAGACATGGATATATGCTGGCCTTTCAAACGAATACTTACAAAGAGTTGAAGATGGGGAGATAGTCTATTACCCCTGCCCAGACGAACTGTTGCCGAAAGTGACCATCAACTTGAACTGGTGACTGTATACCTATGCGGCAAGTCCCGGAAGATGCAGAGAAGGAGGCTGAATCGGCAGATTTGTTAGGAAATCTCTGAACTTATACCGTATACAAATGTGAGTTCTGTGCAGTCGGCAGAATACTGGAACTTGTACGGGAGCATCAATTTCCTGAAAGCTTCTATACAGACGTGGCTTTTGATAGACCTCTTCCCCGGATGTTCTTGAGGCTAATTGACAGATACTGAAAGCAAACTTGAACCCGGAGATAAACACAAAAGCCTAACAACGAAAAATCTCACATTATATGGTCAGTCAACTAATAGATCCAATTTTCATAGGTGATTACCAGAAAAAAGTCAGCAAGAGCTGCATCCAGCTGAAAAACCGACAAAGGTCGTCGGAAAAGTCCGTCGCGTCTTGCCGAATTCTCACGCTAGAACAATTCCTTGGCCGCTCCCAAAGCAAAGTCTTCTTTCAGCCCAGAATGTATTCAAACTTCTATCTTCACTCTATTTCTAACGCAACGGCGCCCATCCACGTTCGAAGATAGTGCAGATAACAAAGATAGGTCAACAATCGCTGACAGCGAATGTTCGAAACTGGTTATACTGCAGAAATTGTGGATTCAGCTCCTGATTACTTTCACTTTATTTTCGAACCTCAAGTGACCACAGAAAAATTATTGCTTAGTTAATTCTGGAATTCTCTGAGTTTTAGCATTGTTCAATATCGATTTCGTCATCAAGAGTCGAGACAAGTCGATTCCCATCAACTACGTCAACGTTCCTAGGTATGCTGGTTTCAAGGTAGAGCTCGAGGTCGACACTACGCACTTATGACGCAACTTGAAATCGTACCTATCATATCGATGATACAGTGCTCATGTATAAAAGGGCTACAGGACGTATGGGTACCAACCAAGCGCGCCACTACCCCAAAAGCAGACTTCAAGTGGCAACACACCATTATTCTCGCTTGCACCAGCCCAAATCATTTGACGTTTCTCTCTTTACTCCTCGAACCATCGAGACACCCTGTTGTAATGGCTCTTCATGGCTTACCCTACGGTATCATAACCTGGCTGGACACCCCTATCCTAGAGCATCCTTCTAGTCTCTTGATTGGTCTCAGCAAAGATTTGAACCTCATCCCATCCTTTTTCTCGACTCATTCAAAAGCTGGGTAGATCTACCCCCAGCTATCCTCTGGCAGCAACGCAACTACATAACCCAATAAAAGTTTTTGAACTCAAATTTCACATTTCGAAGTGTTGGGTGGCGCTGAAAGTCAGGGGGTTAGGAAATGTATTTGGTTGATATTGCCAGTCAGAAAGAGAGGTTGTAAACTGAGCTGTAGAATTCACTGTAGTGAGTACTGACTTTGCGCGGCGGCGAAGAGAACAACCAAGACTTGACCTAGCCGATTACACCCTGAACGGCCTTCTCACAGCATTTTTTCTCTTTCTGGGTTTCTGTCTCTTGATGTTTTCTAAATCAGAAGTGTCCATGCCCTCGGGGACTGTCGTCACGCTTCTCTGCTGCCATGCGGTATCGCATTCCTCATCGAGTCTACGACAACATCGCAGTTCTCTTCTGCAGCAGCGAATATATGGATTATAACACCGGTCCGTTTGGATAGTCTAGCCCCTGTTACAATCAAGTTCTTGTCTCCCTCAACAAATTTTCGTGGCAGCAGCCGGTAATTGCAAGAGAAGGGTCCAGTTTGAGAACGAAGAGGCGGGAATAGAAGCCCGTGAGTACTTAATTTGCTCTACATCATACTTACAGATAAACTCCAGCTGTGTAACAATCTTACATTTGCATCACGGATGTGAATGTCCCCCTCGGTCTCCGACAGTGTAAATATAGTGCAAGATAAACCCCATAGTCAGCTTTGACCTGATCCCGAATGTTGCTCCTGTCCAGATCAACGATACCACTCGGACCTGGGTCCGGAATGACGTGTCGTTTTGAAAACGTATGATATGGTTCAAAGAGAGCTCTTTTGGCATTCGTGCACAACCTCCGAGTCCGAGGATTCAGTGCAGTTGCTATCAGACTCGGAGTACTTCGGTGGTGTCGCCGGTCTATCTTTGAATGAATGAGACCTCTCGATTTGATCTGCTAGAAAGTTCAACACGAATGGCCTGATAGGAAGGTGTTCCATACGTTTATTTTTGTGGTTTCGCATCACTGAAGAGATGAGCGACTCTCGGTATCAAAAAGATCTTTGTTGTCCTGGATAATCTGATGAGAATGTCAGAAAGCAGCTACGGTGTAATCGACAGAAGTTATAGCAGAGCATGCAGGTAAATTCTGCTCCATGCGCGCAGCTTCTTCACATGTCATTGTATTAGTGAAGAACCTCTATAATTGATCCATATCGTGATAGGCGACGACAAGGAGCAACGGGGAACGAAACACTGACAAGAAGCCCGTTCCCTGTATACAATATACCTGAGAGACCTCTCAGGATAGATGTTGCGCCATCCAACGCAAGATTTCGCGAATTGTAATCGGTAAGGCCTTACGTGGCTGCACTGGTTGGTTTTCTCAGCTATTACTCCAAAATAGTAAATGGTTTTGACCAGAAAGAACACTGTAACGGCACTGAACATAGAATTAGAGGTCACTAACGGCCGTGGCCAGCTCTGAAGAGCTGTATTTAGTGGCGTAATGCAACACGGCAGCTCATTTTCCCAGTGAGCAGCAAACCTAGATAACTATGTCACAATAATTCTGAAGGACTGAATTAGTACTTTGCCGGAACTTTCCAGTTTTATTCTATTGGAGAAGGCACAGAGCGCTGAACAATTCATCGTTGATCATAAAATACTCAGCGTACACCGCCGGAAATGAGCGCGGAACGCACAAATGTTAGTAGAAACCGGAATAGAAAAGAACAGAGATGATTAGAGATTCACCAGAGGATCAACGCAGACGTACCGATGGGAATTGAAATCAGGGATGCCAGCAGTTATGCTGTTGTATTTTTAATTATAACGTCGACAGTTTTTCTGATAACAGGCGCATCACGGACATATACGTACTGCACTTATTACCTGGTTCCAGATAAGCCAGATTAACAAAAGGTTTGAATATGCAAATTTTCATTTCCGACAGAGTAGACGATAAGCCAACATCCGGTATTGTTGGAACGGGCGAGTTTGTTTCAGATGTTATGTTGAGAATATACAGAAGAACTAGCCTCCAAAAGCTCAAAAGCCTAGCCTTGAAGAGGAGGGTAATCTTGAATGGAGTCTTTTGAGATCACATAATGAGGCCCGAGACCGGTAAAATTGGAACTTTTGTTGTTAGAGCACACTAGTACTTTCAAATCGCCCCTTCTATGACAAGGAGTTCCAGGAACTTCGTTAAGAGCGGCGGGATAAGGATAACGACGGAAGAGAACGTGGGTTACGTCAGGACCACGTTTTTTCTCTTCCAAATTTGCTCAGCGCGACAATGAACGAGGTCCTTCATCTTAGAATGTCAATCCAGCAGCTGAATGCACTGAGATCCCTCCGGCCAAAGAACTAACTAAGATGGGTCGATTTCCGGATACCTTCCGAAGGTCAGAAGACGTGATAGTAGGCCTCAAGGACGCAACGTTGAACTCGAACCATCGATATGTCTTCTCAGCTCGTTTGGCTCATCACTGGTACTTCGTGCGTTTTGACCCTCTCTTTTCTGTTCGTAGAATGCTAATCCGTAGATGACAGGACTGGTCTAGGCCGTCAGTTAGCCCTTGCAGCACTTGCAAAGGGAGACAAAGTCGTTGCAACGGCCCGTGCGCGATCTCTTCAATCTCTCGACGATCTCAAGGTCAAAGGCGCAGATACTCTGGAACTTGATGTCACTGCACCGTTGGATACGTTGAAGGAGGTTGCCAAAAGGGCAGTGGAAATTCATGGTCGAATTGACGTGGTTGTCAATAATGCTGGTACGTTGCATTTGAACACGGATCTTTTCAACCTCGTAATTTCTGGCATTTATAGGCTATATTCTTGTCGGTGCCATAGAGGAAAGCACGTAAGTAACTTCGTATCTTAGTTAATGCTTGGGCTGACTACCGACTAACTCTTAGTCCAGAAGAGACGTATGACCAATTTAAGTATGTCCCTGCTATTCGGATTCATATATATCTTAATGTTGCTTCCAAATCATCCAGCACGAACGTCTTTGGCGGGTTGAACGTGGTTCGAGCCTTTCTTCCATACATGCGTCAACGCAAATCCGGAACCATTGTTTGGATGGGCTCCCTTGGCGGCTGGAGGTGTGACATACTCCAATCTTCGCTAAGTTTTGTAACCTTTTTTCCGAATGCAGAGCAGCTCCCAACGTTGGCCTATATGCTAGTACGAAATTCGCGTTACGCGGCATATCTGAAACCCTTCACGAAGAAATTGCACCACTTGGTCTTCGAAGTATCTGTGTCGATTTCGGATATTTCAGAACATCGTTTTTGAATCCAGGGCATCGTCATCCCTACGAGTCGCGGATTGAAGATTACCAAGAGATGGGGAAAAAGAGTGACGCAGCACTAGTTGGTGAGTGATTGCCGGTTTGTCTTTGGTTTGCGTAGCTACAATTTGCCTTCATTCAGCTTACAACAACCAGCAACCTGGAGATCCAGCTAAGGGTGTGCAGGCTATCTTGGACGTTGTACGCGGCGAAGGCGCTGCAAAGGATAAACCGTTCCCGAAGAGTTTGCAACTTGGCTCAGACTGTTACACCGTAGTGAAGAATTCTGCAGAGCAGACTTTAAGTAATCTGGAGACGTGGAAAGATTTGACCTGTTCAACAAACCACGATTGATAGTCAATGAAATACAGAGTACCGCGGTGGGCATGTAATCCTCTTGAAGCTTGAAACATCATCGTATTCGCCCAAGAAAACTAACACGCTTCAGACCCATCACAGTTTGTCGATTTCAAGCTCTTTGCAGTAGGTATTCACTCGATGGAAAATTTTACCGAGTACAACAACATACGTGATTTATTGCGAGCTGTTTCATGTTGATCTTCATGTTTCTGCTAGCTAAGTAGGTTTCTATAACTAACATCTTTGATATCAAGAGACTGCATTTCGAAGAGATAGGTATCAATGTACTGAGCCGTTGCCGTATAGGATATGACGATAGCGTGCTTTAGTCGAATCAAGATGTGTAAAGTTAATGTTCAAGATGATTGGCAGTCAGTGTGCGAGAAGTAAAAAGAGTTACTGAAAGTATTTAGCAAGGGACGAATACGTCTCTTCGGGATTCTTCTAGCCTCTCGCCTTTGCTATCATCTCTACAACTCCTTTCAAAGAGAAATCCAGAGTAGGTACATTGTTGACAGGGATGCGACACTTGGGACAAGTGTACTGCATCCCATGTTCCATGACGTGGCGAGGAGAAAGAGCGTGAGGATGCTTTTTATACCACTCTAGCCAAGTAGTCTTGAACCAGTTCCTGAGGCAAGGATTACAAAAAGTGTGACCACATACGTGTAGGCTGTAGAATCGTACCTCATGATTAACATTGCTATATACGAGATGGCGCAAAACTCACATGTAAGGTGACCACATCGTATTACTGCATACCTCGCACGACAATAAGTCTTCGTCATCGTTAAAGTTCTGATGATTACGAGGTCGGGTTAACAATGGAAGGCAAAAAAATCGAAAGACGCACCAAATACACCATTCCCTGTCTAGCCTTGTACAATTCTTTAAGGGTTGCTATATCTTCCTTGTGACGAGCGTTTTCAGACTGCAGCTGATGGTTTTGCTACAAAAAATCAGACTAAGGGAACAAATTGTGATTTGGTTGACATACTTGTTTTAAATGCTCCAATTGCCTTTCCCATTCTGCTGGATGTGCCGCCTGGATGTTTTTTCCAGACAGTTTGAGAGAAGAAGGCTGGCTATGCCTTCCTACGGGTCTCTTTGTGCTACTCTGTGCCGGTGGTGCCAAATCCTCGTCTGAGGAGATCTCGATAATCTCAACTTCGTGAACTGTCGCTGGTTGATTCTCCTCGTTTCCTCCTTTACTTCCAGCATCCTCGATGGTAGTCGTAGTGGGGTTCGTAAACTGTGCGCGGAGTGCTGGTCTCATAGTCGCAAGAAAAAACGAAGATTCGACGACACGCGACTTACCATCTCCAGATGCTATACGACTCACCGTTCGAAAGACGCTTCCTTAAGTACTGTCAACTTCTGTCAATTCCGTCCCATTATTTATACCATCCAGCTTCAGATAGAGATAATGATATCAAGACAATGGCTATGAATCCTGATATTCTCCAGACCCTTATATTATGGCCTACTGGGAGCAATCTTTATCGCGCATGCGATTCGAATGGAACGCTGTCCACCAGTTGTGTTTAATTAAGATTCTCCACTCCAAAGCAATTGCGTATACATACACATACAAATGAATCTATCTTCAAGTAGGCAAGGTTTACTTATGTGATCGCTTAATGATAATCGTAAGTTCAAATGACCAGTAAATCCTTGAAGACTATCCTATCGCTTTTAATAAGAGTGATCATTCACGCAGACGTATAATATGTACATTAAATCGCCAAGATTTCCACCTGCAGCCCAAACCCATCCAGCTGTAATAGAGATCGGAAGGTACATGAGTCCACCTCCCTCTCCTTCACCAGCAACTTTACAGACTTCAATGAAGATATACCAATTTGAGAAGCATATTCCGGCTCCGGAACCCATCTTGATCTAACCATATCAATGAACTTGCCCGGATCGAAAGACAAATCCTGGACACGGAAATTGATGGATTTCAACCTCGGTACAAGGGGAATCTGCGAGGCCGCCCCGTAATTCGTGCAATTCAAGGTGTGCATTGCTTCGAGAAACTCATCTGTGACTGTGCGAGTTTGCGAGCAGTCACAGACATTCAATTCTTGGAGGTTTGGGACGAGGCGGAGAAGGGAGATGATCTCTGTATCGCTGATTGGAGTGTTTTGGATTGTGAGAGAAGTAATAGGACATCTCGAGCGCATAAGAAAGCTGGCAAAAGATTCGATAGGCCAGATTTCCTTTCCAGAGTCTGTGATCTCTCCTTGGGCTGCTACAATGGCCAAGGAGCAAAGTGATGGTAAAGTGAGACGTGAAAGCAAAGCATCAAGAGTTGATACTCGTATCATCCATGGATGGACACTAAGCCCCAACGTGACCGAAGAGATCCGATTTGATACCACCGACACACTGGAGTCATTAAAGTTGTTGGCTTCATCAAATTGTACATTGCGCAAGGAAAGATTTGTGACGTGCGAACATATCTGGAGCAACTTCAAAACTTCGACATGGTTTATGCAATCCAAATTCAAAGTAGTTATCTGCGTCCATGGTAGGGGAGCAGTGCTCGGCGGACAGAATGAAGTTAATGATAATGTATGTAACCGAGGAGCAAAGTTGCACGCATGTAGGGCTGCTGTAAAGTCTTCCTCGTTATCCTGTTCCAGTTCCAGGATCTCAAGGCATGGTGCGCTAGTGACGAGAGAGATTAAGTCATGTCCAGGACTGTTCAGGAATGGCGAGTCCTGAATATCAACTTTGACATGATACCAACGGTGGGACTGACGGACGAGCTCTCGCATGATTCCGTCGTAGTCATCAAAATCGTCCAGTGTAAAAGCAGATAGTTCCAATGTCAACGGGGCTTCAGCTGACCTCTGCAAACAAAGTTGTATTGCAGGGACCATTAAAGGAATTAACCAAAGATTATTTGGCTCAATCGATGGATTCCTTAGCATTAGCGTATGAAATGGAATCATAAGGGTGGCCCAGAGTCGAGGAGTTGCAATAGCGATATTTCTCCAGTAGGAGCACACGGCGCTCAAGGTAAACGCTGGGAGATCTACCTTGTTAGCCGGGTCAAATATATTCATTTCGCAACATAAGAGGAAAATGTGGCTGAGAATTTCCGGGGGAAGACGTCGAATGGGGGCGAGTAGCGATTGGCAGTTTACCACATACTTCTGGAGACGATCGCGTTTTTGTTTGAGCAAAATGAGGCTACTTTCGAGCCGGGATATTTGAGCATCGTAATCAGCAAGGTCGGTTTTCGCATTTGACAAAAGACATGTTACATCCCCTCTATGAGTGGAGATGAGAGGTCCGAAAGAAGATCGTACTTTGCAGGCAATATCTTCGGTGTTTAGAATGACGCGGGAGCGACGGGGTGGTCCGCCACATATGGGACATGCCATGATGCTATACCAAGACGTCAGAAAGAAAGTTCTCGATTCATGAGGGGGGAATACGGAGAAAGAAACGAACTCAGCTTTCTGGAACGAATTACCAAGTGGGATCAGGAATGTCCAAGCGCATGTGTCTGACGGTTTTTAAACCATTATCCTCACACGGCACTCCTCCGGCTAAGAGAAAGATCAAGATCTGGATCTATATCCCGCCGCGGTTAGGGCAGACCGCCTGGCACTTGCGAATTGGCTTTGCTCACTTCAAATCTCAGACGAGGGAAAACAACATTTTTTAGCAACCCTGACGACTAGAAAAATCTATCCCAAAAGATTAATCGGTATACCGTCTCAACGTATAACTACTGCAGACTCTTTATATTGAGATCCGAAATTCTGGCCTTGATATTCTCTAAGAAGGCCTGCTCCGAATTCGTCCGATACACAATAAGGCTGAGGTGAACTTTCAGCTGTCCTTGACAGGTCCAATGGTGAATGAATGCAAACTCAGCGCATATTGCTGTTGATATAGTAAGAGGCCAGTCATACTTTTGATCGTGACCCTTTGATTAGATTACATGTGAAAGGTTTCACCAAACAGCATGTTAGTGCACGGAAGAAGAGGAAGATGTGTTGTATAAAGAACTTGCGAAGAGCTGGAACATATTACTTCACCACAATTCGAAACTGACTGCTTGTTCGATTCGGGATCTCCTTCCGAGCGTCTCACTACTGGTAATCACTCCAGTTCTCCCAACACGCAGCATCAAGTGTCAGTGAAGCAGCCTTACATTTCAAATTGACCAAACATTCGCGGGAGGATCATGTGAAGCGAGCTATTGAACGTCTTACGGAATTTATGCTGTAGCCTGTAGGGTTAGATTCTGAGCATATATACGTGGCAGAGTCCGGAAGAATCTATAGACTACTGACAAGGAAAAGAATTAGCACGTCTCTGAGAGTTGATTGATTTTAGAGTAATTTCATCGACTTAGTAGTCAGTCAACAGCGATGATGTTGGGAGGTAATCTACACTCACCAGATCACAGAACGACCATTTCTTATTGACCCTTCACTGTTAGTACATAATGGTCTGGCAATCTATCGGGTTAGCCGGATGTGGTGTTATCCTATTGTCCCTCTTGAACATGACCCGAGTATGGGGTTCCTCGTGTTTATGAGACAACCTCCAGGAAGACTGTCAGATTTAATTTCCTTCAGTATTCACTAGTCACTGACGGGACTAAATCATAAAGTAGAGAACATTATCGGCAACGTACCACTGTATGGCATGCTGCTTAAGATTAACTAACGGGAAAGTAGGAGAGCGTCAAGGAGGTAGGCGTCTAATGCAAGTTTGGATCGGATCTGCTTAACATTTGAAAGGTATCAGCATTCAATTCATGATATTCGAATAAATCATTTTCTTGGCCATCGCGAAGAAAGTTCACAAGGAACATTGTGGTCTGCGTACCTGCAATTGAGTCAAAGTGTGGTACATATACTTGTCTGTACGTATGGCGTGTATTGCCTCTTGTATCCAACTGGAGCTATGGGTCTAGAAACCAAAACCCAAGACCTTCAAAAAGATAGGTATGAGCACCCAACGTAGAAAACAGATATTGATAATGAAAGAATGAATCCAGGGGCCTCATGTCAGTCACTGTTCAACTCCGCCGGGTTCCTTTTGATTACGTTTAATTTGAAATCGCGTACTAGTACTTTTTTATGAACTGCGTCCAAAATTGCATTCCAGAACTTTTCTGGTTGATCCCAACGGACAAATAACTTCAGAAAGTCTCCGAGGCAAAAAGTCAAATCACATACCGTGTGATTAGCACCCCCAATCCCGTTGGCCTCGATGCAATCTCGGGATCCTGGGACCTCTTAGCTTCGAACCAACCCCAAATGCAGTACCAATTCACTTTGATACCCGCCAACCAAACCACGTCCACTTTCAGAAGCAATAAATCTTTGTCCCAAAGAACCTTATACGCTTGTTTCTTCTAAGTGGAACTGCATGTGTTCGAAATACATTGGCATCTCGGTATAGCCTAGTGCAGTTGGCTCAAACATGTCGCAATGATTCCAGGAGCTGGAATTTCCAAACATTTGGTCATTCCTAGAAAGTTTCTTTTTGAAGACAAGCAGAAGTGCCCCTGCGAAGACTAAGGTCCGGATGTTCATAATAATCAGGGACTCAGTTGTGGAGATTCATGGTCATTCGACGGGGGTTTTTAAGGTCCGGGTTGACAAATGGATTGTAGCCTTCAGAAGGCTGGATTTCCAGAAGACATACTGCGAAATGAGGGGGTCTGTAAAAAGTTGGGATGCTGTGGAGAGAAGGAAAACTTACCTCCACCCCAAAGGATTAATCTCCTGACGTATCTATCAAGCAAACCCTTCCCAACCGCATCAGGCCATCAAGACAAAGAAAGGACGGTCGAATTGCCCAATGACCATCCAGTAATAATGATCCCCGTCCTCCGATATTTTCGGAATTACCTCCCTGTTGATAAGATACGTGCACACCGCGACCAGTGTAGTCCCACCTGTTTTGGATGATAAGTCGAATATTGGAGGCTGCAGCATATGAAAGGTGATAAATACTTTGTCGTTGGTGCAATTGTTGTATAATCATGTGAGTTTGCTACGGGGTCAGAGTCGATGTGAAAGAGCTCTGTACCGACAGAATCGAGTGAGATAGTTTGGATTTCGGACTCAGGCGTGGCTGTAGATGTGAAAGTTGAATGGTAGAGCCGTGTATTCAATGGAAATATTTGAGACATTTCATGCACTATTATCGCTGCTCACTACCGCATGACCCTCGAGAAAACAAAAAGGGCCGCTGCGAGATCGGATCAAGGGAAGCTGGACTTCAAGTCGTGCCTCGTTCAGGAGGTGGGATTACCAGATCCCGCGCAGCGTCGTATGATACATTGTTAGCAACTAGGAGAGAACCTCCCTTGGTAAACGATGTATGGGGGATATAATTGAACGAATAGCCGTCCAGTTGACGTTTATGCATACGTCCATGCTTCAAAACCATGATCGCGTTTTCCAGTCGGTTAACTTGTGCGTCATAGTCCATTTCACCATTTCGGGATCTCGAAGAAATGAGAGATTGGCAATGTTGGACAGAGCGGCTGGAGGAAATGGTTTTGGCCGCAAGTGCAAGTCGACATCATTTCGATAGGTGTCAAGCCAATAGGAGTGGGGTCTATGAGAGAGAATAATTATTCTTACTCGGCACCCGGAGAGCCTCCTGTGAAGCCTGGGAAAAACAGTTTAGGGCCGGTCGTACCATCAAACTGCCGTCATCACACGTTTACAGCAATCGATATCTTTCACCTCTACGCCATACTGGAAGTAGGTTTCTTATAGTAAGTGTGTCAGTTTAAAGATATACTTTACCATCTCATATCAATTATGGATCCCAGATTGCCAGCAAATCTACTATCGCTATCCCTGATCCAACAAGTCACGTCACGGTTAATTCATGTCTTCTAGAATCCCAGACCAAACTCCAGAAAAAGTTTCTGAAATATGTGAGTCAAATAATATCATCACGTAGCAAAGCTGTGTTTACGATTGCCTTAATTCAGTCAACGCCGAGTCTGGTGGTGATACCATCTTCCGTTCCTCTGATAAAGTCTTGTTCTATGTTCACCAAAAGAATCTGGAGTTTATGTCGGAGGGATTCCCCCCTACGAGTCATATATCTTCCTCTTCAGAAATAATCTCCTTACCTGAAAGCTCTTCCACCCTTGAGCTGCTTTTCCAGTACACTTATCACAGATTACCTCCCGACCTTGATAATCTCAAGTTTCGAGAATTGATGACATTGGCTGAGGCTGCAGAGAAGTATGTTATCCACTATGCCAGAAAGCTCTGTGTATTGCAAATGAGGTGAGTGGAATAGTCCTGATGTTGCATGCATTGTCACAAACGCACCGTTATTGAACAGTAAATTCATATCCAAACATCCCCTAGAACTACTTGCATTTGCAGCTGAACACGACCACGAAACTTTGATGTATGAAGTTGCACCTCTATTGATTGCCAAGCCTCTTTCCGAAATTGCGTACCTTCTTCCGTCGAGCCTTTACATCCCTTGGGTAAGTATGTCTATTCTTTTCCAGAAAACATAAGAAGACGTTTCGTGTACGACAGAGTCTATATCATGACCAACTGATGTCCGAGATTCCCTACGACATTGCTTCAAAGCATTTCAAGAAGGGAGAGAAATTGGAATGTTCACAATATTCCAAACATGACGAATTTTGGCGTACGAAAATCGGAGAATGGAGGGAGAAGATAATCACGGATGCGAGTCCACGTTGTCAACTGGATAAGTTGTTGGACTCAGTCGATAAACGGCACCTTGGAGAATGCTGTGAAGCTTTGCTGCAGTGGAGAGCAGAGTTGAGAGATGAGGTGAAAGGTCTTAAGGGCTTACGCTTTTTTGTGGAGCAGCATAGGGCGAAGAGATCTGCTCGTTGAGGGCGCCTACATAATGAACGCGGGGATGACATGAATTTCAACGGTCTTACTACGTCCTTACTTGTACTTATTCTAAACTGTATAGCTAATCCATTCGAAGTTATTTTTGTGCCCTCGTTTTGAGATCCATACAGTGTGATTGAATGGGCGAGATAACAGAATTAGGTGGACCATCCACCTGCTTCGAATTTACTATCTATGTGAGAGTCTAAAGCATGATATCGCTAGATACTTTTCCCCGGTACTGCATAAACCAGTTATTGACTAGACCACGACAGGATTCAGCTGACTCGCTTCTAGCCATTATCAGCAATTGTTTCTTGGAGAGTTTCGTACTTGCATACTAACAGATTCTCATTTATTGAACAGTGGGGATTTACGCCGAATCGACAATCACATCATCATGTCCCCCAACAAGTCCTCTGTTTTCTTTCTCGGTGCAACTGGTTTCTTGGGAGGCCAGCTTTTGGTTGATCTGGGGAAGAAACACCCTGAAATGTCTATCCACGCTCTCTTGCGAAATCCAGATAAGATAACAGCCTTGAAGAAGTTACACCCAGACGTGACACCAATCATGGGCACACTGGACGATTTCGAGCTGATTAAGGAGGAGGCGAAGAAACATCCTATCGTAATCAATACGGCGAGCTCAGATCATGAAAAAAGTGTTGAGGGTGAGTACTAATAGCTGTACATTGTACAGATTGACTCTGCCGAGATCTAATGATAAGGTATCAGCAACTCTGACAGGTCTGAAAGAAAACTCTGCTGCAAACCCAGGCAATCCTCCGCTCTACATCCATACTTCTGGCCAAGGTTTTTTGAGCGACAACTCCCGCGGAGAGCCAGTCCCCATTGAGAAGATCTGGAGTGATGTCGGTCTAGATCTTGAGCGTGATTGCAATCCCAACAACTTTCATCTCAACTGCGATATCAAGATAGTCAATGCTGGAAAGAGGAAGGAACACCCAGTACGCACAATTATTATCTTTCCCTGTTGGATATATGGAATAAGCGACGGTGAGTGGATCGCCCACTCTTACGTAGCACTAGTAACAATTTCTTATAATACACAGGTCCACAAAAGACAACATTGCCAGTTCGGATATTCTTCGACCTTTTCAAAAAGGCAGGACATGCAGGAACCTGGGGTCCCGGAGCAAATAAAATGGCAAATATCCATGTCAAGGATTTGGCCAAAGCTCTGCTTCTCGCTTTGGATGCTGCGTTGAATGGGACGGCCGAAGAAGGGCCTGATGGATTATATTTTGTTGGATCTGAAAATCCCATGTTGACAATGCACGAAGTGATGTCCGCATATGGCAATGTCAATCTTTCTTTTTTCTGAAAGAATCATCATTGAGCACGATTCTATAGGTTCTGTACAGTAAAGGGCTACTTCCAAGTCCAGAATCAAAACCCCTACCCGAGGATGTACTGGCGGAATACGGTGAATGTAAGCTCGCCTTCAATCAGCAGAGGTACCGGTATTTATACTCTTGCACAGTTGGTTGGTCCTTGTTAGGTGGAAATGTGATTGCTAGAACTGAACGTATACACCGACTCGGTTGGGAGCCAGTAGTATCGAAGGAGATAACTCCTTTGGACTCTTTGGAGGAAGAGGTGTCAATAATGCTGGAAAACCAAGTTTGACTTCACATGTGGAAACAAGGATTGCGCGATAAGTTTGTATGTGGGCAGCCAGTTATGAGCTATCCTGTAGTGACTTTAGGAAACAAACATTCTTGCACCGTAAACGTCCTCATGTCTCAGAATTTGCTCCAAAGATGACCGACTCGACCGAAGGGTGATCGCGATCACCGAGCAAGTGTAGTGTCTCCTCGACCTGGCTTACAAGGGCTTCAAGAGACGGCCGCGAGTCCAAAATGCAGCACGTATTCGGTTCAGTTTTCGACGCGTACGGAAACACGAGCAGGAACGCCCAGTTTGACAGGATGAAGAAAAGAATGACGCGTCTCACATGACTTGATCATCCGAAGTTGAAAAAGAAGCCGTGGTGACGTCAGTGTCGAAAATGCATAAAACGATCTGACCACTCCGTCTTGCCTTAAACAGCAAATCCACGCCCTCACCGTCTGCATAACTGTCCCCCAACGAACGAAAAGGACCTACGAACACGAATTGTCATGGCTTTTGATTCGCACTTGAGAAGGGGTCACCCGAGTACGTTTTAGCCCATCTCTTTTGTGAATACTTCTGATAGGAATTTGCAGTTACCTTTGGTCTCATGATAGTCTTTGGGATTATCGAGGTGTGTCTTGTTTTCTGTGCGACTTTGAGTAACACTGACGGAGGGTTTTTATTCCAGCTCGCACTTTCCGCATGGCTGACATCCCGGTTCAACGCCCGACACGACTATTCTAGTCTCACGGAGCGAGATCGTGTTCGTTTTGTCCTATTCGCCTCTTGCTGGACCGTTGTCCTCGGCCTCTTCTATGGAATATTATTTTGGCATTCCTCGACTGGTTCCGTTCTGACAAGTGTAGCGTCGCACCTGGTTTTGTGCGTTTAATTTTCTACCAGAGGCTTGGCCAGCTCTCATGTTTCACTGTATAGCCTCATTCTTTCATGGATAATCTGGACCGCAGCCGCTGCGTCGGTGACAGAAATGTTGGGAGGCGGGTTAAATTGCGGGTACGTTCATGCACATCCGTAATTCGAATCCATTCCGTGCCGTTTGCTGACACGTTTGCTCTTATTCTCAACGACAGTAATCAAAACATATTCAATTACTGCGGTCAGCTCAACGCCCTTGAAGCTTTCGCATGGCTTGAGTGGTACGTCAATTTGCTTGTGTCACAATGTCCGGATATAGTTTCTGGTGCTTTATGAACCAATATTCGCCTTACATCCGGACATCTCGCTCGCTGTTCCTGTCATTTTCCGTATTTCCGTGCTTTGACTAAACCATCATACTAACGACCCTCGTCTCATAGGATATTAATCACCTTTGCTCTAATTGTTGTCCTTTTCCGTGGAATCAAGGCTGCAAGGCGAGGAGACGGATACCGTGGAAGCCTTGCCTAAATCATGTAGCGACGAATTCTTTAACCAGATGGAAATCATGACCTAGTGGTGCTTACGATGTTTACACAAAATGAAACGACTTTGACGAGTCGATGGACAGCTGATTTTCCCAATAATTTCACTGCTGATTTTTTGATGATTTGTACATACTAGTTTTAATGTCTTTCTTTGGGGTACCGCGATTCAAGTGTTGTAGTACTTTGTACATCGACTAGCTATTATTGACATATTAACAAGAGTTGGAATTCGTATTTGTTTGGTAACAATTTGTCTTTTTCCCGCGCTTACACCAGGTTCTGCAACGGCCGCTCGACGAATTCTAGGACAGACTGATTGATACTAAAGCCTGATGAAGTCTTGTTATCCTTTCTAGTATGTGATAGCTGTCAAGTAGCCATTTAGTTGTCCCCAAATCGATTTCCTGATCTGCTGGAAGCAGAAATCTACCTGGGTTTGCGATTTGGGCATGATGCAACGGACGCTAACCAGAGGCGGTGACGGGCGGGGCCGAGCGAGTGCATATAAAGAGATATGTGCTGACCTAGTGCCTTTCTCTTTTTGTCTTCCTCATCACTAGAAACAATCATCATGGCCGTCCCCGCAGATTTTACCGTCCCTCAGATCCGTGGAAAACTTGCTATCGTGCGTTTTGTTTTGTATTTCTTCACGGTACGATCGAGAACTTGAATAATATTGATATCTCTTCTAGAACAAATCCATCTCTGATTCCATGGACCCCATGTTTCGTCTACAAAACCTCGGCTGGGTAACCCGTAAAGCACTCAACCTCGCCAGTGCTACGGCCCATATCACTCATAATGTTCAACCTGACGGCGTCGAGCGTATCGATGTTACACCATACATCTCTGGCGGCTTCAAATGGTCTCTAGACTTGAGACCACTAGATCTAAGTTCCCATGAGGTGTCAAATCCGATTTTGGGAAAGATGATTTACAGGTCGAGAAAGATTAGGTTGAGTGAAATCAAGAGTGATGATGAATGGTTGGCAGATGGGAAATGTGGGCAATTGAAAGAAGGATGGGATACGGAGAAGGGGGATGAAGTTGTTCATTCAAATGTGAAGGGTAAAGGGTGGGTTCAGGATGAGGTGAGACTCGGATGCTTGGTTACGGTGTTTTCTCGAACATGCTTGTTCTAACAAAGCCCGCTGTGAACTAGGTTTGGGGTATTATGAACATCGATGGAGAGAAGCGCTTCGTTATGAGATACCGCATTGTGAATGATGCAGGGGAAGCAGTGGATTTAAAATTCGTGTATGATTATGGTGCGTCGGTTTTCAGCCATGGGGGTTATTTACTCATGATATTCCATCCAGTTGGTGCACTTTAAACTTATGTTTTTTTTATCCCTCGAATTGAAAACTCTCTTTTCATGTCTTCCTTCTGTCGCCGAGTGAAGTATAAGAACCTACCTTCAAGTATTCACCCACTGCCATATTAAAACTTCTTTAGCCTCGCGGAGAACCTCGCACACATTTCTTCAAAATTAAGTTCCATATCAAACAAGGAAGTCTTGAAATCTTAGGTTCAAGGGTCGGTTTTTTTGCTCTATGGAATTGATCGATAGATGGTCAAAAGATATAAAAGTTCTCAGTCTCTGCAGAAAAGTGGTATCTAACCATGTCCTACTCTCCTTTATCTGAATCTCCTATTTCTGTAACTCTACCTGAGATTGTGCCATACGAGCAAGTGAGTCCAACTCTGGCAACGAGGGCATCGAGTTCAGTTCCGTCATGGAGGACATTGAGTCCAGCTCCGACATGGGAGACATCGAGTCCAACTCTAACACCGAAACTCCTGCTTAAATTCAAGACAATAACCTCGACTACTTGTACGTGTCATCTTTTATAACGAGTCTCTGCAGACTACTCAAATTTGTACCAAATTCGGCAGTCAGTCAAGAATCAGGAGGAGATATAGTCTTTCGATCATCCGATAATGTTTTATTTTACGTTCATCAAAAATACCTTGAGGCCCATGCAGAAGGTTTTCCGTTGGCGGAACACATTGCTCCAACGCGAACGGTTGAACACGTCCCCCTCGCAGAAGAATCTAGTGTTCTAGAGCTACTCTTTCAGTTTGTCTACCCGCGAATGCCACCCGATCTCGAGAGTGTAGAATTCCCGGCTCTTATGAGCTTGGCTGAAGCTGCAGAGAAGTATTTCGTGCATCACGCCAGAAAATTCTGTTTAATGAGGATTAGGTACCTTTTCCTAGGCCTTTTATTTCAATTGTCCACTGACCCGGTTTTTTTTGCTTTCCTAATAGAGCTTTCATTCCCGAATTCCCTCTTGAAATCATCGCTTTCGCAGCAGATCATAGTCACGATCAACTTCTTTATCAAGTTGCTCCCCGACTTGTGTTCAAGCCGCTCTCAGAAATGGCCTATATACTTCCATCCAGTCTATACGTACCTTGGGTGAGTCTGAGTTGTTCAAGCAATGGGGCGACGATGATTTCATCTTGAACAGAGCATGTATCACGACCAATGCACTCAAAAGTTGTGGAAACAGGCAATCGATAAATTCCAGCAGCCAAGTGCACTTTCTTGCACCATGGGTCACAGCTCTCATACCAACTATTGGCGAGGGCGTGCTCAAGAATGGAAAGTCAAGATCAGCAATGATGTCTCGGTGCTCTCAGATCTTGACGAATTTTTTAATCGGATCGATCCCATGTACAAGAGTTCATGCTGCAGAGAATTCACGGACTGGCAAACTCAGTTGAAGAATGATTTCACCACAGAAATGAAGGATTTGGAGTACTTTAGGAGGTTACATCGAACGAAGATGAGCGGACGGGCTTTCAAGGCACCCTGGGGAGTGTCTCCGAAATAATACTTACTCGATTTCATGTTCAAGTTAGAAGTTTATTCTTTACGAACGAAAAACAAGACGAATTATCTCAATTTCATTCCACAGCGCGGCCTTTATTGTAACGCCAACTAACAGAATAGCGGCCTTAGCGCCTGGTGCGCTGGTATTACAAGACTTGAATTAGTGCATTCCTGTAGTATGCACCAAGTATGCACCATCAGGGAGCTGTCTTCCATCAGCAGCTGCGACAAAAAAAGTTGGATACATATTTCATAGTAATATATACACCTAAATTCGTAGACATATAATGACGGCGGGTCTGAAGTTGAAAATCCAAGAGGGCGGCATGGCAACGTTATTTTCATTTGGGCGGCGCCCGATGTTGGATCTTGCACCCCTTGCTCTGAAGCCCGTACGCCTTCAAGTTCAGATGTAAAGCCTTTTTAGCTCGTGTATAAGATGTTGTAAGGTATGTCACTCTCAGGCAATAAAACTTGGGCTACAGGACGAATTAAGAGAATCGACTATAGAGTATCAAAGATAACGTTAATACGCTATAGCGAAATTTTGAGATTGGTACTGTGGCATCACTTTTCCTTTCTGAGCATGATAACGTACCTTAGCAGTTTATATCCTCCGACCAAATTCAGCTTGCGGATTGCAGCTTGTTGCTTCAGTACTCATAAGGTCTAACCTAACGGCATTGAACTTGCACCATACATATCTGGCGGAATCAAATAATCCCTAGACATTAGACCACTAGATCCGAGTTATCATGAGGTGTCAACTTGTCTGATTTGGGAAAGATGGTTTACAGGTCGAGAAAAATTAGGTTGAGCGAAATCGAGATCAAGAGTAATCAAGAGTTGTTGGCAGATTGGAAATGTGGGCAATTGAAAGGATGGGATATGGAGAAGGGGGATGAGGGTTGTTCATACCCGGTCATGTGTAGTACACGAACACGGTGTTCTGACACTAAGTGGTTAGAAGCGTATCGTGCATGCCCTGGCAGTCTGCAGCAGAAGGCTGATTCTAGTAATAGGCCCAATAAATTTAGCTTTGAGGGTGCTTTACTCTCGTCACTTGCTCGTCACCTAGACGTAAAATTTATGTAGTGAGATGAATGCCTGGTCAGATATATAATGGTTCGACGTTCATTCTTTGACCCATCCAAGTTCATCTTTGGCATTTGCACTAGTAGATGTCGTTTCCTCAGCCTGAGACTCCTCCGCATTCTCCACCGCATGATACCCCAGTAGGCTCACCATGGCCTCCCTCCCCTAGCCGTGCTCTTGCTCCTGGTCCTGAGCTCTTGGTGTCACGGATGCCCTCCTGCGCTCCTTCTCGTACCCCCTCTACTTTGCCCGAGTTTGCACCCGTTTCTGTCAAAAAATCGATCTATAATATTTCGACTATGTGTGAGTCCTGGACACGAGTCTCGTTTACTGGACGCTGAATACTTTGCTACAGTCCATGAGGGGTCTGGCGGTGACACAATCTTCCTCTCGTCTGATAAAGTTCTATTCTACATCCACCACAAGTATCTAGACGCCCAAGCTGAGGGTTTTCCACTAGCCGAGCACACTGCTCCGATACAAACAGCTGAATACATTCCCCTTGCAG
Organism: Stygiomarasmius scandens; assembly: GCA_037954225.1. Lineage (NCBI taxonomy): Eukaryota > Fungi > Basidiomycota > Agaricomycetes > Agaricales > Campanellaceae > Stygiomarasmius > Stygiomarasmius scandens. Next base: position 591,706 of record JBANRG010000008.1, on the reverse strand, counting down.
AAGATTCAGGTGTTCTGGAGCTGCTTTTCCAATTTGTCTACCCGAGAATGCCACCAGATCTTGACCATCTAGATTTTCTAGCCCTCATGAGCTTGGCTGAAGCTGCGGAGAAGTATTTTGTACATCACGCCAGAAAGTTCTGTTTGATGTGGATGAGGTATGTTCGTCCGTGCGTACACTGACTGGTCCTTACTTACTGTTCCATTAGAGACTTCATTACAGAGTTCCCTCTTGAAATTCTCGCTTTTACTGCAGATCATAGTCACGACAAGCTCCTATATGAAGTCGCTCCTCGACTTGTATTTAAGCCGCTTTCGGAAATTCTTTACGTCCTTCCATCCAGTCTGCATGTACCGTGGGTAAGTTTCGAGCTCAAAATTACGGCTTTTATGTCTTTACAATCTTTACACAGAGCATGTACCACGATCAATGCACCCAGAGATTGTGGAAACAAGCCGCTGGTAGATTTCAGCAACTTGCTCGACTTGATTGCCACAGAAATAATTCTAACCACACAAACTTTTGGCGAGAGCAGGTTCAGGAATGGAATGTCAGAATCAGCAACGATTTATCTGTGCTTTTGGATCACGACAAGTTATTTGAACGGGTTGATCCCATCTACAGGACTTCGTGCTGCAGAGAATTCACAGACTGGCAAAATCAGTTGAAGAATGATTTCACCAAGGAAATGAAAGATTTAGAATACTTTAGGAGGTTCCATCGAGCAAAGATGAGTGGCCTGGTTTTCAAGGCACCCTGGGGAGTGTTTACGAAATAATATTTGATTCCATGTTAGGGGTTTCTGCTTAACATTCTTTACGAACGAAAACAAAAAGAGTTATCCATAGTGCGACCTTTATTGTAGGGCCAACTAACAGAATGGCCTTGCGACCTTAGTAGCACCTGGTACGCTGGTGGTGGTAAAATTTGAATTAATGCATCGAATCCAATTTTGGGGAAATGGTTTATATTTCGAGAATAAACGAACTTCTCGAGTAAATCAAGTGCCAAAGGGCATTGTGTTCAATCGACTCTTCCTCTTTATTCGCCGGTCATCCAGCTCAAGTCTGATGATGCACCAATTTGGCCGTCGTATTGATGTTTCATCTTAAGTTATTGTTATCAGTGTAGTGCTTCAACCAATGTTCAAAGAATAATCTTGCGTTCTTGTTTGCGTAGTAGGCCATGTCAGTATATCAGTGAAATTGAAAACTCAAGTGGGATGGATTGATATACGATGCTTTCTTTATAAAAATAGAGGAAAAAGGCATAGTCCCAGGGGAAGCGTCCGAATCCTACAACATCAGTATTTTGACGAGTTACTGGTTTTAACTGGTACCAGCTGGTACCAGCCAAAACCAGCAAACCAGTCACCAGTGCACCAACCGAAAATTTTTTTCTACCAGTAAACTATCGATAAAGTATGCACAATATTGTGGTAAGTACAGAAAACTTCACGGATGATGCTTACAACATCTTGGCATCATGCATCACATTCCCGGCAATATTCCTGACATCACATGGTGTAATATAATTAGTGCTGTCGTTGTCAGGGACGATGTTCGGGGCCTATCCGACGCATTCCCGACACAGCACCGACAACCCGGACAAATTGCACCCGGAGTTACTTAAAAGGTTGTTTAGATGTATTAAATTCTCCTTTAACTTTACAATACATATATTCTATCATATATACTGGTCAGATTTTTCACCAGTCATACCAGTGATAACCAGTGACCAGTATCTTGTCAAAACACTGATGAATGATTTCTTCAAGACTTGAACTTTGGGGTCTGTGCCCCTGTCTAGTTAGCAGAACCTTGAACGGTAGTCTCAGTTCAGAGACGTTCGGCAAACTCAGGACCAGACTATTGGCATCAACTTTGAAGCTCTGAGGCCCAGACGTACATAAAGCAAGTTTTCTAGAACACGTGTCGCTTCAGCTATAGCAATGGATATAAATTTACATTCCCACGCAATGCCTTCACCGTCCACGTTACATCAACGTCCAACTTCAACTTGCGGATTGCAGCTTATTGCTTCAGGGATTGGTGATTTCTCTGTTGTGTTTCTCTGATTATACCCGGCTTAGAAGTGCTCTCCGACAGGTTCATAACCATGGCTTCACTCTGTACTTCGTGCGGCCAAAGCTGTATGACCCCTCGGGTCACTCTGTCTATGGACAATATCCTAGAAAAACTGCGTGCACCAGCTGGAACACGTTTTTCAGATGCCCTTGAAATTGTCCGAGCAGGCGAGAAGGATCTTGCAGATTATGACGTTCACATTTCCCAAATAGAGAGCTTCCTCAGACTTGTGAAGCACAGAAAGGAACGCTTGAACCACTACATCATCAACTGCCGCTCTCTGCTCTCCCCCATTCGCCGTTTGCCAGAAGAACTCCTTTCCGAGATTTTTCTTTGGTGTTGTCTCTCGTCGCCCATTTGTATATATTATGATCCAGATGCACTTCCGTTGACTTTGAGCGCGGTGTGCTCTAGCTGGAGGGAGCTTGTGATTGCAAGTCCATCTTTATGGAGCAACTATTATATTTCTACCGGGTATCTATGGCTGAACTCTGATCCAGAAACGGTTGCGAGAGACCAGATACTTGCTTCTACATTTCAACTCTGCCTTTCGAGATCGAAAAACACTGCTCTAAGCCTCCAGACAGACTGTCTGGATGACGGACTCGAAATCATGATGTCTCTTATGCGGCAATCGCACCGCTGGTACGAGGTCGTCTTCAGCGCAGCAGAAAACACTTGGGAAACACTCTCCCAGCTTTCCGGGCTCCATAACTTGAGGTCGCTGGATATACTGGACCCTAATGATAAAATTCTCAATGCTTTGTCTCCGTATCTTCGAGATGCTCCTCGATTGAGATCTTTGAGGATTTTCCGGGACGCCCTCTCGGGGCAGGTAGTGGATTTTTTCCCTTTTTCCCAGCTCTTGAACCTTGAGCTCCGAGATTCCAAAAGCGACTACCACGATTTGATACGTGTCCTTCAGAATTGTGTCAGTCTCAAGTGTTTGACATACGCGTACGATTCTCTCTGTCACGATACGCCCGAAGAGTTTATGCATCTTCCTAGCGTCACTCTTAATCACTTGGGTACTCTAGAAATTCGATTACTCACGAATTGGGACCTGGAGTACTCATCATACCCTATTAATTCTTTTCTTCCTCAGTTGACTGTTCCGTCTTTAACAAAACTCAAATTGACCATGTCAACTTCTCCCATCTGCCCATTTGGTAGAGACTCAGCTCAGCCTGAGCCTGAGCCTGAGAGACCGTTCCCTTTTTCTCTTGATACACTTGCCAGGCTCGTCAAGCGATCAAACTGTACAATGACCACATTGTACCTAGAGCGCGCCGTCGTCAAAGACACTGACATAATTAAACTACTATGGCATTCCCCATCTCTCACCAGATTGACCATTCATGACCCGCCTCTTTGTGCATCATTCATTTCGATTACAGCCAATCTCATTGCCGCCATGAACCCTCTATCGTCGGTGTTCCGAGGTGTATCCCAAGCACTTCTTATCCCTAGGCTGAAGATCCTTACGTTTCGGTGTGTCGGATGGAAAGGCTTCGAGATGGGGAAACTTGTTGATATGCTTGCTTCGAGATGGATACCCAACGAAGCATATTCTAAGGAGATTGGAGTAGACTGTCTGCGGTTTTTCAAACTAACTTCGGATGACCCAGAAGACAAGATTACTGGTGATTCCGAAGCTGGTCGCATTTTGTTGCAGCTTCAGAATGCTGGACTATGTGTGGAAGCACCAATCAAAGCTTAGCATTCGATGCCTTTTATGTATACAAACTTTTTACTGTTCCTGACGTTGTGTTACTCTATCGAGTCTGATTCATACCTGACATGCTTTTCGATATGTGTTTAGCATAAATTAGTCTCATCGCATATGTGTCGTATGTTAGTTATTTCTTTAAGGTAGTACCTCTACACCTAGCGGCAGTCCTTTCTCCTCAATCTCTTCTATAACTGTTTCCATTGCTCCTTCGAAACCACGCTTTTTGTACACTTTCCTATGGCGGACAGATGGCGATATGATTTGCGACAAGTTCCAAACGATTTCTTCCCGCAAGCCATTTTGGTTGGCAGCAGGGACGAACCTGAACTTGGATAAGAGTGTTGCAAGTAGGATTTCTGTCATCAGTGCGATTAGCATGAATGAGCAGCATATAAAGTGACTTACTCATTTCGACTTGTGCAAATTTATATCCTCTAGAAGACAAGGTCAATCAGAAGACGTTCTCAAGTACTAATGCCCACGATAACGCACATGCATGATCGGCCTCCTCCAAGGAAAGATAGCCTATATCAAGAATGCAGTCAGTTTACGAACGGTCTGCAGAGAAATCGTATTTACATTCCATGATAAATGCCTGGCAGTTTCATACGCCTTGTTGATGATTCCGAATCATCTCCATATTCTCCTTGATCGTCATGGTCTTCTAGCCACCTTTGAGGCTTCCACTCGTCCGCATCGGAGCCCCATACCGACCTTGATGCGATTCGGTTGGCATTGGCAATACCCACGAATAGTGTCGTGCCTTTGGGTACCCTCACGCGTTGGGTTTGGAATGAACTTGATGTGGAATAGGACAACGTGGTCTCTTTGATTGCACTGTGTAAAGATTTGGACATGATTCTTGTAAAGATATCAAAAGCGTGATTACTCACGTTCGACGAACGAAGGGTACTGGAGGGAATCTAGTGATTTTAAGAGTTAACATGCTGTCATTTGTCGAGAAAGAGACCTACAATCTCAGAGTTTCTCGAATGACGGCATCTAGCCAAGGAAGAGCTATGACTTCGTCGTATGAAAGTCTTGTGCTGAAACTGCCCGCATCGGATGCTTGATGAATCGCAATGGCAGCTCTTATTTCTTCTCGTACCTGAAGTTCGTGATTCGTAATTCATAATTAAAGGAAAAGTAATGTCAATCGTAGGATGTACCTTGTCTTGTACAGCTTGATTCACAGAAAGTAGATATAGCATTCTTGAGAGGAGGGACGAAGTAGTGTCTTGAGCGCCGAATATCAGGACGCTATAGCAAGAGCAGACAATAAGCCGCCAACTAGCAATCCTTCAGGAGATACGCACGTCATTTGTCCCGTCAATTCTGCATCTGTCAATTTCTCGCTCGTCTCTTTCGCTTGTTCATTGGCTCTGACTGCGGCGATTCAAGCCAATATTGAATATGAGTTTAGCAGATCCAAGAATTTACACGCACGTAAAACACTGATGATGTCTTTCGCTTTGCCATTTTCTCCTTGCCCAGACTGGGAGTCATTTCGTTCCTGAAGAAGTATCTCTCGCTTCTCGTCGAGGATCTTCTGAGCAGTATTGTGCATCACATCTGACATATCCTAAACAAGACATCGAGGCTTCGGCAACCGACACAATTATCGATCCAGAAAGACATACCTTGACTTTCTGAATAGCTCTGTTCGGCGTCCATTCAACTAAGCGACGGCGGAAAGATGGGCTCCCAAAGTGCGCGAAGAACGGAGCAAATTGGCGCAGCAGGGAAAGGGAAAATAACGTAGGGCTAGAAAATGAAATAAAGGCGATGAGTTCGGGTGTAAGAGCTGTTACTTGAAGGACAAAGTGACGTTGCTGAGCGGACTTACATCAGATCTTTGATGGCAAACGTGTATGGGTTGTTATGTGGTGAGTCTAAGGGGTCCTGCGAGTAATGGCATCAATTAGCTTCGGACAAACAGTCCGTCCACGTTGAGACGATACTTACAAATGAGTACCCAAGGACCGTTCGTCCGACTGCCTCTAATGCGACTCTGGACATCCATTCAGACATATCTAAAACAGCTGTACCGGTCTTCTCGTCGATCCTGGTCTTATGTTCCTGTGCTAGAACGTCCGACAACTATGCATTTTTGATGCGGGGCGGGCCGTGTTCCCGGCGTTAGTTGAAGAGGAATAACAGTAGACCGGTTTAGACTCGGGCGAAAAACTACTAGTAAAAGTTAGAGAATGTTCACCTTTTCGGCAATTTCATAAAACACAGGCACTAGAGCTTTGAGTTGAGGCACTGCGAATACGGGAGCGACGATTTTGCGTTGGCGCTTGTGAACGTCACCCGTAGTTGCGACTAGTCCCGGCCCGAAGATCACTCTGTTGGTTCTAGTACGCGCCGCAAATATAGAACGTAAGAACTAGAAGTGGGGAAAGAGATGCTTTAACTTACTCAATAAAAACTTCCGTTTCTTCGAACGCATCTTGATCTTTGACAATAATACTCTGCAATGCGAGAGGGTCTGACACGTATAATTGCTCATCCTAGGTCAAAAGAACAGCTAGTCAGCAGTCGAACAAGCCGGAATGCCAAAAGGAAAACGACACACTCCGAAGAACCCATAAGTCTTTACCATACCTCCGTACCGGTCCGAAAGATGCTGATGAAACTCAAGACCTTTGGGGTTGTAAAGTTGGTTCAGATTTCCTGGAGTATCCATCAGGAAAAGCTGGGCAAGTTCAGTTTTGATACAAGCGTACCCATAAACCACGAGCTGGCTGGAGGACCAGGAATGTTGCGGAATGGCGACGAGTACCACAAAGGTTTGAGAAGCCATCTTCCAAAGCGGTACAAAAAGTAATAAATGAGGATGTCAATTACGACTGCCCGTATGGTATCTGGTCGTGTAGTGAGTGTGTCATAGAGGTTTTGGCTGATCATCGAAGTTATAAAAGGAACGGTCTGCACAGAGAAACACTTGTCCTTATATATGTCTGGAAACAGCGGCTTCAAGATGCGGCAGATCAACTGGTTATGCAAGGCTGGAAATACGTAGTCAATATTCCTCGGGAATCGGTTTCTCCTTTAAAACCCGTTTTCCTACACGTTCTGTACAGCTTGAAAAAAATCTATGTGTGCCAAGTACATAAGGGGACTTTCAGTCCTATGGCGGTGTCATCCAGCGCGCTGGACAGGGAAAAGGTATGGATTTTGGCAGGCAATTCACGGGAACCGTCGAGTCGTGCAGTGCGTAAAATGGACGCCGCCCCTATCCTCCTTTGTGTCACGTGAGAGACAGGTGACTCCGCTGAGGGTTGGTCAAAGGCCTGCCGTTCTGACAGTGTTGGCAGAGAGGCGATAAGAAACATGGCACTCGCATACATACCCCACGTTATCCTTTATCTTCTCTCTCGGACTGGATAGGAAATCCGCAATCTCCCACTCATCATGTCGACTACCTCCGAGTCGTATTCAAGCTACCTACTCTTATGCATTGGCCACCCTCTTCTCGACATCCAGGTTCGAAATGGCTCCGAAAGATTGTTAGAAAAGTACAAATTGAAGGAGGATGATGCTATCCTAGCTGGAGATGAACAGAAAGGAATGTAAGTTAAACACGCATTTCTGTAGCGGGTTTTATTTCTGACCGGGAAAGTCTGGAAAGAGCAGATACGATGAGATCACCAGAGATTACGAGGCTACGTATGTTGCAGGAGGTGCAGCACAGAATACTGCTAGAGGAGCTGCCGTATGTCATTAAAGTGTTGACTATGTCGCTTGACTAATGCGATCTCTCACTGGCAGTACATTCTACCACCTAAGACTGTCGCATTTACGGGTTGCGTTGGAGAAGATGAAGCTGCTGAAAAGCTCAGAGAGGCAGATAGACGTGAGGGCGTGTTGGAATTGTGCCAAGTCAAGAAGGGTGGAAAGACTGGGGCATGTGCAGTCATGGTTAGTGGCAGTAATCGGTGAGTCGTATTTATTTCTTCTCTCTTTTTCTAATTGTCAAGTTTGCAGGTCACTTGTGACTACCCTTCGCTCTGCTAAAGAACTTGAGGACTCTCATCTATATACCCCCAAACTCGCGTCAGTCATCGAGAATATCAAGGTTTTATATATCACATGCTTCAACTTGACGCATAACCCCGACATTGTCATAAACTTGGCAGAGAGGGCGTATAGACAAGGCAAGGTGCGCATCTTGATGCTAGCATAGAAATCCCTCCTCATATTCTCTACAGCTCGTTGTCCTGAACTTCTCCGCACCCTACATCCTTCGTTTACACAACTCTGCTATCCAAAGGATATCTCCTTACTGCGGAATAATCATCGCAAACGAAGCAGAAGCTCTTACTTGGGCAGAGGTCAAGGGTATACCACTGTCAAACACAGATTCCCCAGTAGATTCGGACGGACTTTCTGAAGAGAACCGGCCGCGTTCCGCATCTTCACCACATCCATCCATACCTGAAATAGCCAGAGCCATTGCACTCTCACCCAAATTCTCTGAATCTACGTCTTCGTCACAAGATGACCCGGCACTAACCTCTTCAAGCACCTCCCGGATAGTCCTGATAACCTCTGGCTCCCATTCGACTACCTTGGTACACTCTTTATACCCAGATAGACCTCGCACGTACCCCGTCCCGCCTCTCAAACCACACGAACTTGTAGATACAAATGCAGCCGGGGACGCGTTCGCTGGCGGATTTTTAGCCGCTTACATTCGCCGTCGATTTTTGCAAGGTCAAAACATTGTAGGAAAGGATACTAGAGACCATGCCAATACAGAAAAGAGACCGAACGAGAGCGAAGACTTGACTTGGGTAGACGAGTGCGTAAAGATGGGGCATTGGTTGGCCGGGATGTGTTGCGGACAGGTTCGTGTGTTCTGTTTCATTGTTTATCTTTTGTCTAAACTCGACAATTCTTGTTTGCGTTAGGTCGGTGGACAGTATCGTTGGCCGAAAGTGGACATTCCGGACAAGTTATAGAACCACTTCCCCTTGCAATGGATGTACTTTTGGACGATACACAGTGTCTTTCAGTTTTACCTCTTGGTCCAGAGTCCTCAGTGCGTGTCCACAGGGAACGGCCTAGTAATTATTTAGATTGTTAAGCATCTCATGACATGAGTTTAATCGTGTCGGGCGCATATACCCTGCAACATTGAGTCGCTACCTCAGTTATGTTACACCGCTCTGTTTATCACCGGTTGAACCCTCTAATGAACACACCCAAAAAATCGTGATTCTATCCCGTGCAAGAGCGTATATTCGTAACCACGATCATATACAAATGCCCGAAGAACATTGACATCGACAAGATGAGTAACAGATAAATGCTTCATATACGAACGAGCCATTTATGCATACTGGTTTGAAAACTGAATGTGATTGTCTCATTCGTTATAACGGTTGTTGCGCATTTATATGTGCTTAACGAAACGCCTCTGAATATATTTGGTTTGCTATCCGGGAACTGATCATGCGCTGCTGGGGTTCAACAATACTTGCTGGTGAATGGTCGTCAAAATAGGAAGGCTTATTTTCCAGCACGTATTTCCTGCGTGGCGCAATAGACTCGGAGAGCAAAGGAAATATGTGTTGGAAGCCTTCTTATTTTTTTAGATCCTATATGTTTCTGTAGATATTCACGGGCCCCAATTGCGACTAACTGCGGCTGTATTGAACTTTCATTGAATTGGGCGCGGCGATCTCACAGTTGCACATCGAGCTGCGTGCGCCGAAAGGATAAGATCTTTTCTTTTTCTTTTAGGAATAGAATAGGCTTTTGCATATACCTTGAGTGCTGATGATGTTTCTAGTTTGCTTTTGAAAGATCCCTGAAAATTCAAGTCACTACCAGCAGTCGTCAGCCACAGCTAGCTTATCGCCGAGTTTGAATCCTCTCGTAATGTTACTAGTGGCGCCGCTGAAATCAGGGCGCCATCCTGGTGTTTATCGTACTTTGAAGTTGTGCAAACTACTTGTGCTACAAAAATAGAATGGAATGAATGCACCGTATCCTACTATGCCGTCCTATTCATGAAAAGATAATCTGTCAGAGCTTTTTTACAAGACATGTGCGTCACAGCCACAGCCTTCCTCCACAGCTTAGAAGACCGGATGGTCTGATTTTGAGCTCCAAAGGCCGTATCGTCTGATATGCGATTTAAAAAACGTTTTTCTTCGGGCCTTGGTCAGTGGTATTCGGCATCCGACCTCGTAAAATGTAACCTCTAAGCAAAACATTGTATTCCAGTCTTGTATGAACTCGAAAGATGAATATCACCGCACCACCGAATTTTGTCTTACTACGGACATGGTATAAATACTAAGTAGAGCCACAGTGACGGCCATTCCACATTCTCCCTCTCAAGTATCTTATTCAAGTTTCTTCGATAGTATCGTTCTTGTCCATGATCGCTCATCTTCAGTGGACGCTTCTATCAGCCATCTTGCTAGGTATCACCGTACCGGCCTACAGTTTCGACTTCAATTCGACATGCTCCTCAATGGCCTCCCAGATCTCCAACCCCAACGCGACGGTCCTTGTATCCGAGCTCGTCCCTGCCGGTACAAACTTGACCTTTCCCGGCAGTGACCCGAGCTGTAATCGACCTTTCCAGGTAGTCTCAGCGGATATTTGCCGTATCGCCATGTTCATCAAGACATCTGGTCGATCTGGGATTAATTTCGAGGCTTGGCTCCCTAGTAATTGGACTGGGAGGTTTCTCAGTACGGGGAATGGAGGCCTTGGTGGATGTACGTTTTTGAAAGATTCCGCCATAGTCTTCTAATCAATGGCATAGGTATTCAGTACGAAGACTTGGCTTACGCTTCTGCTCTTGGTTTTGCTACTGTCGGTGCAGACAACGGGCATAAAGGGATGTCTGGGGCACCGTTCCTAAATAACTCTGATGTTGTTGAGGATTATGCTTTCCGCTCGTGAGTCCAGCTCTTGTCTTCACTTTTTCCTGGATTCAAATTTGTGTCATTAGCATCCATACCGGTGTCGTCGTTGGTAAATCTCTGACCGAAACGTTTTACGGTCATCCTCACAGCAAATCGTATTACCTGGGATGTTCTACGGGGGGCCGTCAAGGTCTCAAGTCTGTCCAAGACTTTCCTGACGATTTCGATGGTGTAGTCGCCGGAGCCCCTGCGGCCGACTTTAACCATTTGATCGCTTGGATGGGGCATTTCTTCGGGATCACTGGAAATACATCGGCTCCTACCTTTCTCAGTGGAAAACAATGGACGGACCTCGTCCATCCAGATATCTTGTCCCAGTGCGATGGAATTGACGGAGTGAAAGATGCAATCATCGAGGATCCTGATGTGTGCAACTATGATCCTTCGGGTTTGGTTTGTACTGAAGGAAATCAAACGGATGCGTGTATCACCGAGATGCAGGCTGAGGCGATTAGGAAGATTTTCAAGCCTTTCTTCATCGAAGGCGAATTTGCGTATCCACGTATTCAACCTGGGTCCGAGATCGAGGCCGCTACGGGCCCGGTGAGGTTGTATACTGGGGCGCCGTTCATTTTTACCTCTGTAAGTCGACTTGTCCACTGTTGTTTTTACAATCAACATGGTTCATATTTGTTGTAGGACTGGTTCCGCTTCGCTGTGTTCAACGACCCGAACTTTGACGTTACCACGCTCTCCGATAAAGATTGGGCTCTTGCTCAAGAACTAGACCCTTTCAATATCTCCACCTGGTCAGGCGACCTCTCTGCTTTCCGTGGACGACAAGGCAAGCTCTTGACATACCATGGTCAGACAGATGGTACCATCTCTTCGAAGAACTCTGAGCGGTATTACGAGCACGTCTCCGAGACCATGAGCTTGGGAACTTCGGAGCTGGACGATTTCTATAGGTTCTTCAGGATAAGTGGTATGAACCATTGTTTCAATGGAGTCGGAGCTTGGGAGATTGGTCAGACCCTGAATGGTGCTGGAGGAATTGCCAACTTGAACTTGGACCCAGATAGTAACGTGTTGATGGCCATGGTTAGATGGGTTGAAGAAGGCGTGGCTCCTGAAGACATACTGGGGACAAAGTTTGTCAATGATACGGTTGCGCAAGGGGTACAGTTTGCCAGGCGTCATTGCAGATATCCGCTGAGGAATATGTATGACGGCGTAGGTGATCCTACGAAGAAAGAGAGCTGGAGCTGTCAGTATGTTTAATATTACTCGCTTTTATGTATCCACTTTTCCGATATTTATTATTTATGTCTAAAAATGTCGAGATCTTGAATAATTTGAAGTAAAAGCACTGATTGGTATCTAGATGATCATCTTGCACGTTCCATATCAGACGAGGGTTAAGTTGAAAGGTCACAGTGGCTGTGCAAACTAATCAGAACGAGCTAATTTTTTACACTGTATGTCTCTACTTTAATGTTACAAAAGAAACCGACGGGACAGGTATATAGCTCTGCGTGACATAGATTAATATCTACAATACAGGGAAGCCAATGATAATTACATATTCGACATGAGCAAGTCAAGAAACGTCTGGTGAGCTTTCATAAGTAGCAAACGCTCTTCTCTCCGTTTACACGATTCAGATGGACAAGCACTGCAGATATTTTGGCCGGGATGAGATTCGACCTCTCTAGAAGAACGGGACTTTTTGGATCTCGGGTGTACACCTGGGCTAGGTTCGTCTGCTTTACGTTTACCGCTGACCTTGGAACTTGGACCAGGATTACTGAGGGAAGATATGTATGCCGATTTTGATAATGTAGAGAACGAAACAGGAAATGGGATATGATTCTCTTCCTGCATATGACTCACAGTTGTAGGCAGAACAGGTACGGTTGGATGCTCTGGGTCATCTGCAGCGGAAGGATCGCGTCCTATGCAGTTGGCATAGGACGAGCTCGGACCACCGATAGGAGACTGGGATTCAGGCTCAGCTGGTGTGGATAGAGAGGGTGAGGGGCGGGGAATGACATAGTCATCACCGGCGGAGGTCCGGGCAGTAGTGTTGAACGATTCTTTTGGAATGATATCTCCTCCATGACTATGTTTCTTGATAAACAGAATTAGGCAGGGGCCTCATCTCGATAAAAATGATGCTTCACCTTTTGCAAGTGTTCCTTTCTTTCTTTTCTACTGTCCCCAAGCATCTCTGCGAGGCGGTTCAGAGGACCATCAAAAGAAGCCGAAAAAGGGGAATTATCAAGTACTTCCTTCATCGTGGTCGGACAATCTTCTTTCTAACAACCTCGATAATGAGATGTGTGCATCAATTGAACATCTTGGGTTATACAACATCTTACCTGATGCCACGCCAAAAGATCATACAGACGGGCTTCCAAAACAGTAGAAGAGCCGTGAATACCCGCTGCGTTTACTTTTGCCTGCAATTCGTTGCGGCGAATTGTTTTTTGACCGTGGGGAGCAAGGAAAAAGTTGAGCTCGACAGCTGTCAGAGCAATGTCGAGAAGGTTCCTAGCGGAATGGCCGAGGTATTTGCCAACCGGGTCTAGAGTGGAGACTGCTGAAGAGGATATTGCTGAGACCCCGACAATTTGGGATTGTAGCTGGGGTACGTAGCTGTAAGGGTGGGGGTTATAGGATTGTGGACTAGGCGTTTTGCTGGACATGTGGACAGGGTATGGGGACTAATGCAGATGCTATAGTGTTGCCGCGAGGCGAGTGGACGGGTTTGTCGAGTATATTGGCGTACCAGACGACGAGGTTTGCGGAAGTGCTGGCGTCTCACGTTTTTCTCGAGCTCGCTAATGGTCGGCTGAGCGACGGCCAAAGTCCTTCAGTTACCCAGTTACTTCAAAGAAGTGGAAAGGCGTGAATAAACAGTACTTCAACCACCAGTTGATATCAAGCAGGTATCTAGTAAATGTTTTTGGCATCATTCTGTACGTCCGCCAAAATGATCGAGTATCGGTCGCGGTGGCAGTGCAAAACTTTTCCTCTAAACCGCCATCATGTCGCTATCCTCTGTCCTTCTCTCAAATTCCAAAAAGAAAAGTAAGAATATAGATAGTGAACTAGATGCACTTTTCAAATCCGTGCGTTTGTGTACTTCTACTCAGCTACAAGCCCAAAGAAATCTAACTATTTTTTTTGGGTCTAGTCAGCTAAACTTCCTGCTACGAAGCCGAAACACATAACCGAAGAACGACCTGCATCGGAGACCTCCCCAAAATCCTTGAAACGAAAGCATGATGTTGTTCAACCAGACTCTTCCACCGCGACCGTAAAACGTGCAAAGGCCACTGCCAAGGCTGAAAAACCGAAAAAGGCAGATAGTCCGGCCAAGTTGAAGAACAAGCCAAAGGAGAAAAAGAGAAAGGCAAAGAAGCAGGTTGAAGAGGACGAGGATGAGGATGTGCAGGAAGAAGAGGAGGAAGAGGAAGATAACTCGGATCTGGAGAACGCGTACCTCAGGTCTCGTACCAAGTCAATAAAAAGTGCTGGCGAGGATGAAGAAGAAGAGGATAATGACAAGATGCAAGTTGACGAGGTCGAAGGAAGCGAGGAAGACGATGCAGACGCACTTCCACCCCAACACGAGTCGCTGTCTTCAAAGAAAGGAAAAGGAAAAGACAAGTCCAAACCCAAACGGAAGGAGAAATACATTCCTGATGGCGAGACACCCGTGCAGCGAGATGCTCGGACAATATTCATTGGTAACCTTAGTTTAGAGGTTGCACAGAAAAAGGTATGTCCAAGTTTTAACTACTTGTTAGGTACTAACCAAGTTACCAGTCTCATCTTAAAGCCCTACAAAGACATATCCTTTCTCTCATCCCTTCCCCACCCAACTCTTCTGCTAAACCCAAAATCGAATCTACCCGATTCCGTTCAGTACCCTTTTCCGTCCCTACCTCTCGTCTCCCCGATTCAGATGAAGACGACGACTCGGGCGGTAAAAAGGCGAAAAACTCTCGCCAACACGAAATCGACCGCTCTTCTTCCTGGAAAAAGTCCAAGTCCCAATCCAAAGATGCGGAAGAATCCAGCAAAGAAGAGAAAAAATTCCTCACTCCTGCACAAAAAAAGAAAATCGCATTCATAAACCAAGATTTCCACTCTAGCGCTGATGCATGTCATGCGTATATCGTCTTTGCTCATCCTCATCCTCATCCTCATCCTCACCCGACCAACCCAAACATCCCACTACCGCCTCCAGTTATGGACCCATACACTGCTGCGAAACTAGCGAAAGAGGCTTGTGATGGATCGATGTTTATGGAACGTGCTATTCGTGTGGATATCGTTGCTAAATCGACGTTGCCCTCTACCGCTACCGGTGATGGTGGAGGGCTAGGACTGAAAGCCCTGAAGGAGACGGAACAGATCATCAAAAATGACGTGGACCCGAAACGCTGTGTGTTTGTTGGAAACTTGGATTTTGAGAGTCGGGAAGAGGATCTGAGGGTGTTTTTCGAAGGGGTTATAAGTGGGATTTTGGGGCCAAGAGTTGGGGATGGGGAGGATGGTATGAAGACGAACGAGAAGAAAGGTGAAGAAAAGGAAGAAGAGGAAGAGGAAGGTCAGAGCGAAGAAGATGAGGGCGAAAGTGACGAGGATGAAGAGGAAGACGAGTCGGGTACTGATGCCGATGACGAAAGTGAGGAATCTGATGCTGACAGCCAGAAGAAAGCAAAAGTAAAATCCGCCAAGCAGGCGCGCGCTGTCGAGAGCAAACAAGGACGTTGGGTAACCAGGGTCCGTATCATCCGAGACAAGGATACGCAGTTGGGCAAAGGTTTTGCTTATGTGCAATTTGCGGTACGTTGTCAGCTCTATTCAAGTCTTCTATTCCATACTCACAATTCGTTGTCCACGTAGACCCGCGAATGTGTAGACGAAGTCCTCACGCTCGAACCCACTCAACTCAAATTTGCAAAACGTAAACTCCGAGTCGAGAGGTGTAAAACTCTCCCCGGTGGTCGTTCCCGTGTCAAAGTCTCTAGCAGTACCGGCAAGGACAAAGACAAGGGCCAGAGTGCAGGAAAAGGCAGAGGTAAAGGTAACGAAAAATCTAAAGCCAAAGGCCCATCCACATCACGTCCAGGTCCAGTGTCAGTACCCAAAGGCGACCCGAGCCTCGGTCAAAAGCTTGCTCATCTCTCTAAAGAAGAACGTAAAGCAGCGAAAGCTGCTGATGCGGATAGGATGGCGAGGAGGTTGGCTAAGAAGAAGGCGAGGATGGCTATGGCTACTGGGGCCAGTGGCAAAGGAGACGCGGTTAAGGTACACGGAAAAGAGAGGTCGAGAGAGCGCAAGACACGTTCGTCGGTGGGCGTAAAGGGGAAAGGTGTGAAAGGACATGGTGCTGGGTCTGCTGCGAAGAATAAGAGTAAGAAAAAGAGCGAGAGGAGCTTGGAGAAGAGGAATGTGAAGAAGTGAGATGTAGTCGTTCTCATCTTACTGCCAAGGCTTCGTTAGTCTGTCGTAGTACATATAAGCTCAAGCAATTATCATCCAACCATTACGCATTGTCATTAGTCCTCGCTGCATCTAAACAAGGAGAGATTGTCTATGGTACATTTTTATGACAGACAATACATAAACCATCCTGCAACTGTACGAGGGGTTTAAGAGTCTGTCAGAGAGCGAGTAGTCTCTTAGACAGTTCCTGAAGAAGTGATGGTGACTTTGCTCTTTGTTGTTCCGCTGGGAGAACCTTCAGCCTCGATAGCTTTGACGATATCCATACCCTCGACGACTTCACCAAAGACGACGTGGTGACCATCGAGCTACGTTGACGAGAATGTTAGGTAATGTCAGGGACGCAAAGTAGATGGAGGTTTACTCACCCAACTTGTAGGAACGGTAGTGATGAAGAACTGAAAACGGCTAGTTAGGATGGCAAAACAAGGGCGGCCTCAAGAACATACTTGGGAGCCGTTGGTGTTCTTGCCTGCGTTGGCCATTGAGAGAAGTCCGGGTTTAGTGTGCTTGAGAACAAAGTTTTCGTCTACGTGTACGGAGACCGGTGTGACGTGTACGAGAAAAGAGCGGAATGAATAGATTAAGCTGCAAAAAAAAAGCACATAGGAAACAATAAACGCACCAGCAAATTTAGGGCCATAAATCGACTTTCCGCCAGTTCCGTTTCCATGTGTAAAATCACCTCCTTGAAGCATGAACTACGAGCAAGTGTCAGAAGCAGCTCGAGGCAAAGGGCAGATAGCTCCGTACTTGAGGAATTACACGGTGGAACGAACTTCCAGCATATCCGAAGCCATGTTGTCCAGTAGCAAGTTCCCTAAAGTTCCTAGCAGTTTTCGGAACGACTTCGTCGTAGAGTCGGAAGACAATTCTTCCAGAGGGTTTAGAGTTGATTGCAACGTCAAACTATGGCCGCAAAAGCAAAAGAACAGGAATGAACAGTGGTCCATCAAGCGGTGAAGTGGAACGTACGAAGACATTGGACCTATTTTGGAGGAGGTATAAGACATAATCTTCTTAGTTTGAAAGCACTTACAATCCCCCACCAGTAGCGGCAGTAGTAAATTTACGCAGAAAAGATGCCATGGATGTAGACGTAGCAAAAGCTTGACCTGGGTAACCGCGTAAAAATTTGGTTATACCGGTCACGTGCAGATGACGTTAATGAATTGTACTCGATTTTGAGCTTGTCTTCAAGTTACTGTTATGGCACCTATGAAGGCGACTGTAAACTGTGATATGGGAGAGGTACGTACGGAATCCAATTCACTCTCTGATGTAATTCTGATCTACTCTTCTCAGGGATTTTCTCTTTATTCCATTGTAAGCTGGCTGGTTACTTCAAAAATAATTGGACATCGACAAGAATTCCTGCATAGGCAGATGATGAGTCCCTTATGAAGACTATTCACCTTGCAAACATTGCATGTGGTTTTCATGCATCGTAAGTTATACCCACCTTACTCTCTGGCTATGCTAAATGCAACACATTTTCAGTGATTTTTCTATTATGAACACGACAGTCGAACTGGCCAAACAGAATGATGTCCTTGTTGGCGCGCACCCTTCTCTTCCAGACAGACAAGGCTTTGGTAGAAGGGAAATGGCAATGACTCCCGTGAGTGTTTTGACTCCGCGTCACTCGACTAAACACTGAAGCTTACTTGCAGGAAGAACTAACCTCCTGCTTCGTCTACCAAGTCGGAGCTCTCACTGGATTCCTCAAGATGCGTGGTATGCCTCTACACCACATCAAACCCCACGGCGCTGTCTACGGCCAGATTGCTCGTTCTGAAGAACTCGCTCGTGCAGCTGTCAACGTCTGCAAGTACTTTTCGACACCCGAACAACCTGTTGCGTTTATTGGTTTGGCTGGGACGCAGCATGAAAAGGTTGCTCTAGAAGAAGGCGTCAAGTTCATTCCTGGTCAGTGTCTGTCTGTCTTATAAGATTTCATTGACTTATGCACTTAATTTGACAGAGTGGTTTGCAGACTTGGACTATAGTCCCGAGGGAAAACTTTTAATCACCAAGTACTTCGATTTTCTCTAGCGTATTCGATAACACCTTCAACTCGGTAATTTTAGGACGCATGCACCTGTCACACACGACGTAGTGGAGAAGCGCGTAAGCTCCCGCAATTCCGCTATCGCTTCAAAACTTTGTTACTGATTCCATCCCCTTAATTAGGTCCGTACACTACTAGAAACCAAACGTATCACAACGAACGATGGTGGTCTTCTTCCACTAGGAGACCACGTCCAAGAAGTAACTATCTGCTGCCATTCCGACACACCTGTGCGTATACTTTCTCTCTGCGCTCCTATCGATCTTTTGCCGACTTTAGCGCTCTTATCTTTTGCAAACTTCTCCGAACACATGACGCTCCAACGGAATAACGTATTTCATCAACATAGGGAGCCGTTGGTATCGCGCAGTTGGTCAAATCATTGGTGGATGAAAGTAACCAGGCCGCGGGGTATAAAGTTTAAACTGTTCTATCAACGTAAGCTGAGAAGGAAGGACTTGAATGTACGACTAAAATGGTCTTGTTTATCATGCCTGCTTGACGAAAGAAATTAGCTTGTAATCTTACTCTTCTCTAGCAAAACTTGAACGCCGAACATTTGGAAGGCTTTCAGCATTCGCTTGTGAGCAGAAAAGACAAATTCCAGATCAAATGACCCCATAAAATCACCGCCCCCAGGCCTGGGGCTTGATCTACCCGCCCACCTGTGATCACTGATATCTTTTTATAGTAAGGCAAGCTATTCCGTCCCAATCCATTATTGACTAGAGTGGGCTTATTTTCCCACTTATTTACAGCTCTTATCTCGTATCGCAACGCACACCCCTTGCGTACACACAAATTCTACACTGTCCTGCATCCTATCTCCATCTAGGAGGACATGTATGAAAACCACAAACTTCTCGTTGCGAACCGTGGCGAAATAGCTGTTCGCATCCTCCGTACTGCTCGTGAACTTGGAATCCCCACCGTTGCCTTGTACACTCCCTCAGATGCTACGGCTCCACATGTAACCCTCGCTGACCAAGCTGTCGTTCTCACAGTTGACCCAGGCCAATCCGAGTCGAGCGCGTACATCTCTTCTTCTGGTACTGCAAACATTTTGGAAATATGTAAATCCTACTCTGTCACACTCGTTCATCCAGGGTATGGATTTCTCTCTGAGAATGCAGAGTTTGCTAGGATGGTCGTAGAATCAGACGCTGGGATAACATGGTTAGGACCTAGACCTGATGTCATACATGACATGGGAATCAAACATCTCGCCAGGAAGATTGCAGTTGAGGCCGGGATACCGGTTGTTCCCGGGTCCGAGGGGTGCTTGGAGAGTGTAGAAGAGGCGTTAGCTATCGCAAGACAAATTGAGTACCCGATGATCATCAAGGCGACGGCAGGAGGCGGGGGTATGGGGATGGTTGCTTGTAATAATGAGGGAGAGTTGAGAGAAAAATTGGGGAGTACTATGGATCGTGCAAAGGTACGCTTCGCCCATTCCTTTTTGGTGGATGGAAAATGACTGAATTATTTTGTTATAGACGCTCTTTGGTGACGCAAGAGTCTTTCTGGAGAGGTATTTCCCTGCTGCACGTCATATCGAAGTCCAGGTAAAATTGACTGCGGAAGATGCGTCGACTTTATTGACCGGGGTCTTTTCCAGGTCTTTGGAAACGGGCAAGGAAAGGTTATCCATCTGGGCGAACGGGAGTGTAGTGTGCAAAGAAGACATCAAAAGGTTCTCGAGGAGTCGCCCAGTCCGTTTTGTTTGGCCCATCCTGGTGAGTGCCTGTTTCCCAAATAGCTCGAATAGCGGTCTCATCCATTTTTGGACCTTAGGATTGAAAGACAGGGTCTGTGCAGCGGCTATTCGTCTATGCGAGTCTATTAAGTATGGTTCTGCAGGTATAGTGGTGTGTGTATTCATTCAGCGTTTCTCCTCACATGGTTTGAATAGGAACCGTCGAATTCATAGTCGACGAGAACACCGCAGAATTCTTTTTCTTGGAGATGAATACTCGGATACAGGTTCGTCTCCTTTATATCTATGTTTAATACTCAAAGTATTCATACTGGTCTAATAGGTTGAGCATCCAGTCACCGAGGAGGTACACCCCGGACTTGACCTGATCAAAATGATGATAGACCAAGGTATCGCAGACCGTAACGGCGAAGTTTTGTCGTTGGATTACCTCCAAGAGCCCGGTCTCGATAAACATGCTATTGAAGTGCGAGTGTATTCTGAGAACCCTTTTGAGGATTTCAAACCGAGTCCTGGGATCCTTCAGCTCGTCGATTTGGAGTGCGGCAGCTCGTCTTGGTTGAGAGTTGATGGTTGGGTATGTTGTCTTTGTTGTATTATATGCTAAGAGTGACCTTGACACTAAGGACTACTTATTGTAGGTATCCGGTGGGACGACAATTACACCTTTCTTCGATCCATTGATGTGCAAGCTTGTCGTAAGCGGGTCGTCTCGGGGAGAAGCGCTTGAACGCCTGGAAGAGGTACTGGAGAAAGTAAAGATCCAAGGACCGCCGAATAATCTAGAGTTTCTCAGAGCGCTGGTTCACGACGAAGCCTTTAGGTCTGGTAAGGCCAATACTAGGTTCCTTGATTCGTTCAAGTTTGTTCCCCGGTGAGTTAAGGTATTTCAGCTTTATACACATGCTCATATAACGTCTAGATCCTTTACCGTATTATCTGGCGGCCTGGAGTCTACCGTACAGGATTATCCGGGACGTCTGATCGGTCTTGGCATACCCCGCAGTGGTCCCATGGACTCTTTGGCTTCCCGGGTCGCCAATACACTCGTTGGGAATCCCCATACCACCGAGGCCATAGAGTTTATTGTGGTCCAAAACGTCGATTTTGAGTTGGTTTTCCACTCCACTGCTGTAGTCGCGATAACCGGAAAAGAAGTCGACCTGAGAATCGATGGTATGCCAGTAGAAACATGGTCTCGCGTCATAGTGCCTTCGGGTGGTAAACTTCTCGTTCAAGCTCCATCTGTGACTGGGGCCTTGTCTCCTGGTCTAAGGAACTATCTTGCCATTCGCGGCGGCTTTCCTGGTATACCCCAATACCTTGGGTCGAAATCGACTTCTATGGGGCTCGGAGGTTATCAGGTAGGTGATCTTCCCATACCTTATGATGATTAAATAACCTTTGTTGATGTTGATAGGGAAGGTCATTACTCCCGGGAGACGAGATTGCTTTGGGAGATTCCCGTCCTGTCGGTGCCGAAGAGAATGAGGCATTAAGTGTTCCTCGGAGACTGATACCTGTCTACCCGTTCGAGTGGGTTGTGCACGTCTTGGATGGTCCGCATGATGACGAAGAGTTTGTCACCTCCAAGGGTATGCACGAGTTTTATAGTACCTCTTGGAAGGTCAGTGCCTCTAGTAACCGTATGGGAATTCGTTTGGAAGGATTAGAAGGAATCAAATGGGCTCGGAAGAATGGAGGGGAAGGTGGCTCACACCCTAGTAATATTCTAGACAACGGTTATGCAGTACGTTTCTGTTGGCGTTCGGCGTACTCATATTCGCTCAAAGAAAGGTTCATCGTAGCTTGGATCCTTGAATATCAATGGCGACACGCCTGTCATTCTGACAAATGAAGGGCCAGATATGGGAGGTTATGTATGCTTTTGTACTGTTGTCCAGGCGGATATGTAAGTGTTGTCTCCTAATTTATGCGCTCTGCGTCTTTGAAGCTCTCATAGGTGGAAACTTGGACAACTCAGTCCGGGTCAACGCATCAAGTTTAAACGAATTTCTTGGCACCAGGCTAGATCGCTGAGCAAGAAATGCGAGACGTGGTTGTCCAACATAGCGCAAAATGTGGATGACTTGGAACAAATCTTACAGAAGGAAGATTTGGATGAGACACCTCTGGACCCGAAGCTTCGCATCATACCTCCGATATCTGGGTCTGACAGTCCTCGAGCAATATTTCGTCAAGTCTGTCTGTCTGTCCGTGTTGACTGAATCTTGCTCAACTTGTCTGCGTAGGCTGGTGAGGGGGCGATTCTCATCGAATATGGTCCTATGACCCTAGACTTCAATCTTCGAGCACGTATACATGTACTGGAGTCGTTGATGAAAGAAAGAAATGATTTGGATCTACACTTCTGTCCCTGCATCCGTTCCACCATGGTATGTTTAGGCCATTCTCATGTTAAGCTATGCCCTTACCCTTTTCATTAGTGTCACTTTGATCCGTCTGTTGTCTCTCAGGATGATGTTCTCAATGCACTGATAGATGCCAATAACGCCCTTCCTTCCAATATGGCCGAGATGGAGTTTCCAGGTCGCCGGATCACATTCCCGATTGTGTTGGACGACAAGTGGAGTCGTGAAGCCATTGCTAGATACATGAAAAGTACACGCAGTGAAGCTGCATACTTGCCTAGCAATGTGGAATATCTAGCCAAAAATAACGGACTTGCAGGTGTACATGAAGCCCTCAGCAAACTGGTCGGCTCCGATTGGGTTTGTTGTCTGTTTCCGCGTTATTTCCGTATCCTCTGATTGATCTACTCAGTTCGTTTTCGGGGTTGGATTCTATTTGGCGTGCCCATTCTTAGTTCCTGTGAATACTCGTACCCCTGCTGATTGATGGTAGTTGACCATGTTATGTACAGATCGACCCTCGGTGTCGCCTAGTAGGCCAAAAGATGAATCCTTCTCGTACTTATACTCCTCGGGTAAGCTTTGAACTGTTGGAGATGTATCAATTACATGACAATAATTAGGGCGCTATCGGAATTGCTGGTGTCGTAGCGGCGATTTATCCTGTCGAGTCTCCAGGAGGCTATCAACTATATGGCCGTACTCTCCCGGCTTGGCAAACGTGGGGCAGAGGCGGAAGCTTCTCTGAAAGTCGCCCCTGGCTACTCCAACCATTCGACCAGGTTTGTAAACAACGTGGGCTCACCCTTCTTTTCAACTTAATACTTCGTGTGATGTAGGTACACTTTGAGCCCATCAGCGAAGAGGAATATGTTCAAGTATGTATTCTGTTCTCAAGGTGTTCTAGCTCTAATCCTCTCCCCTGAAATAGCTTGAAAAAGACTTTGACGGGGGACGTCATACGTTTGCGGTTTGTTTTATTTGAGGCTTCTGTTCCCAACCTAGTATTAATCTTGTGGCAGACGGAACCTGTAGTTTTTTCTATGAATGACTACACATCCTTCGTGGAATCGATTGAGAGAGAGATCGTCGCCTTTAAAGAGCATCAGGCTGCGGCGGTAGCGATTGAAGAACAAAGGCGAGTACTGTAAAAAATAAGCATACCATATAATACTCATCTGATGTACAGAGAGGAGGGATTACTAAAGAAATGGCTCTCTGAGAAGCGTTCTGCAGAGAATCACAAAGAAGTTGATGAAACGAATGGTGAGGCTTATTTGCGTGTATTCTTTTTTGCACTTCCTGAAGAGGCTTTCGATTACCTGTATAGATGGATCAGTGTCAATTTTCTCGCCTCTCATGGCGTCAGTATGGAAGATTCCCTTTTCAAAGGGAGATACCATCCAGTCTTCTGACGATGTTTTACTCATTCTGGAGGCCATGAAAACAGAAATTCCAATCAAAGCCGGAGCGCGAAATGTAGGTAGAACGGTAATCGCATTGGGGAAAGGTATCAGAGAGGGTACTTTGGTGCAGCCAGGAGATACTCTCTTGCTATTGAGTTGATGCCTGCGTGCTTGCGTGAATCTTTATTGCCTTTCATGTATAGGATTTAAATGGTAACGAACCGATAAGTATTGACGCGTGTGAACAACTTAATGTCGATATTTTCTCAACTAAAAATACTACCGCACATTCCCAGAACAGAGGAATGACTTGCCATACATTGGTCAGTGCGAGGACCATTCTCTCGGTCGGTTTAAGCTGTATATATCGTCGGTTCAAGCTGTCTCTACCGCGGAAGCTTTATGCGCGGACCTGCTCATACGTTTGTGGGTTTGAAAAGATTACTGGGAAAGAGACTACTTTCAAAATAGGGGACAAAATGTTCTTGCAGTATTTGTTAGCTTGAAAAGGAGCAAAAGTTTAGCTGATGTAACGAGCGTCAAACTCTATCCTCTCACGTCTTTTACCACCATGAGAGACGCTTTTTAACTTTACCACTCCCCATGTTTGTGTTCACAAGTACCTATTCGGATGCCGTCAGATCATTCATACGCAAATGCCTCTAATTATTTCCAAACTAGAAACTGTAGGACCCACGACTAAACTGGACTTCTTTTCATCTCATGTTCGTTTTATTTGCTTTCGCAGTTTTAGGCAAAATATGTCCAGGTCTGCACCAGCTGCTTTCTGTATTTTCCTCGTAGTAATCATCACGTCCGGCTGTCAGGCAAAGCTGTTTTGATGCTGTCGCGCTGGGATCACTTCACACAGTTTCACAGAATGAACAGACATCTCAACGTCACTGCCTTGGCCTCCGTGTGGGAGATCCTTTGTGAGAGGCATGGAGTAAATCGTTTCAGTCTCACGCACACGAAATACATCGAGGCTATTGGTAACTTGGACAGAGACAGTGGAAAATCATTCATTCTCGCCAAATTGCCTCAGGCTTAAAAGGAGGATGGAGTGGACGTTGATCTCCAGGGTCCCCCCTGCTTCGACAATGCTTCCCTTGTCTTCCGCCCTTTTGGCTTTAGGGCTCGCAGCCCAAGCTTCGGCTGAGCTTCGTGTCTTTCCCCTCGAAATCAACACCAGTACCATCGCTCCTGATGGTTTCGAGAGACAGTAAGTTTCCTTGTTTCAGGAAATTATTTTGTCACTCATTTTCTACAAAGTGCAATCACTCCGAACGGTACTTTCCCTGGTCCCACATTCAAAGTAAACAAGGGTGATAGTGTTGACATTGCAATGTTCAACAATCTGCAAGATCCTACTATGCGAAGAAGTACCTCCATTGTAAGTTAACTGAAGATTACGTCTTTGGTTCACAATCTGATGTGTTCTTTCTAGCATTGGCACGGATTCTTCCAGGCTCGTACATCGTACGCCGATGGTCCTTCATTCGTCAATCAGGTATTTTCCTTCAACTCTTATCAGCAGGGTTTTATTAACGAATTTTTCGTCCAGTGTCCAATCCCCCCCAATGTCACGTTCCACTATGCGTTTGACACAGCTGGTCAGACGGGAAACTACTGGTACCACTCCCACTTGTCTACGCAATATTGTGATGGTCTTCGTGGAGCATTCATTGTTTATGGTTTGTTGCCATCCAATCATTTCTATATCATCGGCTGATCAAAGAAATAGATCCTGATGATCCATTGAAGGACCTCTATGATGTTGACGACGATTCTACTATCATCACCCTTGCTGATTGGTATCACGATGTTGCTCCCGATGCTCAGGATGACTTCTTCCAGAGTGGAACTGTCCCGTGCGTAGCCGTCCGATCTTATTTTCTCCTCGACATTTAATGGTATTGAAATAGAATTCCTGACTCTGGTCTAATTAATGGCAAAGGACGATTTGTTGGTGGAGTACGTGCTGCAACTGGTAGCCCTTTGTACACTTCTCATTGACATTTACAGCCCGAGGTTCCGTTTGCTGTCATCAATGTCAAGCAAGGGCTACGCTATCGATTGCGTTTGGTTTCGATTTCGTGCCGTCCATTCCACACATTCTCCGTCGACAATCACAACATCACCATTATGGAATTGGATGGTGTTGAACATGATCCTGTTACTGTGCAAAACGTTGATATATATGCCGGTTAGTTCTTTCTTAATTCGGTAAAACCAGCATGCATTCAACCGTAACCCGATAGCGCAACGAGTTTCTGCTATTCTTCATGCCAACCAACCGATTGACAACTACTGGATTCGTGCTCCTCCCACGGGTGGTGCACCTGGTCCTTCCGGTAATCCGAACTGTATGTTTTCTTGTGTAACAGGACACGAGCATTAAACTGATGCATTGGATAGTCAATCCTAACTTGACGCTAGCTATTTTGCGCTACGACGGTGCACCGGATGAAGAGCCCACCACTAATAACACTGGTATTCTTGGCGTCAAGCTCGACGACGCTGACATGCATGTAAGCCTATTTATGTTTAAAGATCCGATTTGCAGGGATTCATGGTCATGTCATCCAGCCGATTGCATCAGAAAATCCCGGCAAACTTGGAAGTGCCCCAGCAGATGTTGCTTTCAACTTGGTCATCTCTCAGCCCAACCCACCATTCTTTGACATCAACAATATCTCTTATGTCTCTCCTTCTCTTCCCGTGCTACTACAACTTCTCTCCGGTGCTGCCAAGCCACAAGACTTGCTTCCCTCTGAACAAGTGCGTATTGAGTGACGTAATTGACGATGACAGCTGAACTCCTGTGAAGGTTTTCTTGATTCCTCCCAATGCAACCATTGAAATCTCCATTCCCGGAACCGGTGCCCATCCTTTCCATTGTATGTATCCTTGAATGATGCTCCCACTACCTGGAAAACTGATTTAGATTTTAGTGCACGGTCACAACTTTGACGTCATTCGAGTCTCCAACTCTAATGTTACCAACTTTGTAAACCCCCCGAGGCGTGATGTCGTTCCCAGTAAGTCTTAGAATACTCAATAAATGCGGGGAGTACTGATACAGCGGTGCCTGACAGTCAACGGCGGTAATACGACTTTCCGTTTCATGAGTGACAACCCTGGAGCTTGGTTCTTGCACTGGTAAATATCGCTTTTGTATTCAGCGCGCTAAATTTGTCTCATGAAAACCCACAGCCACATCGACTGGCATTTGGAGGCTGGTTTGGCTATCGTATTCGGCGAATCACCCGCAGAGAACATTGATGGGCCTCATGCCCAAATCACTCCTCAAGACTGGCTTGATCTCTGCCCCGAATACGATGCACTTGATCCCAGCCTGCAATAAACATCGGAATGCGGACGGAGGAGTCTACAAAGCTTTGAGGACACTGAAAGTGGTCGAAATGCAATGCAATCACATTATTTATGTATCATTTTATACAATTCTGTATAAACACACTTCGATAATACTTGATTGGGTTCTGATCTTGAAGTGTTGCCAATAGTGGAAGAACCAACGAGACGCATATTCCAAGTTGACGGAAGAGTAAAGATCTTCGCAAATGACGGTTCACCAAACTCACAAAAATCCCGCATAATACGGTTGAGATATTCTCAGCTCACTTTGGCATCTCAAGACTTAGCTGCCTTAATTTCGGCTGTGTCATGCTATGCGACATCAGAGAGCATAGTCATTAGTTTGTTCAATGGCTCATCTGAGCATCCATTAACCCAGCTCTGGTCTCTGATCCGTCTGACCTATCTAAGGAAGACTCAGAAAATCAGAAGCAATTTTGGCAATTTTGTATCCGTAAGACCTCACAGCAAATATCACATTTTATTGTATAGTTTTTTGATACCTTTGATATTTTATTTCTGGAATGACTGTAATTCAAAATTTCAACACCAAATATCATCTCAATAAATATCAGCTTTCACTTACTATTTTATCTAGACTTTCACATGTCGTGGGTCCGCTCACAACCTGCAAGTCCCTCGTCAGCTCATTTTTCTTCTGGGTAGACCCCCGCAAGTCTTGGGTCAGTTTTCACTGATTTTATAGTTTTTCGGTATGTTTGATATTTTATTTCTGGAATGAACTAATTTGAATGTTCAACATCAAATATCATCTCAGTAAATATCAGCTTTCACTTTTTTTTATCTAAACTTCCGCATGTCATGGGTCCGCTCATAGCTCGCAAGTCTCCCGTCAGCTCATTCTTCTTCTGTGTAGACCCAAGCAAGTCTTGGGTCTACAACTTATTTTTATCTAGATTTTCGCAAGTCATAGGTCCGCTCACAGCTCGCGTTGCGACGCACTCAACTCATCTATCAGTTACGAAAGTCAGCTGAGCATATCATCCCCGTTCTTTGCGATGTTTTTGGGCTTTGCGAAAAATTTTACCCAACGCTCTGAGAAGAGATCGCAGTGGGTTTGGTCCTGTCCGACTCTGTACGTATTATAAAGAAGTGAGCCATCGCTTCGCGTGGCAAGTACGAGGCCGTAAGTTGAAAACTAGATGCCGAAATAAAGCTGGCATGAAGCAAGAGGTGTCAGATCTGTCCGATTTGCATATGCGTCGGCATGGGGGGGGTCTAAGCGAGCCTTAGTGAGGTCAAACGAGGTCAAGCCGTCAAGCCGATAGCGCTGAGTCATTGACGCTTACTCCCTCCAACGAGCATAGCAAAGACTAGCCAAGATCAAGCAAAGATTTCGAATTGCACTTAGTTTGCACTATAGAGAGCTGTAGTAATTATTTACGTGATGCTATTACATTGCTCACATCCCGCAAAAGTCTTCGACGTTGACTGCGACGAGCTCCAGTCTTCGCACTCCGCTAGCCGACGCTTGTTAGTATCGGACAGATCTGACACCTCTTGGCATGAAGCTCATGTCCATGGGCATAGGGTTCGATTTCAGCACAGCCACTGCGAGCGGTTTCGGGTTCAGTAAGGACGAGTCCCTTACGGGCCTCGTAATCAGCGACGGTATTAGAGACGGCCAGCAAAGACCTGTTCTAGTTCTTAATAAATGCATTTGTAGGCATTAAGGTGGCGTCAACCATGGATCATCTGCTACACCTGTTGACACCTCACCTGCGTAGAATTCAAAACCGGCCGCGGTGTGTGAGCTGCTCGAGCTCAGAGCTTCAATAGTTATATATTGATGACACTGTCGGAGATGAAGGGTTAAGCCAGGGCCCACCCACAAACACATCATGCATCACTGGGTGTGGGTTTCAATCCTTGCATGCTCATTATCCTTGTACTTGCGCATCAAGAAATTCGATGTTCGGTATCCTCCTGGTCCACGTGGTCTACCCATTGTAGGCAATATCTTTCAGCTCGAAAGTAAGAAACCGTGGCACACTTTCGCAAGTTGGAAGGACATCTATGGTATTCACGCTGTATTAATTAAATGTTGACCCGCTTTGATTCTCTATGCTAGGCCCACTAGTTTACATGAAGATCTTTGGACAGTCTGTGGTTGTTATCAATACGCAACAAGCTGCTCGAGACTTACTCGAGCGTCGATCATCAAAATATTCGAGTCGACCACCACTAATTGTACGCAATAAAGTCACTGGAAACCAGGACATCGCCGCCCTTCCGCCTAATGATAGGTAAACAATGATTTTTATAACTGGTAGACTGCTGGGAGTAATCTCGAATGCACAGATGGAGGAAAATGCGTCGTGCAAGTGACAGCGCTTTGAATTCCAAAATTGCAAGGGACTACGAATATGTGCAAAGGCTCGAAAGTGTGTTGCTTGTACATGGAATATTTAATGAGCCATTCGCGTGGAGATCACACCTTGAAAGGTTGGTTCATTTCTCAGCTTCAAGGCGATAATGAATGATTTTTTGCTCCTTTTATACAGAACGTCATCGTCAATGACTCTATCTATGGTTTATGCCCTTCCTCCTTTACAGACTCTGCACCATCCAACTGTTCTTTTTATGAACCGTGTGGTTGATTCTATTGCAGAATCGACAATGCCTGGTGCTTACATGGTTGAAATATTACCTAGTCTTCAATACCTTCCTCAAATTTTTAACGGGTGGAGGTCAAGAGCAGAAGCAAATTTCAAGAATTTTGATTCTACGTTTCGGGATATGTTTCTTAAAATAAAAAATGAGTTTGTAAGTAATTAGCTTGAGCTATACTGATTCTTTTTAATGTTTAAATAATCTCATAAGGTCAATGGTCAAGAACAAAGCCAAAGCTTTGCTCTAAAGTTTGCAGAGGGCCAAACTAACCATAAAATGTCGGATCAAGAGTGTGCTTGGCTTGCTGGGATACTTTAGTGAGTGATCTGAAATTATGTCCTTAACTAGTGAAATTAATTTGTTTCCTAGTTCTGCTGGTCATGAAACTGTAGGTTTTATTTTATTGTCGTTAATTTGGGTTGTTCTGAAAGCTTTAGACCACTACAACAATGTGCTGGTTTATTCTAAGCATGGTTTTATATCCAAAATATCAAATTGAAGCTCAGAAGGAACTTGATAAAGTTGTTGGTTACGCTCGACTTCCCTCACTTTCAGATCTTCCTCATCTCCCATATATTCAAGCCATATTGAAAGAGGTGCACACAGATCAACTTTTTATTGGAACTTATCTCAAACAACATAGGTATTACGATGGAGACCTGCTGCTCCCCTTGCAGCACCTCATGTTTCTACTGAGGTAGTAAGATCATGATAAATGCACGTAAAGGGTGCCGATTTATTCTTTGTCAGGATGATTTTTATGACGGTTATTTTATACCTAAAGGAAGCATGGTCATCCCAAATGTGTGGTGGGTAAATGTGACTTTTTTCGTTTGATCAGATAGTGATAATTTTATATCAGGACTATGAACCGTGATCCAAAAATTTATGGTTCAGATGGAGATCAATTCAATCCCGAGAGGCATCTGGATGACAATAAAATGCTGAAAAGCGATATCAATGAGGGACACTTCACTTATGGATTTGGCCAAAGGTGTGTCCAAACTGATCCAATTAAGCACTGATAATAGTGATAATCATTTTTAGAGTTTGTGTAGGAAGACATGTTGCGAATAACTCACTGTTCATTCAGATTGCAATTATTCTGTGGGCTATGTCTTTAGAGCCCGCAAAGGATTCAAGTGGGAATCCAATTCGACCAAATGTGCATGCAGAAGAACAGAACGGGATTTTCATGTGCGTAAATTTACCTGCTAACAGGATGCTCTTTATGTATTTGATTGCTTAGACGGCCAGCGCCATTCGACATCACTGCCAGAGCTCGATTTTCGGAGGCGGAAGCGCTCATTCAACAAACTAGAGAAGATATCATGAAGGAGGTAAACTCTCAGTTTGAGCTGACCCGCGATACATAGTTGGTATGTCAATGTCAATTCACTATCCAGGCCGTGATGAACATTAATTCTGTAGGCTAAAAATCCCAGAAAAAAGTGCTGGCTTAGCTCTAAGTACATCCGTTCATCAATTAAGATAAAGAATGAGAACAGTGTTCTTTAAAAGAAGTCATTCATCCAAAAATGATGTAAAATATTCAAAATGAAGTGCAATTTAAATATAAATGCTTGATTAGCTTTCTCTGCATCAATGCCAATTTTAACTTAGCCATGTTTGGATCACTGAGCTTGTGTTCCCTTCGTGTTAGATTTGAGCGACCTTATGACTTTGGACTAGATCCCATTTGCCGGTAAGTGGATTTTAGTATTGTTTTTTGATGGAATTTTTAGCAGTCAATCACTGATAATAGCAACATTGAATGTGCGGGTGAAGCTTGTGGCTCAGTTTTTTTTTCAGGTATTGATGGCCTAAGTGTGCCTTTTAATGGGGTCACTACTCAGCCTTTCAGTGATAACTTCTTGCTAGTGTGTAGTTTTCTTGGTTTGGAAACTCTATAGTCTTAACTGACAGCTCTTATACACCATTAGTGGATGCTTCTTCACCTGAAAGGAGAATGTCGTGTATTCTTGTTCGAATAAAGATCGTAAAATGGAGACTGGAATTTGTCATTATCAGCTTTGAAGCTTTGTCTTACAGTTATATGTATCATACGTGTTGTTTTGGGAGCTGAATCATTTCGAAATGCTGCATTCTAAGTTCACAGTCATCAAGGTAATCCGTGTATTGTTTTATCTTTAAGTGAATAAGGAGTATAGGAAGTTGAAAAGAATCTTCTTAAGCTAAAACCCTCCCTGTCATCTTCATACGATGCATCTTCCTAAAGGATTCCAAGCTCCTCATCTGCGCTACAAATATATTCTTCAACTGGTCTCTCCACTTCAAATATGCGGTACAACATGGTGAAGTTTCGAAATTTGGATCAATAACGTTATGATTGAATAGCAATTCATCAAGATCAGCAAGGACAGAAATATCGTACGAGATTTCGAGCTTCCATTCGCTGATACGGTCACGCCAGTGTGAATTGTGGGAGGGGTTATTCGACTTGCATTCGAGCGATGAAGACTTTTCAAAGTGGTCGACAGCGAGATGGAACAGCTTTTGCGTGCATTGATCGTGGTACATGCTCTGTTGACCGAGTTGAGTCATATTTGGAGACGTAAGTGATTGAGCAAAACTTTACCCAAGGAACCTGAAGACTTGATGGGAGCAAGTATAGCATTTCATATAAAGGATGGAAGACAAGTTTGGGTGCAATTTCGTAAAGGAGATCATCATGACTGTGCTCCGCTGCAAAAGTCAGGATTTCGCGGGGATGCTCAGGAATGAAATATCTGGTAGTTTGGTTAATAGTGAAGATTGAAGATTGCTATATGCGCACCTAATCCTCATCAAACAAAACTTCCTCGCATGATGAACAAAATACTTTTCTGCAGCTTCTGCAAGACCCATCAAGGCGGGAAACTCCAAGTCATCGAGATCAGGAGGCATTCGCGGATAAACGAATTGAAATAGTAATTCCAGGACGGTAGAATCCTCCGCAAGAGGTACTTGTTCTGGGGTCACGGTATCTGCTTGGGGAGCAGTGTGTTCAGCAAGGGGAAATCCCTCGGCGTGTGCTTCGAGGTATTTTTGTTTAATATAGAATAAGACTCCGTCGGATGAGCGGAAGGTGATGTCTCCCCCGGAATCAGCGTGGACTAGAAGAGAGTCAAGTATTTACGGGTATCAGCCATTTTAATAAAGAGTTCATACAAGTATCAGAGACTGGTTCCATCTTGATACCAGAGTCTTGGTTTGGATGTGGTTCAAATGGTGGTTGAAAAGGACGACCGAAACGGGGCGGAGATGGAGGAGGCGAAGGCGTTCCCTCAGAAGCGGGTTGTTCAAAGTGAGGAGAAGCGGATTCTTCAGAGTGAGGAGAAGCAGGCCCAATGTATTCGAGTGCAGAGAGGGCTAATATGGACATACTTTCGAGGTCTGAGGGCCGATTGGGAGCTTTTATATTCAATACAAGCGTCAATTGCGGTAAACCTTAATGTCGAAAATAGTACATCACAAGGTCATCCTGATAGTAGATACTCCGAGAAGAACAAAGGCAGGCATATTTGTAGACCATGTATCAACGGGGTTTCCTCCTAAGGTAATCCCCGTTATTAAAGTTTAAGATTTGAATCACATCTGTTTTAGCTACTGATCAAGTTTGTTTGCTCGTGCAGAGACATTGTGATTCGTTGGGGTAGACTAGAGAAGTCGGAAAAGGTCATTCTTAAATGACACTTGTCTGATCTCAAGACGTCGATGGTTGTAAAAAATACAAATGATACTTTCAAAAATCAGTTCTTCTAACGAGGGACAATCCTCTGCCAGCGCATAGAAACTGTCTGTGAGTATTTTTATGGCAGGTAATGGAGAGAATCAATGACCTATGCTTGGAAAGTTGAATCATATAATAATTGGACCTCTAAATCAAAAAAGGAACGCGCCAAGCCGCAGTTCAGTTGCCGAGGCTGGCAGCCAGTACTTGAGCTTTCGTGCACTCAAGGCTGAACGAATGATTTAAACTCCCGCAGTAGCGCGACTACTTATAGCATGAATGTAACGTCCAAGGATTAGCGTCACGGGCAAAGCTGTCTCTACCAGGCGTGAGAATTTTCTTGGGTTTGATGACGCGTAGGCAGCGTGACCGTGGCGAGGGTCCGTGCGCTATTGCGTATAAAAACTCTGGGGTATCGATGGGTGCTTCTTTACTTTTGACCACTACCATCTCTTGCCTCGTATCGACTCAGTCGTCGTTGACACGCTCTCGACCACGCTTCTCTCATCATCGCTGTCGTCGCTGCGCTTGCCGTCGTCGTCCTCATTGTACTCGTCGTCGCGTTCACGTTCGCTCTCGCTCCACCAGTCGTCAAGCTTCGTCTAGCTACGACTATCGCTGCCATATTCTCTCGAGACAAGACGCGTCAAGGTCGTTTTTGAGCGCATATATCCACCTATATCTCCTCATACCGCGCGTCACGATGCCTAAAGCTGCTTCATGTGAGTACACACGCATACATGCGTGTTTTTTCA
The DNA here is from genome assembly GCA_037954225.1 of Stygiomarasmius scandens. Taxonomy (NCBI): domain Eukaryota; kingdom Fungi; phylum Basidiomycota; class Agaricomycetes; order Agaricales; family Campanellaceae; genus Stygiomarasmius; species Stygiomarasmius scandens. Next base: position 557,408 of record JBANRG010000008.1, on the reverse strand, counting down.
TTGGTTTTGGTTGATAATAGGGCATTGACGCGTCGTTTGCAGCCTCCAAGACCACTAAGAGTGCCACAAGAGCTGCGAAGGAGAAGCCTGGTGAGTTGCCTTTCTTTCTTCCGTCCTCCCATGTTGCTGTCCTCCTTTACTCTTCTTCATCTCTTGCATCTTCGTTGTCATCCTACCACGTACTAACCACGACGTGTTATAGTCAAAGAGAAGAAGGAACCCCGTGCCCCGTCTGCCTGGCAACTCTTCTGTGAAAAGAACCGACCTGCTTGGAAGGAAGCGAATCCGGATGCGAAAGGGAACGAGTGGATGAAAGCGGTGAGTTCTAGTCTTTCTTATTACCCAGAGATGACTGACGCATCTCTCATCTGATAGCTTGGCGATATGTGGAAGGACTCTCCCGAAAACCCGAACCGTGGCAAGGAACCAAAGACGAAGAAGAAGAAGAGCAAGAAGTCGGGTGTCGATGCTGCTCCGAAAGACGCGGCTAGTTCGTCTCCTCCGTCGTCGTCGCCTGGACATGAAGTGGATGTCGGTGCTAGTAGCGATTACTGAACTATGGTGAGTGATGTGGGTATATGCGCACACAATATCTGACTTTTTTCTTCAAGTCTCTTAAAGTTGTACTTTGAATTGCTCGCTGCCACTTAGTAACTTGCATGATGCGCCGGATGGATGGATGGACGCTGTAGACTCGATCGTCGAATACCAATTTTGCTCTGACTACCGATACCTCTTTATTTTACCTGCTCTTCTTTATTCTATGATCCCCGTAGTAACCGTCTAGCGTAGCATACTTGTAACCGAGAAAGATGTATGTACTGAATGACTGAATGTGACGAAATCTTCTATTGTAAAGGCGTCGACGTCAAACTAACACAGCGTCGGTCCAATTGGCGCCGATTGTTTATGTAAATTAACTGGCGCTCGCCCAGGTCAAAGTATTCGAGTGAATCGGGATAGATCGGGATTAATAAAGGTGACACTCAAAGCTGTAGTCGATCTCGTGCTTTCCCGGGCCATAAAAAAGTCGCCACAGCGAATCAGCGCTGAATGATCCGCCTGCCTGGTTGCCAGTGGTAAGCTATACTTGATTCAAATGATCGCGATATATATTTCTGATTTAAAGCTCGGAGGCTTTCAATAAACTCATCAATCACCGAAGCGCAGAATGAACGAGTTGCATTTGTCCCTCGACGTTCTTGCGCACGTAGTTGGTATCAGTATGATGCCCAAGCCAAGGAAGATTATGCCAAGTAAAATGAAGGACAATGCCCTGATATATAAAAAGTAATACTAGTAGCAACCTTTCCCCAGCACTGTTGGATAAATGTATCGTCATTTTTGCACTGTTGCATCATCTGAGGAGCTTTCTTCCTTACATTTTAGACCTGGTAATAATTAATCCAAACAGAATATTACTTCCTTCAGGCATGCTTTGGCTTCTCCTAAAATAGCAGATTTCTGGTGACGCAAAGGAAGAGATTGAAAGTAAACAAGGCTTACCAAAAGATTTTTGATAACCAAGGATGTGAACCAGCTCTTCAGTGCTTCATGTCCCATTGCTGAGATGTGGGCTGCATTTATCTCAGTGCAGACTGATATCAGTTGTTTTGATTGAAGGTAAGTTGAAGTGCAATCCTTTAAGCAAGTTAATATGTGTTTGGTTTTATCAAGATGCCAAAAGGAAGCTTCTATAATAATAATACAGCCTAATCAATAGAAAATATATGCATTAAGGGTGCACTTCAGAGGACAAACCAGCTACATGAGATAAAACACTTTGCTGAGAAGCTGACATGGCCTGTAGTATAGTATAAAGATTACACCAGAAGAAAAAAGCAATCCTGAATAAATACCAATTGTGTTTCAAGTAATGCTATCATGGATCTTGCCTTCTAGAACTGTAAATAATACAGCTTGAACAGACCAAAAAAAGCTTACAAACTAAATCATCAAGGCCCACAATCCAGGAGTAAACCAGTAAATAGCAGTGTTTATGTAGAAGCAAAAGCAGCAATAGAGACTCACATCCTATGGAATACAGCATCCACAAAGTCCACTAATCAACAGCCACCAGCTGGAGCAGCAATAGCAGACACTTACAACCTACAATGTATAGCCCCCACTAGTCAACATCCAGCAACTGAAACAGCAATAGAGGACACTCACAACCTACACAATACAGCCCCCATACAGCCAATCAATGAGCAGCCAGCAGCCAGAGCAGCAGCATTAGACACTCACAACCTACACAATAGAGCCCCCATACAGTCCACCAGTCAACACCCAGCAGCTGAAGTAGAAATAGCAGACCCTAACATACTATACAATACCCATCATCTACCAGTCAGCAGCCAGCTGCTGGTGCATCAAAAACAGACACTCACATACTGCACAATCCACTAGTTAGTAGCCAGCAGCAGAAGCAGCAATAACTGACACTCACATCCTACACAATACAGCCCCACACATTCCACCAGTCAGCAGCTATTACCTGAAGCAATAACAGCAGATACTCACTGTCTATGCAATACAATACATTCCACTAGTCAGCAGCCAGCAGCTGAAGGAGTGACAGCAGGCACTCACTCGCTATATGACCCCAGCAGTACATCAGTCAGTAGCCAGCTAGAGCAGCAATAGCAGACACTCACATACTACATTGTAGCCCCCACATAGTCAATGACTCAATACCTGGCAGCTGAAGCAGCAACAGCAGACACTCACTTGCTACACAATATAGTCCCCATACAGTCCACAAGTCAGTGCTAATCAGCAGCTGAAGCAGCAACAGCAGACACTCACATACTGCATAATACAACCCCATATGATCCACCAGTTAGCAGCTACCAGCTGAAGCAGCAACATCAGATACTTACTTGCTACATAATATAGCCCCCAATAGTCTAACAGTTAGTAGCTATTTACTGAAGTAGCCACGGTCAACACTCACATACTATACAATATCACCCCCATAAAGTCCACCAGTCAGCAGCAGGCAGCTGAGGCAGCAACAGGAAACACTCACCCGCTGCACAATATAGCCCCCCACACATGTCACCATTCAGCAGCCAATACCTGGAGCAGCAATAAAAAAGACTCACTCGCTACATAACATAGCCCCCACAGGCTAATAGTCAGCAACTAGCAGACAGAGCAACAGCAGACAATCACTTGCTATATAATATAGTCCCATACAGTCCATTAGTCAGCATTTAGCACCTGGAGTAGCAGTAGACACTCACAACCTACACAATACAACCCCCATACAGTCCACTAGTCAGTAATGAGCAGCCGAAGCAGCAGGACACACACTTGCTAAATAATACATCCCCCATGCAGTCCAGCAGTCAGTAGCCAGCAGCTGGAGCAGCAAGACACTCACTCGCTATACAATACAGTGCCCACACAATCTATCAGTCAACAGGTCATAGCTAAAGCAATAACAGCAGAAACTCACTTGCTACACAATATAGCCCCCACACAATCAACTAATCAGCAGTCAATAGCTCAAGCAGTAACAGCAGACACTCACAATCTACATAATACAGCCCCCACAGTCCACTAGTCAGTAACTTGGAGTAGCAATAGTAGACACTCACAACCTATACAATGTAGCCCCCACACAATCTATCAGTCAACAACCAATACTTAGAGCAGCAACAGCAGACACTCACAACCTACACAACATAGCCCCCATATAATTCACCAGTCAGCAGTCAGCTGGAGCAATATCAAACACTCACTCCCTACATAGCACAACCCCATACAGTCCATCAGTCAGCAGCTGAAACAGCAACAGCAGACACTCACATACTACACAATACACCCCCATATCATCTACCAGTCAGTGGCCAGCAGCTGAAGCAGCAACAACAGACACTCACATCCTACACAATATAGCCCCCACATAGTCTACTAGTCAGCAGCTGGCAACTGAAGCAGCAACAGCACACTCACTCGCTACACAATACAGCCCCACATAGTCCACCAATAAGCAGCTAGGAACTAGTAGTAGATACTCACTTGCTACACAATACATCCCCCACATAGCTCACAAGTCAATGGCCAGCAGCTGAAATGGCAGCAAGATACTCACTTGCTACACAGTATGCCCATACAGTCTAACAGTTAGTAGCCAGCTGCTAAAGTATCAACAACAGACACTTACAATCTATATAATATAGCCCCCACATAATCCACCAATCAGCAACCAGAAGTCAGAGCAGCACCAGCACACTTACATTCTATACAATACAGCCCCCACACAGTCCACCAGTTAGCAGCTAGGCAGCAACAGTAGACACTTACATACTATGCAATACAAACCACAGTCCACCAGTCAGAAGTCAGCAGCTGGAGCAGCAATAGCAGACACTCACATACTACACAATACAGCCTCAGCCAACAGTCAGAGTAGCAACAGCAGACACTCACATCCTACACAAATCAGTCATACAATTGCTGATTCAGAGGCAACAGCTATAATGGTAGACACTCACATCCTATACAATTCAATCACAAGTTTGCTGGTCAGTAGCTATGCTACTTAGTAGGCAATCATGAGACACTCACATACTTTATAATCAATCCAATGATATACCATTGAGCAATTGTGGCCACAAGGCAACTCATAAGCACTCACAGGCTACACCATTTATTGCACTAAAGTTTCAGAATGACTTCAACAGCAAATAGTAGAAACTCACTTTCTGCATGGTCCACAGTAGAAGGATGGTCATATAGCTAACTTGGCAGTAAAAGCAGACACTCACATTCTATTCAACACAGCTCCAACAGTTGGAATGGTCACACATAAGAGCAACATAAGCAACACCCACATCCTAGTCAATTCAGCCATCAAGATGGGGGTTGTTGAAAATGCCATACATACATAAAAATGAGGAAACCAAATCATTATGTCTACCACTCTCTGAGTGATGACATCTATTAATAGATCTTGAGTTTCATTAATGCCTATGTTCATGGTATCACATACCTTTAATACTCTTGAAGATGATCAATAGATATGTTGGTGCAATCACAACCCAAAATAGATTAATCAGCTACATACAGCACCCCCAAGAAACCATCCCTTGATTTTATCTATCAATCTGTATTTCTTGGCTGTTTCATAGGTCAGTGCCTTCAAGGATTATCCTTGATAAATGGCATACCATATTTCAAAAAATCATTGATAGCATACTCAATACATATCTTCATATTAACCTGCTGAACAGACACAAGAAGTAGCCTCAAGGCCTTCCTGTCAATTGACTGAGATGTCTTCTCTACAAGCTCTGCACACTGTGCTTGTGTTGCAGCAAAACCTTTATGCATATCTGTATAACACCATATAAGTCCAAAGTTAATTATCCTTGTAACACTTCACACCTTTCAAGAAAACAAATTCCTTTGGCTTATAGATGACTTCCTGTCTTATGTGGTCCACTAAACCTTCCAAGTAATTGTGAACTCGCAGTGGTGTTAATTTCCTAAGATCCTTGTAGTTAACAATCCCTTCATTACGAAGTTCCCTGTTTGCTTTGATACTTCGAGCATCACATTTAGTAAAAACCGCAATGACAGGAACTACATATAAATGAGTAATGAATTTAATATATAGGCTAGAATGTATACCTGAACCTGGTTCCTCCTTGAAAAACCCCATCTCAGTTGGTAAAAGTGGACGATCGTCATCTACAGGCAAACAAATCCTTACCCAGTAAGTAAGATCACAAGCTCATAAGAACTAATATATTAGGTGAAAACATACCAAATTGCATGTAACTGTTTGCTTAAATCTGTTTCTTCAGCCCGGGCCTTAACAAATGCCCTTACTACCTCCAACTCCTCACTTGACCCTGATTCAAAACCGTCAGAGTCATGAAATACAAATCCTGGATTGGCTTCATATGTGATTTCATTGTTAATATCATGGGTGCCGCGCTGAAAGACTTTGAGAATGATTATTTAATATCAAAGTGCTGATCTCTACACACCTCTTGGCCAGGCAATATCTTAATCTTAACGCATCATTAAGGTACCATTAGCCTAAAAGCCAAAAGCTATAGATATTTTTTATACACACCTTATTTCTATTTTTATCATAAATAATAGGAGGGTCCTCAGTTTCACACATCCTTTGACAAAGTGTTGTTTTGCCCGCATTTGCTCGACCAATGACCAGAATCCGAAATCTGCTACACTTCTGACGAAGCTTTATGAGGTCCTCAGCGTCCAATTGTTCATCATCTTGCGCTGCAAAGTCGGAATGTGGAGGATTTCTGGAAGTCATTGCAGAGAATGAAGAGAAGGTCCTGGAAGAAATGGAGTTACGCATTACATGAGTGCCTATATCAAGCTTCATACATCCGAGAATAGCAATGAATCAGATAGCATGCGACAAAATCCCTACATATGAGATAGTTGTAAGACGCCGCAGCTTGCAGTCTGTGGTAATTGCTCCGATCACCAGACCACACTCTATTGCACTCTACACGATAGAAGGCCTGAGCACAAGGTGAGCATGTGGAACTTGATATATCGCTTGCAAAAATAGCAAGGCACTTGTCAAGAACCAACAATATTCTCAAGCACTTCTGACACCTGACAATGCATTAACCATTGTTACGTGTGCTTGGTGAAGTCTGCTCACTCTTGACAACCGCACTCCACAGTCCCAAAATTCTCCTATTAATCTAAGCCCAGGATAGCTGATTACGAGGCTGGAGTTTATGAAGGACTCGTCCTTACTTTACTAAACCTGAGCTCACTGCTGAATTCCGTGTGCAAACCCATTTAGTATATCATAATCCTATCTCGGTACTCTCGGTAACCTCCCGCATCATTCACAGCAACTGGACATCTTTTTCAGGTACCCAAAACATATACAGAAATAGGTCGAATCGGAATAAATTTACCGTGACCTGAAATGAGACCGGAAATAACCTTAAACAGATTTCAGAAAATATTGACTGATTCTGGTTATATGTTTTTGTGCCTGTAATAGTCATAGATATATGACATATCCTACATGCTGATACAATGACAGGCCAATGTCGAATTTTTGAATGATTCCAGTTGCTGTATAAAAGAAGAATCTTGGTTGCCGGATATACTACGGAAACAGCACGAATGATTTGGGCCGAATTAATGGTGTTTCAGCAGGATCCTAATTCTTTGACGGAAAAGAAAATATTCTGCCACATCAAGTCAACGCCTCTTTTTTAGGGAACAGATTCCTGCCTATTCCGTGAAAGGTTATGGGAGATTTTTCGGATTCTACCTATTTGTGTATCTGTTTTGGTTTTCGGAAAAAGATATCTGGCTGCTGTGATTATAACAATTTCCGGCCTCGTATCTGTCACGCGGAGCGATGCTTCATTAAAGAAGAGAGATCCTGTCAAGTTTGGATCTTCTGGAGGGTTTCAGTCTGATTCTAGTGATGAGGATGATGTCGATGAGATGATGAAAAGAGAGGCATGAAGACCCTGGTTGAAGCAGAGTCCGAGTATTACGAGTACTTATCATAAAAGAAGAAGGCCGTCGCTTCGCGCGGCATGTACGAGGCCGATTATCCTCCGCTCTGAAGCTTGCTGCTTAAGAGGTAATGCCGTCTATTTATTAACAAATCGGCATTAGCGGCAGCTCAGAGCATAAAGGATAAGATTCCGATATACTAAATGGAGATGGGGCATGGAATGCTAAGCGGCGGGGTTGAGCAAGGACGAGTCCTCCTAAAGTCGGCCTCGTAATTAGAATTTCTACCGTGAAGTTACTGTAATTAGTATATTAGCACCGAGATAGCACTAATGAGGAGAAAATTAAAGTTGAATATTGACTTTTGCTGCTTAGATGATCATAAAAATAGATAGCTAGATAGAAATACACAGCTTGGTCCTTCACGAACATGCCGGATGTAGATGTTTGATAGCCCGCCACGGCATACATCTCCCTGCCAATGGAATCGAGCACGTCATCCTTCGTGACGGTAGCCCCATAGTGGGCAGTTGAATCAGGAGCTTGCGGGACCGTTTCGCAATCGCCGAATCATGATTTGATGAATATGTTGCATGTGCGAATCACAGTTTGCCCATTTACCTTTTATGATGAACTTGATGATTTGGAGCAGGTATTCCTTTCCAAGTGAAAGTCCGATCAAATCCACAAACAGAGCTAAGCAAGAATGCGAAGACGCCAAAAACTTGAAATGTCTCCAGGGCTCCCCGAACGGCTGCAACATCTCAGAACTCAACACTCCGCCATGCATACATCATGTATCACATTTCTTCAAAGGTGATGGAAGTGACTACTAGTATTAAGCACGTCAAAGGCAAATATTTTGCTCCACCATTAGAATAAGGCTCATGTGTTATGTTTGTGGGTATTCAAGTCTATTCAAGTGCTAAGTATCGCTTAAGATGCTTAAGTGACTTGACACCCACGGACATAACACATGAGCCTAGAATGGCTCATGTGTTATGTTTGTGGGTATTCAAGTCTATTCAAGTGCTAAGTATCGCTTAAGATGCTTAAGTGACTTGACACCCACGGACATAACACATGAGCCTAGAATAATTATGTATGCCAAGCTGAGAAACTCATTACTTGGCGATTGATGACCTTCCGATTTAGTGTCACTTTTTTTCAAAGGTGGTGCAAGTAATACTATTACTATGAAGACCGAACTGAGAAACTTATTACTTACCTGGCGACTGATGTCATTCCAACTTAGTTTTCCATTGTCCCATTTTTAACGCGTCTTGGCAGATTTTTATCATAAAATTATCTCAAACCTAAGGTGTTGGATAGACATCAAGCTTAAGGTATAAAAGCCTTGAGAGCTCCTCGTCCCTTTGATACCCTACAAGTTGAATTACAACATGGTTCATAGATTCTCTCTCCCTCTTCTCCTTCTCTTCACGCCTTGCAGGTCTCCCGGTTCTGTTTTAATGCACTAGTATTTACGAGCATTTATCCAGATGCTTATTCTCTTGAACAAGTTCAAGTCAATGCCCAGCAGTCCGATGACTCGAATTCAACTTCCATCAGCCAAGATCCATGGCGTACTATTCCAGGAAATATCAATCCTGAAGCGATTGGAGATGTTTTTACCGATGAATGTGCACATTTTTGTAAGGTGAGTCGCTTTATTCCTCCACTATTTTTGGTTGAACCAAATTACTATGTGAACCAATAGATCTTACCAATGACGTGTGAAAGGGCTCCAGATGTCACGTTCTGTGCTTGTAGAAATGATATCAGCGGATGGGTGTCCAATTGTCTCAACTGTGCCGTGAATAAAACGGATGATCATAGCTTCAATGAGAGTAAAGCTCAGCAGATGATGGATGGTGCGTGTGCCATTATTGCATTGCATAGAACTTGTTGACACGTAAATAAACTTAGGGTATATCTCGGGATGTAAGAACCTGGGAGCAGAACTAGAAAGCCACCAAATCACAGGGAATTTTCCTAATAGTGCGCCTGTTAATAGGTTGTCAGTTGGGGGATTGGGATTTGTTGTTCTTGCCGCTGTGATGAGTTTGTTGTGAATGTGGAGGGTTGTATGTAACGAGCCCGTTTCGATGAACGTTGTATTTTCTTACTTGAAAAGTAAAAGAAATTCCGCATCGAAGACATCCACGGTTAACAAATCTTAAATCAATTTGAGAACATCATTCAATACTCTCAGTTTGTAGGTTACATGAGAAGAGAACGTATACATGTTGTGATATCCTTTGCCTCACTGATTTAGTTTTCTACATTGAACACTGATTTGTGTAAACTGAATTTCGTAAGAAGTTAGTCACATTATACCACAATGAAGTGTCTAGCATAGTCTCTTGTTGGATTTGCCAGCGTTACTCGGAACTTCAATTTGCCACTGAGAGTGGCTGCTATTTGGATTGTCGTGATGTTCGTATGGAGGAGGGTGGAGGACATGATTCCAGTGATTTTCAAAAAGGAAAGGCGTTATTTGAGCTGCTGCAGACAATGGTCAGTAATTGTATTTCAGAATTTGCGAGACTTACGCCTTGGATGGGATTTACGATAACGAACCAGTAAATATACAAGTGTGATGATAGTCAAAACCCCCACTATACCACCGATCTACGCAATATGATTTCTACTAAAGTAGGCTCGAGAAACAAGGTGTCACTCACTGTTGACCCAGCTATCAAAGCTGGATTAAGATATTTGACAGTTGGAGGCTTGGTATCAGAACTTGAGATGGATGTTGAACTGTCCCGAAATAGGCTTGAGGTCACTGTCAATACAGTTTGTGAAGACTCGGAGGCTCCCCTATGTGATATTTTTGAGTGTAATCCGACAATAAATAAAATAATTTACTTACCAATCAACGATGTCAATGCTGCTGAATGAAAAGGATTTCCCTTGGTCAAGATTGACGATCTTCACTTCATACATGTCACTCCGATTTAGACCACTTTCCCAACACAGAATCTGTCTGAAATCCAGTAGCGATGAAGAATCATCTATTAAGTACGTTTTCATGGAACCATTCGTCGAAGTGATGACAACCATCTTAGTGCTATGGTCCGTATTCACAGCACCCCATAGAAAGAATCCTGTTGCCTGGATAAGTTTGAACGTGACACTTGCATTTTCTGCGTTTGTGAGCATCTGATGGGGTACCGGATGTATTGATCCATCTGGCAGAGTCTCTTTATATCAGGGTATATAATCAATTTTGTTTTATAAATGAGGCAAAAAGGCTACCTGTTCTATTTCCTTCAATTGTCCAACCAGAATTATAGGTGAAAAAAATTTTTTCTGCTGTTCCTTGCTCATTCACACAGAGAATATTTTGATTCTCGACTTTGGACCTTCAATGACGATGTCAAGAATGGGACATATCGAAGCCATGTAATTACATACCCAGAATCCCCCATTCCAATAGTAACCTCTGCATACCGAAAAACAACTTGGCTTCCACCAACAACTGTTAGTCTAACCTTGTGATTCCTGTATGCCAACCCCGATTTACTGCCAAGAACATCCTGAGAACTAGCATTCTCCTCAAGATCTAAATTCACATCATCAACGGAAATTTCATATGAACCTGGGCTAGCAGTTCCATATAAATAAACAGCAGTCCCAGTCCATTGAAACTCCATTGTTGCGCCAGCAAAGCTTGTGCGATGAAAATTATTTCCAAAGCCCTGGGGATATCCACTCCCAGCGTTACTGAGGATGGTATCATAGGAAACGTTCCATCCCATGTCGAGGTCAACGTCCCGACGAGGAAGATAAAGAATAGATGCAGTTTGGGATGAAAGAGTGACGTTGTAGGGTATAGAATCCATGAGAAAAAATTTGATGAAACTTAGAAGGACTGTTACTTTATACCAAAACATATTTTTTGATCCATTCAAGCCTGATTTAGCTTGCTATATCCAGCACCTTTGGAAAATGTAAAGTCAACTCAGCTCATACTAATATTATGATCCAGCTCAATCGAGGTTCTGACATGGCTCACTTTAGTATGCAATAGCATGTGCCCATCTTTCCTTATCACGATTTTTCGAGGTCTGATGTTCAAGTCTGATCTGATTGTTATAAATTGACTGAACATAACTCGCATCAGAGCACTTTAGCGACGGACGGTGGATCTACCTTCGCAGCTATTTTCTCACCTAGTAGTCAGCCAAAAATTGACCCGTGAAACGTACTTCGTCAAAAAGATTTTCGCTTCCGGTATGTTCCTCATCATTGCATAACATCAAGAGATTAGCATTAAAAGGAACAAACAAATCATCCACTGGATTCGTGTCCCCGAAAGTCACCTTGAAAGTCGCTGTTGAACATTGTCGGCCCCATTAACTAAACAACTCAGGCGAGGACTGGTCGGATACATCTGAAAAGTGTTGCTAAAGAGTTAATCCTCCCACCACAATATCTCACTCAACTTGCATTCCTGATTGATTGAATCACATCTGATTTGGCTCACATTATTGTCTGTTTCAGCTCATTTTTAGCTCTTGAGTACGCGAAATAACCAGTCTCATATTGAAGGCTGTCGACAATGTTCAAGGATAACCTTCGAAGTGACTTTGGAGACAAGATGCCGATGTTATGGCAAGAAAGAAAGTGCTGTAGTAAGCAAAAGCAAAGATTGTTGACGGACTTTCTGTTTGCTTGACAAGAACTAATTCTCTCGCGTGTCAAAAAGAGACAGGAACAGTCTTCAGAATACATTACTCTCGTGCATCATATCAATTTCCCTGTTTCTCCCGTCTTGCGAGTTTTAATTTCGTTTTCTTTTGACCTCAAATCCATCATTTGATTTGTTATGTGGGGGTACTGCGTTTTCTGTCAATACTGGGGTCAGATTTTTGGAGGACAATCAGTTGGGAGAGTTATTATCAGGTTGGACAGCATTTGGTTGATCAAATATCAATGCCGCGGCCACAGACGAGCAAGAAATTTATGTTGACACAATGACTTGCACGAGAAGACTTCCGAGATGGCTGTGCTAAAGCGCTGGAAAGAAACAAGAACAAATACCGTTTTCGGAAATACCAACTTTGCTCTCGTGCGTCATATCGATTTCTCTGTTTTTCGCGTCTTGTGCGTTTCACTCTTATTTGTTGCTATCAACAATACACTAAACTACGTTTAGATTTGTATTTACTCTGTGGAAACTATCATTACACGCTAGACATAGGTGCGTCGTGTGCCAACTCCATATCTTAAAATACCGACATTTAGGACTAGGATGGCCCGAGGACACGCACGGAACCCCCATAAATTCCCAAAACGAAGAAACAACAACGACGACTACAAGGAATCCCTCCCATCACAAGATGTTGACATCGAATCTTTGGAGACAAGAAAAGAGAAAACCTACTCTGACGCCTACGGTTCAGGATACAACTACAACCCCCACACTAGCGCTCTCAGCGCACAGAGCTCTTATACTTCGATGGCGTTTTATGCACCTTCATCATCATCTCAGTATGGATACGGATATACAGAGGAAATCGGATATGAGGTCGATCCGTACGGAGACGAGTTTAACGAGGGGTTTGGCGGGTTAGGAAAGGATAATTCGTTTGGGGAGGATTCGAGAGCTGCGTTAGCTGCTGCAGCAACGACCTCTGCGTGGGGCACGAAACAGTATTCTTCGAGTGCATACCAACCTCCGCCGCCTGGGACGACCTCGCAGTTTTCATCCTACCCTCCTCGTCGCAACCTTCACGAAGGCGCCGAAATGCAAGCGGAATTGATACCCTCCGAGCCTTCACCTTCTTACCTCTCCACGTCTTCACTGCCTTCGGAAATACTCGAGGATCCGAGCGAGGAGAGGAAGCTTCTGATATTGGATTTAAATGGAACGCTATTGTACAGAGCTCCGCCAAGGAAAAGGGATTTATATGCCAGGAGAGGGGAAAGAAGGGAGCGAGAGCGAGGAGACAAGGATGGAGGGAAGGGACCTCGAGGCCAGAAAGACAAGGAGAAAGAACCCACGGAGAAGGACGAATTCGGACGAGACGTCCCCCGTGCCCAGCCTGCGTCTTTCACTGAAAGGGACGAATTCGGTCGTGATGTTCCCCGTGGTCAACCTGCGTCTTTCGTCGAAAAGGACGAGTTTGGTCGAGAAACCCGGCCGTCTGCTCCTCCGACTCCAAAGGAAGAAAAAGACGCTTGGGACCCGTACAAAGACCCCTTGTATCTTTCTACTCGACCCCTTCGCGCCGTACACACGCGTCCGTATATCCCTTCGTTTGTAAGGTACCTTTTCCATGAAGAGACGAGAAAGTGGTTGGATGTCATGGTATGGAGCTCGGCTCAGCCCCATTCGGTGGATGATATGGTTGCGAGGGTCTTTGGAGGCAGAGACTCGTCGAAGGAGATAGAAGGCAAGGGCAAGGGCAAGGAGGAAGGAGGAAGGGACAAACTAATAGCCGTATGGGCTAGGGATACGTTGGGGTTGGATAAGTCTCAGTATCGTGAGTTCTTTTCGGGTTTTCTTCCTTTGTCTATGTATGTAGCTCAATTTTCACAGATAGCAAATCCCAAACGACCAAAAACCTCGAAAAACCATGGGCAGAGCTTACACCGCTTATTCCTGGAAACGAAGAGTCGAATCCATCGCAGTCTGTGCCTATGTTGTCCCCGCTCGAGGAGAAGAAAGATGAGGAGGAGCGAGAGGAATCAGAAGTCAGGATGGCGCTAGAGAAAAGTAGTGATGATGCTGAAAGTGGAACTGCACAAGACGCAGCATCTATTGGAGAAACAAAACCTGATGAACCAGCTTCTACATCGACACCAGCACCGGCACCGGGGCCCGCTGCGGCTGTTTCGACGTCGGACTCGCATGCAGAACCTCCATCTTCCTCTTCTCAAACTCAGACCACCGATACCGTGTCTACGAACAAGAACCCTAAACGGTACACACATTCACCCCTCACAACGCTCTTATTGGACGACTCGCCCTTGAAGGCTCGTCTCCAGCCCTGGAATCATTTTTGTGTTCCAGAGTATTCGAGGGAGGTTTGGAGTAGGGATGGTAGGGTTGTTCCCTTTGTACCGAGTTTGACGAGTGGTGAAGGTTCTGGTCCTACGGATGCTGAGATAATGGCTGGCCCTCGTACTGATACTGGTGCCGGTACTACTGACGTTGGCGAGGGTGGAGAAGAGGGAGCGACAACAGCAGGCGCGGGGATGGAGACAGGAACTACGGATCAACTTCGTTTCAATGACAAGGACAGCAACACTGCTACAGATACCAAAATCAATGCTTCTCTCAACGATACTGCGACTTCGTCTGAAGTCAATGCTGATACCAACGCTGCTCCAGAAACTGTTGCAGATGTGGATGTAGATGACGCAGACATCCAACTCCAACTCTCACTTGACACGTCTATAGACACCTCTCTTGTCCCTACACAACCTAATTCGCCCGCGAGGAATCTCAAGAAGAGAAAGAGAACGGATACGGATACTGGGTCTGGGTCGTTACCTTCTTTAGGACCTGGCGCTGGTGCTAACTCGCAGTCCGTTCCTGGCGGCGAGAAAGTAGAAGAAAGCACAGAGGTAGACGATGATGAAATTCCCGGTCTTGGGGGACCCGGACTCGGACTCCGTTTCAACACTCTGCCCAACGCCAACGCCAATCCTAACCCCAACGTTCTGTCAAATACAAAGTCCCAAAGTCAGCTTAGCGACATGTCCATATCCACACTCGAGTCTACCTCGTCGGCAATGTCTGTAAGGACGGTGGATACAGAGATTGTAGACGAGATGGGGAATCCGTTACATGTCTCTGGGTCTTTGGCCCATCTCGGAGTTGGGGGTAGAGGAGGAGATGGGTACGATGGGATGCCGCCTCCTTCTCGTGTACCTGCCCGAGGTGGGAGGTTGGCGACTTCGATGTCTTCGTCGGCGTCTTATTGGACCTCGGGGTCTATTCCGGATTTGGACCGTAATCCCAACAACAACGATGCCCCGGACAAGAATGAAGATCAAAGGATACCCAAAAAATATGATGAAACCATACTTGCTGTTGTAGGAATCCTAGACGCGCTCAAGTTGCAGAGTAATGTTGCGGGATGGATGAGGGCTAGGGGAGTGTTTAGATCCTTGCTAGAAGGAGAAGGGGAGGGAGATGAACCGAGCGAGGTAGGCGAGTCCGAGGAAGAGTCTGAGGAGAAGACGGGGGATACCAACGAGAACGAGAAGCGTACCGAAACAGAGGGAGCAGAAGGGAAGGGAAGTGAACAGGAATACGCTTACGAGAGTGAAGAACAAGACGAAGAAGAGCTGGAAAAGTTGTACGAGAGGAATGTGATCAAGACTTTGGAGGATTCGAATGCCAATGCCAATGCTAATGTCAATGCTCCGTTGGGAAGGTCTACAGTCGTGCACCCAGTTTTTGCTGGTGGCATTGCAAGTGTCGTTGGCGCGGGCAAGAAGAAGGAAAGGTGGAGGAAGAAGAGGAGGGTGGATAATGGTGAAGGGACTGCTGCTGCTGCTGATTCTGCACCCACTACAGCACCTACTGTGGTGCCTGTATTCGTCGATGTGGATATGTCCAAAGTCGGCGAAGCAGAGACAGAGATGAAAGAAGATATTCCCGAGGCGCGGCCCGCGTCTGACCAAGAAGAAGTATCGGCAATGGATACAGATCAACCAACATCGACGACCCCGACATCTGACGCTCCTCCACCGCCATTGACAGCACCTTCATCGCCACCTCTTCCTTCTTCAACACAAGATCCCGCTTCACAACTTGAACCCGACTCGACCACCCAACCTAAAGAAAGAGAAAACCAAGATTCGGACGATGAGATCCCCGGTCTAGGCCGATTCGTCTTTCAAGGTAACCCACCTCCTCCAGAAGGAGCACAGATTATCGACGTGGATGCTATGGATGTTTCCGAGATTGCTGCACTGGGACAGAATCAGACAACGGTAGATGAGTTGGATCCAAATAGATGGTTCCAGTATAGAGACGTGAGGAGGTATTGGGTGAAGAGGGGCAAGAAGGCGTTGAAGGAGTTGGGGATTGAAGTTGAAGCTGGAGTTGTTGGGGAGGTGGGAGTTGGGGGCCAAGTCAGAGCTGCGTGAATGAATGGGGATCAATCCACTCGTCTTCACTCCAACTCAATGTATTGTTATGGATCTTCACGAATATCGTTGATCAGCATATAGCAGAAGTGTTCTAGGATCTTTGCATAATTTGTATCAGATGTCTTATGCCGTGTATTGCTTTCGATAAAAATTACAGCCGATCTTTTTCATTCTCGTGTTTTTACAGCTACACCCTCATACTCTTACAACATAGACTTGCCTATCTTGCCGAGTTTATAAGATCTACAACAGAAAAGGTCATCTGAAAGCTGAATCGGCCGATTCACTGTTCACAGTTCATGATCACATTTTGGTGAGCTTTACGCTGATACTCTAGGAGACATTGCGAGAGAAATATGAATGTATATGAGAAAGTGCGAGAAAAGTTCATTATCATCAAGTATGATGACTGTATTTAGCTGACTTTTTATGGCTAGGAGCACGGCGGAAAGACGTACCGATGTTTCCTATGTGACAAAGCCTAGAAGAATACTAATACAACCGGATAGTTCTCTTCCGAGAACATGGGGTAATTCCGATATCAGTTATGTTACGAGTTTGTCGGTAGTAGAATTATCTTCTGTCCGTTTTTCAAGGCTTAGCTTCAACTTTTGTCATTTATGACATCTTCCTATAATTCGGAAGTGTATAGGCATCTAGGGGATCATTTTGATATGGTCGTACCCAGCGACTTTGGGTATGGTAGGGATGAGTCCCTCCATGATATACCACTTTCGAGATACAACCTTGACCCTCCGTGATACTGACTCCATTTGTACTAATAGCCTTGCATCATGATAAATATGCATAACTCTATGACTGCGGCCCGGGTACCCAACTTTGTTTACATCTCAGTACATAAGCTTTGAGATGATCTTATCCTTACTCCAAATCCAGCTACCTTTCTTTTAATTGTCCGTCATCAGAAATTGCGCCAGCGACTCGGAGTTTACCTTTTTCCAATGTACCGCAAACAATGTCAGTGCGTCCGCCGATGACAGCACGATTCAAGACTTGTTCTCCGACGGCATCGATATTGTGGTATTTTGTATGTGTCCTTTCCCGATAGTCTTTGAAGACCTGTTATGATATAAGGACTGCCAATTCCCCCATGATCATCATTAACACTCGCAGTTGCTTCCTTGCTCAACCGCATAATCTCTGTGTAAATTGCTCATACTGGTATTTGAGCTCAATCTGAAATCTTGTTTTGCAGAATCATGGCCATCAGCAAAATGTCACCCGAACTTTCCGTACTTTTGCCGAACTTTTTTCGGCCGGAACTTTTCATGTACTTTTTTCAGTGTACTTTTTGGAGCTTATCCTTTTTCCCTAATACTTTTTTTAGGCTTATCCTTTTTTTCCATAGACAGGTACTTTTTTCGAACTTAAAAATTTTGCTGAAGTACTTTTCAGCATTATGTACACTTATAAAGAATCATAAAACTCTGAATTACTGGAACCAGTAGTAAATGGTGCACACAAGCAGACCATACACATAGCTATCCTATGAAAAAAATGAGAAAGACACTGGACAGAACAGACGACGCGATTGACTTGTGCAAAGTGTGTCAAAAAAAGCACGAAGTCCATTCAAACTCCGATCATCAAACTGTATAGTCAACGTAAGCCACCCAAATTTTCCATGCGCGTTGTCTCTGCATCCATGTACTACCCTCTGCTTGATACAGCGGTAAGTCCGTTGGCCATGGCCACGCTGTCCAATGCTCACGAAATGTTTTATTTAAGATAGGTCTGGTGTGTATGCTTCATTGAGATCTCTGTCTATTGTTCATTTTTTTATTTCTGGTTGGTGTGTGCTACCCTTGGTTTTTTTTGTACGTTCTCAATGCTTTCTTTATATTTTTACTCACCTGAGCCACTTTTTTCTTATTCCATAGATGCACAGCTGTCATATTACATTTGCATGCATGGTAGGTTCCAATAATAAGCATACATTGTATTTCTGTTGACCCTTTAAAATATAACATATGTGGTTGCTAGTGTATTCTAACAGCTGCGCAGCGAAAAGCTGTATTGCATATTTTTTTGCACTTTTTTGACCTTCTTTTAGATACTTTTAGGTACTTTTTTTTGACTTATTAAAGTATTGTAGTACTTATAAAAGAACACGGACGTAACTTTTGAAAGAACTGGCCGAACTTTTTTAAGTCCAAAAAAGAACCCAAAAGTTCATCAAAAGTACGCAAAAGTCCAATGGACATTTTGCTGATCGCGGCGTATCACCCTCAGACCAAGTTAAGCCGTTACGGTGGTTGGATCCCCACTAGCCGTATCATCCACCATAGCTTCATCAATCATCAACTTAAGCTTGCTCGATCGCCGATGAGCACTAACCAACCACACAAAGAAGCAGTTGCCAACTTTGAAATTGCTATCAAAGCCGACAAAGAGATGGTGAAATTGTTTGATAAGATATTCAAGCAGGCTGCCCCAGAGAATAAGGTAATGCCACGGACTTCCATTGTCGATATTAGCTAACACTGTACAGATCAAGAGTTTTGATCAACTTTTGTACGCTCTAGACCCGATAATCGATGCCCCGCCCGCCTTTCACATCACCACCGATGATGAGGGTAACCCCATTGGTGAACCAATTGGCGTTCCCATCTACCTGCTTTTTGATCTTCTCAGTAACACTGGCGCAGCCCACCAGCTCTTCCAAATGAATGCCTTCAACAGCACACTAAAAGACTTGCTTGACAATTGGGGCGGCTATCTAAAGACAACTGACTCCACCAAAACACTTACCAATACAGAAGAAGGATGGTTCGGTAAAGTTGGCTTGGAAAGCCTGGAGGACAAAGGTCGTGGAATTTTCAACGATACTTATTTTTGTCCCAATCCTACTGCCGTTAATCGCGGTTACGGGTCATGGGATGAGTTTTTCACTAGGAAATTCAATGAGGATGTCCGCCCCATCATCCGACCCGATCCTGACCCCCAACGCATCATTTATAGTGCATGCGAATCTACTCCTTATCGTATCGCGTACAAGGTGAAAGATCATGATAGGTTTTGGCTCAAGGAGCAGGAATACTCTATCTACGACATGCTCGGTGGAGATTCCGAGGCAGCCGGAAAGTTCGCTGGTGGCACGGTCTATCAAGCATTCCTCAGTCCACAGGATTACCACCGCTGGCATGCTCCGATTGATGGTACAATCGTACGGGCCGAGACTCTGCCTGGTACCTATTATGCCGTCTTACCTGACAAGGGTGCAGAGATTGGGGATCCTGATCTCAAGCCTGGTGAGCCGTATGGTGCTCTCATTCGCTCTCAAGCGTGGATCACCCAAGCATCTGCTCGTGCCATTATTTACATTCAAGCCGAGAATGAAGACTTGGGCCTTGTAGCTTTCATTGGAGTGGGAATGGCAGAGGTATCTACTTGCGAAATAACTGTTCAGAAAGGTCAGGCCGTGAAGGTCGGCGATGAATTGGGCATGTTCCATTTTGGTGGATCCTCCCACACCCTTATTTTTGGGCCTCAAGTCGATGTCACCTTTGCGCGAGAAGTTGTAATAGACAAACACGTTAAAGTAAACTCCGTTCTCGCTCAGGTGAGCAAGCCTTTCTTTTAGGAAGAAAGGCAGCGCAGGTCGATAAAGGCAAAGGAAGGCGTGCTATTATTTAAGGAGAGTAGCTACGGCCGATGTACATACTCCACTGTTGTAAAAGCAGATAGTCAATTTCGCAGGCATGAAATACAGGGTTTACATAAAAGTCATAAATCTGCATAAAGAAGGCAATAAAGAAAGCCGTAACGTGCTGGGTGAATTACCGATTCACGTAACATTCCAATGTTTCCTCTGCTGATGGAAATTTCTCTTTGATCCATACTCCAGTCTCACCATCGGATGCTTAGAGAATAAGCCTATCTTTAGGTTCTTGGATGTACTCTGGTAAAGTTTACAATTGATCATTTTTGATTTAGGCGCCGTTACAGCAAGTAAACCCATCAAACAATTACAACAGAGATTTGCCTCCCTCAAAAATAGTGATCCTACACAGGCAAAGTTATATGTAGCAGACAGTCACTCACAGCTCACTTGGCTTCTTCCGTGAAACGAGTAAACCAGGCAGCAATACCTCGGGCAGACTCTTCCTTTGCCCAACCTATATTCAGATGCTTATTATACACCTAGTCATCCATAACAAGCAGAATTGTGACATACGTTCATCAAAAATATCTGGGTCACCTCGAACAGCGAATCCATGTTTTACACCCGAAAAGACTTGGATAAAGTATTTAGCTTTGATTTCCACGAGAATGTCTTCAGCTCGACGGCGAGATTCAAGTGGGAACGCTTGATCGATTTCTGAGATATGTCGGGTCAGGCATAGGAGACTAGAGAAGACGCGAGAGAACAGACCAGCGCAAGACATAAGTAAGGGCTCTGTTCGAGGTGAATGAAATAGGTAAGAAGATATATGCCAACCCGTGAATGTCACTCACTCTTAACACCTCGGAAATGATCCTCATTCAAGGAAGAAGGATGGGCAAAGGCAGCTACCGAACGGAATTAGCTTTATTTTCCTTAATGACACGATACGACAAAGAAACATACCTGCAACGATACTTTCTCCGTTGGCGAGCTGAAGAGCATAAGGAGCGCCAAAGCAATAGCCTGAAGCGAGCTAAACATTCTAGACATCCAGGAAGTATAACAAATGCTGGAAACCAACCAACGGCACAATACTGCGCGTCCTTTCCTAAATAAAGGATCATGAGAACGTGTACAATGACGATGATGAATCAAAGGAAGGCACACCGTAAATCTCTTTGACCGCGTCAAACCACTTTGGTATCCATTGTTCTGCTCGTTTCCTCGCAGCATTCCTCCAAGCATCTCTGTCGAAGTTTGCAGAGTTGGCGTGCTTTTCAATGGGGTCTCCATCAAAATAGTCGATTCCAAGTACATTGAAGCCTTATGTACGCTATTGGTGGAGGACATTTCAACTAAACGGCCAGCCGCCACTCACCAGCCTCAGCGAAGTAGTCTTGAATGAGCTTGTTGTTTAAATAGAACGGTCCATGAATGTCAGGGAAATAAAGGATGACTTTTTGGGTACCACTACCCGATGTCTTTGCCTCGGATAGATAAGTTGGTACATCTGCAATGTGGACGGCTTTCCCAGCGGGAATTCCGGTGTGCTGCACTCCCTTGTTGAAACACAAATCACCGGGAGGGCCTGCAAGAACCGTGGACATGGTGGTTAGGAATAAAGAAGCGAATGTGGGAGTTCTGGCCTTCGTCAGTGCCGTGAAGCGGCATGGCACGGCAATAAACTCTTAGAATTCATTTTAAAGTACGGAATACTCTTGAAACCAAGAAACAAGTCAGATCTTGCAGTTGGATGCCGGCAGGCCTAACTGTTCACCAGCCTCGTACACGGACCAATTCTTTTGTTTGCCGATTTACATCTACGAATGGCTGAGGGGATTCTGAATAACTGTTTCACTCTCACAAAATTTCTGCCATCAGCCGGCGGTTGATGGCAGAAATTTTGTGAGACTGTTTTTACATACTAGATAACGCGTCATACATCATTGTATATTGTGTCAAAGTTAAGCAGACTATTTTCTAACGAATGCAAGAATCAACCTGTTTGTATTTTCTGGATCCTCCCAAAATGGAGCATGACCAATGCCAGGAAGACCATGAAATTCAGCTTTGACGAAATGTTCTTTGAGGAATTGTTCCACCTTTTCAGGAATCAAGTGCTGGTGCATCCAATCCATGAATAGACATCATCGGCAATCTTTCGGCAACGGACATGCGTCGTGTACCCCCCCCACGCTTAACCTAGTTTCTGGCCTCGTATCTGAGGACATCGCTGTGTTCGCGGAAGCACTCCCGAAATTTATCTTGTCTTGTATTGCTCCGCAATCGGAACTGCCGTATGCAGCGACAAGAGTAAGTCGTGAATATTCTAGCAATTGAATGCCTGTAATGTGTAATGACTTTCACATACTTAGCCTCCTGCTGTTCGTCAACACATGCTTAGCCGTCCTCGAGATACAACTGGTGTTCCGTGTACGCGCTACCGTACATAAATGATCCCAGCAGGATTACCCCTGCAATGCTATCTGGTCCGTATTTTGCCAGAACATCAGAAGGAACGAGACCTACACAATTCTGAATGTACAGTGGTAACAATCAACACTAGTACGTACCGCCAAAGGACCTAGAGGTTTGTGGATTTTAGTACATCTACGGCATTTTACCAAATGACATACCACGTCGCTACAAACGGTTTCTGGACGTTGAAGGTGTCGATTACAGCCTTGAAATCCTCAGCTTGGTGCTCCGAAGAGTATGCCTGTTCCGACATCGGTCCATCACTGCGGCCGCTTCCACGAAGGTCGTAACGAATCTGATAATGAAGTAGTCGAATTGAAGACAAAGCGATTTGCTAAAATAATGCGTACAATGTAGAGATTCTCAAGCATGGTGGGATTGACATACTGCTTCTCAAAGACATCTGCAGTAAAAACGAAGCCATGAATGAAGACGACAGCCGGCTTTGTAGGGTTCCCACAAGCATGCGTCCATATCTTTGTTCCGTCTGGAGCGATCGCGAACTGGCCTGGCAAGATATCAGTGGACATGATTGTTAGGGGTATAAGACAGCAACAGACAGTAGACGCTTCACAAGTCTCATATTTATATGAAGCCCGGAAAAATAGGATTATTTTCAACTTTACGAATGTCCCCGACTGCGAAGTCTGTTCTTCCCGGTTCCTTCCCGGTTCAAGGTGAATTAAACTATATTGAGGAGCGATCAACTAAAGCCGACCAAAATGCTCGGCATCGAAATTACGAGCTTGCAGTCTGTACATAGATGTTCAGAAGAGGTGTAGTATATAAGTTCTCTTACCACTCGCAAAAGCTTATATATAATTTATGATTTCCGACTTCAAAGTCCCACAATCCATGTACATAACGGCCGTTGTCAGTTGATCTCAAAGTGTACCCGCATCCAAAAAGGAACCGTGTCTCACATCCCCCCGGGATTTTCTCAATATATGGAAGAATCGTTTCCGAAGCGATGCAGGACATCAAGATATTGCTGACTTTTGAGAAGTAGTGATCTCTGAAATTTTGAGGAACCCTTCTTTAGGACCTTTTCTCTTCCAATCAGTCCCGATTTCCTGTGTCTTTGGCCATGGTTTACCCAAAAATATGCATGTCATTTAAGCCTATTTTGTGAGAGGGTATCCATATTCCCAATGTGTTAGATACGTAAACACAAATTGTCCATCATTCGGGCCTTATCGATGAGGATTTGCAAAGAGCAATTAATGGAACGATCAGAGGGTGCATAGAAGCCACAAATTCGTGTATAGAATACAGAGGGTAATCGAAAAGAAAAAAGTTGTACTGAGTTACCCATTTGCGTAGCATTCCAATTCAACCTATGCTTCCTCTGCCGATGGAGATTTTTCTTTCATCCAGGTCCCAATCCTACGACGCTTAGGGGATAAACCTATTACTTCGGATTCTGTTATCAGGCGATCAACACCCCATATATCCACCTCCCCATCCAGAAAAATACGAGGAGTAGCTGCAAGAAGGAAAATGTTTGAATGCCTTGGTGGGTGCTTTTTCAGTGGAGAGGTGGGACGCTGAGATGGCTGGAGTCGTCGGGGAATATCATTTCTTGCTCGGCTCCTTTGGAAGCGAACCAGAATGACTCGGAGGGTTTAAAGGTGCCGGGAAGTTGGAGGTGCGAGTCCTATTTCTACGGCAATAACAGGCTTTAGTAAGTACAACTTGAAGAAAGATGCAAAAAGGGACGAAGGCGACACACCTTATCAGGACACTCCTAAATATCCTCTAGTCAATCCACCGCCATGCCCGATGCCAACAGGAGAACCCTGCGAATAAATTTTGTTCCTTGCTATTCCCCCAATCTTCGTTCTATTTCAACTCCTGCTCAAGGCGGTAATCTTTGCGAGTAACGCTATTGAGACGCCGCCTACAGAAGAAGCGACGAACGGAAGAGAAGAATACCGGAATTTCTCGAGAATGAGGATGAGGACGGTCAGGATGGGAGACGTCTGATCTGTGTAAGGACTCGGAGCGAGGGATGAATGATGGAGTGGGGGAAACACTCCGTCTGTAACACCCGCCGGAGCTGCAATGAGGATGAAGAGCGACGATGATGATACTAGAGGCTTGCGGTAGGCGGAACACTAAGGGTTCGGATACCCAATTCCTCGAGTGTTGGTTAGAAGGCGAAGATTCCGAGGTTTCTTGGAGGTAGCCCGATAGGTATGCAGTAGTACACGCCCAGTATGGGATGGAAAAGGAGACGGTAGCAAGTCTCATTGGCGTTGCAGCTGATAACCCACTCTGTTGTTGTCGGTAGGCCGTGATATAGATAAATCGCTTGAGGATTGGTCTGAGTTGATAGAAAGTCGGAGGGTAGACCTAGATATGCAAGCATAAGTTAAAGAGAGTGCGTTTATTGGGTGAAAGAAAGGCTGGTGGGATGATGTCTAAAAGTAAAACTCACCAAATTGTCCTTTCCTCGCCCCCACAAGTTCCCTTGCCTTTACTTTTCGCGCGCGCGTCTATATCTCTTCCTCCTCTTCGAATCAAGTACATAAACAACGGCGAGAACGCTACTGGCCCGGACAAATGACATGAATGAGGACGAGAAGAAAAGACCAAACAAAGATGGTCAACGCCAAGAAAACATGCACGCCTTGATTCTGTTACGAATATTTCATTTCCAACTTATTATTAATACATCAGTAGTTACCACGCCTCTATGTTTAGGGTAGACATATGTATCTCATAAATCACAGTACTTACATTAAATACTTACAAGAAACAGCTAGTAATACTCTAGGTACGATACGTGCATGTTTTAAAACCTCAAGTATCACTCATGTACGAATGGCAAAGGGTATTCTATCTAGTATAAGTAGCAGTAGTTACAATGTACTTACCTTAGTTCTGGCTTTCGTTGAAATCCTATATCTTATTTGATTATCATCGCGCTACAACGGTAGTGTTCTTGTTTTATTTTGAGATATTCTCACAGATTCGGTCCAAATTCGGTCAGCACTCAACAGTGCGAATCAAGCTTTCATGCATTATGCGTTATGTAGTGTACTCATAGGACATCGGCAAATGGTTTCAAGAATTGCATACACAATGACCAGGTAATTAGACATTATTTTCTGCAGGTGTAAAGCGGTACTTTCTGCTCAACTCCTCAAGCTTTTCTAGAACACGGTCCTTGTTTCCGTAAAGTTGAAATGTCTTTGTCTTGTTGATAAACTGATCAATCTCCTCGCAGAGTTTGCTGTATGTGGAAGACTCTTGGTACTCTTCGATGATCTTCTGCGCACGTTCCCTTGATATCCTGTATCCTGGACTCGGTAGGGAGTGGTAGAAGATTCCTTGCATGATATTGAAAAGATGGATGATGTACGACATTAGACAACGCACAGTGTCGGGGCTAAAAGATGACATTGAATCTCGTGTCAGAGCTGAAGAAATAGGACCGACGCACGTCGATTTGTAGGTTTCGTACGCCCAGTGCGCAAAGAGCACACCGACAAAAACTGCTGGCGCTACAATAGGGGCTACAGGACCTGCAGCAGCACCAGTGACGCCCGCAAGTGACCCGGCCAACCCCATACTCTTTGACCTATTGATACGTTAGCGTGAGTAATGCTATGAACAAGCCAGGGACACGCACATATGCTTGCCTGCCACAGACAGATCGCGCGATTTAACCGAGCCTCCAACTAGTTGAGTGATGCTGGATTCAAACTCTTCAGACAGGAGGAACTGGTACTAGTGATTAGAACGTAGATTTTTTTACGCTTCACTATCAAGCTTACCTCCTGTGGATCATTGATATTCCAAGGTACGACGATGTCTTTGTGTAGAACGGTCAAGCATGCTCGCAGACCCAGTCCCGGAAAATGCGTGCTTGACGCGAGTCCGCGCCAGTACTCTAGGAACATAGTAAGCAAATCTTCAGGAAGAAATGAGTTCAAGGATCTACTTTGCTTCCCAACCCTGAACGCGCGAATTTTTAGAGGACGGACTCTAAACACCCAGACAACCATATACTCACCGGATGACAAGATCGATTTTTGTTTCGACATCAACCATCTGAGCCATAGCCATAAGTGAAGCTGGCGTTGAATCCATGATATTTGATGGCTCTTCAGCGGGCTCATCCGCCTCCCTTGTGGGCTGCATTAAAAGTGCGATTTGCTTCTCTGTCGTTCGGACTAATTCTGATAGTGTGCTTTCGTAGGTCTTTTCCGCTAGATGCTGTTTAATAGGTCTTATTAGCATGGAGCAATTTGACGTACTGGATACTTTAGTATATGGAGGCATAGAACATCCGGCACGAGTCATAAACCTTTTCAACGGCCCTACACACGATACCTCAAAACCAGTCGCTGCTTTTTGTCCAGAGCTTTCGATAAGCGCTTCTTCGTCAATATCTGGATCATTATCCTCAATCTCCATCATCTCAGAGTCGACCAATTCGTCGTATTTTGTGAACACGACGACCATGGCAATATCTATTTCGCAAATCACATTTTTGCAAAGATTTGACATGTAAGTACCACATAAATAAACATACCTTTGGGCACGGATTTCAACAGCTGTTCTGTGCCTGTCTCAAGAACTCGACCTCCCGCATAAGGGGTCGCGATGCAAAGCCTAAGGCCATCTCATCAGAACGTTATGAATAAAAATAAATGAATATTTTTGCTACGTACCAAATGACATGAATTTTATCAGCAAGTTTCACTGCTCCGCTGCGTTTCTCTATAAAATCTTGGAGTTGTTGAAATTTGGTAGGATCCCCGGGTTCGTAACCTTGAGAGTCATGGATCACGAAGCGGTCATTCTCCTCTGATATGATTTCGTCCTCAATGTTGGATATTCCGACGCGATCATGAGAAGCTTGCTACAAGCATATAGCTGAGCCGACTGGGAGCTGGATCAGTGGAATTGCTTACGAGAGTTTTAACGTTGAAGGCCTTTTTTATCAGAGATGTTTTTCCTACACCGGTCTGGGTTTGTTTGGATGAATACTAATCGTCAAAGTGAGAAATATGGTACCTTGCCGACGACGAGAATACGGATTCTGGAAGGCGATTTCAATTAACATAATCTGAATTGACCAGTATCAGATTTCGGACAACACACCGCTCACTCTCCCTAATTATCTCATTGACGGTTGGTATCATTGGTTGATCAGCCATCCTGTGATCAGACCAATAGGAAAAACTTGAGATTGGGGAGTATGCTTGTTGGGGGTGGGTTATATCTTATACCTCACCAAGCACGTAATAATCAATGCGCTGACAGGTGTTGGAACTTTAGAACATTGTTCTTGACCCTATTTTTGCATGTAATATCATGATATCAAGCTTCAAGTTCCGCTTTGGCTCCACGGTTGCCTTGCACTCGACAGTCTGATGATCAGAGCATTCTGTAAGCTGTGTGGTATCCAATTATCCCATATGTGGGCATTTTGTCGCATGCTATTTGATTCATTGCTATTTTGGATACTAGTGTGTGAAGCTTGATATAGGCACTGTGTAATCGATGACCCCATTTCTTCCTGGACCTTTCGTAGACAGCTTCCTTCATTCCCTGCAATGGCTTCCAGTAATCTCCCGCATTCCGACTTTGCAGCGCAAAATGATGAAGAATTGGACACTAAAGAGCTTCTAAAGCTTCGTCAGAAATGTGGCAGATTTCGGATTCTGGTCATCGGCCGAGCGAATGCAGGCAAAACAACACTTTGTCAAAGGATGTGTAACACTGAAGACCCTCCTATCATTCACGATGAAAATGGAAATGTGGTGTGTACGAGAAATAGCTACAGCTTTTAATGTGGTACCCTAATGATGAGTCCAGATTAACATATTGCCTGGCCAAGAGGTTTGTAGAGGCCAGCACTTTGATTTTGAATAGACATTCTCAAAGTCTTTCAGCGTGGCATTCATGATATTCACAATGAAATCACATTTGAAGCCAATCCAGGATTTGTATTTCATGACTCTGGTGGTTTTGAATCAGGGTCAAGTGAGGAGTTGGAGATAGTAAGGGCATTTATTAAGGCTCGGGCTGAAGGAACAAATTTGAGTGAACAGTTGCATGCCATTTGGTATGTCTTCACTTGACATATTGGCTCTTTTGAGCTTATGACTTTACTTGCTGGGTAAGGATTTGTTTGCCTGTAGATGATGATCGTCCAGTTTTACCAACTGAGATGGAATTTTTCAAAGGGGAATCAAATTCAGGTATATGCTCACCTATATATTGGATTTATTACTGATTTATATATAGTGCCTGTTATTGCAGTTTTTACTAAATGTGATGCTCGAGATATCAAAGCGAGGAGGGAACTTCATAATGAAGGGATTGTTAACAACAAGGACCTTGGAAAGTTAATACCACTCCAGGTTCACAACTACTTGAAGGCCTTAGAGGATCGCATAAAGCAGGAAGCCGTCTGTAAGCCAAAGGAATTTGTTTTCTTGAAAGGTATAGAGCAGTAAAAAGATAGTTGTTCTTACACTCATATGGTATCATACAGATATGCATAAAGGTTTTGCTGCAACACAAGCACAGTGTGCAGAGCTTGTAGAGAAGACATCTCAGTCAATTGACAGAAAGGCCTTGAGGCTACTTCTTGTGTCTGTTCAGCAGGTTAATATGAAGATATGTATTGAGTATGCTATCAGTGATTTTGTGGGATATGGTATGTCATTTATCAAGGATAATCTTTGAAGGCACTGACCTATAAAACAGACAAAAAATACAGATTGATGGATAAAATCAAGGAATGGTTTCCTGGTGGTGGTGCTGTATGTAGCTGTTTTCTGTGCTGTGCTTGCACTAACATATCTATCAATCCTTAAGAGCATTAAAAGTGTGTTATACAGTTAAAAATGCATCAATAAAACTGAGGACCCATTTTTAGATGATATTGTTCAGAGGGTTGCAAAAATAATGATTTGGTTTCCTCATTTTTATGTGTGTATAACACTTCCTGGGTAATTTGTATCTTGGACTAAAAGCTAGAAACCCTATTTTATTGCCTGGATTGGGTAGCTTGTAAGTGCTGATTATACTGTTCCAGCTGGATAATTTGATTAACTGACTATGCACTGTTGGAAATTTATCAAATAGAATGTGAGTGTCAGGTGCCACTGTTTAGGTTGTTATATGGCCAGTCTTGTTGACAATTGCATGATGGGACTGGATCATACAGGAGGTAAGTTTTGACTTCACACTACTGCTTACATTATGAGAATTGAGCTGATGATTGTGATTGAATGGTATAGCCTGTGAGTCTCTGGAAAACATCATATTGTCAGAATTGTTGACCTTTATATTGTTGCATTGGATTAGTATGTGAGTGTCTAAGCAGCTTTGGTTCTCTCCAATACTGAATTGGATAGGATGTGAATATCTCCTGTTGCTGCTCCAGCTGCTGGCTGCTGACTGGTGGATTGTGGGGCTCTATTGTGTAGTATGTGAGTGTCTGCTGTTGCTGCTCCAGCTGCTGGCTGCTGACCGGTGGACTGTGTGGGGGCTGTATTGTGTAGCCAGTGAGTGTCTGCTGTTGCTGCTCCAGCTGCTGGCTGCTGACTGGTGGACTGTGTGGGGGCTGTATTGTGTAGAATGTGAGTGTCTGCTGTTGCTGCTCCAGCTGCTGGCTGCTGACTGGTGGACTGTGTGGGCTGTATTGTGTAGGATGTGAGTGTCTGCTGTTGCTGCTCCAGCTGCTGGCTGCTGACTGGTGGACTGTGTGGGGGCTGTATTGTGTAGGAAGTGGGTGTCTGCTGTTGCTGCTCCAGCTGCTGGCTGCTGACTGGTGGACTGTGTGGGGGCTGTATTGTGTAGAATGTGAGTGTCTGCTGTTGCTGCTCCAGCTGCTGGCTGCTGACTGGTGGACTGTGTGGGGGCTGTATTGTGTAGTATGTGAGTGTCTGCTGTTGCTGCTCCAGCTGCTGGCTGCTGACTGGTGGACTGTGTGGGGGCTGTATTGTGTAGTATGTGAGTGTCTGCTGTTGCTGCTCCAGCTGCTGGCTGCTGACTGGTGGACTGTGTGGGGGCTGTATTGTGTAGTATGTGAGTGTCTGCTGTTGCTGCTCCAGCTGTTGGCTGCTGACTGGTGGACTGTGTGGGGGCTGTATTGTGTAGGGAGTGAGTGTCTGCTGTTGCTGCTCCAGCTGCTGGCTGCTGACTGGTGGACTGTGTGGGGGCTGTATTGTGTAGAGAGTGAGTGTCTGCTGTTGCTGCTCCAGCTGCTGGCTGCTGACTGGTGGACTGTGTGGGGGCTGTATTGTGTAGCCAGTGAGTGTCTGCTGTTGCTGCTCCAGCTGCTGGCTGCTGACTGGTGGACTGTGTGGGGGCTGTATTGTGTAGAGAGTGAGTGTCTGCTGTTGCTGCTCCAGCTGCTGGCTGCTGACTGGTGGACTGTATGGGGGCCGTATTGTGTAGAGAGTGAGTGTCTGCTGTTGCTGCTCCAGCTGCTGGCTGCTGACTGGTGGACTGTGTGGGGGCTGTATTGTGTAGTTTGTAAGTGTCTGCTGTTGCTGCTCCATCTGTGGGCTGTTGACTGGTGGACTGTGTGGTGGCTGTATTATATAGAATGTAAGTGGCTGCTGTCACTGCATATGCTTCTGAACACTGCTATTGACTGGTTCATTGCTGCATTATTTGTCTGGCTGATGTAGTGGGTAAGTCTTTCTTTGATCTGTTCAAGCTACCTTATTTACAGCCTGCACAGGCAAAATCCATGATAACATCACTTGAAACACAATTGGTATTCATTTAAAGTTGCTCCTTCTACTAGCTGATCCTCATCCTATACTACAGGCAGTATCAGCTTCTCAACAAAGTCTCTTTTTCCATGTAGCTGGTTTGTCCTCTGGAGTGCATTATTAACACATCTCTATATTGACATATTTCTCTTTATCAGGCTGCATCATTATCATAGAAGCTTCCTTTTGGCACCTTGATAAATCCAAAGACATCTCAGCTCGCTTAATGGACTGTACTTCAAGCTACCTTGGATCACAAAAAAGGATATCAGTCACCAATGAAATAAACGCTGCTGATATTTCCACAATGAATGATGATGCACTAGAGAGCTGGTTAAAATCTTTGGTTTTAGAAAATCTTTTGGTAAGTGTTTGCTCTTACTTTCTTCCTTTTCATCAATACATATCTGCTGTCTCAGGAGAAGCCAAAGCATGCCTGAAGGATATATTATTCTACCATTGGATAGTACCAAATACTATGTGGAACAATACTCAGTGATATGGCTGGAGCTAGGATTAAATATTACAAGGTCTGAAATGTAAAGAAAATCACTTTTGAGATGATACACTGGTGTAACAATGTGGGTAAACCTATCCACAAATACTAAGGAAAGTTACCATTGCTTTGCATGGTAATATATATTCATTGTAATTTGCGTAAGATAAGGAGGCCAAAATATTTAGACTTTTGATTTTTAATAGCACAGTTTGTGAGCAAAATGAATCTTCATTAGATGAGGTCATAAAAAAGTCGTATCATTTTCATTGGGACTCGACCGAGCAAGCCCCTAATCGTAACAATGCCCAGCATGGGCATACTAGTACTAGTATACCTACAAACAAATGAAGGCAACAAGAGAGCGAGAGTAGAAGGTAGGAAAAAGGTAGAAGAAATACAACAGGACAAATGACATAAGACATCACAAGGTATGAACGAATAAGGATAAACAATGACCACCGAGCAGTAAGTAAGGAAGTGTCCACGACAGTATTAGACCAAGCACGCGAAGGTGGAAAGGAAGAGACAGGGTAAGGTAAGGTATCAGTTCAGGGTAAGCATTGGGTCAGTACGAAGAGTTGTAAGATAGCGTAGGGTCGGTAAGGGATATCCGTGTGTATGAGTACACCAAAAGCCCAAGGCAGAAATGAGTCAGACAGGAAACAGAGAGTAAGAGAAAGTATCGGTATCAGCGCTATGAAGCAGCCTTATCTCCAACCTCCTTCCAAAAGCTCTCCCATCTCTTTCCATCAGGTTGTGCATTAGCAGGTGTACCTTTGGTATCCTCCTTATCTTGAGCCTCTTCTTCGACTCTAGGTAGCCCCGTACCTGCAGAGCCAGAGTATGCATCCTTCTGAGCCAACGCAACACGATCCAACGCTTTGATAAGGGACGGTGTAGCCGGTACTGCTCCCAAGCCCGAAAGGAAAGCAGGAGGTCCGGCACTAGGAGATGTGGGCGTGGGCTGTCCCAATGCCGGGGGTCCCGAAGCTGAAGTCGTAGTCGGTGACGGCGGAACTAGAGTCGATGTCGAGGCGTTAGACCCAGCCTTGACAGAAGCCCCTTGTGAACCAGACCCCGAGCCCGAGCGTTGTGATGCACGACGGATAAACCCAGGCGTCCACGCTTCTCCATTCCCCTTTTCTTTCACCGGACTGCCCAAGTCACTCTCATAATCAGAATACTCTGGTACGTCCCCCTGCTTCGCTCTATACTCCTTTATACGCTCCATCTCCTTCTCGTAGTCAAGGTCGACACCGTCATCTTTAGCATGCTGATTCTTCGCCTTGCCGGATGTGGGAGACGAGACAGAGACAGCAGTAGCCGTACTCGTCATGCTCGGACTCTGCTTCAACCATGGTCTTTGTGCTTTTCCTTTCACTATCTCCTCGTCATCGTCATCGTCGCTCGAATCAGACTGAAACCCTCCAGACGGCATAAATTTGACAGGATCCCTCTTCTTCTTGACAAATCCATGCGCGTCCTTGCTCGACTTGGCGTTGAACCTCTTGGCCTTATTCTGCGTTGACCGATGCTTTTTCAACAAGCCCTGGTTGGTAGGCGGAAGGTCGTGATAGAGGCCGTCATTTGCTAGGTCGGATTCCTTCACTTTGAGATCATAGTCGGGGTCTTCGACGATAGTCGTAGCAGAGAATCCTCCACTTCCAAACTTGGTAAGCTTCGGGGAACCAAGAGTCGTTCTGGAGGTTTGTCGAGAGAACGGTGAGGGTGTGTTTCGGTGCAGAGGAGGGACGTTGAGATGGTTAAGAGGGTGTTTGGAGTCGTCGGGGAAGATCATCTCTTGCTCGGCTCCGATTCCTTTGGAAGAGCCTTTGGAAGCGAACCACCGGTCCCAGAACGACTCGAAGGGTTTGAAGGTGCCGGCTTCGTTAGAGAGATTGGAGGTGTAGTCGAGTCCCATTTCTGCGGCAATAACAGGCATTAGTACAAAAAAGGAAGTCAAAAGGAATCGAGACGACGACGCACCTCGTCAGGACACTCTCCAAACATCCTCCTCAATAGCCAGTCCACTGCGATGCCCAAAAACAAACAAAATCCTGCAGATAGCCCTTGTTCCTCGTTGCTTCCCCACTCCTCAACCAGTACCGCTCCCAGACTTCTGTCCAGGCCGGAATCTTTGCGAGTAAAGTTATCGACAACACCAGCCCCAAGGCGCCTACAGATGAAAGCGGCGAACCGGAGAGAAAAATGTATCAGTTTCTCGAGAGAATGGTGAGAACGGTCGTGAGCGTTACTATGCAGGCCAAGACGATCCGTGAGGAGTGAATGATGATAACGCTCACTGAAAGCGAGAACATCACTCCGCGCTAGAACAGGTATAGCGTACTTGTATCGAGCCCCAAGAAAGGTTAGTGGAAGCGAAGACAGGAGCTAGGTCGTAAGATTTGTTGTAGAGCGATGAAAGGTTGGATTTAGAAGTATTGGGGATGAGCAGAGCGACTAGGTGCAGACCGAAAGAGTAGGTGATAAGCAGCCCACCGACGCCGCCTTCGAAAACAAAGTTAATTTTTTGACCAGATAGGGCATCATAGCGAGGTGTAAAGGAGCGAGAGCGGTCGAGAGTGAGGAATGCACCGGCAAATGTGAGGATTTGCGATGCAAAGAACAGTGGAGGCGAGTAGATATCCGTTTGGCGATAAGAGTGATGTCAGTGTGCTTGTAGTCATCGTTTGTCGTAGAAAAAGGAAGGGGAAAAGTCGTTAAAAGTCGTTAAAAAAGAGTTGTGTCGTCGCTGTGCTGGGTTTGCGTCGGGATACCGGGGAAAAAAGGTCTCGCAGAGTCGTAGGTACGAGGTGCGAGGGAACGATGGAAAACGACACGGTAGCAACTCTCATTGGTGTTGGAGTTGATGTCACTGTTGTCGCGGGCAATCGGGATATTATAAGCGAAAGGGAGGGTGTTTATTGGGTGCAAGAAAGGTTGACGGAAAGTAAGGAGACCTAAAACTCACCAAATTGACCTTTCACGCGGACCCACTCTTTTCTGTTCATTTCTCTCTCGTGCGCAAAAACAACGCTAATAACCCAGACAGACGACGCGAACGGTGACGAAGAGAGGAAAAAGACTGGACAACGAGTTGAACTACGATGGTCAAGTCAACGTAAAGATAAAAGACCGTGTGCCTCGGTCCGAATTCGGCCAGCTTCAGCCTAAGCTGGGAATGAGCTCAGTTAACAGTGCGAATCAAGCTTTTATGCATTAGTGTACTAGTAGGACATCAACATATGGTCTCAAGAATTACATTACAACATCATGTATTATTTTCCGCACTACCAGGCATAAAGCGGTACTTTCTGCTCAACTCCTCAAGCTTTTCTAGAACGTGGTCCTTACTCCCGTAAAGTTGCAACGTCTTTGTCTTGTTGATAAACTGATTAATCTCCTCGCAAAGTTCACTGTATACGGAGGATTCTTGGTACTCCTCGATGATCTTCTGTGTACGTTCCCTTGATACCCTATATCCTGGACTCGGTAGGGTGTGGTAGAAAATTCCTTGCATGATATTGAAAAGATGGATGATGTACGACATCAGACAGCGCACAGTGTCGGGTCTAAAAGATGACATGGAATATCTGTCAGATTTGATGAAATTGGACTGACGCACGTCGATTTGTAGGTTTCGTACGCCCAGTGCGCAAAAAGCACACCGGCAAAAACTGTTGGCGCTACAATAGGGGCTAGAGGACCTGCAGCAGCACCACTGACACCCGCAAGTGACCCGGCCAACCCAATACTCTTTGACCTGTTGATACGTTAGCGAGCATAATGAACAAGCCAGGGACACGTACATATGCTTGCCCGCCGCAGACAGATCGCCCGATTTTACCGAACCTCCAACTAATTGAGTGATGCTGGATTCAAATTCTTCAGACAGGAGGAACTGACAGCCAGCGATTAGAGCGTAAATGCCTCTCTATGCCCCACTGTCAAGCCCACCTTTTGTGGATCATTGATATTCCAAGGTATGACAATGTCTTTGTGTAGAACGGTCAAGCATGCTCGCAGACCCAGTCCCGGAAAATGCGTGCTTGACGCGAGTCCACGCCAATACTCTAGGAACGTAGTAAGCAATTCTTCAAGAAGAGATGAGTTCAAAAGCCTACTTTGTTTCCCGACCCTGAATGCACAAATTTGTGAGGATAGGCAAGCATCCAGACAACCATATACTCACCGGATGACAAGATTGACTTTCGTATCGACATCAACCATCTGAGCCATGGCCATAAGTGAAGCTGGCGTTGAATCCATGACATTTGATGGCTCTTCAGCAGGTTCTTCCGCCTCACTTGTAGACTGCATCAAAAGTTCGATTTGCTTCTCTGTCGTTCGGACTAATTCTGATAATGTGCTTTCGTAGGTTTTTTCCGCTAGAGATGCTGTTTGATAGGTCTTATTAGCATGGGGCAATTTGACGTACTGGATACTTTAGTATATGGAGGCATAGAACATCCGGCACGGGTCATAAACCTTTTCAACGGCCCTACACACGATACCTCAAAACTAGTCGCCGCTTTTTGTCCAGAGCTTTCGATAAGCGCTTCTTCGTCAATATCTGGATCATTATCCTCAATCTCCATCATCTCAGAGTCGACCAATTCGTCATATTTTGTGAACACGACGACCATGGCAATATCTAGTTCGCAAATCACATTTTTGCAAAGATTTGACATGTAAGTACCACATAAATAAACATACCTTTGGGCACGGATTTCAACAGCTGTTCTGTACCTGTCTCAAGAACTCGACCTCCCGCATAAGGGGTTGCGATGCAAAGCCTAAGCCATTTCATCAGGACGTTATGAATCATGAATACTTTTGCTACGCACCAAATGACGTGAATTTTATCAGCAAGTTTCACTTCTCTACTGCGTTTCTCTATAAAATCCTGGAGTTGTTGAAATTTGGTAGGATCGCCGGGTTCGTAGCCTTGAGAGTCATGGATCACGAAGCGGTCATTCTCCTCTGATATGATTTCGTCCTCGATATTGGATATTCCGACGCGATCATGAGAAGCTTGCTACAGGAAATGAGCTGAGCAGACTTGGAACTAGATCAGCAGAAGAAGCTGCGTACGAGCGTCTCGACATTAAATGCCTTTTTTATCAAAGATGTTTTGCCCACACCGGTCTGGGTTTGTTCGGATGATTGGAGATGTACAAATCGTTAAAGTGAGAAATAACGGTACCTTGCCTACGACGAGAATACGGATTCTGGAAATTCCAATTAACATAATTTGAAACCATAAAATTCCAGACATACGCACCGTTCACTCTCCCTAGTTATCTCCTCGACGGTTGGTGTGATTGGTTGATCAGCCATCTTGGACTTAGACTGATAAGAGAAAAATTGGGAGGATGGTTGTCGAGGGTGGAGGTGATTCTCATCAAACACGCGTAATAATCGATGCAGTGTCAGGCACTGGCGTCTTGGTTCCTATCTTGACAGGTGTCTTGCGATCTTCACAAACTAAGTTACTTCGAGCGAGCTCCACGGCCTCGCCTTGTACTCGTGCCTTCCATTGTATTTTGACCAATAGAGTACAATGCGAAGCTATGACGTCCAATTCTCATTTGTCGCATGTTATCTGATTCATTGCTATTTCCGGATACTATCTGTGAAGCTTGATATAGGCACTAGTGTAATCGATGACCCCATTTCTTCCTGGACCTTTCGTAGACAGCTTCCTTCATCCTCTGCAATGGCTTCCAGTAATCTTCCGCATTCCGACTTTGCAGCGCAAAATGATGAAGAATTGGACACTAAAGAGCT
This sequence comes from Stygiomarasmius scandens, assembly GCA_037954225.1. Classification (NCBI taxonomy): domain Eukaryota; kingdom Fungi; phylum Basidiomycota; class Agaricomycetes; order Agaricales; family Campanellaceae; genus Stygiomarasmius; species Stygiomarasmius scandens. The sequence goes on along the minus strand of JBANRG010000008.1, from coordinate 519,658 downwards.
TCTAGAGCTTCGTCAGAAATGTGGCAGATTTCGGATTCTGGTCATCGGCCGAGCGAATGCAGGCAAAACAACACTTTGTCAAAGGATGTGTAACACTGAAGACCCTCCTATTGTTCACGACAAAGATGGAAATGTGGTGTGTACAGGAAATAGCTACAGGTTTTGATGGTACCCTAATGATGAATCAAGGTTAACATATTGCCTGGCCAAGAGGTGTGTAGAAGTCAGCACTTTGATTTTGAATAAACATTCTCAGGATTTTTTAGCGCGGCATTCATGATATTAACAATGAAATCACATATGAAGCCAATCCAGGATTTGTATTTCATGACTCTGGTGGCTTTGAATCAGGGTCAAGGGAGGAGTTGGGGATAGTAAGGGCATTTATTAAAGCTCGGGCTGAAGGAACAGATCTGAGCAAACAGTTGCATGCCATTTGGTATGTTTTTACTTGATGCATTGGTTCTTATGAGCTTATGAGCTTACTTGCTGGGTAAGGATTTGTTTGCCTGTGGATGATGATCGTCCACTTTTACCAACTGAGATGGAATTTTTCAAGGAGGAATCAAACTCAGGTATACATGGTCACTTATATATTGTATTTATTACTGAATTATATGTAAGTTCCTGTTATTGCAGTTTTTACTAAATGTGATGCTCGAAATATCAAAGCAAAGAGAGAACTTCGTAATGAAGGGATTGTTAACTACAAGGATCTTGGGAAATTAATACCACTGCGAGTTCACACCTACTTGGAAGGTTTAGTGGACCATATAAAGCAGGAAGTTGTCTATAAGCCAAAGGAATTTGTTTTCTTGAAAGGTGTGAAGCAATACAAAGATGATTGATCTTGGACTTATATGGTATCATACAGATATGCATAAAGGTTTTTCTACAACACAAGAACAATGTGCAGAGCTTGTAGAGAAGACATCTCAGTCAATTGACAGAAAGGCCTTGAGGCTACTTCTTGTGTCTGTTCAGCAGGTTAATATGAAGATATGTATTAAGTATGCTATCAGTGATTTTGTGGGATATGGTATGTCATTTATCAAGGATAATCTTTGAAGGCACTGACCTATAAAACAGACAAAAAATACAGATTGATAAATAAAATCAAGGAATGGTTTCCTGGTGGTGGTGCTGTATGTAGCTGTTTTCTGTGCTGTGCTTGCACTAACATATCTATCAATCCTTAAGAGCATTAAAGGTGTGTTATACAGTTAAAAATGCATCAATAAAACTGAGGACCCATTTTTAGATGATATTGTTCAGAGGGGTGCAAAAATAATGTTTTGGTTTCCTCATTTTTATGTGTGTATAACACTTCCTGGGTGATTTGTATCTTGGACTAAAAGCTAGAAACCCTATTTTATTGCCTGGATTGGGTAGCTTGTAAGTGCTGATTATACTGTTCCAGCTGGATAATTGGATTAACTGACTATAAACTGTTGGAAATTTATCAAATAGAATGTGAGTGTCAGGTGCCACTGTTTAGGTTGTTATATGGCCAGTCTTGTTGACAATTGCATGATGGGACTGGATCATACAGGAGGTAAGTTTTAACTTCACACTACTGCTTACATTATGAGAATTGAGCTGATGATTGTGATTGAATGATATAGCCTGTGAGTCTCTGCAAAACATCATATTGTCAGAATTGTTGACCTTTATATTGTTGCATTGGATTAGTATGTGAGTGTCTAAGCAGCTTTGGTTCTCTCCAATACTGAATTGGATAGGATGTGAATATCTCCTGTTGCTGCTCCAGCTGCTGGCTGCTGACTGGTGGATTGTGGGGCTGTATTGTGTAGTATGTGAGTGTCTGCTGTTGCTGCTCCAGCTGCTGGCTGCTGACTGGTGGACTGTGTGGGTGCTGTATTGTGTAGGCAGTGAGTGTCTGCTGTTGCTGCTCCAGCTGCTGGCTGCTGACTGGTGAACTGTGTGGGGGTGTATTGTGTAGGAAGTGAGTGTCTGCTGTTGCTGCTCCAGCTGCTGGCTGCTGACTGGTTGACTTTATGGGGGCTGTATTGTGTAGGGAGTGAGTGTCTGCTGTTGCTGCTCCAGCTGCTGGCTGCTGACTGGTGGACTGTGTGGGGGCTGTATTGTGTAGAGAGTGAGTGTCTGCTGTTGCTGCTCCAGCTGCTGGCTGCTGACTGGTGGACTGTGTGGGGGCTGTATTGTGTAGTTTGTGAGTGTCTGCTGTTGCTGCTCCAGCTGCTGGCTGCTGACTGGTGGACTGTGTGGGGGCTGTATTGTGTAGAGAGTAAGTGTCTGCTGTTGCTGCTCCAGCTGCTGGCTGCTGACTGGTGGACTGTGTGGGGGCTGTATTGTGTAGAGAGTAAGTGTCTGCTGTTGCTGCTCCAGCTGCTGGCTGCTGACTGGTGGACTGTGTGGGGGCTGTATTGTGTAGGCAGTGAGTGTCTGCTGTTGCTGCTCCAGCTGCTGGCTGCTGACTGGTGGACTGTGTGGGGGCTGTATTGTGTAGGATGTGAGTGTCTGCTGTTGCTGCTCCAGCTGCTGGCTGCTGACTGGTGGACTGTGTGGGGGCTGTATTGTGTAGAGAGTGAGTGTCTGCTGTTGCTGCTCCAGCTGCTGGCTGCTGACTGGTGGACTGTGTGGGGGCTGTATTGTGTAGTTTGTGAGTGTCTGCTGTTGCTGCTCCAGCTGCTGGCTGCTGACTGGTGGACTGTGTGGGGGCTGTATTGTGTAGAGAGTGAGTGTCTGCTGTTGCTGCTCCAGCTGCTGGCTGCTGACTGGTGGACTGTGTGGGGGCTGTATTGTGTAGAGAGTGAGTGTCTGCTGTTGCTGCTCCAGCTGCTGGCTGCTGACTGGTGGACTGTGTGGGGGCTGTATTGTGTAGTTTGTGAGTGTCTGCTGTTGCTGCTCCAGCTGCTGGCTGCTGACTGGTGGACTGTGTGGGGGCTGTATTGTGTAGGGAGTGAGTGTCTGCTGTTGCTGCTCCAGCTGCTGGCTGCTGACTGGTGGACTGTGTGGGGGCTGTATTGTGTAGTTTGTGAGTGTCTGCTGTTGCTGCTCCAGCTGCTGGCTGCTGACTGGTGGACTGTGTGGGGGCTGTATTGTGTAGTATGTGAGTGTCTGCTGTTGCTGCTCCAGCTGCTGGCTGCTGACTGGTGGACTGTGTGGGGGCTGTATTGTGTAGGGAGTGAGTGTCTGCTGTTGCTGCTCCAGCTGCTGGCTCCTGACTGGTGGACTGTGTGGGGGCTGTATTGTGTAGGGAGTGAGTGTCTGCTGTTGCTGCTCCAGCTGCTGACTGCTAACTGGTGGACTGTGTGGGGGCTGTATTGTGTAGATTGTGAGTGTCTGCTGTTGCTGCTAACTGGTGGACTGTTTGGTAACTGTATTAAACAGGATGTAAGTGTCTGCTGTTGCTACCCATGCTTCTGAACACTGCTATTGACTGTTTCATTCCTGGATTATTGGTCTGGTTGATCTAGCTTGTAGGTCTTTCTTTGATCTGTTCAAGCTATCTTATTTACAGTTCCTGAAGGTAAAATCCCTGATAGCATTACTTGAAACACAATTGGTATTCACTTGAAGTTGCTCCTTTTCCTGTCTGATCCTTATACTATGCCACAGGCAGTATCAGCTTCTCTGCAAAGTATCTTTTTCCATATAACTGGTTTGTCCTCTGGAGTGCATTACTATGCATCTACTATGTTGACATTTTTATCTTTATCAGGCTGCATCATTGTTATAGAATCTTCCTTTTGGCACCTTGACAAAACCAAAGACATCTCAGCTTGCATAAAGGAATGTACCTCAACTTACCTTCAATCACCACAAATGAAATCAGTCAGCACTGAAATAAATGCAACTCACATTTCAAGGATGAATGATGATGCACTAAGGAGCTGGTTGAAATCTTTGGTTTTAGGTAATCTTTTGGTAAGTGCTTGTCTTTAATCTCTTCCTTCCCATCAATTCATCTACTATCTCAGGAGAAGCCAAAACATGTCTGAAGGAAATATTGTTCTGCCATTGGACAGTAGCAAATATCTGGAACAATACTCAGTGATAGGGCTGTAGGATTAAAAATTATGAGGGCTGAAATGCAAAGAAAATCAGTTTTGAAACAATTCACTAGTGTGACACTAACAATGATGTGGGCACACTTCTCTCCCGAAAGAAGACATGTCTGTCACGCTCGGAAATAGCTGGAAATGCAATGTCAGCCGGAAGTGCAATGTCGCTCAGTCGCAATCGCTGATGTGATGGGCGTCTGAAAAGGTCCATGAGCCACGGCGCCTCTCTTTGCTCCCTCCATGTCTCCCTCACCGGTAGCGCCGCCGATCCCCCGTCATGTTTTTCGGTTTTTTTATTATTTTTTTCTGTTTCTGCCCGATGCTGCATTCCGCACTGGCTCCTTTTCCTTCTCCCTCCTCCCACAACGAACGGATTCTAACCGCTTAACCTTAACTCGACCAGCGCCGTAATCTTTCGGTCCCTCGACGACAATACATCGGCTACGGTCACGTCCTCTGGCAGTTCCAATCAACAAACCAACGTGTCCGACGCGCCCAACGAGACCGTCTCTGCTACCCCATCGTTCTCGCCATCATCGTCATCTCTCCCATTCCCTTACAACGAAACTGGTCCCCACCATCGCTCCCCTGGTGCTGTAGCTGCCATCGTCTTCTTAGTTTTGTTCATCGTTGTCGTCTACATCGTTGCTGTTATCTATTTTCTCCCTACTCGAACTCGGCTTCAACAACTTCGGATCTGGTCTCAAGTTTTCAAGTGGAGGAGTCCTCAACCAGAGGACACTGAAGCTCTGAGAAGAGAGAACGCTAGGGAGCGTGCTCGACAGACCCAAGAACAACTCCGACACTCACAACCATCTGGACTTGGTCACCGTCGCTGGGACTCTGACCAGATCCTCGTTGACCAAATTCTCGCATCGGACCCTCGCAACCGCAGACTCCAAACCCATACAATGCCAGCAGCGCGGTCACCGAAAAGCTCTTCCAGCAGGGGACACTACAGGCACCCCCTTTTTTGTACCATCTTAGATACAAATATCCGTGTCAAAGATGAGCCCATGAGATCAAAATTCCTAGGAAGTTCCTCCCCTAAAAACCATTGAGGAAATCCTAAGATAGAAGATCTTCCTGGATTTCCTAGACAGGAATTCCTGCATTGGCTGTAAATCATTGTAAAATGGGTAACTGTGCAAAGCCTCAGAAGCTGCTCCTTTTCTAGTATACCATCACCATGAGTCCAATCATATGCCAACCACAAATAGATATCCTACTTTTGTACTGGTACACCTTGGACCTCAATGAATATACTCTGCAATACAGGGCCATAATGATATCTGTATATGGGAATACCCATTGTATAGTATAGCATGTCATATAATGCATCTCATGCAAGAATCCAACTGTAACATAAATTTGTATTACTACACATCAGTAAGGGTATAGTATGCAGGTTGCAATGCATAAAGTCATTAACCAGATAATCAACCACAGCATCCAGTGACATGCTGAGATATAACAAGTTGTAAGTTCTTCTACAGGAATTTCTTCTTCTGGGTTTGTCCAGGATTTCCTGAACACTTCATTTCTTCCAGGGATCTCCTAGGATTTCCTGGGTAGTCAAAATTTTCCATACTCTCTCCAGGATTTCCTGGTTCATAAAAAAATTCCCCAGTTTTCACAGGATTTCCTGGTTAGTCAAAAAGTTCCAAATTTTTGACAGGATTTCCTGAGCACTCAATTTCCTCCTCAGGATTTCCTGGTTAGTAAGAAATTTCCATAGCTTTTGCAGGATTTCCTGGTCAGTCAAAAAATTCCAGATTTTTTACAGGATTTCCTGAGCACTCAATTTCCTCCTCAGGATTTCCTGGTCAGTCAAAAAATTCCAGATTTTTTACAGGATTTCCTGAGCACTCAATTTCCTCCTCAGGATTTCCTGGTTGGTAAAAAATTTCCAGATTTTTTACAGGATTTCCTGAGCACTCAATTTCATCCTCAGGATTTCCTGGTTAGTCAAAAATTTCCAGATTTTTTACAGGATTTCCTGAGCACTCATTTTCCTCCTCAGGATTTCCTGGTTAGTCAAAAATTTCCAGCTTTTTAACAGGATTTCCTGAGCACTCAATTTCCTCCTCAGGATTTCCTGGTTGGCATAAAATTTTCCAGGATTTCCTGCACATTTTTTACAAGGAATTCCTCATGTAACTCAATTCAATTGTTGAAGGAAATCCTTATCTTTGTTTTCAAATTAAAAGACTTGGAAATCTAGCCAAGTATAACATTAAAAACAAGCACAGGTTTACAATCCAATGTAACTCGAAGGGATTTTCTCATACAAATAAATTTTCTATTTCTTTCAACTGCAATCATATCTTTCTACTTTACAGCATTACTACAAGACCACTCACTCACAATCTTATACACAGTGAATGTTGAACTCAAAAGATTTTCTATAGGCACTATTTCTTAGATAACAATACATACAGCATAAGGAACTTCCGAAGTCGTAAATAATAAACTTAACTACATTTTTCTTTTCTTCACTTGCCTATCATCCTCAACTCCGTCATCTTTTCTCTTTTGTCCTGATCCTGAAGCCCGAGGTTGAGACTTTGCCCCGCGAGCCACCTCCAGCAATGCACGAGTACGACTGTTAGCGGTTACGGAGGGTTTGGAAGGGCCGGGTACAGGTACCAAAGGTTTTGAACTCTTTACGACTTTGATACGAGAAGCGGCAGGCACATGTTGAGTCAGCGGGGAGGATGAATGTGTATTCTTGTAACCTTTGACATGCGAAGTCGCTGGTCTATTCGGTGGAGGGGACAATGAAGGCGAGTCCGAAAAGTTGTGTCGAGCACGGACATCAGCCAGATATCTAGAGGGCTGATGCGGCAGAGGTAGAGGAGGCATATCTTCATCATTGTTGTCGTCTTCATCGTCGTCTTCATCGTCATCATCACTATCCCATGTTTGGTCATCTTTCACCTTCTCTTTACCTTTACCTTTCCCTTTCAAGCTTCCAAATTTGACAACTCGCTCATCGACCTTGGTACCCCCCACGATATCACCATTTCTATTCTCATCGTTTTGACTCTCGTTGTCACTCTCCCTGCCGATCTTGAGGGCCATGACACGGCTAACATCGTGTACTGTGAACAGAACATTTCCTTTGTCGTCAATGATTAACGGAAATGTGTACTGTCCATTCCAAGGTGTATCAACCTCTTCCTTTGACCAAGCAACCACCCGAGGACCCATGTCTTGCTCGGACACGATCCGTTCTTCCTCTTCAACCCTAAGATCGGCTCGCTTCAACAGTGCCTCCCAATATTGGATGCGTTTGCTGAGAATATCTTTGAGTTTGTCAGACGTGAGGTCTCTGGCGTTAGGAAATTCCCCCGCTTGAAGTTTATCGACTAAGAGACCGGCAGGCCAATGCGTGAGGTGAATGTTCTTGTCACGGGCAAAGCGGTAGAAATCGCTGTACTTGATTTTCGAGCGCTCGCCTTCGGTTGCTTCATCTGAGATAATGTCAGTTTGAACGTGAATGGAATGCAGAGGTAACACGTACTGATGTCTTGATTGAAAATATGACCATAAAGTTTACGCAGGTGGTCGGTGTTACGAGGGTTGGCACAGTACTCAGCAACGAGGTGCTGAATCGCTGCTTTACCCTCGAGACCTTGCTCTTCTTGGTCCTTCACAACACGCAGCTTGGCTGACATGCTCTTCAGTTCCTTGGTGAAAGCGACTTGCTCGGAGGTCATGACGCGTTCGTAGGGGGCGCCGTAACCAAAAAGTTGGGAGCGGTTATGATTATTGAGGTCGTAGAGAGCTCTGGAGAGGATGAGACCGTAAAATTCATAGTAGAGTCGTCCCTGTGCAAGAAATTTTAGTCAGGGTTTGGAAGAAAGAAACTACAACTCACAAGCTTCAGTATCTCGTTGATACAACGTTGCATTGTCGACTTTTTAACCCCGTTCTCCCTCTCGTCTCTTGTTATCTCCAGCCGACCCTCCTGAACAAAATCTAACCAACCTCGCTCCTTTGCTACCTCTCGACGTTGGTCAGGATCTTTCCAATCATTACCGAGTTCTTCTTGCATCAAAGCCTGATATTCATGGCTGAGTCGGACGACAAAGTCAGGATTATTTTCTGGACCAGGTCAAGGTGAGCAGTGGGCGAGGAAAGAGATGAAAAAAGAACACTGACCACCTGGGTTTGCTTTAGCACCTTCTTGCTTGGTCTTGTAAGCCAAGAATGCATTCCAGGTAGAAAGCTCCCGGACACCACCCGCCTTGCTCATGTGAGCTGCGTCCCAAAGACTAGGCACAGACTTGTGATATTTGCGCCCAATTGCGTTCATCTTGGCGTCAAACTCATACACAAGTTGGTTCACCTCGGCGAGACATTCCTTCGAGAGAGGACCCGGGGTATGGGTATATTTCTCGGCGTTGGGCTCAAACTGGGGGGCATCGGGGTCATCTTCGGGGTCACAGCGATCGTCTTCGAGAGTGTCGTTATCATCGTCTTCGTATAGGGGAATTGTCTTGCGCTTCCAGGTCTTCTTCGCGGGCTTTGTCGCTGTTTTAGAAGGGGACTTCGCATTATCAGAACGTTTGCTTTTTCCCTTCCCTGTTTGGTGCTTGAAAGTAGACTTGGTTGATTTGGAATGCGAGTAGCGATCCTTGACAGACTTTTGTACGATGGCGGTACCCTCCTCAGTTTCTGACAACTCCTTGGGATGCTCTCCATCGTCCTTGTCGACTGGTCCCTCGTCTGGTTGGTAGTCGTCGTCAAAGTCATTGTCAAAGTCATTGTCATTGTCAACGTCAGCATCATGTTCACCATTAACAAAGTGAACAGATTTTGATGTGCTGTCAGCGATTCGATTCCTTCGAAAGAGACCTCAAACTCGACCTACCACTGCCCCGTTCTGCATCCACCTCACCGTCCGCAGGGTCTCAACACGCTTTTTCTGATCCATATACTCCTGCCTATACCTGTTTGAGTCTCTGCGCGATTACTGTTCTGCAGGTGACTCGTATCCTTCCCTCTTTTCGACCGACCGGATTCGTGCCGCAAATCATGTATAACAAATAGACGGAATTGTGCCCTCCAAAAAGTTATCGAGACCGAGGCCAAGGCGGGCATTGTGGCAACGACGTTGTCGATTTCATCTGCAGTAATGGCGTTATTTTTTGATGAATGTTGACGAATACTTCGTCTTCTGCGCCCCAAACTCTTCCAACCATAGCTCAGAATTTCATGAAACCCGATTTGACAACTGCTAATTCCAATGCACTTCTCTCTCTGCACCTTCGGCTTTCTCTATCTCTCACCTGGCCAATTTAGCCCATCCCATCCTTATGCGCATACATCAGCATTTTTGCGTACACTCGGCAGACTGAGCTGCACAACTATATTCTGTCTGAAAGTCTTTTGGACCTCCGGCATCCCAGACTTCAGCGATGGTTCAGGTGCAGGAAGGAAAGCATTGTAGGTTATCAAGTTGAATTTTCTTGTCAGGGACAAATGAAAATGAAAATAGAAGTTTGGTGCAGTCAGGCAATCTGATATCAGCAGTATATTGTCCGACAGACAGCGATCAAGCAAAGGGATGCTAGTGTTGCTATTAAGTTCCATGAAACAGGACAAATCCGTTTGAGTTGAGACTTACCAGGCCTGGGTAGGGAACAGGAACAGACCATAAATCCTATGCACTCTCAGGACAATAATCAATGGGAAGCTGGATACTCAAGGTCAAAAGAACAAGACGGTCACAACAAAAACCAAAACTCACAATCTTGGATCAATGGCGTTCAATACATCTACGAAGACAATCCAGTGGCTGATCTACTAGCCGGACAGAATCAAGGGTTGCCGTTCTGATGACTTATTCTGACTGCAAAGATCTCTTTCTTTCATTCCAGGGTAGACTCTAACTGGGACTGAGGATACAGGGAGTAAAAAACACCTTGAGGCGCACGCAGTTTCCTGTCCTAAAGAGATTGCAGCGTTTGGTAGTCCCCGTCGAGTGTTCTTTAGGTGTCCCGTTTACTTTGTAGGTTACATTGGTTGCTCCGAAGGAAATAGCGTATATTCGTAAACAGCTAGACACTGGACATGCAGAGAACATCAACTGGTTTTATATGATGGGAGCAGAATAACTTCTGGGTGACAGAAGACAGGAAGAGAGGGTCAAACGCATTGTCTAGATGACTACCTCAAGTTGTTCCAGGGATAGAGTACGAAGCAGACTGACGTGAAAGGATTGTGATCTGCGAAAATCGAACATCACAAACGGCTCATATGCACTCTCATGTGAGTATCTGGCCAGTTTCGTGAAATTTCGATTCCGTTTGATGGGGGCTGGAGAAAGAAGTTTTCGCCATCTTCACTTAGTAACGTTTTTATGGCCGTCACTTCAACTCAACGACACAGCAAAGTGCAAAGAATGAACGGCACGGCTGTACGCATTCATTCAAGTTTATTGGTTTGAGATGGAATATAAAACTGAAATGGGCAGAGTTCGTAATGATGACTTGAGGAAACTGGGGCGGCAGGACAGACGTGTACCTTTTCTTTGCCTTCTTTGAATTTCAGGATCGTTGGGATATTCCAGATTTATGTGCGTTCTCAGGTTGTGTAGACTGAGTATCACATCCCAATTGCTCAGAAGACAGACTATTCAAATGGAGAACGTTGAAATTGATTTCCATAAGCGAGGCCATAGCAGACATCGAGGTAAATCATTGGATTGGGGGTATCAGTACTGGGCATGTTTGTACTCTACGTCATCCTCAGTTTAGCGATTCGAAAATGAATCACAGTTGCTCAGAAATAGGACTGCATGATGGACCACTTTAACAGTGTCGGACTGAGGCTGATAGACTTCACATACGTATTATCTTTGTCGAGAGGAAGGTCATGGAATATTGAACCAGAGTCAAAGGCAGGCGTCTTTGACATGCTCTGCGCCTGCTTTTCCTTCTCTCTACCTGCAGACAGCTCCGTTTGTCTGCGAATCTCCAAAGACCCAGGAACTGACTCTTACTTCTGTTCCAAGACAGACTCGCCATCCCTGGGGGCCATGTAGACTCCCGTTAAACTTCTGAACTGCCTCAATACGACGCATAGCCGAAGATGTCCAGGAGACAAAAGTGGAGCGAAATAGCAGACCGAATTCAAACTCTGGAAAGCGAGTTTGATGACAAAGGGTATGGGACGGACAGATTTCATCACTGGAAATCTGATAGGCACTAGCCTCCAGAGGATCATCTGGGCAAGGACTTAATGCAATGTTGTAACGTAAAACAAATTCGGACGAAGCAGCCGTTCTGTCTAACAAGAATCGCTCATCCAGGGGAGCTAAGTACCAGTGGCGGTGTTACTGAATGTATAATTCAAACATGAACCATATTGCGAGGTAAGATTTCGTCCGAAGTCAGGCAGCCTTGGATACGGATAGTATGGAATGCTACAGTGGAACAGACGAAAGAAAGGGTGTAACGATGGAACCTTTGCCAACACCCGTGAGAAGAGCGTTCTTGTCCTTGAGAGTGGTACTGGTAGTGGCGATTTCATGAAGGATATCGAGACACCGGTGAGGTTGCTGCTGTACTCCCAGCTTGTACCAACTTTTCTCTTGAAAGGGAGTAAAGGAACCCGGTCTGCAGGAACAGACGCGATACCTGAGCTCTGAGGACAGAGGAATTGGGAGGATGAACGACGGCTGCGAGGGGCATGAGGAGTGCTGGTACCAGTGCCAGAACCTTCACGAAAGGATTGGGCAATGCCCTCGAACAAGGCCTTGATACGGTTCTTCCGGTCCTTACTGATTTCGGGCTGGGCCTTGACAATAGTCTAGAGCTTCAAAACATCATCCTGGACCTTCTCAATGTTGACCTGTCCCGAGACGGGCTCGCTGCCAGTCATGTTCTTGACGTAAGCCTCTAATTTGCGGACATTCTCACGGATGGCTTCGGTATAGACGATATCACCCTTGCTAGTGACTTTGGTGTGAGGAGCAGAGGGGAAAGTGACTAGGAAGAAGTAGGTTCAAGTCAGCAAGGTTGAATATTAGCGAAAATAGAAACACATACCACCTTTGTAGACTGGAGGATGACCAAGAACCTCCTTGACAAGCTTGTACGTCTCGCCCTTGGAGGAATCGCAGCGATTAACAGTATACTGCATATTGGTTGAAAAAAGCAATGAAGTGATGTCGCAGTCAACAATGGTCAAACGACTGAAGATGATGTCGTAGAACATGAGAAGAACGTCTTGTCGCACCCAGTTCCAAGAAGAAGTGGCGAGCTTTAAGAGGGTCAAAAGTAGGCTGAATACCATCGATGTGAAACCACTACAGTGGCTGAAAGTGTATTACGGCACGAAGGTGAGCATTGGCACCAAACAGCACGTGCGGCCAGGAGAGTTGTTGTAGAGGCCCATACCCATACCCTGCTCCTTGACCCGTGAAGACATACATAGTGTTGGGCCGAGCAACTTTGTCAGAGCACTCAAGAACCTTCTCTTCGCGAGAGTTGACGGTCTCGACTTTGACAACGACGTTTCCACCGTGCACACCAATGTGGCGGATCTTGACGTTGAGTTCGTCGCCGGGAAGGACCATTCCCACAAACAAGACATCGTAGCTATTGAGGAATACATCACAAGACAATGTATTGAGGAATACATCACAAGACAATGAATCTCGGTAAGATTGACACCAGAGAATCCGTGCGTGCTCTTGGAAAGGTATTCGAGATCGACATCAGGAGCAACTGGCCATTTCTTGAGAGCGGCTTGGAAAATTGACAGACGTAGAAAAATGTAAATAAGCTGAGCTGGTCAAGACGACCTGGACGAAGAGGAGCCGAATCAATCTGGTCTGGCCTGTTGGTAGCACCGATAATGAAAACATCCTTCTTCAAGTTCAGAGCATCCATTTCCGTCAGGGATCTAGCTGATGACACGGTCACCAGCGCCTCTGGCGTCACCGGGAGATGAATCACGAGCTTGAGCAATGGAGCCCAACCCGTCAAAGAACATCACACAAGATACAGCAGCACGAGCCTTGTCAAAGACATCGCGCAGAGGGGTTGGAAGTACCGAGAGCAAATCGGAAGTTATCATTCCAACACTGAGGGTGTTAAGAACTTTGGCGTCAACAGAATCCTCATCAAGGTCGATCTTTTCACGGATTGATAGCATGTCAGCTTCAGAGCAGTAAGATGCAATATCGGAACCAATTAACGAGCATGACCTGCATTGCGAGACAGGATCTCTAAAGAGGAAGTGGTCGTCCAAAATGAAGCAGCCTTGGATACGGATAGTATAGAATGCTACAGTGAAACGGATGAAAGAAAGTGTGTAGGCCAGGCAACTTCGAAAATGAGACAAGATCCGTCAAGAATTGGTGGAGAAATATTCACCATGCGTACACCATGAAACCTACTGTCTCTCCGACGATCCAAGACCTTGTCCAGTATTGGAGAAAACAGGCATGACAACAATCCTGTCCCACTTGAAGCTTGGGTCTCTAGAACCCAACGCTGAGCTCCAGATAACATCAACATTGACATGCATTTATTCGGTGTACCTGGCTGGGTGGACCTTGTAGTTCGGACGAAACAATGGCGTGGACATCAATTTGAGGCGAGTAGGGTCACATTCCGACATGCTGATCTGTTAAACTCAAGTTCTGCGTCGGTGTTGAGGACCCAGGAATTTGGAGTTTCGCGATGCAAGTTAACGTTCAAAACGCTCGATCAGGACGGCAAATTTAGACAGGAATGGAAAAATGGGTCTCGGGAGAGTCTGTCAAACCCACCACACCAGAAACATTGGGGAACGGGTATGATAAAGTCCGGAGTAGGGGCAGAAATGGCGGTTTCTCCCGCTGCACCTGATTTTTATATAACAATAGAGCAGAGAGGCACGGAGGACTTGAAACCCTCGCAAAGTGGATGGGACATAGAACGGCGAGTAGGTAGATGCAAGCTTCAAGATTTGGCTTTACTGAGACGGGCGAATGCTAGAGAGAAACTTGAGCCCATGAAAGATAGTGTCCAGACTGAAACCAAACTCACCATTGCAGTTTCATCACTGAGCCCCCCAAACTCAACCCTGCACTTGACTCCATCATGACTGCAACACCAGAGACTGTCGCGGATGCCACTTTAGCGACCATAACCATCCACATTCACGCCATATCCCTGAGTCAGTCACGCCCGAAGGAGATAATCCTTTACAAGCGATGCCTACTCCAAGCATCTGATACCCTACACCCACCCCAAACATCGCCGACTGATAGTCACTGCTCTGATTTGGAACATAACCATGACAAGCTGCTTGTCAGAACAAGAAACCAGGTCATTCTGGATTTAGCTGGAGAATTATGACGAGCTGGGTAGAAAAAGAACCAGAGCTTTTGGCCACGCATATAACCCATTAGACCTTGATCGACATGTGAGAGGTTGATGGTCAGCGAAAGGGAGGTTTTTGAGGTGGATTCAGTTCATAATGCCTATTGAACAATTCGGGATGCAGCAGGTCAAGGGATGGTTTTGAGGGCTTGTAAGACGCTGTAGAGACCCCAATAAGATGACAAATGGCTGAGGCTATCGCATTCGTCTTATAGATACTAGTGGGAAGATTATGGGCCGGAAGTTGGAAGAATAAACGGTGCGGCTGAATGCACTCATCAAGTTCCTCAAGGCAAAAGATGATAATATACAAAACGCATCGAGGTCTCCACACAGTTCAAAGTTTAAACAGGGATGGGCACGGGTGCAACTGGAAGTTCCACATTTGGCCAGAGATTGTCCAACAGGTTGAAAAGAGCAGCAAATTGACTGACGTCAGAGAGGGAAAGGAAACCAGATGTCCAGTCATCGAGAAAAGGACTAAAGGGAGATCATTGTCGACCCTATCCGTTAGTATCAACCGAGGAAGGGACAAATGGTTGCTTCTGTGGTGGTGCTCAACGCCAGGCTTTGAGGAAATAAACGGTGCAGCTGCACGCACTCGTTTGAGGTCTCTCCGAAGAACAGCCATTTATGCCAATGTCCACCAGATTTCTAAAGAGGATAGTGACTGGGGAGAAAGGATTGAGAGACATGCAATTTGCGACTCAAAGAGAACACTCACCAAAGGCTAGTATAGCTTCATTGTTTGAGGCAATAGAATGGTTGTTGTATGGGCTTCGAATTGAGATCCAGAGACTCGGCAGGAGGTTTTGTCTGGGACTGGCTGAGGGAGTCGAGAGATATGAGCGGTACGTCCGAACGTACTTGTTCCTGTTTGTCTTCAAGCATGAAAGGCAGCCCTGCAGAGAGGCCGAGATTGAGGATGGAGAATAGAACGTAACCTACACAAAGGAGCGATAAGTACCCCCAGTATATAAAAGTGAATGAAGGAAACTGACTGTCTGCATGTAACACAGGGTACTTGTCATTTGTTCTGTCCATGGCGTGGAACAAGGCCAGTCAGTACATGTTGGTCGGCTGGTGCCACAGTGGTATGACAGAGACTGAACTCTCACTGCATGCAAATTAAAATATTTCACTCATGGAATATTTTAATAACGCATGTAATATTTTGAGAATAATTTGGTTCTGAAATATTTCCAAAATATAATCTGAAAAATTAAAATATTCCACTTGTATAATATTTTGATTTGCATGCAGTGTCTGGTGACACAGATGGTTACGACTGAACGCACTCATTCACATTCTCCTTCAAAGGCATAAGAAAGCGAATGTCAGGAGTTGGGTTTCGCACTTGACGACAGATTTTTCGAAAGAAGTGAGCCCATCAATGTCAACAAAGAAGCAGTAAACTAGAGAAATTCTTCTTTGGACCGTCGCAACCATCCTCGACTGGGCAACACAGAAGCTCGAAGAACAAACGGTGCGACTGAACGCACTCATCAAGTTCTTCAAGATGAAAGATGACAGTATACAAAACGTCAAGGTCCCTCTGCAGTCCAAAGTTTAAACGGGAACAGGCACGAGTGCAACTTGAGGTTCCATATGGCTAGGTATTGTCTAGCAAGTTGAAAAGAACGGCAAATCAACTGGTGTCAGGGAAGGAAAGGAAACCAGATGTCCAAACCATTGAGAAAAGGACCAAAGGGAGGTCATTGTCGACCTATCCATCAGCGTCAGCCGAGGAAGGGACAAATCACTACTCCAGGCCCATTATTTCTTGATATAGAAAGGCATGTAGAAACAGAATTGAATGAAACAAAAGAATTTTACAAGAAAAAACAAAAAATTTCCGCAGTTGAAAAGAAAGGAAAAGTTTTTTGTCTTTTGCCACTTGAAAAACATTTTTTTCCACCCCGGGAAACAAATTACCCGATCATCGCCCGATGATCGGAACAACAGCCCGTTTTGTTTCTCCGGGTAGAAACAAAAATTTTCGGAGTGGCAAAAGACAAAAAACTTCTTTGTCTTTTTAGCCACCGAAAAAATTTCTTTTTTTTTGTGGATTCATTTTGATTTTAGAATTCTATTTCTACAAACCATTCTATACCAAGAAATAATGGGTCCCATGTAGTGAATAGTCGGTTCTGTGGTGGTGCTTGACGCCAAACAATGAGGAAAGAAGCAGTACAGCTGCACACACTTGTTTTTAAGTTCGTCAAAGAACAGCCATCTACGTCGACTGCCAGGAACGAGATGTCCCAGCCATCGAGAAAAGGGCTAAAGGGAGATCATCGTTGACCCTATCCATTAGTATCAGCCGCAGAAGGGACGAATGGTCGCTTCTGTGGTGGTGGTGCTCAACGCCAGGCTTTGAGGAAATAAACGGTGCAGTTGCACGCACTCGTTATTTGAGTTCTCTCCGAAGAGCGGCTATCTACGTCAACTGCCAGTGTCTCCACCAGATTTCTGAATATACGAGGACAGTGACTGGGGATAATCAGAGGTTTAGAGACATGCAGTTTTCAACTCAAGGAAAACACTCACCAAAGGCTAGTATAGCTTCATTGTTTGAGGCAATAGGATGGTCGTTGTATGGGCTTCAAATTGAGATCCAGAGACTCGGTGGGAGGTTTTTGTCCGGAACCGGCTGCGGGAGTCGAGAGATATGAGCGGTATGTCCGAACGCACTTGTTCATGTTCGCCTTCAAACACGAAGAGCAGCCCTGCGGAGAGGCCGATATTGGATGGAGAAAAGAACGTAACCTACACAAAGGAGCGATAAGTACCCCCAGTATATAAAAGTGAATGAAGGAAACTGACTGTCTGCATGTAACACAGGGTACTTGTCATTTGTTCTGTCCATGGCGTGGTACAAGACCAGTCAGTATGCGTTGGTTGACTGGTGCCACGACGGTATAACAGAGATTGAACTCTGGAGACACAGACGGTGCGGCTGAACACACTCACTCACATTCTCCTTCAAAGGCATAAGAAAAAAGCGAATGTCAGGAGTTGGGTTTCGCACTTGATGACAGATTTTTCGAAAGAAGTGAACCCATCGACGTCAACAAAGATGCGGTAAACGAGAGAAATTCTTCTTTGGACCGTCGCGACCATCCTCGACTGGGCAATACACAGAAGCTTGAAGAATAAACGATGCGACTGAACGCACTCATCAAGTTCTTCAAGGCGAAAGACAATAATATAGGTATTGTCCAGCAAGTTGAAAAGAACGGCAAATCGACTGGTGTCAGAGAAGGAAAGGAAAACAGGTGTACATTTAGTAAACCTGGAGTGACCAGATGTCCAACCATCGAGAAAGGGACCAAAGGGAGATCATCGTCGACCTATCCGTTAGCGTCAGCCGAGGGAGGGACGAATAGTCGGTTCTGCGGTGATGTTGGACACTAAACGATGAGGAAATAAACGTTGAAGCTGCACACACTCGTGTTCAAGTTCGTCAAAGAACAGCCATCTACGTCAACTGCCAGGAACTCGGAATATACAAGGATAGTAACTGAGAGAATTAGAAAGAGAAGGAAATGTGAGATGTGAGATGTGAGATGTGAGATGTGAGATGTGCGATTCGAGGAAAAAGACTTGCCAGATGCTAGAATAGCTTCATCGTTTGGAGCAATAGAATGCCATTGCACGGGGTTCGGAAAGAATGAGATCTAGGGAACATGGTGGGGTTACTTTTGTCTGGGACCGGCTACGGGAGTCGAGGGAGATATGAACGGTGCAGCTGAATGCACTCATTCACATCATCCTTCAAAGACGAAAGGCAACCCTGCGGCAAGGCCGAGATTGGATTTTGTAGCCAGAGAGTGACCTGCTCACAGAAGTGATGAGTGCGAGTGTATAAGGATCCTCAGAGGCTACTCAATCATATTGATCGTGGCGCGGTCAGTAGTTGGTTGGTTGTTGTCCTGGTGGTATAACAGACACCGGTCTCTGGAGACATCGACGATGGGGCCAAACGCACTCATCCATGCTCTTCCTCTCGTAGAAAAAGAACGACGATGCACATAAAGGCTGACGTCGGGTTTTAAGGACAGAGAACAATGGTGCCCTTTTGATATACTGGATAATAGACACCAGAAATGTCAACGAGTGCAACGAAACGCACCCGTCGACCTTCAAAGGCAGAGGGATAAAAGCAAATACAAACAGCAGGAGTCAGACTTTGCACTTGAAGAATAAACGGTGCGGCTGAACGCACTCATCAAGTTCTTCAGGGCAAAAGACGACAATATACAAAACGTCAAGGTCTCTCTGCAATCCAAAGTTCAAGCAGGGACAGGGACAGATGCCCGAAGTTCCGCAATTGACCAGACATCATCTAGAGCTCGCTGAAGGGTTTGTGTCTGGGCTACGGGAGTCGAGAGATGTGAGCGGTGCAGCTGAACGCACTCGTTCGCCTTCACCTTCAAACATGAAAGGCAACCTGGGAAGAAGCCGAGATCGAAATTTGACGACAGAACAATGGTGCCCCTTTAGTGTACTTTATACTGGACTCTAGAGATGTAAACGGTGCAGCTGAATGCACTCGTTCACGTTCTCCTCCAATAGTGTAAGGGAAAAAAAAAATAGGAGCAGCAGGCGTTGGATTTTGTACTATTTCGAAGAATCCTTCTCTTCGAGATTGGTAAGAAATTGACCAACGGGAGAATCGATGAATACGCACCAAATTGCTGAGCAGTCCGAGAGCAGTCGACCTCCATTCATAACAAGAATACTATAGCGGTCAATGCCGTGATGATATGGGAGTTAGGTTTTGCATTTGACGACAGATTTTTCGAAAACAAGAAACAGCGAGCTTCAAAATCGTCATTAAGCTATCCATCGATGTCAACAAGGAAAGGAAAACTGAGAGAAATTCTTCTTTAGACCATCGCAACCGTCCTCGACTCGGCAACACAGAAGCTTGAAGAATAAACGGTGCAGCCGAACGCACTCATCAAGTTCTTCAAGGCGAAAGACAATAATATACAAAACGTCAAGGTCTCTCTGCAATCCAAAGTTCAGGACAGGGACAGGTGCTCGAAGTTCCGCAGTTGGCCAGACGTCGTCTAACAAGTTGGAGAGAACGGCAAATCAACTCATGTCAAAGATGAAAAGCATCCATCAAAAAAGGGACCAAGGGACATCATCGTCGACCTATCCGTCAGCATCAGCTGAGGAAGGGACGAATAGTCGGTTCTGTGGTGGTGTGCCCGACGCCAGGCTTTGAAGCAATAAATGGTGCGGCTGCTTGTACTCGTTTTAAGTTCACCAGAGCACAGCCATCTACGCCAACTGCCAGCCTCCACTAGAATTCCGGATGTACAAGAATGACAACTGGGAGAATCAGAAGGTGAAAGAAATAAGAGACGTGAGATATGCGACTTAAGGGAAAAAGGACTTACAAAAGCTAGAATGACTTCATGGGGAAGTCGAGAGATATGAGCCGCTCAGCTGAACGCACTCGTTCACCTTCACCTTCAAACACGAAAGGCAACCTGGGAAGAAGCCGAGATCAAAATTTGACGACAGAACAATGGTGCCCCTTTAGTGTACTTTATACTGGACTCTAGAGATGTAAACGGTGCAGCTGAATGCACTCGTTCACGTTCTCCTCCAAAAGCGTAAGGGAAAAAGCAAATGAGAGCAACAGGCGTTGGATTTTGTACCATTTCGAAGAATCCTTCTCTTCGAGATTGGTAAGAAATTGATTAACGGGGGAATCGACGAATACACACCAAATTGCTGAGCAGTCCGAAAGCAGTCGACCTCCACTCACAACAAGAACACTATAGTGGTCAATGCCATGATGATATGCCCAATGCTAGACTCTGAGGAAATCAACAGTGCGGCTGCATGCACTCGTTTCGAGTTCTCCATAGATACGAGACAATCATAGTCGCAAATTCGAGTTTTACGGTCTGAATGTACAGGAGAGCAACTAATTTTCCTCTCCCAGTGACTGTACAAGATCTGAGTTGCCAAGATTGTGAGTAAGAAAGTGATGAACTGGAAAATCAACCAATACGCTGATACACCGTCAAAAATCGCATTTTAGATACTATTTTTGGACGGATAAAGTGCATTATCTCGTGTAAAATGGGTAATAAAGGACTAGAGTGAGCCCAAACTGCTAGTTAAAGTATTAAGGATTGCAGACCATTCGGTAGTAATAATGTTAAGTATGAACAGATAGAGATCTAGCTTATCCTGAATACTACGACAGATGTACTATTGAACGAAACAGTTTATAGTAGCAGATCCACCCTATCGAAGTTACTAAGTTAACTTCAAATTCCTACTTAAACTAGTTGTGTACTTGTACGACTCAAGGGATTTACCGACTCGGTAATTGAAGACTAAAGACCGGTAGTAGCAATCTTGTGATAAATGCATCAGGAGGGTAAAGATCGAAATGGAATAGATCTACTGAAACAGTGATCAGACAAAGTGTTCTAAGATCAGTATGATCGCCAAGTATACTATGAAAATGGATAGACTACTATCTAAAGTACTGTTCGGTAGTCCACCGAATACTACTAAAAAAAAGAAAGAGAGTATAATAAATCAGAGTACCGAGGGTAATATCTTGGACCAATGCTAAAGAGCGAACTCTACCGAGACCGGTAAGAATGGCATTCGGTAGAACGGGATACAATCGGTTTAAGGAGTGAAACTATAGATCGAATGCTATCGATCTACAATGTATCATCGGGTATACTAATCCGTTGATTAGAACTGCACTACCGAAGCGAGAATACTATCAAAGGAATAGTTAACCAAGGACTTTTGGTAGCGCCACAATAGAAGAGAAAGTAAAAAGTATTATAGTCCAGGAGTACTGAGTGTAGCTGGATAATGGGAATCCGACTAATCGCTCTACTGAGACTATCAGGAGTGACAACCGCAGTGTAGTGGAGCATTGTGATCGCCCGCTACCGAGGTAAAATGCTTGAAACAAGAGGAAGTAAAAAGCTGTAGGAACCAATATTTTCCTACACAATCTACAGGGTAAAAATGAGTAAGAAAGGAGATAATTTACTTATAAGGAATGATTGGACTCGATACACCTACCGAACGATAATTTTGTATTATTATGATAGTATTTTAGCGGAAATTCAAATATATTGTAGAATAGGTATAAAAGTAGGTAGGTTGTACAGTAGAAAAGTAGTGACGCATTGTATGGTACACTAGCGAGCGTCTGGAGCTTATAGCTTTGGACCATCATGAATATAACCTACTAGTGTAAGCTCTAAACCTATAAATAAGCGAACCAAAGGTTGATCACCTCTAAAGTCAAAATATACTGTGAATCTATACTGTTGTTACTGTTGAATCTGAACTGTCTGTCTGTCTGAATACTGGACTACTGCTGAAATCTGATCTGACTGAACATCTGCATTGAATCTGAAGTACTGTTTTGATAGAAAGTGATTGAACTTGATTTGTTTACTGTGTCTGTGATATACCTTCTGTTATAAAACCCAAAAGTCTTACAAAGTGTGTTAAATCAAAAGTGTACTTTTTCCTAAGAACATTGTATCTGTTCACGAGCACCTCAAACAATTAAGAGTGTTTTGTTTGTTTTGGTGGGGTTCTTTCCACTAAAATAACGACTCATCAATGCACCAAAGTTATTGCGCAACTCGAGAATGTTCAACTCTGAAGAAATAAACGGTGTGGCTGCACACACTCGTTCCGACTTCAAGATAAGAGACAGCCATCTACGCTAGAGTCGGGTTTCTCCACCACAGAAGGTCTGGATCTATAAGGATAGCAACTGAAATGGAGTTGAGGGAGAGGAGAAGGTAAGAAACACGGTGTACGGCAGCTCAATGAACAAAAAGGCTCACCAAATGACTGGCATGATAAACTCCAATTGCAATGTAAAAAGACGAAGCTACGCATAATGACATTGTCAAGAGACGAGGTTCGGAAGGACATCTCATTATCCCACGGCTCAAGTAGGTACAGACCAAGTCAATTTTATGCCCAGGTCTGATTCTTATACGAAGTGATATGAAGAGCCCTCGTATACACGTATATTGTAGACAATGAATTCACATCATAGCAACTGTAGTAAATTGTCCATCAAATTTCAACCTATGATTCCTCGTTCCTCTCCTGGGACCCAGCGGCCCGTGCACTGCGTACCGTTCGTGGCCGCATACTTTTCACAATACTGGGCTTCCTTGTAGTGCTTGGCTGGCCTTGTGATTGTGCAGAGCCATTTGCAGGATGTTTACGCTTCTCGCTTTGGGTAGCGTTACAGTCTGCGATTATTCATCAAAATAAATTCTCGACCTTGTTATATTAACCGACCTTCACGCTTTCGTTTACCCTCGTTACTATACCTGCTGGCACTGGGCTTGTCCGTATTTGTGACCATGGAGTCACCACATATTTTGATGGGACGGAAGACTTTTGAGTCAAATTGTGTGTCGCAAACAGTTCCGCATTTGATACTGTAGTAGAACTCAAAAAGCAGACACTGCAGTATCTCATGAAGAACAACCTCTTGCTCAATGCTGTCTGTTGGGATTAGAAACTCGTAATCAGGTTGTAGCACTTCCACCAGTTTTTCCAAATAGGGGGCAATTTGATGTAAGTCCTTATGTAGGACATTTCTCCACCACAAACCGGTATAGTTTACGAGTTCAGCCCGGGCATCTACCATTGCCCCGATTCTATGAGCTCTAAGGCTGGTATAAAGCTCCTGCATGGGCCCAAGTTGATCTTCGTCTTCCTTCTCTGAGTCTGAGGGTTTCGCACGCAGTAGAAAAATCAGAAAAACAAATAAAGCCAATTCAGCATCGTGCCATGGTCTTTGGATGACATTTGTTGTATGATGCTGCAACTCGTTCAGCTCATTTGCTAATTCTCGGTTGAACTGCCCAATACTGCCTTGTATTGCTCTGAATGGGGTATCAGGGTATGCCAACCTGTAGTGCATGGCAGCCTCCTCAGGCTGTATAATAGGGAGGTCCACGAATGAACGAGATTGGATGCGGTATAAATTTGACGATGGTGCACGAGCGATGTACATTGGCATGCCCTAAGTTTCGAAGGTTGAGAAAGTTTAGCAACATCAGGAAACATGACATTACAGTAATGCTCTTTAATTCGCGGACTTCTGTTGTTGACACCGAGTGCATCTGCTTGAGTGATTGGTGCATGTCTAGAAGCTTCACCCCGTGGTTGAGATCCATTAGGACAGCTAGCGAAGGTGCGTTTGGATTCCTGAGACTTCAGTTAGCAAATATCAGACTTCATTGTAAGCAACGGACTTTTCGTAAATCCCATCAATAAAGCAAGCATCATCCTTAGGAAATGACTTCGGTATAGGACGAATCAGGACATTCCTTGAGCTGATGTTTCTATGAAGGATTCTATGATGAACAATGGCCCAACGACTGGCTGAGGAATTCTTGAGAATGGATGAATGATCATTAAGGTACTTGTAGCACTGACCTTCCAACATATCATAGATAGCTCCAACAGCCTCGGAAAGCGATCGACACTGGTCAAAGGGATATCCTGTCGTTTTCATCATCAACCTCTCTCTCACCCGGGGTGTGTACGGCATCTTGTCGAATTTCAGGTCAGGAAGCGTGGCGAATTCGATAGCTGCATCACCAGGTTTCTCTAGCCATACCCATCCACAAGGATTATCTCCCAGTTCCTCAAAGAGAACTACTTCTCACTGACGATGAATGTTTACGTACCCATCTTTAAGAATGATGATGTCGTCCTTGTCCTTGTTCCGATAAACAGTGGTCATTCGGCCAAATGGGTCACCTGTAGAAATGACATCGAAGGGTCGTTCGACGAGACCGTACGCTGGATCGTCAATCTTCCAAGCAGGGGGACCCTTCAGACCACTGTCATCTAAGGTGACTTTCCTTAGCGGGTCAGCGAATCGCAGGCTTGCAGGGGAAGTGTGTAGTGAGTGGACGTAGCGAACGAGTATCGTCAGGTCATCATAGGATTCTTGAGGCATGACGATGTAGCCGCAAGGACTGCTGTAGCTCAGAATATAACCCGCTCTGCACATAATAATTCCAAGTACACTCGGGTTATCAGGTCGAGCCTGGAGAAGACTACCAACATAGGCTCGGCACTGCCCAACGTCGCTACTTCTTATGGTTGAGCCAGGTTTCCACTCCCCTACACTAGACAAGTGATGCCAGGATGGTGTAATGTCGGAAAGCTCCTTGTAAATACGCGTTAGAATGACAAGGATATCAGGTCGTTCAAGGGAGCCGTCAGGATGAAACCGAGGAGGGTGATGGGGTTTTGCGAGAAAAGTGAGTCTACTTTCTGGTTTGTAATGCTGGGGGAAATGGATTGCTGGAACAGAACACGGTCAACACGAGATTTCAAAAAACACAACACCAAGACGTACCGAGTTCTTGCACTATCTTTTGAAGTAATTCGACCGAACGTATGTAGCCTTCCTGCTCATCGGCAGGTGTTTCTTTTACATTTGTTACTTCTGCGGTGACACTCTTTGATATAGCTTGAATTACAGCTTCTGGGACATTGGTGAGACAGCGAGCTTCAAATGTGGATTTGTCGGTCTTGACTTGTCGACTTTCTGTGAACAGAGTCCGGTCGGACCGTGTATCTTGTATCGAATACTTCTGGGGCTTGACTGGAGTATCACCCATGTTTCTGGGACTCGGAGGTGGAGGTTGAGTATAATTTATCACGTGGGGAAGGACAAAGTACAATAAACACCCAAATACTATAGACAGTCATATACAATGTAGCAATGGACAAACTTCCGCATAGATACGTCGAATCCAGCAGTTGCCAAAAAAATTCTTTCGTGTAAGTTAACTGTCGAGACCGGGAACGGAGGGCTATTATGAACAGAGATTGAAGGCAGTTGGAATACTACTCGCATCAAAATCCCGACTATTGAGAGGACCATACATATGCATCCGCCGTCGATGCTTTCCACCTCGACAAGTTGGCCTTTTTTTTTTTGATTCGTCATCTATCAACTCTGACAAGTCACATGAAGCGTTAGTGACTGGCCGCTGCAGAACTGGCAGACTGGGTACATTTGAATGTTGGATCATGAAAGCCTTTGTTTCGTGAAAAGTCGGTAGTAAAGGGTTCTGAATTCCCCATTCCTCAGCATCTTGTTGCATGATCAACCTCCACTCTGAGATTTGGACTAGTGATACTAGCAAGCAGTATCCATTACAGAGTGGAGTACCAATAAAAGCACGCCAGAGCCGGGCAGCACTAGTGTTATCCTTGGCTTTGATGATGAAGTGATTGCCCCGCTCATTAGGCACAGCCCAGATTCGAGTGATAAATATTTCCACCGGAAAAAGACGAAGGACGTGGTGCATGAAGACGCGGAAAGACAACAAATTGATATGATGTGCGGATAGGAAACAGATGAGGGGCGCTGGGACATGAGGAGGTGGGTCTGTGCAAGCAAGCACTTTTGCGAGTTCTGGCGAAATTGCTGTAGCTGCATTTTGCTTGAGGCAGATCAGGTTCTCTTCCACGATCTGATCAGAGACGGAAATCCGATGCTCTACGTCCACCATCGCGGGAGGCGTTATCTTGGGGCTGGCATTAGGCGTCTGCCCAGTTAGCAATGCTATCATGTCACCTATTATATCAATCTAGTCAGGATCACCAATGAAACAAGGCCGGACCGAAGAATATTCGCACCATTCATTGTTTCCAAATTTACGGTTGTACCACTATGATCAACCATTTCGACCTCTTCATTCGTCACTATATCTATGTCTGGTACGAAAGGCGACAAAGCTGGAGGCCCTTCGAAGTCCAAGATTACTTCTTGTGAGCGTGAACGATGCAAACATTTTGGAAGGAAAGAAAGTGCTGGTGGAGATGCTTTCCAGCCAATATGCTCAGAAAGTGGGAATTGAGTTAGATACCACCAGCTGGAAGGTACCATTTCATTTTTCATATTCTGTTCAGTGTAGTATTTGCCTTCGGGAGGTGGAAGCCCAAACTGAGTGATGTCAGTTGTAAGGCCACGAGGAATGATAGGTCTTGAATCAGCGTGAATAATTCTCCTGCGTCTGCGATCATAGTAAAGATAACTGCTCTCGTACTCTCTTGCGGCTTTCTTCCCCAGTCACACAAAACAAGTCCTTCCGTCATCGTCCATGTCTTCTTTGAAATGCTCCCATGAACCCTTCTCATGTATCAAGATAATCTCCAGAGGTTCAATCCAAGCCTCGTGTGCAGCTGAAATGGTTTTTATAGTAGCAGAGGAATGGTGGAGAGAAAGTGGAAGATTGGTTTGCTGCCTCATGTCTTGGCCAGGATAATTACCAGGAGCCGCATGAGAGGACGATTGCCAATAAAAAAGAGACTCTTCCGGCTTCAGCAGAGATTCATCAACCCCAATTTCGTATTGTATTTGTGCAGGAGCTACACCACTGGTCTTTGCCAACACCATCCATTCGGACTTAGCCTTGCTTTTATTTAGCGGGGTTCCAACAATTGGATCACTGACTCTATGCTTCACCGCATGACCTGGGTCGTCCTGCACGCCTCTAATCCTGTGGACCACAAAGATTGGAACATGGCCAATATGCCATAGCCAAGCTACTTGTTGCTCGTCCATCCCATTGATCCATAAACCAACCAGGGTTTCGTCTGCCTTGATATTGATCATTTGCGACATCGACAATGCACCTTTCTGGAATGGATTTGCCTCAAGTAACTGAGCCATTTTGACCCATGCAGCGAGTTCCTTCACCCAGCCCTGTATTTCCGCCATCGTTGTTACGAAATCGTCGAAGGAAGTTCTTGCGGGCGTTTGCCAAAGTCTAGTGTCCTCACTATAGTTCGGACAGGCCTCCAAAAACCCTGGCCACGACTGGACCGAACCTCCTTTTAACCACAAGTCCTTTGCATCCTGAAGGAGTCTGCTGGCCCTCGCCTGCAAAGTCGACCAGTATCCAATATGCACTTGTCCTTCGTTAAACGCAGGACGTTCTGCACTTTCCCAGACCAAAAAAGACGGCGTATTCTCTGGTAGTTCGTGCGAGTGTTGTCCTGATTCAGACCGGTTGATGAAAGGAAGATGTGGACTATGGGGACAGTAGTATTGCGGAGCTTTGGTAGGATCGAATCGACCTTTATTTCCGTCAAGTCTGGGGGAAGGTGCCTGGTCAGGTCGGCCGTTCCATCGACCAGGGAAAAACGCAAATTGAGTTGAATTTCGAGAGTACAATTCGAGAACTAGGGCCTCCTCATCTTCTTCCATCTCCAGCGGTGGTAATGAGTACTGAACCACTCTTCCGGTATAGAGACCCGTGGGTGGAATGACAAATGCTAAGGAGTCATCTACATTCGGTATCGCTTTGAACCCATCTGAGATGGACAAACGGCTCCAAACAAATCTACGTGTATCGTGACCGAGGGTATGTTGCGTAGGAGACCATGGGGTCATTGTGTGAGTGTGCCCAGCAAGGAACATGTGACTCGGTGGACTCAACAATCTCAATATGCACTTGAGAGGAACGTTTTCACTTTAGTTTTCTTTGAAACAACCAGGCAATCAACCACCAACAATCACCGTCACTGATTCTCTCTGTCGCACAATCATGGATAGATTAAAGTGGTCACACCGTGCACTAAACTACACCAGAACAGGGGCAATTACAATTACATGTAGAGCATGGTTTCAATGCGGGGCGATCCGGGTTGAAAAATTGGTCGCGCGGGACACGTTCACCATCAGTCCATGAAATGAGATATTTAACAATGGTCAGGTTTGACAACTCTTTGCTCCATCCACCCCATTCACAAATATTTTGAAGAGGCCATCTCAACTCCCCAGACAAGAATTGACATCCACCTCGCCGGAAGGAGTGTGTGCCATATGGCATGTCGACGATGTTACACTCTATGAGGTTGTGACGAAACATCTCTAGAAACTCTGAGGGTTCCTAAGGCCGTTGTCATTACTAATTATCTCGAAATGAACAATGAAATTAAAAATGTACCATGGCTCTTGAATGATCTACAGTAGCTCCGGAGATCTTTGGGAATAAAGGGCCGGATTGTAACCACACCGGGGGACCACTCGATATCCATTCGCACCAGTTTCGGAAAACACACACATGCTTATACTGCTCCGGGAGTTCATACAAAACAAATGTCTTCAACTCTTCGAAAGGAAAATGAGGGAACTTGTGCAATTGACACAGAAAGCATAACACACCGCCTTCCTGGTCTGTTTTTCGGAAATCAAGAGAAATAATTACTGATCTTCTTCCAGTTACAGGATGTGGATCCGATAGTCGTATATCTTGTGTTTGAATGTTCAAAAGCTCATCCACGCGGAGCAAACACAGAAATGCAATTGAGTAGGCAAGACAAAGAAGGAGCCGACCGTAATATCCGTCACCCTTCCATTCAGAAGCATAATCTCACGGTGAAGTTGTCGTTGGTGGTATGAGATACGCATCTTGCTTATTCTTGTAAAAAAGGGTCAGGAGTGTAACCTGATTATATTTAGAATCGGAGGTCAATGAGCACAAATGATTTCTTAATTCTTCCACTCACCGATGTGAGTGCTCTAGCACTAGCCGACTTCTCTCCGGCTTCTGCCTATAACGCTGTCAGTCCTGGGCAATATATATAACAGGAGAACCTACCTTTCGCCTTCGCAAGGAAGCCATGTAAGACTGGACTGCATCGGATGCAGAGGGATTCCCAATGGCTTTGTTAGTACCTGGCAGAATCTGCCATGGTGCCTGCCCCAATCCGTGCAGTCTTCCAAAAGCATAAGCAGCGGCAGCTCGCATCTTCTGTGCCTGGCTCCATCCATTGCGTCGTTTCGGTATAGCCTTTGGCGTCCCGTCCAAGTTAACGTTATCACATCTGTGGATGCATAGTCAGTAGTTTGGGACAAAAACATATCGGAAACGCACTCTGACATAATCCATGAGGCAATTATTTCCGGAGTGTGGATGTGGGGAGTGGCACAGAAGAAGGCTTGGTCGTCTGGTAGTAAATGCTGTTCCCGTACGAAATTTTCCAAGTGTAGGATTAATCTGTGGATCAAGTGGTTCGATCTGAATGAACAAGACAAAAATATTGATCGAGTGCAGACCTAGAGTACGCAGCCGCCGTTCTTTCTGAGATAGCAGTGGATATCAATCGAATTTTTTGCACCAAAGCTGCGACATTCTGTTCGCTCAAGGAAGACATATCAACATCCGGTAGATGTTCGCCTTCTGGAATCGGCTGGTCAGGATTTGGGAGTTCTTCTATCTCATAGGCATCTGCGCAAGTATCATCGGCATCTTGCATATATTCAACAAGTTTGTCGGCTGGAATTGCTTCTCGACACATAGCCACTACACTAACGTAGGCACTGTTCCTCGTGATGTCAATGAAGGACGGGTCGATTTCCATCATTTCGACCATCGTAGGGGGCCAGAAAAGAGTCAGCGGTGAAGAAAAAGGTAAGAGCAAGACCTCCTGTTTTATTCCGATTGTGATTCGAGACCTCGATTTTCACACCTCCTTCTGTCAATCAAACTTTCGGAAAATCTGTCAATCTTTCACGCGGATGCAACAAGAGTGAAGAGGTAACTGGGCCGGTTGAAGAGCTATAATATATATCACCATAACCGATGCCACAGAGACTTACAGAGTATTGGAGAGAAAATGATTGGATTGGAAATGTCCAGCAATACAATGCCGAAAAACAGGATCAGTGGCTAAATAACTCTTTTTTTCCTCAACAAATTCTAGTGGTAATGTCAAGTATTAGACACCAACGTAAACAAATTCTTAGTCCAGTCTCCTACTATATTACGTTGAGATATAGAGATAAAAGGATTGTTAGCGGTTGCGTCTAAAACCCAACCCCGACACACATGCCATTTGAAGCCCTTTCAGAGTTTTGCCAAACGACGTGGTTTCGGCTCAGTGAAATTATTTGAAGGAGAAAGATAGAGGTGCCAGTTTTCAAGACGGAACAAAAGAGGATTGACTATGGAGGTGTATTGTGTGCAACCGCTCATCCGATAAGCATTGTTGGAAAAGGTAGGGTCTGGATGGTAGTCAGAGGATTTCGAAGATTTTTCAGCCTATAGAGGACTTCAGTATGTGTAAGAGTGGCAATTACCGGTAGGGCTTACAGTTTAGACATTGTTCGATGACAAGGACTACTATCTTATGTCATCCCACTCCTGAGATAGCCGTCGAAAAGCCGGCCCTCATGAGCCGACTCATGGGCTTGGATCCTTTTAAAACATTCAACACTCTACATATACAGATCAGCAGAATTATACCAATCTCCGTCGTGGTTTCCAGATCTAATCAACTCACAATAATAGAGTCATTTCATGCACACACGGCAGAGTCTTGTGTCTGACTACAGTGGCAAAGCGTCACCAGCAATCTGGCAACGACAATTATCAGGTTTCAAACGATATTTTATAGTTATCTAATGATGTTACTGTCGAAATATATGCAAGCAGGCAGATATGGGTAATCATAATAGGTTCTATGAAAAGGGTTGAAAACTACGTCTTCTGTTGATGCACTGCATTAGTGAATGGACAGAATATCTGGACAGCGGCAAAAATGAGCGTTCACAGACGCCATGAGAGGGAATTGCATCGTAGTAGTCAACCGAAATTGCAGAGCGGTCACTGACTACATACTATTTTTCTTCTACAACAAATTCTAGTGGCAACAACGAGTATCAGACACCAGTGTAACCAAATCCTTAATCCAATCTCCTATTATATATTGAGATCTAGGAATGGCAGAATTATTAGTCGTCACATATTGAAACCAACGTTGACAAACCTACCATTTGAAGCCCTTTTAGAGTTTCTCCAAACGACATGCTTTTGACCTGGTGGAGTGGTTTGAAGGAAAAAGATGGGGAGACCAATCTCCGATCCTATGTAATAGAAAAGGATTTACTGTGGATTCAACATGCCATTTACAACCGCCCATCCGCCAAGTAGTGCCATTGATGTTGGGGTTTCGGTCTGGACGGCAGTCGGTCATGGTGGATGACTGAGCGTAACTAGAATGTTTTGAAGAATGTACCAGAGAGAGTATTAGTGTGTATACGAGTGAAAATCGCCAGTGGGGCTTACGGTTTAGACATCGTTCGATGGGATAAAGGAGAATGTCTTATGTCATCCCCATCGCAGTATTTGAACTTCTACCCCTATAATAGGTGTAAACAACATCGACCTTATCTCCCCCGGTGATCTGCAGGCTCTGCCAGAGCTGTACTCATGATCGATTCATGTCTGAACCTGACTCCTAAAATAAACATAAAATTTCTTGCTCGTATTCGCATATTAGTATACACGTCAGAAGCTTCTGACCCTGAATTGTACATATAACCTTCGTTATCTGCGGACCTTACTGTCGACACGTATATAGGCAGACATGTGGGCCAAGACATTTGAGAAAACTGTAGACATACGTACTACCGCCGATGGCAAAACATTTAGAACAGAAGCGAGAATGACTGATGCACGAACCAGAAAGCAAGAATTACATCGCATGAGAGTAAACACCTGAGTTGTGAAATGATGTGCATTAAATAAGAAAAAACTTTTAGGAAAAGTTGGTCTTAGCTTTGAGAGGATTGAAGCAGGTTTCTTGCAAAACATGTTAAATTTAGATATATACTCTATGTACTAGAAATCTGATTGTTCCAAACCAGTGCCACTATTACAGCAAATTCAATGTTAACTGTTATGACGATGTAGCTTACAGAGCTCATGGATCAAGATCTTCGAGGTTTCGCGATCCTATCGACAGTAAAGACAAGCTGATGTCGAGGTTGGGATCTGAGATGACTCGGCGTACATTGAGGGAGGTAAGAAATGAGTTTGCATACACTACGGAATTCTTGAAGCTCAAGCATCAGTCAAATCAGTGAAACCCACTCACATGAACTCATGGTTTCTAAGAGAAACCAGTTTGAAAACGTGTAGGGGGCAAATAAAACCTGGATATAGATGTTGAACGAAGGTTAGTATAATCTCGTACTTTGATTTCATTACAGAACGAACTATGAGTGCAGAAATGAACGCTGAGGCACTGTTAAGGGATGAGCAAACCTAAATTTACAGCCACAAAATAAACCTACGCAGTAGGATAGCCCGTGTGGATAGCAACAACGATCTATCAAAAAGAAATTCAGAATACAGACGAGCTAAGTTAAAAATAAGGTATACAAGCGTTGTCAATGTTTTAGCCATTCTGTAGAGGGGATACTCTTTAGTCCGGGCGAAATCAATTTAATTTAGGCAGTACCTCGTCGAACCGACTTTAGAAGAATGGAACATGTATGATTGATAGCTAGTGGTCAAAAGATCAGCTAATGCGGTCAGGATATTTGCTATAGTCCAAAGGGCTTGAAGATGCGTAAAGTCTTCAAAGGTATGAACTTGATTGAAACTGTTTATTGAGACAATTAGTCCATAGATCGATAATCAAAAAAGAAAGAAAGACCCGATTATCCCGAGCGCTAGCATTGAACCTTGAAGGAGACAAAATCAATCTTGGCAGTTTATTTTCTAAAAATCACCTACCAGATCCTGCTAGAACAAACACTAATATTGTGGCAATTTGGATGTTGCAGCGGGCAACAGTAAGTCCACTGCAGCAAGAAACTAAATGTAATGAGCACGAGATGCTAGAAAAGAAGCCATGATTCAAACAGAAATTGTTACATACACCTCCACACGCCGTATGCCATGAAGCTATGCATGTTATGAATCAAAACGGGTTCACACTTTGCAGGAAGGACAATACCTTTTAATTATAAGTCCATTTACGCCCTGTTAGTCCTAAGGATTGAGCTCAAACAATCAAGTTTTTAGATGTACGTACGTTTACAGGAATCTGTATCTGGAACGACCACATAAGCATTGTTGTACATGCTACTAGTTCCGAATGAGAGACTCTCACTAAAAGAGACCTTATAAGAGGTTTTGGTAAGTGGTCACAAGTATATAAAATCCTCCCCATACCAATGTAGATTCCCCAAAGCTTCTGGGTTGTTGAAGTTTGCAACGAGGTAGTGATATACTAGGAAACATTCAGAATGCAAATGCACACCACAGATTACAAAACATACCTGAGAAGTAGAAAGATCCTTGCTGCATCGCATCTAAAAATGTCACTACCAGAACCTAAAATTTTGCTTCAACAAACCTGTAAGACATTGAAAACCAGAATGACTAACTAGTATGCGAAAAATTTGACTATCGTCGGCCTCGTGTAACATGTAAAAAACAGTTTGACCTATGGAAAAGCCAAGCAGGCTACAATCTGTCAATACATAAGTTACATTTATGACAAGCTACGCACCAAGCGTTGAAGATTGCGCTGAGCAGCAAGACACCAAGTCTACAAGGATAAAAAGGATAAATGCTAACAAGTGAACCAACGGCGCAGGAAAAAGATAGTGAACAAAGCTCACGTGTTATCAAAGGGGACAATCATTTCGTAAAAGCAATGAAAGTGGTATATCGCTAGCAGCAAGAGCAGAAAAAGGAATGCAAGTTGAAGGAAAGACAATAGCAAAGTTGAGGACACTCGAACATCGAATGTGACGTGGACATCATCTAAATCTCACATGGGTGCACGATTCCCCAAAAACTGTATCCTTCGGCGGAGCTGGCCAACTTGATTAATCACCTCGGAGATCCGATCAACTCGAACTTGAGATCGTAGATTGGACCTCGAGTCTGGTACTCCAAGCTCGGAAGGCTCGGGGCTGCAAACAAAGCCTGAAGCAAATGTAGGAAATTGCTGGATGCTTCTGACCAATACGATCCAGGGTTGTCATGGAAGTAGTGATTAATTGGTTGTCCATCTTCGATAGTTTTGGAAGCGTCAATTGCTCAGCCGATGCTCGAAGACTTTGGCGACTGCTCGCCAATCACGCTGGAGATGTCAGCATCAGATAAATTCACATGAAGACTTGTCGTAATCACCACGAACAATACAACACAGTTATTAGAAGAATCTTAATCAATACGCTTCAGTTCAAGGACTCTTGAAGGCTGGTGAGTGTCTGCTTCAAAGCGGCTGTGATACGGCTGAATATGTGATTCGAACTCCACTTGAATACTGAGTCAGCACTTCTTTCGCTGCCGCCGGCTTCCTTACCTCGTCCGATGGTTGTAAATACCTTCTTGGTATCCTCCGCAAATCCTAGGCCTCCACCAATAATATATATTTTTGCGGTCCCATCTCTGACTCTACTTGGGATCAGAACTCATTACCTTAGGGATTACCGGTGTCGAACTTCTTTATTGAAGTTCAACCTACCTACATACCAATATATATACATTAGAACTGTCAATGTATTATCACGATGTATACTGCACATTAATCACAGTCTCCAGTAAGGTCAATAAAGTTGTTTCTGACCGTGAGCTCTCCAAATTCAATGTCCATATCTGAAGTTGAATCAGGGGTGTTTTCTACGTCCATGTCTTCCTGTGGGATAGCATGAGCTTGACTTCGTGGAATCATATTGAACATGGAAATCTAGTACCACAAAATCAGTTATTACGTCAGAAAAGGATGCTGATTATAGACATACAATTCCATTGAATTCCTTTTCACTTTTAGCTACTGCGACAGATAGTACCGGTTGTGGAACAGTGACGATTATTTTTTTGTCTCGTATTCCGTGTTTTTCCAACACATCAGACTTGAAATGGCTGAAAAAAGATGGAATGGAGAGGGTAACGCGGATTTCGCTCTTATCGGTCTTGTGGATGTGGGCATCAGTAGGCCTGCAAATAACAGCATTTACATATGGTGTGGCCAATTTCCGGGCCCTAAGATCGTAGACGAGGTATGTCTTTGTGATGGCTGTTCAAGACGGGAAATTACACACATATGTAAGGACTCACAGAATAGAGCATTTGCAGGGCTATACCGTGCCAAAGGGTTTCTTGGAACTGTTTGAGAAGGTATTCGTTCGTCCACTCAAGTGTCGATATGCATATATCAGTTATAACTGCAAGGTTTGGTTCAGACGGAATCCACAATGAGGTGTCCGGAAGCGGAGAACCTGTTGATCGATTGGTTTGTGGTCGTCGATAGGCGTGAACGATGTCCAAAGAGGGGAAGCTTGCATCTTCACGAATTGATGTAGCTGCTTTGGGGTTTTTTCGTTCCAAGTGGCCTTGATGATTATGAGTCATTTCATCAGCTAACGCATCTTTCCAAGATATAAGAAAATCTGCTAGGTGTTGCTCAGGCAGGCCAAGAAAATCATCTAGGGCCCTGATTAGACTTTCACCGAAACCACAACGAGCCATGGCGTGGGCAGTGGCTGGCCCGCATCCTTCAACACCATCATGATAATCACCACCTACTAGCAAAGCAAACAAAATAAGACCGGCATGAGAAAGACCAAGATCCTTCTCAATCTTCTCAGCAGAATAGACATCGAGGAAGACCCTGGTCCCTGTAGAATTCCTATAAGAATAGTAAGTACTTATTCTGTGCATGAATAAATACTTACCGGTTAATTCGAAAGATTTGGGGTGCTCCAAATACCACTGCGTCGCCATCTTCGGTAATTATCCCGTCAACGGTTCCATTATGCGCCAAATTGACAAGTTCAGCTTCGGCATCAGCATATGTCTGCATGATGGTATACGAGTTAGAACAATTCTTGGAATTAGTGAAGTTATAATCAACTGACGGTATCATAGACGTGAAAACCAAAAGCCCGAATGAGTGTCTTTGCTTTTTCATGGAACAAGACTTGCCGATTGATGACGCGAGTGTTTTGTTTCAATGCAGGTCGGTTGGCACCATCGAATACATAGATTAAGTTGATAGGGGTTCGAATGTAGCGGCAAAGTTGATGGAATAAAGTTTGCAATGGGTCGGACGACAAGTGGATATTGGTGCGCCAAAGCTGAGCGGCTTTGATACTTGCGAGATATAAGCTACGCTCAGTTGTTAAAATATGCTCATAATCTATAACAATGAAATCGAACCTTGCGTCGACTCCAAGATTGAGTTTGCGGCCATGATGGTACTTTCTTTGAAATCCCTCCTTGAGTGCGTACTCTAGTAATGGCTCCATCGGTTCACAAGCAGGTTTGAGAGTCTACGAGCAAAGATCTCAGCAAATATAAGGGATATTGGGTGAGAATTCTGAATACTCACTTCCCAAAGACCGTGTACACCCATGGTAGAAAGAACAGACTAGTGTAAACCCCTATTACAACACAGCTGCATTGTGAAACATCAGGTATCCTTAGTCAGGTGAATTCTTTTTACAACACCTTCAGACAGTAGTCCAGGTATATCCACCTGACAAAAGGGATGTAAACGTTTATATAGAGGTTGGCCTTTCGTCTTGGCATGTCACAACTGTAATGCGTTGGGAACTTTGGTTGATAACTCACGCATTTGTATCTCTGGACGAAGCCAGAATTTGGAGGGTACGTGGTACAGTCGCTGAATACTCTCAATCCTTCTTGCACGCTCGATCTGTTGTGCTGTCCTCAAACGAGTCCGAGGCCAAAGCGCTCTCACAACCAAGCCTAGTCCTACCACCTGTAAGCATTCCAATGCTTGGCATGTTCTATCCTTTCCGTCCTCTGACGATATCATCGGACTTTGACCTTTTTCTGTGCAAGATGTTTCATGGTATACTTTTTATATCACAATGTGGACTGGTTGGTAATAACTCCTCTGTAGGCTAAGCAATGTTATTGGTCCGAGAATTCGCAACTTTAAGTAGCGGCTCTGTAGTATGACTGTTAGGGTAATCGTATGGCGAAAAGATAAGGTCAAATGATATCCCGATACCCTAGTCATTCCATCATATCAAGGTCAAGTTCCAGAGCTCTTGTTTTCGGTTCCTTTAGTAACAAGTCGAGATTTAATCTTCTGGACAGGCCTTCAATGTTCGATGGGAAGGACAATTCATTGGTTCAGTGAAAAAGGACAGTCGTCGCAAGGTCCATGAATCATGACTCGAATACGAAATCGTCGGCTGGACCAAAGTGTTGGTGGTCTTGACGCTACTTCCAGTTGTAAGCATCCTGTCAGTCCTATCATAACTATTTTTTTCGGTGCCGTGACCTCGTTGAAGTGCGGATGCATATCCTCAAACAACTTTACTCGCTTTTGTCCTTTGCACGCACCGATCTGGGCTCTTATTTGGCCCAGAATCGAACAATTACATTGCCGTAATTGCTAGTGGTCAAAATCCAACGTCTGGATGGTCTCACATCATGGTGTCAATAATGAAAACGTGGAATTGGGAACTGCTGGGGTGATCAACTGTGACCAACTACCTTGGTGTGGACTTTGATATCTTCCGTTCGTCCCACTCAGCGTTAAGTCAATCACTACGCCTCGCATTCTTGGTCGATGGCTATAGATTACTCATGTCTGTGACTATTCTAGGACAAGGGGCTGTAAGTAATATGACAGCAAGTGAGGATTGCTTTCCGAAATGGTCTCTACATTCTCAGGGTGATGGTAGATGCCCGGGCTGAACTCGTAAACTATACCGGTTTGTGGTGGAGAAATGTCCTACATAAGGACTTACATCAAATTGCCCCCTATTTGGAAAAACTGGTGGAAGTGCTACAACCTGATTACGAGTTTCTAATCCCAACAGACAGCATTGAGCAAGAGGTTGTTCTTCATGAGATACTGCAGTGTCTGCTTTTTGAGTTCTACTACAGTATCAAATGCGGAACTGTTTGCGACACACAATTTGACTCAAAAGTCTTCCGTCCCATCAAAATATGTGGTGACTCCATGGTCACAAATACAGACAAGCCCAGTGCCAGCAGGTATAGTAACGAGGGTAAACGAAAGCGTGAAGGTCGGTTAATATAACAAGGTCGAGAATTTATTTTGATGAATAATCGCAGACTGTAACGCTACCCAAAGCGAGAAGCGTAAACATCCTGCAAATGGCTCTGCACAATCACAAGGCCAGCCAAGCACTACAAGGAAGCCCAGTATTGTGAAAAGTATGCGGCCACGAACGGTACGCAGTGCACGGGCCGCTGGGTCCCAGGAGAGGAACGAGGAATCATAGGTTGAAATTTGATGGACAATTTACTACAGTTGCTATGATGTGAATTCATTGTCTACAATATACGTGTATACGAGGGCTCTTCATATCACTTCGTATAAGAATCAGACCTGGGCATAAAATTGACTTGGTCTGTACCTACTTGAGCCGTGGGATAATGAGATGTCCTTCCGAACCTCGTCTCTTGACAATGTCATTATGCGTAGCTTCGTCTTTTTACATTGCAATTGGAGTTTATCATGCCAGTCATTTGGTGAGCCTTTTTGTTCATTGAGCTGCCGTACACCGTGTTTCTTACCTTCTCCTCTCCCTCAACTCCATTTCAGTTGCTATCCTTATAGATCCAGACCTTCTGTGGTGGAGAAACCCGACTCTAGCGTAGATGGCTGTCTCTTATCTTGAAGTCGGAACGAGTGTGTGCAGCCACACCGTTTATTTCTTCAGAGTTGAACATTCTCGAGTTGCGCAATAACTTTGGTGCATTGATGAGTCGTTATTTTAGTGGAAAGAACCCCACCAAAACAAACAAAACACTCTTAATTGTTTGAGGTGCTCGTGAACAGATACAATGTTCTTAGGAAAAAGTACACTTTTGATTTAACACACTTTGTAAGACTTTTGGGTTTTATAACAGAAGGTATATCACAGACACAGTAAACAAATCAAGTTCAATCACTTTCTATCAAAACAGTACTTCAGATTCAATGCAGATGTTCAGTCAGATCAGATTTCAGCAGTAGTCCAGTATTCAGACAGACAGACAGTTCAGATTCAACAGTAACAACAGTATAGATTCACAGTATATTTTGACTTTAGAGGTGATCAACCTTTGGTTCGCTTATTTATAGGTTTAGAGCTTACACTAGTAGGTTATATTCATGATGGTCCAAAGCTATAAGCTCCAGACGCTCGCTAGTGTACCATACAATGCGTCACTACTTTTCTACTGTACAACCTACCTACTTTTATACCTATTCTACAATATATTTGAATTTCCGCTAAAATACTATCATAATAATACAAAATTATCGTTCGGTAGGTGTATCGAGTCCAATCATTCCTTATAAGTAAATTATCTCCTTTCTTACTCATTTTTACCCTGTAGATTGTGTAGGAAAATATTGGTTCCTACAGCTTTTTACTTCCTCTTGTTTCAAGCATTTTACCTCGGTAGCGGGCGATCACAATGCTCCACTACACTGCGGTTGTCACTCCTGATAGTCTCAGTAGAGCGATTAGTCGGATTCCCATTATCCAGCTACACTCAGTACTCCTGGACTATAATACTTTTTACTTTCTCTTCTATTGTGGCGCTACCAAAAGTCCTTGGTTAACTATTCCTTTGATAGTATTCTCGCTTCGGTAGTGCAGTTCTAATCAACGGATTAGTATACCCGATGATACATTGTAGATCGATAGCATTCGATCTATAGTTTCACTCCTTAAACCGATTGTATCCCGTTCTACCGAATGCCATTCTTACCGGTCTCGGTAGAGTTCGCTCTTTAGCATTGGTCCAAGATATTACCCTCGGTACTCTGATTTATTATACTCTCTTTCTTTTTTTTAGTAGTATTCGGTGGACTACCGAACAGTACTTTAGATAGTAGTCTATCCATTTTCATAGTATACTTGGCGATCATACTGATCTTAGAACACTTTGTCTGATCACTGTTTCAGTAGATCTATTCCATTTCGATCTTTACCCTCCTGATGCATTTATCACAAGATTGCTACTACCGGTCTTTAGTCTTCAATTACCGAGTCGGTAAATCCCTTGAGTCGTACAAGTACACAACTAGTTTAAGTAGGAATTTGAAGTTAACTTAGTAACTTCGATAGGGTGGATCTGCTACTATAAACTGTTTCGTTCAATAGTACATCTGTCGTAGTATTCAGGATAAGCTAGATCTCTATCTGTTCATACTTAACATTATTACTACCGAATGGTCTGCAATCCTTAATACTTTAACTAGCAGTTTGGGCTCACTCTAGTCCTTTATTACCCATTTTACACGAGATAATGCACTTTATCCGTCCAAAAATAGTATCTAAAATGCGATTTTTGACGGTGTATCAGCGTATTGGTTGATTTTCCAGTTCATCACTTTCTTACTCACAATCTTGGCAACTCAGATCTTGTACAGTCACTGGGAGAGGAAAATTAGTTGCTCTCCTGTACATTCAGACCGTAAAACTCGAATTTGCGACTATGATTGTCTCGTATCTATGGAGAACTCGAAACGAGTGCATGCAGCCGCACTGTTGATTTCCTCAGAGTCTAGCATTGGGCATATCATCATGGCATTGACCACTATAGTGTTCTTGTTGTGAGTGGAGGTCGACTGCTTTCGGACTGCTCAGCAATTTGGTGTGTATTCGTCGATTCCCCCGTTAATCAATTTCTTACCAATCTCGAAGAGAAGGATTCTTCGAAATGGTACAAAATCCAACGCCTGTTGCTCTCATTTGCTTTTTCCCTTACGCTTTTGGAGGAGAACGTGAACGAGTGCATTCAGCTGCACCGTTTACATCTCTAGAGTCCAGTATAAAGTACACTAAAGGGGCACCATTGTTCTGTCGTCAAATTTTGATCTCGGCTTCTTCCCAGGTTGCCTTTCGTGTTTGAAGGTGAAGGTGAACGAGTGCGTTCAGCTGAGCGGCTCATATCTCTCGACTTCCCCATGAAGTCATTCTAGCTTTTGTAAGTCCTTTTTCCCTTAAGTCGCATATCTCACGTCTCTTATTTCTTTCACCTTCTGATTCTCCCAGTTGTCATTCTTGTACATCCGGAATTCTAGTGGAGGCTGGCAGTTGGCGTAGATGGCTGTGCTCTGGTGAACTTAAAACGAGTACAAGCAGCCGCACCATTTATTGCTTCAAAGCCTGG
The DNA here is from genome assembly GCA_037954225.1 of Stygiomarasmius scandens. Taxonomy (NCBI): domain Eukaryota; kingdom Fungi; phylum Basidiomycota; class Agaricomycetes; order Agaricales; family Campanellaceae; genus Stygiomarasmius; species Stygiomarasmius scandens. The sequence goes on along the minus strand of JBANRG010000008.1, from coordinate 478,228 downwards.
CGTCGGGCACACCACCACAGAACCGACTATTCGTCCCTTCCTCAGCTGATGCTGACGGATAGGTCGACGATGATGTCCCTTGGTCCCTTTTTTGATGGATGCTTTTCATCTTTGACATGAGTTGATTTGCCGTTCTCTCCAACTTGTTAGACGACGTCTGGCCAACTGCGGAACTTCGAGCACCTGTCCCTGTCCTGAACTTTGGATTGCAGAGAGACCTTGACGTTTTGTATATTATTGTCTTTCGCCTTGAAGAACTTGATGAGTGCGTTCGGCTGCACCGTTTATTCTTCAAGCTTCTGTGTTGCCGAGTCGAGGACGGTTGCGATGGTCTAAAGAAGAATTTCTCTCAGTTTTCCTTTCCTTGTTGACATCGATGGATAGCTTAATGACGATTTTGAAGCTCGCTGTTTCTTGTTTTCGAAAAATCTGTCGTCAAATGCAAAACCTAACTCCCATATCATCACGGCATTGACCGCTATAGTATTCTTGTTATGAATGGAGGTCGACTGCTCTCGGACTGCTCAGCAATTTGGTGCGTATTCATCGATTCTCCCGTTGGTCAATTTCTTACCAATCTCGAAGAGAAGGATTCTTCGAAATAGTACAAAATCCAACGCCTGCTGCTCCTATTTTTTTTTTCCCTTACACTATTGGAGGAGAACGTGAACGAGTGCATTCAGCTGCACCGTTTACATCTCTAGAGTCCAGTATAAAGTACACTAAAGGGGCACCATTGTTCTGTCGTCAAATTTCGATCTCGGCTTCTTCCCAGGTTGCCTTTCATGTTTGAAGGTGAAGGCGAACGAGTGCGTTCAGCTGCACCGCTCACATCTCTCGACTCCCGTAGCCCAGACACAAACCCTTCAGCGAGCTCTAGATGATGTCTGGTCAATTGCGGAACTTCGGGCATCTGTCCCTGTCCCTGCTTGAACTTTGGATTGCAGAGAGACCTTGACGTTTTGTATATTGTCGTCTTTTGCCCTGAAGAACTTGATGAGTGCGTTCAGCCGCACCGTTTATTCTTCAAGTGCAAAGTCTGACTCCTGCTGTTTGTATTTGCTTTTATCCCTCTGCCTTTGAAGGTCGACGGGTGCGTTTCGTTGCACTCGTTGACATTTCTGGTGTCTATTATCCAGTATATCAAAAGGGCACCATTGTTCTCTGTCCTTAAAACCCGACGTCAGCCTTTATGTGCATCGTCAAAGATCAGCCGCTCCCTCTGCTGTTAGATTCGAATGACAGGGTATAGTGTGTAGTTGCTTGCCGAAATGGTCTGTACAAACCATGATCGTGTCATAGCCTTGGGATTTCGGGAGTTGCGTGATTAAATCTACTCCTACAAACTCCCATGGTCCTTCAGGCACTTCTAACGGCTCCATCACAGCTCTCGGGTGTCTCTGCAACTTCTTTCTCATACAAACATCACATCCTTCCACAAATTTTTCTACAAATGCCCTCATCGATGGCCACCAATAATGGGTGCTTACCAGGTCGAAGGTCGCGTGTCTTCCTCCATGTCCTGCGGTTGGCATATCGTGGCATTGTTTCACTACTTCTTTTCTCAATTCTTCCACCAGTGGGACGTATACTCTCCCTCGGTGGTAGACTAACCCATCATCCTCCTCCCATTCAGCTATTCTGTCTGCTAGCCTCTTCAGCCCACCCTTTTTTAGCTCTTTTAGTCCTTCCACTACTTCTGCTTCTCGAGCTGATGCCCTGCGAATTTTCCTTTCTAAGGGGTTGTTGAAGTGAGACGCTGCTAGTGTCACAAAATGCTCCGGTCTAAGCACCGTTTTTTTGACATTGTCTTCTTCGTCCGAGACTTGGTGTAGGGGGGATCGGGACAGGGCGTCTGCCAATACATTGGTCTTGCCAGGTCGATGAATCAGTAGGAAGTTAAAGTCAGCTAATTTTAAGGCCCAGCGCGCTTGTCTTCGACTCAGGTCCTGGGCAGTTTTCCAATACCTCAAGTTATCGTGGTCGGTGATGATTTCGAACAGCTCCGGGAGTCCTTCTAAGTAGTGTCTCCATTCTTTCAATGCTTCTATAATGGCCAACATCTCTCAATCATGGATCTCATAATTTCGTTGGTGTTCATCCATGGAGGCTGACCGAAACGCGATGGGGTGCCATAGTCCGTCGTCTAACTTCTGCATGATAACTCCTCCGGTGGCAAAGCCTGAGGCATCCACATCTATTCGGGTTGGTCTCTCTGGGTCCCATAGGGTTAGAATTGGGGCCGAGATGAATCGGTTCCTCAGGTCCTCGAATGCTTCTTGCTGCTTAGATCCCCAGTGAAACACGACCCCTTTCTTGGTTAGGTCGTGTAGGGGTCTGGCCACGTCTGAAAACCCTTGGATAAATCTCCTATAGAAGTTGGCGAACCCAATGAAACCTCGCACTTCCCGAATACTCTTGGGTACTGGCCATTTCTTTACTGCTTCCACCTTCGCTGGGTCCATCCGCACCTCTCCATATCGTATCACCAGTCCTAGGTACTCAATCTCCTCTTTCTCAAACTCGCATTTCTCGGGTCTCAAGTATAAATCGTACTCCTCCAGCCTTCGGAGCACTTCTCTCGTAATCTCCCTATGTTCTTCCTTGTTGTTAGTGAAGATAAGGATGTCATCTAAGTACACAGCCACTTTTCCTGCCGCGATCAGGTCTCCGAAGATCGAATTCATAAGCGTTTGAAAGGTGGCGGGCGAGTTAGTCAATCCAAAGAACATAACCTTCGGTTCAAATAAACCTCGGTTAGTTGCGAAGGCTGCCTTCCATTCATCCCCTTCTCGGATCTGTATATTGTTGTATCCCCATCGGACATCGAACTTGGTGAAATATCTGGCTTCTTGGAGTCGATTAATGATGTCCTGAACCAGGGGCAACGGATATCGGTTCCGAATAGTGAATTCGTTGAGCTTTCGATAGTCTTGGACAAATTGAAGCTTCCCATCCTTCTTTTTAATGAAGAACACGGGGGAAGCAATAGGGGACTTGGATGTCTGGATGTATCCTTTCTTCAGATTGTCTTCTAGGAATCTTTCAAGCTCTTGTTGTTCGTTTACCGACATAGGATACACTTTTGTTCGGATGGAAGCAGGGGCTCCCGGTGTCAGTTCGATGGCATGGTCCCAGGGCTGGTGAGTGGGGAGTCTCTCTGATTCTTCTTCTGAAAACACCTTATGAAAGTCTCTATAGGCCTCCGGTATCATTTCTTCAAAGGTCTTCTTTTCTTTCCCCTTTGCCACTTCTTCTGCAATTTGTTGGGAGTAGGTTACTCCTGCCGCACACCATACCTCGTCTTCTAGTTCTTCTATTACTCCTTCTCTTCGCCACTCTCTTCGCTGCTTTCGGTTGGCTTTGATTTTTACGGGGGTTAGGAGGGGACCTTCTTCATCCTCTTCTACTGTGGCTCTGGCTTTCACGTCTTCTTCAGTCGCCCAGAAGTTATCATCATCGTAAATTCGGTCACTTCTTCCCCGGACTTGTAATAGTCCCTTTTCCCAGTCTATACTTGGGTTTGCTTCCCTTAACCACGGCAGTCCCAAGATCACATCTTCTCCTCCTAGGTCGGTGACCAGAAAGTCCATCCATCCACTCATTTGGTCCACTGTTAGCCTTAAGCTTGCACACCTCTCTATCTTTCCTGCTCGATTTTCCGTTCCATCTATATTATAGATTGGTAGGTTCTTCTTCATCAAGAACGTCGGAATCTGGTTTTTTTTGACAAATTCTTTGTCTAGGAACAACGCGGTTGCTCCACTATCCACCATTGCTGCAACGTTTAGTTGTAATCCTTTCTCCTGAAGACACACATTGACTCGATAATGCGAAGCGCCGGGCTTTATTTCTGAGGTCATATTTAAAGTACATGCGTGTATAGAATCGTAGCTAGAGGAGAATCGGAAATTCTGAAACGTATCTGGTACTCGGGGTGCAGCTGAGTCCAGTACTGGCTTTAAAAATCCTTGCGTTCTTTCATGAATGCAGCGAGTATGGCAGTCTGTTGGGCCATGGCCTCTTTCAAGGCCTGGATCTCAGTAGTGGAGTCGTTGTCGCGGGGAGGGGATAGGGTAACTCTTGGTGGCGCTTCGTTGAATAGGGAGAACGGGGCTTCGGTGTTGGCAGATACACGGGCTCCTCCTCCTCCTCCTGTCTTTCCCGCTCCTCGATTCCTCTCTAGGCCCATGTACTTGTCCTGACAGATTCTTTCCATGTGTCCCGTCCTAGCACAGTAGTGACATTTCTCGTTTTTCCAGCTGCAACCCCCTCGGACATGTTCCTTGCTTCCGCAGCCGAAGCACCTTCCCTTCATTTCTCGAAGGAAATCATCTCTGGTTTTTCCGTTCCAGTCTCTTCCTCCTTTTCCTCCTCCTCCTACTCGGGCTGCATCGACATCCATGGCATTCGGATCGTTTCGATGGTTACTGGCGGAATTATAGGTAGGGTCATGTAGCGCTAATTCGATTTCGAGGGCTCGGGATACGGCTTGGGTCAGGGTCTTGGGTTTTCCCTGAGCAATGTTGATACTAACCATGTGGAGTCGAACGCTGGGGTTCAATCCACTGCAGAATCATTCCATCAGGTCAGCATTGGAGAATCCGGTTCGAGACCCGATATCCTGGAATTTCTGTGCAAATTGCACGACCGTCAACTTCCCCTGCTTTATCCCTTTTATCTGCTTCCTCGCTTCTGATTCCTCATCTAGCGATCCGAACCTCATTTTGAATTCTTTAACGAAATCTTCCCATTTCTCGTTGAAGGGAAACTTGACACTAGGGTCACTGTAGGATCGGAAAATCTGATCGGCATAGCGAGCAGCCCAGTCTGCTGTGTCTTCTGTCATGTAGGAAAGTGCAGAGGCAATCCAGTCGTTCGAGGTTCGGACGCCCTCTTGCTTGCTGGCCCAGTTCTGGAAGAAGGCAAGGAAGGTGCGGACGTCGCTGCTCTTCCTGGTAAAGGGTGCGGGTTTCGCATTTGCGTTCTTCTTGTCTTTCTTTTTGGCAATACCAGTCTTTCCAATGGAATGGGCAAGGCGAGTGACTTCGTTCTGAAGCATGAGCTGTTGTCTCATTAGGAATTTAATGAGGTCATCTTTGGACAAATCGTCCATGTTCTGGTCTCTAGGCGGGGGTGGAGAGTCGTCTCTAGGTTTCTTTGGAATTGGGATGATTCGGTGTTGGATTCCGTCTTTTTCGAGAGTAGTTTCGGTGGCAATGGATACTAGAGCTGTGTTCGGGCACACTTGCTCAGCGCAGTTCCAGAATTTCCTGTCGTTCCCAACGTGAAGGTGATGGGTCGTGTATAAGTCTAGTCTGTGGGGTAGGTTTTCACAGGCGTTGGTCATGGTAGTTTTGAGTGCTGGATACAATTACGAGGACGGTCAACCACCCTACTCCTTTATAGGGAGTCTGGAATTACGTTTCGAAGCTCGTGTAGACGGGGGATGACTTTACGCAACAGCTCCTTGAACTGTTCGTACCTGCCCACCTGTGAGACTCCTCACACAGGCTAGTGTCGTCGGGCTTGGGGGCCCTTGGGGATGGGGAGGAATGGGAGTAGGATACCAGAGGACCTAGCGTGTCTGCGCAGATCTCTTGATAGATGGGCGCAGTAAGGGATCTTGACCTAATGTCGTGAAGAGGCGACAGCGAGAGAGCAAACGAGTACGAGGCGAGTACGAGAGACCTTAGACACAAACTAGTCCGAATAGACCAAGTTAATATTAGGAAAGAATAAGGAATATACAAGGCATACCTAGTCCGAATAGACCAAGAGGTCAAGATGAGGACTAGGTTACAGGACAAGCTAGTTTAAATACAGTACAGATGAGACCGAGATGTGAAACTAGGGCTAAGGGTTTTACAGCACTACTAACGCATGTTTGGGAAAGATTATGGTAAGGCTATGGAAAGGTTGTGGCTAAGTATGATCGAAAGGGAAATGAAAGAAAGGTGTAAAAGTGCAAGGCAGCGATAAGGCTGCGCGCATTGCGTAGTTAAGGTTAAAGTTTGAGAAGAAGGTTTAAGGTTTGGAAATAAGGTTGTTTGGCATGTACAAATGTAAATGTCTACAAATAAAGGAAAAATGAATATTAGTAATCGGAATAAAATGTTAGTATTTAATCTTCACGACACCGTCCTCAGATCTCAGGTATCGTATCCGTTTCTGCAGATCGGGTCCCTCTACTCCTTCTCAAGAGGAAAGTTGGTACAAGCTGGAAGTATAGCAGCAACCTCGCCGGTGTCTACTTCGATATCCTTCATGAAATCGCCACTGCCGATACTACTTTCAACAACAAGAACGCTCTTCTCACGGGTGTTGGCAAAGGTTCCATTGGTGTTGAAAATTGTGAAGGGGCTTCTCTTTGGGGGCGCTCACGTCGTCATCACCACTTCTCGCTACAGTCGTTCCATCGTTGAGTACTACCAGTCCATCTACCATACCTACGGCAGTTGTGGTTCAGCTCTCATTGTCATTCTTTTCAATCGGGGCTCCAAGCAAGATGTTGAAGCTCTCGTCGACTACATTTACAACATGGACTTGGACTTCATTCTTTCTTTCGCTGGTATCACCAAAAACGGTTGTGAGATTGATGTTATCAACGACAAGTCCGAGTTGGCTCATCGAGTTATGTTGACCAACCTCCGCATTTTTGGCGCCGTTGAGACCAAGAAGGCTAGTCGCTAATACGTGACGCGTACTACCCAAGTCGTTTTGTCCTTGCCTCCCAACCACGGCCTATTTGGTAAAGATGGTCTGTACTCCGAGTCAAAGATTTCTTCGGCAACTTTGTTCCAACGTTGGGCTTCTGAGAGCTGGGGTGAATACCTCTCTTCCTTGTCGGTGCTGTCATTGGGTAAGTTTCACACTATTCTGATTCAATTCCTTGCTTATTTTCTCTTTAGATAGACTCATGGAACCACTCTGATGGAACCCACCAACATTGTTGCTCACAAACTCGAAAGCTATGGCATCCGCACCTTCTCTGCTAAAGAAATCGCATTCAATATCCTCGGTCTCATGCACCCTGCTTTCTTCGGTATCACCCAAGTAGAACCTATCTGGGCCGACTTCAACGGCAGTATGGATCGTCTTCCTGAATCACCACTCGCATTCGCACCAACTCCAACTCGATGAAGAAGGGCGACCTTAGATGTGCTGTTGCTCGTGACAACGCTCTCAACCACAAGGTCATTCACGGTGTCGAAGCAGAAAGATTCGTTCAGACTGTCGATGTCCTCCCTCGCGCCAACTTCCGCTTCAACTTCCCCAAGCTCGAGTCGGTCGAGCAACTCTCTGATCTCTCGAAATTGAGGGGCATGATGGATCTCGACAAGGTTGTGGCCCTTACTGGTTCTGTTGAAATTGGACCATGGGGTAGTGTGCGTACTCGTTGGGAGATGGAAGCCCGGGGTGAATTGACGATTGAAGGTGCCATTGAAATGGCCTGGATGATGGGTTTCATCAAGTACTTTAATGGTTGGTGGAAGGATAATTCTCTGTATGGTTGGGTGGGTTGATAGCAAATCCGGAGAGCCTGCCGACGACAAGGACGTCAAGGGTCGTTACGAGAAAGATGTTCTTGCTCATGCTGGCGTCCGTTTGACCGGTGCGTTTTACTGTCTTGGTTGATTTGTCTTGTGCAGTTCTAACGTTGGCTTTTCAGAACCTGAACTCTTCAGTGGCTACGATCCCAACAAGACCTTCCAACAAGAAATTGAGCTCACTTACGATGAACCCATCGCAGTTACCGAATCTGAAGCACACAAATACAAGTTGCACGGTGACAAACGCAACATCTGGGCGGGTGGAGGTGATCAGTGGCTCTTCAAACTCAAGAAGGGTGCCTGTGTCTTTGTCCCCAAGTCGTTCTCGAATCATATATGTCGATACTGATCCAAAGTCCCCTTGGACCATATCTTGTGCGCGTTTTTCAATTCATTCTCTTCGACATTTCTAGCCGATGGAAAGCTCTTATTTATGCTACGATACTCCAACCTCATATTCTCTGACCCTCTGCTTCAATCCTCTTGACCCTGCTGCATTTCATATCGCGCCGTATCCAAACTTTTCTTACCATCACTATTTGTCCATTCTTCTTTTGATAGCCAGCTCATACACGTTTCTCTTAACAATGACTTCGGTGCCTCCGTCTGACATCAGAGCAATTCAACTTGCAGAAAACAAACGGTGCTACCAATTGATGTCAGGATGTCATTCCGAAGAATGCCAGGTCAGGGTAGTGTGTCGGGCATTTTACATGTTAGAGTGCACACGTCCTCCCCAATGATTGTTGTTCTTCGTTTGCTGGTCCGTCCCCTGGACACCAGCTTCACCTTTTGTTCATGTGTTCAGTCCTTATTCTCGTATGAAGCAGGCCAAGCGCAGCTGATATCGTAAAACATTTACAAATGTACCTGGCAAAATGCGTTAACGACATTTGCAATTCTGCGGGGCTGATCGCCTATGAGGTTTTTGGCCACTCAAGCCGAAAACTAAGGCCAGCGGCATCAGCGGCATAAATTTTATATACTGACATAAGCTGTTATACTCACGGCAGACCCGGCACAACATTTTAAAGAGTCAAAAACGACATTTATAAATGTTCAAGAGGGCATAGATAAAATGGATTAGATACAGATAAGATAAGATTATTGGGTGCTGCCAGGTGCGCATTTTTTAGCTGATCTCAGATCTGCAATCCATTTTTGGATAGCAGCTGTGGCTGAGGAGAAAAACACAAAAAACTCTCCGGGAGCCGGCGATGAAAATTGTAAAAATAGGTGTATAGGGGTAAATTGGGTCGGGGAATCCGAAAATGAAATCGGATTTTGCATATCTGCAATGGTTCTTGAGATATTGTTGAAATATCACTGAAAAATAGCAAAATTTGCTCCTGGGAGCATATCTGTAGCTCTAAAAATGTGGGAAAGGGGTGGAATAGTAGAATGTGATATTTAAAATAGATATCATTGAACTGGTACACTGGTTACAACATATAAATCAAAGGAATCAAATAATGGTCATGTAAAAGCACAGAATATTTCCCTGACATCCTATATATTCATTTTTTGATGGATATGAATGTCTAATTAACATTGGCATACTCTTAAGAACTCAAGTAAGATACAGATGTAAAAGCATAAGATATTGAGTCAGCTTTAGACCATGAAAAAAGTCCCTGAGTGCACAGAAATGAAAGATTTTTTGGTGTTTCAATAGGGTTATTGTATCAGCAATTATTTAAGAGATAGGGATATAAGATTATAAAATATTTACATGAATCAAGGTTTAAATAGGTCTCACAAGTCAGGTAATAGTAAAAGATCCAAATGTAAAAGAATCATATATTGAGATAAGCATTTCCATCCACCATATATGATTATAACTATTGCTGTTTTAACATTCAGTGGTTTCATTAAACAAGAGAGCTAATAAGAACACAAAGTATATAGTATCTCACTATGAATGTTGTAAAATCATTGAATCAATTAACATTAAAGTAATTGAATTACAATGAGAGCTTGTGGATGTTTTATGCACATTCTCCAAACAACTGGCCCCTGTTAGACTTAAAGTACCTAAAGTACAACTGTGTAATATGTGCAATCAAACAGAAATCACTAAAGATATTACAGTTCTCCATGGATGCACTCAACCTAAACAGTAGGGTTTTGGTATCATATGAACATATAAAAACCGATCCAGGTTGCTTCTGTATATATGCAACTTTCTTCAGTTCATATCAATGAAATAAATAATAGGATTCAAGGTTTCTCACTAAACTCATTAATCTAGAGAGTGCAATGAGTCATAAATATATATCTACCTATACATCTGTTTGCCAAGCTCCCATAAAAGACATATAATATAGGAAAGCCTATGAATGCTATACCCTTATAAACTTGTAATAATGTAGAATATTACCTCTTAAGATTATACAAATCAGTCATCTGCATTGCATCTAATGAAGGTTTTAGCATCTATGAAGTGCTGAATGGTCACTAGTCCAGACCCATTATTTAGGGTAGATAATATATTCAGTAACCCAATACAATTTTACAGAGATGTTTTTTTGTCAGACCATGTCTGGGTAGTAAGCTGTTAGTCTGAATAAAAATACAAAAATTTCCAGTAACAAATGAAAAAAACCCATCTTTCTAGTCATTAAAAATTTTGCTTTGTTTGTGGCATGATTGCAATTATAGCATCTGCTTCTCACTGAATATTGTACAGCTGTTAATAATGGCTCAGGTAGTGTGATAACCCTGTTTCACACTTTGTGTTTTAGAGTTAGTATTTTGTGCTTGTACATATTGATACCTGAGCTGTTAACACTATGCAGCTATTAAATTAATAATTCATGTTCCATCAAATAATTCTGTACACTTTAATTTGCATCAAAAGATCAATATATAGGATACCAGGGAAATATTCTGTGCTTTTACATGACTATTATTTGATTCCTTTCACTTATATGTTGTAACCACTGCAACAATTAAATGATATCTACTTTAAATACCACATTCTACTATTCTACCTAGTTTTATTTCATGTGCATCAAACAATTGATATATAAGATATTAGGAAAATATTCTGTGCTTTTACATGACCATTATTTGATTGCTTTGATTTATATGTTGTAATCAGTGCAAGAATTAAATGATATCTATTTTAAATATCACATTCTACTATTTTCCCTCTTTCCCACATTTTTAGAGCTACAGATATGCTCCCAGGAGCAAATTTTGCTATTTTTCAGTGATTATTTGGGAATATCTCAAGAACCATTGCAGATATGCAAAATCTGATTGGATATTTGAATTCCCTGACCCAATTTACCCCTATATACCCACTTTCTCAATTTTTATCGCCGGCTCCTGGCGCGTTTTTTGCATTTTTCTCCTCAGCCACAACTGCTATCCAAAAATGGATTGCAGATCTGAGATCAGCCGAAAAATGCGCACCTGGTAGTACCCAATACTCTTATCTTATCTTTATCTAATCTATTATCTTATGCCCTTTTGGACATTTGTAAATGTGCGCTTTTGACTCTTTAAAATGAGGTGCCGGGCTTGCCGTGAGTGCAAGAGCTTATGTCAGTTCATAAAGTTCATGCCGCTAATGCCGGTAGCCTTTGTTTCTGGCCGGAGTGGCCGAAAAGCTCATAAGCGGTCAGCCCCGCACAATTGCAAATGTCGTTAGCGCATTTTCCCAGGTACATTTACAAATGTAATACGGGCTCTGGTGCCAAGCGACCAATTGTGAGAGGAGAGAACTTGGAGAGGACATTTTTCAACGAAATTATCCATCTCTAAAGTGATAACTCAAGTGTGTCGACGTCGTCATCACCTTTCAAATTTACCGAGAAGAACTTGGTGCTCAAATCTACTTCCAGAACGTATCCTCTGGCGCGATAATTACGGGTCCAGGCTCTTGATAGACAGCGGAGCAGCGTATTACTACATCATCAACCATACACCATCAAGCGCTGCTATTTCTTGCGAAGCTCAGGCTGTGATTGTCTTTAGAGTTGAGAAATATCAAATATTGTTCTCAATCCCATCGTATTTCTGGATATCATCGAACTCGGCTCCGTAAGGTGAATCCTAGCTCGCTGTCTTTTACCGCTTTGGCACCAACTCTTAGAATGCGTCTCTCAGGCAGGACTGTTACATGACCTATCACTCAAGTTGGTGGGAATCCTGTTATATATATCACTATGCGCTCAAGTTTTGTATGCGTCTCTCGTGCCATTTTGCTTATCACACCTACCTGTACGCATTGGAGCGGGATCCCGAAAGGATGACCCATTGTTTGTCCACGGTTCCAAGTCGGATGCAGTATATTTATACTTGTGATGCGTTCGCGTCCCAGATTCCTGTAAGCCAACATGTGGATGACGCGCGTCAAGGCTGGTTGCTGGGTCTCCAGCTAGGAGCAGTTTTGGGTACTCAGCCGTAATCATCTAGGGATTTACAAGCAAGGAAACATGAAAGGTAAGGGCAAGAATCTCTGTATTTGCTACTGTTTGTCTACGTAGTTACAGGCAAGCATGTACATATACTAATGAATATAGGTCCGCCTCACAATGCCCCCCCATGCGCGCAAGTAACTGTAGAGTACGAAAAACGATGAGAGTTCACTGCATTGAGTATTCATAGTCTTGCAACCATTGATAACCATCCCAAGTTTCCCATCCGGTAGGATCCTCTGTGTGCAAAGGACCGTGTTGATTGAGGAACCATTTTTTCCTAGCTCCGCCTCTCCCTTTGTTTCGTCGCTGACGATTGGATCCAGAAGCTGTTGGTTTCTCTCCTAGTCGTTCCATTAAGGACGCTCGGGGTGACGCTTGATCTTGCAATCTGTTTTCCAAGGTACGTCGCTTTCGGGGGGGAGGTCCTTCAGGATCTTCGGGAGTGCTCATATGAGGATGAAGAGGAGAAGGGAGACACCATTGTGTGTCGCCAGTAATGTCGACGGTTTCTCTCCATTTATTAAGGCTGACTAAGCCTATCTTCAACCGTTCTCCTTTTTCCGTAGTCATCCTGTGATATGCTCGAACGACCCATCCAGCTTGTTCTTGATCGTATACTTTCAACCAGAATTGGACTTCTTGATTGACAACCATTCGTACGATTCTGGCTATGGTTATTTCTTTGGTGGTCTTCATCCATAGCAAGGTCCTGTAAAGAAAGGCTCTGAAGTCGACTAGGGATGCGTCGCCGGTACCGGTGATCCTGAGTAGGGAGCAAGGAGCGGAAGGAGGAGGGATAGGGCTTTTGAAGTCTGTTTCCCAAAACTTCGAGAACGGGTTATTTTGAGACGGAGGGTCCATTGCTTGAGGTTCATAGCTGCTATCCTCTCTTGGATTCCCTTCTACTGTCCTCGCATCCTCTTCCATGTCCATCTTGTCGTTATTTGAAGCTTCTGGTTCCTGAGTTGGAGGTTTCGGGGATTGGGTGTTCGACGGGATCTCGTTTCTGGGGGCTAATGGTAATTCCTTGATCTCTGCTTCTGAGTTTACTGAGACGGTTGTTGGTTCCAGGGGAGGAGAGTCTTCGAAGATCAGCATTTCATACAGGTCTACTGGAGTAGTTTCTCTTTGCCGCGGTATTGTTTCTGCAACCGAGGGAATGATTACAGGGCTTGTCGAGGTTCCTTCAGGGACTATAGTAGGAGTCAGTGCTTCTTCCTGGAGTAGTCTAGGTAGTAGCTGTGAATTCGGTTCTGGTGCGACTCTACCTGCGTCCTGCGTTCTCGGTTCCCTTTGACGGTAAACCCATTCCGACGCTTTGTCTTTTACCGTGAATTCAGAATTTTTCCAGTAAGGCCATTTAGGAACTGGAAGGCCGAAGATTTCGACGTCGTGTACTAGTCCTTCGGGTATGGGCAGTTTTTCCAAGAAAATTAGTTCCCTGCACAGCTTGCGATCGTAATATGAGATGCCTTCGTCGTCGTCGTCATGAGTTTTCCGAGGAAGCTTTCTCATCAAGGGGCCGTTGTCGTCGAAGTCTTCAACGAATTTTTCCCAGCAAATGCCTTGGCGAGCTCTGATCACAGGCAGAGGGACAATCCATGAGATACGGTCGGGATGAGATTTCCTTAGCTCTAGATTGTGCGATTGGCTCCATGATAGAGTCGTTCTGGAGTATTGTTCCGTCCAATTGGGAACGGGGAAACAGCCAATATGGTAATTCTTTTTAAAAAGTGCCTGTTTATATACTAGATCACTTTTTGAAAAGTACGGGGTAAAATTTGATAGCCCCTTTTTAGGCTCCAGAGTAGCCAAATATGGAAGCTACCTGCCAGAAAGCTCCGGAGAGGCCCTGAGCCGCTTAGGGGGTATTAATGAATTTCCTTTTACAGTAAAAATGCGTCACAAGCAATAATATAGCTGTAACAAGGCAACTTTTTAAAAAGTGGATGTTCAAATATGGTATATTTGTGTATATACATTCTGTAGGGGCTGAGAGGGTGACGGAGGTAGGCGGGCTAGGGCGGGCTATTTTCCCACGCCTTGCTCAACCATAATAAATTCTTAAATTATGAATAAATCGCAAAAAATCACAAAAAATTACCAAGATACATGAAAAAATATGCAGAGAGTAGAATAGAGTGGGAAATAAATGCAGGCAATGGCGAGCAAATTTCCCACGCTTTGCGCAGCCATAATAAATGCTTAAACTGTGAATAAATCGCAAAAAAATCACAAAAATACATGAAAAAATATGCAGATGAGTAGAATAGAGTGGGAAATAAATGCAGGGATGAAAGGAAACTTTCCCATGCATTGTGCAACCATAATAAATGCTTAAATCATAAATAAATTTCCGCAAAAATCACAAAAAACAGTGATTAAAATATGCAGAGAGTAGAATAGAGTGGGAAATAAATACAGGCAATGGTGAGCAACTTTCCCATGCCTTGTGCAGCCATAATAACACTTCATATTTGTCTGATTTTTTGCAAAAATATATAAGAAAGGGGTCCAAATATGCAAAGTAGAATATAGTGGGAAATGAGTGCAGTGGACGGTGCTCAATTTTCCCATGCCCTGCACAGCAATAAAATATCTGCATTACAAAACATCACCAAAAAATCACAAAATCAATTAAAATTTTGATTAAATATATGTAGAGTAGAATAGGATGGGAAAAAGTGCAGAAAAGGGTGGTAAATTTTTCACACCTTTCTAATACAATTTTCTCACGCTTTGTAAGACCCTCGGCAGGTAGGGCATTCAATAACATCCTCAGATCTGGCTTCCAATTACAAGTAATCATTGTGGCTGAAGAGCAAAATGCAAAATAAATTTTTGGAGCCGGTGAGTAAAAAAATATTTTGACCTGGATAGGGATATCTTTGGTTGGAAACCTCAGATCTGAAGTCAGATCTTCAAAATCCTTAGTGGTTCTTGAGATATTGAAGGAATACCAATGTAAAAGCACAAGATATTATCAACCACTACTCAATGATCACTCATGAATGTACTCAGTACAGATTGAAATATGGAGAAAGTAATATCTTTGGATGAGCATCTCAGATCAGAATTAGGAAGGTATATACTTCTAGCGGTTCTGAATGAATACTATTGTATAGTACATTGTCCATAGCTGGTTAATAATCACCACAAAATGCATTTAGTATAGAACTGGTTAATTGCAAGATCTGAAATCAGCATCCCAAAAATCACTAAGGGTATTATAAATCTGAGTACTTTTTGAGTTCATGCATACTGATCCATATAGTAAAGCTGTTGGAAAATAGTTTGGAGTGTATCAGAAAGTTGTCAATAGGCCACCTTATAGTGTACAAGATTCATTATGCTAAATGATATATCTGCTGGTCAGATCATAAAATTGTTGTCAGGCATTCTTGAACTTAGAGTCTGTGTTAGGTAGGAGAAATTAAACACAATTTCCTGTGAGACAGTTTACAAAACATTGTTTAAAGTTGGGCATTAAGGTTTTTGTATATATGATTATTTGTGAATGTTTTGTATCTCTGCTGAGAAGATAATATGACAAGAAACATGACTGTAGACTGAACTCAAGCATCATTGTTAAAGTAGTCCAATAACAGATGATGGTTTATCATGAAGAGCACATTTGTCCACACTTTGTATGTTTTGAATGAAATGTTCTCTGAATGTAATGACATACATATAATTGTATATCTGAGCCATAGGCTGTTTTCATACATCTGGCTCTACATCAAAGAATAATTATGCCTGCATCAAACCTGTACACATATTACAATATAATCATTGACAGGCTGGTCATAATTCACATCCAAAAATACATTTTTATACATAATTGAATTTGTAAAAAGCAAATTCATAAGTGATTAGTAGACATGTTGCTGATAATACTTGGGGCATTTACATCAACATTCATTCAGTATCTTGAGAATGACTAGAGGTATGAGAATTGTCTCCTCAGATCTGGGATGCTAATCCAAAAATACTCCTTTCTACCCAACACAATCTGAACTGAGCCCATTCATGAGTGGTTGTTGACCAGGGGTTGATAATATTTTGTGCTTTTACATTAGGGTTCATTCAGTAACTCAAGAACCACTAGAGTTATAAAAAGTCTCAATTCTGATCTGAGATGCTCATCCAAAGATATTACTTTCTCCATATTTCAATCTGTACTGAGTACATTCATGAGTGATCATTGAGTAGTGGTTGATAATATCTTGTGCTTTTACATTGGTATTCCTTCAATATCTCAAGAACCACTAAGGATTTTGAAGATCTGACTTCAGATCTGAGGTTTCCAACCAAAGATATCCCTATCCAGGTCAAAATATTTTTTTACTCACCGGCTCCAAAAATTTATTTTGCATTTTGCTCTTCAGCCACAATGATTACTTGTAATTGGAAGCCAGATCTGAGGATGTTATTGAATGCCCTACCTGCCGAGGGTCTTACAAAGCGTGAGAAAATTGTATTAGAAAGGTGTGAAAAATTTACCACCCTTTTCTGCACTTTTTCCCATCCTATTCTACTCTACATATATTTAATCAAAATTTTAATTGATTTTGTGATTTTTTGGTGATGTTTTGTAATGCAGATATTTTATGGCTGTGCAGGGCATGGGAAAATTGAGCACCGTCCACTGCACTCATTTCCCACTATATTCTACTTTGCATATTTTGGACCCCTTTCTTATATATTTTTGCAAAAAATCAGACAAATATGAAGTGTTATTATGGCTGCACAAGGCATGGGAAAGTTGCTCACCATTGCCTGTATTTATTTCCCACTCTATTCTACTCTCTGCATATTTTAATCCCTGTTTTTTGTGATTTTTGCGGAAATTTATTTATGATTTAAGCATTTATTATGGTTGCACAATGCATGGGAAAGTTTCCTTTCATCCCTGCATTTATTTCCCACTCTATTCTACTCATCTGCATATTTTTTCATGTATTTTTGTGATTTTTTTGCGATTTATTCACAGTTTAAGCATTTATTATGGCTGCGCAAAGCGTGGGAAATTTGCTCGCCATTGCCTGCATTTATTTCCCACTCTATTCTACTCTCTGCATATTTTTTCATGTATTTTGGTAATTTTTTGTGATTTTTTGCGATTTATTCACAGTTTAAGCATTTATTATGGCTGCGCAAAGCGTGGGAAATTTGCTCGCCATTGCCTGCATTTATTTCCCACTCTATTCTACTCTCTGCATATTTTTCATGTATTTTGGTAATTTTTTGTGATTTTTTGCGATTTATTCATAATTTAAGAATTTATTATGGTTGAGCAAGGCGTGGGAAAATAGCCCGCCCTAGCCCGCCTACATCCGTCACCCTCTCAGCCCCTACAGAATGTATATACACAAATATACCATATTTGAACATCCACTTTTTAAAAAGTTGCCTTGTTACAGCTATATTATTGCTTGTGACGCATTTTTACTGTAAAAGGAAATTAATTAATACCCCCTAAGCGGCTCAGGGCCTCTCCGGAGCTTTCTGGCAGGTAGCTTCCATATTTGGCTACTCTGGAGCCTAAAAAGGGGCTATCAAATTTTACCCCGTACTTTTCAAAAAGTGGTCTAGTATATAAACAAGCACTTTTTGAAAAGTCCTCTCCCCTCTGGTGGGGGAAATTATTCTCATTGGCTAGAGATGAAGATTTCCAGCTCAAAGTCGTATCGGTATGAACGAGGTATTGCGGGAGAATCCCTAAGTCGAAGGGGTCCATAGAGCAAGGAATATGACTCAATTCTGCTAGTTCTCTCCATTTCGCGGATAGAGGGTTATTGTTGAGGGGAGTGAGTTCTCTAGGGTCTTTTCTCCAGCGAGGGTCGTCGGCGTTGAAAGGCCTATCGTTGTTTCCTCTAATTTGGTGCGCCACGAACAGAGGGACTCGTCCTTTGCTCCATAGCCAAGCTACTTTGTCCTCCGGCATGCCATTTATCCAGACTCCTATCAGATCATCATCCGCACTCATATTCTCAACATCTTTCATTCTAAGCCCGTTCTTTAGGGGATCAACTCTTAGAACGCCCCCCATCCTTATCCATGCAGCTAGCTCCCTGATCCATACCTGAAGCTCGTAGGTTTGATTGACGAAGTAATCGAAAGTAGTCGAGAGAGGAAGCTGGTCCCAATCGCATTTGGCAGGGCATTTAGGTTGACTGGTTATGAATCCAGGCCATGAATTGCAATTCCTGCAAGTCGAAATCTTATCCGCTTCACGTAGCAGAGAGCGAATTCAGACGACCAAGGCGCTCCAGTATTTTCTGGTCATTTCTCCTTCTTTGAACTGAGGATAAGGAGCACTTTTCCAAGTTAGGAATAAGGGCACATTTTCCGGGGCATTAAGATCCATCTGTCCACATTCCGAGCGAAGGGTGAAAGCGAGGTAAGGTTTCGTATCGTTGTAGTACTGGGGGATTCTGGAATGATCAAATCTACCCAAGCTGCCATCGATATAAGGTCTCGGGGGCCGAGGTATGGTTTTGCAAGACTTTCCGGGGAAGAAAGGAAGTTGTTTGGAATTATGGGAATAGAGTTCCAGGTTTAGGCAATCTTCCTCCATGTATCCTTCATTCCGTAGGAAAGAAACCACTCGACCATGATAGGCTCCTCGATCAGGGAACGTGAAGGCTAACGAATCGTCACAGACGGGTTCCACGTCGAAGCCGGCGAAAACAGGAAGTTTGTCGTATCGAAAGCGTCGGGTGTCAAAACTTTTGTCCAAAAACTCTGGTGACCAAGAGGAATTCATCTCCTTTACGCTAGCAGCGGAATACGCTAACGAGCGTGCAGGGAGTAGGAGGAGCGGCACGAGATCAGAGACAGCGGCACCAGAGGCTGTAGTGCATTTTAAAATGTACATGTCAAAATGTGCGATCAGCAATTGCAAATGTAGCTGTGAGGGGCTAATCGAGGGCTAATTTAACCTAAGGGCAATTTCGGCACCTCCGGCATGGGCTTAAGCCACTCACATAAGCAAAGGCAAAGGTGGCTGTCCCGGCATACTTTGAACTCTAAATATCAATAGAGCATTTGAAAATGCACATGAGATAGATAAGATTAAATACTTTCCCACACTTTTTGAATCATAAAAAATGTAAAATATGGATAAATCGTGATAAATCAGGAAAATATTCCTAGTGTTTTCTGATTACCGCTAAAATGTTTACATCTAAAGCATTCGAGGATTTTCTGTACTGTGGCAATGGTTATATAATATTCCCACGCTTCCTTTTGCAGCAAATAACTGTGCTGGTGGTGGCGGGTTAGATCAGGCTATTTTCCCACGCTTTGCACAACCATAAAGAATGTTTAAATTGCAACAAAACTCACAAAAATATTGTAAATAAATATGGGTATAGTAGAATAGAGTGGAAAATTTGTGCAAGCAAAGGTTAGTATTTTCCCACGCATTTTCACCCCACAAAAAAAGTGTAAATTGCAGAAAAAAAAAAACACAAAAATGGGTGATTAAATATATGTGGGGGCAAATAACTATGCTGGTGATGGGGAATTTGTACTCACCCACCAAGTAGCGGAATTTGAAATCTGCCACCGCCACCGACACGTCACGTTAAGCCTTAGACACTAGTAGCTACTTTTGTACCTAAATGTAATCTAATGGTTCCTTCTACCTCAAATGACACCGGTGCTTCAAGTTCAGACAACAGCCTCCCTTCTCAACCAACTCAGGGTTCCACATTTGTCAACAAATTTGCAGCCACAGAGCTTCCGAAACCGCAAAGAACGGACCTCAGCAAACCAGTCAAGATTCCCGCAAAACTTCGGATATCCGAGCACACCCGTGCGGCAATGCAACACCACATTGATACCGTTGGAATTGAGAGAATTGCCTATACAGGGTTTTGCAAAACCATCTGCAGGTTGCGCCCGAATTCCTCATATTTGATTGTATTTGATTGTCCCGTGCCTGAAAGGCTGTGACATATAAACCCCAACAGTCTGAGTCTGAGTCATTCGACACGTCTACAGACCATAGAGCCAGTCAGTCCCGTTTTATTGCGAAGAACGACTTTGCAAGGCCCGACAAGTCTCACTATCTCTTCGACCATCAACACTGCTAATTACAACGCCCACAAACCCTCAGGGTTATCCCATAGTTACCATGACCAGCCCATTGCCGGTATTGCGTGCCTCACATTTCAAGCCCAGCTCTATTCCCAAATATAATTTCTATGTTTCAGCAAATCGTCTCTGAGTCTGAAAGCAGCAGAGACGGCATAAAATCTGGTCAGATTTCTTCATTCACTAACAGAGGTTTCTCTCACTGTTTGCTCTCAGCTAATGTCAGTTCACCCTCGCGACAAGGCTTTTCAACCAGACCCACGTTGGCCATGGCCTCCTAAACGCCCATCAGACAGCTGGATGCGAAGAACTGCTTGGATGGGTATGTTGCAGCCTTGTGATCGACTTATGACTAAAAGTATTTTAGATGGTTCATATGACCCGCCGTTGATGTACTACTCGCATGAGCAAATCAGCGCGGTCTGGCATTACTGGATCTCGTCTTTCCCTCAGATATCCCAGAAGGATGGTACCCAGCCAGCACCCGTAACTTCTGCAGCTATATCGGACACAACTGAGTCTTCCGAAACTACGTCTCATTATCGTGACACCACTGTCCAATCTTCACCGGTGGCCTCTGTTTCTACATCTTCCACTCATTATCGTGACACGACTGTCCCAGGTATGCGCTACTGGTTTTTTTTAGAGCACGCACCTAATATTCATTTGCCAGATATTGTATACTCTGTTTCGGTAACCAAATTGTTCCTGGTCCTTGACAGTAAGCCAGGAGCAACTCGGAATGGCAAGCCGACACCTCCAAAGTGGGTCAAAAAGTCGAATACTGTCATGAGCAATACCATTATCGTTGGACTCAGCCGCGTCGAATTCATCCAGTGGTTTCTCTCCGTTCATCAACTCAACAATGATTATTCCCCTGGTGTGCACACTGGTCCGTCATTTCTTCTTGGTTGGTCTGGCATTGGGTGTGTCTATTTGTGATCTCTCTCGTTAGATGGCTAATTATGCTTTTACAGCGGCGGACAGAAGGGCCGTATCACAATTTTGAACAACACAAACTTTGAAAACGCTATCGTAAACCTCAAGAAATGCAATTCAAACAAGGCAAACTTTTGTGTAACTGTTGAGTTTGACGTCAGTACAATGGAGGGTTTCCGTATCCAGCAGTTGGTAAGCACTGCTTTTTCGCGTCAGTTCTTTTCTAACCACGTACTTTCTTAGGCTACTGCCCAGACATCTGCTGGTCCATGCATTGAGCTGCCTGATGGCCCACCAAACAGCGAACTAGCATATGGGACCAGAGTAAGTCAATTTAATCAGTGTTTCAACGTCATTTCCTTGACTACATTTTGTAGGTTCCTCAGCTTGAAAATTATAATGATAGCACCATCGCCGAAGGTGTTATCATCCGGAGCATTGAGACCCTATGGAACTGCGAAGATGCTTCTCATCGTTCTGAACTTGGATCCAACACTGTTTGTTGGATTGACCCTGTCACCCAGCAGCATCATGGTATCAACAACCGCATGAAAAAGAAATGGGCGAAAGCTGTGGTATGACACAATCTTGCAACCACATGTATATACTGATTCTTTCTTTGTAGATTGCAGGAAACACGACCACCAAGGAACCACCAAACACTGAAGAATTTGACATTGTTCGCAATGGTCGGCCTCTTGCTCGTGCGCGTGGTCGAACTGGCCCTTATGCTGCTCAAACTCAGCCTCCTACTACTGACATTACGGCTGCAGCCCTGCTTGCCCTTACTGTCAAGTCCCTTGGTGATCGCTTTGAAGACAGCTCTTCCCGTCGTCGTCATCGCTGCAGCCCATCCCCACCTAGCTCAGCTCCTCCATCCTCTCCTCCTAAAGTAGACTCTGTCACCGATATTGAGTCTATCATTCGCACCTGCCTGGACAAATTTTTTCTTGAGCATCACTGTGACTTACGTGGGTCTCTTGACGAACTGAAGAAGCTCGAGTTTACACCTGATGTCATACCTGATGTCACTGTCACACGGCTCGTACAAGTCACTCAGGCTTCCGAAGGTGCTGTGATCAAGTTCCAGAGATTTTGCCGTGACACTATGGAGAAGAAGAAACGTCGTCGCACTAGTTATTGACTATCACTCTTGTATATTTTTGCAGTTTTTGTGCTTGTCTGTGTTCTTGCGGTAGCCTATCTCTTGATTTTAAACCATGCCTAGTACCACTTCTACGTAGAGTGTTGTAAATAAATAGTACAGAATTTAGTCATATCCACAGTTCTTGATCCATCCCTCGGCCATTTCTGGTGTGACTGCTTGAACAGCCTCATGAATTAGACCCCACCTTTCACCATCACTTCTTGCACTATTTTCGTGACGCTTCAACCAGCCCTTGATAAAGGAAAATGCTAGCTCTGCTGGATTGTAATCTGGAGAATACGGAGGGAGGTAGACCAGTTTAGCACCTATATAAACTTTCAATGATAAACAAAAACTGATAAAAGATTTGTTACGGACCGCACTCATCTTCAATAATTGCACGTATTTCTTCATCGTGGTGAATTGATGCATTATCTAGTATCACCACACTTCGGGGGCCAGGATAAGGCATCAGAACTGGAGCCTGGTAGATTAAGATATGAGTCGGTGCTCATGTTTGAAGACAAGGACTCACCAATTCCTCTTGTAGAAAACGGATAAAGACATCCCTATTTACACTCCCTTCAAATATATCCATCGCTACAATTCCATCAACGCACAAAGCCGGAAGCAGGGTATAGCGTTTGCCTTCCAGAAATACCGCTCTCCTGGTGCATGATTGTCCAATGGTAGCCCAGCCATAATCACGTTGGTAGTTCTCGTGTTCAATACCACTCTCATCAAGCCATACTACCATATCTTTATCAAGATCTCCATTTTCTGCTGTCCAGGCTGCACGAACCAAATTGTTCCTTTGCAGTGCTTCATAAGATATCTTCTTGTCGGAAAGGGCCATCTGTTTGAGTGTCCGGCTGAGTGTCGCAATGGATACATCTATTCCACGGAACTCCCACAACTTATCCTGGATTTCATCCAAGAAGAGAGAAGGATTTGCTTTAAGAACGGACAAGATGTATGATTTATCGCTAGTAGTGAGGATACGAAGACGGCCATGGGGGATGATTGCAGTGTTGTACACTTCACCAGTTTCGCGATGGATTTTCAGAATGGTGTATACAGTGCGTTCACAACAGCCTGCTAGTTGGGCTATTTCTGCCACAGTCCTCCCGTCTTCAAGACGCCAATGAACGATCCGCTTCCGGAGGTCGACACTCAAGCTTCTCACCATGAGAGACGATGAAAGAAATGGCGATCGATGGCCGTCCAATACATTTACCATGAACACAAATACAAACAAACATGGAATTTTCAGACGCGACCTGCACGTCGTTTTGCAAAACCCTGTACAAACAGCATTGAAAGCCAAGGTGTGTCTTCCTAATGTACATACTAGTAGTACCCATACCATTCGATTCCTATTTCTTTTTAGCTCACGCACAACATAAATTTGCCGAACTCGGACTGTACATGCCTGGAGAAGACGACCGAGACTTCCGGAACAAGCTGCGAGTCCCATGGAGTAAGGAATACGAAACGAATGGCCGAAAGAAGGGAGGAGAAAAGAAATGGGTTCGAGTGGACCGACACTTTCACTGTGCAGGCGGGATAGACCACACTCAAGGACCACAAGTGGCCAAGAAGAGGCAAATACCATGGCCAGACGTTGGGTGCAACTGTTGGATTCATGTTGTTAGCTTGCATGATAATACAAAAGGTGCGTCACCTATAATTTTTCTAGTAACAGCATGATCCTGATAAATGCAGAGGACAAACCTTTGCTCGCAATATGGGAGATTTCGGGGATCCTAGAGCACTCTATTGCCTGCGAAGAGCTTACTGAAATGGAGAAGGATCCTATAATTCCATTACATCCGTGTCTTCGTGAACACGCCCTCTCTCTACTACACAAACCTGGCTACTCACTCCGTCTATTGCGAAATGAATGTGCCGAATGGGCAAAGATTAACCTTGGTGATGGCCCTGGTGATACTTGTCATCGCTGGCAGCTCCGGCCCCATGATACTTCATCACTCTACTGTTCTATTGCTCGCGAAAATGGTATTCCACAACGTTCTATTGCTGACGACAATCTTGACCGATGGTTCCGAGCCGAGAAACCTCAGCCACCGTCCATGCTGCTCACAGAGTCTTGTCTGCACTATCAACCTTTTGATGGGACCGAGAACGGACGATTCGAAATCATTATTCAGACACCAACACAGCGAGCTCAGGCATGGAAACATGGCCACAAGCAACATATCTTGATGGATCTCACATTTGGATTCTGCAACGCTCGTACTCTCCTCGTAAATATCATAGCCATGGATGATGAAAAGAAGGCGGTTCCAATAGGCCATATGATTTTCACTGCACGTAAATCTGCCAAGGCAGTTCATGCCGACTACAACACTGCAGTCCTTGATCACCTTCAGAAGAAGTTCAAGGCTGGTATGGGCAAGAACGAAGCCGGGGAGGAGTTTGATGCCAAAGTTGCTAGCACCGACAATGATACACGTGAACGTACCTCACTTTCTATCAATTATCTTCACATCTTCCTTCTTCTGTGCATATTCCACATTTGGCAGGCTTGGCGCAACGGTCTGAACAAGTATCTTGCACCAATTCCCAAAGGGATTCACTGGCAGGAGATTCGGACACGCCTTGGGAAGTTTCTTCACCGGCAAATCAACGATATCTACGATTATTCCGTGGCCCTTGAATCATACAATGCTGAAGTCAGGTACTTTCAAGATCTCAAAAAGCAGCGGAAAGCTGTTTGCAAGACACAAGGCAATGCAGGACTCGCTTTTCTCGGATACCTCAGGAGCTATCTGGATTCGCAGGATTATTGGCTATCGTGGTCAGCTGCAGGTGCACAGAAAGCTGCTGACATTCTGGGTCTTCCTGTGGAACAGATCCCACGAACCACCAACCCGGTTGAGAACTTCAATCGACATATCAAATCAACATATTTCGAACCGTATATGCATTCCGGTCGTCTTCCACGCATAGATACATGGATTCTTGTGTTGATTACTCGTGTTCTCCCCGATTTTTTTACCAGACGTGAACAGGAACGTTCTATGCGTAACCATTACTCCAACAACCGCATGGCCATGCCAGGTCAAACGAAAGCCGCTTCCACCTCCGAGTCCAAAATTCCACCCTCTACTGCTTCGTCATCAAGCTCATCTGGGTCTAGCCCAGAATCCGACACTTCTCGAATTAATAAATGGCTCGATGCTCTGCTTGATGAGGATCCTGAGCCTCTGGCCCTTCATTCTGACTCGCACGAATGTCAAACTGCATTTATTCGGTCTTCAGAAGTCCCGGAAGCAACTCTATTTGAGCTTCCTTCTGAAAAAGTGGTTTCGGTATCTGATGCAGTCAGCAGTGACTCCGATTCAGACCTATTCACACCGAGTTATCACTCATCCGAATTGCACCTTCCTCTTATCAACTCTCCTTTCTCAAAACCTGTTCAATTGACCCCTCCGAGCCCAACCATATTGCCTTCACTTGAACTATTTGATAGATCAATTATACCTGAGACGCCGCCTCCATCTCCCAATGATTCCCTTTCTTTTGATGATCAAGCTCTCGATGCTAGTCAAATTCTTCCAGATCTAATTTTGGATTCTCTACCCGGGCCCATCAAATGTGTTATGCCGCCTTCCATTCTATTCTCCAACATACCAACATCCCCAGCCCAATCCTCTCTGATCACAACCAATCGAATGCGATGGCAACGTGCCAGAGATGAGATAATGGCCGCTTCAAAGGAAATGCTCACTCTCGATCCCAGCTCAAAACTCATGCTTTCCTCCTATATAAATGAGCTAAATCAACAGTTTACGTCCTTCCTCCAAATTGATGCTGAGAACTTCATTCCACAGAGTCCATTGTTCCCGCTTTCAGGCACTGTTGATGACAAGGATATTGAATTAAAACAAGAAATTTCTCGCTCTCCACAGCGTTCTAATCGAACACGGGGCCGTTCTGCTTTTTCACCTTACGCAAAGGAAAAGAGGCATGAATGTTATGGTATTCGAGGGTGACAACTTTGTTGTAAGTTCGTATATACTTATTGTGTTGCAAGTAGGTAGCCTAGTTTACTCACAGAGTAGTATAATTGCTAATGGAATGTCGGAACTACACAATGGCAGGGGGGGTTCAGGGGGAACGCCCCGAAAAAAAGCACCACGCAGTGGGCCTCCGCGGCGAGTGGAAAGCTCCATGCAATGGCGGGTCCAGGGCAGAGCCCTGGGCTCCACGTGGGTCGACGCGGATTCATTCTGGAAAAATGCTGTCGCCTCAATGTGTATTAATGAATAGTACATAAACAGTCTGGTAGAGCGTACATGAAGCTGATACAGCGTGACGACCTGGCGCTACGCGTGGGAATATATTCAAACTCCGCTACTTGGTGGGCGGGTTCAGCTCTCTGGTGATGGTGGGTTAGATCAGGCTACTTTCCCACGCTGTGCGCAGCCATAAAGAATGTTTAAATTGCAACAAACTTCACAAAAATATTGTAAATAAATATGGGTAGAGAGAAGAATAGAGTGGGAAATATGTGCGAGCAAGGGCTGATATTTTTCCCATGCATTTTCACCCCACAAAGAATGTGTAAGAAAATCAAAAAAAAAACACACAAAAATGGGTGATTAAATATATGGGGATAGGGCAATTTTCCCACATCTCTTAATAAAATTCCAAAAAAATACACCAAAAAATGTTGATCAAATATATGGAGAGAATACAATAGAGTGAGAAAAAGTGCCCACAAGGGTGGTGGGCAATTTTCCCATGCCTTGTGCCTCCATAGAGAATGTTTAATTTGAAAAGAAGCTCATATAAAAACACAAGGATAAATAGAAAACATAGAGTAAGAAATAAGTGCAGATGAGGGCAGCCACTCTTTCCACCCCTGCTCAGACTTTATTTTGGAAATATTTTAGAACCAAATTGTTTTCAAAATATTGCATGCAATTCCATGAGTGAAATATCTTAACTTGTATGCAGTGTATGTAAGAAAGTAAATTTTTATGTTAGAGATAAAAATGGGAAACACAAGTGGGTTAGGAGCATTCTCTGATACTGAAATCCAAACAATGGGATAAAGGTTGTGTGAAAATTATATATTTGAGGTAGCTCAAATTTCCCATGCTTTATAAGACCTGTGGGGGAGGGCACTCAACAAGCTCCAATTACCAATAACCATTGTGACTGCAGAGTAAAATCCAAAATAACTTTTGGAGCTGTTGCAAGGTGGATGGGTATATTGTTGGGTGGGATTTCATGTCTGAAGTCAAAATAAGTGCTTCATGAGATATTGAAGGAATACTTTACAGCTGGCTAGTAATCACCAGTGAATGTGGAAAGGAGTATTTTTGGATGGAAACTAAAAGCACAAAGTATTATGGACAGCTGGCCAGTGATTATCTATGAATGTAGTATGGATTCAAGTAAGTAGGAAGGAGTATTTCAGCTGTGGTGATTCCTGAGACATTGAGTGAATGCTGAATGAATATTGATGCAAAAGTACACAACAATATCAACAGCCTGTGATTAGATCAGAAGATCAGAATAGTCTGGTACAGGTTTGATCATCCAGTGAGAGTACTTTTTGCTGCAGAGCCAGCTGCGCCACCAAAATGTGATTATTTTATTGATGCTATGTTTCACTCACCACACATCTTCCAAAGCTTCATATAGACATTCATTTTAGGGACAATTTCATGATCTAACTTGTGATTGCATATCATTCCATATAGTGAATCATATGTCAAGGAATGACTTATTGACAACTTTGTAATGTACATTCTGTACTATTTGCGATGGAGTTTATTATAAAGCTATTATAATAATGAACCACTAGAGGTATTATAAATATGACTTCAGATCTGGCATTTTCACCAAGAGAACTCCTTTGCACATTTACAGGTGATCACTAGTCAGCTGTCAATATTTTATGTGTTTACATCAATTTCAATATTCCATGAACCACTAAATATTATAAAAAATCTGATTTCAGATCTGAGATTCCCAGCCAAAGGTACCCATCTCTTCAAAATATTTTTTAACCACTAGCTCCAAAAATGTATTTTGTATTTTACTCTTCAGCCACTGTAGCTATTCATGTTTGCCGGATCCAAAATGCTTGTCAAGTGCTCTAGCTGTCAAGGGTTTTATAAAGCATGAGAAGATTGTCTTGCCCTGACTGAAAATACTCCCAATATATTCTTTGTATGTAAACTTTATCTTTTAACCTTTATGTGTCCTGGTGGCTTAAAAAAGTGTGAAAAAACATTTTACCCTAATCTGCCCTTATTTTCCATTTTTATCCAGCATTCTAAAATAAAAAGTAACTTTTTTCCACATTCAATTTATAATATATCTGGTGTGCTGAGATGTGAGAAAGTAGCACACTCTTGCATTTATTTCACATTTTCTTACTCTATATATGAATAATTTCAATTTTACATAATTCTTGAGATTTATAGAATGCAAAAAAGGGTGGGAAAAATGCCTGCATGCAATCTCTATGGATGCACAAGGCATGGGAAGTTTGTTCACCATTGTCTGCACTTTTTCTCACTCTATTCTATTCTCTGCATATTTAAAACAATTTTTGGACTGCCTGCAAATTTTGTCTTGCAGTTTAAACATTCTCAGTAGTGCTAAAAAGGTGTGGGAAAATTGTCCACCCTTGTTTGCCCTTTTGTTCACTCTATTTTATTCCTACATATATTTAATCACCATTCTTCACAGATCTCTGCAATTTACACATTCTTTGTAGGGTGAAAATGCGTGGGAAAATACCAACCCTTGCTCGCACATATTTCCTACTCTATTCTACTCTCTACCCATATTTATTTATGATATTTTTGTGAATTTTGTTGCAATTTAAACATTCTTTATGGTTGTGCAAAGCGTGGGAAAATAGCCTGATCTAACCCGCCACCACCAGCACAGTTATTTGCTGCAAAAGGAAGCGTGGGAATATTATATAACCATTGCCACAGTACAGAAAATCCTCGAATGCTTTAGATGTAAACATTTTAGCGGTAATCAGAAAACACTAGGAATATTTTCCTGATTTATCACGATTTATCCATATTTTACATTTTTTATGATTCAAAAAGTGTGGGAAAGTATTTAATCTTATCTATCTCATGTGCATTTTCAAATGCTCTATTGATATTTAGAGTTCAAAGTATGCCGGGACAGCCACCTTTGCCTTTGCTTATGTGAGTGGCTTAAGCCCATGCCGGAGGTGCCGAAATTGCCCTTAGGTTAAATAGCCCTCGATTAGCCCCTCACAGCTACATTTGCAATTGCTGATCGCACATTTTGACAGGTACATTTTAAAATGAATTACAGTATCAGCTGACAGCGGATTACGCTGGTCAATGAAGGAAGGAAGAGAGAAGTTGTAAGAACATCCGTCTATCACTAGCAACAGCGGATTACGCTAGTCGCAAAGAAAGACAACGAAAACAGGCGGCACGAGATCAGAGACAGCAGATTACGCTGGTCAATGAGGGAAGGAAGAATGAAGTTGAGATATCGTTAGTCTATTACTAGCAACACACCCGTGGTTGTAGCTGATTTGTAAAGTGACCTGGGAAAACCCAAAGGCCAAATTGCAAATCCTACCTGGAAAAATAAAACTTGCCCCCCCTGGATTCGAACTGTACCCAGGAGCAAGATTGTTAGGGTTAGGGTTAGGGTTAGGGAGTGTGTTATGCTATGAAGATAAATGCTTATGTAATCATTTGATTATGGCTCAAATAAGCTCTGATGATGATTTTGCCTTTGAAACACCAACCAAACAGGTCATTCCAGTCAGTAGACAACTGTGTTGGCATTCCCAAAAAGGTAATACAGTATAATTTAAACTGATAGTTTTATTTGGAATTTAAGTGCCAGTAGGATTTGTAAATCAGACTATATATTCTTATTCTTCCCAGTAGGATTTGCAATTCGGCCTATGGGTTTTCCCAGGTCAATTTGTAAATCATGTTACAGCATTGCCTGAGCAACAGCGGATTACGCTGGTCGCAGAGAAAGAGAGAACGAAAGCCAGCAGTACAAGATCAAAGACAGCGGATTACGCTGATCGATGAGGAAGAGAAGAACGAAATCGTGAGAATGTCTATCTATTACAGGCAACTAACTAATTACTCAATCCGTGTAGCTTTAGGTATTCTCTGCATAGTTCTGGAGCGTTCCTTAAGTCATATTCCGTTATCCACGAGTCTTCTGAGGGCTCGAATCCTTTCCACCGTACTCTATAGAGTCTTCTGTTACCCGATTTCCTTTTCGACAATTTGTGCCCTAATATAGCCTCCACTTCATACTCTTCTGACGCTTCGAGCATGTCCCTAGTAGGGGGTAGCGTAGCGCGGTCTCCGAAACAGTCTGGCGAGGACAAGTACTTCTTCAAATGGCTTACGTTGATGATGGGGCTCATGGGATAGTTGTCTGGTAAACGCAGGCGATAGACCAGGGGATTAACC
Source organism: Stygiomarasmius scandens (assembly GCA_037954225.1). NCBI lineage: Eukaryota > Fungi > Basidiomycota > Agaricomycetes > Agaricales > Campanellaceae > Stygiomarasmius > Stygiomarasmius scandens. The sequence continues at coordinate 447,570 of JBANRG010000008.1, read as the reverse complement.
TTCTCCAACACTTCAAAGGGTCCGATCATTCTTTGAATAAGTTTTCTACCTGTTCCCGAAACTTCTATGAGTTTAAGAGTGTGAGGGTTGATTAGGACCAGATCCCCGGGGACGAATTCTTTCATAGGCTTTTTATCCTTGTTGTAAGCTTTCGCTTGGCGTTCTTAAGCTATAACCAGCGCGTCTCTAGCTCTTTGCCTATGAGTTTCTACGTCGTCAACGAATTCTTCAGCCCTTTGGCTGGGCAAGAACGGCCTGTTGACGGGGTCTCCTCTAGGAACTAAGGAACCAATGGAAGCGGAAGGGTAGTATCCGAATAGCAAGAAGTCTGGGTGTTGTAATGAGGAGGAATGCGTAGAGCTATTGTAGGCAAACGCTAGTTCGGGTAGCCATTCCGACCATCATAGTCGGTCGGAAGCAACGTAAGCTCTCAGCATCTGTTCGATAAGAGCGTTAAGTACTTCAGTTTGTCCATCCGTTTGGGGGTGATGAGAAGAGGAGAGAGCTAAGTATCCTCCGTATCGAGATATCACCGACTTCCAGAAGGATGTCGCCCATCTTTTATCCCGGTCAGCGATTATGCGTTCAGGCAACCCGTAGACACAGACGACATGTTCGAAAAAGAGGTTCGCGAATCCTTCCTGGTCTAAATTGTCGAAGGTTGGAATGAACAGAGCGTACTTGGTAAGCTTGTCTACTACTACTAGAACGGCTGTATAGCTTCGTTCTCCCGACGCAGGTAACCCAGTTATCAAGTCTAGAGATACTGTTTCAAAAGGACGACTAGGGATATGAGCGGGTCTCAACCCTCCAACTTGCTTTTGGTGGTCCACTTTGATTTTTTGACAAATATTGCAGGTTCTAACGAATTCTTCCGCGTCTTTATTCATGGAGGGCCAATAGAACAACTCTTGCAGTCTCTTCTGAAATCGTTTGACACCAGCATGAGCGCTTTCGAATGGAGAATTGTGAATCCATTTAAGGATGTAGGCTACCTGACTAGAGGGAACACACAATCTGGTGTTCCAGTCCGCATCAATGAAATACAACAGACCAGATTTGCCTTTCTGGAAATGGCTGGGAGTGAGAACCTTTTCAGGATGTTGGATAGCCTCAGCGTAGTGGTTCTTGAAGGTCTTGTCGTTCTCGTAACCTTTACTGAATACTTCTATGATCCCGGGAGAGGCTGAGACTAGAAGGTGAGCACGGTCGTCCCATTCCTCATCGTATAGACTCGGTTCTACGAGTTCCCGAGCAGAAGAAGGATAAGTCCAATGATCATCATTTGGAAAGGGTAGAGAGTTCAATCCTTCTTTGAATTCAGCGGATTTCGCTTTAGAATTCTCAGGATCATCCTCCTTTAGGGATTCATTGGGAGAACAGCTACTAGGAGCAGGGGATTCTAGAGGCTCAGCGGATTTCGCTTTAGCTTCTTTTCGTTCCTTTTGAGAAGGTGCGGATGACGCATCCATCTTTCGTTTGCTCGCTCTAGTTTGGACAGGGTAAACTTGAGTATTATCTATAAGTTCTGACCAGTCAGATATGAAAACGGCTTTCAAAGCAGGGGAATGGGAGCCTTTGTCTTCAGCTAGTTGAGCTTTCCTTTGAGTGTCCTTATCAGGCTCGATGCCAGGCGCGAGTTCCGGTAGGGGAGAGTCGTGTTGCGGCACTCTCGGCAGACGAGATAGTGGGTCCACGTTTGAGTGAACTTTACCAGGTCTGTGAATTATGCGAAGACCTGGGTAAGCTGCGAACACTGCCCCCCAGGCCGCAAGTCGACGATTGGCGTTTTCATAAACTCTGGCCCATTGTAACGCGGCGTGGTCGGTCACCAATATGATAGATTCTCCTTCGATAAACGGCTGGAACTTGACGAGTGCTTCTTTAGCTGCTAGAGCTTCTCTTTCCGTAGCACTGTATCTTCTTTCAGCTGGCTGGAAGGTTCTGCTCCAGTAGGCTATAACTCTTTCAACGTAGACTTCGGTTTCATCTAGAGAAGCCCCCCAGGTTTGAGAAGTTTTTTCTTCGTCTACTTCCGAGCAGAGTTTGATTACAAGTACGGGAGGACGAGGGTCTTGATTATTCCAGGCTTTTTCGATGCGATCATATGCGGAAGTTCCTTCGAGATCTTTTACTCGTATTAGTTGTACTTGTTGAAGGCAGGCACCTAAAGCAACATCAGAAGCGTCGGTGTATAATCGGTAAGGAGAGCCTTGCTGCGGATGTCCTAGCACTGGAGCCGAGGCTAAGGCATCTTTAGCTTGTTGGAAGGCAATTTCGTGTTCGGCGTTCCAGGACCATCGTACTCCCTTTTTTAGCAGCGTGAATAATGGAGTAGCGATGAAGGCATAGTATGGAATATATTGGCTGAAGTAGACTACCATTCCTAAGAACTTCTGTAGTTCCAATAGATTCTCTGGACGATTGAGGTCTTGAATAGCTTGTACTTTCTCAAAGTGCGTAGATAGTCCAAGGCGGGATACCTTTTGACCTAGTAGTAGGATAGAAGCGTACCCTACAAAACATTTGGAAGGGGATAAAGTGATTCCCGCCGTGGAAATCGCGTTCAGGACTTTGTCCAAATGCGTAAGGTGATCCTCCCAAGATTTAGAAAATACTACTATGTCGTCTATGTAGACCAAGGTGAATATCCACAGAAATGGGGCTAATACTCCTTGCATAAGTCTTTGAAAAATGGACGGTCCATTTCGAAGACCAAATGGCATTCTTTTGAATTGATACAGACCCATATGGCAACGAAAGGCTGTCTTTTCCTTGTCTTCCTCAGCCATACGCATTTGAGTGAATCCAGCTAGAGCGTCGAAAGAGGACATAACTTGGGCTCCGGACAAAGCTTGGATGATTTCCGATTGTCTCGGAATGGGGAATTCATCCAGTATAGTCTTCGAGTTCAGTTTGCGATAATCGACTATCAGACGTGGTTTACCATTACGGTAGACTACCACTACGGGAGCGGCCCACGGGCTAACTGAGGGTTTGATAACGTCTGCCTCCAACCAGGCTGAGATCTGCTTTTCGATTACTTCTCTTTTGAGGGGAGAAGCAGAGTACATTGGTAGCGAGATGGGATTGGTATCCGGTTTCAAAGATATCGGCACTCTACTGGGGATGTTCCCTAACCTTCCTTCTACTCCGAAGGCCAAGTGATTCTTCCTGAGCACTTCTTCCAGTCTAGGACGGATCTCATCAGGAATGTCGGGGCCTAAGTTAACCAACGACGCTATGTCTACATTTCCATCGTTCTTATTCTCAGAGGTCTCTTCCGGTATCGCAGCAGTTTTGGGTCCTTCCGGTATTAGTTCGTCTGTTTGACTCGCTGATTTAGCGTCGACAACAGATGAATCAGAAGAATTATACAAGTCCTGCGCTCTAAGAGATCCTTGGATTTGGGAGCGTATGATTTCTATAGAAGCGGAGTAGCGTTTCAAGTCTTCTCCTTCGGGATTATCAAGCTTGTTAGGGTTAACTAGATGACCCACGACATCACCCGCTTTAATCATCCAAGGTCAGGTAGAAGGATTCGCTATAGGCAACTTGGGGTCTGCTGAATCTATGAACGTAGAAGGAGCAGCCAATATCGAAGTCTCTCTCGTCCCGATAATCAGTTTTTCCACTAGCCAGTCCGTTCTACCTTCGAAAGGGCCTTTGATCTTCGCATTCGATACTGTTCCGGGTTTGATGACTATGTCTTCTGAGGCGTAAACTTCCAAGGGTTGATCCTTTCTGGCCTTAGTTCTAGCTCTGGCTCTTCGTAAGGCTTTAGCACGGACAAACGATTGAGACTTTTCCGCTCTCCTAATTTTGAAGTTCAGATCTTCACTCTTCCGGGAAGAGGCAGGTAGCAGTTTAGACGACCTTCCGATGGTGACGAGATGATTCCCAGAGCTCTCTCTAATGGTTCCCAGCTGATAGGTAGTTTGAAAGTCTTCCCCTATCAAAATAGAAGCATTCATGTTTCGAACCATGTAGGCTTCTACTTCGAAGCAGACGTAGCTCTCGTCGACGGCTTTTACGTACATAGGAAATGTTACATATCCTAGAACTTTGGCCTCGCCGGTAAGCCGGTAGAGTTTCATCCTCAAGCCAGATTTCGGTTTAGGGAGGAGAAGCTTTTTCCACAAGTCTTCCGAGATCAGGGTAATATCCGCTCCAGAGTCTAATCGGGTTTTGCATTCTTCACTATCCAAAGAACCCAAGTTTGCGTTGATGAATAAGGCTCTCGTTCCCAGAGATCCCAGACCCTCAGGTAAACTTCGACTCTTAGGTACCATTTCTACAGCTTTACCGTTTACGGACAGTTCTACTTTAGAGTAGGCATTCGTTTTCTGAGATCTTCTAGACTTTCTGGGGACGACTCTGGTGGCCAGATCTGGTTTCCCTTTCTTGTCCATACTGATTCTATGTCTTTCGTTTCTATTACTCGGAGCGGGACCCAAAGAAGTGCTAGTGGTGAACGATTCCTTTTCGTGAGCATTACCTACGGGAGCTGAAGAAGCTGCTACGTTGGTAAAGGTCTCAGAGTCGGATTCATTCATTTTTTGACTTTCACTACACAAAGCGGACACAATTTCTTTGGATTCAGCTAAGAAGACGGAGAACACTCTATCATTATCGTCTATGGATTTCTGCGAAGCGAAGACTCGTAGCTTGTTCTGCGATTTAAGCTCTAACCATGTTCCGTATTTGGGACATTGTTTACCAAAGTGGAATTTGGAACCGCAGACATAACAGTCGCCCGGAGGTAGACGACTACTTTTGACAGAATCGTCGGGTTCGAACACTGGTTGCTTAGGCCACGGGGGTTTAGAGGAAGCGGATTTCGCTGTCCCACCTTTACTCGTGACCATAGCTTCCTTATCGTCGTCTGATTCCTTCTCAGTTTCTGTATCGTCTTCTTCTCCAGGGTCCGTGACTTCAGCTACTACTCTTCCGTCGGAAGCGAAGGCTTTGTGTCTGTATCTTGAGACTCTGTTCCGTGGGGCGGAGTCGACTCGATTGTTCGTCAGATATTGCACGTTTACACTGTTCTGCCACATGGAGATCAGAGAGTCTTCATGAACCATTGCCGCGTCGATTAGTTGGTCTACAGAAGGACAGACCCGAGTGTTCAAGGAGATTTTCCAAACGTCAGGTATATTTGAAAGAATGAACGATACTAGAGTAGTATCGTTATCTTGATCCATATTGTAAATGATAATGGCATGACGTTTCCTTCTTTGAATAAACTTGACTGGCGTTTCAAAGGCATACCCTTTCTGCCTGAAGATCATGTCTTCATACTCTTTCTTCCTCTGATCCTTCCATTGACTGTTCATGAAGAAGCTGCCGATACCACCTAATAGTAAAGGCCAGTCTTGAGATAGGTAACCTCTAGTTCTGGGCGATAACGAAGTCCACCAATTCTTGGCTCTGCCCGTCCAATTGATTGAAGCCCAAGCCGCTAATCCCCGACTCATCAAGTAAGATTTCTCAGCTAGCTCGTTCATGAGGACGATATATTCAATTAGCGTTTCTCCTTTCCTGTCCCAGTAAGGAATGATATTGGTATTGACTTTGTAATTGAACTGCCAAGTAGATTGATCCATTCGAGCGTCAGGACGGTCGTCGTCAATTCCTACTCCAGGGACGTAGGGTGGTCGGGGGGGGGGCCGGGAGGACCGTTAGGAGGATAACCAGGATAGTTCATCGGGTACGACGAACGAGGAATGTTAGGAGGTCCATTATTTCCAGCTGGCGTACCGTAGCCGTAATTACCAGGTGGGTTGTTGTCTCCTCCGGGTGGGCCTCCTCCCCCCCCCCCCCCGCCTGGCAGACCTCCTCCTCCACCGCCTGGTGGACCTCCTCCTCCACCGCCTGGTGGACCTCCTCCTCCACCGCCTGGTGGACCGCCTCCTCCACTTCCTGGGAAATTACTCCCTGGATAACCGTTTCCTCCACTGCTTGGAAAACCATTACCGTTGTTAGGAACTCCAAGGTTTTTGCCACCATTATTGTTCGTCGAACCATCAGCTCAATTGTTAGAGGAGACACCTGGCGGATTGACGCTTGGTGTCTCATGTTTGGGGTCATTAGGGTTTAAACTAAAAACGCCTCTATAATCCGTTTGTCGAGCAGTATGGTCCGTGGTAGCGTAGTGGGCGTAAGGTTTGACAACGTTTGGAAGGTTAGACGGATCGGGATACACGTATCGGTAATCATTGGTAGCAGCGAAACGAACAGATTGATCATTTTGTAGCTTCAGATTATTGGGCAGGTTAGATCCGAGGTAGTTCGAAGGCATCGGTAGTGGCCCCCCAGTTTCTATGGTCTGAGCCTGAAGAAAAGGGAATTGCTGCATCCCGGGAAATCTTTGTATGGTTCTATTTGGTAGAATGGCGGATAAGGATTCGGGCATTGGAGTAAATTGATTCTTTGGGGCGTTAGAGGCGGTAACAAAATCAGGTCCTGGCAGATTAAACGCTTGGATCTGAGGTTGTTGCATTACACTACCCCTAGGTCTTTATTTCTAGTGCAAAAAAGTTGAAGATAAAGCATATATTTGTAGTTTAAGATCTATTCAGTTTCTTGAGCACAAAAAGTATATATTTGCCACTCAAAAAATGTTTACTTTGCCACTCAAGATTGTTTAAGTTTCTTGTGCCACAAACATTCAGATTTGCCACTCAATAAAGCTTATTTTTCTCAAATGACAAAGGATTGATTTGCCACTCAAGATTGTTTAACTTTCTTGCCATTGCCATGGCAACCCCTTTGTTCCAATTTACTTTCTTGTACAACAAATCAACTCTTTGTCATTCAAGAAAGTTAAAGTTTCTTGAGTGGCAAACCTTTGTATTTGTGGCACAAGAAAGTTAAACAATCTTGAGTGGCGAAGTAAATACTTTTTGAGTGGCAAACATTTACTTTTGTGCTTGAGAAATTGAATGAATCTTAAACCACAAACATATGCTTTATCCCTAACTTTTTTGCACCAGAAATAAAGGCCTAGGGGTAGTGTTAGGGGAGGGACATAGTGGAAAGGAGTGAGGGACGGGTTCGCAGGGAAGCTCATAAGCGGATTGACGCTGGTGGCAGAAGTCGAAGGGATTTCCGTTGCATAATCGGTAGGTTTCAGGACGGTTTCATCCCGATCGGCTTTGAGTAGTCGATAGCGAGATGGTCTGTAGTACTGATCCTTCACAGAATACCCTTTCTCAACCAGGGGTTGCAGAAGACGCGGCCCCAAATTGATAGGGTCTTGGATAGATGTCTTGTAGTCTGCTCTAGCCATCAATTTCCCGATTTCTTCCTCAGCAGGTTCCTTTCCAAATAAGGCTTGTTCCGAAGGATTCGTTGAGAAGAGGGACTCGGTCTCCATGAATTCGCGCAAGTCGTTCGGAGCGTAACAGCGTTGTATGTGCTGTAGGAACACCGTAATTCTGTTGGTAGCTGTCTCCGCACGATGCTGCATGGTATGGAGGGTCATTACTATAACCGAAGGGTCCGCATGTTGTTCTAAGAGTTTAAGGAAAGAGTATCGCGGGTCGAAAATGAACCTGGGAGTTACTTGAGGATCAATAAATCTGGCCAACGAGTCCAGTATTTGGTTCAGGGCTAGAGTTAGGTGTCCTATGTGCAGCAAGGTGGTCGCACCGGCTGACCACGATTCCTCCTTGCCAGACGTGGTTAACAGCCGCAGTAGAGATTTATGGTCGAAGTTTTGATGAGGAAACGTTCTAGCGTAATGACTGACAGATGGAAATCTAGAGCCAAACGGCTCAGTAGTGATTCTCTCTTCCCATCTAATAACTACATTTCTCAGAGCATCCGTCTCGTCAAAGGTCTTTCTGGGCATCATGCCGGTCGTCAGGACGCCGTAGTCTATTAGAGGGTCTTCGTCTGAGAAAGGGTTATAGGGAAGATAATATCTGATCCTAGAAGAATGGATGGGTTCGTCATGTAGGTCTATGGTTTGATGGAACCGTTTGAAGATTAAAGGGTAGGTTATATCTTCGTCCTTTCCTTCCGTCCCGATGTGGAAGAAAGGATTGAACCTAACAAAGAAAGAGAAGAGGAGGTCATAGAAGTGGAAGGAGAACTAATGGTAGAGTATTACCACTCGTGTCCACAGGCACAGTGTACAGTACCAATAGAATGAGTATGAAGTCAGATAGACTTCGCAAATAGAATAAAAGGATAAAGTTGTTTTGTCACTTATCGTATTAGTTGTTGTTGGACGACTCGCGCACGTTGTAGAAATTGGCTCAAGTAGGGAAGATGGTGGTACGAGTTCAAGAGAGATATCTTTTCCTGGGATCGTCCCCGACAGCTACAAACAAAAAGCGTGACTACTACCAAAAACAAACTGATTAAAGAAGCTAATAATGACTGTTGGGGTACTCCCAAATTTGAGTCGATTCAGGCTCGGATTGTTTCTCCTCGTCTTTCCGGCTGTGTGCGTTCGACGAATTAGGGTTCCCCAAGCCCCTGCGCTTGCTCAAGGCGCAATCGGAACAGCAGACAACAGCCAGTAGGACTCGAATGGACTCACTCTGCCGTCCTCTTCTCGTACATAAGTAAGAAGCTAGAAGAATATGAGTCGGACCGAAAAAGAAGGAGTGAGAGTTAAAAATAGATAAGACGAAGTTGAAGTGGTGAAGTATAGGTTCGAAAGTATGTCGGATCGCATGATGAAGTTGTTACAGAAATATAAAGCGTGTGCATTCGCAGATTGGTTTTGTGGTATGTAATTGTTCCAAGAAAAGAGTCGAAAGAAATGGTGTTTTTGTTGGCAAGATGTCGAAATGGCGGCTTAGCGTTCCTGGTACAAGAAGTACCGAGGAGAAGTCGATTCAAGGATAGGATCGGTGATGGCGCCTCAAGAACGATTGTCACAGCCTAGAAGGGAAAGATGTGTGTGGGGGATAGCTACGAGTGCGCTAGCTAGCCCTTCCACAGAGAAGGAAAGTTAGAGTGCGACCCCGCACTCCTCAAGCAAAGTGCGGAGCAAAAAGGGAAGACCAGTAAGATCTGGAGTCAGTACCCAAGGACCAATACAGACGTCGTCTAGCCATTCGACCGATAACAGCGAAATCGTCCACATATACCTTTCGGATCGCTCTTGAATAATAAACTCATCGATACATACCTCGGACTCTTGCCTCTGTATCCACGAACCAATAGGCCAGCTTCTCTATCGCAATATCCACATATTCCTCTTCTGTCACGACGCTTGCTGGGTCGAGTCCAACGAACCAGACATCATTCTTTTCATCCATCAAGATGCTCTCCAACCAATCCGGATTATCATGTAACACCTTCTTTCCCGAACCCTTCTCAACTAACCACGGATAACCAGCTTTCTCCGGCCTTCGCAAGAGACGGAAACGACGAATAAACTTATGAAATGACTCACGAGACATCACACCCTTTTCCTTCACCGAGTATCTCAACGGTTCCCCCACACCATACACACCATCTCGAATTTCACCCCAGCTTAACTCTGGATCCGTCCGATAAACCTTTTGAACAATAGGCACGACCCTTTCTCCATCTCCCAAGTCTACAACCACTGGTACTTCAAAGGTAAATACCTCGGCAAATTCTACCCTCTCGAGCGAGTTGATGGGGCGACAATGCACTTTCGAAGCATACGCCATAGGTTCGTTTCAGAAGAATCGGCGGTTCGAGGGACTTTGAAACGAGGGATTGTTGATCTTGAACTCCACAAGGGGGTGAAATCCCGAGACGTCCGTTTGAAGCGTAAGATGTTTAAAGGGTACTAGTTGATCGACGAACTCGCAACCCGTGAGCGTCTGAAGTGATTCCATAAAGTAAAAAGTAGATTTGATGACAAGATAATAATAAAACTCTAACTCATCTTCGTACGCCAGCCCATCGAAAGACGCTTGAGAACCTTCAACCTCGGAAGGGTACTTGAGCTTGTACTGTTGGATCTTCCAATTGGTCTCCGCAAAATCTAGAATGTAAGCGTCTCGCTCAGGGGCCAGAAATGCGTAAGTGGACATAGTGAGAGATAGTGTTGGGTCGAGAAGAAAATGGGAGGGAATGAACAAGAAGGCCTCTGTAACGTTCGGTTTTAAATAGGGCAATCTGATGGCGGAATTTTGATAATGTAAAAGAAGGAAAGTTGATATTAAGCCATAAAAGGTCGGCGTTCGGCCACGCTCCTCCTCAAGGGAGGTCATGACTGAAAACGCATACAAGATAGAAGAAGGAATCGATGGTTCAAGAAAATCGGACGCGTGTATAGCACGCACGAAAGGATTGATCAGTCCCTGTATAGGACCGCTGGGCTTCTAGCTCCTTGATTTGTCGTGAAGCAGAAACGAAATCCCATTCTAGCTCCTGCACTTTTGGAGTCCAAACATGTGGCCTGGAAGGAATCGTAGCTCGAAGAGTTTGGTGGTCGGGTCTGAAAAAGAACAAACGAAGTCGTTGTGCATGAACGTGCCCTGGAAGAATAGCACCACTTAGCTCTCTGAGAACGAAAGATCCAGTATCCCGCTTCTCGTGAATGATGTATGGTCCCGAGTAAGTAGGCAACCCTTTCCCTCCTTTGATTTCGTCCAGTTGAGACTCCCTCAACCATACGTACATTCCTACTTCATACTGATGGAAATCGAACAGTCCTCCGTTCTTTTTGTGCAAATCATCTATCGCCCGTTGCCTGGTTTTCCAGATCGTTTTTTAGGCCTCTTGTAGAGTCGGATCGCGACGCTGCAGCTGTAGAATACGAATCGCAATTAGATCCACATGAGAACTAACACGATCCCAATCCAGAGTCTGCCATGTATGGTCGGTGACATCGAACGAGAGAACTGGATGTACTCCATATAAAAGAAAATAGGGTGCATATCCTGTCGAACGAGAAACAGTGATACGTATTGCAAAGAGGGCCGTAGAAAGATACTCAGGCCATTTCCCGCGTCTGTCTCCACAAGCTTTGAAAATCGCTTCTACTAACAGTTGATGCGCACGTTCGTTTGCCGCATTGCCTTGAGGATGATATGCAGTTGATATGATGACCATACAATTGTACAACATTGCGAGTAGATGTCGAACTTCGGCTTTGAATTCTGAGCCCCCGTCCATCGAAATGACCAGTATGCAAGCAAACCTACAAACGAGTTCAGTATATATGAACTTGGCTATGACACTGGCCTTCAAATTCTTGATAGCTTTAGCCTCGGGCCAGAGTATGTTGGGCTCGATAGCTTGAATAATGAAGTTCATACCACCTGATCCCGGGGGCATGTGTATGCAGTCGAGAGTGAAATGCCGAAGTAGAGGCGACTGCCATGATACGTTGTAAGGAATGATCGGTAGGGGTTGAATGGAGCGTTGACATTCGATGCATGAACGGACAAAATAGGAAACCGCTTCGTACATGTTGGGCCAGAAATACCTGTCTGAAAGCAATCGGTAAGTAGCATCTCTTCCTCTGTGTCCAACGTCGTTATGCGCCTGAGCCATTAGTTCTCCTCTCCGTTGATACGTCTCTATGACTAGCCGAGGAAGCTGTCCCAACTTCTTCTTTGGTGCCAACCACAACCGTTCCGCATGCAAGAAAAACCTCGCTGCCTTCTTACGAAAACGGAGCTTTTCTTTGTCCGAGACATATCGAGAAGGTACGACACCTGAAGTATAAAACCCTCTCAACTCTTTCCACAACTCCATGTCTTCCTTCTTCTGCGATGTTTGAAGATTTGACACTCGGTGTTCCTGAACGTATGGATGATACTCAGTAATCTCTAATGCCACTACTTCATCTCCGAGTAACACCTCATATATCTTTTGTTCAGGTGTAGAACGTTCCAAGAAGTCAAATGTCAGCCTTGAGCCCTCAGGATGATACGATATCAAGGAAACTTGTGAAAAGAAAGAGAACGATGGATCGGGGTCTTCCCGTTTATCCCAGACATATAATGAAGAAGTAGGCTTTGCTAACACCATCGGACATTGGGAGATAGAGAAACGATCGTATGTAGAAGAAAGACGAATATGAAGGGCATCAAGAAGATACTTAGCTGCTGTCGACCAATCTGCGTTAATTGGAGCCTCCAACCTTGAGCCGTATACCATATCTAAGAACGCATCCAAGAACTTCTCTTGTTCTTCTTCGGTTTCTACCGTTTCCCCAGGAGCTCGTGGTCGTCTCGAAAGTCCGTCCTCCGCTTTATGAGACGTAGCTGGAACGTGCTGCGTTTCGAAGTCGAAGAGTTTGATGTAAGTAACCCATCTAAGAATAGGTGCATTAGGGACGTCGTCGGGTTCCCTAATCATTTTAGCCAAGGAAATAGCGTCATGATTCAAACAAAAGTGCAAACCCCAAATACGATGGCGAAGTTCTTTAAACACACGATACACTCCGTATACCTCCGCCTTCGGTTGGCTATAGTTGAGTTCCGTCTTGTTGAACGTACAAGACCCAAAGAGAGCTGGTCACTTCATCTTGTCTCGTACCTGATAAAGTATCCACCCTGCACCCATCCACGACGCGTCTACCCCCACAACCACTAAGTTCTCATCAGTGTCTCTCACCTTCTTTACCAGGACTGCGGTCTGATAGTCAATTTTGATAAGGACCGGAGCTGTCGACACTCTATGCTTCAACTCGTCTATGGCCTCTAGTGCGTCAGTAGTCAAGAAGAATTCGTTATCTGATATGGAAAGAAGTTGAGTCAAGGGCTTAGCTATCATCGCAAATCCTCGTATCCATTGCCTTCCTACTCCCGCTGTCCCCAGGAATCCCCTTACTTCGGATACGTTCCTCGGAATAAGCCAGTTGATAATCTTCTCCACTATATCCGGTGACATACTCCATCCCTCGAGAGAAACCACCGATCCTACTAGTTTGAGTTTGATCGCAGCAAGAATAGCCTTGACACCTGACGCTGTTACGCCTGCAAGAATTAGTGCTCCCAAAAGCAAATCAAGATTACCAAAATATTCGACCACAAATCTCCTCGCCTTCTCAAATCCTTCGGCTACTTCGTCGTTATACCTCGACCTTGCCCCTTTGCATCCGTTATCGTCAATGAATGCCCTAGCTATTTCTTGTATGTTAGCTAAAGCATGGTTGACGCACCTTTGGAACTCCTGCACGGCATTAGTGTATCCCATAACCATCGTACATTGCTGTTTAGCTCCAAGTGGCGAATGAAATGCCTGTAGCGGCCTAGATTTCTTGTCCACCCAATGTGCATCGAATCCTGAAAACAAGTCAAATAACCCATACATCGAGTGCCCGACGAAATCTTCAGCGAACTCATTGACGTTAGGTGGCAATGAGGAATCTTGAACTGTAACGGAGTTCAGCTCTTCTAGGTTAATAACGAGACGTACCCCCTTTTTCTTTGCTACTGCAAACATAGCTGACCGATAGCTGGATACCGTAGGCTCGAAACAACCTGCTTTTTCTTGGTTAGCGATCTCTTTCTTTACCTCGTCTATAATGGCATTCGGAATTCGTATGGGAGCTCTTTGCCATGGCGTATGCTCGATTACCGGAATCTCGTAATCTGGATAGTATTCGCGACTAAAGAAACCCTTTTCCGAGAACTCGAAGGCGAAAGCTTGTTCCCTCTGATGGACTATCCAGCAGAGTAAGTCGATTTCTTCTTTGTTGAGTATCCCAGGTTCGATGTTCCCTAACATCATCTCCATACGTTCCAGAGTTACTCGGTTGCCAAAGGGAAGAGTTCGCCAGGGTTGCGGTTTCTTGGGAAATTTGAGTGGAGTCGGAGAGGGAATAGGTTTGAATTGTTGCGCGACAGGATCAGGCATATAGGACGGAACCGGGCAGTATTTGCGATGCACAGGTTTATACCTTGATCTTTTTGGAGATGTAACCGCTGAAACTTCAAAATTAGTAGCAAATGCTCATTGAACCCATTCGTTTTCGACCGAAGAAGGAAAGTTAAGATTTTTCCCTGTCAAGAAAGCATATTCTCTCAAGAAGGAATCGAAATGCGGAGGCGGATTCGCTCCAGTCAAGAAATCAAAATTTTCGTACTCCTCGTTACCCAACAGGGCTTCGAGGGATCTTCCAACAGTAGGTATGTCATATGTAGCGGGGGCCGCGTGGAAGACCATTCCCGACTCCCGCATTAAAAATGCTCTTCATCTTCCACCTCTTCCACCCTTGCCGCTCTACTAGAGTATACTGGATGCGAACACTTTGGAGGCGGTCCTGGATGATGTCCACACTCTATGACTTTTGTATGTCTGGGATCCTTGGGATCTATGATTCGAACGCAGATAGTAGGTCTCGTCATTTCTTCTCCATCCTTCCATAACCAAAGCTTCGCCCCCTGATATCTAGAGTATTGGATTCTCGCAGCGTACCATTGACAAAACGGCCCTCCTAGAATCAAATCTTGTTTTGCCATGTGATTTCTCGAAACAAAGAAATGATGCTCGAATTCGTGTCCGCCAATCAATATGGGCGCATCTTTAATGACACCTCGTAGTTGTTCGGACGGACCATTGACCCCCTTAAGGGACCATGCGGTTCCTTCGAAATCCAACGGCAACCTCGCCTCTTCAGGTAAGTCGACTGACATTACGTTCAACTCTGCTCCCGTATCCACCAATGCCCGAAATTTCTTCCCATTAATAGTTATATCCACAAAGCCACAAGCCATCGCAAAGTATTTCCTCTCTTCTTCTTCCATCAGCGATGAATCATTACACTCTCCCATCACCACCTTGTTCAACAACGCCTCGTTTTCCATCTGAACCTCTGGAGACTCTATAACCTCATATTCCATCACCTGTCTATCCTCTCCATCGTTTTTGGAAAACTCGAACTCCGTGCCGTTAGCACGATTAACGTCTCCATCCTTCTTCCCATATTCCCGCCTTATCCGTGTAACCTCTCCGAACATTTTCTGTAAGATAGGACTCACCCCGATAACCTGTTCCAATGGCAACGTGATTTGTGTCCCCAGGGCCGTTTCGAAAACCCGAACTGCATCCGTTCTTTCTTGTATCTGTGAAGTAAAGTGATAACTAGGACCAGATGCCGGTTTCATACCGTCTTGCATTGTAACGTCGGTTTTTGATTTGTTTTGAGCCGGAAGAGATGCTTTCCACCCGTCGGACCTGTTGATGGGATTACTCGGTTGAGGTACATTGGGCTTTTGCTGAGTCGTCGGAGATGGTACAGATCCTGAAGTTTGATTCGGAGTTGGAGTATTCGCAGGCAGATTTGGTGCTTCGGACTTCATAGGCGGATTGTTAGACGGTTTCTTAGGTATATCCTGGTTCTTGTTCTTGGTAGTGCGATCCCCAAGAGGATTGAATCGAGTCGTGTCTTTGCCGGAACGTAGAGCCGGTTCCATAGAAAAGGAAGGAGATTCCGACCCAATGGCAGATACCGCAAAAGTAGTCCCTTTGATGACATATCTGTCGCCTAGTGATAACAAAAGATTATTGAGGTTCCACCCTGTAGATGCCGAAGCTGCCATATGGGGAGGAATATCTCGTCCCAGGTCGTTAACCGTTGTCTCTTTTCCTTTACCTTTAGAGTCTATCGGCTTTCCCATCGGTTGGGCCTGTCGCAAGAAAGTGTTGATACCACCGGTCCACCCGTACGGAACTCTTGGTAAGTCTTTGCCGTTAGGAAGTGCGTATCAATTCGTCTCGGGGTTGAAGACGATGTACCCTTCCATGATAAGCTCTTGAGTGGTAGGACATTTTGATGGATGAAGAGGGTGCGTTCCCGCTTCTCCGCACATCATGCAGGCTCGTAACGCGTTAGCTAGGTTTCGCAATCGAGTACCTGCATCCGTAGTCAGATTGGTTCCTCCCGAAGACTGAGCAAGCGTTGTCGCCGATTGAGTCAGAAATGGTCCAGAAGAAAGTCGTTGATGAGCTTGATTCATCAAATTGATGTTCAGTTGACGCATTTGTTCGCTGAGTAAGTCAATTGAAGATTGCGGCAGCCCTAGATTGTTTCCCGAAGGAAGAGATACACCGATACGAGAGTTCCCAGCAGTGTTCGATGAAAGATCTTCTGTTTTCGATGTAGTCCTAGCGGTATCTTCAAAGCGCACAGTCTTGGTAGATGTTGATGCTTGCTCCCTCCACCACTCCCAAGTTAGTCTCTTCGTATCGAACTTACGCTTCAATATTCCAATACTCTCTGCTCAGCCAATATGGTAATTCTTTTTAAAAAGTGCTTGTTTATATACTAGACCACTTTTTGAAAAGTACGGGGTAAAATTTGATAGCCCCTTTTTAGGCTCCAGAGTAGCCAAATATGGAAGCTACCTGCCAGAAAGCTCCGGAGAGGCCCTGAGCCGCTTAGGGGGTATTAATTAATTTCCTTTTACAGTAAAAATGCGTCACAAGAAATAATATAGCTGTAACAAGGCAACTTTTTAAAAAGTGGATGTTCAGATATGGTATATTTGTGTATATACATTCTGTAGGGGCTGAGAGGGTGATGGATGTAGGCAGGCTAGGGCGGGCTATTTTCCCACGCCTTGCTCAACCATAATAAATTCTTAAATTATGAATAAATCGCAAAAAATCACAAAAAATTACCAAAATACATGAAAAAATATGCAGAGTATAATAGAGTGGGAAATAAATGCAGGCAATGGCGGGAAAATTTCCCACGCTTTGCGCAGCCATAATAAATGCTTAAACTGTGAATAAATCGCAAAAAAATCACAAAAATACATGAAAAAAATATGCAGATGAGTAGAATAGAGTGGGAAATAAATGCAGGGATGAAACTTTCCCACGCATTGTGCAACCATAATAAATGCTTAAATAATACATAAATTTCCGCAAAAATCACAAAAAACAGGGATTAAAATATGCAGAGAGTAGAATAGAGTAGGAAATAAATACAGGCAATGGTGAGCAACTTTCCCATACCTTGTGCAGCCATAATAATGCTTCATATTTTTCTGATTTTTTGCAAAAATATATAAGAAAGGGGACCAAAATATGCAAAGTAGAATATAGTGGGAAATGAGTGCAGTGGACAGTGCTCAATTTTCCTATGCCCTGCACAGCCATAAAATATCTGCATTACAAAACATCACCAAAAAACCACAAAATCAATTAAAATTTTGATTAAATATATGTAGAGTAGAATAGGATGGGAAAAAGTCCAGAAAAGGGTGGTAAATTTTTCACACCTTTCTAATACAATTTTCCCACGCTTTGTAAGACCCTCAACAGGTAGGGCATTCAATAACATCCTCAGGTCTGGCTTCCAATTACAAGTAATCATTGTGGCTGAAGAGCAAAATGCAAAATAAATTTTTGGAGCCAGTGAGTAAAAAAATATTTTGACCTGGATAGGGATATCTTTGGTTGGAAACCTCAGGTCTGAAGTCAGATCTTCAAAATCCTTAGTGGTTCTTGAAATACCAATGTAAAAGCACAAGATATTATCAGCCACTACTCAATGATTACTCATGAATGTACTCAGTACAGATTGAAATATGGAGAAAGTAATATCTTTGGATGAGCATCTCAGATCAGAATTGGGAAGGTATATACTTCTAGCAGTTCTGAATGAATGCTGTTGTATAGTACATTGTCCATAGCTGGTTAATGATCACCACAAAATGCATTTAGTATAGATCTGGTTGATTGCAAGATCTGAAATCAGCATCCCAAAAATCACTAAGGGTATTATAAATCTGAGTACTTTTTGAGTTCATGCATACTGATCCATATAGTAAAGCCGTTGGAAAATAGTTTGGAGTGTATCAGAAAGTTGTCAATAGGCCACCTTATAGTGTACAAGATTCATTATGCTAAATGATATATCTGCTGGTCAGATCATAAAATTGTTGTCAGGCATTCTTGAACTTAGGGTCTGTGTTAGGTAGGAGAAATTAAACACAATTTGCTGTGAGACAGTTTACAAAACATTGTTTAAAGTTGGGCATTAAGGTTTTTGTATATATGATTATTTGTGAATGTTTTCTATCTCTGCTGAAAAGATAATATGACAAGAAACATGACTGTAGACTGAACTCAAGCATCATTGTTAAAGTAGTCCAATAACAGATGATGGTTTATCATGAAGAGCACATTTGTCCACACTTTGTATGTTTTGAATGAAATGTTCTCTGAATGTAATGACATTCATATAATTGTATATCTGAGCCATAGGCTGTTCTCATACATCTGGCTCTACATCAAAGAATAATCATGCCTGCATCAAACCTGTACACATATTGCAATATAATCATTGGCAGGCTGGTCATAATTCACATCCAAAAATACTTTTTTATACATAATTGAATTTGTAAAGAGCAAATTCATAAGTGATTAGTAGGCATGTTGCTGATAATACTTGGGGCATTTACATCAGCATTCATTTAGTATCTTAAGAATGATTAGAGGTATGAGAATTGTGTCCTCAGATCTGGGATGCTAATCCAAAAATACTCCTTTCTACCCAACACAATCTGAACTGAGCACATTCATGAGTGGTTGTATACCAGGGGTTGATAATATTTTGTGCTTTTACATTACTTTCTCCATATTTCAATCTGTACTGAGTACATTCATGAGTAATCATTGAGTAGTGGCTGATAATATCTTGTGCTTTTACATTGGTATTTCAAGAACCACTAAGGATTTTGAAGATCTGACTTCAGACCTGAGGTTTCCAACCAAAGATATCCCTATCCAGGTCAAAATATTTTTTTACTCACTGGCTCCAAAAATTTATTTTGCATTTTGCTCTTCAGCCACAATGATTACTTGTAATTGGAAGCCAGACCTGAGGATGTTATTGAATGCCCTACCTGTTGAGGGTCTTACAAAGCGTGGGAAAATTGTATTAGAAAGGTGTGAAAAATTTACCACCCTTTTCTGGACTTTTTCCCATCCTATTCTACTCTACATATATTTAATCAAAATTTTAATTGATTTTGTGGTTTTTTGGTGATGTTTTGTAATGCAGATATTTTATGGCTGTGCAGGGCATAGGAAAATTGAGCACTGTCCACTGCACTCATTTCCCACTATATTCTACTTTGCATATTTTGGTCCCCTTTCTTATATATTTTTGCAAAAAATCAGAAAAATATGAAGCATTATTATGGCTGCACAAGGTATGGGAAAGTTGCTCACCATTGCCTGTATTTATTTCCTACTCTATTCTACTCTCTGCATATTTTAATCCCTGTTTTTTGTGATTTTTGCGGAAATTTATGTATTATTTAAGCATTTATTATGGTTGCACAATGCGTGGGAAAGTTTCATCCCTGCATTTATTTCCCACTCTATTCTACTCATCTGCATATTTTTTTCATGTATTTTTGTGATTTTTTTGCGATTTATTCACAGTTTAAGCATTTATTATGGCTGCGCAAAGCGTGGGAAATTTTCCCGCCATTGCCTGCATTTATTTCCCACTCTATTATACTCTGCATATTTTTTCATGTATTTTGGTAATTTTTTGTGATTTTTTGCGATTTATTCATAATTTAAGAATTTATTATGGTTGAGCAAGGCATGGGAAAATAGCCCGCCCTAGCCTGCCTACATCCATCACCCTCTCAGCCCCTACAGAATGTATATACACAAATATACCATATCTGAACATCCACTTTTTAAAAAGTTGCCTTGTTACAGCTATATTATTTCTTGTGACGCATTTTTACTGTAAAAGGAAATTAATTAATACCCCCTAAGCGGCTCAGGGCCTCTCCGGAGCTTTCTGGCAGGTAGCTTCCATATTTGGCTACTCTGGAGCCTAAAAAGGGGCTATCAAATTTTACCCCGTACTTTTCAAAAAGTGGTCTAGTATATAAACAAGCACTTTTTGAAAAGTCCTCTCCCCTCTGGTGCTCTGCTACTGTCAGCGCCGAATCAGCCTGTCTTTTCTCTTCGGGACATTCGTTGATAAACCATTCCTTCCATTCAGAAGGAATACCTGTCACGAAATAATAGTTAACTTGTTCGGCAGTGATTAACTTACATTTTACTAGGACGTTAGCTATCTTGACAAACGACTTGTGATATTCTTCTATCTGGACCTTGTCGGTATACGGACCCCGCTGAGCGTGCTGGGCAACAAACTCGCGTAAGTTGTCAAGTGTATAGTCTGGTACCGTGTCTGATATCTGATAAATGGATAGGAACGCAGTTTTGGCCTTGTCCCAAGTCTTGGTCGTTTCTTCTATGTCGAGATCCGGATTGTATCGAATAACTTCTTGAATGTCGTCTGCTGAATAATAATAGATGAAGTCAACCAACTCGTCTTTGTCGGAAATACCGGCCGCCGCCCCATGTCGAACAATGGTGTCTAGATAAAGTTTGGCGTTCTTTCCCGAGAAAAGAGGTGCTTGAGGTGAACCCGGAATGGGCATAGGTTGAACGAAGGTAACTGTCGCTGGAGTTGTGGTCATGTCTGCAAGTCTACGTTTAGCTCGGATATGAAGAGAAGTAAGGGCGAATATAAGACGAAAAAGGAAGATTGCTGAAAAAGATAATCCACTCTGACGGAAGAAAGAGAAGAGGAGGTTGTAGAAGTGGAAGGAGAACTAATGGTAGAGTATTACCACTCGTGTCCACAGGCACGGTGTACAGTACCAATAGAATGAGTATGAAGTCAGATAGACTTTGCAAATAGAATAAAAGGATAAAGTTGTTTTGTCACTTATCGTATTAGTCGTTGTTGGACGACTCGCGCGCGTTGTAGAAATTGGCTCAAGTAGGGAAGATGGTGGTACGAGTTCAAGAGAGATATCTTTTCCTGGGATCGTCCCCGACAGCTACAAACAAAAAGCGTGACTACTACCAAAAACAAACTGATTAAAGAAGCTAATAATGACTGTTGGGGTACTCCCAAATTTGAGTCGATTCAGGCTCGGATTGTTTCTCCTCGTCTTTCCGGCTGCGTGCGTTCGACGAATTAGGGTTCCCCAAGCCCCTGCGCTTGCTCAAGGCGCAATCGGAACAGCGGACAACAGCCAGTAGGACTCGAATGGACTCACTCTGCTGTCCTCTTCTCGTACATAAGTAAGAAGCTAGAAGAATATGAGTCGGACCGAAAAAGAAGGAGTGAGAGTTAAAAATAGATAAGACGAAGTTGAAGTGGTGAAGTATAGGTTCGAAAGTATGTCGGATCGCATGATGAAGTTGTTACAGGAATAT
Source organism: Stygiomarasmius scandens (assembly GCA_037954225.1). Classification (NCBI taxonomy): domain Eukaryota; kingdom Fungi; phylum Basidiomycota; class Agaricomycetes; order Agaricales; family Campanellaceae; genus Stygiomarasmius; species Stygiomarasmius scandens. The sequence goes on along the minus strand of JBANRG010000008.1, from coordinate 426,405 downwards.
AAAGCGTGTGCATTCGCAGATTGGTTTTGTGGTATGTAATTGTTCCAAGAAAAGAGTCGAAAGAAATGGTGTTTTTGTTGGCAAGATGTCGAAATGGCGGCTTAGCATTCCTGGTACAAGAAGTACCGAGGAGAAGTCGATTCAAGGATAGGATCGGTGATGGCGCCTCAAGAACGATTGTCGCAGCCTAGAAGGGAAAGATGTGTGTGGGGGATAGCTACGAGTGCGCTAGCTAGCCCTTCCACACCGAGATCTTCCTCTTCTTCTTCTTCTTCGCCCTCGTCTCCGTCCTTCTTATTTTCCGAGTCTTCCCTTCGATCCACTCCCTTCCCTACGATGAACGAGTAGTCGGGCCGGAGTGGGGAAGTAGGAAAGGGACCTTTATGCTAGGGACTTCTGAACTTGAGGAGACGACCCTCTTACCAGAACGCTCTGAGCCTTGGGTCATGGGCCAGCGAGGCGAGAGACTAGGGTAAGAACATCTCTACTTAAATAGAGAATAGACCGACAACGTTGCGAACACGAGTACCGTCTAAACAGTAACGTAGACGGTACTGAGGCATTGCTTATTGGGAGAGCGTGAGCAGAGACTCTTGCGTGTAAGGTCGTAGCAGATTGAAGGCTACAGTTGTATGAGCGGCAGCTCCTTCCACTACTAGCGGATTACACTGAGAGCAGACTTCAGAGCGCGGATTATTGTCTAGAGTAGCATAGGCAGTTAATAGCGGCACAGGAATCCGCGGTACCCCCACCACTGTGATGCATTCGCGTCCCAGATTCCTGTAAGCCGACATGCGGATGACGCACGTCAAGGCTGGTTGCTGGGTCTCCAGCTAGGAGCAGTTTTGGGTACTCAGCCGTAATCATCTAGGGATTTACGAGCAAGGAAACATGAAAGGTAAGGGCAAGAATCTCTGTATTTGCTACTGTTTGTCTACGTAGTTACAGGCAAGCATGTACGTATACTAATGAATATAGGTCCGCCTCACAATACTGGGAGACTCAAGCATGCCCTCTCAAGAGAAACAGAACCTATCCTTCGCTGACGAGTCATTATAGGACCCCCTCACCTCTGCACCATGCGTTGTTCGCGGGCCTACTTTCTTTCAGCTGATCTCGTGAATGCAGACAGTTTCCTGTTGTGCGCCAAAAAGAATCTCACTCGATATCTTCAAGTAGCTTGTAGGCTTCGGGCCTTCCCATGAATTCATTATGCGCGCATCTAGCACTCCGCGAAGATGTTGGTGACCTTGCTTTCTCAGGCACAAGTACATCGCTCTGGTTTTGCCAATCAAATTGCTAACGAGCAACTGCTTGTGCTATCTTGAACTTCTTTTATTGTCGTCAAGGATTTCTTGGTTTCCGTGCATTATCAAGACAGAGGTACCAGGTAGACATCTTGAAGCTGTCCGAAGGGGTTTCCGACAGTTTAAGTCTTTCATATGAAAAGCATTGAGGGACTAAGTCAGCCAAGGATTTTTTTTCATCCTTCTTTTCAGCAGCCCATACTAACCTTGATGGCGTATGTAGTAGATTACTGGTGATAGTAACCGTGACAAGATGTCCTGGCACTAGTCATCTGTAATCCATCATTTCAGAACGAATGTTCCTTTATGATAGCCTCTGGGCTGTCATTTGTCATTATCCAACCATCTTTTGCTGTAGACATCGTGTGCTCTTCAGTTCCATGTTACTATCGCCCCCACACACCCGAGGTCCATAAAGATTTGAAGTCTCCATTAGAATCCTCCATGATGTGGATTTTGTGAAAGCGCGCCAAATGGAGAGTCGAACAGCTATATCTAGAATTTAGGCCGCATTGGGACTCTGTTTTTCAGGATATTGGTAGTCCTTCCAGGTGTGTATTCTGATCTTCCTTTCTCATTGGATGCTAAGCTTTCCCTTCGTTAGGCGTCGATCTTGTTTTTTTCTCGTATCGCTATCGCATTTTCATTTACGTCGCCATCCATCTTCCCATTTCGCAGCCTTGGTACCGTTGGTACCGATCTCTGACTTGGGCCCGCCGATAATCGCATATTTGTCTCGGCCACCTGATGCCCAACCTATTACCGTCGAAGAACGATCTCTCTTCTTTTTCCGACTTTAGGTGGAAAGATCCACGTGGGTACAGAAATGTCTTGTCGAGTATGTTGACAGATATTAGCCTACTTACACCACGATAATTCTCTGTTTCTTCATCGATATGCAGAAAAATACAATGTTACTCTAATTGTCCCAGCTCCGGGCCCCTTCCTGCAAAGCACTACATCTCTGATTTCAGACTGCTGGTTCCATGCAGACAATTGTCTTCCCATCTTCTTCAGGCCTTCCGGAAATTTTCTCACAGCCTCCCTCCTTCGGCTTTGCTTGATCAAGAGTTTAAGACTATTTACTCCTCCACCATCAGTATTCTCAACAATGTCGATAGTACTGGAAAGAATAGTTTGGTGGAGTGTAATGTCACCATCCTCCCCGAATTCGGCTCTCTCAATTATGATGCCTTCAAAGATGTATACGTTGTTCCCATGAACATCCCTTGACCATGAAATCAAAACTTTACCAGGCGTAAAGGTCAGCAAGCTAACTGACGACTGGTAAATGACCAAATCGCTGAGATTCAAATCATCATGATGACACCGGACAATTGGGGCATGCCCGCAATAGTATCGAGATTAGCTACACCAACCCGTCCGACCTATCAATACCATCATCGACAAGATCCATCTTTTGCATTACCTCTTAGCAGATGGAGCAGACCAATGAATATGCCCGTCTCGTTGGTCTGTCGGCTTACCCCATGCAACTACAGGGGCATAGTTATCTCCCTCCACGTCAACGAGGATGGTTATTTCGATGCTATCTACTGTACTTGGCGGTAGTTCTTCTAGATCACTGAGGAAAAGTCTGTCAAGTGGTCATGAACGAAGTCTGCTACAAAAGATTCTTGGCTAAGCTGCCGAAAAGAACCAGATGCTCATCTTTGACCACACTCTCACGAGGAAATGGCCAAGACAGCTGAATTCCTGGGTGACGTGGCCACAGAAAGTAGAGTCCTTGAGAAGAAGCTGTTAACACTAAGGTCCCCAATCTATATGTGACCTCCTTGTTATTCACTATATAAAGGCCCAGTTGAAAAGGGTACCTCTTGTGTTCATCTGTACCGCAACTCTTTGGGGTATTAATATAACCTCCTGCTTACACCCTCTTACACCGTTAATATAAAGGCATTCGGATCTACAATCCTGACAAGGCTCGTTAGTCACCCTTAAACATTCCAGTTTTATAAAGACTATGGTTATAACCAGACGAAAGCTTTTATAAAAACAATGGATACAACCACATAGACTTTTTATAAAAATGCTACTACGCATCCATAGGATCTTATGGATATCCATAACGGGCCATAGCGCTAGTCCTTCGTCATGGACCTATGTCCCGTCACTGATTAGATGATGTCCTGAGATGACTCTGTCGGATTAGATAGTAGGATTAGATAGAAGATAAATTCTTAGATTGATTAGATAGACAAATTCTTAGATTAGATACTAAACAAAATTGTACACCTTGTCATTCAAACGAATAGCCCCAACACCGTCCAAAAAGCGTACTGGAATCTCCTTCCAACATTTCTTACACTCCTCCTCCATCTGCTTTCTTACATAGACCTGGTAGGCGGCATACGCCTTTTTTCCCTCGAGAACTTCCGGTTCTAACGCGTACATAGGAAACTCTTCCGAATCCAGCGCAACCGACTGTGAGTCAGCTTCACTCCGCTCAGACCATTCCTTTTGCTCAAACCGATAAGTTTCCAGAATCCTACACATTTCCTCCTGGAGAAGTAAACACTCTTCTTGGTAACGGCATGCCCGGGCTCGTGCTTTAAGCCATGCAATTCGTAAAGCTGAAACAAAATCAGATCAGGTATAGATAGCAACTAAATTGCCACGGACCATCAACCATTTCTCTTTCACCATCTTTATTCACGCCATCTGTACACCATATCCAAGACATCCAAGCTTCTTCCTCTTTTTCGGCATTGAAATTATCCTGCGTCAACACTCTCAGGTCCTCATCTTTGAGTTCCTTCAGGTGACATTGCCAGTCGGATGACCTTTTGAGAGCCTTCCCTAACGTAAGAAGAGCAACACGGGAGACTCGATAACGAACAGCACAGGCATTAATCTTGTTTTGGATCTTCTCTATAGTGCCAGACGAATGGGTACTGTCTCGCTGGCCATGCGTATACTTGTCCTTCCATGTATAAAGGTAGGTCCTCTGGAGTAGTGCTTGTCGAATCTGCTCGAGCATATCCTCTGCTTGAGCAAACTCAAGCTGCCACTGGATATCCAAAGCCTCGGGGCTGCAGGTACAGTCGCGGAGGATATCGGACGGTAGAAGTAGGGGAATGTCGGTTTTCTTAATGCGAGAACCACGGATAGAGGGCGCTTTGGGGAAAAGGGTAGCCTGAGCCGCGCACCAGGCATCAATGTGTCGACGGAGTGAATTGGCACGCTCAATGATCTTGTACTTGGCACGGTCAGTGGAATGAGCGTTGAGTTGTTTTGTATCATAGCGAAGCCGTCGTCTTTGTGGGAAAGAATGATTAGCTTTGGCAGTTGTACCTAGGAGAAGACAACTTACTGTTGTTCTCGAAGTGCTAGACCCTCACCAATCAAAGATGCAAATGACATCTCCGGATCCTCATCCGGTTTCCTCTTTTCCTTCTCAAGTGTCTTTGCTTCAGCCTGTGCCAATTGAAGACGGACCTTTTGAAAGGTGACAGCTAGAAACAGCGATTAGAAGTTAAAAGAGTGTTAAAACAGGACCTTACGTTTGACAGTAGAGGCATACGGATTAGGATTATCTGTGTCCTTCTCCCATGCATCAACGGCAGCCTTCCACAGCTTGCGTTGTTGCTCGGTGACTCCCTGATCGAAATCCCAGAAGGCCTGGACAGCACGCTCACGCTTCTTGGTAGCTTTTTTGGCCCATTGTAAGAATTGCGTGGCTACAATAACAGTGGAGTTAGCGAAACAGCGAAGAAATACTAATCAAATACCTACGGTACAATGTCCGCTTTCGCCAATTACTAAATCCAAAATGATCATCCAATGTGTCGTGACATGACCCAGGTCCCATAACTTTGGTGCTAGCTGCTAGACCATTGGAAATAGACCAGTTTCGTTCTGGACCTTCCCCATTAGTACGACCGGTGCCGGGGGTGTAGTTTAGGTTAAATTCGGTACCACATTCGTCGATGTGGGCAGGAAGATGGAATTTGGGAATAGCACCTTCAAAATTTTCGGGAGGAAGATCTGGGCACCACTCAGGGCCATAGACAGACTCGAACTGCCAATAAAGGTTCTTGATGTACTGACACATCACATCGTAGGACACGAGTGCAGAATCAGGAAGCATGCGTCTCAAGACAGAGATGATGGTGAAATCCATATTGATATACCTGAAGCAGAGGAATCAATCGGATGAATAAAGACATGGAAGAAAACCTTACCGTTCACCTAATTGAAGATCTACAATAGAATTGGGAAGCTTGCACTCATGCCTTGAACATTCAGTTACTGCTAGACCTGTAGCTGCGAGGCCTGGGTCCCTGCGCATGCTTGCCAAACGGAGGGCATTATGATTGTGACATGTATTGATATTTTGATGTACGTCTTTGCCAAACTTGAGGAGGAAGTCGTTGAAGGCCTTTACAGGCGCAAAATATTGGAAACCGTGAATTAGACCTGGGTCTGCTTGTTCTGACGATACTCGGAGCCGACAGCATCGGAAATTCACATCCATGGCCAGGAAGAGGCGGTAAATCCAGCTGAGAGGTTTTAGTTAGCAGCAACAAAAAATACATACAAACGACAACATACCGTTGATCCAGAGGCACGTCTTGCCAGTTCAAGGGTAGATTGATTCCAGGTAAAGGGCAGGCAGCACAGAGGACAACACACTCGCCAGGTCGAGTACCTTTGTAACCGGTGGGATCATGTCCTCGGCCATGCCTTTTTAGGGTCTTGAGCAACCTCCATTCTCGTACCATTCTCAAGAGTTCCCAATAGCGGTCCTCGACTTGAACGCAGGTGATATTGTTGGAGGAGCGTTCGAGTGCTGTACAGTACTCACGGACAGACACTTTAGAAACAAAGCTTAATAAATGGAAGTGTTGTAAAAGACGAAAGGTTGCGACAGTGCGAGGAGTTTTATGAGTCGCAGGATAGAGTCTTGCTCGAAGAAGTTGACGATATTCACCCTCAACCTGTCCACATCCGCAATATTTGACATTGAGAGTATGAAGACCAGACATATCCAGTACTGTCAAAGTCTTCATGGGTGCCAGCTCAATGCATGGGCAACGCTGACCGGTGAGATGGCCTAGTGGGAGGAAATGACCAAGCTCATGGAGTGACGTTGGCTGGAAATGGACACCGTTCCATTGCTAACCCAATGCAGGCATGTCAGGGACCATAGTACGACTGAATGTGTATAGGTACGAACCTGGATCTTGTGAAAGGGGAGGAACGCATGCACTTGTATCTGCTGTTTTCATATATCGAAAAGGACAAGTCTCCATTTTTTATCATGAATAAAAAAGGGAAATTTTCCATTTGAGCCCATATATGAAAAATGGAGAGATTCCCAATGTCTCTTGGCTAAACAGATTAGGTCGGATCACAATACCGGCAGCACCTGGCAGCATGAAGCCGCTTCCCACGCCATATTTGCGCCACCCCGCAATGCATACTTACCGCAGCTCCGTATACACAGCCACATTACCGACTTCTTTGAATAGAATCAATTCAAAAATATTTCAATTGATTGTCAGTTTCCCTTCTGGATTGTACCCCGAGTGTTACCCAGAAACCACGCAGGCTCGCACGTCGCTTATCTTGTCCCGCCCGCCATGAAGCCGCTTCCCACGCCATATTTGCGCCACCCCGCAATGCACCCTTACCACAGCTCCGTATACACAGCCACATTACTGACTTTTTTGAATCGAATCAAAAATATTTCAATTAATTGTCAGTTTCCCTTTTGGATTGTACCCGGAGTGATACCCAAAAACGTCGAACGTCGCTTATATTGTCCCGCCCACCATCAAAAACACCTTGCGGCAGTGTTCACTGTCGAAAACACGCTGCTCAGTATAAATTCTCGCTTACATTACCGACTTTTTTGAATAGAATCAATTCAATTGATTGTCAGTTTCCCTTATGGATTGTACCCCCGAGTGGTTGCGCACCCAAAAACCTCGCGTGTCGCTTATCTCGTCCCGCCCACCATCCAAAAAATCTCACACGTCGCTTATTTTGTCCCGCCCACCATCAAAAACACTTTGTGCGGCTGTGCTCACTGTCAATATAAATTTTCGCTTATTTTACCATCTATTATATCCCCTTGGATTTCTCGACTCTTTGATTTTTCGCTTATATTGCCTACTTTGCCATCTATATTATATTATATCCACTCCGATTCCTCGACTTGTAGGCTTACAATTGTACTACTAATTGTTCACAGCACTTGCTTGTAATCTTGTAATCTTTTGAACTGATATCTATTGAAGAAAAGTATTGGAACCAAATGTAATGGTTGTTGTCGGATTCTGCCCTGTTTTATGCATTCATAATACCGAGTCAAAACAATAGGAGATAACTCCGAAGTGGCATTGCTAGTAAAGAGATTCATTATCATTACTCTAATATAAATATGCAAGCCAGAAGTACTCAACCTACCAACCCTAGATATGTACATTTAAGCAATAGGTTCTGACATTTGAATGAGAACGTAAGTAAAGTCCTCAACGTGATACTGCCAATCCTTCAACATAGCTGCCTTCGCCTCTTTTGCACGAAATCCCTCATCCTCCATTCTGCTAATCGCATGATACCAAAAGTATAAGCCAGCCACAACATTCAAAGCTCCATTCTGCCCTGACGCACATAACTCCTCCCAATCATTCTCAAAGTCATCCTTTGAACAAATCCATCGCTCCTCATGGTCCTGTGATCTCCAATCCGGCTGAATAGACCCATACCATGCCATAAACGTCTGTCGTAAATTGACGGCATCAATTGCTTTAGGCATATAGTTGAGCGCGCGCGCTCGGGCTATCCAATCTCCTACCACCTTAGGTCTTGCCTTTGCGGGGAGCTTCTTATCGACATACCCCTGGTCATACTCGAAAACCAGATATTTGCAAAGTAATCGGTGGTACAGAGGCTCAAGCACCGTGCCGAATTGGATGACTGTACCGGAGAGATATTTGGGTGCATCGGCGGGTGTAGGGACAGTGAGCTGGTCTAACCTCAGGTACTCTACATGTTGATCCTTAGGGCGAGGTGGACCACGTTGACGACGTCGAGGCACCGACTGTAAATCCTCGGCAACTAAATGAAATCAAACATCAATGAGATGAGAATGATCAAAGCACGCATCGACTGACCATCCTTAGGAGCATCAGTCCTTTCTAGTTCTCGGGGGAGTGTCTTTGATTGTTGTGGTTTAACCTTTTTCTTTCTTGGCCCCTCTTCTTGTTCAACAATTGAGTTTCCGCTTCGTTTGATGGATCCACGCGTTGAATGCGGTGATACGATGGGAGATGGGATAGGTGATGGAGGACAAGAGCCGTGTGGAGAGGGAGACACAAAAGAAAGCCCAAGAGTAGCAGAAGCAGGTGGAGAAGGCGGAGGCGGAGTGCATGATCGCGATTCAGATGGAGGTGCGGCTGAGCTTGACGAAATAGACACAGTAGGCTCAGTAGAATGTGTAGATCTGGGTCCGACAGAGGGAGAAGACCCAAGAGTAGCAGAAGCAGGTGGAGAAGGTGGAGGAGGAGTGCATGGTTGTGATTCAGACGGAGGTACGGCTGAGCTTGACCAAATAGACACGGTAGGCTCCGTAGAATTTACAGATCCGGGTCCGACAGAATCAGAATCAGATGGGCCATCAGTAGATTGCTTGGATTGTGGCGTAGGATTAGAACCAACAGAAGATGTTAAAAGGGAAGACGGGACGATAGAACCATCTTCCTCTGCAAATGATTCGCCAGTAGAGGCTACCGAGTTAGACTGATCCAGTGCACGGGAGCGGCATTCTGCCTTGGCTTTAAGCGAGTCAGTACAAAATACCTGGGTCTAAACCGAATATCACGCAACTGAAACACATTTTGAGGAAATCTCCAAATAAAGGAAGAACGGTATCTTTATATTTCTGACGCATGGCAGATTCCCAGCTCAACTTATTGGCCCGTTGAGAATTTCCATGGACGCTGTAACATTAAATCATTATCTGTGAAGAAAAATTCGGTCGAGAGTTAAGCATACATACCTGATAACATTCAACCGGCCGGCGTCACCAGGCTCAGGGCCTCCAAGAATGAGACTAGCTTCCCATCCGGTCGCCTCGCATATTCGGTCGACGATGAATTGAGCAATATGCGGAACATTGTCAATACAACTGTCAACTGTCATCAGTATACTGATCACGAAAATGCCTGAAGACTCACGTCTGACGGTCCATTGGTGCAGTGGAGAACTTGAATGAATCGTTCTCCCACTTCTTTGTTTCTTCTTCGAATTGTTGTTTTGATTTCTCGGCCCAGGAATGTCGCTCCTCCTCCGACAGTAGTGACCAGTGGTGATTGACCAGATTGATGTAAGTCCTCGCAGGGAATGACTTCCCTGACGCATCCGAGTTATCCGTAATTTCCCCATTTGTTGCACGCCACTCTGCTAGCTTCCTATCGTATTCAGCACGCCAGACATGAGTGTTGTTCCGAGCCCAAAGCTTGGACTCGGGGATCTTGCGTGGTTTCGCGGCCGGTTCACCTGCCAACTGGCGGATAAGGAGATCGAGGGGGGTAAGGTGGTTCTTCTTCTTCTTCCCATTACCAACAGCCTTACCATCACTCTTGTTGAGACGGTAATCCAGCCAACGACCAACGCTCTAGTAATGATCAAAGAAAAGTGTAGACACGTGGGTAAACTAAAACAGGTAAAATCGATCAAAATGACGTACCCCTTTGACTCTGGCATAACGCTCAGAGATTTCCTTTTCTTTCTTGTCGTGGGCTGCTTTCTCTTCAGTGGACATGGATCTAGTGTCCACAACAGGATCTTCTGGAATTGGATCAGAATCGTTTACCGCATGCAGCTCAGCCTCAGATGGCTCCCATTCGTCGTCGTTCTTGGCAGGAAACCGACGGAAAAATGCACGCAAGATTTCCTCTTTTTTTGCCTTGCCTTCACTATCGCCCTGCTTAACTGCATCAATATAAGGCTGTTTCTGAGTCTCGAGCCAAACGAAACGTAAGCCTTTGAATGCAGGACGACCACCCATGATAAGTATGTTGCAAAAGATAACTAGTAGTCGGATCGGAATGTGGCTGAGCGGGGATGACACGGACAAGACGAGAACACCAGTTGAGGTCGATGAAAGGGAAATTCTCCTTTTTATTTCTTTCTTATTTTGATTGACTTACATCGAGATCTTGAAACCTTTGTCGGCAGGGATAAATTTTTGTACTCCGAATTACACGACTGGTTAGCGTTCCTTTGTTTCTATATGTCATCTGAGCACCCTGCAGACCAAGTAAAAACCCTCAAACGAAGAGAATATGCAGCCAGGTCAGAATAATTTTCTTTCTGCACAATACCAGTATTCTTACTGGGATGCACAGAAATCGAGAGAAGCTTGCTGCTCAACGAAAAGAACAGTCAGTTTTTCAATCTCTCAACACTGCTCACTGCACTAATTTTTTCTCCGCCATCTAGACGATACAAGAAGATGGTCCGTGAACTGGGAGAACCTGATGAAACTCCGGAAATGCAGGCCTGTCGTGAGCGTCGGCTTGAACGCCACCGTATTGCAGCTGCCAAGTATAGATCTTCCAACTGAGAAGCCTTGAGAATCAAGGAGCAAGAACGTCGAAAAATGTAAACTTTCACCTTCACGTAGCAATTCAAATGACCCAACTTATCTATTTGTCAGAATCCAAGCAAATCGGCCTCCACTACATGTTCGCAGGAGAAAGGAGGCCCGCAAACGAGAGTACGAAGCAGACCAAAAGAAAGCATTTTCGGAGAATCGGTTAGTGGAGTTTAATCTGAAGTGGCACAAACGACCCAGCAAGAAACTTTTGGCGGAGATCAAGCAAATAGAAGACGAGGAGTGGGAAGCAAGAGGAGGTCGACCTGAATAGTTGCACATACTATACTACTCTAGTGACGTTTTTCGTGAATACTGTTAGCAAAATCAACATCTGCGTCTCTACTTTTTCCTTACAATTATATTCACAACTAAAAGCAGTATCCAAAAATATCAAATTTTAAACTCAGATCTTGTATTGACAAGAAAAAAAATACTCATGGATGTGCGAACCTGAGGCATGTCGCATTCCCCGACCCTCATTCATCACCAAGGGTAATACTATTGACAGCTATAAGCAGTCGTCGGAGATATCTGAACATGGATTTTAACTCGGGCCTTGTGTTGACACGAAATAAAAGCAGTCGTCGGAAATATTTGAATATGAATTTCAAACTCAGAGCTTTTATTAACACGAAATACTCATAGCTATAGTGAACTACACGCAGTAATCGGAAATACTGAAACTCTGAGCGTGAATTTCAAACCCAGACCATTCATTATCTACACGAAATACTCATAGCTATAGTGAACTACACGCAGTAATCGGAAATGCTGAAACTCTGAGTGTGAATTTCAAACCCAGACCATTCATTATCTACACGAAATACTCATAGCTATGTGAACCTGAGTAGCATACCAGAGGCTCAATCCACGAGCCTCATTTATCACTTAGGGTCATATTCCCTAATGCTTCTACTTCATCCTCCAAGTCAGTGGTAATCAGATCTATGTCAATGGCACCATCCGATGTTCCAAGAGACAGTGATCGCCTCCGGGGTTCAATAAAAGTCTTTGACTGTGATACACCAGTCGAAGTATTTTTCCGAGTAGGTGTGGATCGTTTAACTCCAGGGCTAGTTCGAGTCAGGGTAGCTGGTGAATGTCGTTGATTCTGATGGCTGGGATGGGCTGCAACAAATATAGTAGGTGACATCCAGTTTCCACGCTGACCGACAAAAAGGAAATCGCCACAGCTTGCCACAGGGTCGGCAAAAGCCACCAATGGACAGTCTGGAGCGCCGGAGAAACGAGGAATGGCTTCAGGGTGAGGTGCTTGATCAATGGCCACTTGGTAAAGATATAAGGCAGCTTCGAGACTTGGTGTTTCGTGGCATATGGGAGCAAATACATAGCTCACGAAGTGTTTGGCAATGTCCCTATACAATTATACGTTTAGTGGCTCAATTGGCATTGAATTAAACAGGAAAGTCTGCATACCACGACGGAAATATGCCCACACGCCAGCCTCGGATAACCACGTAGAAGATTCTTCCCACTCGTGGTGGCAATTCAGGGACGCTATTTCTAAGTTCTTCCAAAGTAGGGGCCGTAGAAAATGCCCTGTACACGTGTGTGCTAAAATCCTTTGAGTAAACCAACCCGAATTGTTAGTGGGAAATTTTCATTGAGTACCTTGGCAAAAGGGAATCTTGTTCTTGAGCCTCGCGATCCGCACTTGAGAAAATTGTCCGTTGAGGGGCACGTAGAGAAGGACCAGGACTCGCACTGGTATGGCCACCACTACCAATAATCCTAATAATCACAGCTTGTGTTTCGGTCAGCATCGTCACTAGGCAAGCACTGAGAAAGACCTAACATTGTCCTTCCTGCAAGTCTATTAGGGGCACTGTGAGGGGATAGTAGTTTATGAGTGAGATTCATGGTTTCTGTCATATACACGCACATCCAAAGATAGAACTGTTCTGAGTTAAGGTAATGGTCCTGTTTTCAGCGTTCGAAGAGGCGTCCATGATGATGGCTTGAGAAAAGAGGGAACTAGAAATAAGCGACCTTAAATAGACTTCGATTCACGGTCCGGGAAACTCCCCCGTGATGTCGCGCTACCGACATCACCACACACCAAAAGTTCTTCCAATGCATACAGTGTAGTATGGGAAGTTCTTGTTGCACTTTTTTAAGATTACTCGTAAATGCTAAATCGACTGTATAACTATTGTTGGCTTTTGGTCAACTCTGTGATCGCATAAGTGCTCAGATTCGATATACAATACCGACATCACCACGCGTGCATCAGTTTAGAATCAAAACTGTACCCTTATCACGATCCTTTCGAAGGCCAAAATTCATTGCACTGAATGCCTATCTTATATGATTGTCAATACAGTTGATCTAAAAATTCAGAAATGGTTCCAGAAATCCAAAGTTGAGTTCAACTTTGACTGCACTCGTTGAACAATCAAGCCATTTCTCACCCTGTTTTTGAGTCGGTCCGATGAATTCAAATCTCTTCCAAAAGTTGTTTCTGACCGTTTCACTAACATGTAGCTGTTTTACATGTTTTACACTAGTTTTGTTTCCGTTCTGTCTCTATTTTTCAGATTCAACTTCCGAAACAACTTGGAGATATTTGACTTTGATAGCCCGTGTCGTTCACCATCAGCAGACTTTCCCCAGTGATTATACATTTATCAATTCAGAGTAATCCTAGATTACAACTTACTTTTCGTGTACCCAATATACGCCAATGTAGTAGTTCTTTCAGTCAAATAAACATAGTAACATGCTACAAAATTCAAACTTATCTAAAGACTCATGTTTTACTCCATTACCAATATGCCCTCCATCCATATAATGCTGCTGTCGAGTTGAGTAGGTAGCAGTTTCGATTGTTGCAAATTGAATTTTAAGGTAGTCATGGGTTGAATACGGGAACCATCTGCAGCTGCGCCCCAAAGCATGTCAGTGGTGCCGATAGGAGAGTGGAAAGGGGTGTTTCTCTTTGTTTTTCCGGGTCGGTGTCTAATGGGCTGACAAAGGAGGAGTTCTCAGAGGACTGGAGTCATTGAAGGACGGTCCAGCGTCCCAAGTAGCAAAAACATACCCATATCTGATCCGAGTAACAGAATATTAATGAAATGAGACAGTGAAAAAACTCACTCGATGAAAGGCTATCACTGTTACAAAAGTAGAGTTAGATAGGTATTTTTTAAAAAAAGTCTGTACCAGTCCCATAGTCCTCGAGCTATTACTATACTATACGGCAGTTTCGGGGAAATCACGGTGAAATTCAGACTCGTGACGGTGACACGAGATTAACGCGTGTTCGTGTCATTGTTTACTACGATGGTCAAAGGCAGAAGCAGACTCATTGGAAGCCGACCACGGGGCCGTCCTCCTGCTACCTCTCAACCATCTCGTCACCGTGTCGTTGATGAAGATGACTACGAAGTCATCCATACCCGAAGTATTCGCAGTCAAGCATACGGACACACTGTAGAAACACCAAGATCTCCGCAAATAGGCACGAGTTGGACCAGTGGTTCGGCTACTTGGGGACCAGAGGATGATACTTCATATGCGCTAGAAGACGATGATTCTTGGGTGGATACTGCTGTGGATATGGATGTCTTCGAGTCCGGGCCGACCGTTGTTCAAGTTACTATGCCAAAAAAACGAAGAAGCAAAGTATCAGTATGTTATTCGGACCCATTCTTCAATATCCGCAAGTGTTAAAGTGACTATTTTCGGTCCGTTTTAGCGTCGGGTCAACTTAGTTTGGGCCGAACGCCATCGTCAAAATTACCTTGACGAGCTCATTCGGTGGGATGGTCGAGGTGATTCTATTGGGCAAGAAAGCTGTACGGACTGCATTGCACGACAAATTAACCCTCCTTCGGCTGGTCAAATCAGGTGTCTAGACTGTCTGGTTCCTGATTTGACATGTGCATGGTGCTGTGAACGACGGCATCAAAGGAATCCTTTCCATCGAGTGGAGGTGTGTTTCTTTTAGGGTTCTATCAACTGTTGTGACCCATAGTTCCTTATAGCGGTGGACGGGAACTCATTTTATTCGGACGAGCCTAGCCAAACTCGGATTGACGATTCAACTGAATCACCTCAGTATGTATTGTCGAAATCCTCAACTTTGCCATCAATCATTACGCATTCTTCACACCAACGGAGTGCATCATGTCAATTTGCGTTATTGCGGGTGTGAACGAAGCCAGCCTCTGGCCATCCAGCTTCTTCGTCGTGGCCTCTATCCTTCCACGCATGAGGTCCCCAAAACTGTTGCTACTTTTGCCTTAATGGAGCTTCTGCATCACCTCTCTATTACCTCGAAAGGCTCTAGTCTCGACTTCTACAAGACTATTGAGCGTCTCAGTAGCAACACAGGCCTTGATATTCCGAAGTCACGGTATACACCTCTACGTCGTATGCTTACGCAGTGGCGGCATCTCAAGCTTCTGAAACGTGGTGGACGAACGCACGTCAATCATCCTGACCGCGTTGCGATGACAGGTGAAGGAGAATTGGCAGTTCGGTGTCCGTCATGCCCTTATCCCGGAATAAATACTCCTCTGGATCTCTCGAAGGTACCAAAGGAGCTCTGGTATGTGCATACACCGCTTTGTGCTTAATTTCTAAATTATAATTTGTCAGGTTCTTATTTCGTGTCATGTTGGTAATGGATGCCAACTTCAAGCTCAAGAATCAATTAGTTTCATCATACTCTCGGGATCCTGGCTTCGGAATTGGATGGGCTTATTTTGTCCCTAGAGAAAAGTATGAGAAATATCTATTGGAAAACATCCATGAAGACGAGGTACGTATCGTACGTAGACAATTCATTTCGGTTGAATTACTCACCAAAAACACAGATTAGCACTTGTGTAGGCTTCGCTGCCCTGGCCCAGGCTTCAACGAGATTCTCCCATGGTTTGCGGTATACTGGAGTCGGCGGGATTCTGTGTGAACGATCGGATATGTTAATGCCAAACGGTCTCGTTAATATTCCCAAAGGCGAGAGGTGTGTAGTGTTCTCTTTTATGATTATGCATATGAAACTAATGGCCCTTCTATTTCTAGATATGCAAGTATGGATTTTGCATTTGCTTATTCCTTAAAAACCTTCCTTGTTATATTCTACCTCCTCCTAAGCTATGACATCGCCTGCCAATGGTTCATCAACCTGTTCTCTCGGATGTCTGAAGTGTGGGCAGAGGATATGAAGCCAACGCAGTCTCTCTCGCTTGAGAATGTTGTTCCAGCTGTTGGAAAATTTCATGAACCAGCACATCTTCAAAAAGACCATGAGCAATATTCTTTCAATCTCATAGTCGGCGTCGGACATAGCAACGGTGAAGGACCCGAGCGTCTTTGGGCTTCCCATAATGCCCTCTCATATTCAACAAAACCCATGGCTCCAGGAACACGACAAGATGTCCTTGACGACCATTTTGCTGCTTGGAACTGGGGCAAACTCACAAACATGGGTATGTTGTCTATGCTATTGATATCTCATACTGAATGAATTATAGGCCACACTTTGATGCGGAGATACAAAGCAGCCATAGCTGAGCGAAATATACAGGTTGAGGCGCATAATGGTTGGACCGCACGACTTCCGCAAGAGTTTGTGCAGGCCTGGGAGGCTTCTTGCCTAGCCTGGGAAAATGCACCCTTTCCAAAAGACGTTGAGAACCCGTTCGAGATAAGTAATGAATGTGAGTATTATTGTGCTGTTGGCCACTTTCCATTGTTCATTATGATGTTCAGTTATCGGAGAAGAAGAAGCTCTCCAAGAGTTAGAAGCTGAAGAGAGGACACGGAGAGCTTCCGGTGCGGTAGCATGGAATGATGTTACTGCGGTGGGCTTTATTTCAATGGGACTAGAACTCGAGCATGCATGGTATGTTAATGTATTCGTTGCATATATATCTAAATACTAATTACAAGTCTAAATGGTAATGATTTGTTTCAGTATCCTAGTACAAGATTTTGTCAAGAGCAAGACCAGGGAACCGGGTGGCCATGGTCATTCCTCCCATCAGCGCCGAGAACGTGAAGAGCATGCTATCGCCGAACAAAGGGCCCCGTTGCGGGAAAAATTAGCTATCTACGAGCGGCTTCGTGGAATCTATATGCCAGGACTGCTTCAAATGCTCGTTGATATTCAGGAGGATGTTGAACAAGCATCTGAAGTGACAAATCCTGAAGAGGCATGTCTTTGGCTCCCCTCTTCCATTCCTTCCAACAGACGGGCCTCTGTTTGCGTGCCCGAGTTGATAGACATCGAGAACCGGATCCGGACAGCTCAATGCAATGATTCAATTCAAGCATTACGACATACCCTTCGCGTGAAGAGTCGGATGGTGCTTTTCAAAAATGCTAATGTTGCTGGTCAGAGACCTGGTCTCCGTTCACGGGCTATCATAGATAGGGTGCACAATCGGGCCAAGAGGTATGCAGAGCGTTACAGAAGGGCAAGGGAGGCTAAGCTGAGGCTGATTGGTCCAGGGCTGTGGGAAGATGTACTGAGAGTTCTGAGGAATGAAGATGTCCGGTCATACCGCGATCAAAGCCGATACAAGCAAGGCCCAGGTCGACGTGGGACAAATGAGGATAGCTGGGAGCCTACAGAGGAAGGAGACGGAAGAGATGGTCAGGGAGAGGGAGATGAGATGATCCTTTGGAATGATGTCAGACCTTTGCGAAGCAGTGTTACTCGTGGGGAGGATAGTTCTAGAGACGGTACAGGGGAAACTCGGAGACTCAATTCGTGGATCTGGACGGCAGGACCTGGTATGAGTTTGAAGGATGGAGCAGATGAGGGAAATGAGATATGCCGGTCAGAGTGGTGCCGTAGTCTTGCACGAGCAAAGCGAGCACAGGAGGAAGTTCTGATGCTAAAGGAAGAGATGCGGCGTACATCGCTTTATCTCCAGTGGAAGGAACGGTGGTGGAAAGAGCGAGTCTATATAAGGGACTCAGACGTGGAGTTGAACTCAGGGATAAAAGAAGGTTTGCAAGCATATGCTGTTAAGCAAGCTACTCTTTATAGAGAGTTGGATATATCCTTCCGTTCAGTATGGACAACGCCACTCAAGGATGTAAGCGTGGATGGAGCAAATGTTGGGAGTGAGAAGCCTGAAGGAGAAAACCAGGATGAGGAGGATGAGGAGGATGATGAGGAGGAGGAGGACGAGGAAAGTCCAGGTGTGGATGTTGATAATGATGTTTGAAAATATGCCTTAGTTGAATACTAGTCTGATAATGAGTGCTTTGTCTGGATTTGCTAAGATGTCAAAGAAATGTCTATGCAATTTCTCACTTGCATAAACAATGTAAGTATGTTCATACTCATTGCTATTGTGAAGGACCGACAGTGAGCACAGTATCTGATAGTTGAGGATATGAGAAATACAAGTAAAAAATAGCCGATATAAGCGAACAATCTCACTGTCGAGGATCCAAGTGAAAAATCACCGATACAAGCGAAAAGTTAAACCGATAGTGAGCAGGGTTTTGTTGACAGTGAGCGCAGGGGAGCACACAGTCCTGTGAACCAATCAGGTATGGTTGTAAATATAAGTATAAATATAAGTATGGTGGGCGGGACGAGATAAACTTGAACGACGAGCTACGAAAAATTAACGAGTCGAGAAATCTAATGGGATATAATAGATGGTAAAATAAGCGAAAAATTATATTGACGGTGAGGAGAGTTTTTTCGACAGTGAGCACAGCCGCGCAAAGATGGTGGGCGGGACGAGATATGAAAAAATAAAGAGTCGAGAAATCCAGGGGATATAATAGAAAATAAAGAAATTATACTGACAGTGAGCACAGCCGCACAAAGTGTTTTTGATGGTGGGCGGGACGAAATAAGCGATGCGTGAGGTTTTTGGATGGTGGGCGGGACGAGATAAGCGACACGCGAGGTTTTTGGGTGCGCAACCACTCGGGGTACAATCCAAAAGGGAAACTGACAATCAACTGAATTGATTCTATTCAAAAAAGTCGGTAATGTAAGCGAGAATTTATACTGAGCAGCGTGTTTTCGACAGTGAGCACTGCCGCAAGGTGTTTTTGATGGCGGGCGGGACAATATAAGCGACGTTCGACGTTTTTGGGTATCACTCCGGGGTACAATCCAAAAGGGAAACTGACAATTAATTGAAATATTTTTGATTCGATTCAAAAAAGTCGGTAATGTGGCTGTGTATACGGAGCTGTGGTAAGGGTGCATTGCGGGGTGGCGCAAATATGGCGTGGGAAGCGGCTTCATGGCGGGCGGGACAAGATAAGCGACGTGCGAGCCTGCGTGGTTTCTGGGTAACACTCGGGGTACAATCCAGAAGGGAAACTGACAATCAATTGAAATATTTTTGATTCGATTCAAAAAAGTCGGTAATGTGGCTGTGTATACGGAGCTGTGGTAAGGGTGCATTGCGGGGTGGCGCAAATATGGCGTGGGAAGCGGCTTCATGCTGCCAGGTGCTGCCGGTATTGTGATCCGACCTAATCTGTTTAGCCGAGAGACATTGGGAATCTCTCCATTTTTCATATATGGGCTCAAATGGAAAGTTTCCCTTTTTTATTCATGATAAAAAATGGAGACTTGTCCTTTATTCATGTATAATTCTAGCAGCTAGAGCTGACGCATGCACATTGACTATGCATCGTTCACACCATAGATGAGAGTCTTGACAGTCGTTGCAATGATAGCAAGTGGTAGAGAGAGCAGTATTACACCCAAAACATGTCCCTTGATTTACTGCATAATTACGACCGTCTAACCGCAAGAGTTCTGACACATAGGTATCGACGTAGTCTAACCAGTACATCAAGGCTGCGTCCTGGTAAAATTAACGTCAATATTGGCCAACACAGAAAAACTTGTTCAACTACTTGCCCCTCGTGCATTCCGCTTCCTTTTCTCCTTCCCTGTGTCCGGTTCCTCCCCATCTGATTCATCCTCATCCGTATCAGAGTCATCCATGTGTCTCCGTACCATGTCTCTGTCCGTGTCATCCACACCCAGTGGTATTTCGCTGTCAAGAGCATCTGAGAGCGATAAAAAACGGTCCAAGGCAGGAAGAGTATTTGACTTGGGTATTTTGGGATGGCTTGTGACCGGTGTAAATATAGCGGAGGTCTCGTCATTCAGGAGTGAATGGTGGATGAGTCGACGTTTTGGATCCTTCCTCGAAGTGGAATAATCAGAGTGAGGGATAACGAGTTGCTGAGCAGGAGAAGGTTTACTGACGTCTTCATCGTCAGATAGGTCAACGACGGTGCTAATGAAACCACATTTGCGTTTTTGCGTAGAAGTCATTTCGGATGAGTAGGTCCGAGTCCTTTTGGATTCAACAATCGCGTGATCACATGATGATATCCAGCGTGCCAAAGTTGAAGTACAAAATTTTATGTATACACACTGGGTACATTACATGTTCTGCAATAATACTACACCTCTACCCATTCATCGGAGTGTTTCATGATCCAATGATCACAAAACAAGGTAAGCACAAGCCGACGACCACCTGAGGAAGGCGCAGCACAATGAACAAGACAACGAGTCAGGGCACCCAGAACCTGGCCTGGGAGGATCGGGACTTTGACACCAAGTTGAGGCACGCAAAATTCTGCACCTTCCCAGCCCTGACCGACAGGGATGATCCAAGTCAGTGTGTTCGGGTCATCATTCCAATCAACGTGCCATAGCTCACTCGACCCTTCTTTGATGGCCGCACAAAAGAAGGAGCCTTCGAAGTCCAAGGCAACGCAAGCTTCGAACTCTTCACGATGCCCCGGGCGAAAATGTGTACGGACAAAACTTTGTGCTCTATATTTTAAGAGTAAGGAAGTTGGTCAAAACGAGGAATCCAGTAACTCACTTGACTTGGCGGTCCCAAAGATTAGGGAAGTAAATCTTATAGACAGAGCGTATCAGAGGGACAAGTATGTCTTTCAGAACTTGAAGAAATCGATCCATAGCGTCAACAATGTGCTGGGAACGTTGAGTACGTAGTCGCGCATCTCCGGTGATCATGGGGGTCAGAGAATAGTGCATCCAAACACCGAGGTGGGCCCCAGACTTAGCAGAGCGGTTTCGGTCAATTTTGTCTGGAGGGAAACGGAAGCTGCTGGCAATGAGAGCGTCATAAAAATTGCATATGACATTGATAGAATCCGTGTCGAGGATTTTGTGTAAACGAAGTAAACTGATCGGAGGTAGACCGGGATAACGCCGTAGTGTGTCTTTGTTCGTCTTCCAAGCCAAAATACCAGTGGAAGGTGCTGAAGGAAGAGAGCAGGGATCTAAACTGGGATAAAGTTGGTTGATGCGTTCTAAAAGCCTTTCACTAGAGTTATGGACTCCAGCGAGATCATCTCCATAGTCACAAGCGTTGTAGTATTCTGGAAATAAGGAATGAGTACAAATTTAAAAAAAGGAGAAGCGTCACGCACGACAGAGACCGTGAAACAACTTGCACAACTCCGCATCGCGTATTTCCCGACGTCGTTGGATGGTGGAGATAGCGCGATGACCCCTACCCATGAAAAATGCGGCTAGACCAAAAAGTTATGGGGGAAAGGTGAACAAAACTCACGGTAAATAAGGGCAATACGCTCAGCCCCAAGCGGCCCATCCCTCTGCCTATCTCTTGCCAAGCCGATTTCAAGGCCCATCCCTCTGCCTATCTCTCATCTCTCCACTTCCATATG
Organism: Stygiomarasmius scandens; assembly: GCA_037954225.1. Lineage (NCBI taxonomy): Eukaryota > Fungi > Basidiomycota > Agaricomycetes > Agaricales > Campanellaceae > Stygiomarasmius > Stygiomarasmius scandens. Next base: position 404,772 of record JBANRG010000008.1, on the reverse strand, counting down.
ACTGTCCGTGTGGTAAGAAAATCATATGATATCAGGAAGAGCATAAGTACCTACCAGATAACGAGGCCTACAATATCTTCCTTCCTTTCACACCCACGTCGTACGCGGTCCAGGGACAAGCTCGACGTAAAACTGGTGTGGAAACGTCAAGGGGATGCCACAAAGCTTAGAGAAGGGAAGACTAGAGGCCAGAGGACAGTAGAAGAGTTGTTGAAGCGGAGGCTCAGTACAGGTTGGAGATGAGGTGACAGGTCACTGTGACACATGTGACATATCTGACTCGGCCCGGTGGACCGGAGCTGCACAAGGGTACGCCTCCGAGTAAGCAGGTAAGTCCATCTAACAGACAAAATTTACAGAAACCGGTAAATGTAGGGGATCGGTACCATTGCTACTCATTGCTACTACAGATAATAAATCATATATACTCGTATATATCAATCAGAGTCATAGTCTTCATGAAACCAGGACCAGAGTAAAACCCCACCATCGATCTGTTCCTTGGTGCGATGAGAAAAACACTGGTAGCGAGGTTCAGAATGGATATAGTGATATAAAGCGTAATGGCGATTATAGGTAGATGGGAACTCAGGATAGGAAAGACCGACAACAGGATACTTCTCATCGAACCGGGCCAGGACATAACAAAGCTCATCATGCCAGTCTCGCTTTATCGGCTTAACTGTTCCATACAGGGTGTTGACTTGGAATATATCAAGTAGGTGCTATTATGGAATTAAGAACAACATTTAACGGAAACGCAAATGTGAACGCACTCTGGATTGTCGTTTCAACATCTGTTCATCGGAATACTGGAACTCCTTTTCTATCGACTTTTCCACGGCCTCCAGATCTCCAGCATGGTTGAAAATAATATAAGAGGGTGTTCCAGTGAGAGCATCGGTAGGGAATCGATTAAGCCATTCGGATGTTGCCATTTGGAAGAATTCATCACCATCCTGCTGATTTGTAGCAGCCAGCCAAGATGGCGTAAGGTAGTAGATTAACTCGCTTGGAAGCGAAACGGCACCTGGGCCATCAAAAGGAGTAGCACGCTGGGAAAGTGGTGGATTGTTCCAAGTCAACTGCCGAGATACCGATTAGTTGAAATTGGGATCAGTTAATACAGACCTACCGGTATATTGCGAATCTATAGGCCGGTAATCAAAAAGAGCCACAAGGTAAGACAAAAATATACGTACCATATGTTTCAAGACAGGTAAGGTCACAAAAAAGTTGTGGTAGGTAGTGGTGTTGATTTAGACAATATTGGTGGCTTGGTGGCTTGAACCTTAATTTACGGCGTTCAGCGGCTACCTTAGAATTTTGAAATGGAATTCTATTGTTACCTTCGGCTGAACAGCCACTCAAACCTTAATCTCAAATCCACAAATCAAAAAGAGCGAGCAATCAACACGAGAAAATGAGGGAGACAAGAAATAAAGAATATATTTTGTGTATCAAATAACTACTTAAGCAACGAGGTTTACTTTGACATCCCAAATGTTTTCTTCAACCATGTGCCATCCACCGACCCCTCACTATCCAGCTCGTCGTAAACGTGGCTTTCGCATTCCGAAAGTCTATACTCCGAAAGCATATCATCGTCAGAGATAATCTCATGGAAGGTTGTCCATTCTGGATTAGGGTCGTTTTTCCAGGATAGTTTATCCATATAGTTCTTGATGGCCTTTAAAGCTGGGTCAGATCTAAAGATAACCAAGGTAAACTGTAAATATACACATGCAAATCATTCTCAGTTTGGTCGCTGGCGTCCTCCTGGTAACATTGAGGTACACAACTGCTCGTGCACGAGTAGTATGGAATGCCTTTTGAAGTTTACCATCAAACCTTCTTTCCAAAACCTTCAGGAGATTAGATGCCTGTTCAAATAATCTGTGGAGACCAAAGTCTTGATTTTCAATCCAGGTGAAGCGATGGTTTCGGAGAAGACGTTGAGCAGTTGGGCTCAAATGGAGAATGGGAGTGGTGCAGATCGTGCGTCGTTTTGTAGGGGAGAAACAGGGAGGAAGCTTTGACGGTATTCGAAAAATGGAGAAGTTAGAGGAATGAGAACTGTCGGAAGACTCGTATCCAGCATCCAAATCATCGACATCTGCATCGTATACAGGAGAACAGTTTCGTAGCATCAAAGCAAACCTAAAAGCTATCAGGAGATTAGCCCCAAATGATAATATATTTGAAATTTACCTTGGAGCCAGTAGGTGAGTGTCGAGTTGAAGTGAAAGCAGAATGACACCACGTGGTATTAAATGTCTGGGACATCCTATTTTTGATCTTGGACACCGAGGTCGCCATTAATTTTATTATTCGTACCTCTGTAGAAGTAAGTGTAACCTTTCAATAACAATGAGTGATTGTCTGTCTATCTAAATAACAGAAGGATAAATCTCTAAGCACATACGTACGAACCCAATACTAGCAAATCAGATTTAGTGTACTTTCAAGTGTCAAACATACACGTATATGTATATGGCCCCATATTCAGTATCTCCATCAATAGTTGTATAAATTATAAACATATATGGGCTATTGTATTGTAAACTAAGTAGAGACTCGATTCATGCAATGACTTAAGGCGGTAGTATCTTGGTCAAACGTAGCCAAGTGCTAGTATATGAATCGCAAGATCAATTCTTATATTGCAAGGATAAAAGAAACATGTACAATCTCGGATTTACACTGCTTTCATTCATGAGAACATTAGTGATACATGGTATATACAACAGGCTTTATTACCTTTACTTAAGTAGACTGTCGAGTCAAATCTCAGGTTGTCGTAGCCCCTATTGATTAAATGACTGGGACACGGCGAAGTGGCCAGCCTTTCATTGCTTTACGTACTTTTTCTTCCTTCATCCATCGCACTCCCCAATGGGTCGACGAGGCAGACCTCGTAAATATCATTCACTGGAAGACAAAAAAGCCACCAAAAAAGTCTCAAATCAAAAATATCAGAGCAAGTAAGTTTGTTACATCGTCATGTCGCTGGTCGGTTCAAGGTTTGACGTGTGCCAGGAACAAATGTATACTCTCTGCCAAAAAAAAGGAGCAGCGCCAAGCCAAAAAACAATCACAAAGGTACGCGATTTGTTATTAATCTTAACTTCACCTCTGACTATTACCTCTGTTCAGTTCTCTTTCCATTTCAACTCTATTGGGATCTTTACCACCAGCTTCACCCTTGCCTCGGTCATCTCCACTCCCACCATCATCTCCACTACCACCGTCATCTCCACTACCACTGTCATCTCCACTACCACTGTCATCTCCACCTCCTCTTCGTTGTTCGAATCAGAACAGAAGGTCAGCAGTTAAAATACCTCAATTACGCAAAGGAGTCAAACGGTTCATAAATGTCCCTTCCGACTCCGAGGACCATGTAGCGCCAATCAAGCAAAACACTACAGTCAGTGCAGAGGTGGGATATGAATTGGATCCAAATGATCTCCCTTATGTATCATCAGTGGATAGCAGTCCTTCGGATGGGTCATTCCATTTTGAATGGATTCAACAGTGTTTGGAGCGTCAGCAGTAAGACTTAGAATAGCTGTGGACTTAGAATAGCCTTGTACACCTATATCAAGTCAATGATACTTCGACATCTTCACAAAGCAACAAACTGAACACGACTTCGGTGTATAGAATTCTATTATGAGACCAACGACTTCAATTGCCTGAAAAAGGCACAAGGACAACATTATGCATTGCAACAGATATCTACAGTAGTGTCTAACGAGCGTGTTTGTAATGGAGGTGAAGTAAAGCTGGCATATGAGGAGAGGCAGGAAAACTGAGTCTAAGAAGACTAGATACAAGCTAGAAGATATAAATAAAAGAAAAGAGATACAAGGAACGATGTATTGAACAGTGAGTGACAGCGTAGCAAACGAAAGCAGGGCATAGCGATAGTCCAAGAAGTAAACATTCATAGCAAGCAAGACGACAAGAATAAATGAAGCGTAAAGATACAAGTCACTCAGCGTATATTTTTCAACAGACCATTGTTGCGAGCAACACGATAGGCCTCGGTAGCCTCGCTCAAAGTGTCGTACTTCTTGTAAATTGCCTTCGAGACACCGAGTACCCTCTGGGATGTCTCAGCCCAAGAGAAGTACAACCCATAACCGCGACCACGATTCCCTGCGTGTATCGGACGGCCACTACTGACTAGATACACCGGGCCCATAGTCGCTTGGGAACTGGAGAGTTGAGGAGGGGGAGGAGGAACGTTACGGATTCCACCATACATCTGCACAAGCTCTGCTTCATCTGGTTCTTCACCATCTGAATCAGGTATCACGATGTGCATGATGGGTAGAGCGGGAGGCGCAACGTGCAGTACAGCTGGAGGCGCAACGGGCGATACAGCTGGAGGCGCAATGGGAGGTACAGCTGGAGGCGCAATGGGAGGTACAGCTGGAGGCGCAATGGGAGGTACAGCTGGAGGCACAACGGGAGGTGCGGTTGGAGTCGTAGCTGGGACAGCCGCTGGAGGAGATGCAGCTGGAGGAGATGCAGCTGGAGGAGATGCAGCTGGAGCTGGAGGCACAAAGGCAGGAGGTGCAGTAGGAGGCACAGCTGCAGTTGTAGTTAGACTCGTAGCCGGGACAGCCGCTGGAGCCATAGTCGTAGTCGGTGCCGTGGCAAAGGTAGGAGCAGAGGTGAGCCCAGCAAGTGTGCTCAAAGACAAGGGAATCGAGCCAGAGACAGAAGGAAGTGGACCTGAGGAAGCCGAAGCCGAAGGGCCTGGACCAGAAGTACCTGAAGTTGGCCTAGAAGTGGTCCCAGAAGGGATCGGAGTACTAGAGACTGTACCGGTCACCTGGCCCGGGGCATCAAGGTCAAGGAGAGGCGAATTGTCCTCATGGTCCTCGTGGTCCTCGTGGCCCAAAAAAGCTCCAGCCCATGCCATTAGAACCAACGAGGCATCAGCGGATGGGGAGAAACGGAGGAGTTCATGGACAAGAGAAGTTGCATAGGCAGTGTCACTGGGTGAATCGAGAGATGGAATGCTCTCATCGTCAGAGTCATCCTCCTTTTTATTGGAGGAGGGAGTTTTTTCTACAAAGGTTGATTAGCAGAAGTATATAAGCAGAATAAAGAAACGCATATTTTCCCTTCCTATCGTCCTGAGGGTTGGTGAGACCATTAGGACCGTTGAGGCCTGAAGAAGATGCGGTGAGAGCAGTATAGACGGCAAACAAAATACTTACTGTGTTTAGCCGCTGAAAGAATTGAGAAATCATAATACACATCAGTGAAATGACCCAAGATAAAAAAGACTACTTACGACAGTTGTCTGAATGACAATTACAGCCTAGGAAAATCTCAGTATTGCTCCTTCTACCAACTTAATGCTAAACTTACCTGAGCAGATAGTCTCATACAAGATAGCAGCGAAGCGCTGGCCGAGATGAGCTGGTCAGACAGAGACTTGGTCCAGCCTAGCTCGACTTGTTCGCCGGTGGAGATTTTCATATTGCGTGTGTAAAAAAGCGTAAATGGAGCAAGTGGGTGATTGATGAAAAGAGAGCGGTTATTGTTGATTGATGTATTGATCGATTGCTTAAATGACTGTACAGTTGTTCCCCGGCATGGCTTCGGCAATCGGGTGGCTGATCACGTGCAAATTCATTCCCGGAGCTCGGTCACCCAACTTTTATTAAAAAAGCGACATATCCATAAATCGAACGTGAGTACTTAAGTATCAAGATCAATGGAGATACATCTGATCATGATTTGAGGTTTATAGATGCCGGCACGCTGGGTCAATGAATCTATCGAAACCTTTCTCAAGAAGCATATTGCTGCATTCAAGAAGGCTCAGCAGACCAGTAGTGTCTCGAATGAATTCATGCCTATGATATTGCGTGAGTTCCTCAAAAAATTTCCCATCCCACCACTGCCGGCGGATGCTTCCCCAGAAGAATGTGAGATATACGATCAGGCTTATGCGGCTGCAGTTCTCAAGCGAGAAAAAGTAAGGTTTCGCTTTTCTATAGTAACATAATGCAATACTAATAACCTTAATAGCAACTAAACAGCTGGTTTTATAGATCTGGTGCAAATGCTTCATCCTCTGTTAACGCCTTGGCCGACTTGGTTGCACCCTTGAATAAAGAAAAGACGAAGAAGAAACGTGCTTTGACCTCTGTTCAGGTCTTCTCCAAAGAGTTTTATGACTCCAACGTGAAGCCCTTAGTCGAGAAGGAGCTTGAGAACATGCGAAAGAATTTGGAGAGCGGAAAGTTATCTCAGGGTGCTCATCTTCCAGTAATCGCATGCTTGACTAATGAAGCCTGGGAAGCTGCAAGTGAGTCTGTGAAGGCGGAGGTAGAGAAAAAGAGGCTGGAATTGTTAGATGAGGACGACGAGGAAGATGATAATATGGTTGATGACGATGAGTAAGTCCTGTTTATGATTTCATTCTGCTTCATTTATCAATTATTTTTCAGCATGATTGATCAGCTCCCAGCTATAGTCGAGCAGTTTATCAAGAGCGTACGGTGGCTCGATTGGACAGTGAGTGTTTTTATTGGAGGCATGAATAGGAGGCAGGGACAGGTGACCACTTCTGCGTGAGTTTCTCGGAATCATATATGTGCTTACCTTCAAATATCTGACCAATCTCATAGTTTTCACGCTGGAGAGAATAGAGCTGGTTTATCCTTTGACGAGTCACTGTCTGACTATAAAGAACGCATCACCGACCCGTTCAGTGCATTCGTGAAGGACTTTTATCGGGGACTAAAGACACAATCCTCTCAGGCTCCTATCTCCACTCAATCTTCGGATGCGGAACCAGCTTCAGCCGCTGTATCTACATCACCTCACCCAGCTCCCCTACAGCACACGCAGCCTACACGCATTCCCGCTCAATCATCGACGGCAGAACCAGTTACAAATTCTCCCCAGTCCTCACCACCTCTCCCAGCACCGTCTCTATCCTTAGAGCCCACACGACCATCCAAAACCAAAAAAACCAAAAAAACTCGCAAACAAGGGCATTCGGTTAATAATCTTCCTACCGATTCTCCCATCAACCCTCCTATTGCCAACCCTCCTATTGACCCATCACTACTCCTGCCGATTCCTCCTCCGCCTTGGTCTTTGCCTCAGTTGCACCTCCAACCCTACAATTCCGGACCATCGGAACCGATCCCGATGCCTGTTGACACATCCGTCATTGGTAATCCCGGACCGTCGGAACCGATGACCCCATCTGTCACTAAGCGCCAGCAAACTCAAAAGAGACGCCGCCAGACGAGTACTGCAGGGCAAACTCAAAAGAGACGCAAGGTGGGTGCTCAGGGCACTCCTGCTGTGAGGAATCCCCAACCGAACAAGGACAAAGATAATACTGAAGGTTTCCGAAAGAGTGGAAGAGCTCGGCAGGCACCGAAACATGACACCGCCGATTTTATAGGTGTTGCAGAACGTGTCAGGCGTGTGACGGAGGACAACTAAAATGTATATTTCGTGCTTTTTCTTGGGTCTCTGGGTCACAGCATTTTTTCTTGTAGTCTGTTGTTTTAAAACGTATACTTATCAGTTTAATAGCAAGTCTGTAGTGTGTTTATCCCTCAATTACAGTATCGTTTGCCCAGAGATTTTAAAATGTTGGATGTCTGCCAGACATATTGCCGCCTCTGCCGGAATTAATTTTAAACCTAAAATGGCATTGTCCGTCATTTCTACCGTAAATGTATCCTGTAATGCAATTATCGTAAAATAAAATCTATATGCCGAGTTCGGCAGTCCGTACTATATTTTGCGCCCGAATTACTTGATTTGCCGGTAATGACACTGTCTCTTCGCAACATATCTCTATGCCAGATCCGGCAGTCTGTGATTTATTCGTGCCCGAATTAGGAATGTTTCAGTCATATTGCCGTCCCTGCCGAAATGATATTGCCGTGAGCTTTTCCTTGGTATTATTCGTTGTTCTAACTAGTATCTAACCTCTCACTGTAATAGAGTACAAGTTACCTTATTGGTATGGGCGTGAAATATTATTGGTATGAGCGCGAAATGCAATCTGTCATGCCGAGTTCGGCAGCTTGATGTCAAAAATGGTTTATCGTTCATCGTTGGATAGATAAGATAGCCTATCAATGTCTTATCAAAACGTGAGAAAGACACAGGAGCTGTGGACTCAAGTCCGTCAGGTCCATCCAAAATAAGAATATGGGATTTTTATAACAACCATAACGACTTTGCATCCATGTGGTACAACCACAGTTTTTATAAAACCATGCTTATGGTTAAAACCATTCAATTTTATAAAGAAACTACCGTATGGCCTGCGTTAGTTGCCTTCACGTGTTGCAAATGCCGGGTCGGGCTGGTGAAACGCGTCAACATTGTACATTCTGCCGCTGCCCTCCTAGAAAGGTGTTAAACTACTCAATTATGAGCGTTCAACTGACAAGCTCCGAAGCAGAGCTAAGAAGGATTGCTTTGCGTTATTATGTGACCTGCAATTCGATGGCGGTTCATAGCGTCCGACAATGGAATTGTTTAGGGTGTTGGCGTTGTCGAATGAGTTCAAACTGGTTCCAGCGGGTATTCTTTCTGTTGAAAATGTATGATTTAATGTTCAATGTTCCGACAAGAGGAACTCGAGACGGGCAAGCGAGCACTGACTTTTCGGTTAAGGAAAGTGTAGGCCTGTGGCAAAGATTAATGTTCTTTTGCAGGTGTGTATTTCTCAGTTCAAGTTGGATGGTACCTCTTTCGCTGTCTTTAACGTTTTGCTCAATTTCAGCACATGTCGGTGGAGATGTCTGACTACGTAGTATCACAGAGGAGATTTGTAGTTTACAGCGCAAACGGAGATCGAGATGAGGATTGTTGCCTGTGCCAGTGGTGTTTCCTTGGCGAATGCAAGAGATTTTAAAAAATGGACTGGGGCTCCTTCGCATGCAATCTTCAACTTTTCTCTGATGTGAGTTATGCTGTCTTGAGCCAGTGTTGTTTCCCTTGGACATTTGCCAGACGCTTGAAAGGGAGATGTGGCTTTTAATGACGCCTGCGAGAGTTCAACGAGGTTACTAGGATAGCTGAGGAAAAGTAGTCCGTGAGTTGATCGTGCATGCTGCTCTGATTCGATACCTAATAGCTACAGACCAGCCTTAGTTCCGTGTTTGACTCCCGCTGGAAATCGGTCAATTGATTGGCGTCCAGAAATGGGACCATTGGTACGTCATTTCCCTAGGCTTGATTTACGTATTTGTCTTGACCAAGGCTACAGACCTCAAAAGGAACGAATGAAGTGAAGGTCCGAAATGTCTGTGTTGTTCTCGCCATGCAGAGACGTCCCTCTCTCTGTTGACGGAGAGATTATCTATCCTATTCTACAACAAATTTCTGTGAGAAGTTGACGGATGTCACTTTAACTGCCCCCATGTTTGAACCTGTTCCTTCAAAGTAAACTAGTGATGGATACACTCGACTCAGACTTTTCCCATGACTCCAAAAGACTCAACATTTTGTGGATCCAGACAACATCTGAATAACACTTAAGAGGGCTCATTTTGTAGGCATTTAATAGGGCTATCTGATGAAGGCAACCCCAATAAAATTACTTTGGTATACAAAGACTTATGGTGAATATAGTTGATGTGACTCCATTGACTCAACTAAATGACTCTTCTGCTCTGTGCCCAGAAAGAAGACTTTGGCCCTGATTAGATTCAGTTCTAAATCAATCTTATCCATCACAGAATAGAACAAAAATCCCAAAGTTGAAAGAAATTCAATGGTTGGCAAAATAATTTTAAATGACTCAGTCATTTGCCATCACTAAAGTAAACGAGTTGCTACACATCTCAATTTGATTGTCTCCAAGCTCGAGTTCAATGGTTTGATACACCATCGGATTTCGGATCCCAACCAAACGGCCGTCGCACTATTCTTCCCATCAAAAAGCTAGCCAACTCATGGTTGAATGTCGGACAACCCAGGACGAAAGTTAGTTACAAAACAATAACTCGTCATTGAAAAGGCTACCGTGAAACGAGAGGTACCCCAACCGAAAATTCACTTAACGCATACCGAGAGGAAAGTGAGGCATGACTTCACGTTATCAATGGGCAGAGATGAGGTCAATTTTAATCATGGTGTTTGTCCGAGTCATTTGTACGTGCGGGTCATTACAACTGGGGAACTAGACGCACACTCGGAGATTGAAGATGGAGAAATATAGAATGGATGATCTATACAATGCATTCTGTCCTGCCATTAAATGACTGTTAATGTGTTTCCTTTCGCTTTCTTTGAACATTTTACCTCGTTAAGTATATCATAACGAGACGCGAGAGCTCCGCGCGCTTTTGCGTCCAGAACCCAGAGTGAAATACGCGTCCCTTTCGGTCACGAGCATTTGGGAGGAAAATTGGACTGTTTGGATACTACTTTTTGTGCTTCTTTCCATTACCGCCGTATTGAGAGGATGTATTCTAATGCAAAGACTGTTATTCCCTGCAATCTAATGTCAGAGGCGTGATATAGAAGACCAAGTACCACAAAAGTGTATCCCTCACCAGTAGCCTACCATATAAATGTTAGAAAAGAGGGCTCGCATCGATTGGTGATAGATATTATTATCTTCGGTTTCGAAATGTTACGCGTTACGCCTTGATGATCCATGCAACCGGTGTGCTTCTGTCGAGGAAAAGACCTGCCTGTCACGCTCGGAAATAGCCGGCTGTTTACGGAAATCGTACCTGTCTTTGCGCGTGTCCCCTTGTGACGTGAGAGACATGAGCGTATATGATAGTCGATGACGAACAATAATGTGGGCACACTTATCCATGAATACTAAGGAAAGTTACCATTGCTTTGCATGTTAGTATAAGGGGCCATTATAATCTCCGTAATTTGCGTAAGATAAGGAGGCCAATTAATATCACGGTTTGGAGCAAAATGATTCTTCATTAGATGAGGTCATAAAAAAGTCGTATCATTTTCATTGGGACCTGATCGAGCGAGCGAACGGGCCCCTGATCGTAACAATGCCCAGCATGGGCATACTAGTGCTAGTATACCTACAAACAAATGAAGGCAATGGGAGAGCGAGAGTAGAAGGTAGGAAAAAGGTAGAAGAAATACAACAGAACAAATGACATAAGACATCACAAGGTATGAACGAATAAGGATAAAAAATAAACGCCGAGCAGTAAGTAAGGAAGTGTCCACAACAGTATTAGACCAAGCACGCGAAGGTGGAAGGGAAGAGACAGGGTAAGGTAAGGTATCAGCTCAGGGTAAGCAGTGGGTCAGTACGAAGAGTTGTAAGTTAGCGTAGGGTCAGTAACGGATATCCGTGTGTATGAGCAAACCAAAAGCCCAAGGCAGAAACGAATTGTAAAGGAAAGAGAAAGTATCGGTATTAGCGCTACGAAGCAGCCTTATCCCTAACCTCCCTCCAAAAGCTCTCCCATCTCTTTCCATCAGGTTGTGCGTTCGCAGGTGTACCCTTGGTATCCTCCCTGTCCTGAGCCTCCTCTTCGACTCTAGGTAGCCCCGTACCTGCAGAGCCAGAATAAGCGTCCTTCTGAGCCAACGCAACACGATCCAACGCCTTGATAAGAGACGGTGTAGCCGGTACTGCTCCCAAGCCCGAAAGGAAAGCAGGAGGTCCTGCACTAGGAGACGTCGGCGTGGGCTGCTTCAATGCCGGCGGTCCTGAAGCTGAAGTTATAGTCGGTGATGGCGGAACTAGAGTCGACATCGAGGCGTTGGACCCAGTCTTGACAGAAGCTCCCTGCGAACCAGACCCCGAGCCCGAGCGTTGTGATGCACGACGGATAAACCCAGGTGTCCACGCTTCTCCGTTCCCCTTCTCTGTCACCGGACTGCCCAAGTCACTTTCATAGTCAGAATACTCTGGTACGTCCCCCTGCTTCGCTCTATACTCCTTTATGCGCTCCATCTCCTTCTCGTAGTCAAGGTCGACACCGTCATCTTTAGCACGCTGATTCTTCGCCTTGCCGGACGTAGGAGACGAAACAGACACAGCAGTAGCCGTACTTGTCATACTCGGACTCTGCTTCAACCAAGGTCTTTGTGCCTTTCCTTTCACCATCTCGTCGTCGTCATCATCGTCGCTCGAATCAGACTGGAACCCTCCAGACGGCCTAAATTTGACAGGATCCCTCTTCTTCTTGACAAACCCATGCGCGTCCTTTTTCGACTTGGCGTTGAACCTCTTTCTTATTCTGCGTAGACCGGTGCTTTTTGAAGAAACCCTGGTTGGTAGGTGGAAGATCGTGATAGAGCCCATCGTCTGCCAAGTCAGAGTCCTTCGCTTTGAGATCATAGTCGGAGTCCTCGACGATAGTCGTCGTAGCAGAGAATGCTCCACTTCCAAATTTGGTAAGTTTCGGGGAACCAAGAGTCATTCGGGAGGTTTGTCGAGAGAACGGTGAGGGTGTGTTTCGGTGCAGAGGAGAAACGTTGAGATGGTTAAGAGGGTGTTTGGAGTCGTCGGGGAAGATCATCTCTTGTTCGGCTCCGATTCCTTTGGAAGAGCCTTTGGAAGCGAACCACCGGTCCCAGAACGACTCGAAGGGTTTGAAGGTGCCGGCTTGGTTAGAGAGATTGGAGGTGTAGTCGAGTCCCATTTCTGTGGCAATAACAGGCATTAATACAAAAAAGGAAGTCAAAAGGAATCGAGACGACGACGCACCTCGTCAGGACACTCTCCAAACATCCTCCTCAATAGCCAGTCCACTGCGATGCCCAAAACAAACAAAATCCTGCAGATAGCCCTTGTTCCTTGTTGCTTCCCCACCCCTCAACCAGTACCGCTCCCAGACTTCTATCCAGGCCGGAATCTTTGCGAGTAAAGCTATCGACAACACCAGCCTCAAGGCGCCTACAGATGAAACCGGCGAACCGGAGAGAAAAATGACTGCGTTTCTCGAAAGAATGGTGAGGACGGTCGTGAGTGTTACTATGCAGGCCAAGACGATCCGTGACGAATGAAAGGTGATAACGCTCATTGAAAGCGAGAACGCCACTCCGCACTAGCACAGGTGCAGCGTACTTGTATTGAACCCCAAGAAAGGTCAGTGGGAGCGAAGAAAGGAGCCAGGTCGCGAGATCTGTCGTAGAGCGATGAAAGGTTGGATTCACAGGTATTGGGGATGAGCAGAGCGACTAGGTGAGTAGGTGATAAGCAGCTCACCAACGCCGCCTTCGAAAACAAAGTTAAATTTCTTGGTTTTTTGGGCAGATAGGGCGTCATAGCGAGGTGCGAAGGAGCGAGAGCGGTCGAGAGTGAGGAATGCACCGGCAAATGTGAGGACTAGCGACGCAAAGAACAGTGGAAGTGCATAGGCGAGTAGATATCCGTTTGGCGATAAGAGTGTGCGTGTAGTCATCGATGTCATCGTTTGTCCTAGAAGAAAAAGAAGGAAAAATGACGCTAAAAGTCGTTAAAAAAAGAGTTGTGTCGTCGCTGTGCTGGGTTTGCGTTGGGATACCGGGGAAAAAAGGTCTCGCAGAGTCGTAGGGACGAGCTCGGAGGTGCGAGGGAACGATGGAAAACGACACGGCAGCAAGTCTCATTGGTGTTGGAGTTGATGTCACTGTTGTCGCGGGCAATCGGGAATCGGGATATTATAAGCGAAAGGGAGTGTTTATTGGGTGCAAGAAAGGTTGACGGAAAGTGAAGAGATGAAACTCATCAAATTGACCTTTCACGCGGACCCACTCTTTTTCCTATCTCTTCATTCTCTCTCGTGTGTAAAAACAACGCTGTTAACCCAGACAGACGACGCGAACGGTGACGAAAAGAGGAAAAAGACCAGACAACGATGATGGTCAAGTCAACGTAAAGATAAAAAACCGTGCGTGCCTCGGTCCGAATTCGGCCAGCTTCAGAAGATGGGAATGAGTTCAGTCAACAGTGCGAATCAAGCTTTTATGCACTGGTGTACCAGTAGGACGTCGACATATGGCATCAAGAATTACATTACAACATCATGTATTATTTTCCGTACTACCAGGCATAAAGCGGTACTTTCTGCTCAACTCCTCAAGCTTTTCCAGAACGTGGTCCTTACTCCCGTAAAGTTGAAACGTCTTTGTCTTGTTGATAAACTGATCAATCTCCTCGCAAAGGTTACTGTATACGGAGGATTCCTGGTACTCTTCGACGATTGTCTGCGTACGTTCTCTTGATACCCTATATCCTGGACTCGGTAGGGTGTGATAGAATATCCCTTGCATGATATTGAAAAGATGGATGATGTACGACATCAGACAACGCACAGTATCGGGTCTAAAAGATGACATGGATCTCTATCAGAGCTCATGAAATTGGACTGACGCACGTCGATTTGTAGGTTTCGTACGCCCAGTGCGCAAAAAGCACACCGGCAAAAACTGCTGGTGCTACAATAGGGGCTAAAGGACCTGCAGCAGCACCACCGACACCCGCAAGTGACCCAGCCAACCCAATACTCTTCGACCTATTGATACGTTAGCGAGCATAATGAACAAGCCAGGGACACGTACATATGCTTGCCCGCCGCAGACAGATCGCCCGATTTTACCGAACCTCCAACTAATTGAGTGATGCTGGACTCAAATTCTTCAGACAGGAGGAACTGACAGCCAGCGATTAGAGCGGAAATATCTTTCTATACCCCACCATCAAGCTTACCTTTTGTGGATCGTTGATGTTCCAAGGTACGACAATGTCTTTGTGTAGAACGGTCAAGCATGCTCGCAGACCCAGTCCCGGAAAATGCGTGCTTGACGCGAGTCCGCGCCAGTACTCTAGGAACGTAGTAAGCAATTCTTCAAGAAGAGGTGAATTCAAAAACCTACTTTGCTTCCCGACCCTGAATGCACAAATTTGTGAGGACAGGTAAGCATCCAGACAACCATATACTCACCGGATGACAAGATTGACTTTCGTATCGACATCAACCATCTGAGCCATGGCCATAAGTGAAGCTGGCGTTGAATCCATGACATTTGATGGCTCTTCAGAAGGTTCTTCTGCCTCACTTGTAGATCGCATCAAAAGTTCGATTTGCTTCTCTGTCGTTCGGACTAATTCTGATAGTGTGCTTTCGTAGGTCTTTTCCGCTAGATGCTGTTTAATAGGTCTTATTAGCATGGAACAATTTGACGTACTGGATACTTTAGTATATGGAGGCATAGAACATCCGGTACGGGTCATAAACCTTTTCAACGGCCCTACACACGATACATCAAAACTAGTCGCTGCCTTCGCCTCAGAGCTTTCAATAAGCGCTTCTTCGTCAATATCTGGATCATTATCCTCAATCTCCATCATCTCAGAGTCGACCAGTTCGTCATATTTTGTGAACACGACGACCATAGCAATATCTATTTCGCAAATCACATTTTTGCAAAGATTTGACATGTAAGTACCACATAAATAAACATACCTTTGGGCACAGATTTCAACAGTTGTTCCGTGCCCGTCTCAAGAACTCGACCTCCCGCATAAGGGGTTGCGATGCAAAGCCTAAGCCATCTCATCAGAACGTTATGAACCAATGAATACTTTTACTACGCACCAAATGACGTGAATTTTATCAGCAAGTTTCACTGCTCCGCTGCGTTTCTCTATGAAATCCTGGAGTTGTTGAAATTTGGTAGGATCGCCGGGTTCGTAACCTTGAGAGTCATGGATCACGAAGCGGTCATTCTCCTCTGATATGATTTCGTCCTCAATGTTGGATATTCCGACGCGATCATGAGAAGCTTGCTACGAGCAAATAGCTGAGCCGACTGGGAGCTGGATCAGTGGAATTGCTTACGAGCGTCTCAACGTTGAAGGCCTTTTTTATCAAAGATGTTTTACCTACACCGGTCTGGGTTTGTCCGGATAATTAGAGACGTACAAACCGTCAAAGTGAGAAACACAGTACCTTGCCGACGACAAGAATACGGATTCTGGAAATTCCAGTCAACATAACTTACAACCGTCAAATTTCAGACAACGCACCGTTCACTCTCTCTAATTATCTCCTCGACGAGTGGTGTGATTGTTTGATCAGCCATCCTGGGCTTAGATTGATAAGAGAAAATTAATTGGGAGAGGATGGTTGTCGAGGGTGGAGGTGAAGTGTATGATTCTCATCAAACACGCGTAATAGTCGATGCAGTATCAGGCATCGGCGTCACAAGTATATCTGATTCCTATCATGACAGGTGTCTTGCTATCTTCACAAACAATATATCAAGTTCCGCTTCGACTTCGAGCGAGCTCCACGGCCTTGCCTTGTACTCGTGCCTTCCACTGTACTTCGACCAATAGAGTACAATGCGAAGCTGTGACGAATTCTCTAACATGTGGGCATTTGTTGCATGCTATCTGATTCATTACTATTTTCGGATACCATGTGGGAAGCTTGATATAGGCACCAGTATAATCGATGACCCCGTTTCTTCCTGGACCTTTTCGTCGACAGCTTCCTTCATTCTCTGCAATGGCTTCCAGTAATCTTCCGCATTCCGACTTTCAAGTTGCAGCGCAAGATGATGAAGAATTGGACACTGAAGAGCTTCTAAAGCTTCGTCAGAAATGTGGTAGATTTCGGATTCTGGTCATCGGACGAGCGAATGCAGGCAAAACAACTCTTTGTCAAAGGATGTGTAACACTGAAGACCCTCCTATTGTTCACGACAAAGATGGAAAAGTGGTGTGTACAGGAAATAGCTACAGGTTTTGATGGTACCCTAATGATGAATCAAGGTTAACATATTGCCTGGCCAAGAGGTGTGTAGAAGTCAGCACTTTGATTTTGAATAAACATTCTCAGGATTTTTTAGCGCGGCATTCATGATATTAACAATGAAATCACATATGAAGCCAATCCAGAATTTGTGTTCCATGACTCTGGTGGTTTTGAATCGGGGTCAAGTGAGGAGTTGGAGATAGTAAGGGCATTTATTAAAGCTCGAGCTGAAGGAACAGATCTGAGCAAACAGTTGCATGCCATTTGGTATGTTTTTACTTGATGCATTGGTTCTTATGGACTTATGAGCTTACTTGCTGGGTAAGGATTTGCCTGTAGATGATGACCGTCCACTTTTACCAACTGAGATGGAATTTTTCAAGGAAGGATCAGATTCAGGTATACATATTGGCCTCTACATTATTGATACCTCATACTGATTTATACATAGTTCCTGTTATTGCAATCTTTACTAAATGTGATGCTCGGAATATCAAAGCAAACAGAGAACTTCGTAATGAAGGGACTGTTAACTACAAGGATCTTAGGAGGTTAATACCTCTTCAGGTTCACAACTACTTAAAGGGCCTAGTGGATCACATAAAGCAGGAAGCCATCTGTAAGCCAAAGGAATTTGTTTTCTTGAAAGGTATAGAGCAGTACAAAGATAATTGTTCTTGCACTCATATGGTATCCTACAGATATGCATAAAGGTTTTGCTGCAACACAAGCACAGTGTGCAGAGCTTGTAGAGAAGACATCTCAGTCGATTGACAGGAAGGCCTTGAGGCTACTTCTTGTGTCTGTTCAGCAGGTTAATATGAAGATATGTATTGAGTATGCTATCAATGATTTTTTGAGATATGGTATGCCATTCATCAAGGATCATCTTTGAAGGTGCTGACCTATAAAACAGACAAAAAATACAGATTGATGGATAAAATCAAGGAATGGTTTCCTGGTGGTGGTGCTGTATGTAGCTGTTTTCTGTGCTGTGCTTGCACTAACATATCTATCAATCCCTAAGAGCATTAAAAGTGTGTTATACAGTTAAAAATGCATCAATAAAACTGAGGACCCATTTTTAGATGATATTGTTCAGAGGGTTGCAAAAATAATAATTTGGTTTCCTCATTTTTATGCGTGTATAACACTTCCTTGGTGATTTTTGTCTTGGACTAAAAGCTAGAAACCTTATTTCATTGCCTGGATTGGGTAGCATGTAAGTGCTGATTATACTGTTCCAGCTGGATAATTTGATTAACTGACTATGCACTGTTGGAAATTTATCAAATAGGATGTGAGTGTCAGGTGCCACTGTTTAGGTTGTTATATGGCCAGTCTTGTTGACAATTGCATGATGGGACTGGATCATACAGGATGTAAGTTTTAACTTCACACTACTGCTTGCATTATGAGAATTGAGCTGATGATTGTGATTGAATGGTATAGCCTGTGAGTCTCTGGAAAACATCATATTGTCAGAATTGTTGACCTTTATATTGTTGCATTGGATTAGTATGTGAGTGCCTAAGCAGCTTTGGTTCTCTCCAATACTGAATTGGATAGGATGTGAATATCTCCTGTTGCTGCTCCAGCTGCTGGCTGCTGACTGGTGGATTGTGGGGCTGTATTGTGTAGGATGTGAGTGTCTGCTGTTGCTGCTCCAGCTGCTGGCTGCTGACTGGTGGACTGTGTGGGGGCTGTATTGTGTAGATTGTGAGTGTCTGCTGTTGCTGATCCAGCTGCTGGCTGCTGACTGGTGGACGGTGTTGGGGCTGTATTGTGTAGAGAGTGAGTGTCTGCTGTTGCTGCTCCAGCTGCTGGCTGCTGACTGGTGGACTGTGTGGGGGCTGTATTGTGTAGAGAGTGAGTGTCTGCTGTTGCTGCTCCAGCTGCTGGCTGCTGACTGGTGGACTGTGTGGGGGCTGTATTGTGTAGAGAGTGAGTGTCTGCTGTTGCTGCTCCAGCTGCTGGCTGCTGACTGGTGGACTGTGTGGGGGCTGTATTGTGTAGATTGTGAGTGTCTGCTGTTGTTGCTCCAGCTGCTGGCTGCTGACTGGTGGACTGTGTGGGGGCTGTATTGGGTAGGGAGTGAGTGTATGCTGTTGCTGCTCCAGCTGCTGCATCAGGAAAAAGCATTTGAACCATTGGTTATCAAAAGGACCTCCAATGTAAGCTGATAGTATGTGAAAAACATCTATAGGTTACATGGGGACCACCAGTGCCATGTATGTTTTTGACATCCATAGCATAAGGTCAAATTGATGCTTGATTACATGTATGTCATGAAATGTCTTTTGGTTCTCAATAAAGTGTCTATGGGTTGTCAAAATATTGTCAAAACACCATCAGTAATCAACTATGGCAGTCTAAATGCAGTCAAAATTTAACCATATCCATCAAAAAAGGCACTATAGCAGTCAAAAATCCAGTTTGTAGTGTATCTATAATCATTTCTTACACATTCAAATAATAGAATCAAAGTCAAATTTTCATATATTAAAGCTACTAAGATGTACAAAGGATATAGGAAAGGCATAGAATACAGCAAAATCCATATAAGAAGAGATGGGCAAGAGAAATACAAAAAGGAGAAGTCACATACAGTTTATGACAAAGAGAGGAAAATGATAAATGGAAAATGATAAATGGAAAATGAAGGAAGGATCCTGAAAGCCTAAAAGAGAATGATAGATAGTGCATGAGCATCAGAGGAATAATGGCAAAAGAAGATAGCATACATGTAGTATTAATAACCAGCTTCAAAGGTTCTAGAAACAAGGGTATTAGAGGCAGACATGAGATATAGTAGATAGACACACACCATGAAGGCTGAGAAGCTGAGGCAATACACCAAGAAATGAATAGAAGAATGAGGGAGTATAAGGTCAGAAGCTGCATAAGTGAATACAGAGGAGACACACCTGGGTTCTGAAAGCAGTGACCATGATAACCCAACAATGAAAGAGTAAAGAGAACCCAAGGACATGGGAGGAGAGAAAGGGTAGCAGAAAGGATAGGGTCAGCATCCTGAGAAAGTAACAGAAAGGAAGCACGCATCTAATAGCAGTCACCAGAATCATCTAAGAGTAAACAGAAAGGGAAACCAGAAAGCTGTATACTGTAGAGAATATGGAAGGCCCAAAGAAAGTTCCAAAGGATATAACTTCTCACAAGGATTGAAGTGTGAGCACGAAAGGCCAAGGGGATGATGAAGGTAAAGAGAAAGAAGGACGAGGCAGGATTCTGTGACGAGTTTTTCAACACCATGTGACCTGTGGCTGAAATTCCCATGCTCTGTGGTCTGATTTTTCTAAGTACGCATTTACACACTAGAGAGTTCGAGCAAGGCTGGGCTTGTTGAACAACATGTGACTTTCCCACAAGGCACCAGTCTAGAACTTGCCTTTTTGAGATGGAATCCACCTCAAGGGATGATGATATAATCAACCACTAGAATCCTTGGCCGTATTTACAAGTCCAATCAACAATATGTCCAGCACTTCTGGGTAGATGGGTATGATTCAAATTTTGTCTGCAGGCTATTCTAGGCTGTTGGCCATACTTGCAAGCAAAATATAGCCCTATTAGCCCACTCTATACTAACAACTGCTGAAATGAAAAAAAAAATCGAACCTCTGTTGTTTCTGACCTGATTTTAACAATGCAGGAGTCATTCCCAATGTTTATGGCACCCCTCTATCCATTGGACAGCATTCCAGAGCACGCTCAGGCTGTTCTGGGGCTCCAGGGCATCCTGTCCTCCATAGGACACATCTACATATGAAATCACTCTTGGAATGGATGGAATTGGCCAAGGTGTGTCCAAAAGCTTCATATTAATGTATTATTGCTTATTCCAGAGTTTTGTAGCCGCTGGTGCGTTCGTTCATTCTCTAGACTTATTTGACTTGACTTCAACCCATCTGCCAGCACATTCACAGATCCGCTGTTTCTGACCCGATTTTCAGAACGCAGGAGTCGTTTCCAATGTTTATGGCACCCCTCTATGCATTGGACAACATTTCAGGGCACGCACAGGCCGTCCTGGGGCTCCAGGGCATCCTCTCCTCCTTAGGACACATCCACATATGCAATCACTCTTGGAACGGATGGAATTGGCCAAGGTGTGTCCAAAAGCTTTGTATCAACGTATTATTGCTTATTGCAGAGTTTTGTAGCCGCTGGTGCATTCGTTCATTCTCTAGATTTATTTGACTTGACTCCAGCCCATTTGCCAGCACATTCAGAGATCCGCTGTTTCTGACCCGATTTTCAGAACGCAGGAGTCGTTTCCAATGTTTATGGCACCCCTCTATGCATTGGACAATATTCCAGAGCACGCTCAGGCTGTCCTGGGGCTCCAGGGCATCCTGTCCTCCATAGGACACATCCACATATGAAATCACTCTTGGAACAGATGGAATTGGCCAAGGTGTGTCCAAAAGCTTCATATTAACGTATTATTGCTTATTCCAGAGTCTTGTAGCCGCTGGTGCGTTCGTTCATTCTCTAGATTTATTTGACTTGACTTCAGCCCATCTGCCAGCACATTCAGAGATCCGCTGTTTCTGACCCGATTTTCAGAACGCAGGAGTCGTTTCCAATGTTTATGGCACCCCTCTATTGATTGGACAACATTCCAGAGCACGCTCAGGCTGTCCTGGGGTTCCAGGGCATCCTGTCCTCCATAGGACACATCCACATATGCAATCACTCTTGGAACGGATGGAATTGGCCAAGGTGTGTCCAAAAGCTTCATATTAACGTATTATTGCTTATCCCAGAGTTTTGTAGCTGCTGGTGCATTCGTTCATTATCTAGACTTATTTGACTTGACTTTAGCCCATCTGCCAGCACATTCAGAGATCCGCTGTTTCTGACCCGATTTTCAGAACGCAGGAGTCGTTTCCAATGTTTATGGCACCCCTCTATGCATTGGACAACATTTCAGGGCACGCACAGGCCATCCTGGGGCTCCAGGGCATCCTCTCCTCCTTAGGACACATCCACATATGCAATCACTCTTGGCATGGATGGAATTGGCCAAGGTGTGTCCAAAAGCTTTGTATCAATGTATTATTGCTTATTCCAGAGTTTTGTAGCCGCTGGTGCGTTCGTTCATTCTCTAGATTTATTTGACTTGACTTCAGCCCATTTGCCAGCACATTCAGAGATCCGCTGTTTCTGACCCGATTTTCAGAACGCAGGAGTCGTTTCCAATGTTTATGGCACCCCTCTATTGATTGGACAACATTTCAGGGCACGCACAGGCTGTCCTGGGGCTCCAGGGCATCCTGTCCTCCTTAGGACCCATCCACATATGCAATCACTCTTGGAACAGATGGAATTGGCCAAGGTGTGTCCAAAAGCTTCATATCAACATATTATTGCTTATTCCAGAGTCTTGTAGCCGCTGGTGCGTTCGTTCATTCTCTAGATTTATTTGACTTGACTCCAGCCCATCTGCCAGCATATTCACAGATCTGCTGTTTCTGACACAATTTTAAGAATGCAGGACTCGTTTCCAATGTTTATGGCACCCCTCTATCCATTGGACAACATTCCAGAGCACGCTCAGGCTGTCCTGCAGTCCCAGGGCACCATTCTCATTTTTAACATATCATTTAATTCATTTATCAAATTGCACTGTAGTCCATCTTCAATAAATATGAGTATTGTAATTCTTAGGTGAATCTACACCCATTCCACATTATTATTTGGAGCTCAATGTAAGCTGACAGTGATCAGGTGTAAAAAAAAGCTCTTTAGATGCTCTGTTGACATATTGTATTTTAAGCAAATCACCATAGCTACTATTGATATCCATGGATAAATGGCTTTGCCAACAGTAAACCATTGTTACCACTGTGGTCTTTTATATGTCCTCTCAAAACTCCATTTATCCATAGTTGTCAAAAGCTGTCAGTTATAACCATAGTTGTCATTTTTAACCATGGGAACCATAAATTAGTTGATTTATCCATTGATTGTCATTTCTGACTCCTTGGTTATATCAGTTTTTCCTGATGTGGCTACTGACTGGTGGACTGTGTGGGGGCTGTATTGCATAGATTGTGAGTGTATGCTGTTGCTGCTCCAGCTGCTGGCTACTGACTGGTGGACTGTGGGGGGGCTGTATTGCATAGATTGTGAGTGTCTGCTGGTGCTGCTCCAGCTGCTGGCTGCTGACTGGTGGACTGTGTGGGGGCCGTATTGTGTAGGAGGTGAGTGTCTGCTGTTGCTGCTCCAGCTGCTGGCTGCTGACTGGTGGACTGTGTGGGGGCTGTATTGTGTAGATTGTAAGTGTCTGCTGTTGCTGCTCCAGCTGCTGGCTGCTGACTGGTGGACTGTGTGGGGGCTGTATTGTGTAGGAAGTGAGTGTCTGCTGTTGCTGCTCCAGCTGCTGGCTGCTGACTGGTGGGCTGTTTGGGGGCTGTATTGTGTAGAGAGTGAGTGTCTGCTGTTGCTGCTCCAGCTGCTGGCTGCTGACTGGTGGACTGTGTAGGGAGTGAGTGTCTGCTGTTGCTGCTCCAGCTGCCAACTGCTGACTGGTGGACTGTGTTGGGGCTGTATTGTGTAGATTGTGAGTGTCTGCTGTTGCTGCTCCAGCTGCTGGCTGCTGACTGGTGGACTGTGTGGGGGCTGTATTGTGTAGAGAGTGAGTGTCTGCTGTTGCTGCTCCAGCTGCTGGCTGGCTGACTGGTGGACTGTGTGGGGGCTGTATTGTGTAGTATGTGAGTGTCTGCTGTTGCTGCTCCAGCTGCTGGCTGCTGACTGGTGGACTGTGTGGGGGCTGTATTGTGTAGGAAGTGAGTGGCTGCTGTTGCTGCTCCAGCTGCTGGCTGCTGACTGGTGGACTGTGCGGGGGCTGTATTGCATAGAGAGTGAGTGTCTGCTGTTGCTGCTCCAGCTGCTGGCTGCTGACTGGTGGACTGTGTGGGGGCTGTATTGTGTAGGGAGTGAGTGTCTGCTGTTGCTGGTCAGCTGCTGGCTGCTGACTGGTGGACTATGTGTGGGCTGTATTGTGTAGAGAGTGAGTGTCTGCTATTGCTGCTCCAGCTGCTGGCTGCTAACTGGTGGGGGCTGTATTGCGTAGGGAGTGAGTGTCTGCTGTTGCTGGCCAGCTGCTGGCTGCTGACTGGTGGACTGTGTGGGGGCTGTATTGTGTAGGATGTGAGTGTCTGCTGTTGCTGGCCAGCTGCTGGCTGCTGACTGGTGGACTGTATGGGGGCTGTATTGTGCAGAGAGTGAGTGTCTGCTGTTGCTGCTCCAGCTGCTGGCTGCTGACTGGTGGACTATGGGGGGGCTGTATTGTGTAGGAAGTGAGTGTCTGCTGTTGCTGCTCCAGCTGCTGGCTGCTGACTGGTGGACTGTGTGGGGGCTGTATTGTGTAGTATGTGAGTGTCTGCTGTTGCTGCTCTAGCTGCTGGCTGCTGACTGGTGGACTGTGTGGGGGCTGTATCATGTAGGATGTGAGTGTCTGCTGTTGCTGCTCTAGCTGCTGGCTGCTGACTGGTGGACTGTGTTGTGACTGTATTGTGCAGCATGTGAGTGTCTGATGTTGCTGCTCCAGCTGATTGCTGCTGACTGGTGGACTGTGTGGGGGCTGTATTGTGTAGGATGTGAGTCTCTGCTGTTGCTGCTCCAGCTGCTGGCTGCTGACTGGTGGACTATGTGGGGGTTGTATTGTGTAGGATGTGAGTGTCTGCTGTTGCTGCTCCAGCTGCTGGCTGGCTGACTGGTGGACTGTGTGGGGGGTGTATTGTGTAGGGAGTGAGTATCTGCTGTTGCTGCTCCAGCTGCTGGCTGCTGACTGGCAGACCGTGTTCGGGCTGTATTGTGTAGATTGTGAGTGTCTGCTGTTGCTGCTCCAGCTGCTGGCTGCTGACCGGTGGACTGTGTGGGGGCTGTATTGTGTAGGATGTGAGTGTCTGCTGTTGCTGGCCAGCTGCTGGCTGCTGATTGGTGGACTGTG
Organism: Stygiomarasmius scandens; assembly: GCA_037954225.1. Taxonomy (NCBI): domain Eukaryota; kingdom Fungi; phylum Basidiomycota; class Agaricomycetes; order Agaricales; family Campanellaceae; genus Stygiomarasmius; species Stygiomarasmius scandens. The sequence goes on along the minus strand of JBANRG010000008.1, from coordinate 380,040 downwards.
TGGGGGCTATATTGTGTAGGGAGTGAGTGTCTGCTGTTGCTGCTTCAGCTGCTGGCTGCTGACTGGTGGACTGTGTGGGGTTGTATTGTGTAGATTGTGAGTGTCTGCTGTTGCTGGCCAGCTGCTGGTTGCTGACTGGTGGACTGTGTGGGGGCTGTATTGTGCAGAGAGTGAGTGTCTGCTGTTGCTGCTCCAGCTGCTGGCTGCTGACTGGTGGACTGTGGGGGGGGGTGTATTGTGTAGATTGTGAGTGTCTGCTGTTGCTGCTCCAGCTGCTGGCTGCTGACTGGTGGACTGTGTGGGGGCTGTATTGTGTAGAGAGTGAGTGTCTGCTGTTGCTGCTCCAGCTGCTGGCTTCTGACTGGTGGACTGTGTTGGGGCTGTATTGTGTAGTATGTGAGTGTCTGCTGTTGCTGCTCCAGCTTCTGGCTGCTGACTGGTGGACTGTGTGGGGGCTGTATTGCATAGAATGTGAGTCTCTGCTGTTGTTGCTCCAGCTGCTGGCTGCTGACTGGTGGACTGTGTGGGGGCTGTATTGCGTAGGGAGTGAGTGTCTGCTTTTGCTGCTGCTCCAGCTGCTGGCTGCTAGTGATGTGCCGGCTCAAGGCCTCAGGCCCTGAGCCTGCTGAAGCCGAGCCTTGATAGGCCGGGCCAAGCCTGAGCCCTAATGGCGGCTCAGAGGGCCTGAGGGCCCGGCTTCGGATTTCAAAAGCCCTCAGGCCGGGGCTTGAGCCTTGAAGTGTTTGCCGAGTCGACGATCTTCCCAAAACAGGTTTTTTCTCAAGAATTTGCAAGGATCTGTGCCATATACATTCTTTCCACTGTGATATATATTTGCATTTCAGTAGGTGACATATGTTTTCTAATTTTTTATCAAAACATATTACCACGTTGGAGGTGTTAATAAATTTTAAGGCCAGTCTCATATGGTTTGCGTCCAAAACTGACAAAATTCACATTTCGGAAGGCAAACCTTATCCATTGCACTATATATGCAACATCTTACAATGGCCTGATATAAGCTCAAGCAGGCCAGGGCCTGAGCCGGGGCTAAGCCTGAGCCAGGCCAGGCCCCCTGTTCAAGGCTTGGCTTCATCACAAAGCCCTCTAAAGCCAAGCCAAAGCCCCGGCTTTCAGGCCAAGCCCGAGCCGGCACATCACTACTGGCTGCTGACTGGTGGACTGTGTGGGGGCTGTATTGCGTAGGGAGTGAGTGTCTGCTGTTGCTGCTCCAGCTGCTGGCTGCTGACTGGTGGACTGTGTGGGGGCTGTATTGTGTAGAATGTGAGTGTCTGCTGTTGCTGCTCCAGTTGCTGGCTGCTGACTGGTGGACTGTGTGGGGGCTGTATTGTGCAGAGAGTGAGTGTCTGCTGTTGCTGCTCCAGCTGTTGGCTGCTGACTGGTGGACTGTATGGGGGCTGTATTGTGTAGGATGTGAGTCTCTGCTGTTGCTGCTCCAGCTGCTGGCTGCTGACTGGTGGACTGTGTTGGGGCTGTATTGTGTAGGGAGTGAGTTTCTGCTGTTGCTGCTCCAGCTGCTGGCTGCTGACTGTTGGACTGTGTGGGGGCTGTATTGTGTAGATTGTGAGTGTCTGCTGTTGCTGCTCCAGCTGCTGGCTGCTGACTGGTGGACTGTGTGGGGGCTGTATTGTGTAGATTGTGAGTGTCTGCTGTTGCTGCTCCAGCTGCTGGCTGCTGACTGGTGGACTGTGTGGGGGCTGTATTGTGTAGATTGTGAGTGTCTGCTGTAGCTGCTCCAGCTGCTGGCTGCTGACTGGTGGACTGTGTGGGGGCTGTATTGTGTAGAGAGTGAGTGTCTGCTGTAGCTGCTCCAGCTGCTGGCTGCTGACTGGTGGACTGTTTGGGGGCTGTATTGTGTAGGGAGTGAGTGTCTGCTATTGCTGCTCCAGCTGCTGGCTGCTGACTGGTGGACTGTGGGGGGGCTGTATTGTGTAGATTGTGAGTGTCTGCTGTTGCTGCTCCAGCTGCTGGCTGCTGACTGGTGGACTGTGGGGGGGCTGTATTGTGTAGATTGTGAGTGTCTGCTGTTGCTGCTCCAGCTGCTGGCTGGCTGACTGATGGACTGTGGGGGGGCTGTATTGTGTAGAATGTGAGTCTCTGCTGTTGCTGCTCCAGCTGCTGGTTGCTTACTGGTGGACTGTGTGGGGGCTGTATTGTGTAGGATGTGAGTGTCTGCTGTTGCTGCTCCAGCTGCTGGCTGCTGACTGGTGGACTGTTTGGGGGCTGTATTGTGTAGGTTGTGAGTGTCTGCTGTTGCTGCTCCAGCTGCTGGCTGCTGACTGGTGGACTGTGTGGGGGCTGTATTGTGTAGGGAGTGAGTGTCTGCTGTTGCTGCTCCAGCTGCCAACTGCTGACTGGTGGAATTGTGTAGATTGTGAGTGTCTGCTGTTGCTGCTCCAGCTGCTGGCTGGCTGACTGGTGGACTGTGTTGGGGCTGTATTGTGTAGAGAGTGAGTGTCTGCTGTTGCTGCTCCAGCTGCTGGCTGCTGACTGGTGGACTGTGTGGGGGCTGTATTGTGTAGTATGTGAGTGTCTGCTGTTGCTGCTCCAGCTGCCCGCTGCTGACTGGTGGACTGTGTGGGGGCTGTATTGTGTAGGGAGTGAGTGTTTGCTGTTTTGGCTCCACCTGGCTGCTGACTAGTGGACTGTGTGGGGGCTGCCTTGTGTAGGAAGTGAGTGTTTGCTGTTGCTGCTAACTGGTGGACTGTTTGGTTACTGTATTAAACAGGATGTAAGTGTCTGCTGTTGCTACCCATGCTTCTGAACACTGCTATTGACTGGTTCATTGCTGGATTATTGGTCTGGTTGATTTAGCTTGTATGTCTTTCTTTGATCTGTTCAAGCTATCTTATTTACTGTTCCTGAAGGTAAAATCTGTGATAGCATTACTTGAAACACAATTGGTATTCGTTTGAAGTTGCTCCTTTTCCTCTCTGATCCTTATACTATACCACAGGCAGTATCAGCTTCTCAGCAAAGTATCTTTTTCCATATAACTGGTTTGTCCTCTGATGTGCATTACTATGCATGTACTATGTTTACATTTTTATCTTTTATCAGGCTGCATCATTGTTATAGAATCTTCCTTTTGGCACCTTGACAAAACCAAAGGCCTCTCAGCTCGCATAAAGGATTGTACCTCAACTTACCTTCAATCACCACAAATGATATCAGTCAGCACTGAAATAAATGCAACTCACATTTCAAGGATGAATGATGATGCACTAAGGAGCTGGTGGAAATCTTTGGTTTTAGGTAATCTTTTGGTAAGTGTTTGCCTTTAATCTTTTCCTTCCCATCAATACATCTACTATCTCAGGAGAAGCCAAAACATGTCTGAAGGAAATATTGTTCTGCCATTGGACAGTAGCAAATATCTGGAACAATACTCAGTGATAGGGCTGTAGGATTAAATATTATGAGGTCTGAAATGCAAAGAAAATCAGTTTTGAAACAATTCACTAGTGTGACACTAACAATGATGTGGGCACACTTCTGTCGAGGAAAAGACCTGCCTGTCACGCTCGGAGATAGCCGGCTGTTTACGGAAATCGTACCTGTCTTTGCGCGTGTCCCCTGGTGACGTGAGAGACATGAGCGTATATGATAGCCGACGACGAACAATAATGTGGGCACACTTATCCATGAATACTAAGGAAAGTTACCATTGCTTTGCATGGTAGTATAATTTAGGGGCCATTATAATCCCTGTAATTTGCGTAAGATAAGGAGGCCAATTAATATCACGGGTTGGAGCAAAATGAATTTTCATTAGATGAGGTCATAAAAAAGTCGTATCATTTTCATTGGGACCTGATCGAGCGAGCAAACGGGCCCCTAATCGTAACAATGCCCAGTATGGGCGTACTAGTACTAGTATACCTACAAACAAATGAAGGCAATGGGAGAGCGAGAGTAAAAGGTAGGAAAAAGGTAGAAGAAATACAACAGGACAAACGACATAAGACATCACAAGGTATGAACGAATAAGGATAAACAATAAACGCCGAGCAGTAAGTAAGGAAGTGTCCACAACAGTATTAGACCAAGCATGCGAAAGTGGAAAGGAAGATAAGGTATCAACTCGGGGTAAGCAGTGGGTCAGTACGAAGAGTTGTAAGATAGCGTAGGGTCGGTAAGGGGTGTGTATGAATACACCAAAAGCCCAAGGCAGAAATGAGTCAGACAGGACAGAGAGAGTAAGAGAAAGTATCAGCATCAGCGCTATGAGGCAGCCTTATCCCTAACTTCCCTCCAAAAGCTCTCCCATCTCTTTCCATCAGGTTGTGCGTTCGCAGGCGTACCCTTGGTATCCTCCCTATCCTGAGCCTCCTCTTCGACTCTAGGTAGCCCCGTACCTGCAGAGCCAGAATAAGCATCCTTCTGAGCCAACGCAACACGATCCAACGCTTTAATAAGAGACGGTGTAGCCGGTACTGCTCCCAAGCCCGAAAGGAAAGCAGGAGGTCCTGCACTAGGAGACGTCGGCGTGGGCTGCTTCAATGCCGGGGGTCCCGAAGCTGATGTCGTAGTTGGTGATGGCGGAACTAGAGTCGACGTTGAAGCGTTGGACCCAGCCTTGACAGAAGCTCCCAGCGAACCAGACCCCGAGCCCGAGCGTTGTGATGCACGCCGGATAAACCCAGGTGTCCACGCTTCTCCGTTCCCCTTCTCTTTCACCGGACTGCCCAAGTCACTCTCATAGTCAGAATACTCTGGTACGTCTCCCTGCTTCGCTCTATACTCCTTTATACGCTCCATCTCCTTCTCGTAGTCAAGGTCCACACCGTCATCTTTAGCATGCTGATTCTTCGCCTTGCCAGACGTAGGAGAAGAAACAGATACAGCAGTAGCCGTACTCGTCATACTCGGGCTCTGCTTCAACCAAGGTCTTTGTGCCTTTCCTTTCACCATCTCCTCGTCATCGTCCTCGTCACTAGAGTCGGACTGAAACCCTCCAGACGGCCTAAACTTGACAGGATCCCTCTTCTTCTTGACAAACCCATGCGCGTCCTTGCTCGACTTGGCGTTGAACCTCTTGGCTTTATTCTGCGTAGAGCGATGCTTTTTCAACAAGCCCTGGTTGGTAGGCGGAAGGTCGTGATAGAGGCCGTCATTTGCTAGGTCGGATTCCTTCACTTTGAAGTCATAGTCGGAGTCCTCGACAATAGTCGTCGTAGCGGAGAATGCTCCACTTCCAAACTTGGTAAGTTTCGGGGAGCCAAGAGTCGTTCGGGAGGTTTGTCGTGAGAATGGTGAGGGTGTGTTTCGGTGCAGAGGAGGAACGTTGAGATTGTTAAGAGGATGTTTGGAGTCGTCGGGGAAGATCATCTCTTGTTCGGCTCCGATTCCTTTGGAAGAGTCTTTGGAAGCGAACCACCGGTCCCAAAACGACTCGAAGGGCTTGAAGGTACCAGCTCGGTTGGGGAGATTGGAGGTGTAGTTGGCTAGATACGAGTCCCATTTCTACGGCAATAACAGGCATTAGTACAAAAAAGGAAGTCGAAAGGAATAGAGACGACGACGCACCTCGTCAGGACACTCTCCAAACATCCTCCTCAATAACCAATCCACCGCGATGCCCGCTACCAAAAACAGACAAAACCCTGCAGACAGCCCTTGTTCCTTACTGCTCCCCCACTCCTCATTCGATTTCAACCAGTACCGCTCCCAGACTTCTGCCCAGGCCGGAATCTTCGCGAGTAACGCTATTGACAGCACCAGCCCAAAGGCGCCTACAGAGGAAGTGGCGAACCGAAGAGAAGGATGTTGGAACTTCTCGAGAGGAAGGAGGGTGAGGACGGTCAGGATAGGTGTTATTATGCAGGTCAAAATGATCCGCGTGAGGAGCGAAGGATGGATAATGACGCTCATGGAAAGCGAGAACGCTACTCCGCCCGTAATACCTGCCAGAGCAAGTGCAGCGTACTTGTATCGAGCCCCAAGAAAAGATAGTGGGAGCGAAGAAAGGAGCCAAGTCGCAAGGAAAGATTTGTCGGAGAGTGGTGAGAGGTTGGATTTGGAAGTATTGGGGATGAGCAGAGCGAGGAAGGTGACTAGGTGTAGACCGAAAGAGTAGCCGATAAGCAGACCGCCGACGCCGCCTTCGAAAACAAAGTTAAATTTCTTGGGTTTTTGGGCAGATAGGGCGTCATAGCGAGGTGCAAAGGAGCGAGAACGGTCGAGAGTGAGAAATGCACCGGCAAATGTGAGGACTAGCGACGCAAAGAACAGTGGAAGTGCATAGGCGAGTAGATATCCGTTTGGTGATAAGAGTGATGTCAGTATGCTTGTAGTCATCGTTTGTCGTAGAAGAAAAGGAGGGAAAAAAGTCGTCAAAAGTCGTTAAAAAGAGTTGTGTCGTCGCTGTGCTGGGTTTGCGTCGGGACACCGGGGAAAAAAGGTCTCGCAGAGTCGGACGATATGATGGAAAGACGCAACCGCACTCTGACACAATATTCCCACGCTCTCTCCACATTTCCAATTTTGGGCGGTTGTGCCAGAAGACGGCACTCATTGAACTCTACTTGATCGACTCGAAAAGGCTATCTTATACACAACTGCCCAGTGGGAACTATTCTCCATAAGAATATTACAGCCAAACGAAGAATGATAACAGGACCCTCCAATTGCTCCTTTCAACATCTAACGACTACTTCCCTACAGCGGGCCCACATTTTCCTCCGATGCACGGAAAAACTGGCAAACTCGGAACCGGAGTAGGATTAGCATTAGCCTTCATGCCGAGAAGAAGTACCAGAGCAGCTAGGATGAAGCTGCGAGAAAGGGTGTGAAATTGCATATTGGTTATCTTCGTCAAAGGAACCTTCAGTTAATTGGAAGTCCTTTGTGGGGCGAACCTACAGAGTTGAACTTGTGGATGTTTCTGAGACGAAAAGGAGGATTCAGCTCGCATTCTGAGAGAAATGAAACATCAAGTACCTTGCTGAAGGCCTTAAACGGGAGAAGGTGGGTTGGAACTACAGCTCACGGTCGGTTTATATACTGCGCAAGCTTAGGTGAGAAGGTTCTCTATTTACCTACCGAATATCTTGGACAGATTCTAGATAAATTACTTGATAATACTGCTGCAAGGTTCGAACATGTCTTTATGTGTCGGTACCTTTTCTGTACCAATCAAAAAATCAAGATCTGATTCTGATTCAATGCCACAGATAATCAACATAGTAAAAGGTATCATTCGATGCATGGGTTACAAGACAGTTCTTAAATAAAACAATCATACATTAGTATCCGCTATCCGCTGTACAGTACGCAAAATTACCACGCCGCCCCGAAATTCAAGTAAGGCTTCAGGTTGCTCCCCGCATATTTTCAATAAACAAATGACACTTATTCAAAGAACTGAATTCCATAGAATCAAGGGATCTGATCGCATCCACTGAACAGGCAATAATCACAGCTATCACCACAAGTTCCATGCAGTATAACTGACACGGAGGGTACCATGGAAATAGCTCATGTAAACTTGGTAGTATCGGTATGCTCATCAGCAAATGGGGGAAAAAACTTGCGGACTTTCGGCCCTTGTAGCCGGTTTTCCGCTGGCATGCAACCCGGCAAGCTCACAAGTGCAGATATGAGAAGTAAAATCTACGTTAAGAACAATATTTTAGCTCCACAAAGCATTAGATATATACTATAGAATCCTTGTGAAGTGATTGTGGGGCATACCTGAAGAGCGGGACTCATATCTTCATGAAGCCGGAGATAAAATATGAGCGGATCACTGGACTTGCGAGTTTTCCGCGTTTACTGATCCGGTTGCCAGCTTTCAGGCTTTTTCGGGTTGTACAAGCTTGCACAACCCCTCGCAACCGCTTGCAAGTTTTTAACCCCAAATACTGATGCTATAAATATTTTTGAAGACTCCTTCATCGAGAAATACCGTTGGCAACGTCGCATTTTTAGGGTAAAAATAATGATCACCAGGAGCTGGAACGACCAGCGACACGATGAATCACCGAAATAGAAGTCAGATCTGGACATTTATTTATTCGGTTGTCTTGCCGAACACAGCAGCACAAATTGAAGCTACAATTTGAAGATATAGAGTATGAGGGATTTATCAAAGGGTTTTGATAGAGAATATATAAACTTAACAGCAAGTCAATGGATTACTTTGTAGAGAAAACGCTTTACTCACCTAGGGCTTTGCATTTCGCCTTACAAAGCCCAGGGTCATCAACTTGATAAGTCGTTTAATTGGTTTCGCGTCTGGATGCAGAGTCAGCAGCTTGAGACAATAAATACTTCACATTTCCATTTTTGAGCGATTGTTCTTTTAGTATATACATCAAGTTCATTTCGTTCTACACGACACTCAAAAAAGACGTCAAGTATTCTATTTCAATAGCTATTTGCGGGCATGTTACAATTCATTGAGCAGCAACAACACATTCAGAATAGTAGTTGAACTGAGCAAGTTATCTAAACGTCCTTCATCCATTCAATCTGAGATTCCCTCCGCACTGGCAGCTGAACTTTCGACACTATTTCTGCTTTTCTATGCCACATCCCCTTTCAGCGCAGTGACCAGGTAAACCCACAACAATAGCATTCGCCTTCATGCTAAAACACGCCAAAAGAAACACCAGGACAGCTAGGAGGAAATTGTGAGAAAGGGTGCAAGGCAATCGCATGTTCATATTGATTGCCTTCATAATAAAATTATTGGGTCGCTTTTGAATGTTAGAAAGTCTCAAAAGGTCAACCCACAGAATGAAAGGTTGTTTGTCAATAACTTTAGGATAAAAGGCTAGATTCAGAAGATATGATCTAACAAGGTCAATTCCCAGCAAAAACTACGGGAAACGAGATAGTACCTTGTCCGAAGGTTTAAAGGAGCGAGAGGATGGGTTAATAGTGCAGCTGAGGCTTAGTTTATATATTGCGCGAGTTAGAAAGCGCCGCCGTGGGCCACATTGCACTGGTTCTTAATTACGACCGTTAAAGTATTCAAACCAAATTTCAACATCCTTTCTTGCCTCGGGTACCTATCTCAATGTCAAAGATAATCATCGCAATACTTAACAGATGGGTGTCTAGATTGCTGGAACATTGTTTAATACTTACCGAGATTTAACTGAGTCTCCTATCTTTGTTATCAGCATATTAGAAAGAACATAATTCTGTGTCAAAATTTGAGGTGCCGCTTGGTGAATAGCGGATTACTTGGTAAATAGATAATATTCAAAAATATGACCACGAGGTCACTCAAGAAGTTTATGGTATAGTTCTGCCAAGATTTTAGTGTTAGACTTCTTCAAAAACATCATCAATACAAGCGGGAACTTACCCTTGACAACGTTACATTACGAGGCTGACTGTAAGGCCTTAATCCTTAATCCTTAAGTATTCTCGTCGCTTCGTACTTACCATTAGGTGTGTACGGTCATTTTGATTGTGTCAGCGTGATTAAGCGGCATCCACTTAACCGGTCTCGTACCTTCCACGCGCCCACTTCTCTTATTTGTAGGGAGAAACACATCAGTGTTTTGACAAGATACTGGTAACTGGTAATGACTGGTATGGCAGGTAAGAACTCGAACTGATGACTGACTGTTCATAAAACAACATATACTTGTCATAAGGTTGCAAGACATATGGAAAGCATTTTTAGTAACTCCGGATGCAATTTGGCGGGAACGTCGGCTATCGTCGGTGCTGCGTCGGGAATGCGTCGGATAGGCTCTGATCATTGTTTCTGGCAATGACGGCATTAATTACTGGTCATTACGCGACGTCAGGAACACTGCCGGTGATGCGGTAAGTGATGCCAAGACATGGCAGACATTATTTGTGGCATCCTCCTCACTTACCATGCTTGTCATGCATAGTTCACTGGTAGCAAAAAAATTTCGGCTGGTGCACTGGGAACTGGTTTACTGGTTTTGGCTGGTACCAGCTGGTACCAGTTAAAACCAGTAACTTGTCAAAATACTGATGCACTGTTAATTAGAGCTTAACCAAAAATAAAAAAGAACTCTGGTTATATCAATACGGCATGTAAGCTCACCAAGTCGGGGGACCAGTCTATCCTTAGCAAATGAAAAAGCCACTACATTTATCGAAGTTTAACATCTCTCCGTACGGGTTCCTATGTCTAAAAACAAACGTCACAGATAATGATCATCATGCCAATACTTGACAGTTATCTAGCCGCTGTTCCTCGGTAGATACATCCCGAAATTCAACTGAGGCTTCCATGGTTGCTATCAACATACTTGAATGATAATCATGGAAAGAATATCGGGCAATTTCGAGTGGCGATTTCGAGGTGTACAGTGACGCTTGATAAATAGCGGGTTACCTAGTACATGGATAAACCAATAATTATAGAAATGTACTTATCACCGCAAGGTCACTGAAGGCAAAGGTGTTTATAGTACAATTGTGACGAAAGGTACAGTGGAAACATAATAATAGTGTTTCGGGCAAGCTCAGTAGCACTGAGAGTAGTAATCTACGAAGATATCTATTGTCAGATTTCTCCCAAATTATCATCCATACAAATAAAAGCTCACCATTGACAACGTTGCATTTGTAGGGAGAGACACTGATAGTTATTAACAAGTTTATCAAAAAGCTCTGGCAGATAGTACCGTATCAGCTTACCAAGTAGTAGCACCAGTCCATCCTGAAAACGCACACACAGATAATAAGTCGATGAATGAGGGAATAAGAAAGGCCTACTCACCAATGCCTCCGCATTGTGCCTTGAAATTTCAAAGCATTTTAGCAACCAAATCCAGACTCATAGACTTATCAGCTTACCCATTGCGCAGCAGCAGCACCCGAGCTGGAAGATCCACCGGTAGGCGTCGAAGCTGGTTCAGTGGACGAGATAGTCGCAACGGTAGAACTCGGGGTAGAAGCAGGAGAAGATCCAGATGACCCAGATGACTGCTCCCAGGGTGATGTCTTAGTGCCTTGTCCTCATCCGCTGAATGTTACTTGCTACTCACATCACCAGAGCCATAGAGAGGAGGACCAGGGATGACATAGGTAGTTTCTGTTTGAGCCTCGTTGGTATAGAGGTCGACGGTTACTATAAAGCAGTTCTCAGGTTATTTACGTACGTGGTAGTTAGATATAGATACTTACGTCCAGGGTCAGTGTTCGAGTACGCTCCAGGGAACTTGACAAGCTCAGCCGAGGAAGGAGCAAGACTTCCCCCGCCAGTAATTTGAATTTGAGCGCATTCGGGGTAGAATTGCTGCAAAAATGGTAAGGGATAAGCAAGGAACTGGGGATGAAGACTTACAGCAGGCAGAGAGTGCAAAGCAATTGTTTCAAAACGAATGAGGTAGTTTCCACTTGGAACGGAAGAAGGGATGGTGGTGGTCCAGGTTGAATTTTGGTCGATCATCTTGCCGCTACCCCAGTATCCGTCTCCGATAGTACCCGATATGAGACCGGATTCGTCGATCTTGAACTGTGCAGCGTAGAGGTTCGTCAGTAAAATAATGCTTTTAACCGCATTGTGCTAATACTGACCCAACTTAGATCGTTCGCGTTCACGCCGGTACAAGTCGACCCAGGACATTGGGCGAGGTATACCAACTATAAGAGGTAAGACGCATCAGAAAATAGGAGGCAAAATACAGAAAAAGTAAGGACTAACCATAGGACCATAAGGATGGGGCCAAGGGTTATTCCAATAAGCCGTAATCTTGGATCCGGCTAGAACGCTATTTGCAGTAAGTTGGCCAGTAGGAGACGTTCCATCATCATTGCAAGCAAGTGTAGGGTCTGTGGCGTCTAAGATTGGGTTGCTGAAAATGGGTCATTTCAGAAACCAGAGATAATTAATTAGAGGAATCAATGGAAGGCGAGCTTACTACGTTGCCCACGGACGTTGAATAGTGGATTGTCCGTCTGGGGAGTTGTACGGCGCCCATCCGTTGTAAATCTCGCCATCAATATTGTACGACAAGACGCCTCCGTGCGCTATGGCACTGGGAATCAGGGAGAGAGTCGCGAGAGTAGCAATAGCGAGCAACGTCGTGGCACACATAGTCATCTAGTAGGGTTTTGCTAGATCAGATTGCAGGGGGACACCATCTCTAAGAGCAGGATTTATACTTCTCCCTCCGTCTTGAAGTCAAATATAGGTCAGCGAGAGATATTTACACCCACACATTCTCTTCTGACGCTCGGCGATGACTCTCAGATCCAACAATTTAAAATTCTGTATAATTTCGCAAAATCCTCGCAGGCTTGAGGCAAATATTGTGCTATTCTTGGAGGCTATTATGTTGGTTTGTCGGAAAAGCTCCAACCTCACGTGGAATTTCTATAGAATATAATCAGTCGAAAGAGTCGATGAAGGATTTGCTATCATGGCATAAATTTCAGCATGAGCTCTGTAAACGGGACATACCTAGTGCAACTTAATCTACCTAGATTTTAGACACATGGATAAGTAACTGCGCGCCGTTTAAAAAATTTCATGAGATATCAGCACTATAGCAGAGCTACTATAAGCTATCTACACCACTTCGGAGAAAAGAAATTATCGGCAATAGCAGCTTTGTTACTCAACCTAAGTTGTCTATTTTTGAAGAACCATGACGTCAGTCAATGTACATTGACTTTGCAAACCATAATGCGCAAAGAAATGGGATGAGGAAGAGATAAAAATATCTCAGGAACAGACGACGGAAGAATGAGCTCGGACCCAAAACTTATCAAGAATAGAATTGAATGGAAACGATATTATGAGATTTGGAAAGCAGACTCGGATGATTAACTAGCAGCACCCCCAAAGCACCTCGGGTTTATCTCGATGTCAATTTTTAGCAGCAGGTAGCCAAAAAAAAAATTTGAAGATTCGATCAACTCGATAGCAAATAGTATTAGTGACATAGACTCAACTTTCTAATCAATCACAAGCTGTGGACGTGCCTACGGCACGGGTAATTCGCTCCGCTCATCACAATCCACAGCTTGAAGGGGCTTCGCCCCATGTCGGCGCTGCGCGCCTCCTTTTTAACAAATATAGGTACTGTTGTGACTTAAAATTACCTATAAGCGTAGTGAAGTCCTCAGTAAACTTAGGATTTAATATATTGAAATATATTGATAGTCTCACAGTTTTCATTTTTGTGATTATGATTATTTGCATAGCTCTCACCTTCAGAAAACAAAAATTTTGGTCTCTGAGTAGGTGGTATACCATGAAAATGCAACATCCAAATTGTCTACTGTGAGTAAATTGATGGCATTGTAAATCAAAATAATGATTCACAGATTTTAATTGATATTTCAAATGCTGTCCAAACAGGAAGCTATCTTCTTAGTATAAATAGCAGACTATCTTCAATTCTTATATCAATTTTTAAAATAAGGACTATTTGCCTAAGAAAGTCACCCCAATTATATAGTCCTCCAAAATTTGTGGAGTATTGCATGACTGCTGTCAAGAAATTTTTGTTTGCAGGCCAATAGAGATGTGTTTAACATAAAGAATTTTCAACTGCAAAAAACTTACCTTTGAAGGTTCATAAGACAAATAAGAGTGCAGATTGGAAAAGTTGCAAAACATGCACTACACTCTTATTTGAATGATAATCATGCAGGCTGTGGCATAGCTCTCTGGAATGCACTTTCTTCAAAAATGTCTTTTGTGTGGTTGATCTAGTCTGTAAATGGGACTGTTGCTTCAAGAGTCAGTTTCCCTGGGGACACCTAGCCAAAGCAGGAAATTTGAAGCAAAGCCCTGAATGTTCATATGATAGACAGTGATTGCAATAGTATTTTGAGGTTTGGAAATGCAAATGGCATTTTTTGGCTGGCAAATCTTCTTATGCAGGAAAGTTTTTACTTATCTAAATTAATATACCGTGACAATGTGTTTCAAAGTAGGATGCAGTCTTATAAAGGGCTCGGAAGTGTTGATTTCAGGACTGCTAAAAACTTACATCTGAAGAAGGTAACGAAGCACGAAAGTGAGGATTGGAAACAATACACTAATCACGTCTACACGCCGGATGACAACGTCCACGACGGAGGAATGTTGCAATAGGGTTTCGGAGTTTTAATTGTAATTTCCGGTACCTCGAACGGCAAACTCAAAGTCCTTGCTTATCTAAATTATGACTAATTATACTGTGAGAAAAACTGACATGTTTTAAAGTATAGGATATATCTGACTAAAAGATAAAAAAATACATGATGTCTTGCATAGTACCCAGTAGAACTTTTTTTTATCATATTTACTCTACGCTCTACTTCCGTAGACTATCATGATCATGATCCAGCCCATCATTGTAAACCTCTCGAGATACTACTATTGGAATAGAAATAACCGATCGATCCTGGGCATTTGTTGGTTCCAGGGCTAGACATTTAGAGGGCTGCTCTTGATCTGAATTTGCTTCTCCCCATCCTAAACCTACTCGAACATTGATCATTGTACATGCGATTCCTGCAATTGCGGGTCCAAGGTCCACAACTAAAAATTGAAGGTTTGTATGCGCTTCATAGGAAGCAACAAATGCAACAGTCCACATCCTAAAAGTCAGGTAAATTACTAATACGTACCAGAGACATTCAATAGATCACTGACATATACAAAGAAGCGCTCTCCACGAACATTACCAGTATTTTCTAGAATCAATATCAAGTGTGTTGAAGAGACATTAGCAAATTAAAATGTTAAGAAAAGGACTTACAACAACATTACTACTACTCTCCAAGTATGCCATGCTTTTTTGTACTTGCCTGATTTTCCATGCAATCAGACCTGAATAAATTGGTAGTAAGAGAAGTCAGCTATAAGGGAAGAACAAACATACCGGCACAATAGCCATTTGTGCTTCAAGACCTCAATTAAAAGCTTCAACAAAGGAAATTATCAAAACATACCATAATGTTAAAAGTGCATCACTCAAAATCCAACAGCCCGTTACAATTTGAAAAATATTTTCACCTGGTTGGTATTTAGAAAATTGATAAATTGTCCCAGCACTACATGCTGTAGTTGTTTATGAATTCAGCTTGTTTAAGATCATATCCATATATGACTCACAGATAAGCCCCAAAGTACTGAGAATTGGTATTACAGTTATTTGCCATTTATAATCCCAAATAATCCACAATCGATAAATCTCATAGATAGTAACCCACAGCTTGAATGCCAAACACAAGATACGAAAAATGAAAAACACATACAATGATGCAGTCACCAACAATCAGAGAAGCCATCATGAATCCGGTGTCAATAACCTTTGTCTTATCTGATAGATTCGCAAAAAATCCTTGGTTGATGTTCTGAAGTTGAGCCGTCAACTCAAAGATACGTATTAGTTGGCAAATCCAGTGCTACGCCATTGCATTGAAAGCTGTTGACAGATTGTTATTTTATCTGCTACATACCCCAGTTATTGCAATAAACAGTATAACGGCACCAATAGTTAATGGCCGTTTGAGGGCCATATTCATAGTCTTGACTTTGTGCTTGCAAGAATGTGGTGGACAATTATAGGGCTGGTGAGGCAAAGTTATAGAGCCAGATATGCGATTTAACATAAAAAACATAGAGACAACCCAAAGAACAAAGAAAGCACCATAAACAAAAGTTGAGAAAACAATTCCCCCAACCCCTGCAGGCACAAGTGAGATATCAGTCATGATGTATACTTGCTGTCGTTTTCTGGTACCTGGCCCTTAAAAGGATCCCAGTGCACTACAGCAATTATCCATCATATCTATAAGCAGGTAAAATTGTGTGGAGCATCATAAACCAAGATCAGTTTCAAGAGTTGATAGGGGGAAAGATTGCAATTGCACCGCCTATCCGACCACTTAAGGTTCAAATTGCTTTCACTGCGGGCCTTGGGGCTGTGGAAATGCATGTCAATTTGTAAAACATCAACAGTTCAATAGGGAGCTTTCTAGCAGACAAACTAGCTGTTTACCTATCATATTATATGATGTTTGATCTTGTGATACTTTTGAGTCTCTGTATCTATTGAGATGGTATCAGCAAATACAACCCAACCGGATCCTCTGTTAAATCTTTTTATACCACCATCAAGGGGTAGGCAAAATCCAGAAGAATTACATCAACTCACTTTTTTTTTTCGGAAACTTGAGTTGGAACCTCACCCACCTTCCATATTTGGTATATCTAAAGTCATGTGAAAAGATAAGATAATGCCTCAATTACATAACTGGGACAAAATTTCCGGCTCTTTAAGTTAATTTGATCTTTGGAGCTATTATTTTAGTAGATTCAAGGCTATCATACAGTGCTTTTATGCAGGGGCTGCTCTCAAAAACTTCCCAAAAAAAAGAAATTTTTGGTGTTTGGAGGTCATTGGGGATACCTCATTTTTTTCTCCCTGATGTCCGGAATTCACATCTTGACCCCTTGGCCACCATCATCACGTGGCCTGTAAGGGACTCATCCTTACTGAACCTGAAACCATTCACAGTGGCAGTGCTGAAATCGAGCCCTATGCCCATTTGGCAGTTGGTCCATGGACATGACCTTCACTAGTAGCTTTATTACGAGGCCCGTTAAGGGACTCGTCTTTACTAAACTCCATAGCTTAACATGCCTTGTACAATTCCCATTTGGCAAGTTATCTGGGAAGCTTTTCCCGGGTTGCCGGTTGCCACATGTCCGAGATACCCGAGCATGAGCACTGGATGTCGTCATGAACGCTTTTCTGTGCCAGTCAAAAGAGCATGCATCTTGACACTTTCTGAAAAGCAAACTTAATTACAAAAACATAATTCTTTCATATTAGATACACTTGTGAGAGGTTTTGTGCTTTTAAATACAATTAATGCAAAGACAGGAATCATTTCCATCTTGCAAGATGATACAAGGTTAAAGTTGGCATCAAACCCTGCATACACTCAGCATTATAAGTTGACAATTGTGCTGATATCACAGCCTCATACTTGCTACATGCAGATGATGGCCTGCTTCTTTTATGTTCTTTACTAACTGTCGCAACAAGTCGACACTAGTTTACTTGTCGAGGAATAGAGGATACAGAAGTCTAGTCCAAAGTTGACAAGTTAGATTAGGAATCGAAAGGAAACTACGACTACTTGCCTAGTCCAAAGTTGACAAGAGATCAAGCTGAGGACTAGGGGTTTACAATAGAGTCCTTAAGTACTACCAGGGCAGGTACTCGATGATATCAGACTGAGAGATGATGAGCGCATGAATGATGATATGGCGAGGTGAACGGAATATACTATGGAGACACAAGGTGATTAGTGGGCATAAGGAGGGCACGAGTCTGGGGAAAGATTATGGTAAGGTAAAGGGCCAGGTGATCGGTATACTAGAACAAGGTGATATGGGTGAATGTGTGAAGTAAAGGAAAAATAAGTAATTCGTGACACTAACCATACCTATACATAGAGATATATTCTATCATTAGCTGATGTATGAGAGTGTGCCAAACCATATTAATTTTAAAATGTAAAATGCTGTTTTCTGATAGCTGTTGGAATCATTGATTTACATTTCTATCAGAATTCATTTTACAGCTATTGTTCTAACCCATATGCTACACAACAGCTTCATACTTCTTGATTATCAGCACAGTCATCTATTGTCATTTGCTGTACTACATCACAGGATTTATTGTTCTCTGTTCACACTGATTTAGTTACTCTAGTATAAATATTAGGTAGAAATCATGTAGTACCTCATGCAATTGCTGTGAGCTCAAAGCAAGCGCAATACAGATTATACTCAGCTCTCTATCATGTGGTCCAAGACATAAATCTCTTATTCTAACAATAGCACCAAACTTGGGGTATGTGGGCCAGTGGGTTGCCGCTGGCAGGTATGAGTCCACTTATTATGTACCAGATATTGATATTTTTTAAACCATGCTCAATTGAACATTGTTTTTTCTGTGGTAATGAGCTCTAATCTCTTTGTTTCCAACTACAAAATAAATCTGAAGAATATTTTTAGTTACTCTCAACAGTCAAGTCGAGTACAGGTTCATTCAAGAGGATGCAATTTCTGTCGCGAAGAGGTGACAACGAGAGAGCAAGCAAGAACGAGACGAGAACGAGAGACCTTAACACAATCTAGTCTGAATAGACCAAGTTAGATTAGGATAGGGAAAGAGTATAAAACATACCTAGTCCGAATAGACCAAGAGGTCAAGATAAGGACTAGGTTACAGGATGAACAGCTTAAATACTGGACTAGAGGAATCGGCGATGTGAAACTAGGGTTAAGGGCGTACAGCACTACTAACACATGCTCGGGAAAGATTATGGTAAGGCTATGGAAAGGCTATGGACAAGTATGATCGAGGGTTAAATGAAAGAAAGGTGTGTACAGGGTGTAAAGGTGCAAGGCTGCGCACACTGCGTAGTTAAGGTTAAAGTTTGGACGTAAGGTTCAAAGGAAATGACAAATAGGAACATACAAGTGTAAATGTCTGAAAATAAAGGAAAATGAATATTAGTAATCGGAATAAAATGTCAGGATTTAATCTTCACAACATTACCCCCCTCCTTAGAGCTCATCGTCCTCGATGACTATATTCTGGGTGCGTCCAGATGTTTCTTATGAAAGGCTGTGATTGACCTTTTGGCGTTTGTAAGATTTGTTACCGGTTCCCATGAATTATGACCTTCGTTGTATCCTTTCCACTTCACCAAGTACTCTATCCTCCTCCATCGGATTCGGCTGTCCAAAAGTTTCTCTACTTTGTACTCTGGCTCATCCTCTTCTTCTAAATATACCGGTTCTGGTTCCATTTCCAACTTCCCATTCACCTCGTTGCCCTTGAATGGATAGAGTTTGTTGACGTGGAACACCGGGTGAATGCATTCTAAGGATTTGGGAAGATCAAGCTTGTAATCTAGACTGCCTACTTTTTCGATGATTTCGTAGGGTCCCAATTGTCGGTCTCCTAACTTTTCACTTGATAGTTGGAGATTGATATCTTCCGCGCTTAGCCAGACGTGATCTCCGACTTTGAACTGGTGTGCCTTTCTTTTTCCTCTCTCAAAACCTTCCTTCATCTTTCGCTTTGCTAGGTGTAAGGCGGCTCCCGCGTCTTTCCTGGCCTCTCATAACACTTCTATTCTCTGTTCCACACTCGCGTTTCCTGTTCTCCTTCCCACTGGAATATTGAAGTGCGGCAAGTACCCATAGGTTATCTCAAAAGGTGTGAAACCATGGGCGGAGTGTGTACGGGAGTTGATCACGAACTCTGCCATGGGTAAATGTTCCACCCAATCGTCTTGTCTTTGGTTTACAAATATCCTCAAGTATTTTTCCACCTCTTGGTTTGCTCTCTCCGTTTGTCTGTTGGATTGGGGTCGGTATCCCGAGGTTAGAGTGGATTGTATGCCCAGCCGTTTGAGTAATAATCTCATCACCACAGCTGCGAACTGCGGTCCTCGGTCTGAAATCATCCGCAGGGGTAGCCCATGTAATCGGAAAATCTCCTTATAGTAGAGGTCTGCCGCTCCTTCTGCTGTGAGATTAGAGTGACAAGGTATGGTATGCAATTGCTTTCCAAAGTGGTCAGTGCAAACCATGATTGCATCGTAACCTTGAGACTTGGGGAGTTGTGTGATCAAGTCTACTCCTATGAATTCCCAGGGTCCTTCAGGGACTTCTAGTGGTTCCATTATTGCTCTCGGGTGTCGTTGCAATTTCTTCCTCATGCAAACATCACATCCCTCTACAAACTTCTCTACGAACGCCCTCATTGATGGCCACCAGTAGTGGGTGCTTACTAAGTCAAAGGTGGCATGTTTTCCTCCATGTCCTGCTGTGGGGGCGTCATGGCATTGTCTTACTATTTCCTTCCTCAATTCTTCCTCTGGTGGAACGTATATCCTTCCTCGATGATACACCAGTCCTTTGTCTTCTTCCCATTCTGCTATTCCATCCGCTAATCTTTTTAATCCTCCTTTTCTCAATTCTTTCAACCCTTCCACTACCTCTGCCTCTCGGGACGATGCTCTACGGATTTTCTCTTCTAATGGGTTGCTAAAGTGGGATGCGGCTAGCATCACGAAGTGTTCAGGTCTCAAAACTGTTCGTTTGATGTTGTCTTCTTCATCTGAAACTTGGTGTAGTGGGGATCGAGACAGGGCATCGGCCAGTACATTTGTCTTGCCTGGCCTGTGGATCAAAATGAAGTTGAAATCAGCTAATTTCAAGGCCCATCGGGCCTGCCTCCGACTTAGGTCTTGGGCTGTCTTCCAATACCTCAGGTTGTCGTGATCGGTGATGATTTCGAATGGTTCTGGGAGTCCTTCTAGATAATGCCTCCACTCTTTCAGGGCTTCAATAATCGCCAGCATCTCTCTGTCATGAATTTCATAGTTCCGCTGGTGTTCATCCATCAACGCGGATCGGAAAGCAATTGGGTGCCACAGTTCATCATCAAGTTTCTGCATGATGACTCCCCCGGTCGTGAATCCCGAGGCGTCCACGTCAATACGAGTAGGTCTGTCTGGGTTCCATAATGTTAATATCGGGGCAGAGACAAATCTGTCTCTCAGATCTTCGAACGCTTGTTGTTGTTTGATTCCCCATTGAAATACGACTCCCTTTTTAGTGAGGTCATGTAACGGTCTGGCCACGTCGGAGAAGCCTTGTATGAACCTCCTGTAAAAGTTGGCAAACCCTATGAACCCTCTTACTTCCCAGATACTTTTGGGTATCGGCCACTTCCTAACCGCTTCTACTTTTGCAGGATCCATCTTAACTTCTCCATAACGTATCACCAGTCCCAGGTATTCAATCTCTTCTCTTTCGAACTCACATTTTTCCGGTCAGAGGTATAAGTCGTATTCTTCTAGTCTTTGGAGGACTTCTCGAGTTACTTCTCGGTGTTCCTCCTTTGTCTTGGTGAAGATGAGGATATCGTCCAAATATACCGCTACTTTTCCTGCTGCAATCAGATCTCCAAAGATCGAATTCATGAGAGTTTGGAAGGTAGCAGGGGAGTTGGTCAGCCCAAAGAACATCACTCTTGGTTCAAACAATCCTTGGTTTGTTGCGAAGGCCGCCTTCCACTCGTCTCCTTCCCGGATTCGGATGTTATTGTAGCCCCATCGGACGTCAAACTTCGTGAAGTATTTAGCTTCTTGGAGTCGATTGATTATGTCTTGTACTAATGGTAAGGGGTAACGATTTCGGATGGTGAATTCATTGAGCTTCCGGTAGTCTTGTACGAATCGAAGTTTGCCATCTTTCTTTTTGATAAAAAACACAGGAGATGCGATGGGAGATTTGGAGGTCTGTATATATCCTTTGCGCAGGTTGTCTTCCAGGAATCTTTCGAGCTCTTGTTGTTCGTTGACTGACATGGGGTAGACTTTGGTTCGAATGGAAGCAGGGGCCCCCAGTGTTAGTTCAATGGCGTGGTCCCATGGTTGGTGAGCCGGTAGTCTCTCTGATTCTTCCTCCGAGAACACCTTGTGGAACTCTCTATATGCTTCCGGTATCATCTCCTCTAATGTCTTCTTTTCCTTCCCCTTAGCTATCTCTTCTGCAATCTGCTGCGAGTATGTTATTCCAGCCGCGCACCACACTTCATCTTCTAGTTCCTCGATCACTCCCTCTCGTCTCCACTCTCTCCGCTGCTTTCGGTTGGCTTTGATTTTTACTGGCGTTAACAAAGGACCCTCTTCACCCTCTTCCTTTGTGGCACCTGCTCGCACATCCTCTTCAGTGGCCCAGAGTTCATCCTCATCATAAACTCGGTCGCTTCGTCCCCTCACCTGTAGCAAGCCTTTTTCCCAATCGATACTGGGATTTGCTTCTCTCAACCAGGGCAGGCCTAGGATTACATCTTCTCCTCCCAGATCTGTGACTAGGAAGTCCATCCAAGCGCTCATCTGATCCACTGTGAGATGCAAGCTAGCACACCTTTCTATTTTCCCTGCTCGATTCTCTGTTCCATCTATGTTGTAGATTGGTAAGGTTTTCTTCATGAGGAAGGTAGGAATCTTATGTTTTCGGACAAATTCTTTGTCTAGGAACAACGCTGTTGCTCCACTATCCACCATTGCTGCTGTATTCAGTTGGAATCCTTTCTCCTGTAAACACACGTTAACTCGGTAATGCAAAGCACCGGGCTTTATTTCTCGAGTCATATTTAAAGTACAAGCGTGTATAGAGTCGTAGCTAGAGGAGAATCGAAAGTTCTGAAATGTATTGGGTACATGGGGTGCAGCATAGTCCGGTACCTGCTTTAAAAATCCTTACGTTCCTTCATAAATGCAGCTAGGATGGCGGTTTGCTGAGCCATAGCCTCTTTCAAGGCTTGGATCTCATTGGTGGAGTTGTTGACACGGGTGGTGGACTGGCCAGCTACTGGGGGTGTGTCGTTGAAAAGGGAAAAGGGTACTTCCATACTATTAGCGGCTACTCATGCCCCTCCTCCCATTTTTCCTGCTCCTCTATTCTTCTCCAAGCCCATGTACCTGTCCTGGCAAACCCTTTCAACATGCCCAGTTCGGGCGCAGTAACGACACTTCTCGTTCTTCATGCTACAGTTTCCTCGAACATGGTTTGGGCTTCCACAACCAAAGCATCTTCCTCTCATTTCTCTAATGAAGTCGTCTCTGGTTTTCCCATTCCAATTTCCTCTTCCTCCTCCTCCTCCTACTCGAGTTGCATCAACATCCATGGCGTTAGGATCGGATCGGTGATTATTGGTTGCATTGTAGGTGGGATCGTGTAGTGCTAGTTCGATTTCGATAGCTCGGGAGATGGCTTGGGTCAGAGATTTGGGCTTCCCTTGTGCGATGTTGATGCTCACCATGTGGAGTCGAATGCCATGATTGAGCCCGTTGCAGAATTGTTCTAGGAGATCCACATCCGAGAATCCAGTTCTGGACCCCACATCCTGGAATTTCTGTGCGAATTGCGCCACTGTCTGTTTTCCTTGTTTCATTCCCTTGCTGTCCTTTCCCTGTATCTCCTTCCTAGCTTCCAATTCTTCGTCGAGGGATCCAAACCTAGTTTTAAATGCTTTGACAAACTCATCCCATTTTCCGTTAAACGGGAATGAGGTCTTGGCGGGGTCCGCATAGTGCTGGAACACTTGGTCAGCATAGCGGGCAGCCCAGTCTGCCGCATCTTCCGTCATGTAGGACAGGGCCGACGCAATCCAGTCATGAGCGTTTCGGATTCCTTCTTGCTTCCCTGCCCAATTCTGAAAGAAGGCGAGGAAGCGGCGTACGTCCGTTCCCTTGCCTGTAAAGGGGGCGGGTTTAGCGTTGGCGTTTTTCTTGTCCTTTTTTTCTGCGATAGAGTGAGTGAGGCGAGTGACTTCATTCTGAAGCATGAGCTGTTGTTTCATGAGGAACTTGATGAGATCGTCTTTGGACATATCGTCCATGTTCTCGTCTTTCGGTGGTGTCAGGGGCTTCTTCGGTGGAACGGGGATGATTTCATGTTCGACATTGTCCCATGTGGCTGTAGTGGGTTCACTGATTGTTTGGAGGAAGGCGTTGGGACAGACTTGTTCCTGACAAGGCCAGAATTTCCCATCTGCTCTGACATGTACGTGTCGTTTTCCAGTGAGGTCTACTCCATGTGGGAGTTTATAGCATGCGAGGGTAGTGGGATCGGACATGATTATTTTTCGTGTTGGTAGAGTTGAAGGTTGATTTCAATTACGAGGTCGGGCAACCACCTTACTCCTTTATAGGGAGTCTGGATTTACGTTTCGAAGCTCGTGTGGACGGGGGATGACCTTACGCAACAGTTCCTTGAACCGTTCGTACCTGCCCACCTGTGAGGCTCCTCACACAGGCTAGAGTCGACGGGCTTGTGGGCCCTTGGGGAATTGGGAGGAAAGGGGTCAGGATACCAACGAGTACAGCGTGTCTGCACGGGTCTCTTGATAAACGGGCACAGTAAAGGATCTTGACCTAATGTCGCGAAGAGGTGACAACGAGAGAGCAAGCGAGAATGAGATGAGAACGAGAGACCTTAACACAATCTAGTCTGAATAGACCAAGTTAGATTAGGATAGGGAAAGAGTACAAAACATACCTAGTCCGAATAGACCAAGAGGTCAAGATAAGGACTAGGTTACAGGATGAACAGCTTAAATACTGGACTAGAGGAATCGGCGATGTGAAACTAGGGTTAAGGGCGTACAGCACTACTAACACATGCTCGGGAAAGATTATGGTAAGGCTATGGAAAGGCTATGGACAAGTATGATCGAGGGTTAAATGAAAGAAAGGTGTGTACAGGGTGTAAAGGTGCAAGGCAGCGATAAGGCTGCGCGCACTGCGTAGTTAAGGTTAAAGTTTGGACGTAAGGTTCAAAGGAAATGACAAATAGGAACATACAAGTGTAAATGTCTGAAAATAAAGGAAAATGAATATTAGTAATCGGAATAAAATGTCAGGATTTAATCTTCACAACAATTTCCACCAATTTTCAGTGGGAGAAATTGGGGATTGGTAGCAAGATCAATACCCAATTTATTTTGTAATACATAGTCCTATGTATATACAAGTTTCTTCATTTGAAAGTTTTTAACATGCACTGTTTATTATAATATAGAAAGCATAGTAATTCTGGCAGGATTTCATTTACATTCTGACTGTTACTTACTCAAACTGGTTAAAAACAATTGGAGAATTCTTGTATATTCTAGGTCTAAGTTAAGAGAAACAGATAGCCACAAATTTTTGCAAACTTCTCAGAGAAAACATCGAAAGACAAACAGAGCTAGAGAAGATTTTCTTTGGAAATTTTATTTCTAGCATGTATTTTACTGGCTGTATAGTCAAAAACTTCATAGTCAAATAATATGGGTACTTCTCCATCATTCTCCACCTTGACTACATGTAATCAAACCCCGCACAGTGTAATTAATCTTTGTGTGATGTAATGTTTCTAATAAAGATAACTAGATTCTCCAATGATCTTTTTGAGTGAGATCCTTTATTGCACTTCAAGCCCATTCTGCTATCTGGTTGCAATGATATATATAACTAGAGAATGATAAATTACAGTAAGAATGAATCAATATATGCTGTATAGTATATACAAATGCTGTCTCTTTATCAACTGATTCACAAATTTTTATATATCAATAATAACATATATACCCCAATGATACGCCATCAAAAATGCGATTTTTGATACTATTTTTGGACAGATAAAGTGCAAAATGGGTAATAAAGGACTAGAGTGAGCCCAAACTGCTAGTTAAAGGACTAGAGTGAGCCCAAACTGCTAGTTAAAGTACTAGTATTGCAGATCATTCAGTAGTAATAATGTTAAGTATGACAGATAGAGATCTAGCTTATCCTGAATACTATGACAGATGTATTACTGGATGGAACAGTTTATAGTAGCAGACCCATCCTCCTGAAGTCACTAGATAACTTCAAATTCCTACTTAAACTATTTGTGTACTTGTTACAACTCAAGGGGTTTACAGACTTGGTAATTGACGTCTAAAGACTGGTAGTAGAAGCCTCGTGATAAATGCATTAGGAGGGTAATGGCTGCTTCAATATTACAGCCTCATACTTGCCATACAGAAGCAATGGCTCACTTTTTTATGGAGGTTTCTACTTGCACAGTATAGTATTGGTTACAACAAGAATTAAGTGAGGCCACAAAAGAGGTAAAAATCCTTGAGAGGTGGCAGTGTGAAAACTGTTGAATCCCCATTTGGAAGGTCACTTGGCACTGAGCACTGATGGACTCGTATCTGCCACGTGAAGCGATGACCTACTTCTTTTATTATTGTAGGAAGTGACACTATAGCAAAATCTCTAATTGCAAGAGGTAACACTACTTCAATATGTGAATATTCCTGGGGTCACTCCAGTATACTAGTATGGTAGCTTTTGCCTATAGGTGTTCAAATATGGGTGAAGTGATTTTAGTATAGAAATATACTTTTCGGCATGTTAAATAATAAAATTTCCCCTTATTTAACACCATGGGGTAATTGCAAAGCCATCTCATCCTTTGGCATCAGCTACAGCTACAATGACAGGCCCAATTGGTGGTATATCACATTAATGCCCCATCAAAAGTCATCAATGCTCTATGTTATATTTTTTTACTCAAAGGGTGGATGTATCCAACACATCAAACCCTGGAGACACATTTGTGATGACAAAAACAATTAATCAGACAACTGAAGATACATTCCAATTTCACCCTTCATTTGAATTATCCACATTTAATTCAATTTCTTGCAGTAATCTGCATTGCCAGTGGGGTTCTGATTTACTCAGTCAGAGAGCATACTATGTAACCATTAAATATACTCACCAAGGCCCAGTGAGGAAATGGGATCAGCTTTTCACCCACTGCAAATGTCCATACAAAAATCATTACTGATGTTCCCCCATCCAAGGCAGCACTCATTAGAAAACTAGATAAAATTTTTGAGTAGATTTCCGAAAATTCGGGGGGAACCTGACTTGTATTTCCTGAACCATGTAGCATGATATTTTCGGAGGTAATACTGTGAAGACACTGCAAGCAAAAATTTTGTGAATACACAGGAATTTATTCCCACACTGAGAAATCCAAGCTCAGCTGAACACAAGGTAAGATCAGTTTGGAAGCAATGAGTTATGATTTACCGACAAGAATTGGCGTAAAAACATAGTTGAATCCGGCTCTCGGCCATTTTTTGTGAAGTAGCCAGAAGGGAATTGGACATCCGAGCCCAACCAAAAGCATGAAAGGTACAAACTAGAACGTTATAAACACTGAAAGTTGAAATCGAAGAAGCAATTCACCCCATATTGTGTTCCTGGAGCATACAAAGGTTTCCCAAGAGCACCCCAGGCAATAGCTCCACTATTGTATGATTGTACTTGTTGCCCTGACCACACATTCGTTCCCTGAACATCTAAGAGAACTTCGCGTTGAGCGTTAATCACCGTCTTCAATTGTAAGCAGTAAGATTCAAGTGTATAATGAGAAACACCATACTTACTGTCATTATAATGAAGTTTAATAATCCGCCCTGCGTTGTAATCAAGTACAATAGTAACAATACAGAAGATAATGAAACTTACAATAATTGTACCCACAAATTGCAACATAAATGTGATACGAGGAGGTATTTTAGTATACTGGCCCTTGCAAAAGCTTCAATTTATTTAATAGATGGATCAGAAATCATACAAACCATTTTCAAGTCTCTGAGTAAAGATGTGGCTTGTACAACCGGGTTCTCTCCGTACAGCGTAAAATACATATTTGCTACTGGTTTACCGGGCACAAGAGCACCTCCAAGCATCTAGAGAAAAAAAATAAATGGGCCTAGAGAGATTCTGAGTTTCACTCACTTGAATCAAGTTCTGGATACTTGGTGCATATCCTACTGTAGCATATAGCTGAAACAACACCAAGTCAATAAAATGGATGCATAGATTTAATTCCTGGTTACCGTGCCAATAACTGGGGTAAAACCCCAGGAGAATATTACTGCAGTGATCAAAGCCCAGGCTGGTAGCCCGGACTGAGCTGCATATGCAAGACCAATAGCCAGCCCCAAGCAAACTAAGAATGTGCCAAAATATGCCCAATTTGTGATTTCTTTGTAAATCTTCATTTTACGGTAATGGGGATCTTGGCACTCTTCGGACTGTAATTCAAGAATATTCTTCCATGTCCTATAATTTGCTATGGATGCTACGAACCCAATAATTCTTGAGGATATTATAAATTGCATCCCAATGCCATATGAAGAAATGTGTTATGGCGGCTGAAGAAAGGTGTTTGGAGACAGTTCGATGATTCAATTATGAATGAATACAAACCTCCGATATACATGGTCCGACTCACAAAGAACAACAATTGCGATGCAGCATACCATGGGAGTCCCTAAAAACCAATAAATAATAAGACCTAAATTAACTACCCACACTGACTTGAACCTCGAGCTTTTCGAAATTAAGTGTAAAGTCGTCGTTGAGAATAGCAAGTTGATCGTATTCAGTCCCTTTCGAGTAAACTTAGTCAGTCGCTGTATAGGCTCTAACTTTTCTTACCATTTTGATAATACAATAGTTGAGAAAGAAACGGAAAGTTTTGAGCGTTCCACGTATTGGCAGCATAGCAGGCACAAAATGCTATCCTATCAACGTTGATTGAATGTTATGTCAGGCAATCCGAAATTGATTGACCCACATGCAGACGGCGCATCCACCGTACAACGATAACATAGTGGAAAGAGGAGTAAATAGAGCTGCAAATTGCATTTTAGTGATTAAAAGCGAAATTTATTCAGCTATTTCTTTCTCACCTCCAATTGATCCTCCACCAGACCCTGCGTAGGCCCAGTCAAAGCAAATGGCAAACGCACCAAGACCTTCATTATTCGAGCTACCACCTTGTAAGCACATTGAACAGTTCCAGTCAGTGGATATTGAACATTAATACTCAGATTCATTACAAACCAAAGATACGAGTGATCCATGCACTATTCCGAATCGCCAAGCAAAAAATACTGATACCGGTCAATGTCCTGGAGTTACAAAACATCACAGTTAAGAGAGCTTCACAGTAAATTAGAATCATGTCAACTCACGGAGCAATATATTCCTAAATTAACCAGACGTGAGCCCGTTTGTAATTGAGGTATTTCAATTTTAAACCAGCTTACCGGAAACCACTCCCAAACAAAAATCCCAACAAACAAGACCCAAAAAAATCTCAGCCTTTTCTTCTGCATAACCACATCTTTCCCTCGATGCAAAACATCAAAAAGTTGGACCGTAGGCATTAATTGTGGATAGACGGCAAATGTGGGATAGACTAAAAAATCCCGCATAACACCTGATCATGATCCAAAATAGCAGACCTTCATCGAAATGGATCACAAGACTACGACTGACCTGCCATGCCATATCCAATGAGTTGAGAAGCGATGAGACTACATGGATAACAAGTACATCGGCCGATATAAAAACAGATGGTTCAATAGACGTACGTGAAAATCCCCACTCCAGCGTTAGGTCTGATATGATAATATAGATCCTGACTTGCAAAAATACTAATAGCCAAAGCCGACGTAGAGGCTGTAGAAGACATGATTGTTATTGCAACATGTTCTTTTATATCTAAGGTGATAGTGGAAAATTAGTAGCTGCCTTTGATGACGAACCATAGCGCAGACTCGCTGAATGGACCGTGATTCATAAATCTTGAAAGAGGGACATTTTAAAATCAGAACGCTCGGATGCGGTGTAATTAAAAAACCCACCTCCAAAAGGCGTTGTCTCGGGTTTTGATGCGGGCGGTCTCGCTCGGACCTGGAATAATCTCTTCGAAAACCTAAAAATAAGAGCATTTGCTTGGACCAAAGTTATAGTACTTACTTTGCCCAGGATAAAAGAAATGATCTAGTAACACTCCAGCTTCGAGATATTACAATGAATAACCAACACCTACTTGTAGAAAGAGTGAGCTGACTTGAATCTGTTCGGTGCCATGAGTCGTGAGTCGGTCAAATAGCCGAAATCGGATAAGAATAATAACTCACGGTTTGGGGTCGAAAATACTACGAACAGGTTAGAAACTGACAATGGAGACAGATAATTGGACTTGTACATACAAAGATCTGTCCGAGAACAGCACCAAAGCACGACAGACCGAGACCGAGGAACCACATTCTGAATGTCTGAATGCGTAGTGTTGGAGCATCATCGAGGGAAATTAGGCGGAGGGAGTAGTCCGTGTCAGTTTCTGCACAGTAGTCAGCAAGATAAAGACAACTAGAAGTGCATGCACCCGCCTATAGGACGTTCCTTGCCATCTTCCCCAACGTCTATCAGACGTGGACCATCCGCGAAGACTTCTCCAACATCTCCAGTAGTCTTCACAATTTGGATCAAGTCTTTACCAACAGGGATACCCTTGTCAGCTTCGAGGGAATCAGAATGCTTCTCATCAATTTCTTCAACTCCATCTCTGAGAGTTGGAACAGCTGCAGACTCTTCAGCCATGTCTCTGTTCAGCGTGCAAAGGAACAAGTGCCGATTGAAAGAAGATAAGTGTTTGGGTAAAAACTTAGTTACCTGCCTTCTTATCAGTTCCAAGTTGATCACGAGCTACCTGAAAAAGTTGCACTCGTGCTGCGAGCCTTCATTCGTACATCACATGGGGGCCATAAATTGTATTCGAGAAGTAATACTAAACATGGCATGTGGAATATCGTTTAACTGCCGAAAAGACTGAAAATCCTCTCAACTTTCATACCACGCGCTCAGGAACGAAAATTCGTACTTACTGACGACACAAGAGGAGCAGACATGTTTGTATAATACGCTCATAAATACGAGTATATGGAACAAAAAAAAACGGAACTTCATGGTAAAGAAGATAGTTTGACGGCATCAATGTATCATGAGACGTACCGGTATGTACAAGCAAGGCACTGAGCAGCATCGATGATGTTCCCACGGTCCATTTGCGGTAAAGTGACAAGAGTACGTACCTCGAACGTCGAAGTCGCTTTGTGAGAGAGAAAGATCTAGCACTCTCGACCTCAGAACTCAGGTATTGGGGAGCAGAATGCACTTAATTTAATACTGACCCAGCTTTGAATTACTGTACCATTTCGTTCAATTCGGCGCGCACGTGACTTTTTGAAAATCGAGAAAAATCGGAAAAATCAAGAAAATTTTATTTACGGTGGTTGCGAAGATCGGGCGTTGCACATTACTGCCGGATTGAGTGAAGTGGTACAGTACAAGAGGGAAACTGAAGCTGCCAGATATGAAATAAATGAAAGAAGAAGGCCATTGCTTTGCACGGCAAGTACGAGGCCATGAAAACCAAAGCTAGCTTATTTGGCCCTAACATACAGAATGATTTTAGCATTCTTACTGAGAAAATAGTCCATATCACCATTAGAAAAATTGTAATTACAAGGCTGCAGTAAAGAATTGACAATGTTATCATAGACCCACTGATAGTCATTATGAAACATTCTGGTTATGAAATGTCCTTGCCCAAAATAAATTATTCCAGAAGCAACATGTTCATCAGTGTGTTCATTGACTTGTATATGGTTAATCAATGTAACCTCAGCACTTTCATTTGGAATAACAATAAATTGGGAAATGTGTAAACCTATAGATATGTTGAGGTGTTTCAGTACAAAGTCAACATCATATGGCTGCTTTAAGTTATTCATACAGGATCTGAGACTATCAACAAGTTCCCCATAAATAAGAGATACAATATGATTACTCTCATAATTAAAGGGATCTCTTTTAATGAGGTAAACATGGTACTGGTGTATATATAAAAGAAATGGGCCATTGCCTTCGGCATGGCAAATACGAGGCCGGAATTTAATGGCAAATGTTGTAGTGTATATTTTGTTCTCGGGCTGAATAAAAGTCTATGGCCTTTGGATAAAACATCACCAAACCGGTCATTAAGTTAACCGGCTGAGTCAAGCGACTTTCCAAATGGGTTTGGGGTCGTTTTGACATAGCCACATCCAGCGACCCACGACAAGTAAGGACGAGACCTTCGGTAAACCTCCGGCCTCGTAATTCCACTCTATGCAACATTCCAAATATTCTTTTTTGATTTATGTTTAACATAGGAACAAGTGACAGTGCAACATATAGATGATTACAGGAGATTTCAGATGACTCGGTATGTGAAACTGAAGAACTATGGAAGTATAATTTGGTGTTCAACTCATATTGAGGTTGATTGATAGCATATTTGAGTAATTCAGAATGAAGAAATTTCTTTACTGCCCCCAAGATCTCTTCTGTCTAGGCCATTGCTGAATGCATGTTCATTCTCCTGGACATTGTCAAAAAATTTAATGACATTCAGAATGTAGTAGAAAAGCTCAAGAATACAATTCTCCAAGACTGCATTCCATGAGCTGTTGAAAGTACAAAAGGATGAGACAGAACTGATAACTGAATTGATTTCTTCTAATGATGCTAAAATAATGGTACCTAGTTTCCAAAGTCCTTGGAACTGAAAGGAATTGTTCTGGACATTTGAATGTTGGGAACTTGGTTAGAACATAGTGTAATTTCTTGTGATGTACTAAACTAATTTCCATTACCCTTTCTGATGCTGATTGGTATTGTTTCTGCTTCTGAACCACCCATTCAGCTGCCTTCCCTGTCAGGCCATGTCAGTAAGCCTCTTTGTAGTAATATTGAGTGCATGTTGATGCACTCATTTTGTCAAGTCCTTTGTATAATCAAGAGTCAAGCTGTAAGTGAAAATATTTTGATATTGTTACAATGCAACAAAAGTAATGGTTATGTATATGAATATTGTTGAGATTTTTGCTTGGTATCCATTCATCATCTCTGACTTCACACCTTGTGACTTCAGCCAGCTCCAGTGCAAGAAATTTGCTATTCAAGTCCTCTATCTCTGCTTCCTCATCAATATCTAATCCAGAGTCAAGTCCAGTTGATCTTCTGTTATCCAATTGAGGTCTGTTGCTGTCCAAAAACATGATAGAGAGATTATTCTGAGTCATGAGGCAGCTGCTGTGATGGACTAGGCACGGGGCTTGTTTCTCAGGGGCTTGCAATAGGGGAAACATGACCACAGGTTTGGACTCCTGATTTCTGCAACCATACTAATATTGTGGCCTCAATGGGACTTGCAAGGATGACCTACTTGTTAGTGTAACATGTTGAGAAACCATGTACAAGGTTTGTAGAGTGATTGATATCAGTGGAAAAAACCGGTGAACTCGGACATCAATTTTCTCCAGCATGACTCGTGGAAAATTGGATTTTTTAATAGAATCATACTCAAAGGAGTCGATTCCACATTTTTTCGGTTTTTTAGTGATTTTATTTAGGTTTTGCCAAAGTTTTGGGGTTTAATGCACTTTCTATCTTGCCAACACTGGGAACAGAACTCTGTAATTCTTTGGAAATACAGTGATATTACAGAGGAAATATGAATTGGAAACATGTATGTATTTCCACTTATTTTACAGGAAAGTTACAGAAACAGTTACTCACTGTATATTAATTGTAACTTCCCTTTTACACTGTAATTTCACTGTATCTTATCCCATATTTTTTCTGTATATCTACTAAAAATACAGGCATGTTTCCAATTCATATTTTTACTGTAATATCACTGTATTTCCAGAGAATTATGGGTCTTGGCACCCAGTGCAACGGCTTGATAGAATTTTGTGAAAAAATTATCAGAACACCCTCTCAACGAGATCTTTCGATTCCACATATCTCCGAAAGGATAAAAATAGGCCGTCTAAAATTGTTGTCTTTGATTGTCCGCAACTGTAGTAAGGACAAGTCCCAGGTTATAACATAGTTTTTGTAAACAAGATGTACTCATGTACAGTAAATTGTTTTGTGCACAACTGACCTGAATTCTAGTAAATCTGATTATGGCAGTGGTATACGTACCTGTGGTACCTGGTACCATGGTCCCTCACATGCTGCGGCAAGTCTCGGCATGGCCTGGGTATGCCATTTGCTCGTAGTGGTATTGCAAAGAAAAGCTGCTTGTTATTGGCAAGATAACCAGTTGTGTACATTGTTCGGAAACTATCTAGGAACCAATAAATCATGTTCTAATTATTTGAATACTACAGTACTTTTGAGCGTGGCACCCCCGGCACAGGTTGCTGGGAAACATTTGAGAACCACCCAGTCCGCCACAAAGTAACTAAACTACTGTTCTATGACCTTGCACGAGCCTTGCATAACAGTTTCTCTAAGAACAGGGTACAGCAGTCTTTGTTACAGATTTAATGTCATGAACTCCGAAGACATAAGATTACTTGCCCATCTATAAAAATATGCTGCCCTCCGCATATACACTTTATTCCAGCATAAGCCCACAAAATGAAGTTAGAAATGTAAGTACAAAAAGAACTGAGATATTTGTGAAACTCAAAAGTAAACATGACCTTATTCTAAATCAGTAGGTGATATTATGTATGACTTGAAGCCAAAATGAATTTTCGTCTGACCTTTTCAAGAAAGAACCATTTTGTTTTGCTTTGTTCCGCTGGAATTGGGTCTGAACTTCAACCTATCAATTTGTCTTTATTCTACATATAAAACGCTGACAAAAGGTTCTGACACCGGCTCTTCAAACAAATCAATTATGCCAGTAAATGCACAGACCAAAGTGGAAATTAGCGGTCCAGGATTATGACTTGTGCATCCAGATCTGAATGATTTGAATCTCATAGGTAAAGTTTTATCCAAGCCAAGTGGGCCATGATATAAAGGAATGCATGTGGCCGCTGAGTGATCAGTACAATATCAGTTTAATGCAACCACCTGGGTTTGAACCCTCATCAACAAGTGAGTTCCTTTTTTGGATGAAATTCGTAAACAGGCTCAACATCCCGGAGGAGCCGTGTAATCTACCTTTGCCTCTGTCAAGCTAAAAATTGACGTGCCAAGAAGCATCAAAACGTTCCAGGGTATCAACTACCTGATTTTCAGATCCTGAAAGTTATATCAGAAACTAGTCTATGCCTCGCCGCTTGCCCGGAGGTATCCCGCTAGGACTAGTTTCCAATATAACTTTGGATATCAAATTCGTCACTCGTAGATGTGATTACTTTTGGAATGCATGTTGTAAATATCAGCAGTGAATAATTATGTTCAAATTGCCAGGACCCCGAGAATTTGAATGCATACTAGCTCAACAATAAGTATTATTTTTCTGGTCGATGTAGTACTATTATAAGCACTTCATGTCACGAATTACCACCACGGACCAAGGTCCCAATCCAAGACACCAAAAGAGGGTTACTGCAACCCTCGTAAATTATGCTGTTGTTGTTTACAAAACAAATTTACTGTTCTACAGTAAGTTGTATACAATTATCATCGTACAGGGTGCAAGTCCTCATTTCATTCGGCCTCGTAACTTGTTACTTATACTAGACACTACACCGCCCCTGCATCATCTTGGATTCAATGGAGCATTGTTGCCTTTGGAGCTCCAAGGTTGTTGAATGGCCTGTTGCGAATTAATGGTAAACTTTCTGTAATCACACGATATGTGTCCAAGACCGTGCAACAATGATGATACCGGGGTGGATCATTACTTCAGCAGTAAATTGATATTCCAGGACAATGCCCTTCTTGGTATTATATATAGACATGGTTATTGTGAAGCTCATCATTATATGCCTGAGCCACAAATCATTAAATTGTATCAAACACAGTTGGGAGTCCTGAAAAAATTAATCATCAGACCTTAACAGCACCGAGAAATCATATTACTTACGAACACCGAAATATTTCAACAACATATTTGCTCCCGGTAGCACTATTACACATCCACACGCCACCACTGTTGGAGCCCACACTTCTACAGGCTGGGTCGAAATGGAGAGACAAACTGCAGAGGAACCAAATACCAATCCCCCGCAAAGGATTGAAGTACCAGCAGCATCTCCCACAGAACCAATATTTTCAATACGTTGGCAAGCTTGCTGGATCTCTGAAACCTCTGGTGTCAGATTCCGCAGATCCTCATACAAGCCCTCAACTTGAGCGTCAATCTCTTCCATCTCTGCTCGGATTTTTCGGAGATGAGTATCGATGATGGAGGAGAGATCACCATTTCCATGAGAGCTCCGTGATTGAGTTTGTTCACTGTGCGATTCTGGAGCACGTAGGTGGGTTTTGGTGTTAGCGTCAGAGGAAGAAATGATACCAGCTGCCACGGTTGCAGATTCTCCTGAACTAGCGCTCTTCCGCCTCAACTCCTCCATCCGGCTCATAATCCTTTTCAACACCTCGAATCTCAGACTTTCCCATAGTGGTGTATCGACGAGAAATTTCTGGATAGGATCTAGCGGATCGGAATACGCGATCACATCATGCTGAAGCTTTGTCAGATCTGAAAAGGACATATGATCTATCCCGTCCAAAAGTCGCTGAACTTCGGAAATTTTAGCTTGGAGCAGTGTCGATGAAAGAAGAGCCAGAAAAGCAGATATAACGTCGAACAGAATGCCCATAAATGATAATGTTTTGGCTGCAATAAGAGCAGATGAGGTCGTAGTAGCGTTGTTTACGGACAGAATAAGGATGGTTCCTTGTACACCAGCGAGGAAAGTAGCCTGAAAACAGT
Organism: Stygiomarasmius scandens; assembly: GCA_037954225.1. Classification (NCBI taxonomy): domain Eukaryota; kingdom Fungi; phylum Basidiomycota; class Agaricomycetes; order Agaricales; family Campanellaceae; genus Stygiomarasmius; species Stygiomarasmius scandens. Next base: position 343,892 of record JBANRG010000008.1, on the reverse strand, counting down.
GATGAACAAAGACTAATCGCCGAATTAATGAATTCAGTCACACACAATAGTAGCCTCCGCGGTCAACGCAGTAATCTGCCCTCGGACATCCTCCCAGCGGGTCCTACTATCAGGTCTCTGAAAAATCCAAGCAATGTTTCGTAGAAAATCTGAAAATGTTTGCACATCATGTCGGCGCTTCATACTGTCGGTACTCCTCGAATGGCCCAACAATGGGGTGAGATCTGAGTTATGGTGACTACTATGGTTCATGGTTTCAGTAAATGCCAATCCCCCAATAAAAATGTAAAGGACCTCTTCTCAGCTAAATCAAGACGACAGCTGGCGCTCTCAACAATGAAAGATGGAAGACAACCGCGTTGGTTAGGAACATGATGTGAACAATTGTAGGAATGACCTGGCATGTCAATACGTCAATGGGCTCCATGCCTTCGGAAACAGCCTCTCAGGTACAAACCCATTTAGTACCAAGTGATCTCTGTTTGAAAACCGACGCGAAGGGCACTTTCGAAGTGTCCCGTAAGTTGGTATGTAGTACTGTAATTCATCCTAGTCCAATCCTAGCACCGATAGGATTGAACCAGCGGACCCACATATAGTACACGTCAATACCGACTGCAAGGGGCGTGAAACGGAAGAGAGTGGGTGCTTCTCAACTGAGCGCTAATCTATCGAAGAAAACTTGCAGAACCAATAACATGGATAGCCTTCACACAACCTTCGATCTGAATATTTTGAATTCAACCGGGACGCTCTGGATAGCCATCGACTTTGTTGCAAGAAAGGTGACTCGGAAAATGTTACTGCCGGGATGTCATCAGTCGTCCGTAACCTGTCAGATAACACCATGATTATTGATCTAAATACTACATTTTAGGTCCACATTTCACACTAAATTTAAATATCTAGCTGCCTAATTTATTGATGAGTTGCTCTTGGACGTGAGGCTTGTTGATAGTGTAGAGTTGGTATTTGGTATACTGGAGGACTTGTGACAAGCTCGGCCTTGGTATAGAGTTCTTTTGTATCAACGTCATAAGGGGATTGCGGGTCGAAATATGACGCTGGATCATCATGAATAATTCCTATTGTACTGCTTCCATAACCAAAGGAGTCATAATCAGATGTTCCGGCTCTTGTATAGACAGCCCGCGATAGACTGCGATTCAAGACCGAGGAGCCGAATTCTCCGAAGTTTCTTCCGGCAAAGTTTAACAAGACCTAAAGAGTATAGACAAGAAGTCAATCAGCAATTGAGAACTATTGGTATGCACAGTGACATACTAGCTCAACAATCTGCTCGATCAATAAAGCCAGAGCGTATGGCGGTAGACTAAGTGGGGCTCATATTAGCCCAAGGTCAGAAGAAAGATAGAATATATATACGCACACCCATGAATGTGTAGCTAGGTACCAAATTCTGGATCCTTCAAAACTCCAATCATTTTTGAGCACATTATCCGAGGCATTCACATCAATAGCAGAGAATGATATGATAGCTGAGCCCATAAGTATTCTGCTGATAATTTGGCCCCATTCATATCTGTCTAGAGACCAACAATGAATAAGATTCTGTAGCTCCTGAACAGCCAATAGGATGGGAATCTTACCTCGAGGCCATTGTCTAATTAAGCTCATGAGACCCAAAGTCACAAGCACAGAGCCTCCTGCGGCATAAAACCAGAGAGCTGGTGTAGCATTGGATATGATTATATCCTGAACAATCTTCTTGAAACTAGAGTCATTGATCACATCATAATTGTCTACATCAGCCAGAGTAAAGGCATCCAATTCTTCCATAAGTAGACCTGAGTCAGGAAAGTTGTTCAGGTTCTAGGGAAGTGTGAATTACCAAAGAAAATATTAATAAGCACTGTACTTACCCCTAAAACCACTTGGATGACAATAACTGATGTCTGTAAAAGTGCATTGTGGGGTAGATTCTGGTCATCCCTCCAGACGGCAATTTCAGACCATGTATTGATAATAAATAATAATGTTTCTAGAGGAACACCCTGCTTCTTGAGCTCTTTAGCCAGGTCCAAAGACTGGTAGTCACTAAGGGTTATATTGACACCAAATCCCTTCAAATCCATTATTTGCTTTGTTTCTTGATAAAAGTTGAGAGGTGTCTCCGTAATAGCATCACCTATGTTCTGTTAGGAGTACTTCAATAAAAATGCACATAATAGCCTGAAAGACTTACACCCGCCCGCAACATCGCAGCAATACCTTGCAGAGTTACTATGACAGCAGCCAGATAGAAAAATTGGAAGAAAAAGACACTAATTGCACGCTTGTTTCCCACCTTCTCCGGTTCACTGCTGCCGAAATACAAGGAGAACAGCAAAATGAAAATCAATACCCCGCATATAAGAAGACCTAAGCTTTCCCATCCCATCGAAATATTACCGACAATGTACTGAAAGCCATTGGTAATCTTATCTAAACCACCACCGAGGATAATGATGAAGACAGTAGAACTCCGAGTGAATATTGAATCTGCGTTATAGCGTACACGACCGCCACAGAAACGCGAAATGGCAATGAAGTGGGCGGCGACTTCGATGAGAAGTGGGAAGTACCAAAGAACAAGTTTTGCAATCTGATCTCCTTTATCGGGGCTTTTCCCAACGACTCCAAATGCTGCAAAGAAGCAGACAGACGAGAATAACAGAGGGACAATGTGAACTAGGAAAGCAGAGTGTTTTGAAATTACAAGCTTCTTGTCTTCTCGGAGTTTGTGGTAAAAAGCTAGGATTACAATTATTTGAGACAGTGTATTTCTTAACTCATGTAATAAGACATACCCATCATGTACTGTGCTAGCAGCAACAGGCGGCTGAATGCCATAGTCATTGAAATACCTCTGACATTGAGCGTTGGTAGTCGGTCATCTCGGTACTCTTGGACATCAATCAAAGGTTGTGCCAAATCACTATTTTCCAACGCTGCTGACTCCAGCAATGATATCTGTCTCTCCTCCGCTGAGTTATCTTTTATGCCGTTTGTTATGTCAAAATTATTGGTGAATGCTGCAAGTGAACAGAAAACAAAAACTTGGAAAAAGACAAAGACACGGTGTAGCCAATCTGCTTGGCGAAAACGGACATTGTAAGCGACCTGACTTGCCCAGACCCACCATACCAGGGCAAAGAAGCTGAGATAAGAAGATAGATTCTGTATAGATCAGACATTACTCAGTGTTTGGAATTCAGTAAGAAAAACCTACGGAGGGATCGAGAATGGGTGTTCCATCACTGAAAATACCTCAGTATTCAGGCCATTCGACAAGGTTTCATTCCCTACGTTAAACTGGCAAAAGCAGTCGTCATGGCTATCTCCAATAACTATGAAAAAGGTTAATGACCGGAAAGGCATTTAAATGGGTCAGAAAGACACTTACCAAGTCGCTCCAAACCACTTCAGCAACGTCTACTGCTAGCTCTCCGGACTTCAAGTTCTAAAGAAAGATAATTGTTTAAAGTGACAACTTAGCAAGTAATCTCCGCACCTGTTTTGAAGTGACAATGAACGGAGAACGCGTGAATGGCACGAGGCTCGCTTTTCTTTGTTTGAACAACGGGTCACTTGCAAGTAAGCGTTTGGTCAGGTGTTTTTGGAAGTTTTATTATACAGGCCAACCTTTCATCTATCGAAGATTCTCTGACAAAACTTGGAATTCGCTTGGACCTGTTTGAGAGACCAGAGTCTCGACTCATGTTAGAAATGGATGAGATGAAATGGAAGCGGCGCTAGCAATGTACGACGTGTGTCTCTACCGACCTGACAAATTTATAGTAATCATGGGCGTCTCCCTCCCAGGGATCTCATCATTTAGTTACAGGAACAGATCAAATTAATTTAAACCAGGGTCACATCATCCTTTCAAACTGAAGAACGTATTTATCCAAACCCAGAACAGCCTTTGAACTAATGCAATCAAAAAAGATGTGTTTTTAGGTTGTGTCGGGATAAGCGCTACCTGCGATAGGAGTTTTAACCGGCATGTGGACCAAGTGCGGATGCGCCGGGATCCGGGAGCACACTAGATATAGATACTACATCATAGTTCCCGGGATCTCTCAATACCAGTCCGGACGAGCTCGCAACACGCCGGCTGCTGTAGATCTATGCGATGTTGAGAGACCGCAGATATAGTTACGAGTATTTCGCAGAGATACTAGTATTTATTTTGCATGTACAATCCTACAAGCTCAGGTCGCTACAGGCACCAAGATAGATGGTAGAGCGGTGTATTCGAGCACGCGGATTGGGTTAATCAACTGACGTGACAACTGAACTTGAAGTGGGATTGATCCCATTATTATATGCAAATGCAATGTATATTGGTATGAACTTGGCACCGCAAACGTGCACGACCCAAAATTCGCCAAATTGCGCGTTTAGCAGATCGCTGGGATGCGTAGTCGTAAACGCATTACGGGCTGTTTGTATATGTATCACACATCATGCGGAAGAAGAGACCTAGTCGTTGGCGTCGTGGACGGTGCAATGAGACCCAGATACCCTCCTGCAACGAACCAGGAGCATACTAGTGATACCGCAAGACCCGAAAACAGGCTAGATGTGCCTTTCACGTTCCCCGACTCCGACTGAAAGGAGGAGGAGGGACTGGGGGCACGAAATTTGCTTCTGGTAACATCCGCGCTCTTTTTGGTACATATGTTCCACGCTAAGGCGTCATCTGCCGTACCACGTGCGCAATATCTACTTGTTTTCGAACCTTGACCATGGATCTGACTTTTCTGCGCCTCTCCTCAACACCGCAACGGTTAAGCTCACCGCTGCAATCAATCAAGGACGTTCTGACTGGTTTTCCACGCAAGTTGCTTTGTACTGTTGATGGACGCTTTGCCAACGGCGTCTTACCCGGCTTCAACACCCGACTTTTCTCGTCGGAAGACTACTAATTTGTGGATTAGTAGGAGCTGAAAACTCGGAGCATGAATATCACAGCAAGTTCATTTCAATGGAAGCCCAGTAGGCCATGACTTTTGTGATCGTTATGTGGAATCAATTGTGTGTTCCCTGTATGCAAAGGCTAATGGTAACGATGTCAGTGACCGTCTGAAAACACCTGCGAGCCGGCCCTTCATCGAAAACACAAAACCACATCTTCTGTCACTACCTGGAAAAAGCCAGCTGCCTTAACTTGAATGCGCCATGCCCGCTTTTCTTTTGTCTGGTATCTCATTCTTCCTCTGTTGCTTTATGTGTACTTGTATCTCCTTGTTGTTTCCATGCCGCCCTCCAACTGTTATATAACTACTCATATCTCGTGGTTCTTCTTATGTGTACCTCATCAGCTTATCCTGTACTTGTATTTCTACTGTTTACATTAGTTTAATGTCTGCGGCTTCTGTTTTATCTTTTCTTCTATCATGTACTTTTATTGCAGCTGAATAAACTATGTTGCTTAAGCGGAGTCGGGGATGCTGCGAAGCAGCGCTAAGAATTTGGATGGTGGTGATGAGGGAACAGGAAAGCGGCAGATCGACGGCAGATCGTATGCAATAGAATGGAATTAGTGGACGATCTTCTGCCGGTTGCCCACGCCGGCATCAAGTCATCACTCGGACCGAGACACCTAGAACCTTATGCTCAAATCTAGCAGCGTTCTAACAGCGAAAATACTCTAAGTGTAAACACGCGTCTTTGTTCCTTGCTGGTTAACGACTGCTTGGAGATATGGTCTCTCCAGTTGGCAGTCCCCAAGTCATTTCTGCAACTATACCTACCGATGCTTCCACCATATGCGAAGGTTTGTCGTGGCCCTCTTGGCTAACTTAAAGTCACTGACAAGTATACCCTGGCAGCCTCTGACAGTTGCTCCCTTCCCGTCGATGTCATCCTCTGTTCCTCTGACGGAGTGCGCTTGGGCACACATAGGAGCAATCTCTCTACCTACAGCTCAAGTCTCTTACCTTCAGCTGTATCTGAAACGGGTTCAGCTGAGCTCCAACAGTTTGACCCAACAAACAAATACCAAGATATAGTCCTACCAGAAGATTCGGAAGTTATCCAACTCCTGCTAAAATTTATGCATCACCAGCCCCAACCAGACCTTCGGTTGATTTCTTCAAGTTTGCTACTTCGGTTCGCGAATGCGGCAGAGAAATACCATATCTATTGCGCTACTGGCGTTTGTAAGGTTGTTGTTGAGTGAGTAATAATCATGACCTTTACAAAAAGAATTATCATCTGTTTTAAACAGGCTTTCCATGAAGGAGCATCCCTTCGAGGTCTTCCAGTATGCGTCATCCTGGGGGTACAGTGGACTTCAGGAACTCGCTGCCAAGTATGTGCATTTCTAGTTTCTGGCTTTCAACGTATCCGATCATGAGGAACTTCAGACTAGCTATGACTGAATCCCCTGCTAAATTTTTTGCGTACGCACACAGCATAAATCATGTTGAATGGAGGGATCTCGCTGAGCGGGAAACTCACAAATTGACAACAAAACAAGTCTGCGATTCCCTGAAGCAGTTTTGTAAAGACTCGACCTGGCCAGAAATATTCGGAGCATGGGTAAGTCCCTTTGTACTCCATATTTGTTACTTTATTTCTATCAACTATCTCGACAGTTTCAAAAGCGAGATGCCCTTCGCAGCGCCTTGTTTGCTCCTATGAACAATCCAATTCCGGTATTACACAAAGGCGGTGCTGCTCGATGTGAAGAATGGCATGTCTTTTATCCACACCTCTTGGGCAAAATGGCAGTGGAACCTCCGTGCGAGCAGACTTTTGTTTCAATACTTGAAGGTTTGAAGCCAATTTTGAAAGATTGTGCCCACTGCGGAATAGTCTTGAAAACAATGAAGGAGAGAGTGCATAGTGGATTGGAATCAATTTCTAAAAAGCCTCTGGCTGAGTTCCTGGAGCATTGACCTGATGTACTGGTCATAGGAAGTGGTAGGCTGGACAATACCTCTTGAACTACTGCATACTTTTGCATCAAACAGGCAATTTCTAAAAATTCCCATCTTCTAAATTGATAAATATTTTTAAAAAAACTTGTTTATAGGATTTAACTACTCCTTTAAATACAATCATTCCTTTAAACAATAGTGATTCTTAATTTCATTTGAAGAGCTCTTGAAAGTAAAGCTTGAGTGGAATCACACTCAATGTTGTCATGAGGAAGGTTCTTTAGTTATAAACTAATTTTCAAATGCTACCCTAGACAACCCAGGTGTAACAGTCTTTATTATGTAGGTAAGCTAGTCACCAAGTCATTTGTGGAAATTATGGTTAGTCTGTTGCAGCTCAAAAGCACAAATAGGTGTGTGAACTATTTGTTACTCCTAAGCTGAGGAATGTGTAGTGAAGTGTCTTCTATCTTATATCAAGGATGCAAGGCAGTAGATGGGTACAACAGGTAGATTACAGTAACTAGTTGTCGGAAAACCTAAAGACGAAGCACTAAGGCGATGTAGACAAAAGGAAAGATTCGATATTGCAAAGCTAAAAAATACTACAGAAGAGAATGGGTACTTATACTACTATGCCTTGTGTCTACGGCGTGTAATACATGTGTACCTTAGGGTAGGTTTCTATAGGGATAAGATAAGAGATAGTGAAGAATTCGTAATAATTACCCCCTCTTTAAGGATCATGTCCTCGTGATTTCGTTCATGATTAAACGTATTTGACGAATTCGAGGGGCGTTCGGGAATTGATTATAAAAATCGGATAATGCATCAGCACAGTGAGTTAGGTTTTCCGCTGGTTCCCATTCTGGTTCGCTAAAACCTCTAAACTTTACTAAAAACTCCAACTTCTTCCGTTTCAACCTTGTGTCAAGGATCTCCTGGACTTCGTATTCCTCCTCTCCCTCTACAAGGTCGGGTACTGGTTCGGGTTCCGAAGGTTGCAGTTCCGATGTGGGTCTCGTGTAAGGGTAAAGAAGAGCTTCGTTAAACACTGGATGAATTCTCTTCTTTTTCCAAGTGATAGGTAATGCAAGTTCGTAAGCGGATTGCCCAATTTTCTTGATCACCTTAAAAGGTCCATATCTTTTATGGTCCAATTTCTTGGAAGGTCGGTCCGTTTGAATGTTCGTTCCTTCCAGCCACACTTGATCGCCGGGTATATATTCCCTCGATTCTCCTTTGGTCCTGTCATAATACTTTTTCATTATGACGGCTGCTTTTTCTAAAGCCCGGCGTGTTTCTTCGAACGTCTTCTTCCTTTCTTCCACAAAGGTTTCAGCTCTTCGATCCTGTACTTTTCCCTGGGGTTCTTGTCCGGTGTAGGGATGATAACCATGATCTATCTCGAAGGGGGTCTTACCCGTGGCAGAGTGTTCTTTATTGTTGTATGAGAACTCCATCATGGACAGCCATTCGTCCCAGTCGTCTTGTTTATGATTAACGAACATCCTAAGGTAAACTTCTACTTCTTGGTTCATTCTTTCAGTCTGTCCGTCGGTTTGCGGGTGGTATGTGGTGCTAGGTGCACCCTGGACGCCTAGGAGTCGGTAGAGCTCCTTCATGAACTTAGAGATAAATACTGCCGCTCAGTCCGAAATGATCTTTTTTGGTAGTCCGTGATACCGTACTATCCGGTCTACCATTAACCTCGCTAATCCTTCCGACGAAATCTCTGTTGTTACGGGTTCCAGATGAAGCCGCTTCCCGAGACGGTCTACGAACACCATGATCGCATTATATCCGTGGGCTTCGGGTAACGGGCCGATCATGTCCATGGTTATCACTTCCCATGGCTGGTGCGGGACCTCGGTTGGATATAGGGGTGCCGCTCTTTTCTGCCGGATAGGTTTGTTCTTTTGACAGAACTCACAACCTTTGACGTATTCTTCCACGGTCTCTATCATTCGGGGCCACCAATAGCTCCGTGCGATTTGCTCCTTCGTCTTTTGTTTTCCTCCATGTCCAGCAAGGGGTTTGTCATGGAATAGAGAAATGATAGTTTCTCGAAGAAGCTTATCTTTCAGCACGTAGATTCTCCCATTTCTAGAAATGATTCCGTCACTGTCTAGGAACTTTTCGTCTCCCTCCTTTACAGCTTTCAGTACTACAGCTTCTGCGTTTGTTCTCCTTTTTCGGATTTTATCTAACACCTCCTCGTATCCTACGTCCGTTTTCCACTCCATTGCCCTGGCAAACACTTCCGGTTTAAGAACTATTATCGCGTCGTTATCGTTCGAGCCTTGGTCATGATCCGCTCGTCTAGAAAGTAGATCGGCCTTTTTGTTTAGCCGTCCTGGCACGTGATAGAGTTTGTAATGGTATTCCTGAAGTTCCGTCACCCATCGGGCCTGCCTCCGATTTAGTTTCTGAGGTTTTCGCCAATAGGTTAGGTTTTGGTGATCCGACCATATCTCTAGTTCTTTCGCAGCCCCCATCAGTAGGTGCCTCCATTCTTCTAGAGCAGCCATTATGGCGTAGAGTTCCTTATCGTAGATCTCATAGTTCCTTTCAGTGTCATTCATTGATTTGCTGAGGAACGCGATTGGAACCCATTTGCCTTCCTGTTTCTGGGAGAGTACTGCCCCAAGTGCCCCATCTGACGCATCTGTTTCTAGTTTAAACTGTCCATCGTCCGTTGGTAAGTGTAGTACTGGAGCTGTCGTTAACGCCTTTTTTAGGAATTCGAATGAATTTTGTTGCTTTCACCCCATTCCCAAGGAGACTGCCCCGTCAGTCGACTCATTGGCTTTGCGATTTTACCGAAATCTCGGATAAAGCGACGATAAAAATTTGTGAAACCTAAAAACGATTGTATTTCCCTTTTACAGGTGGGTACTGGCCAGTCTGTTACTCCTTTAACTTTTACAGGGTCCATTCTGACCTTTCCGCCACCGATTATCATTCCTAGGTATTCTACTTCCGACTTCTCAAACTCGCATTTTTCGGGCTTTAGGAAAAGGTTGTTTTCCTGAAGAATACACAGGACCTGATTGACTAGCCTTCTGTGCTCGTTTAAGTCTTTCGTAAAGATTAGGATGTCGTCGAGATAAATTACTACTTTCCCTTCGTTGATTAGGTCCCGGAATAGGTCGTTCATCATTGTCTGAAACGTTGCAGGAGAATTCGTAAGACCGAAGAACATGACGAGGGGTTCAAACAGACCTCGGTTGGTCCGGAACGCGGCTTTCCATTCATCTCCTTCTTTGATCCGAACATTATTGTAACCCCATCGAACATCTAGTTTTGTGAAGATCCGGGCATCCTTCAGTTTCTCCACTAACTCCGTAATCAAAGGTAACGGGTACCGATTCTTGATGGTCATCTCGTTCAACTTTCGATAATCTTGTACAGGTCGAAGGGAGCCATCTTTCTTTTTTACAAAGAAGAAGGGGGATGCCATCGGTGATTTCGAGGGTTGGATTCTGCCGGTTCGAAGGTTTTCATTCAGGAATTCATCCAAGGCTTCTTGTTCCGTTCGTGATAAAGGATAGACTTTACAGTCAACCGCTTTCGAGCCCGGAATGAGCTCGATCGCATGATCCCATTGTCTTCGTTCGGGTAAGGTGTTGAAGTCCTTCTTATCAAATACTCCTGAGAATTCTCGGTACGCCTCGGGTACTATTTCATCCAGGGTTCGTTCTTGGGGTGCTTGTTGGCTGGCAAATTCTTGGGCTGGTGTAGTGTGAGCTCGGATTCGGATTTCCTCTTCCATTTCTACGGCTAGGAGCCTGTCGCCCTTACTTGGTTGATACTCATCATCTTCCAGATCGAGGTCAATTTCTTCGCTCGCAGGGAGTCGGTAGTTACATTCGTCCGAGCACCGTGAGAACCGGAGTTTGTGATTTGTCCAATCTACTTCTGGGTTGTGTTTGGTCAGCCAGTCGAACCCTAGGTATAGATCCGCGGTTCCTAAATCTGTAACCGCAGCCATTATCCTTTCCTCATGTCCTTGAACGACCATTCTTAATTCCACATATTCGGTGATGGGGCCTCCTTGGTTTTCAGTTCCGTCTGCGTTAAAGACTCGGACTGGTTTCAAGGTTCGCATAGTAGTGAGTCGTTTTTCCCTTACGAACTTCTTACTAATGGTGGTCCCTGTGCATCCCGAATCTAATAGTCCTTTCACCATCCACTTTCGTCGATCATCCAGGGTCTCGATCAGGCAGGGGACGTTGATTTGGGGTGCGCCCTTCCTTTGTATGGGTCGAACCTTAATCTCTTTTGTCCAATTGCCGTGTTTGCCGTTTTGTACTTTAGCAGTTTCTTCCTTCGATTCAGGGCCAGCCAATATGAATATATTATCGGTAGGGTAGTCACAAAAGAAAGAAGAAGAAAATTGTTCATGGGTACACGCATAGCTGCTATCTACTGCGCACCCTTCGGAAAACCCGGTCCTTCCGCTGGGTCTCGTCCTTTGCCTTTATCTACTGCCTTGTCCTCAACCGGCCTTGTTTCCGGCTTATTGGACTCCTCTGCCTGTGACCTGACCTTCATGCCTCTTCTCTTACATTGGTCACAGTCTTTTCCTTCGCCCCATTTTTGACCGCATTTGTAGCATAGGCCTCGGGTTCTAGCCAGGGTTCGATCAACCTGCATCGCCGTTCCTTGGCCGCTTCCGGCTGAGTATGCTGGGGCAGGGACGCCCGGCCCCCCTACTGGTGTGGGGCTAGTCGTTTTCGAAGGGTTTTGATTATGCCCCGAGCCACTAGTTCCCGATGAGCCCGCACCTCCTTTTGCTCCGATGGTCTTTCCATCGATCCATCGGAGTTGATTTCCTCCCTTGCTATCCTCTTCGTGATTTTCAATGTTAATGCCAATACGTAGTGCCTTGTTTCGGTATGGAATGTAATTGACTGGTACTTCTTCGGCTACGTGTATGGCATCTACGATTTTTGTTCGGATGGATTTGTTGAGAAGGCGGATGTGCGTGGGGTCTTCTCCTGCATATTTCCCTTCCGCATCGGGTTCATACCAGTAATACCCTGCTTCAGCGCACTTCTCTTCGAACCAAGCAATGAATTCCTGTATTTCTGTTTTTCCCTGTCTGGTGACCTCCAGGAGTTCGGCTGCCTTTTTCGGGAGTTTTCCGTCCATGAATCGTTCGTCCAGCTTTTCCCACATCTGAGTAGTGGTAAAGCTCCTTATCCATCCTTGCTTCTCGGCTGCCGCTGCAAATTTAGACGCCGCTCCGGAGACGAAGTAGGAAAGCAACCATTGGTTGTACTCCTCCTTAGTATTGAAGCTAGTCTTGTACGCTTCTCCGTAATTGACAGCCAGCCTCTTGAAGTCTTCGTATTTAGTCTTGTCCCCTTCGAAGTCTGGAGGTGCTCGGGCGTAGGTGACCTTCCCTTTTGCTCGGGGGCGGTTTCTTTGGGGGGTGTCATCGTCTGAGTCGTCTCCCCCACCGCCTCCACCGCCTCCTCCTGGGGGTCCCCCTCCACCTCCTCCCCCTCCTCCGCTACCCGAGGGGTCACCTCCGCCACTACCGCCTCCACTTCCACTGCCTTCTCCATTGTTTCCAGATGGGTCGTCGCCTCCGCCTCCTCCTCCGCCTGTCGGACCTTTTCCTCCTTTGCCCCCTCCACCTGCTCCCCTGATATGAAGATCATCGAAGAGGTTGTCGAGGTCTAGAGGTCCGGGCTGTTGAGGTGTCGAGAGGGTACTAGTGTTGTCGGACCCTCGGACCGTTTCTTCCTCACTAGAGGATTCTATAATTTCAGCCGGGTCTCTCCAGTCCTGCCGTTGTCGGGATCGAATGTGTTCTTGTTCGCCAGGATCAAGAGTGATGTCTCTCCTACGGCGTTCAGGGGTGTAATCTCGAGAGGCAGGCCTAGGAGGTTCTATAGCCTGAGTGGTGCCAACCGGGGTTCCAAAACGTCGTCCTCCTTGCCAAAAGATGGCGACGCCCATGCCAAAGACCAAAAGGGTGTCAACGAGTACGGTCGTTGCCATCCCGCCAAAGTATTGGTACACTACATATATTCCTTGTAGTGTAACGAAGAAAATCAAAGCCATAAAGGCGATGAATAGTGGGTCCATGTTGAACAGGTTGTAGACCTACAATCAGAAGAGAGTCGGTTGTTTGTTGGAAGGATGTGTAGAAAAGAAGGAAGATGTTGTAGAGGATGGAAGAGTTTGTTGTCGAGTTAGTGCATGAGAGCTTTGCAATTTGTCGGAAAACCTAAAGACGAAGCACTAAGGCGACATAGACAAAAGGAAAGATTCGATATTGCAAAGCTAAGGAATACTACAGAAGAGAATGGGTACTTATACTACTATGCCTTGTGTCTACGGCGTGTAATACATGTGTACCTTAGGGTAGGTTTCTATAGGGATAAGATAAGAGATAGTGAAGAATTCGTAATACTAGTACAGAAAACATGATATGGAATAAGGTTAGGCCCTTCCCTAACATGGGAGACAGTAATATTCCATTGACTACCATCTAGAATATAGAATAGGATTTTTGTATCAATATTCCATATGGCAGTCATCAATATTGTAGGATCTAGGGTGAATCATATCAATCAATGTAGTCAGAGCTCAATGTCTCACTGCCCCTGGGGCTTTCTTTCTAGTGCAAAAAAGTTAATCAGAATGTAATAACATCTGATATGTAACTATATTAATTCTTGCCACAAAATAAATGGCATTTTTTGTGCAAAAGATAAATCAATCTCATACAAAAAGTACTTTTTTTGGCCACTCAGGAAGTTTTTTTTGCCCCAGAAGCAAAACATCCAATAATTGCCTGCTAAGTACCAGTAGTGGTAATAAGCAGGTAATTATCAGGTGTCTTGTTTCCAGGGCAAGAAAGAAAAACTTTCTGAGTGGCAAAACAAATAATTTCTTGTACAAAACTGTGATTTAATTTTGTGGCAGAAATATATAAAATCATAAATCAAATATTATTACATTCTTTTTAATTATCTTATGCTAAAAAGAAAGGCCCAGAGGCAGTGTGGGGATATTTTCACAAACTTTTATTGACCTCTATTACTTATTTTCTCCAATACTTACTGTCATCTTTACAGACACTTTTGATCCCATTGTATGTTTTACCACTACTTTTTTTCATTACCTTCCCATTATCTTTCCTGCATCTTACCATGATCTTTACCATACCTTTGTAAACATGCCGTTTACAACGCGCACATGTGACTCATCACATACACCCTATGTATATCTACAGATGGCTTATGTGTTGGGGTATCTCTTTTCTTTCTTTCTACTACCACTATTATTGTCAATAGTGCTAGATAGATGAATTCAACATGGTCCACACTATGTTTTGTCTGACCCTTCCCTCCCTCTTACATCTCTTGTTCTCTCCTGGCATTGAGATGCTGGGTTTCCAACTTTATCTTTCCCAAGCCTCATCCCCACTCAATCTACACTCTTGCACTATTGTTACCTTTAACCTCCATGTTGCTTCTTTTTCACTTGTTATCTGATTTCCCACCAGAGCTCTTCTGTATTTAAACTGTTGTCCTGTAAACCTAGTCCTTAGCTTGACCTCTTGTCATCTTTGGACTAGGTGCATAATCTATACTTTATGACTAGTCTGACTTGTCATCTTTGGACTAGATTCCATCACATTGACAAATTGCTTAAGCTCTCTGTTGTTTAATAGATTCTTCACAGCACAGGTAACAAGGGCTGAACCTTGGGAAGTGAACAAAATGGTAAAAAGGGTAATGGTAAAGAGAATCAGGCAACATAAGAAGTCCCATTGGCAGAAATTAAAGAATAGATGGTCAGCAACAACCCTGTAATTCCCAGTCCCTAGATGATTACTATTATTGTTTGCAAAAATTTTGAGAATTCAACAAATCACACATGTAAAACTGAGAAAAGATTTATATCTCAACAGCCAAAAGGAGTTATTAAATCTTCAATGTTATTGGTAAAAGGGACCAGCACTAGTTGAGCAGAAGAGTGAACCCTGAAATTATACAATGAATATGGTGGATACATATGCAAGGATAATTCATTCAGCATCAAAAGAGTCAAGAATACCCATTGTTCACTGCTTCTAATTCTAAACAGTGACTTGCGTATGATATACAAGCTAGGTATCCATGTAATACTTGTGCAGGATAGTTTTTCTGTTCAGAGCCAAACCAAAGAAAAGTTTGACAGCAAGTAGCTTTAGTGCATTATTGATTGTAATTCTGTCTCATACCAAATATTTCAAAAAGTCTGATTATATAACATAGCAGTCAAGTAGTTGCCAAAACTTTGTGTTGGGCTCGGGGACAAGAACACTAAGGAAAGTGACAGCATCCCCAGCTCAAGAATTGGAGTTTCTGTTGATCATTTCTTTTGAGTTTACATAGTCTAAGATACGGTAAATACCAGTCTACTATCACTCTAGGGTGGATTAAATTTTTGACAATGGAATAATCATGAATTCATGATATAGAATATGTATTCCATATGGCATTTTCTACTGTACTATAGGTATAACAATTACTAATTTTCAAGCTGTCCTACACCCGCACCTTAGCCAGCCGCACATATCTGCCCGTACCCGTACCAAATATTCCCACACCTGCACCGAAAATTAAATCACACCTTTCTATATGCCAGTAGCCAAGTCATTGAATTCTTGCAAGAGCGTAGATTTAGAAGGTTAGGGAAAGGTGTGCATAGACTGAGCACTACAGAGTTGCCATCCATGAGTGCATTGTACTGCACTTGATTCTCTTAGGTACTCATTCACTGATGATAAGTGTTTTTTAAGTATTGGAGGCGCCCAAAATTATGATCACCTTCAATTTTAATATTATAAATGTAGAGATACATATAGTTGCTATACAGAATAACCAACCCGAAAGAACTAACAAAACATGAAATGTGATGCATATATTACATGTGAGATGTACTGATCCTATAAAATATAAAACAAGGTTGGCACCCTATGCATGCCTGATCTACCCCATTCCTTCAGTCCTTCAGCAGACATAAAGTCTCAGAATCCCAGCTGCTCCACAAAACTCTGCCACGTTGCATCCAAAATTGGAGGTGCAGGACCCGAGTTGTTCATGCTCATAGCTGAGAACCCTCCCGTTGAAAATCCACTTATCAGTGGAGATTGTGAAGGATCATCAAGAAAAGGCCAATCGCCCAGGTTTGGAGGTACAGGCACAGGCGAAGGCACCCAAGGCATAGAAGCCAATGCCGTCCGAGAAGGACCGCTAAAGCTGTCTTGGTCTATATCCATCTGCTGGTCCGGTTGATCATTCTGGAAGGATATATCCGACATACTGGGATTCGAAGGGGGATCGGGATGTTGAAACAGACGTTCGTTGGAATAGGAAGCGTCCACACCCGTAGGGCCCGTTTGCCGACTTGATACTGAAGTACCTCCAGACATAGGTCCGGGTACATATTGGGGTAGAGTAGGTCCTACACTCAAACTAGGTATGCCCGTTGGGAGATCATAGAACAGGGGCCATGGACCAGGACCTGCGGACAACGTCGGATCGCTGATAATGTCCAATATTTGCAGGTCGTGCGCAATACTAGGGTGCATGTTTTCAGCAGAAAACAGGTTTTGAAACCCAAGTGTATTCTCTGCTTGGTTTTGGATAGAGGTGGATGAAGGAAGAGCATTTTGTTGCGGAGGTACTGAAGGCTGGGAGATAAAGGAGTCTGATGAGGTATGGTTCGGATATGAAGAGACAGCTGCAGAAGGCGAAGCACCAGCTTGAGATACTGGCGTTCCGTAATTGGTGCTGGACGTAGGTGAAGCGGAATTGGAGCTAAGATGTGACGAGCCTACGCTGGTCTTAGAATGCCGTCTCGATGACCGGGATGAAGAGGAGATGAGGTGCGTTCTACCGCCCAGACGGTCCAGTTCGTCTGCTGACAACCTAGAGCTCGCCAATTCAGAGAGATGTCGTGTTTGGTCAACTGCCTCATGTGCTTTATTCCGAAGATTCTGGACGGTTTCCTACCATCATGACAGGGCGTCGGTAAGAACAAGCTACGCAAACAAACAGGAAACGTACAAGGATATTAGCAGCGGATTTACACCTCACGGATGCATCTTCAAACAGTTCCACCACCAAGTCTAGCTCTGTCAACGAGGACTTGGTCATTTTGGAATTAGGAGATCGAGTGACGAGGATACACATGACAATCTGGTAGCACAATCCAAGTCAACAACCGAGGAAGAGTTAGCGAGGAGATACCCACGGCTGCACTCAGCGCCTGACTCCAGGCAAGATTATACCTTTCCAACATTTGCGGTATCGCAGCCCAGTATATCTTCAAAGCTTCAATCAACCTCCAGGCCGATCTGTACGTTGCCATTACCGAAGGCAGATATCTGTGACTCGCTAAGTCATTTGGTGAGTCCTGGAGTGCCTGGGCAAAATACGCCCGATGAAGGTTCAGAAGAGCTATCAGAACACATGAATTAGCCTGAAAGCCATCGAGATAACCACCAAGAATTACTAACTGGATTCCTTGTGCGACATGGTCATCCATCTTTGCATGGTCAAAGTGTGCACGTGTCGCACCCTCTCCCTGCCCCCTTTCGCCATCAGCTCTTCCATCGTCTCAAACTTGCATCTTGGTCTCAGGAGCTCCGGGACAGGAAAGTCACGTATTTGCCGGTCGATGTCAATGATGACAGAGTATGGAGGAGAGTTGCAGCCAAAGGCAGTCTCGATGACGGTGTGCATGAAGAACGTATATTGGAAATTCCATGAGTGGACTGCAAATCAAGGATAAGTCGCAGGTATAGACAAGGAAAGAGATGATGCTTACACCCAGGCTGTTTCTTTCCATCTTCTCCGACAACCTCCTCCGTATCCTCGGGTAACGGACAGTCGATATAGGCTCGCGACAAAGAGGGCGGCCGGCCATAGTGGAAACTCTGGGCAAATCGCCGTTATCAATACCACACGTCAATCGCTAGGAGAAGAAAGGACAACGACTAGACCGGAAACAGTGAACTTACTAGCCACGTATCTACTGTAAATGTTTGCCAAAATATCAAAGCCCGCTTCTTTTGCATCTCTTCAGGGACTTTCCACCTCGCGCTATTCAGGTCTGCACAACGTAACGAGATTCATGTCCAAAATGGCGTGTTTCGAGTGTAAGTTGATTTATGTTTTTGGCAAAACCAGGGCGGGTAATACAGAGCAGGGTGCATGTTTCGTTAGTGAATTCGAGGGTGAACGTGCGTTTAGCGGACCGCGACGAAAAAGGAAACGGAACCAGAACCAGAACCAAAAGTTGGGATGAAAACGAGAATGGTATCAAGTCGAGGAAGGAAACGGGTAAATGGTGGAACAGTCAGGAACGTGAGCGACGGGAAAGAATCGATGATACTCACGTAGACCGAGCTATGTAAAGCGAGAAGGAGAAGTGGCAGAGAAGAGAAGTAGAAGTCGTCAGTCAGCCAGAGTCAGACAAGGGGAATGACAGGAAACGACAAAAAAGGACGAGATCAAATGGTCAAGTCGCTGACGAATTGGCCAGATGTAAAATGGTCGACGTACTGGCCGTTAGCCATGGCCAATTCAATGGACCAGGATTAATAGAAAGTCAAATGACCAGCGCCAAATGCCAAATGGCAAGCGGGGAAGAATGATTGGGATTATAACGTGTATGACGTTGAGGAACGGGAGAAGAAAGTTCCAACTCGGAAGGCGGTGAAGATAGATACGAGACTAGTCGAGTATGGAATGGAAGGAACAAAACAAAACGTCAATGCAGAAGAACACGACGCCACAGAAGAACGATTGGCCTTCACGGCCAACAGTCAACAGAAAGCGGGCACCGGTACTGCAGGGTCGCAGACAAAGCGAACCAGGAAGAGAGGACCAAACACTCACACTAGTAGCCAACCGAGCCGAAAACCCGACAAACCACCACGCCGAACTGGAGCCCAAGGCTTCCCAGTCACTTAATTCGAGGTATTGAGACATGTGGATCTAGGGAACAGAACCACAGGGGAAAAATCGTCAGCCAAGGAGGATAGGGCCCGCTGAGAAAGACCTACCGTAGTCCACAACCCCGTGACACTCATCCCCCATCCACCGCGTGCCTTTCTTCCCCCTACTCCTCGGGAACTACCTCTTCGATCTACTAAGCTAGTCGCAGACCCAGACCATTGATTTGAACCACAACTCCCGCCTCTGCCACGCTCGTACCTGTCATCTCTCATATTAAACTCGTCTTCGTCCTCTCCTTCATCATCCTCCATCTCACCATCGTTCCCGTCGTCATCGTATCTGTATCGTACACCACTAGCTCCAGCACCGAGACTCCTATCGGAACTCGAAAAAGACATAACGTGATTCCTTGCTGCTCTTGCCAGGTAGAAATACTCTTGTGCATCGAGAGAATATGGTGGCTTGGTCTGGTCGAATAGAGCTCCAAGGGCGAAGATTACAAAAAGGAGGGAAAGAGTGTGTTTTTGAGGAAGAGAGGCGAACGATCTAATTTTATGGAGATTAGGTTGAAAAAGGAGGTAGGGGGAGTTAGGCTCACTTGGCACGATAAACACCAGCTAATATTTCATCCAAGAGCTCTTTGCGTGGTATCGGTGTGTACCTATCAGAAGAATAGACGAATGCGAACGTTAGCTGCTAATCTAGAACTGAAAGAAAGGGGGAAACGGAGGCGAAGTAGAACATAAAGAAGATATGGACAAGGGACAGAGAACCAGTCCCGGTAACTTCGTCCATTGCCCAATCATGCCAAGTGAAGATGCAAGGGTAAAAACTGCTACACGAGGCCGCAATATTCTCGTCACTTCGTGGCCACCATTATCAGCACCGAAACAAACTCTCGAACCGACCGATGACATCGACACCACGACAAATCCACTAACAAGTGGGAGGTCAACCTCAGACCTCTTTGTACCACCATCGCCGTTGTTGCACCTACTAGTACAAGGACAGAAAAAACACCAGGCTCTAGGGCGACAAAACATCAACAGCATTGCCGGCACAGATCAGAACCGACAACCCAACATCAATCAAGATACGAGCGCCTGACAGACACAACACGAGTCGATCACGAGAATCAGAGTGCGCCAACTTCCACAAAGCAATCACCACCATCGTCAACCTGATGCAGCCGTACCCATTCTTACGATCCATGCCCCACCCTCCTCCGTCCACTTCGTACACCATCATATCTGGGACAGTTGGAATCACCAGGGACCGACAAAACCGATACCAGCCACCAACAGGTAATGATACCTCGTACCATCAATTGAATTGGTCTTTCCTAGACCATCAGCACCTGTTCCAACCTACATCTCCACGTTTTAATACAGCCCACGGTCCGACATCATGAAAAGAGCTCAGGTCCCCGTACACCGTGCACGGGCGTATCCGTCCGACCGTCGTCTGGTACATGATGTATATGTCATAGGCCGAAGATAACCCGAAGGCGGGACGGGACAAGATGGTGACGAGGCTAGATGAAACGGGACGAGAGAAACGGAACACGAAGGTACAAGAGGTGTTTCAGGATGAAGACGTGAGCGCGGTTGCAGAAAACAAAAGCAAAACCAGAACCGGGACCAAGAGGAGCAGAAAGGCCAGTTATGTTCGACCCGACTCGTATTTGCAAACCAACGAATATTTTGACCCAACGATACGAGAGTCGGATGCGTCAAGGTATCAATGAGACCCGCCCAATAAGTCACCATCGTGCCAAGTACCTGACTACGAGCTAGACCAAAGCTAGATTCTCCAGATGACGAAAGAACGAATAAAAGGCAACAGACCAGGCTCCAAGAAGCAAAAAGGGCAATATAGAAAACTACTCACATATACTTTCCAGCCTCGAGATACATTTCACATAATCTAATAGCTTCCGACATTCCCGGGAGCAATCCAAAAATCTCTTTTCCTAGATCATCATAGTCTTCCGGTAGATCAACTACTTGATGATCTTCATTCAAGTTTAGACTGGAACACGTTGACTGCATTTGTATAATCTTTTTGGGAAGGCGGGCGCAGGCTGCCGACAAGAAGGAAGAAGAGGCGAAGGAGGATTGGGGATGTGAGGGTTTTGAGAGGGCCTGTAGTAGAAAGTGGGGAGTAGTGGAGTGATGGAATAGTGATAGTTAGAAAGAAGTACGATGATGAGAAACATCATGATTTGATATAAGTGAGCGCTCACTCGAATGAGGTACTCTGACCGTGCAGTCTTGCCTAGAAAGCTTGACTCGCCGTTCGCGTCGAGAGAGAGGGTACCTAAGTGCGTACAAGAGATATAGCACGATGCTACACAGAAATGAAAGTTGACAACTCACCAAACGCATCAATAAAGTTCTCGTCCCCTACTTCAAATCTGTTACAGCGAGTCCCATTTGCAGTGACACACCCATTCGCGTTCGTACTCGTATTCCCATTAACACCGACTCCAGCAACTGGAGTTGACGTAGACCCGGATCCCACTACAGCATTCCTGGTGCCATCTGGACCACCAACACCCACCGCGATTCCGGGAGTTTGCACACCGGCGCCATCCGTTTGATTATGGGCGTTCTGTTGTGGAGCTTGAGTACCATGGTTGTGAGGTACTTTGAGTTGTAACAAGTCAGATCTTAGCAAAGGATGAGGGTCCTGCGAGAGTTGGACTTGCAAACTTGCTAACGCTTCCTCGAGCTCACGTATGCGAGAACATAGTGTATATATTCGTTCGTGGAGTTCTTCAGTGCCAGAAAGAACGAGGCGGTTGCCTTTGCCAGCTGTCAAGGAACCTGCGCAATAAGAATGAGCGAGGTGGAAGACCTGGAAAAAGCAGCACACGTACCGTCCGGACATATAGCTTCACAACCCCTCGACACACATTTCTCGCAAGGAACCTAAAGAAGCATAATTATAGGGCGCATTTTGGTAAGAATCTGCAAGCCAAGCAAACCTTTTTGTCGCATCGAAGTTTAAGTCGCCTACATTCTGCACACGCGGTCGGTCTGTCCCGTCGAGTGGGTGTCAGATGTTTAGTAAGAACAATCTGAGAAATTAGAGAGTACTCACACTCTTCCAGGCTTCCGGCGTTGTTTGACACTTTCTTTTTCCTTCTCTTTTTCCTTGTCCTTCATTTCTGCATGAATGAGCGCGGAGGAAGAGAGTAAAGAAGAAAGATGATGATGAAGCAACAGAGGACCCTGAAATCACAAAATCCTGAATACAAATCTTTGTAATCGACAATCTCATGGGCGCTTGTCTAAAATTCCATTTGGACCCGAACCATATCACTGCCAATCGCAGAAATGGACTTTGACCTCGAAGATCTCGTCCATCTTGAGCAGGCGTACGTATGACTCTGTCGAGTCAACCAGACCTTAATTGATCTATACAGGTTCTACGATTCGGGCTACAAAGACGGCTTTGACCACGGGCGCATACACGGACTTATTGAAGGCCGAGCGTTAGGACGGGAAAAAGGCTTCGAGATGTGGGAAGAGATCGGGTTTTACGAGGGATTTGCGTTAATGTGGAGAAGTGTACTTGTTCGGGAGGGAAGGACAGAAGAGTAAGTTGTTAATCTCCTCAGCTGATCAATTCTAGTTATCGGTTATTCGATTAGTCGCGCATATAACCATACCAAGCACCTTCTTGACCTTATCTCTCAATTTCCTCGCATTAATCCGTCCACTGTATCTTCATCCTTACCGAGAGAAGCGGAAGCAGACATTCCAAAACTGTTCCGACAAATTCGGTCTCGTTATAAAGCACTTTGCTCAACACTTGGTGTCCGACCTAGCCTTAGAGCTTCTTCCTCTTCAGATGACCCTTCCAGAGAAGAAGATATTGGATTAGAAGGTGAAGCTCAATCGATTGCAATTGCGACACGGGTATCAAGCAAGAAGGCTGTTTGGGAAGTAAATAATGCAAAAGATGCAGTGGATGAGATGAGTTTCTGAGCGATTTTATGTGCAATCGTATGTATTGGAGCTGTCCAAGTCAATCTGGTACTGATTTTCCTTGAATTGCCAAGGTCTCACTCTCCATGAAGCGCCGCTGATACGATGCCCATTAGTATCATCAAGTCCACTATACGAGGTGTTCCAAAGCATGAGCCTGTTTGGATGTTTGTCTATGAGATTGATGTACACAAAAATGTTGGTTATGTATATACACGCGCTGCGAAACTCGTACTTCACTGAGACGACCACCAACATAAAAAGCATTAGGCGCTGACTCTATTGCATTAAGGGGGAATCGAACCCCCGGCGGGTCGATGGCAACGACCCAGGTTACCACTACCCCATTAATGCACAACGAATCAGAGGCAGATAGTATTGACAGTGCTGAGAAGGAACTTTTCCAGTGCATTGCGGTCAGTACAACAATCAGATAAATAGTGGCAGCAGCTGGCTAATAGCCGTTTTATTTAACTTAGATTTAATTACAGAATGATGAAGTTGTTTGCGAGATAGACTATTCGATGACCATTCTGAGTTGTAACGGATATAGATTTGCCGGGTTCCTATGCCGGTAGGCAGATGACATAATGACCTTTTACCTTGCCTGTTACTGCCACGTCGTGTCCGTAGACCGTACTCTAACTCTATTTCAGAATAGATATAGGTCATACGCAGTCGTGTGTGGTTCAGGCGGGGTAGAAGCGTTACATGAGTACCATAACTTGCTGAGAAACTAGTGAAAGTTGACAGTCTGTAGGAAGAGGGAGCAACTTTGTCGTGTGCATTGATCTACCGTATACAAACAGCGAAATCGAGTATGTCCACATTTTATTTCCACTTTTCCGCAGCTATATTTCCATATTCCCTTTTTTATCAGTAGGGCCTCTTAATAAATTGTGTTTTCACTTCTACAGTAAGCGAAGTCATTCAAAGAAACCCATTACGGATACACCCTATTTCAAGTAAACTGTTGGTAAAACATCTCCAAAGTTAAACCTACGTAGTGCAAACAGTCCACGGATTCAGAAGAATGAAAAGAACGTACAAATGAATTACCCATAGTTGAAATCTGTTCACCATTGGTACATTGATTCTACATAGATAAGTAAATAACCGCCGACGGCCGTCGGATATCTAAGTGTAGGCAAAATCAGGGATGTGCCGACTTGGCCACGGCTTAGTCCATATTTTAACAAAATCTCGCATACAACAGACTTCTACTTAGAATCGCCCATGAGGTTTGTCCGCAATTTGTGTCTTCTAGTTTCGACGATCATGCTGAGCACATAACTTCCGCTATCCAGCGTATTCTTGATAAAATTTTTGAAATCGTGGTTCCGAGTATGAATCGGATACTTAATCATGATCTTAAGCTCCCGAGAGCTCCTGATCATCGTTTCCAGTGCTACGCAGCGGTACGAGGAGCCGAAGATTGAAGTTATCCCCTAGTTTTTGTACACCTTGGATTGTTCCGCAAAGCTTGTTCTTTACCTCGGCACGAGGAAGTGCTCTTGCTCTTCTAAGTAGATGGAGAATTCCCAATCTGGAGAGATCCTCCCTGCGACATTCTCCGCACTTTAAGAATAGCCAAGGCATTAAATGCTTAAGCCCACGGGGTATAGAAAGTTCATATGTTATATGCTTCTGGAAAGCCAATGGTTGGGGTAGCTTTGACTCCTAGAGTCCGGAAGCCGGGATGTGACGTATGTAGGTTAGGCCAGCCATACCTAAAGAAGTGGTCAAAGGACGTCGGATAGTATTCAGCTGGATTGATTGCGACATGACATGAGAGTTGCAGGACTCTTCCTATGTTACATCTGACTTTCACACACCCGCGGGTAGAAGCTTTCGTTAACACACCTTTCTACTAATCAAATGAATCTGATTAGTGGTAAAGGTATCACTGAACAGTTTGGCTGGGGATCTTGATGGTTCAGACGCGTGTAGTTTGCGGGACCCACATGTCAACTAGAAGAATACTTATTACCTAGTGCCACGTCTCTGCACATAACGGGGGAGTCCGAACACCTGCGTTTTTACATATCATAACGCGTTACGGCGGCCTCCGAACTCCAGGCCTGGGTATATCGTAACGCTGGCTATTTTCAACTTTCGGCCGGTTGCGGGGAAGAAGAGTTGTTTTGAGAGTGAAAAATACTTATTTTTACGTTCATCACGGGCATTAGACCACCACTGTTAAGACTAGACATGTAACAAATAATGTCTCAAGAGCGGCGGCCATAACGCATAACGGGACTGCCCGAACAGGTATTCCGACAAGAGTATCGCGTAACGCTCGAAATGGCCGAACACTTGGTCGAAATAGTACAGCACTCTACGTATCCTGTACTTACAGCAATGAATGTCGACAGTCCAGGAGTTCAACCAATTTGCCTCGCATTTACTAGCCACTGCTACTTGAACAACTTTGTGCATCCTTCAAACGCTTCTATCATAGGGGGTGACGTGAGAAAACAATTGTCAGCGGAACTTAACAGCTACTTTCCAAGTTTCTCCTGTCACCGTGGAAGCTGGGATGCAAGATAAATTGGTCCAGTAACTTGGAATGTGAGTCATTTTGTCGCCCACAAACGATGCCTGACGGTCAAAAGAAACGCTCTCGGACTTCTGACAGCGATGACCCATCCGACCACTCTGACACATTTACTGGATCCAATGCGTTCGCCAAGACAGCGCAAAGCAACGCGAATTCCTTCGAATATACCGTTGAGAGAAATAACCATGTCTTCAAGAAGCGCCGTGTGGCACTCAGAGATTTGATGTCTGGGCCAATTGGCGGCATATCTAGTGCGTGCTCTTTACTTCATCTGTCACGTTCACCGCGACCAACAAATCCAATAGACGTTGGCGCGTCTAGTAGCTATAGCTCATCTAGAGAATACGGCTTCCACACGATTGACGGCTCAACTAGTGGAAACCGCGAAAAAGAAGATCTGAGTGTGTTTTTCCTTCAATTCCTCCCATTGTATACTAATTCGCTTTCAGTTAGACGACAGGGTCGTTGGAAATCACCCATATATTCATTTTTCGACGCTCCCACTCTTCATAATGACAATGATAACCGTCCTTTTCAACATTTCAAATGCAAGGCTTCTCGTTGCAAGGCGAGTGGAGGCGTTCGACGGTACACTGACAAGTCCGACAAGGCTGCCACGTCTAATCTCGCTCATCATGCCCGTAAATGTTTTGGTAAAGAGGCGGTAGATGCCGCCGTCAATGGTCACAAGGAATCCACGTTAGGATCGCAGAACAACAATCAGTCTGCTCTTGCAAACATTGACGAAAGTACTGTCAGTTTAACCTACAAGGCGGATACCAGCCGGGAATGTCGGTGTGTATTTATTTCTGGTATAATGCACATTGTCTTAATTGTCTGCTCAGAGCTACTGTCGTACGGTGGATCACTGAAAACTGTCTACCGTCTACCATTGTAGAAGACCGGAACTTGCGAGTGCTGATCCTGGCGGGCCGCCCGCAAGCTAAGCTTCCTAGCTGTCAAGATGCAGACAGGGACATTGATACCTCCTTCAATGCTGTCCGGGAACGGATTCTCTATATGCTTAAGGTGAACAAATCTCCTCTTTTTATTGTCTCTATTTACCTCCCTCATTGTGCAGGAATACCCGGGTCAACTCAGCTTTTCATCTGGCAGCTGGGCATCTGCGAACCACCGTCACTTCGTTGCCTGGATCGCCCATTTGCAACGCGAGGGTAAGCCGCTTTCATTTTTATTGGATTTGGTAGAAGTTCCGGAGGTACATACGCTTTATATCACCATTTTCCGTGTCATCTAAATATTTGCCAGTCTTATACAGGGGAGATGTTGGCTTGTGAGTTTGAAAAGATTCTCGGGAGTCTGGGATTGTCTCAGAAAGTACGCTCTCTATTGGATTTTATCATCAAATATCAATCTGCTCTATAGGTTCTCTCCTTGACAAGTGACAATGCAGACTCAGACACTGCTCAAGCAGCTTCTCTCGATCAGTCTACGAACAACCCCTTTCAAAACCAATCTCATGTTCGATGCTTCAAGCGCACTATCAGCTTGGCCGCAAAGGCATTTTTAGATAGTTTCATGGATACTGAGTCTGAGAAAGATTACAACAAAGACCGTAGTAACTCGGATGAAGACGAAGTTATCTCTGGAAGCGCGTTTTGTAGTATTGGCGTTGGAGATATTGATCTCGATTCGCAAACTACGGAGCTTTTCGACGTGTTAGGTAGGGAAGACGATGAAGTTTGTATTGCCGATGGAATTGCTCGGTTGCCATATGAAGAAAAGAAGACTTTTGAAAGGGAATGTACAGAGGTCAAGGCTGCAGTCAAAAAGGTATTTGACTCTGTATCTGCTATGTCAAATTATCTGATCAAATGACACAGATGCGCGGACTTACCTTCTCAATTATACGCTCTCACAATACGGGACATCCAGCGTGGCATCATGCATGTGTACGCCGAGAACTCAAACCTCGGCTGCTTCTGTACGATGTAAAACAACCTTGGAATTCGAGATTGGAATTTTTAGATTTTATCCTCGAGTATCGTGCTGCAGTCAAGGATATCACCAGAAATGAGAAGTCTTATCAAAAATACGAACTCACCTTAAAAGAATGGGAGATACTGAATGATCTGCATTATGTACTCGAGGTCTGTCTTTCCATTTCCTCCTCGTTTCTCGGCTAATGAAAGACAGATACTCAAAAAAGCGATTATTTACTTCTCGAGTGATGACGCTTCATCTATTTCGGGGGTTATTCCAGCTATGGATAAGATCGAGGACTTGATTACCACTCAGAGTGCCCCCTCGGATGTTCGCATCCTTCACTCATCAGCAAAAACTGGCCTTCGTCTCATCAGAAATATTATGAGTCGATGTCATTCATCTGCTAATGAATCTTCGGTGTATAGTATTGCCATGGGTACGTACTTTTGTGAATCTCCTTTCTTGACTCATACTCGTTCTCTTTTTAGCTCTTCATCCCACCATGAAACTGGACTACTTTCGGCAACGCAAAAGGGAAACTCCCCGTATCGAGGAAGCCCAGAGCTTAACTCGCCTTGTGTATGACAACTATCGATCTCGTGCTATTCCGCTGCATAAAGCTGAGAATAACGTGCGTTAGGACCCTCGTTTCTTTCTACCATGTATCGTATTCACGATAAAGCCATAGACTCCTTTGCGACCCGTGGCATCTGATTTGGATGTCTTTGACTTTTCTGCCATCTCAGTCATTCCCTGCTTCTCTCTTGCTCGTGACGAACTCACTGAATATTTGTCGCAGCCTCTTGAGGCTACGAAAGATCCTTTGGGTTGGTGGTGGTCTAAGCGTACCGTCTTTCCTGTTCTTTCTCAGATGGCTCTTGATTACCATTCAATACCAAGTGAGTTGATACAACTTTCTCTAGTTCTTTCTTGTGTTGATAGCATGATAGCTACATCAACATCTGTCAAGTATGTTTTCTCTCAACAGAGGAGGCTTTTACTCCTTACCCATCCTCAGCTCTCTGGTTCCTCAATTCGCAAAATGTTGTGTCTCGGTAGTTGGAGTCGGAAGAACCTATTTCAGGATCAGGTTGTCATTGATGCTATTGCTGCTGATGATGAGAAGAGGGAGTGTAGTGAAAGAAAGTCAACTACTTAAATACATCTGTAGCGTTGGTATTCTAGCGTATACAATGATGTCCGAGTTGAGATGTCTGCGGAGGGCACTGGCACTATATTTTCTCTCGACCCCGAGATGCCCGTTGAGGGTCGACGAGGCAAATCTCTGCTATGTATATTGGAGTAACAGTACTTATCGCAAGATATAGTGCATACTAACATTGAAGGTGAGATTGAGCACAAGGATTTTAAATGGCACACTATATTATCGAGAAATATGTGTGAGAAATTTCTCGATAATAATATAGGACCAGCTGGCTGTAGAAAGCTAGAAATAACTTATGCCACTTCTATTGACGTCCTGACTAGCAGGGACGATTGAATAAGTATTACATATTGCCCTCAGACGGCGATCATCCGTTCTAGGAACTGACCAGTACTAGCATCGCCAATATTACTATAAGTAGTCTCGAAAGAAGCAAGTGATTTCGGAGTGCTCGGACACGATTCCACGGTCCACTTTTATGTCTGTGCAAGTGATTTGGATTTATGGGTATCCTGCCATCAAGTTTGAGGTCCGATTTAAAAGTTGGAGCTTGAACCCAACTAAGGTTGAAGGATTTAGTTTGACGGTGGTTCAGTAGGCATTTATTGCCCATATTCAAGACGATCCAATTTCTCAAATTCAACTTTGATCAAGTCTGCAAGAATGTGGCAAGTTCAGTATCAATCTTTATTAAGCTATATACGACGTGTGCTTATCGTGAACTCGTAGTAAAAAGGAAAAGGGTAGACTGTTCCTCCTCGGCCTAGTGGGTAATCAAAGAACTCGTCACGACCGTTGCGCGCTGCCCATTTCGGAACGGTGTCACCGGATTAATGATTGGGTGAATCATGATAAGTACTGCTTTCAGCCCCGGGAATCGGCTTTTCATAGGTGATTGTTCCGCGCATGGAGATAAGGACGTCTACCTTGCGACGTTTACGGCGTTCGACGATCAAAGATTCAACTAATTAACTCCTTGGAGTCAGTAGTATCATTGAGTATGCCACCGTAGAATGAGTACATCAGCGCTAGGTGCTGTTCTCAGCGAGTTCTTAGGGCCTGACCTGATCAAATGAAGTTGTTGCCAAAACGCTCGAATTTCCCAAGAAGAACGCGGATTGCGACATTTTGGAATGTCTCATACTAACATTTCTGTAGTTTGCTACAAAGAGCATTCGTATCCATTTTAATTACACCCCCAAGCTAGCAAAGATAGAGTATCTTGTATTGGAAGGCCTTTAATTTCGTTGGGAGAGAAGCAAATGATGACAAGGGACACGATGTTCAAGTCCGGAGACATCGTAGGTACAGCGAAGCCTTTGCAAAAAGCCGTGGAGATTTCGGTATTTCACAACTACAGCGGAACAGACCTTTATGATTACTTTGATGGACGTGATAACAATATGGAAATTAGGTCATGTGTATCTTCCTTCGAGTTTTGACAATCATAATATGTAACTTGAAGATTCAAAACAATTACTATTATACTTGATCAACACATACTTTGATACTCGGCAAAGCACCATGGAGACTAATGGGAATAGCCTACAAGGAGAGATGTGAACAGAATGACTTCATTGCACCTCGCAAAATTTTTGTCGGATTTTATGGAGGATTTATTAGCACCCGTATGAAGCGACCAAAAGGCGCTGCTATCGTCCTTCTTCTGGCTCACACGGGGGCTCATAGCAAACAAGCACCACTGTAATAGTGCGTACGTTCATTCATTAAGCAACCAACGTAACCAGAAATAAGTTATAATTGATGAACCAAACCAGCTCGAGCCATGGTATGCCGCCGGCAAGACATCGCTTACAGGACAATGCCGAGAGTCGATCGGGTACTGAGGGTCGTTATTCCCTGATCCCTCGGTGCGTCATACTGACTTTGTTGATCCTGACACGATGCTAAGAATTTAAGCTTTTGCCTACAATGCACAGTTTGCTAGATATCATCTGTCTTTCAAGCATGTCTGGTACTTGGAAGGTAAGCGAAGGCTTTAAACTTGAAACGGAAGAAATTGCAATCGTAGTGTAAGTGTAATCCGCACAATAGACCTTCGAAGAAGGTTGGAAGATTCGCTTGCCGAACGATAAGTGTTTTCAATGAGGCATCTTGTTCTTTCGACATGGTACGGGTGCAATCCCATTCATTTATTGACAAGTTATTAGGGACTTGGATTGATTTCACGCGTTCATTATTCTCTGTGACTCTTTGCGTTCCCGTTCATTCTATTCTGTAACTGCACCTTTTGGGGTGATGGGATTTGTGGCTGGCTCCCTTATAACGAGCGGCAGGCTGTCAGTTCACCTCGGGGATTCCTCGTGGGTTTGCGTGGGTGTTTACCGGCCTTTTGACTACCCTTTCTTCAAGTATAGAATGCTTCACGTATACGTGTTGTATTGATCGGCTTTTAAGGCCTGATTGCGGTACTCATTACCATCAAAAGAGGAACCATGACGGTGATTGACAATTCCATTTTACATGAGACTTACGTAGAGGTGACTTGTGAGTATTCGGAGCAGTATCGGTGAAATATGAGTACTGTCCAGGTTCCTTGAGATGGAAATACGAAGCTCTTTGTGTTGCTAAAGTAAAGTTACTCTTGGGCGTTCCCAAGCCGAAAAGGTCAGCCCGGGCCGAATAGTTTTCGAGACTTTATATGGGTAATATATTAGCAGGTCTTATCTTACGGTATTATAGATCACTTGGCTGCGCACTTGTAGTATGGAGTCAAAAAGCCATTCAGTCCCCTTTTGCAGCTCTTTGCTCAAGTACTAGAGATTTCTCTAAGAATGCAGCAGAAGCTTTCAAAATTAGCCATGCGCAGGTAAATTGTTCGTTGTAACAAAGTGAACTAGTTTATTTCCATATCGAACGATCAACAGCTTGTCGAGTCAGAAATGCATATGTTACCACGTTCTTCGTTTGGTTGTTCTGATGACTGGATTGCTTTTGTATCCATCAGTATAGGTGTTTTTGTAGCGACCTACTTTTTTATACCATTAGAGCGTTAGCAATATTTGATACATTCATACCTACGTATAAGAAAGCAGACCACTTTTTAACACCCATCCAAGCGTTCTATGAACGATCCTGTGATGAGTCTGCCCAGTACATACCTTTTGGGCACTACAGCTTGAGCAGACTTGGCTGTATTTATTGTACCTCATGTATCAAGCACACAGTCTGATTTTCTGATCAGGATGACACATTTGTCTTGATCTGAACAGCTCTCCGTACCACTATAACATGAGTTTCCTACAAGTACTTGTTCTTTCCAAACAAAGTATATGAAAAGTTTATACCACTATCGTGTCTGTTTCTACGAATTAGACCCTCTCGCGGCTCCGACGTTCATTATCAATCATGAGCTTCAGAACTATGATATGATTCTAGATGGTTCTTCGAGGACTTTCCCGGTATATCAAGACCACATTATTGGTAAAGAACAACTGATATCTTGAACTTTATTCTTGAACCGTGAACTTAAATCTCTTTCATATCCTGGAAACGAACCAGGTGTTATGTCAAACCTCGTTTTGTATATGTGCCTTGCTTTAAAGTTAAGGTTCTATGCAGATGGATTATAGTTCATAAACGCATCACGAGTACCAGGTTCATGGTTTGCTTTCACACAGAAGGCACTGTATTCATTCTATTAGCATCTATTCGTCCCAACTTGTCAATGTGATTGATCTAACGATTCAGGAAAAAACGCAGGATTTCAGCTTGTTGGAGGTAAAGTTGTCGGAAATATACGCTCTGCCCGAGTCAAATCCGACCTATGGTGCATTCTATCCAATAGTAAACAGTTTTCTAAATAAAACACGGAGAAACCCCGGAAAGTGCAATGTGAAAGTACCTTGAAAGTGGCACTAGACATATCCTGTGGCAAATTCCAGATGGACAACGCGTATATACGTGTATCCAATCGGTGTTTGGCAGACTCCAGGACATGACAGTTTTTTTCCTACTAGGTTTTGTTCCTCGAGATTTGACTTGAAGATTTGTTCATCTCACAACTCTGACACAGGGACGTTGGAAACCCAGTAACAAGACTAGAAGTGCAGATCTTGGAAACATGTGCTATGAATTCATTCGTAATCAACGTGTTGGGTTATTTCCGCTTTATTGATGAATTTTTTTATATCTTTGTCAACGTAGCAAAAGATCTCACGTGGCGGTTCAAAGCTTGCACGAGTAGCTCAAGGTAGAGAACAGCCCCGGGTGTGAGCAATCCGGTCGATGAAAGTTTGTATGACTTTTGAACGATCTACGCAAGATTATCTACTCGGATTTTCCCTGGTGCTGCGCGCACTTTCCGAGGACTCTCGGAAAGCTGTTCTCTTCCAAGGAGATTGTGAAGTAGTTTTGTAAACAGACGTGTTCAGGCTAGAGCTTTGTTGAGCACTAGGAGATGCGTCAAGTAACCCCTAATCACCACTCCATCGCTTATCCTTCCGTTTCAAATAGTCTCGATTAGATCCCCTACAACCGAAATCTACGGACGTTTTTATCTTCACCACATCTCTAGCTCTGGAATATGCAGATACCCGTATTTCAAACATGAACCATCTTCTCTAGCTCGAATTAGCCTAGAATAAGTAGATAGATACCCGTGACACTTTCTACTCTTCCTCGTGTTTCAAACTTGAACTATCCTCAATATAATATACATCTCCACCAACCCGAATACATGAGCATGAAATAATCTTGCAACGATCATAATCCAACCTAGCGTTCACCACTCGAGATATCGATCCGAGATACGATCATCCACAACAAATCCCAACTCCCTAATCGAAGTTCCTCCCCGCCACAAACCGACCGTGAACCGTTTTTCCAATTCCTTTCATTAATTAATTCTGATCAGGACCGCTACCGCTTTGCCCGTCGGTCCCCGCCTCCAACTTGTGTGTGTGTATAACAAATATGTCGTCGATCTCTCGCTTTGAAATTAATATTTACATAAATTTAAATTTCATATCAATTTTATTCCGAAACGGAGGGACCTACTCCTGCTCGAGTCAGTTCCGTCTCCGTGATTTTCGCCCCTCTGTCTTTTTTTTTTCTCCTTTTTTTAATGCTCCATTGATTCAGTGGAGGCGGGCGACAGACAGACGGACAGACATACAGACATACACTCCAAGTCTCAAACGTCAAATCCAAACAATGTTTTTTTGATTCAAGACCAAGACCAGAGTATCTAACGAGCTAGCTAGTATATACAAGTATTTACAGCGCAAAGATGTATCGTATCGTAGGTATGCTATGCATGCATGTAGGTAGGTAGGTAGGTATGGAATGTATATACAATAGCAGTCGAATAAAATAAAATAAGCAGATAGTAACAACAATCAACGAATCGATCGAAAAAATCGAATCAGTTATGTAGTTACCATAGACACTAATCATACGTCCATATGTAGTCAGTCGTAGTGTTCTATCATTTTTTGGGGGTTGGGGGGTTAAAGAGTCTCTTTCTAACTATGCACATGAGCTGGGTGGATGGATGGTGTGATTTTTGGTGGAGGGAAAACGAAAAAGACAAGGAACAAAGAACAAAGAAAAAATAAATAAATAACGAGGTGGTATGTATGCGCATGCAAAGAATACAATGACATGAAGTGACAGTCCTGACAGTGACGGATGACATGCGATGGCGTTTGTTGGTTGGAAATTGGAAATTGTCAAAAAGAAAGAAAAGGCTAAACGGAGCGCTGTGATGACGAATACAGGATATGATGTGATGATGAAACGACAAAGTTCAATGCGTGTCTGTGGAGAAGGGAAGAAGACTAGAAGAGAGAGAACACGGGGTGGGGAAGCCGGGGGGTGAATGTACAGGAATGATGGTGAATACGTGGATGTGTGGATGGATGGAGAAACGCGATAAAATGGAGAGACGGGAATGTGGTATACAAATCAATAGTGGAGGTTTTTTTGGGAGTTTTGCAATTGGCGCAAAATTTGCACCATTTACTGTCGGAGTAATCGATAACCTTGGAAACCCAAACCCAAATCCAAATCCAAATCCAAACGCAAACCCGAACCCAATACATACAACACAACACAGAAGGATATAGAACCCAGAGCCGATGATAGGACAGGAAGCGAAGCGGTATCGCATCGACAAGGAATAATATCGGTATTTTGTTTGGCAATGCGTGAAATGACGATGATGACGATGAGAGCCACGAAGCACTGGAAGCAGATACGTTCTTCTGTAAAGCTGACGGCAGCCTGACTGAGGATCTCCGGTCCGGTCTGGTCCGGGCAAGTGGAGGTGGCACCGGAGACGAGTTGGAGAAAGAGCGGATTCGGAAGCGAACGAACGAACGGATGAATGAATGAATGAACGAACGGGTCGATGATGATTCGATTTGTGCGTGTGTGTATGTGTGTGGAAAGCGCACCCGTTCACGATACCCGACTTTTTCTCCCGCCAACTAGTCAGCCCATGCACACAAAGCGAAAAAGAAGTGAGAACCATACATGGCATCGCGTCGCATGCATGTCAGGGATGATGATGATGATGATGGGAAAAAAAGGGAGACAAGGTATGACTCGCGAGATGGGATGGGAGGATAGCTGGCTCTTTTTCTTTTTTCATACAAGTTCAACGCGGCGCGCGAGAATCAAGCATCAAGCATCAAGGAATCCGAATTCGAACCCAAACCCAAACCAAAGTCGTCCAAGTCCAAATCTGAGCTTTGGGGAAGAAGCAGAAGCAGAACCAAATGGATTCATTTGCGTTTTTGAATGAACAACAACTCGCGCGCGCGCACACACACGCACGCGTCCAATTTGGAGCGTTCGTTAATACCGACACAATCAATGGGGCAAGAGCGGGCGACGACTGCTCCCAAAGGAAACGAAACGAAACGAAACGAAAGGAATGGAAGCTAAGGTAAGGTAAGGAAGGGGGATAGAAGGGGGTAAAAATAAGAAGAGCACGAGTGATGATAAGTAGGCAGGTAGGTCAAGGTGACGATAACGGTGGTGCAAGGTGCAATCAAGGCAGCAGCACGCTCCCGAATCAAAATGCAGGATATCACGGGAAGAAGAGAAGATGAACAAAAGAGGGAAAAGAAGGACGAGAAGAGTGAGCGAACAAGGCAAGTTGTGCTAGCGCTCGTTTAATAGCGACGGATCATAGACAGAAGGATGTCTATAACACCCAAACTTGTCCCAGGGGCCGCGGGGCAGGCAGATAACAGTGGAGAACCCAAACCAGACCAGGAGAAAGGAAAGGACGAATGAATAATATAAAAAAAGAAACGTTCCTTCCTTCCAATAAAAATGCAATATGCAAACAATAGTTCCATAGAATAAATAAGACAAAACCAAATGCAAAAAGGCTGAACAGAATGTTACAATGCATGCGTGCAAGTGCCAAATCGAGTGCATAATCCATATAGTATATAATAATAAAAAAAGACGAATGCGAGAGGAATGATGGACGACATGGGTAGACAAAGAGAGGCCCAATGAAAGAAACGAAAGAAGAGGAAAGGATAAGACGAGACAAAAGTACAAGTACACAACCCATGTCGACATCTCTACTGCCCGATTTACTTGGGCGGACGATAATCCTTGTGCACACGCATATGCTGACCCAGATTATCGTGCCTGCTAAAGTCCTTGCCGCAACCAGGATATGGGCATTTGTGTGCTGCCGAAACCAAAACAATCAGTACACCAACAAGATGGAACAAAGGAGAGACCCACGTTTTTCATAGGTATGTATACTCCTCACATGCCTCTTCAAATGCTCTCCTCTCGCAAAACATTTTCCACACCCAGGAACCTTGCACGTATGAACCCTCGATCCTTTACCTCCCCTCCCTCCAACACTCGCAGGACCACCGAAATAATCCCCATCACCACTACTCGCAGCAGACGCTACAGACGCAGAAGATCCTCTCCTAGCAACCATCTCCAAACTTGTAACAGTTGGAACTCGTCTACCTCGAGACTTTTTGGTTAGGTTCGGGACGGGAATAGGGACAGGGAGGGCGTTGGAAGGACGGGAACGACGACGGGAGCTGATACCGCCGCCGCCAAGACTGGAGCTGCCCAACCCGAGTATGTCCATATTTGGCGTAGAGGCGGAAGAAGAACTAGCGGACATCATACCGCCCATACCCATATACCCTCCTGTAGACCCATAAGCAGCTTGAGGATCATACCCTCCCTGATTCTGAGTCTGGTTCTGATTTTGCTGAGCCTGAGAAGACGCTGTCGCTCCAGGAGTCATGGGCGTCAACGGACTGAGGGGCGTAGGCGGTGTCATTGGAGGATACGTACTCGCTCCGCTAGCCGAGCTCCTTGAGGACCCAACAGAGGTAACAGAAGAGTACGAAAGCCTTCTTGCTGCCATACCCATGCCGTTTACAGCAACACCGTGGCCGACACCCATGCCTCCTCCCATATGGGAGTGAGAGTAGTGTTGTTGCTGATAACCTCCCATTCCATCGCCAGCAGCGTATTGAGCAGGAGGGGAAAGGTAGCCGTGGCTATCGCTGTATCCACCACTTCCCTGAGAACCATGCGAAGACTGTTGTTGGTGTCCTCCACCGTGGTGGTGACTAGAGGACTGAGGCGAGGGATACGGAGCGAATCTCCCGTATGGAGTAGGTGAATGCGAATGAGCATGTGGCGATCCTCGGCTCGAGGAAGAGGAAGCGCCAGACGAAACAGAAGGAAAATATCCTCCTATTGTTGTCCCTGCACGTGTGCGCATAGGAGAGGCCAAGAGGCGCAGGGACTGGCTCGACTGTTGGGGTTGTTGGTTGTACGCTGTAGAGTTGTTGGTCGGTGAAGAATCTAAAACGACGGACAATGTGAGCACAACAGCGATTAGGCGCCCAGAGAGCGTAAAAGAGAATAAAGGGAAAGACACTCACTGGCAAAGGAAGCATCCCAACCATCGTTATAAACGTATCCATTCACTTCTGTTGGGGTGGTATAGTTAGTGTACCCGTGGTGAGTACCAGCATCTGTAGCGGCTCTCCTCCTCATCCCTATCCCAGAGTTGACGCCCGAAGGTGGCATGGGAGACGAGTCTATCATTGGGTTGGCAGTATGGGGAGGGGCAACAAGGTATGAAGGAACAGATTGCTGGGGGTTCAGGTTATGTTGTGTATCGTGCTGTTGTAAAAGGCTCTGCTGATGTTGTTGGACGAGCATCTGCTGTTGAACCAACTTTGCACTCGAGCTCCTATCCCTATAGACGTACTCGCTGTCCTTGGGGTCGTCGTAATCGTACTCTTCAGACTCGGGTTCTTCTTCGTCAATAGACTCGGGAGATTGAACTTGAACGGTGTCGTCTGCAGAGTCACGGCGAGAGCCATTCCTTGCCAGACCCGTGTCAATCCTCAAGGAGGGTGCTCGGCCTGTAGAGGACATACCCGAGGTCGTAAGGACATCAACATCCTCTGGGTCCATCATCATTCCAGCCGTACCAGAGTCATGGCTGATAACCTGCCTTGCAGCGGCCCTAGCAGCATTAGCAGCAGCAAGTCTCCGCCTGGATAAAGTCGCTCGCTTTCTCTTTCTGGTAGTAGAACGAGATGAAGAGTTGGGATAGGCAGAAACGGGATAGTCGTCGTCTGCATCAGCGTCTGGTTGGACACCTTGCATATCGCCTTGGATGTCATCGTCGTCCTCGTCAGCGGAATCCGAGCCCGAAGGAGAGGATGCAGGACCCTCGTGCAGCTCGTCAGGATGAACGCCACCCAAGTACCTCGGATCACATACCTCCGGCTGGTCTTCTGCTTTAAACGACTGAGCAGGGTGGATAGGAAACGTACCCTGCTGGTGGTGAAGCGAATAGGATGTAGGATGGGGGTAGTCTACGGATAGGCCCGTGGAAAGCGCGGAGATGCCGAGAGACGAGTCATCGTGGACGGCTTGGGATTGCTGTTGAGGACTGGCTGATGCCGAGGGCGGGAGGGAGTGGGCCGAGGAGAGAGAACCAGTGCTAGAGCTGGAGAGAGAGACAGCAATGGAGGAGGGAAGGGACTCTGGACTGAGAGTGTACGAGGTATAGTTGTACATGGGAGCACCGTGGGGTGGCTAGGGGCTGTTTAGCAAGAGCCATATATGGGCAAGGGCTACTCACATCGGGTGCATATGCAGCAGGCTGTCTCCAGTCATCGAGGTATACATTTTTGTAGTCATACTGGTAGTAGTAGGACTGGTCGGGGAGAGTAGACACAGGCATCTGTTGCTCTTGTGGTCGTTGTGTCGGACTCGACGACATACGCAGAGGGGCAAAGTGGGAAAACAGGAGAAGGACCTGCGGACCTGCGCCTGTATAAGATGTGCAGAAAAAGCGTCCTGACATCTCGATTAATGAAAAATGGGCATGAAAAACAAACGAAAATGAACGCACTCACCTTGGCACCGGATGTGATCGACAGATCGCGTCTGCACCAAGGGCCAGCAACAACTTTGCTCCTCCAGAAATGCAGTTTCTAATATCCCTCCAGCAAGCGCGTCTTCCCAGTACTCCGGACCCTGCAAGCCATTTAAACACCTCGTCGTCGGAGATTCCCAGCCCACGAGGCTCGCAACTACAGCTCAACATCCTTTCGCATTCGCACCGAGGTGGCAGTTCCTGGCTTCCAAACTGGGAAGACGAACCGCTTGATCTACAGATTCAATCTCCGCTTCGAGCCAACCCAGTTCTCCGTTGCCTCGGACCTCTTCTTCTGCTTACGTTACACCTTCTTGCCAATCGAGATCTCGACATTATTTTTATTTTATTACACCGACGTGCGCGATCTCCTGCAGTCTTCTAATCGACCTTTCCATATCCCAGACACCGATTCTCCATGACAATCCCTGACACTACATTGCAGCACTCTTCTCAACATGATTTTCGTCCTCACCAGTCTCCAGCCCATCAAACAATGATCTCATACCATATCGGCATCAAAAATTTACCTGTCCTCCGTCGCTCGTTTCATTGACAGAATCCTTATCCCTAGCTTTCACTTACCTCACCTCTTACGCTTTCAATCAATCAACCAAGGTCCCGTGAGCGTGCCTTTGTACTCCGAGCTCGTGTCAAACGCATGTTGATTCCGTACTCCCGCGTCTTCCTTGCTCTTAATCTATCCTTCTATACCAGACCACATATACTACTGTAAATTCCTCCAGTTCAAGTCTCACCGCATCCGCGTTCACATCAATGAAATCAAGAGAGAGTTTTAAGATTCGAATATTTTCCCGCACTCACCGACTGCACCGAAAGAATCACCTTTGGTACGCTTTGTCTTCTTCAAACATTGATAACCAAACCTGGATTGAGATACGCATGTCAAGTAACTCTTCAGTCCTGGTCAACGAGTGAATAAAAAATCGTTCGATTTCAGACAGTGAAGATCAGTGGCGTTTACCCTACCCTGTCCCTTCATCCTTACCGTTACTGTACTCTACCGTGACCTTTCTGTCCGAGGCCTCCAGTGTCCCTATTCACCTTACCTTACCCCAAGGTGAATGAATACATTCGTTTCAGTTTCAACAGTTGCAATGGACACTCTCCAGGTATCGTCATCAACTAACGATGTTGCCTGGGCCAGACTTGGCTCTCGACCTCCCCCTCCCTTCTTCGACCTATTCACCCGTCATTCATCCGTTGTGTACCTTCAAGATAAAAATAAGTACCTCAATCAACAAACTACTACGCTACACTACTCGCGCCTTACGGCTCACTAAAACAGGGTCGAAATCAGGAGTCGGAACTCGAACAAGTAAGTTGGAGCTCTTACACACCGATACCGTATCATACCGTACTAACAAGACCCTTTAGGACCCTTCCAAGCCAACTTCAGGTTCATCACCACTAATGCACTGAACACAGGCTGAGATTCCAACTTTTTTTCTCAAGTCTGTCTCGGGGACCAGACCGATGATGTTGAACCGTGTCTCAAGTATAGCCACCACAAACATGTCGTGAAAAAAATAGATTTTTAAAACTCAAACTGCGCACGCTCGAGTTCAATGTACTACGACTTGATGTTCCGTTCATTCATCATTTCTTTCTAAACCTTGCGATTAAATGAGGGTCTTGACAAGACTTGTTGTACTACAAATTCGAGTAGCTCAAGAAGCGCTTATTGGTAATTCCAACCAACTAATGTCAGTATGTTATTGTTTTATTTCGCTTGTTTCACCTCCATCATGCTTGACAAAACCTTGTTTCTACTACAAATTCAAGGAATTAGAGTTGAGTTTGAAAATAACCAACTCACCAACTGTACATTAGACATATCACCACGTCAGCTTTATTCATTCATCATTCACATATCCCTAAACCTCAAAGTCCGGACAAAGCCTTGGTTTTCATTTTCATCGCATTGATCCTCACCGCGTTCAAGTCCAACCTGGGATACATCGTTCCATCGGCTTCGGAGCGTCGGTATCGGAGGGCGGTCTAACGAGCCCGTTTACATACATACATATCTATCTATCTATTTGTTTGTTTGTTTGTCTGTTTTTCTTGCTTGCTTTGCCCCGCCACTGGTGGCTGAGAATGATTGATGTTGATCCCTCATGTTGAATACATACATACATACATACATGCTAAAGTTAAACATTCGTTCTGTCATGTTCAAAAAAAGTTCAACAATCAAGTGGTATACTTACTGCGGCGAAGGCTATGTCCGGGTCCGAGTCCCGGTTTCTTTGAACAGAATGAGCCACTCGGCGAGCATTTCTCACTGCAGTTCTTCTATCTGCGTCCGCAACACACCTGATTAGCCATCCCAAGACATACAAGTACATAATATGTATGTAGCAATGTACGGTTCCGCCTCATCATACCGGTTCCAATCGATAGAAAACGTGATTTGCAAAAAAAAAAAAGAAAGTATCACAAATCAAAGCGAGTTGCTTCTTCCGATATGACAAGAACATACTCTGGTGTAGGGTCTAGACTATACCT
This sequence comes from Stygiomarasmius scandens, assembly GCA_037954225.1. Lineage (NCBI taxonomy): Eukaryota > Fungi > Basidiomycota > Agaricomycetes > Agaricales > Campanellaceae > Stygiomarasmius > Stygiomarasmius scandens. The sequence continues at coordinate 302,399 of JBANRG010000008.1, read as the reverse complement.
ATACCTATGGGATAACGCACAGACTTGAGAATTCATACGATCTATTCTAGTATGTACACACACTTGAAGTTCGCCATCTCGGAACTTTGACATTCGACTCTTTCGACAAGCACTGCTCACATCACATCCGCGGCGAGAAAGAGTAGACTCTGGGGTTAACGGAGCCGGTGGGGATAGGATGACAACAGAAACAGATCAACATAGGAACTGATAGCTGATACATGAAAACTTGGAGAAGAGAGTTGTCTTTGTTTTGCCGTTTTCGACAAGGCCAGACAACGCCTAGAGGCATTGGGTGTTATTTTCGTAGCCTTAGCTCTCAATGAGCTATCTAGCATTCTGTATCGGTCTACTCAGCTTGACAATCGCGGTCCCAATCATAACCCGCTGCGACTTGAGCATCACAAACCTTATTCAAGGGAACGGCCAAGGAAAAAGCAGTTGTTCTTATCACTTATCACTCCAAAAGTAGGAATTTGAAATACCGCGGCACGTTGCAGCCGGCATGCCGAGCAAATCTTTCAACCGTTCATCATTTCCTCTGAAAATGTTGATCACGACAAGAAGTACTTACTGATAAACAAGTGAGAAAAACAAGCCAAGGCAGTGCTTGTTCAGTTTGAAATTCGCCTGAGTCCCCTGTAACCTCGGAGAGTTGGAGTTGGAACAGGGACGACGAACCTAGAAGCAAAGCTCGTCGCCAGCTACTTTTTGCCGGCAAAAAGGTGAATGTTGTGGTTCAGGTTTCAGCCAGTGTAGATTCGAAACTTTAATTCTTTGAGATAGCCTACCATGAAAGTCGAGTATAATGCACGGAGGTTTAATAAGAATAGTAGTGCTCAATCAGTAACTACTGATTTTCGATTACAACGGACGGAGATCCCGAACCTCCGCTACTGCGCTGATCCATACTAACTACAAAATCAAAAAAGTCTAAACAAGGACGATTAGGAAGTCTGCATAAATTCAGGAGTACATATATGTATGCAGAGGTAGATAAAGCAACATATCGACAGAACATTCATCATTTTTTTCTTCTAAATGTTGCACTGGTTGACAGGAATTAATCAAACTACGATGAATTCAAAACAAGGAAGGGTATGGGATATGATAAGAGATGGATCCGTCGGTCTTCAACACGCCAAATACGAATTGGAAATAAGAACGGGAACGAAGAGTAGAAGTAAAAATAAGGAAGGGTATGGGATGGATTCGGATCGGAAATAGGAACTGGAACGAAGAGTACATATCCTAGGAAAGGGTACGGGGCACGTCAAATATGGATCAAAAATAGGAATAGGAACAAAGAGTACATTACCTAGATAAGGGTATGGGTCAGTCTTGACACGTCAACTGTAGATCGGAAATAGGAATAGGAATAAAGAGTGTACATGTCCTACAAGCAACACTTGAACACGATACGATATGCACAAATAAATTCATCAATCTTGACACTGAAGCTTAGGTTTCGACACAATAAAGTCTTAGGTCTACCTCGGCCCGCATAACGCATACACCTCAACTTGAAAGTGCAACGGATCCAATTGGCAACGGCATTTGTCGCGACAAGACTGCTACGATTACGCTTTCAAGTTCAGATAATTACAGGTGGTACTCGTCCCCTTCGCTATGGCTATGACTAACAACCGTGGACGTCAAGTTCGAAGCAAGGAAGAAAAGAAAATTTTCTAAATAGAAAGTGAAAAAATTGGTAATTTTGCTTACTCAGACCTCCGCTCGAGAGGTGTGGCGTGCGGGAGAGTAAGATGTATACAATGAATACTCATCAAAGAATCCCTGGATCCACTCGAATGGGTTTGTAGCTTCGAGGAACGGCGGTTAATTTCAACAGGATGTAATGAATTGGTTTTTTTTTAATGAAGGGAACCTTGAAACCCTGAGTAGTATATACTACTGTAAGTAGAGATGATTAGATGCCGAATTTCGGGTCAGTCAGGGCTCCGGCCCCAAGAGAACCCACCAGTGACTGTGTGGTTCACAGTGGCATTTTCAGTCAGATCTATACTCTGACTTGTTCATAGCAAAGGGTCGTATGCAGGCACGGCTCAGTGAAAGCGAACAGGCACATTATACGGCAAATGTGAATCGACTATCGGTCAAGCTAAGCATGCTTTATTCATGTATTAGTTCCTTTCCTTAGGTCCAGTCCTCGATTTTTTTCAAGGATAAAACCAAGACGCATAACAATGAACCCGATGCGGGTCTCCATATTTCCGAGTATCAATCTGCAGTACCACCCAGCAATGAACTTTATTTGATACGTATCTATGCACTAAATATCTCAAGTCGATGACCCATACTATCGGTTGGGTTGATACTTTCATTCAATTTTGTTCTCCCGCGCTCCGGTTGTAATCTATGATCCTGTGGGCCATAAGCGGGCCAACATTCGGTGGTTAGCTCCAAGCAAACCCGAGTAGTAGCAAAACCCGAGGAACAGAAAAAGCAAAAGCAAGATAAAAACATGTTGAAATAAAAGAGATACACACGTACATCAGTACTTAACAGTAACTCAACCTGCTTTCTCCTCGGTATATTGCTGAACTGAACACTGGTTCGTGTTCGTCTCTTACATTCACTAACCATCTGCAGATCAGCACAATTACAGTATCTAAGTGGCGACATTCTCGATCATAAAGTGTTCCACTAAAAGCGCATGGAGACAGCCATAAAGGACCTCAACGGAAGGTTGCTCCGTTTAGATATACAATATCGTTATGTTGATTGCGTAGTACTGACTCGGAAAGCTCCACTGAACTGGGTCAATGTTGGTCACTGAACTTGACTTGACTGACAGAGTGTGTGCCAACTTCAAGCTGGAGAATACATCTACCAGTCGCCCGAGTTATCCGAGCCCTCTTTCGTTTTCGTCTATTTTCATTTGGATCGTCCGGGCTCGTCTCTCAATCCTCATGCCTTTCTTCATTTCCGTCTGTGTTTCTATCCGGCTTCTGTTTCTTCCATTACAGGCTAGAAGATAAGCCCTTGAACTGGCAAGGCTCTGAACCTGTATGAAATTCAGCATCAGCGTCACTTTTCTCTCAATGTCTGCCTCCATCGGACAGTCCTTGTAGGCCCTGTCCGGCCTTCTTCTTCCATTTCAGAAGTTCAAGTCCAATCATTGGACATTGATCCACCACTACTAAACAGGTACCTATCCGCTAGCGAATCATGCTCACATCGCTTCAACTTGTCGAACTTACCACGACGTTTTCGCTCAAACTCTAAACCCTTCAGTTGGAGAAACTGCTGATCTGCCATCCGTCAGACATTATTAACTGTTGCTCGGTTTCACTTTGGTTACTAGTTGTTCTTACACATACGTAGGAGCTGACATCTCTATCTCCGGGTACCGTTATGGTGCTGGCATAGCGCCGCCGTAGTTCAATTATCTCTACTTATCTGCCCTAGAAATATTCGTTATTATCAGCAATTGTATCTCATACTGCATAGTATGCTAACGATCTATTTGTTTTTGTCGGGGCCGCTGTATTCTGGTAGGCTCCGGGTGTTCACTTCTTTAATGACTGTAGTAAGTACTCAGGCTCATATATTAAAGAATCCTAATTTCTGTTACTAACTTGACTTATGCCGTTGCATTACTTACGGTCATGTAACGGTGTGGGCCTGGTTGGTAGCGCTCAAAGTACGACTTTCAATTCCTGATTCGTATACGCTGTTCGTCCAATCGCTCATTCATACATACATCCGTCCGAGTCCGAATAAGTCCACTTCCGCGTCAAATGCGCTTCTTCGGATTCCGGCACCTGCCTTATTTCGCCCCGCCCATTCAAGAAAATGGTACCTCGCAACGAATAAGCCAAGCTAAGGCACTGCTCTAACCAACAGGATTGACACGAGATATGATTCTTAGTGTATTCTGGGTCTGATCTGCTGATCATTGATGTAAATATAGGTAGACAAGTTACTGGCAAGTAATAATGACTACTTATTAGTTACATGGTCGAGAAGCAAAAACGGGATACACTGGATAGGAAGGATGTACTTCGTGCGGCAAGGGTAATACGTCGGAAACGGTAGGTTGAAAGAGAAGGTAAGTCCACTGATCAAACGCGTGTACGTAAAACTGTCACCTCAATTCGGAAGGTGAGCCTCGTGCCGATGATGATTTTTGGCGACGGGGATCAAGTACTACAAGAATACTTTTCTAGGGAAGAAAAATCAGTGGGGCATGCGAAGGTCGAACAAGTCCCGTGGAATTCCAATTGACTTTTCCTCTACATTGCTTATCGATTGTAGTGTCTCCGAACCTAACATTTACTTATCCGCCTTCCCATCTCACGCCTGCGGGTAGATATGAACGCCAGACGGTCAAGCTAGAGTTGGGTTCTTGAGCACTGCTGTCATTGTACATAGTTGATTTCTAGTAAGCATCTTTGACTTTGATGTCACAAGGCTACGATGCAGGTTGATAGCCACGGCCCACGGAGAAAGATAAATTTAGGTCGATTTTCTACGTAGTCATAATCTCCGCCTTTTCTTCAAAAATTCTGTTTAAATAATTCTTGACACAACACATCTCGTTCATGTGGCTGTCATTAATGATACTAGGAGGAAGCAGTGACAGAACGCAGCAAACGTCGATCAGCGCAATTCTGGCTCTCTTCTCAGCTGGAAGAACTTCTATCGCACGCACCTTCTTTGATCTGCTTGTGCTAGATGTTACTCCGAATAAATTGACTCGGTGATGATATTATTCCAGAATTAAAGAACGCTCTATCTTTGTACGGGAAACCAATACAGGCTCAAAGCTATTAATCCTATAACCATATCGAAAAAGAATCCGATCATGGTATCGCACTCTTTTTGCACCACCTCCTAATCGTCTCGGTACCTAAACATGAACCAATAGCCCAACTTGATATTGTTGAGTTTAAAATGCACATTGGGATCGCCGACCTTTTATTTGTAAGGATTGAACCACCTCTTCCAACCACTCCTCTGCATATCATTAAATGGACTAGAAATCTTTAACAGACTGGACACAAACCAGCCTACCGTAGGAAGATAAAACCTATTCAGTGGATTGAAAAGGACAATGGAATTATACAAATTTGCTCCTAGTGAGAGGGTGTATATGTTCCGAATTTTTTGAAAAGAAAAAGGGTCAAATGAACGGGTTTCTCCTTTCTGGAGTAGGTGGGGCTGTTCAAAAACCGTATAGTTTCTCCAGTCACCCCAAAAGAACCAAGATCGGGTTTTTTTCTCGGATTCTTTTGGAATTTCTCGACCAAGATTTCCAAGTCTCTGAGCAGTCAAACGAGGCAATATAGTATAGCCTACTTGAAAGTTTGATCTGAGATTTTAGGTGCCTGCTTTGTGATTTGGAAGAAATTTGGACCTTGATTTTCTTCGTTTGTTGTACAAGTACCCAATCTCTGTTTCCATTTGTAGAATGGACTAAATCTTCAGCCTGAATATCCCTCTGCTGAATCCTAGTGCCATTGTTTTTATGCGAGCCCCTGTTACTTGTATCTGGTGACGTCACAAGAGCTCAGCCGAATATCCGCGGCAATTGCGCCGATTTGCCGCCATCCTTTGCCTTTCGCCGCGGCAACATTCCAACTTATTGACAACATCTTCTCTAATGAGTATGAGAGCACCTGCGCAGTCGATATAAACCTTCAATCAAGCTTTAATAGCTACATGAATGATAAGAGAGGACTGGCGACCTGGAGCGTGCTTCCTGTCAGCCTGAGACTCCAAAGGTGTCTGGACTCTAACATTGGAATAATAATCGGGCTTTATTCTTCTAGTTTTTGATCAAATTCAACTTTTTAGTTGCTTTCAACAAATATTTTACTTTGCTAAGCATGCCCTGTGGTTTCTTGCCATCCATCTTCGGATCCTTTGCCATTCAAAATAATTGTTTCCAGTTAAACCCACTATACAGCCCTCCTCCCGGTCTATATTTAAGTCTTCCAACAATTTCGTGCATCACTTACGAAATATACCATGATATAGGATTTAGGGTTATTTCTTTTTCTTCGAAATAGTTGTGTTCTCAACTTGGGCTTCCAAGAAGTCGGTGAAATTTTCGCTTTTCCCATGCTAGGCATGGTTCTCTGGCGTTTCGCCGCAAATCATCTACACGTAGGAAAGATCAACACGATGCTCAGGTCAAGGAACCAGAAAAACAGACTAGCTACCGTGCAGCGAGTGGCCCACAGAAAGTACGAGGAATCGCCGCGCTGACTATAGAATTAAGCTAGATTAGACCAATGGAAACTTGACTTCTCGCTGGGGATCACAAACTTATGACTGTGCGATATGAGAAACATATCGAACCGAACTTTAAAGAGCTTGAGAATGAAAGGTTAATCGATGTTGTGTATAACGTAATGAAAACAAGTTCCCGCTGCCAATACCACGGGCTGCATTCTCTGCACTACTACTACCGACATAATTTCCGAATAATTTCTATATGCAAATTGAATTCCAGATTTATCTTAACACTCAAAACAACTGGGGGCTCTCTTTTGTAAGAGAAGATAACCAGTGAAAACTTGAGCCTGCCTTAGACACACGCGTTTTTAGATGTTATACGTTCCGTACTGCCTTGAAAACGCGATGAAAGGATCTGAGATGATTTTGGTAGCCATTGCCACGAAATTTTTTCAGCTAATGCTGCTAGACAACTCAGGATGATGGGGATACGCGTTATTGATCCATAGTATTTTGAACGATGGTTGAGCTGCATGTTAGAAACGGACATCAAACCAGCTCGGTTCGTTTCAAATCACATTCAGGCCAAAAATCTCTAAAATATGGTTTTGCCAACATCAGGAAAACCGTCCAAAGATAATGGACTACTAACTTCGTCATAATTTTAATAATTCCGGCTTCTAAATAATGTCTCAGTAGTTTATCTTATTATCGCCAAGTTTCAGTAATTTATCTTATTTACTGTATTTTTTTGTTCTGGGATAATCAATACCTGAATATTAGACCAATTTTAGCACTAATGTACTTTCCCGTACTCTAATCTACAATAAGTATGTGGGTCTCGGAAGGGATTAAGATAGAAAGTAGTACATTTGTCTAAAACATTCTCGCATGTCCACTCACTTGGAACTGTCCCTCCCCATTTCGGAAATAAGTGCACACTCTGTTTCAATGTTTCGAGAGGCACAACAGACGCACTTGGTGTATTGTCTCTCAAAGTCTCTAGTTTCAGACGGTACAATCCGGAGGATGTTTCTGGTCGGGTGAATTTGGTGAACCATTCAACATAGGCTAGATGTGAAGGCGGTTGTACATTCGGAGGAAAAAGTCGATCCAAGGTTTGGCTTGGCAGTGAGAATATTACCCTGATCCGCCCAATGCGTAGCCCTGTATTTAAGTAAGGATTCAGAAATGTCAGGTAAATCTATGATTTTAGTCAAATTACATACCATCAAGATGACCCTTCTCAGGATCATTGACCTTTTGTTGAACAAGAGCAGTGTCGAATTGCATACTCTGCGAGACTTGATTGCGTGAATTCATCCTCCGGGGCTGCGCCTTCAGAACATCGAGTGTCGTTTCACCATACAAGTCCCGGTTGACAAACTTCACTTGATGCCAAACAGGTACACTCTTGAACGGAAGGGAAATGAACTGAGCCATCTCTTCAATCTCCCGTGCCGTCTGGCCTGCACCTCTCCATTGGGCAATAAACATTGTCAAAGCCGAATGAAACTTTGTTGCGCCATAACCCCGTGAAGTTGTGTCTTCTAGTTTTGATATTGTTACTGTTTTGACGGTTGGATACTTGGTCAATTTGGGTTGATATGGACACAGAAGGTCTGTGATGACGCGCTGAGCTCCGGGAAAGTCGTAACGCTGGACAAGGGACAATCCAGACAAGGGTGCTGGAGCCGAAGAATCGTGGGTAGGGGATGGGTGTGATAGTCGCCAGGTAATATAGTTGGAATGATGTTGTATCTTTTCTCGCCGCTCCAACCATTTTGTCATTTGTGTGTACTCGTCTTTTCGATTTGAAGCTCGATATGCATCCTTTGCAAAGTCAATGTGCAGACGCTCCGTAGTTTCAGTATTGTAATTGTCCGTGGTTCCATAGTACCGGATTGCGCGTGTATAATGGCAAAGAAAGTGGATTTTTGGAAAATTGAAGTGTTCTCGTGCACCAAGTGAGACAAATATAGATTTGTTCTGATGAAATGTATGCAATGCTTCTTCGAGAGAGGCAAGAGAATCTTCTGTGTGTATGGGGTAGCACGCGAGATATAGGAAGTCCAAAAGTGAACGGGTAGCGGTGAGAAGCGAACGAGTTTGATGGGTAGTTAATGTTGGGGCATCAATGATAAGACCGAGAAGCACTGCACATATCTGCTTATGCTCAGCTCCAGTAACCCGAGAAAGGGTGGTGACTCCCTTGTGAAAATTCCGAATTCCATGGTTGAGTGGTAAACGGCGCACTCGTGCATCAAATTCCTCATCTCCGCAAATTGTTACAAGCCAGCCTATCAAATGCTTCATCACACCTTGGTACAGCTGGTGAAGGATATCCGGAGTGATTGAACGGAAAATGTCTGTATACGGAAGATCCTCCCAGAACGGATGCTGTACTGGTTTGATACCAGCATTTCGACAGCTCTCAACCCAGTCATCAGTCCCGATGTCACCGACAGCCTCCAATGCAGCCAAGTAGTCCCGATAATCGGCTGGACATGGATATTCTCCCAATGCATGTTTGGGACATTCACACGAGGAACAGTCGCCTGAGTAGGTGCATGTCACCAGCACCTGCTCAGGGTAATCTGCAACATAAGCTGCGAGAATTGGATGGCACCGGCGCTTCACGCCGTCACCACTTTGCATCATAATTCCATGGAGTCCTGCATCTTTGAGAGGTGAGACCATGTTTTTCATACATGCATGGAATAGATTTGCCATTGTTCGGCGACGGGAAGACTTGTTCTTGATATGATCCAATTTTGTGGTCGGGAGATATCCGAGAAGTATCTGACCCTGCTGTGAAGGCTTGCGGCGGATCTCCTTGGGTAGATTACCAATCGTTAGGTAGACAGGGTATGCTGATTTATTGCGGAAAAGTGTAACAAGAGTCTTGTCGCTCGAAAGAATGACAGGTACCACAGTCGCCCCGGGCTTGTCTTTTTCGAGAGCTTTCTGAAGTTAGTAGTAAAATATCAAAATTGATGTCAAGTTATACAAGATTTAGATACATACCTGGGTACTCCACCACCATTTACCCGTGTACATGTCATGATACAGACGACAGGTCTTGTCAGCATCTGAATAGTGCCTCTCGGGGACGATACATAGATACTGAGCATGCTCCGGCGATCCGTAAAGTGCACGGATACACTCAATAATGTCGCGTTTGTACAGATCAAAAGATTCGCCTGCGATGACCACTTCAGAACGGGTAAAAGAAGGTCTCTGTATCGGAATTTCCTTGTCAATGATTTTATTCAGGTCTTCGCTGTTCCGGTATGAGAGACCGAGGGCATCCTGAACCTGAAAAAAGTGAGAATTGATGCATATGCCAAGAATGTTCAATACTTACCCCGTCAATATCAAGGAGATCTGAAAATGCAGTGGACCCTGTCCCTCGCATTTTTGCCCAGCGAGCTACTTCCCAGTCCATACGAGAGTTAAATGGTGCCCATATATTTTTATCGCTGCCAATTATACTAGATTGATATCGATGAAACCCATCTGAAGAGTCATGATTGACAGGACTTGAATTCGGCAAGGGAGCACCAGCTTGTCCTCCATAGACATCTACATGTATGTTTTCACGATGAGCCGGTAGGGATTGTAATATGGATTTTTTCGAATGAGGGATAGCGGTGGAACTGTCATCGATGTCCATATCATCCACTGATTCCTGATTAGCGGGGCGAGATGGTCTAGGTGGTTCCCAAATTTTTTCTTGCTCCGGCGCTTCAAATCCATCAGCTTCCTCGTCATTTTCTTCACCTATATCACCATCTGGTGCTCCGTCAGGCTCAAATCCAGGGAAATCTTCTGTTCGATAATCAGAGCCATAAAAGTCACCCTGAAATGCGACTGGGACGGGCTCTGCAGACCCTTCAGGAGCTGAAGCTGTATGTTGTGCCGGTGGAGATCGAGATTGTCGCCTAAAAAGCTGGTTGCGCCGTGGTGCAAAACGACTATGGCGAAGTTTCTGAGCGTGTTTTTCCCCTGCAGCCTTGCATGACGGGTCAGATGTCTTTGAGTAGTGTTGAATCAAATCACTAGAGCGATTCCAGCTCTCAGAGCAGCCATCACACTTGAACCCGGACATAGTAGTGGATGATGAGGGTAGGAAAGAAATAAGAAATAGATGAATATCGGACAATTAGATGTTTTATCACTAATTTTTGAGAGCCGATATGTGTCAGAAGGGTCACTCAAAGTGTATAAAAACCACCTCAAGTGGGTGATTTCTCTCATTCCCTACGTTCTTTTCTTTCACTGCTCTATATCATACTCGCTCCTTCCTGTCTATTTCCCATACCATCTTAATTCTCATGGCGGCTGGACGACGTTCTAGTCACCGTCTTACTCCTAAAAATAATGATCCAACTCTGGTAATCGCCCCAAGCAATTCCCTAGCCAACAATAGTCAGCTTTCCAAGCGTAAAAGCAATATGGGAGGTAAGTCATTTTTTTTCTTTCAACTATCTTTCAATGATTACTTACTGGAATGTGTAGATTCTGAGCCTCCCGCAAAAAAAACAAAGACGACTGCTCATCAAAAGACTTCTGCAAAAGTAAAGGCTAAGCAGAAAGTGAAGCCGGTGAAACTAGCGAAAGGTGAAAACAAGTTTGGACTTACCACGCTGACTCGGAAGAAAACTGAACCTTATTTCAAGGACCACCTGCAATTAGTGATGATGACTTCGAGCTGGCATCCTCGGATGAAGAACTGGGTGAGACAGATTATTGCACTTAGAGCAAGTAATCTTACACTGATTTCTTGTACCCCTGATACAGTCATAGTCAGACCTGACAAGAAGGCGTCAAAACCATCTGCCAAGTCAACTTCCAGTGACGATAGCACAGATGAGTCTGGAGAGGAGTCCGGATTTGAAGAAGAACCAGGCGAGGATAACGAAGCAGCCTGCTTGTTTGATGATGAGGTATGTGTTTAACTGCTACTTCAACTTTGCTCTCGGTGGCTCATTGGTTTGTGCTGTAAATACTAAAGGCTCCTGTCTTCATCGAGGAGGCTAGCGACGAGATACTGGTACCCGCAAAAAGTAAGTATGCCGTCATATGCTTGCCTTTGTTTGTCCTTATAATTGCCAGCTCATCGTCGCCAACGCTCTTCTTCCTCTGTTTACTCCAACGACGACCTGGTGTCTCTCCCTCCGGAAACAGATGCAGGATTCACTGACCTTGACTCAAGGCCTGCAAGCGAAGATGAGGAGGATGTAGTGGATGTGCAACCTCTGCCAGCACCAGTTCGTCTGCTATATCGCATTAAATTCATTGTCTCATTCTTTTTGTTTCTAGCAGAATGCTCGGAAACGCTCAACAAAACAGGAGAAGCTTCGCAATGAGGTAAGGCATCATATGTTCTATTCACTGTCCTAGCTCAACATTCTCCTAAGCTTCCTCGTGTCATCAACAATCCGGCTGTTGCCCCTACCACGAATGTTCATGTCACAGCCTCATCTCAATCTTCTCCCACTCCCAGTGCAGCTCCTGGTGTACCGCAATGGCTTCCTCATACAGACGTTGCCGTCATCACCAAAGGCCGCTCTGTTACTCTAGGGCCGCTCTCCTCTCAGTCAAAGATCATGCACGATGTCATCAATCGCAGCATAAAGATTGGTAAACTCATGATGCTTACTGACATTTCCTTTTGCCCAGTTAACGAGGAAATCAAGCAACTCGGCTCTGCTTCACTTGCTGCTGCCGCTGAGGAGCTTAATTTGACTCAAGACAACGGCGTGTCTCAGCGCTTACAAGATGGTGATCACAATGCATATATCAAGCCGCTGGTGAATTATGTGAGTCAAATTTCACATTCCGCATCTGCTCCTTTACTATTATTGTTATGCAGTCTAGTCATCGCATTGGGCTTGAACGAAAAGACTTGAAGCTCAGTCAAATTGCCACCGTGCTTTCAGCGTTCGGTTTCGGTAATGATCCTGCATCTCGGTTGAAGGCTCAGACGCTTGTCCTCAACTATACTTACCATTATGGTAACCTACCGGTGAGTCGTCTTTCTTCGATATTACAAATGTCCCCAGATGATCATGTCTCCGCTCTAGTCCGGAGAATATGATCCTGCGAAACCATTTGAGCATGCTGCTTTATCAAGCTATATTGGTGCAATGTTCTTTGGGACCCATGCATATGCTGGGCTCCTTGGAAAAAACAAGAATGTCTTTGCTTCCTCTGTTGCTTCCAAACCTCAAGAGCTGGAGTTGCCCAAGGGATTGGTTGCTCTCAGTGTCGCAGCAGTATGTCTTATTACTGTTTATCCGTCAGATTCTGTTTGTTAATTGTTACTTTTCTAGATACACGCAATCCTTTCAGACTATTCTCGTCAGTGTAATGAAAATTTTCCCTCGAAGGAACTTGCTGGCGTTTGGAAGTCCGCATTGGCAATCCTTAGCAACATCGAGAAGGTCAACAAAATGCGTTACCACCAGCTTATGCACAAGCTGTATATTAACGCATCGTGAGTGTCTATTCCTTATTGCAGCCGGTCAACTAATAGATATGTTTTAATTACAGCGGATCGCTCTCACCAGCTGGTACTTTGATGACTAACCAGCAAATCATGGACACTGTTGACTGGTCGGCTTTTGCAGACACTTCCACTTCCGTCACTTCCAGTTCTGATCAGTCAGGTACAGCTACTTCTACTGTCGTAGCACCAACCTAAATATAGTTTCTATCATTTCTGAAATCTTATTTCATACAATTGACCTAATAGATGCTTTCATGTATATAATTGCCTATTTACTCTACTTTTGACAATAACACTAATGATTGCTTTGTAATTCTTGCTCGAACTAGTCTTGCTAATGACTGAATTTAGTCTGCTCCTTGAATGCACTGCACTAATCATTGTAATTTTTCATAATGTTCGAGTCTGCACTTCCAGATATTCACTAACTACAAGTAAGATACAGTAATCTAGTGAAATGATTCAGGGGGACCCAAGAATTATAGTAGTTATACTAATCCTGTAATTGTAGGTAATTACTGGAACTTTTCGAGTTATTGTGATTTTATCATAAATTAGTATTACTTATTTCTGTGTAGTTTTCCTGATGAAATTATGTTGTGAGGGTGGTTAAATTTCATAGGGATATTATATTATGAGTGGACCCCTTCGCGATGTGCAAAAAAGTGAGGAAAGCATTCGCAGGATCTATTCGCAATCTTTGCCCTTGCAGTGAAAGGCCAGTTCTTCTCAAAGCTTGCGCATATTTTGCTTTGAACCTTGAGCCCTGATTGTGCAGACTTTAACTCGCGGAAAGCTAGTCAATAGAAACATACTTGAAGGAATTGCCTGCCTTTTGATGGGCCCGTAGACGTAAGAGAGTCACTTCCATGGAGATGTTCCGATATTGAACCGTCCTTGATGTCGAAGTCACGGAGATAGCGCGACTCATGTATCCGATTTAGCCAATGGGAATCTATGGCCCGAAGCGTGTTTTCCGGGGAGTTTCTAATCTAAGCTTGAACAATCCTTTCAATATCAGAAGGCCATTTTCAAAGAAATTTTTGGTTAGGAGCGCAAGCTTGTCAGTAACCATACCACCGGACAGCAACGTTAAGAAAGTAGGTATTGATACATGACAGAGAGCATAGACTCACATTCTGAAACGCACACTGGGCTTCTTCTCAAGTACGAGAAAGAACAAGCTGCTCGTATTCGTGAGCAATATTATCAGAAAGTGACAGGTTTGAAGAACTCTGACACCACGGAAAGCGTTTAATGAAGACCGAAATGATGAATGAGTACAACAGTTTCAGACTGTCGCTTTTCTAGGAGAGACAGCTGGGAATCTTAATGTCCAAAACGCTCGCGAAGGAGACATCACCGTAGAAAGGCGCTTCTGATAGGAAATCCACTTCATTGCGCCTTAATAGCTTCGAGACCATCGACGGTCACGGCGTCGTACCACTGAAGCATTTTGGATGCTCAGAGATACTATGGCGTGACTCCAAAGTAAGAAAACAAAAGGACCACAATATCCGTTCTTTCTTGCCAATCCGTAAGATAACCTTAAGTCTCATACACTCAACGTCGCACAACCAACACGAGAGGAGGTTGAAAAGCGCGCCTTCCATCGATTACAAGGAGATGTACTACGTCTGTCTTCCGAGGAACCTATGTGTGACACAGCCGAATCGAAGCAAGCATTGTTGGCAGAAACGCAAGTTATGCAACGATCGTCGTCAACAATGCCCAGCACATCTTGATGGTAGTTGTGATGGTGAACTTATTCTGGCGATAAGAGTCTCTTTTTATGCATCTGCCATACAATCTCTGTCCTCTGAAATTGGAGGGTTGTAGAGATTATGCTCACATTTTCCCCAAAACCCCAAGCCTCCCAGACAAAAAGCGTGACTAGCGGTCATTCCGGTCGATCGAATCCCAAGACCTGATCCCTTCCAGCCTACGGTGCTTGAACGAGGTCTCGAGACCGAAAAATGACCGCAGCATCGTATGTCCTGAGTGGGTAAATTCGCTACCACTAACCACTTGTTATATCTGTCTTCTATACTTCCCCGATTCATTTGGCCCGCTTTTATATAGCAGCTTCGTCAACATCAAGAGCTGCATGCCGCAGTCGGGATCACTAAATGGCCATGGCAAACGTAGCAAACACGTACTTGCACGTACCTTTGCTAAAATCAATACTCATCCAACGTGTCACAGCATGAAACTTTCTGCGTCTTCTTACCTTTTTGCGAAACTCTATTTTCTTCCTCACAAACCTATTATGGGTTCATCGTCGGACTCCCCTGTAATGGATCCGGTAGCCAACGAGGTCCAGTTCACCGGCTGCACGATCATCGAAAACCGTCAGAAACATATACACTGATAGAGGGATTATTGAAAGCACGAGGATACACTACAAGTCAAAGCAGTCAGAAGCGTTGCAGCGGCTTATGATATGTGTCGACCGCATGGTGGCCCGGGAATAAAAGAGATGAATTGTCACGTGGACATCCTTTCTTTGCTCCGATCCTCCACTCCAACCGTACTGTTCTTTCCAAACAGATGTCTCTAAACTGCTAGAAGCTCTCAGAAGCTGAAAACTGTATCGCGGAGCCAAACTCAACTCCTTGTCTTGATATTACATATGGAACCCAAACGTGAGTCCATGTAATCGAGAATTCAAGCAACTGCACAGAAAGATTTCCATTCGCACCGTGGAGCCATTGATACATGAATAAATTGATTGTACAGTGGTCATCAAAAGCGATCTATTGCAGCCGATTATTTTCAGTGGTTACCGATTGATGAATCGGTGAAAGCTTTATAACGCTGTGTATTCAATACCTGGCATCATTAAACGCTACATATTTAAGGCAAGCCACAAAACTTGGGTCGGTCTTCAATCGCTATTCTTGGATTCTAACCTGCATAGGGCTACATCCCTGGCATAGCCAGGTTCCCTTCCTGAAATGTCAGCATTTGACAGAGATACCATCATCTTGAGCTTAGAGGCCACGGAGATTGCGAGGAAACTTGCTGTCGCTTCTTTTACGCTCAATATTTGGGACATCATTATTTGCTTAGACAAGGAGGTGAGTTTCTGGCTTTCCCTCGTCAAATTGGACGTCTGCTGACTATGGTTAGATAAAATTCTTTTGGACTGGCGCATGGACGGTCTCGAGAGTGCTATATTTATGGGTTTGTCCAGTTCTTCTCGTTGTCAATAGAATCTTACTTTAGACTTCAGAATCGCTATGTTTCCCCAATTCTAACGATGTGTGCAACTGGTCTTTTGCTCATTTTCATATGCCCTGACACCGTTCCTAGACTTGTCTTGATCTGTATGTATCAATCAGTTCAAGAAAAAGCATCTCAAACTTGAATTTTAACCAATTCCAAGGTTTTTTTCATCCTGACTTATCTGACGAGGTAAGCGGCAATGTTTGACAGTTGGCTGCTATTCCCTGACCTTGAACCAGATGTAGGGGCGTTCAAACTATCATTTACTTCCCGTCTGACACATAATGCCGCAGCTGCGAAAATGCTATAAAAGCGTGTTTCACAATTAACGTGATAGCCCTGACAACAGTCCAACGTGAGGCTCTGCGATTCTCTACTCCCGCATTTTTATTCTTAACCAGCTTCAACCCCACGTTTTCCCATCACGTTTCATTAGTGGTCCTTGTGCTCCGGATATGGTACCTGTTCTCTCGCTCTCGGTTCATTCGTGGATTATGCATATTCTCTTTTGTCATTTCTACTATTCTCTCGGCTCTTTTTGTTGGCCAAAGTTTCTCTCTGGTTCATTCCGCACAACTCAGTATCCCCGATTTGCGCACCATGGGCTGTACTATTCCCCCGCCTGGTAACTTTTGGCGAATGTTCATTCCTTCGTTGATCTTACACACACTCTTGTTCGCTCTCACGACCATGAGGGCCCTGAAGACGCCAAACATATTCCAAGAAGCGCCGTTGATGAGAAGAATTCTTCGCGAGTGAGTAAAAGTTTAAATCTGGAATATCTACCTCAATCATTGATGATATCCAATTTCGCCTCAGCGGTGGTATCTTTTACTTTGCTGTTATAGGTAAATGCAATGCTTTTGGTCTTGCTCGTTTACTTACGAGCTTCTTTCAGTGGTTGTAGGAACGACGGCTATATTTTCATTTTTCACCCACCAACCAAAAGTGCGCCAAATTTGTTAGAAATCTGTCGATCTCCCTCTGACGTTCTGATGCTACAGATTAATATCCCAGCCATATATTCCGGGTAAGTCTCTTTTGCTGGATCATCATCCTTAGCGATAGTTTGATGACCCTTCACTCGTCCTCTCCTTCCAGTGCACTGCTATGTTTATCCTCGGTCGCTATCTCCCGACTCATGCTTTCGATCCAATCCGTCGCAGACCGTTTAGGTTACGACGAATCTTGGGTACTGAACAACATCGAGCTCAGTCGAGTCAGCTGGCGAAAAGGCTCACACGACGGCGAGATCATTGTGGAAGTTGATCCCGGAGATGTCATTGAATTGACAACCGCTCCAAGGCGCACTGGTCCTGGTTCCCCATTGGATAGCCCGAGCAGTTTAGAGTCGGGCGATATGCGAAAAGGCAGAGTAGGGATTGGGATTCGGGTTACTCGCGTTGGGTATCTAGACGACCCCAATTCTGGACCGCGGAGTCCTCTGCCCAATTGGTGAAGGGCTTCTTACGAGCTTCTTGTATATGTCAGAGCCTCACCCGGAACTTTGTGCTGGCATATCTTACTGACACGCTTTCAAAAGAATTATGATCGATTTTTGAACACACGCTGATATTCTAGACATGTATGTATCTCTGCAATGATTACTGATCGTTTTTATACGAGGATCCATACGGTGACCTTGGTTTCTCCAATAAAGTACATCTCCGAGCTCCGAGTGCCGAGATGTCCAAGCATGAATCTCGCTTTACCAGTGGACTGGGATGTCGTTACAGTGATAGACGGGTCAGGCGGACACAAGAGTGTCCCGCTAGTGCACTGGTTCTTAGGTGAACTCGTTAGGAATTTTTCTTATTTTTTTCAACGCGTTGACTTTCGGGTACCTACGAGAAAGAAAAGATAGGTCTGCTATTTTGTTCTGCTTGAGACGTACCCGCTTCGAATTTCTACTTGCTTACAGGCCGTCATCTGAATATCCATTCCTTTGATAGACACTGCTGACATTGCTGCCCCGTGATTGGAGCCATGTGCACAAGACACTGCTGAATTATTTAAATTATCAGGTACCAAAATTATCCACAAAGACTGTGTATATTTATCCCTGCGAGTCTTGCTCGAGAGACACCCTCTTCAAATACAAACCAATAGAAGGTGCTTTTCAAGCGAGATCAGTACTCTCCAACCGGACGCTAGACCACTTGGCCCTCAACTATAACAACGTCGGCAACTGCCGACAGCCGGACACTATTGCCTTGGCTTCATATACAACTTCTGATTCTTCCCCTCTCAGGCCCTTCCCGGGAATGAATTTCGTTCCCCCCTCATTGCAGTGAGCAACGGGTCTGGGTCTCTCTAAAACCCTTGACCTACAAGAAATATTCCTTCAGTCAACCATTGGACACTCGCCATCAATCTTGCGTCTTCCAGAGTAACGCTAAATGACGTTTAAGTTGACGTTGTACTCAATAACTTCCTACCAGGTGGGAAACCATCATTTACGCCTGCGTTCCAACTGTAACACGAACTCTGTTCTTAATCACGTTATGAGCCCACATCGCGATTCTCGAAGCTATCTATGGTCTCGAGGTTCGACATCAGATCATATTCTCATGCCCCGTGAATTGTATCTTAAGCTAGGAGCGTGAACAACTACTCCCTGAAGCCCTTGGACTGCTGCCACGCTTTCCTCTGGCGTCTGCCCCTCGTTTGTACCCCTCTGGAGCAGGTCTCTATCTCTACTAACGACTCCAAACCTCGCATTTGGTGACTCTGTTTCTTAAAAGGACAATTTTGTCGCCATGGAACAACTTGAAGAATCTGAAATAATAGGTCTCATTATGACTTCCCTGGAAGGTGCTGAAGTCGCGAAAATCGTCTCGATTGCGTTCTTTGCTCTGTTTGGTACGTTATCTGCCTTGTCTTTGATTTTATGTTGCTCATTGAAGCTAGTTTACGAGGTACATACACAACTAATCACTCTGAAACTCTCGTATTAACATGGTTGTCCGTGCTGGGATTGAAGTGGATGATAACGCTTGCCGACGAAGTGCGTATTTTGTTAATCCCTCTTCCCCCAAAGCTGACCCGGCGCATAGATCGAATACTTTTGGACAGGACCATGGAACCTCTCCCGAATCCTATTTTTTATCGTACGACTCCCTCGAGCTCCCGTTCTACCACCAGAATCTAACATTTCGACTCAAATCACCACTAGAACCGCTATGTCCCCCCGTTCATCATGATCTACGATCTCATAGGCAAGTTTTTGTTTTAGAAAGAATCATTCAAGAACACGGCCTTACGGGATTCCCTTTGTTTCAGTCCTATTGAAGCCCAACCCTACGGCCGAAGTAAGTGCGAGCTTCTCTCGTTTCCGAGCATCAATGATTTATGGAATGATTTATCCAGTTGTAAATGTCCATTCTTGCTTTCTGTTGCTATCAATTATCGCCATTAACCACTATTCTATATCCTCCCTCCATACTAGCTGTCGTCCAAGCATCCAATTCCTCTTCATAATAAACATCATTTCTTTGGGAGTCGTTCAAGGTAAACAGTAGCTTGGCATTCAATGGCGAGAAATTGACTAATCCCAAAAACAGCAATGCTAATCCTCCGTGTATGGCACCTCTTCTCCTCCAACAAGTGGATCCAATATGGGATGGTCATTTGCTTCATCGGTTCCAACATCATCTCGCTCTCCTATACCATCATCTCTGCCAAAAACCTCGAGCTGCTTTTGAACACAGTTTATACTTTGGGAACTTCAGGATGCAAAGCTTCGAGACCAAAGGAGTTTTATAGGATGTTTATGCCTTCTTTGGGGTTACACGTGAGTTGCGTTTTGGCTACCAGTCTTAACGGTGGTAACTTGGAGATTCGACTTCGATACTAACAACCATTTAACCGCAGACCTTGTTATACGTCCTAACAGCCATCCGGGCACTTCGGGATAGACATGTATTCAAGCATGCACCGGTGTTGAAGAGGTTGTTGCGAGAGTGAGTGTTCCATACCATACCTATTTAATATACTTGTAGATATTTACTTACCCGTCATCTCAGTGGAGGCCTCTTCTTCTTCGTCGTATTTGGTAGGTATCACAACGTAACAGACCGAATTCGAAATAACCCGATTTTCCCGCTAGCCACTGTCGGCTTTACCGCTGTTGGATCATTCCTTGTTCAATTCCCTACCGTAAGTCTATCTGCTTCCATTATGCAGTGTTACCCCAGCCTCTGATTGATTTGACTTGGGCCTGAAATCGTACTACTCCAGATCAACATCACGATCATTTATTCCAAGTACGTCGTCCCAGAATAATTTTCCATTCCATCTGCTAAATTCTATGAATAATTAATTTCCCCCGACAGCTACCTTCTCTCCCTAACCTCGATCGCCATGTCCCGAATCATGTTCTCGATCCACTCTCTCGCTTCTAACCTCGGTTCAAGCACCAACTGGCTCTTATCCAATGTTGAGCTGAGTAGAGTTGCTTGGAGGCAGGGAAGGAATAAGAATGAGATTATTGTTGAGAGGACGTATGATGATTATGAGTGAGTATACTTATTCAAGTTATGGTTACTTATTTTGAGGTTCATTGTGTTTACTACAGTAACTGTACTACGACTGGTTTGGGTAAAGGGGAAGAATACGAGTTTCCGACATTGACGTTGGATATAAGTGCTAGTGCAGGGAGGGATCTCGAGCTGGCAATGGAGCGATCGAGATCAAAGAGTCCTTCGACTACGATACAGATGACGAGGTTGACAGAGTCGAGAGTTGGGATTTATGATGATATCAGGTGGTGAAGCTTGGCTTGGATATGATCATGTTCTGGTGGGGATTGGGTGATTGGGTATTATTCGGGGTTTTCTGGTGTGGATGTCGTGAAGTGTACCTTGATTTGACTCGACTTGACTCGACTTGATCTGTGTGTTGTAATACCGTTGTATTATCCTTCTGTGTAAGATAGGCCTGGGTCTATCTACTTATCTACCCACATACAAATTTTGTTGCTAGTTGCGGTTAGGTCGAATTCAGAGTCTTGACGTGCTCTGACAGCTCACCGTCAGGTGTATTCTAATTTCAGATTTGAACCCAAACAATTCTTCCTACGTCCTTATCCTCCACGTTCGTCTGAACCTTCCCCGCGTCAGACCCTTTAGCAAATATCCCAACTTCATAGATCCCAACCCTTCCTTCTCCCTCCAGCCCCAAAGGAACCAAAATCAACCGCGGTTTCCGTGTCAATGTCCCGGTAACGTCAAGTGGAACATCGAGTTCCCATTCATGATTCTCAAGAGAACCATCTCGAGAAACAATATTAGGAAAAGTCCCAATTGCATCGCTTATCCTCCTTGACATATCCCCGAACTGACCATCTTCTGTGAGGTAAGATACCCGAATAAATGCTACGCCGAGAGCATTAGATGAGTGGGTAATGTTTATGGAGGGGTTCGTTGGGACCTGTATTCGTTAGGTTAGAAATATTGGAGAAGAATGTCGAGCACATACCCTCCTCTCCCTCGGTGTCAAATCCCTACAAAAGAAAGGCAAGACTCCCCTCGTAGACAACAGAGGAAATGTCACCATCCATTGTAGTTCTGTACCATCTGGACGAACGCGTCCGCCGTGTACTTCTGTTACATATGAGAGTTTCGGCTCCGGTTCTCCTTTGGCATTGGCACTGGTAATAGTACGGTTATTTATGATTTCCTTCACTTTGAGGTCAGAGGAGGAGACGAGGTTGAGTTTATCGAGAAAACAAAATCGATCCAACCAGGCGTCTTGTGTGCCCACCAATGGTTATCGCGTCTTTGACGTTCTGGAGACTGGGGAGGTCCGTAGAATTCGGGTGGGTGGATGAAGGAGATGAGTTCGAGGTAGATGCCGTCTGCGAGGATCTGTATTGTGATAAGACGTGGAAGTGATGAAAGGAAGGACGGACGTACAATTAATGCATTCTCAGTCAGGCCATCTGCGTGTTGGCCTCCGGGAAGGACACTTTTATAAAGGGAAAGGGTTATCATTCAGCTTTTGGTCGGTCATGTCTGATAAAACGTTTGCTACTTGAACCCAAGCTTTTCAAACTGGACCACGGCATCTTGGAGACGTTCAGGTGGACTGAGGTAGATAATGTGATCTAGGCAGTTTAAGACAGTCTGAGGGTTTGTCGTCGTCATGTTGGGAAGAGCGAATCAAGATGAGTCATAGCTGACATCCAGGGAGTAAGGGCAGCCAGCTTTTTCAAAGGTCGATGTGAAATAAAGGACCCCTTGTTGCCTCTGAAAAATCTGGCCTGCTTTCAAGTTGGCTTCCGCTGGGAGCAAAGCACTTCCATCGCCGCCGGTGGAACACTAGTGATAAGAAGACACCACTGTAGAGAATATACACCGTTGGTGAAGTGGTTATCATGCTTGCCTTCCAAGCAAGCGGCTCGGGTTCGATTCCCGAACGGTGTACTACCGCAGAGATGGGTTGTCTTTTTGATTATCTTATCTTAACAATTTCCCGTGAGAATGGCGTGACTGCTGAGTCAAAAGCGCGGTGTGTACGTTACACACGTGATGTTGTACACGACTCGCGTATACACGTGCTGTGGCCGTTTGCTTCCGTTGCACGTTTGGATTTCCCTCGAGGTCTTATATAAGAACCTCGTTTCTCGTCTTTGCCTTTTGCTTTGCATCAACAATGGAGATTCCTCCGTTCTATTCACGATCTCTTTCTCGCTCCGACTCCATGACCAGTGTCGAGTCCGACGGCGGTGACCCACCCCCAGCGCGCAGAACGCGCAAACGGTTCAACAGTGTCCAGCTCATGATGCTCGAAAATCTTTTCCACCACAATTCGCATCCTTCAAGACAGGAAAGGGAAACACTAGCAAAAGCTGGGCAAATGTACGTCTATGCTGGTCTTTTGTTCTAGGATTCTACTGACTAGGTCGTCGCGTGACGCGTCCTTTGTCCTTCTCCGCTACTTTTCCCTATCCCGTTTTGTCATTCTACATTCTTAGGGAAATCAAATCCGTCACGATATGGTTCCAGAACAAACGACAGACCGAGAGACGTGGTGCCCAAAACGCTCTCAACAGCACCACCACCAACAACCGCGGCGCTAAACACACATTTCACTCCAATCACTCTGTTCCAGCCCCAGCACCCTTCCCATCAATCACAGCAACAATGGCACACACGCGTCCTTCTCTCGATCGCGTCGCTTCACTTTCCGAACTTCCAGAACCTCCTCATGAACCACGTACACCTACTCGTCTAATCCGTACACGTTCTGTTGCTTCAGACAGTACTGTTGTAGACGAAGAGACCTCTACTAACGCCAACGTCTCCACTACCCCGTCAACCTTTAGCGACTCTGGCCGCACCCCAATCTGGGAATCTATGCCTTCGTCTCCTCCCGTACCTTTTACCAGTCCTCCAGCTCGCGACTTTGTCGAGTTTGGTAAACTCAACAGAACTCGGACTTTGGAGTGGGCTTGTGCGAGGCAGAGACTTGCAGGGAAGGAGGGTGGTAGTAAAGCGCGTTGGGACGATGAGGATGTCGACCTAGAAACGATGATGAACCAAGACCAGAGGCCTCTTAAGAGGTCCAAGAGTCACCATGGGCATTCCTCATCGTCGCGGTCAAAGTCTTCCTTGTCTTCGTCTTCCAAGGCCAAGTCAAAGGCCTCGTCGTCGTCCTCGAAATCTGGTAGTGCGTCGGGAAAGACTTCCTCGTCTAAACACCACCACCGTCACTCCATCTCTGGCTCTACATCTGTCTCTCTCTCCGCCTCTGCTTCGGCTTCAGCGAAACATAAATCCAACTCTAGTAAATCCCGACCTCGTCCTAAACTCTACCGTTCCAATAGTGACGGAAATAGACCCGACGCTAATGACTACAACGACGACGAAGACGGTGCAAACGCTAAAAAAGCCATCGAAAGAGCCTTGCTAGGAAACCGGAGAAGTGCTTCGAGAGCGTCAACGTCGACCTCCATGTCCTCACCTACCCTTGGATCTGCTTCCGTATCTGGGTCGAGTTACACCTCGGCATCTACTTCCATTACTGCTTCACTCTGGAAAGCCGCATGTGAGCAGGAGAGGATGATGAATATGAGTGATGACTCTGTGCAGACGCTCCGAGCCGGTGCTGGCTCTAGGATGGAAGCGTCGGCGTCGGAAGACGACGACGTGATGAGAGCTGCTTTGGCGCTGTGTGGGCTCGGGAGGGGATAACATGGTGCTCAACCTGAACCCTGACCCTAATCCTAACCCTGACCTTGGTCATTGGACCGACCGCGTCCGTCGGTTGGTTGGTCGGTCAGTACGAAAAACGAAACGAAATTGTCTCTGTTGTCTGTAAATAGTTTGAAAGGAAGAGGAACCAGGGTATGTACATACTTGGCTTGGATTGGGTGGTGTAAGCTTTTGTCGTCGTCATTGTCCGCGTTGTCAA
This sequence comes from Stygiomarasmius scandens, assembly GCA_037954225.1. Taxonomy (NCBI): domain Eukaryota; kingdom Fungi; phylum Basidiomycota; class Agaricomycetes; order Agaricales; family Campanellaceae; genus Stygiomarasmius; species Stygiomarasmius scandens. The sequence continues at coordinate 278,035 of JBANRG010000008.1, read as the reverse complement.
AACGCGTACGCAACAAAAAAAAGTATTATTTTATATCCAGAAAACCAAAACCAAATCAAACAACAGATCTTTTCCTTTTTAACGTGCTCGTCTTTCTTGTTTTTTTTTTTTTTGTCTCTTTCCGTACTTATGGTTATTGCATTAAACTTAAGGCTCTTTCTCTTCCCCCATGTCCAGCATGTACTCTTTTCTTTGCACACTTTTACGCACACGCAAGCATACGCACGCATGTTACATATGTTACAGCATAGATATACATACTTACAATGATATCGATACAAATATACCTACTGTATATACCAAATTTTCAATTTCATGGCTACTTCAGTAAAGTGTCGGTGATTCACGCGTTCACGCTCAGCACCTTGATTGCCCAGGGATATGCCAATGGCCCTGATCATGCGTCGTAGTGTTTCCAGTGCTATCACAGTGACCGAGAAACTTTTTCAGGCGACCGAAACAGTCTTAGGTCCGGAGACAAGCAGACTCAGTGAGAGGTCTGAAATATTTGACGGGAACAGAAAGCAGGACCGACTTATTCCGTTAAGTATTTCGAAACTCTACCAAGTCTGCTTAAAGCAAGTCCCTCCAAAGGATTACAACTCTAGCTCTTCACGGAGCAGACTCGGATGAACTCGGAAAAGAAAGCGAATGAAAACGGCAACCTCCGAAGAGTGGGCCTGTTTCTCTTTCTCTTTCCTCTCATCGGGATGCTTCCCGGAACCCGGCGTTCAACGTTCAACGCTCAGCTCCTGGACCTGTTCGGTTAATAGACTCCTCCTCCTCCTCCTCTCGTGTACTTGCATCGTAAATCGCTCGCTACCAACTCAGCCCTCTTGTCCAACTTTGAAATGCCTCTGACTCTCTCCAACTTCCAAGAGTTCCAAGCCTAGTTCCCAATCTGCAATCCTTGACTGCTTGGCCGAGCCTTTCGAATCGGAATTGAGGAGACAAGACTTTGGTTCATCTCTTGTAATTGCAAATCATGACACATTTTACTCTAGAAAGCGATCCGACTCTCCTTAATAAATCCGAAGAAAGGAAGAAAGAATTCGAAGAGCTTACAGGTACCGAGCCTCTCATAACCAGTTGTACAAATTGAACCACTCGATTCATGGGTCAGGTAACGAGAGTGGATGCAATACTACTGACTCGACCCGACCCGACTCTCGCTGTTAAAGGAAAACACCCATGATTAGAGACTCGTGCTAGTACTCGAAAGGTATCTGAGGTATCAGCGCATGCATGGGTCAATGCAATTTCATCAATTGATGACCAGCACATTTTGTCTGGGCTTCAAAAGTGACGAGGGTGTTAACTTGTGCTGTGTATAACGACTCGCATCGCAACATGTCGAGTCTAGACGGAAATCGGAAGATGGAAAAGTCTCTATGCGACGAGGGTATCTCTGAGGAAACGGCCCGCAAGAGCTTCTTGCAATTGTGCTGTATATAGACCGGTCCTGTTGCCCGCAATTTGAAGGCACTCTAGACGGTAATTCCATCAGTATGTCCTCAACAAATCAAGCAATCAGCGTTTTGAGCTCCACTGTGCTCCACGTCCACGAGTTGATATTATCCTTATATACACTGCTCGACTAGGACATCTTTGGCTTTATTAGCACTCATGTTTGATTATCATGATTATTCTCACTGACCGACATCATATCCGCGACATTGGCATCCTGCCTGGAAATCACCACCATTTCCAATACTTCCTTCTGATTCTGATTCCAAGAATCAGATGAAAGGTTTTGTAGTATCGTATCGGTGCCGCTACGTACGCCCTTTACAGTTGCTCCTCAATCGACTGAAGATAAACCTCAGCCTGCTGACACTTCCAAAAGCGCCAAAGATCTGCAGAGCTGAATGTAATTCGTACCTAGAGTCTATCAAAGCGCAGCAAGGTACCGTGCTTACTTTGGTATCGTATCTCTCATGTCGGCCCCGACAAACTCAAAACCTCGAAGACTAAAACAGGTCAAAGCAGGCTTTATCATGCTCTGCATCCGCTCACGGCGCTTTGTCTCCGCAGCCTTGGCTTGGCAAATGCATGAAGTTGGAGCATCATGCAATCAGCATTCATTCAGTCGTTCATCTAAGCTTGCACAAGTTGGTCGACCATCCCTAAACACCTCTTCCTGCATTGTCATATGGATGGATGTACGTAGCTTTTGGCGAGATAAGTGCAAGCACCCTCAATAATAAATGAATGCATGAGACCTTGTGGTTCAGCCACGACAAACCCTCTTTCTACCACCTGATTCCATCCAGTTCCATTTCCATCTCTCTCTGTGTTACAGATACACATGCACACTGGCAGCCTGAAGGTGCAGTTGCCGTGCATTTCATTTCTCGATAACGATTAATAGATACGACCCGATGTTCCAGGGTGCGTATAAAAACCCTACCAACCAACCCCGGTATTTCTCCAAGGTGTTCTACATCTCCCAGAGCCCCACTCGCTTTCGAGTCCGTTTCTGTGTTTTGTCTAGAGCTAGACCACCTCTTCTTTCAAGTCTCTTCTAGTGTCACCACTCGGACAACCGCAAGTTCTTTTCATGTTCTCCCTCCCTTTCGTAGCCCTCCTGTCTGCTCTGGTGGCTCAAGCTACGCCTGTCAAGAGGTTTGATGGTCTAACTGTCAAGCTTACCCCAGCTTCATCGAGTATCAACTCTATTGAAGATTTGAAGCTTCTTGCTGAAGTGACGAACACTGGTTCAGAGGCCGTTAGGGTTCTCAAGTATGGTACTGTTCTCGATAGTCTTCCGACAAAATCATTCTCGGTGTCGAAGAATGGGACGGATGTTGATTTTACAGGCGTTAGAGTGAGTGAATTTATCTATGATACTTCTAGGTCTTTGTGCTAATGATTTGTTAGCTCACGGTTAAAGATACCAAAGCTGCATTCACCACTATCGAGAGCGGACAGACTATCTCTGTAACTCACTCTGGTTCGTATTCAAACTATCATCAACCCATCGATTCACTTCAACCCACTTTGTTTACAGTCGCTGATATTTTCGATTTTTCATCTGCCGGTACCGGCACGTTCTCTTTCACTCCGAATGCGGAGCTCAAGATTGCCGGCGCAGAATCATCGGCAGCGAGCAAATTTTCCATCAATGTTCCTTCCGTAGACGTGGAAGTAACTGGGCCCATCTCCAAGAAAGCCAAGCGTGCGACGGACATTTGCGAGAATGCGTCAGAGGCTTCGTTCATTGATGCTGCGTAAGTGATGCTTTCGATCTTCTTTCATTGATGCCTTTTGTCTGAAGATCAGGGTACACCCTGCAGCCAGACAGAAGGAAAAGAACTCGCCTCCATCGCTTCAGGCTACATTACTGGTGGTGCTGGTGAAAGTATCTTTACACAATACTACGGCTCGAATTCTCCTTCCGAGATCGCTGGTGTTTTCAATGCCGTGGCCAACGAAAACGACGCTAGCAGGACGCAAGTGCCTTTCCTTGTCCCGTATGCTTTACACTAACCAATGATTATCATATCGAATGTAGTTTGAGCTGCACAGATGACCTTGGTGTCTGCGATGGAAATGTCATTGCTTACACCGTTGTTTCTACTACAAACGTAAGTTTTACTCTAATCTGATATTTATTCTTATCCGTATTGAATGCTGAATCACACATTGAATATTAGATCTACTTCTGCGATATCTTCTTTGACGAGGTCCCCAGTGATTCACTCTGCACCGGTACCAGCGTTGCCTCGCGCAACATTCGTGGTGGAACCGTTCTCCACGAGGTAAGCCTCAGGCCATTTTTCGTTACCCTTTTGACACTAAGACCTGATCGGAATCGTCCAGATGACACATGCCGTCGCAGGCACCACTGATATTATCTATGGATGCGACCAGGATATTGCTCTGGATGACGAGGAATCCGCTGCGAACGCAGATAACTATAACGTGAGCAAGTTTAAAAGTTTAACTAGTTACCGCGTATTGATCAAATGTTATTGTTAGTGTTTCTCTACTCAAGCCTTTGCCAACACTCAGTGCTAACTAAATCCATTGGCGAAGATAGCTGTATCTTTATCACCACCATCAATCCATGTACCGCGCTTTAGATCCATGTATTGACATTTGTAACGATATTTTGAAGATGGAATGGTTATCTTCTCTGCCTGCCTTCTTGACTGAACATAAGCACGAAACCGATCTCTCTTCTTTTGAGATTGTTTTCTCACATTCATCCTCGAGATCACCGCCGTTGAAGATTTTGGTTGAATGAATTCGGCACCTATTATACAAACTTTATCTACCATGTAGTTTTAAGTCGACGCCCGCGTGGATATTGATAGATTACTGCCTAGATCTTTCACTGAAAGACCAGAAGCCAAGATATTACTACTAATAGATCAATCACTTATGTTCCCAACAAACCCAGATAGAGGCCCAGCCATGCTTCAGAGAATGAACTCAGAGTTTCAGTTGAGAAGGGTATATCCAATCTTTTGAATAAAATGTTTGCGTTATAATGTTCGGATCGACCTTACACACGACATAAAAGGGACCGTCAGGCCCCTCATGTATCCCATAGTTATAGGGTTTGCCCTAGAAGTGCAAGGAAGGCTGTCAGACATGTCGAAAGCAAGAATGGACCGATAAGACGTACTAATGCAGTCAATGGGCCGCTTCGTATGATCAGAAATGTCCCAGGCTTGAGATAAAAATGCGATGCTCCTCTGCCAGAGGACACGATCGGTGCCCACGGTTGCAGCAGCTGTACCACATCCCCTGGCTGAAGGAAGGAGTGGATATTAATAAATGTTCGAGGTATCGTTCATCTGTCAAGAACCCCGCTACTCACATCATAGGATCCAGCTGTCTTGGGTCGCTCTCCCGGGCCCGAGGATATGGGCCTGATAATGCTACTTGGGACATAGTCGTTTATCTTCACCGCCATATCCTTTTTCCATCCAGCTTGGACGCTCCGCTGTGAGCAGACTCTGTACTTTGCATTTGTGGCGCTTGAAGGCAAGTGCTGAACGTGACAAAGAGTTAAACGAAGAGAATCAGAGACGCTGTTTATGAGGCGAAAAAACGATGTGCAAGTTGAAAGAGTCAATGATGAAAGGCACCTTTAAGCGAAATGAAAAGGTGCTGTGGCGTAAAGGCAAAAAAAAAAAAGAATTCAGCTTCGGACTCACCGGTGTACTCTTCTCTACTTCGCAAATTTGCACACGTTCGTCTACGTCGAATATTATATACTCGGTTGATGGGCCGAGGGGAAGTGGCAGGTTGACCACTCGATACCCTTCGACGGAGCCCACTCGCATTCCAAGCTCGTTTCCTACTTCGTATGAGTGGCCGGAGTAGGCATTTTGCTGAGCACTGAGCCGAGGGAGCGTGAACGAGGGGAGACCTGGCATATTGACAAGCAGAGGAAGCCCACAGAGGAGGGGGGATGGCTAAGACCAGACAAAGAACGATGACTATGGATGCTCTATATAAGGAGTAACTCGAATATAATAAGGACAAATGATTCGTACACAGCCATGTATATTTTTATTTTCAAAGTAGGCAAACTCGCATGACGAATCTGGAATGGAGTTCAGGGCCTTGGGTTACAAAAATGGAAACCCAATAACGGACCTTCGTCATATCACCAAAGCACTCATCAGTTTCGGGATGGGAGTGGGAAACGGATAGCGAACGGGGACCGTACGAGTCACACTCAATCATGCCCTACGTTAATAGTCGAAGCCAGGTCGACGCTCAGGCTTGAACTTGAGAGTCCGAAATGAAATCAATTAATGTTCCAAAGAAGCAAGGCATAGCTACAGAACTATCTAACAAAAGCACATAGTCGAGACTTGCCTGAAACAAGGGCAGCTGTACCCTTGAGGAGAGCTGTGGCTACCCGTGTATTCGTCGGTCGAGAAAACACGTTGTTTCAGCCAGGCATACCCCACGGACATATCCTAGGAACGGAGTGAATTTCAAAGACTGGGACCCACTCCACGACCTAAATCTGCGAGGCCCCACCCGCATTTCTGTTTCTAGGCTGTTACTTGATTTTGGCTGATAATCGCTGTAAAGTTGAGTTGGGGTCGGCATTGAGTACACTCTTACAATGTAAGGATCTATTGAAGGTATCGATGACGTTCCCAAGATCAATGAGCAACTATCCAGAGTCGACTCGAAGCAGTCACCAGGTCCCTAAAAGCGTCACTTGCTGGCATATGAAGGTGACCATATGTGATGCTAACGAGTGAATGACGACTTACTCGGCAAATGACTTGAAGGGAGCTGCCTCATGGGAAACATGAGGCAGAATATACATTCGGCATCGAATTTCAACTTGTCTAGTCCAAATGGCTTGATTGCTTATATTATCTATACAAGAATCGTGGATAGCAGATAAGCAGCTGTTGAAAGAAGGGACTACAATAGAGAGATGATAGACCGTATGGAAAGTAATGGAACGATGGAAAAAATGAGATGATAGGTCTGATGACATACCACTTTGTTGGCTCCCGGCTTTACAGGCTCCCGGACCTTTTTCAGTCCAGAGGAAGTCGCTGAGATTCACAAGTATTAATGATTGAGTTACTCCCTTAGATCGACCTCGAAGCCACTTTGTGAGTTGTTTGTGGTCTGTATCTGCATGTTCGAGCCTGAACGGACGATGTAGTAATCGTCTCACTAAATGGCGTTAGTGCCGTCAAAGCCAAGGTCCATGTTGCATACCGTGCATACACCCTCGCACGGGAGCGGACTGAATAACTGTAGTTGGAAAGGAAGCATTTATCAAGAGATCCACCAAACACGAGGCAACCGATGGTTCAGCTGTATATGCATAATACGGCCACAGGAACAGACTTGAGACAATGTAGAGATGTGCATGACGCGAACCCTCGAAAGTTCCCTTAATTGTAAATGAGCTCAAAGATTATCGTAGAGATCTTGAGTCTATTAAATCAGCTAACATGGGTGTTCGGATCATGCATAGCGCAAAGGATAAAGCCAGCGGTACCTTGACGGCTGAATAACGGCTGCGGAGAATCGTGGAGCGACGCCGAGTGGTCTTGAAACCAGAAGCCACAATCAATCAAAGAGCTAGATGCTCTGTTTCTCTTCGGATGGAGCAAGAACAAGTAGTAGGTACTATAGGCAGGTTCTGAGCATGAGGCAGATGAGGCAGGTTACACCGGATGTTGAACCCGGAATCGAAGTTGAAGCGGAGTTCTAATTCTTGATATGCCGAGAGCGAGTGTTCGATTCCGGGACGTCGCACAAACTCTCAACCTTCCACCTTGTACACTGTCACAATAAAATTAGAGTAAAAACAAATTGATAATACCTCCAAGAACTCATAAGCCTACAATTCATTCATCACTTTGTTCACTTTCCAATCACATTCATCCACGCATTCCTCATCGTTCTCCGTGAACATACCATTTCCTAGTTCTCCGTCAGAGCGCTCATCTGAAATGATCAGATCTGCCGCCTTCTCCGATATCTAGACAAGTAGATCAGTGATAAACTGGAATTCAAATTAGCACGAAAGCTACATACCATATAAGTAGGAGTCGTCACAAAGAATCCAGGGACTTTAGGCCATGAGCTGGCATCAACAACGCGAAGGTTGTTGACACCATGGACTTTGAAGTTACCATCGAGAACTGCGTTCTCATCTAGAGAGGTTGAAGCGAGATAATACGAAAATCATGACATCATTCACTTACCACTTTCCGGTCCCATGGCATTGGTACAGCATGCATGGTGACCTGGACATCCAGTCAGTATATACACACGTTAGCCCGAACACTCAGACTCACCAAAAATATTCTTATAAACATGCTCTTCAATCTCCTCATCACTCCTCACCTCCTCACCTGGGAACACTTCCTTCTCAATATACGGTCCAATTAAAACCGAGTCTCGAATGATCTTTCTGGCTTTTTTGATCCCCTCTCGAAGGTCCACTACGTCTTGATAGCCTTTCTCATCTTCCTGGAAACGATTCTTCTTAATCTGAAGCAAATCTTGAGGGTGCGAACCCGTAAGCCTGACTGTTCCACTAGAAGACGGATGGGCTTTGAGGACGACAGCGGTGATCGTGTTGTGTGAGTTGTCTACGAGGCCTTGGGAAACCCCTACATTGTCGGTGGATTAGTACGCGCTTTGCTATTGAAGCAATCATCCGGCTTACCTCTCACGAATCCAGGGAAATAAAGTGGACCAAAATATGTCAAGATGTCAGGCGCTTCCTCCCTATTGTCCAATCCTTCCCTGGGCGACCGACTCGTTATCATGTTCAGCGCAGAAAAACTATAAACATTCTTTCCTCCACTCCCAATCCAATACTCGAGGCAGGGGTCATCTTTGAGGTCGGAGAGAAATTTACACCCGTTGAAAAACGAAAAATTGGATTTCGTACGCCACATTATAGCGATTTCATCGTGGTCTGATAGAAGTACGCGAATAGGGGTTGATTTAGTGCCGTTGAAAGAAAGTGTGGAATACCTTGCAAATTATTACCCACACCAGGAAGGTGCACAACGGGCTGAATACCGTGCTCCTGGAGGTGAGAACTATTCCCTATTCCAGAGAGCTGTAGGCGAAATGGTTTCGTCAGTTTGATTAGACGCGTGATCCATGCAACGTACCATAAGCTATCAGAACAGAATGTTAGCTTTTGGACTCGAGAAGGCGTCAAGCCACTCACAAGCTGTGGGCTTTGGAAAACGCCTGCACTAATGATAACCTCCTTCCTAACCACCACGCTTCTCGTTCTACCAGAAAAATCCTCTTTGGAGCCACCAAAGTTACTCGCTACAGGAAGTGCACCTCCTGGAACGAATTCTATTCCGTAAGCTGTCGGTATGCCATTACTTTGACAGAGAAGGATCTTAGTCGCGAGTGTATCAAAAAGGAAAGTCAATTTCCCGGAGGATCCACTAGCTTGATCCGAGGAAAGAGTTTGATGGATGTCTATAAGCCTGTTTCTAACCGAGCTACGCGTGTGGTGCTTGTCGACGGTCAGACTAGGCAAGGCCATCCCGGATGCTCCATCTGAACTGATCGTATTGAGGCTGAGAATGGGAGGAGCGGACAGGGAGACACCAGCAAAGAATGAAATAGTTTGAAGATCTGTAATGTCCGCGGTTTGAATCATAATTACCCTTCACGAAGAAAAAACCCACCAAAAAACTTTGGATTGAAGGCAGTAAGCACCGGGTTTAGACTCGTCTTTAACCATCCATAATCTCTCGAATTCCCAATCCCGACAAATCTCTTTAGAACACCCAAAAGAGCACTAGCTACGTTGTAGGACTTTGTGATCTTCTTGTAATACTCATGCATATTCGCTCTAGACCAACTAGAGTCATTGAACGTCTCTGAGAGAGAAGAAAAATCGGATCGAGTCCCGGCGATAATGTTGAGAAGAGCATTGTGAGTCTATGAAAGATTGATTAGTGTAAAGTACTCGTTATCGGATCCGGACATACAGTGCATCCTCCGAGGCCTCGGGCTCGTGGATACCTAAACGAATAACAAAAGTCAACGTCCCCATATGTCCACTAGTGTCGGTCCTCGACTCACCAAGCATCGTTCTTCTGGAACCGAAATCCTTCTGGATACTCATCAACAGTGTAGTTGAGTTGTATTTCGGGATCTAAACCGTCGAGTCGTCGTTTCAGACCTTGCAAACTAGGCACGAACAGGTTTGCTGCACACACCTTCAAGAGCGCGAATAAAGTACAGAGGAATCGTGGTATTAAGATTGTGCACGTCGTGGCCTACCTCGACTACCAGCACTGTCCAAAAGATTTTGAGTGGACGCGCCTTCGTTCTAGAAGTAAACAACCAACCAGAAAATCCAGTTTCGGCCAATCTAGCTGCCAATGGACCTCCTCCTGCGCCGGACCCAACCACAACAAAGTCGTATTCAGATCCACGAATGGAACTCTGGATTTGAATATCCGAACACTGAGGGAGACTGGAGCTTGAAGCAGCCAAACTGAGGTCGAAGAAAGTGACGGAGATGAAGACGAGGTGAAAGAGCGCACGAAGCTGGAGCTTGAAGGTCATGGTAAATGTACAAGAGGAAGTGACAGCTAGTTCGCCTTTTGTAGCTGGCAGGAAATCAAAGAGAACTGCAAATAAGGTCACAAAAAGTGTAAACCGACTTCTGCTGAGACGTGGAACCATACAGTCTGAAGTGAAAACTAAGACAGATATTGGGGATTTTTGGTAGCAATAAATATTCAAAGAGTGATAGTTCAGCGCTTCGGCCAAAAACGAAGAAACTGAGTGGGATGCCTCGTACCCGGATTGAACGAGTGACCTTTCCATTACAAGTGGAACGCGCTACCACTACGCCAACGAGGCATACTAAGTAGTCACCCCATTTCTGCTAGCAAGACACGACCTCAAGACAGCTCCATACATCAGTCCAAAAAAGTACTATTACATCGTTCCGAATAAGATAATGAATCATCCTACAGATTAGATCACCTAACCATAAATAAATCATCCACGGCGCTTCGCCTGTCTCGACCACGGGCGCTCAATTACTGCCCTCCCAAATTTTCCTTCAGAGGCAAACAGAGCGTCTCCCCAGGCATCAACCTCTCACAGTCCACCTTTCTATTCATCTCCTGCAACTCTTCTAACGAACACCCGTTAGCTTGGGATATCTTCCAGCACGATTCACCAGGTTCAACAAGGTGGGAGAGAGCGCCTGGGCAAGGGTCCTTGGGAGGGCCGAGGTTGGGAGAGACGATAAACTTGTAGACGAGAAGGAGAAGGACTGCAATAATGAGGAAAAAGGGGAAGAGTTGACGGAATGCGGCGGTGTTGACGGTTTGGCGGTGTGCTATGGGGTCGGTCTGGATGGACAGAAGAGAAAAAGCAGTGTAAAAGAAAGCTCGTGTTTGTCATGTTCAGGCAACGCACATCCATAGGTAGCCTTTGGTATCCATCAGACCGAGTAGGAAGAGAATTGGCCTCAATGTCATCGTCATCATGCGAGTCGGAAGAACTACCGCTTGAACCACGAGAAACTGCATCCCACTGTAGAGTCAGACTCGTCTCGTTGCATAAAAAGACCATTACACACCGAGTGTCATTTCACTAAACTGAGCGCCTGGCTGGCCCTGCCAAATGGAGCCATCCCTGTCGCGAAAGATGTATCTTCCAGAGTCAGAATCGTACCCAATACGTTCCATTCCTTCTGGAAGTCGGTAAGAGTCCTGAAAAGAGTTAGTTGCTATTAGTTGCTAAGTAGTAACTTTTCTCGAGACAAACCTCATCGTATTGCGTCCAGCGACCCATTTCAAGAACTATTAGTGGATATGCAGTTTTCTGTTGGTCTTCAGAGAAGAAATGTAGAGTAAAGAAGAGGAGAAGCAGCTGCGGAGTCAAGGCGGTGACGTTACATCAAAGCAAGCGGACCGCCCATTCAAAGCGGCGCCAGTACGGCACACATCGGACATTGAACTAGAAAACGGGTCCAGTCAGTTTTTCAGTCATTTTTCATCTCTGTTAGTGGGAGTTTCAGCTTTTTATAACAGCTATGGTATGATTCAGTTCCCCAGTCAACTGACTGATGATTCCATTCCATTTCGGACTTACTACTTTTTCACATGCTTCTTCAAGACTTCTCTCCCGGTTTTCCGAATTCTCTTGGTTTTTGATGTTTGGCTGCATTAGTTGTCCAAAAGCGCTGGTGAGCACCTGTTAGAGAATGGTGCATATCTCAACCAAGACGACGCGAACTCACCAGTTTCCTGTCCTGTTCAACCGATCGTTCTCTAGATTAAAGTTCCTTCTTTTCCTTCAAATTCCTCACTCACCGTCGGGTCAACAGTCATCTGACACCCCGGACGCATGGAAGAAGGCAACAGGGACAATCTAAAATTCCTGATGAACACTCACGATGTCTACTCCTTATGCTTGAGCAATATATAAAGGCTTCTAGCAGCTGAAATAAACCCTCGCGCTTCAAGTTTGCGTCTCTCAATTCCCTACGCACTCGCACGTCTCCCGCATATCATGCTAGCACAACGTCTCGGTGCCCTGTTCCTTGGACTCTTTAGCCTGCTTCTTTCTGGAGTTCTCGGGACACCTACCCCCGAACCGAAACCAGAAGCACAAGCGGCGGACCTTGCTGGACTTAGTATCGGGGATATCATCAATGCGTTGGGTGTTGGATTGGTGAAGAGCATCAATGCCACGATTACTGTGAGTGTTGGATGTGAATTTTCATGTTCATAGCGGGGTGACGTTCTTGTCGGTGGTTTTTTTAGCTCGATTCTTTGGTTACCAACCTCATCAGGTATGCAGGAAAACATACTACATTTCCTATTGGCAGCTAACATGGCCGACCCCGTCTCAGCGTCGATTTTGTCGGTAAGCACTTTCTATTCTTCTTCTCCAGGCCACTCCATCAATTCACTCAACCGACTCCAACTCCCCCAGTTACCAACCCGCTCATAATTGAACTGACTCTCGACTCTGTTGAATCCTCCGCCGGAATCAACGGAACCGAATTTGCTCGATTCAACCATACCTTCAACCCTCCCGTCGTCGTCCCTATCCTTGGAGACGCTTCCTCCGGGACAATTGACAACGTTTTATTGACCCAGGGAGCTATAGCAAGTTTGGATATTATCCCATTGGGGGTCTTGGATCTATTGAATACGAATGTTAATGTCCGGTGAGTTGGAGTGGTCACGGTGGTTCTCGGAGGTGTTGAGAAGAAGATGGCTGATGGCTGATAAATTTGACCTGTAGCGCTGGAACGATATTCGGATTCGGAGGTATTCCCATTCCTATTAATGGATTGAAGCAGAGTAATGTGCCCGTAACGTGAGCTTTCATTTTCTCTTGCTTTTGAATCACGTTCTCACCTCGTGTTTCGATGAATCGTAGGTACAACTTGGAGTTGAGCTGAATGAGTCTATTCATTGAGGTGCAGGAAGGTTGAATTCGCCAAGTTATACCGACTTCAAAGGGTTTACTGCTGAAACTGCAAAAAATTAATGACTTGTCTCTGAATACTTATCCCGAAATGAATGTGACTGAGAAAAATATCAAGGAATGAGCATAAAATGGCGGAAATAGATTGATAGTACGAATTGATGTTCTTTGTTTGGCTACAGCCTGGCATTCGGCGCATCGGCGTGCTCAACAGCCTCAGGAAAAGCTTCTTAAAAAATTCCTTGGTCAAGGGACTGATATTTATTTCATTCAAATCAGAATCAAGTCAATTTCTGCTTATCACGTCTCATACTATATACTTACTCTCTACCTAGTCATGTTATCCAACTTGATCATGATTTCGTTGCATTTTTTTAGCATATTGAATAGCTTCTTGGGTCAAGTTTTTTCCAGTACGAGAAAATGGCAGGAACAATCTAAATGTTCCTGACTCGAACTCACGATGCCTATCCTATTCAGAATAATTCGTATATAAAGCATTCATTTCTATCCGAGAGATCTGAAGAATTATCTTGCTCTCCGTCTTCCCTGCAGAATTTCGAATTGTTGCCACGATGCTGCGACTACTTGATGGTGTACTTGCCGGTCTCCTCCTTTCTCTGTTCGGAGCATCAGTGGCTACATTTTCAGAAACGAAACGAGCTAGTGCTGTGACCGTTTCTGGCGCATTTGATAATGAATTGATCCAGGATATCCATGTAACAATTTCTGCGAGTATTTATCTCCCATTTTAGAAATACCGCCAAATGTTTTCTAACCCTTTCTGTACTTATAGCTCGATTCTCTCATCACTAACATCGTTACGTACGTAGTCAGATTTAACGATTTGTGAAGACACTCTGAAAACAGCCTCGATTTTTCTGGTGCATTATTTTCTTCTCTTCTCACCAGTTGCCCAATCTGATCATCAAGAAGTCGCCAACCCGTTCACCACCGAATTCGGTATTGACTACTTTGAAACCTCCGCTGGCATCAACGGGACTGAATTCGTCCGGTTCAATCACACCTTTTCAGCTCCGCTCACTGTCCCTGTCTTCGGCCAAGTTCAATCTGGTGAGATTGATAACGTTTTACTCACTCAGGGAGCCCTAGCAAGTTTGGACATTATTCCGCTGGGATTTTTGGATTTATTGAGTGTCAATGCTAGCATACAGTAAGTCGTTTCTTGCTCAGGCTAAGTTCGGCGATTTGAAAGTGAAGTACGTGCTCTACAGTGTAGCATCTGGATACGGTGAAATTCCCGTCTGTATTGAGGGATTCAAGCAGAATGATGTTCTTACACAGTGGGTCTATAGTGCTAGTACTATCTATGAAGCTGAGCTACAATTTTTATACAACTAGATATGATTTGAACCTAGCAGGTTCTGTACTCCGAAAATACTGGAGTCGCGACAGTTCGGATTTCAATGATGTTTTTTTCCTACGTCACCACGGGCTTCCCGAGTCGACGACATTAAGTAGTACCTGAAACGAATAAAATGATGATTAGCGCGGTGGCCCTGTGGCCCTGAACAGTTATTCAGGGAGTAATAAAGTATATATGACATTGGAGATCTGGAACCCCGAACTCCGACGACCGCATCTTTAGGGAATCGAAAGCAATACGAAAGCAATTAACAGCGATGCTACATATGATACATTAATACTGGGTTCCTTTGAACCAAGCGCAATATACTGAAGTCTACAGATACAGATACACTCAACAGGAAACTCCGACTAGTACCAGCCTCGGCTTTTGCGTTCAAGCTTTCGATTCACTTTTTGACTCCTCCCAAGGATACGACGAATGTCTCAATTCCGCTCGCTCCGGGATAGTAAAGTCAAGCCTCGTTGAGAGAGGGATTTCTGCGAGTGGGGAAACATTCGTCCTCATGCGTGCGTGGTCATTGGAGGTGTCTTGTCTGTTGCTCGAGATCCAGCTGAGATAGAGAGTAGCATCTTCCGGCCTAATCTCGTGTCTACTACCGACGATCCGCATGCGGCTGTTGAAGATGACGAGAAGACTGCTAACATAGATTTTGCCCAGAGATTTTACTGGGATCTGATGATAATTATGAGTATTTACCAGAAACAAGATACAGCCTGCACTTGCGAAAGCAGCTGCGAGGAAAAGAAGAAAAGAAGAAAAGTTGAGCTCACAAGCTCAGAAAATTCGGACAAAAACGAACCTGTAGCAGTTCCAGTCTCGACAATGAGACGTACAAGCCTTCTTAATGGTGCGTGTTGCGTTTTCTTGAATCCGTATCCCGCCCGACAAAGCTAGTTGGATTCATATGAGCTTTACCATCATCCAAGGATTTTTGGCACTCACATAGATCGTCATAATGAATGCTATGATGATATCGCCTGCGTAGTTCAGCTCTTCGTTAGTAGTCGAGGAAAACAGTTGTAATCTTTATCACCTAGTGCGCTTCCAACAAGCCAAACTGTGCACTCGACGTATTCACCTTTCCGGAGAGCTGGTATCAGTTTGATTTGGACTCCTTTTGCCGTTGCCATAAACCCTGCTATCATCTGGCTCATGGCCAACTGGATGATATATGTCAGATCCATTGGAGTGAAATTTAAGAATTCACGAACAAGAGTGATCAACCCGACAAGAAGTTTCGAACGAGATATGACGTAGATCTGGTAGGCATAGAACGTCTGAACTGTGCAAGTGACTTTGCCAAACAGCTTGCTTCAATACCAGGAAGAAAAAATAAAGAAGGAACATACTTATGCCTGTAGTGATAGGCAGCGCCCAGCCTCCGAGCCTGAGTTTCTGAAACTCCTCCACATTCCCGAAATTAGTTCCAAAATATGCGAACATGTCACGCATGTGGAGGGCGGATTGAAATCCACAAAGTGAAGACAAGAAATAAACCAAGAATTTGATGCCATTCTTATCATTTGGGAAGGAGTAATAGTATAGGTCTGCACAAAAATACGCCAACGTCATTGGAAGTCCGCAGTAGTCCGAAATAGGCACGCACACACTTGCACCATCAAAATACCGCAAAAGAAAACATCCAAAAGATAGGCTATAATCTTGAGATAGATGTCTCGGTCCATCTTCTAAATTGATTTCTAGCTTTGGGACGTACCACAGGTCCTGTCCTGAACAAAAAAATTGCTTTACATTGACAAATTGGGTAATCCCTAGAAAGCACTCACCCAAGATCATTAGGTATAAGAGTCTGCGCTTCCATGCCCCGGATCTCTTACCCAGGGATTTTAAGGATGCACTCCTCTATGATAGCTGGTTGTGGTTGTCAAAAGAGAGCCTGGGCAATTGTCGACGCGTTGACAAACCACGCCTAGATTTATGAAGATCCTGAACGTGAGACCAGTGACTCGGCGCCGTCCCCGTTGGCGAAAGATGCCATAACTGTCAATTCAATCTTCCCTCGCCAACCCTCGTCTCCTTCTGCAAAACCATTTAGATAAGTATAGATCTGATACGACACGGAGGTAGCCACACACTTAGGCAGGCACTTCAAAGTGTTATCAGGTCGTAGAATGTTATATGGCTACCCAAGACCCCCGGATGATATTACTATAATTTGGCTAACTTTTGTATTTTTGAGGCCTGGCAGACAAAAAGTGAAGAGTGCTACAAATGAAGACGGAATCATTTTAACCGATGCCAAGATTACTAGTAAATCTGGCGTGCGGTTGTACACATCGCTTGAGACTCGAAATCTGGGGTTCAAATTTTGCTTGTACGGAATAACTGCCTCTAGGGTCCGGGGACAGCTCACTTGAAAGGATATTTTTGCGAAAGACCCTGCTCATAAGCAAGTAGCATTTGTTTGGTATTTGCGCCATTAGGGTTTGACCAGATCTCCACATGCCCGGATTCATACCCGATTAACATAACTACCCCCGAGTTATGTACATGGCCGTCTGTCAGCTAACGAACCGACTTCTAGCTTTTTGAATAAGCGGTTGACATTTCCTAACCGGGAGAAACAATAAACGAAGATACAAGCCTCAAATAGGAACCTCTTGATTAATTGTCAGGGATATCACCATGTCTTGAGACAATCCGTTGGTTTTCATACGAGAACTTGAGAATTCCTAGTACTTTCAATAAATGAATCGATTCGAGAAAATGTGTTTAAAGATCAAAACCCGAAACCGTTGAGCTGATTCCAAACTTCTGCACGATAGGATATGGGCGAAGCGCTCGATAAGTAGCCACGGGTTCGGCGGGGAAAGGGTACAGTTGATGTTATAACAAGACACTTTGAATGCCGTCCGCAGGCCCGCAGATCATACCTTGTTCAAGAAAGTGGCCTAGATTATGTCCTCTGCGTATTGAACGAGTCATCCATAGGTGAAGGTAAAAAGGTAAATGTATCGAGCTCCAAAACAAGCCACGGAATGTCGGGTCTCTCTGGATATTGCTAAGACGATTTGAAATACCTAAAGGAGGATTGAATAGCTTCTGACAGTGTGTGCGAGCCTTGAATAAGTGCTTTGAAGATTAGACGTCATCGCGTCATCAGTTACGATGGTAATTGCTACACCAGACAAAGATGGGATGGGTAGGACGATGCTATAACAGCATATGGCTAATGAATCATTGGTAAAAAGGAGACAGCAGTGAATTGAAGGAGGGTATGGTTGGGCAGAGAAATCACAGGCAGTCGTGTGTATATGAAAGACCCTTTTTGATCCTGCATAGTTGCTTGTTTAGAATATTCGTTCTTGCTATAATAAGGGCAACGAGAAAGCCTAGTGACATGGCTATAAGGAATACGTGATACCTGATGGCTGACTCAGATTAAGGAAAGGAAAGACAAAACGCACGGAATCTCTGTATTGTGTTTTCTGGTTTATGCTGATACAATCTCAGCAGGCTGCGACGTTACAAAGAAACGCTTTTGGCTTGGAGCCTTCTTCTGCAAGCGCATCCATATTTTTTATGTCGTGCGGATAAAAGTATGAATATGAAGATTTGGGTTGGGAGAGGTAGCAAGGAAAGTTTAGATCTAGGCGAAGGGGGATATTGAGGTCCACAATGGTAGTGACGTCCCGCGGTACTTCAAACGCCTGGGTGTGTATTCAGAGGTTGTCTTGACGCTGTAGTGATGGATCGGACTATTTAATGTCCTATTATCGAATGTCATACTGGAGCATAGGAATATAAAACATATATCAGCGACTCGAACCAAAGTATTAGTTTTTCCATGCAATGATGTATAGAGAAGAAGGGTCATCGCATTACCGGGTTGGTGGTGAAACCAAATGCCCTAATATCGTACAAAGCAGGTTTGGACGACCAAGCTTCCAGAAGTTCAACGTCGTGTTCGTTGGAGATCAAGAATCGCATCACCCACTGCAATTCAGGTGGCGGATAATCCCGTCGGGATACTAAGGAAGAAAGATGTAAGTACACTGAGTGGTATGTAACTATTCAATACTTCTAAAGTTTTACAAGGATCTCTAGATCTTCCATCCAATCGGCGGAATTTTTTAGTCACCATAATCCGTGCAAAGGGAATCAGTGTTACCAGTCTACAAGCAGAAACAGCACCCGCGCGTTCACTTGAACAAAATCTTCAGCCAGAGTCCAGAGTCGTTCTTATCATACTGGGCAAGTAGCTAGGAGAAGATCTAGAATCTGGACAGGGACATCACCGCCCTTCCTTGATCCTTTCGAACCGAAAAAAAAGACTGGCGCCGAAAAAGGGAGAAAAATTAGGTGCGCTACATACATCCTTCGGGGGGTACGAAAGTCTACAAGTCTCATCGCACCATTGTGATTATACAGAGAGCATTTGACCAGTGGCATTGAATGTGGGATATTTTGGTAGAGCAAGAGATAATAAAACGAGCAAGGGTTGTTTCTTTCCATGTCACGGTCACGCCACGCTGCAGTCAACTCTTCTTTCTCAGCCTGACAATTCAAGCTCGGTGGTGTACGAACACTTAATGAATAGCTTGCGGTATGGCGCATATTCTCTGTCTACGATAAGATTGTGCTGAGCTTGCGAAAAGGTACTCAAGTATCAAGTTACCTTGTATCAAAGCCGCGTCTTTGAAGTTCGGAAGGTTCCAATTCACGGTCGGATGAATTCGGATAACGGGACAACGTTTTTCATGGGTTTTGACCGAAGTTTTGAGGTGTGTGTTGGTAAACTCAATGTACGCTCGGTGCTGACCGATGGCCATCACTCTGCATGGAAATAGTCGTAGTACCATCAATGTTCTTCTAGTCACTTGAGCAGCCAAAGTGTCTCTCAGATGCCGGTTATTTTCCGAAACAACAATTCTCAGCCCCTGGTACCTCGAAAACTCAGGGCAGTCTGGCCTGCGCCTGTCTAGCCTTTTCCATACACATATTGAAGTGTGTAGAAAAGAGTACCTGTTCGTGCTATCGCTAGGATCCCATTCGTTGGCTGGTTTCGGACCACGGAATGATTCAAAGAATCCGATATCTTTGCCAAGTCCATCTTTCTCATTCCATATATTGCATGCTTTGGGAAGGAGAAGCGTTTCTGGCACCGGGTTTGTGCAGACGCTGGTATCGACTTGACTTACTTGCGATCCTGTACAACCACTAATCGCAACAACGGTCTTGTTGCTACCATCTATTATGCTTTCCAGGATCCTCTTTGGGCTCTCTATAGCAGTCGCTGTGTTCTTGCTTGCTTTGTTAGCCTCACCTATGCTAGCATCAGCTACTCTCGTTCAAATTTCTCACTGGCTGGATTCTCTATCCTCGTTTGTTCCATTTTTCCCGGCTTCGTTGAACGCGGACTACGATTTTCTCTCCACAACTTCTTCCCTAACTGACGTCAAGTCAGACTGGAACCTGACCGTTGGTCCATTATCTTACAGCACCGATAACCTTATCTTTAACACCGCTAGCTCTCTGCTACAACATTGGCCAAATGCTCGCTATCGCAATGGGCATTCTGTCGTTCCGGGGAGAATTCCCCTTGGAACCGTATTCTACCATGGGAGGTCGTCACCAGAGATGGTTGAATCTTCTAGAGCCGGGCAAAAGATCAAAATTTTGCCAGGAACCCAGGAATGGGTCGCTACAGATCCAGAGCATTCCTTGATGTTCTGCGGTATCGAGAGTGGTGCAGACGTCTCGACAACCAATGCGACGGCCTCCAAAGACAAGCCCGAGTCTGAAAACAGATCAGATTGTTGGTTTATTACTCTCGTTACAACTCGCGAGCTACGCGTCCTTTACTTTGACGGAAGCAGTGCCGCGAAGATGTTTGGCGGGAGCATGGACAGCCAGGACGTGTTCGCGTACCGGAATGAGTTGGAAATGGAAAACGCGAGCTCAAGCTGGGACGATCCAGACAGGATATTTGGGGAAGTAGAGCGACTGAAAAGGTTATGCCAATGGGTAGAGGAGAAAGGGCTGGGTGTAGATGGGTTTGTGAGGATGGAAATGGATTTGTAAGTCATTTTCCTACGATTGGTCCCCAGGCACTAACAAATGTCTCCTTCCAATAGTGAAGTTATGCTCTGCGACATGGCGTCTGGAATGGAAGTTGTATCATTCTCCAACCTCGCGCATTCTGCCAATCCCAAGTCTATCTCCAATTCGGCTCCTGAGCCTGACGCTTCCACCCCGTCAAAGGTACCAAATCCACGCAGAACCATACGCAACTTTGAACTCGTCCGTTCGGCTTCACAGCATCACGCGTATCCCGGCGAGGTGAAAGTTCAGTTAGACCTTGACGGGTTCGTCAGTTTCTATGACGGCGACTTAGTGAAGAGGCGGCCTGTAGAGAATGGCGATGAAGTGAAGTATTTGGCAGATAGGTGGACGCACCGAGTCAGAGACACCAACAAAGAAGATCTTCGGAGAGTCAGGCAGAGGGTGGAGGAGGTTCTCATGGACATGAAGAATAGTCATGGTAGGAACAGTGGGATTGACTGGGACTTGATCATGCAAGTCCTAGTCAAGCGCTACGCTTCCAGGCTTGACGTTCTGAAATACTTGTTGGAAGCAAGTGGAGACGAACCTGGGGCAACGCGGACTGATGGAGAACGCGTTCAGATATTCTTCAACCAGTTGGATGTAGCGCTAACGCCTTTCATTCTGGCTAGTGCCAGACCAGAGTCTTCCGAGTCTTTATTATCCCCGGAGTGGGCATCTCCCGTCTACCGCCTTTGTTCGACGACTCATACACTCTATTTGCACTCCCCGCATATCATGAAGAAGATGTCGAAGTCGGAGATGACCTTGTTGAATGCTGTGGAGGGAACAAACCAGGAAATATGCCGAGTTCTGGTCGGGATATGGGCCGAGGGTGTCGAGAATGGTCTTGGGCTGGAAAAGATGTATTATATTGACAAGGCAGGGACGAACCAATTGAAGGTGCTAAAGGAAAAGTGGGAGAAGGACTTGATCAGCTTGATGCGCTGGCTAGATTGGAGCGTATGGGAGACATGTAGACCTTCATGTGGACCTGAGGTGTGTTTTTTTTTTGCGAGTCTTTCGTTCATCGTTACACGCCGCACTCACAGGAAATATGTTATATGCCGACATGGCCCTACTTCGCTGGTAACGGTGGTCCGCCTCCTGGTCCGGCTCAAGGTCCAGATGGCCTCGTTAGAGCTAGAGAGGAGTCGGAAGAGAATGATTGGATGCGTCCCAAGCCACTCTGCATAAGGAAAGTAGCGCCATACAAGTTTTAATTGCTGTCGAAATATTTGGGTTTTATGGATGGGACTTTCGGGTGCTTTGTGTGTTGTAATGCTGTATCATTAATTCTGCAATGT
Organism: Stygiomarasmius scandens; assembly: GCA_037954225.1. NCBI lineage: Eukaryota > Fungi > Basidiomycota > Agaricomycetes > Agaricales > Campanellaceae > Stygiomarasmius > Stygiomarasmius scandens. The sequence goes on along the minus strand of JBANRG010000008.1, from coordinate 256,321 downwards.
CTCCAAAAACAAACAACTAAACTCACCTTGAATTGATAGTAAGATTCCGATCTACGAACTTTTGCAGGAATGCCATCATATTCCCGCTAGCTTCACCACGCTCGACCCATGTCTTGACCAGCGACTCGTGCGAATAATCCGACTTGCGTCCCTTATCGGCTTCAGCAGAACCTCTTTACTACGTTGATTGTAAACTTAGGGTGTGCTGAAGTAGATTCCTTAAAGTAACAAAAGTATCAAGTAATTTCGGCTAGTTCTCTGATTTCAGCGAGAAGGTTCCCTAGTTCCGATGAGTCTTGGATAAATGACGCCAACTGTGAAGATGCATCATATCTACTCTGCGACGACGACCTATTGATTTGTTGAGTGCTCAATTCTACGATAGTCGATGAGAAAAAACATCCATATAAGAACCCGATGGAAGAAGATATCCATGATTGCAAGATTAGATTTGAAAACGTTTGACTGCCCAAGGATTTTCTATGAAGCGGAGGGTCTTTAAGTAGGCGTCATACCTATCATGAAACTCGACAGCACATAATGACTGAGAACACAAGAGACAGCTTAAAGCGAGCTCAAAATATTTTACACACATTTGATAGCTATGCAAAGTCTTTCATTCTTACTCAAGAAGTTCCAAAAGCCTTTCCCAAAGCTGTCGCCGCGTCAGAAATGAGTTTTGCCCCCAATTTGACGGCGGCTAGAGAAATGCAAAGGTTGATGAGCTCATTCAAGGTAAACAATAAACTTGGCTGCTCACCGTCCATTGCCATAATCGGATGGGGTCCCCCTTTATATACTATCGTCTCGACTTCCTTCACTCCAACCTCCTTCAATTTCTTGCCGTATTCAACGCCCTCGTCACATAAAATATCCATCTCAGCGACCCCAACCCATGCATTCGGTGTCTTGGCCATCAACTCTTTCGGAGCAAATAATGGTGAAGCATCCCATTTAACCCAGTCTTCCTTGTTCGGTAAGTAATTCGCTTTGAACCAGTTCATCCGGTCTGGAGAGAGCCAAGGTGAAAGTTTGTTAGACTCCCAACGACCTCCAGGAGCGTCAGTGGCAGTATTGTCGGTGACTGGGACTATGAGGAGTTGCAAAGCAAGAGGTGAAGGGAGAGAAGGAGTGAATGTGGGTTCGGCGGCTTTGAGTGCGAGAATAGCAGCAAGGTTGCCTCCACTTCAGGGTGGTTAAAAACAAATATTAGGACGACAGACTATAGACCCACCTGGAGGATCCACCGACGGCAATCCTGCTCGTATCAATATTTAGCTCTTTCTTTCCATTCTGAATCACCCATTTCAATGACTCAATTGCGTCTTCCACGGCGGCTGGATACTTGTGCTCTGGAGCTAGTCGATAGTTCACAGAAATTGCGACACATTTTGCGCCTGTAATTTATGAGTAACGCAGAACTCCATGTCAGAGCACACTACATACGGACACACATGTTCGTCGCAAAAGCTTGTTCACTGCTGATGTTTCCGAATGTCCACCCTCCTGGTAAGACCGGATGAGCAGATAAACGGTAGATCTAAGATGAAGCACGAACCACCGTGGAAGAAGATAAAGGCCGGCCATCCCTTTTCAGGTACTTCTCCCTCGGGTGTGAATGCCCTAAAGTTTGTGTGACTCATGTCAAAATCCTTCGTACTTCCAACTTTCAGTGGATCCGTTCCACCTGGAACAGCCGGCGCATTCCGCAAAGCAGGATCCCAAGGAAGTGTGTGTGGGGGTGTTATATACTGCAAAGTGCTATTGTGAAATTCCACATATTCTGGGTCAAGTTTGGAGACAACAGAAGGATGAAGAGGCTGTTTAGGTACTTTTGCAGTGGTCGACGACATGACGAGTGGAGAGGAAAGTGATACTGATAGAGTCCGAGGATTTATAGAACGTGATCAAAAGATAACGCGGACCGGTGGGACCGTATTGTCTTCCTCCCCATGGCCCAGTGTAAACCGTGCCGATTCGTAGCTGCCCAAGAGGGCCGCGTTAAGTAGCTGTCATCCGACGGTCCCTGCTGTATAGCTCTCGGACCGTCCCCTATCTTCCGAGAGCCGGCGTCACGGTGCACATTCTGAAACTTAGTGTGTTCAAACTGAAAAACAATCTTGGATTCAAACATTCGACATGTAACATTATGCATCCATATTTCAATGCACTGTAGCATTAACCCCAGTCAGATGGAAATTACCAGATCGAGTTACCCAAAACGTCTGCTATATCTTGAGCAAAGTAGTCGTGCGCCTTGCCTAAAGAGTCACAAGCGTTAGAACTAGACTGAGTAGATGCGGAAAGACGTACTGGAAGGGTGCAAGCCCTGTCCGCCGTCGCTTCTACATTACGTGGAAGCGGTCAGACGGTCCACTGGCTTAAATTCGAACAATTACTCACCCCCAGAAGAGGTCATCTCCTGCACCGAATGTGGTTGCATCTCTAAAGCCATACTGGGTCGGGTTGTCAAGAATTTCGTTGAATGCAGAGTTGGAATCCCAAAGGAAAGTCGTCACCTGTATTTAGTACGATTGTCAACCTTATCGGTTTGCATACTTCTCACATAGACTCACGTCCGTATGGTTTGCCTTCAAATCTTGGAGTCTCTGCTCCAATTTGGAATTGAAGTCTTCAATGACACCACGGAGAATTGGTGCGGTCTGGTTGCTACCATCTAAACCCATAAACTATGGTGTTAAAATCGAGTTGTAGCATTAGCCTTGAATGCAAAGGAAGTCGTACATATCAAAATGCTTACATACGGAGAACGTTCCACAGGAGGAACGTTGATAAACAAGAAGTTCTTGGCTCCAACGTCGTACTGTAGATAACGCAAGTCAGTACACCAGACATCTGTGGTAAGCAAAACTCACAAGTTTGTCAATCAGAGCGAACTCAGCATCAAGCAGTGTGTTGGAAAGGCTATTGGGGATTGTAGGTGAAACTAAACAAAATTAAGAGCAAAAACCCAAGCCTACGCTTTCGGATCCCCAGGCTGCCACCAGGTGTACGAAAGATCGTTGATGCCAATCCAGACGGAGAATAGCGCATTCTCGCTAGTCCAAGGTGCCGAGGCTGGCTTTTTAGCTGCTCCGTTCAAGAACTCGTTAACCTATTTCGCGACGACAAGGTCAACACTAGTCAGAATGAACCAATACAGCCAATACCTGATCGGTCATTGACAGGACAGTAGGAGTGTATGGTGGAGCGAGGTTTGCATCAATAGTTGCCCCACCATATGCATAGTTCCACGTTAATATCAACGATTTGTTGTATGAGACGGTATCAAAATCAATCCAGTTGGGTCCACCAGTGGTTGTACCGCCAGGGTAAGGAGGGTTACCTAAAGGACTGCCGACTTGGGGAGGAGTCGAGTTGGGACTAAACGCTGTTTGAGTATAAGAGTCACCGCTGTTAAGGAAAATATTATGAGCGGAAATTTGTCTAATTCGGATTTTGCTCACAAACTAAACCAGAAATTGGTATCGGTAGATGCAGTAGAAGTGGAGGCAGGCGGTGCTGAGCCGGTACTGCTGGGTGCCGATGCAGATGGGACACACTGACTGTACCCTGAATCACATTTTCGTAAGGGACACCGGTAGAACTTCGCAAAGAAAAACCTTACACTCGTTGACCGTGGTACATATGGTACTAATGGATACGAATCAGTGTCATTCTGTGAGAGAAAATAAAATTAACGGACCCTGATGCACAAGATGTTGACCCAGCCCAACCAATTCCACCACCTGACAATAATCATTAATATCGTTCCTCAGTCCAATGAAGATACTTACATTGGCCCCAAACCGGCGATTGGGCCCCTACTGCAACAACAAATCCAAGTCCAAGAATCAACAGGGTCGACATGACGGGTCGAGAAAGACGTTCGTTCAATGTTTCCCAACATTTAAACCGAGCTTTTAAACCTCCTTTCACGTGTAACGGGAGCGTTGAGAAACATCGGACAAAATAAAACCAGCAGATGACCTTATTATGACCGTCGCCCGTTCCGAAAATTTACCGGAACAGGGCCAAGTGGTCAGTCGAGGTTCTTTAACATTCGAGTTTGGAGAGTGAGGGAGTTATTCTTGAAAAACGTCAGTACCAACTACATGATGGAGGAAGAGAAGCTGGGCGAGCCGAATAAAAGCCGAGCAATTTTAGTCCGCAGGTTTTAATTCTTCGGCACCCAATGCCGTCCCCACCTCGCTACTTAGGATTCAAGTCAGTTTTGAGCCCAATGAGGGTTAAGAATACATTTATTAGCCTTTTAGCTCAAGGTAGCTCACATAGTATTGTATACATCAGTCAATTCACTCCGAGTGCTTAAGTCGCGGCTGCATCTATCAATTGCAAGATCGTACAGATACCCAAGAACACCTTACACTACATCGGATTTCCTAAAACATGCATAGACTCAACACGTCCGGAGTGAAAGACAATAGCATTCAAAATTTCATGTTTACAATCTGAATGCACTTATCCTAGCAGCCTTGACTACCGATAACCTCACAAGACGCCTGCTGTGACCACTCTTTGGCCAAAGTTATCATGCACGTTGTCTGGAAAATTATGATCATTAGGTCCTAAAAAAGCAGTCATGGAAAGCCGCACTAAGGGATGTAAGTTAGAGCCGTTCACCGTGTCCGTATGTAGGGGCGGTGGAGGCTGGAGAGGCTGAACTAGTGCTGGGTAAATTTGAGGATGGGATGCACTGGCTACGCCCTAAAATATTTAAACCGATAAATAAATAGGTCCATTGATAAGGATTCGTATTAAAAGCGAAATTCTTACAATCGTTCTCCCTGACACAAACCGTGCTAGTGTATACTAAAACTCAGTGATGATTCGCAATATAGTAAGTAAAAGAAACATACCCGGTTACGCAGGTTGTCGGCCCAGTCCAACCAATCCCACCGCCTGGCAATAATCATGAATATTGTTTGATTTTATCCGCACGGGAAACTTACATTGACCCCAAATCGGTGATTGGGCGCTCACTGCCGTGACGAGGATGAAAAAGGATGCTGACGGGAACTTCATAGTGGGACAAGACGTTCAGTGTTTCTCGTGAGCCACCGCATTTAAGCCTCTGCGGGCGGAATGAAGATGTAGCTCATGATGACTGAATTCCGAAAAGCTCCCGATGCGTATGTTGGATGTTATATCGCAGGCACCCAACTAGGCAATAGAGGAGAAACTTGCTGCCAAGCGTTTGGGACATTCAGAACTGGACAGTATACAGCCCCTAGGGAAATGTACTGTTTACCAATCAATCTACCCTACGCTCTAATGTCGAAACGCCGTTCTGAGACCTGAACCAAGGTACGGATGTGTGAATACGATATTGCGTATGTAGTAATTCTTCCGCTAGCACGAAACCTTCCTGAACACATATCTCGAAACACCGTCATCTTGCAATTCCCATTCCCTCACGAGCTTGTATCCCCTTCTCCTTGGAAGCCATTTCGTATGGACGTACCAGTATGCCAGTCCAATAAGCGAGACTGCGTAGGCTGTGAGAACATGGGACTGTAAGATGAACGACGAATCAGATCGAGATACAGACAAGAAAGCGGTGATAATCTCACCCAATAAGGCAAACTCTCGTATGTCTTTGTCCCTTTCTTCGGCGGAATCATCGGTAGTATAACCAAGAAGAGACTGGATATGCAGAACAGTATGATGACGATTTTCGGCGCCTGGAATGGTGGGTTCCATTCATAAGATCGGAATGGAGAAAGCTTGGTGTAGAGGAGGAGGAGGCCGATAGATACAAGGGTGTTTATTATTGCAGAAGAGTAAGAAGATACTAACGCATAGATACAGGGGTGAACAGTAGAAAAATGGACAGGAAAATGAGGAAGCTTACGACTGATCATGAATAAGTATGCGTCTCCTGGACTGACACCTAACGCAAAGGCGCATGAAACTACATATTGCGTAAATAAACCAGCGAATGGAGCGTTAAAAGGCTTGTTTGAAGCAAAGAAAGAAGAGTAAGGGAGAAGTCCTTCACGTCCGAGTTCCTGTACGACTATACACCACGAGTCAGAGAAAGACGATAGGAAGATAAGGGTGAAACTCGCCTCTTCCTTGACTAAACTGTCCGGAGAGAAGATTACCCAATGTCGAGAGTGCGATGAAAAGGCTGAGCAACTAGAATATCCAGAGAATTTCAGCGGTTAAACTGAATGTGAAACATGAAAGAGTACTCTTTCAGTCTTTTCCCCGAACAAATTCCTGAAGAATAGTGCACTACGATAACAAGGATCAAGATAAACTTTGCCGAATGACGAATGTAACAGACTAGAAACGCACGCAACGACCCTCTTCCCACTCAAGATATCATCCTTGCTCACTACAGAATAATAGGCCAGATTCACAAGAAGATATACTACTGTAACGCCTCCCATTGCAATCGGCGCTGCACGCTTGATTGTCCTCACAGGATCGCGGATCTCTGATAAAGCGTAGTTGGCAGTCTGATACCCAACGAAGGACCTTGAAGTCGACGTTAGCATACGTGCGATACATGAGTTGGCACCCTACCAAATCACATTATACAACCCAGTGATAAACGCATTAGCTTCGAACCTACTTCCTTCCCACATCTTCTCCCATCTAAGATTATCAGGCTTCTCGTAGTCCTCCCGGACCTCGAGTATACCGAGGAGACAAAAAATCCCGGAAAGCGCTACGGCAGAAAGAATGAAGAGTTTGAAGAGACCCAGGGTATTTTGGAGCTTTAGACCGGCCTTGAGGAAGACACCGTGCATGATGAGGACAAAAGTGAGACAGAGGAAGGCAACAATTCGTGTAAGCCAACGTGTGGAAGGAAGTGCAAGGGCATGGAGAAAATCTATAAAGTACGACTGAATGAGATTTACGAGGAAAATCTAATGCAATCCTCACATTCGCCGAATACGATGCTATTTGCAGCTGCAGAGCCCTATAATGGATATAAGAATGCTCATTTCCGGAGAAAAGCAACAAAGCGTACTGTTATGACTGCATAGAGGGAATACGAGCATGTAACCAAAAACTTTGGACGTCTATACATGAATTCGAGATAGTTTTTCTCTCCTCCGCTCCTTGGTAGTCCCTGAAAGAAATAAGATGAGTTCCCAATGAGCTTGAAGCATAATCAGTGGACGCACCGTTCCAAGCTCGATGTACACTGTTGTCCCTACCGCGGCAATAAAAGCTCCGATAATCCACATCAGGAAGGCAACACCAACGCTTCCAGACGTCTTTAGTATGACGCTTGGTGTAGCAAATATCCTAAATGGAACGTTCAACACCGAAGCGTGCAAAGAAGAGCGAGTTTGGCTACCCAGTCCCGATAACACGGTTGAAAATGAGTACGATTGCGCTGAACAGTCCTGTACAAAGTTGAGGCTGCTAAATAACCGAGAGGAAGTAACCAACCAAGCTGTCTCTTGGTTTGAGGAACATTATCAAACGACTCGCCGTGTGTCACTGAAGGGAATGAGAACAAATGCAACACCAAGCTAGATAAAAGAACACACCATCTCGTTCGTCCCGGTTCACCGCGTTGCCGTCTATACCACTTCCTAAGCCCAAACTAGGTTTCCTCCCACTGTAATTCGTCCTAGAGCCGGTATAATCTGAGGGAGAGAGTAGGGGCCTTTCGGACTCATCTTGGTCATGCTGGCTAGACATGAACCGGTATACTGTGCCAAAAGAAGCGGGCTGTTGCTTAGTAGTAGAGATAAGATAACGCGTGCATGACTCAAGCGTGTGAACTTATTGGGTGAGCGGCAGCGAACCCAATTTCTAGTAGTGACCCTAAATGTAATGCACAGCCACTTGAGCGGGCATTTGGGGCTGTGCTCATGCGCGCGTGATCTTGCCTGTACACTAGATGCTGTTAGTAAATAGTTGTAAACACTTCGAAATTTTCGTTCTTCCATCATTTCAAGTGCCCGCTCTCAATTCAAAGGCTGTAAGTTAGGTTCTGCACATTGAATTGTGGATATAATTGGACTGTTCTCATGGCAGGGTTGGGCGGGTCAAGTTGGATTGAATGACCATTTACCGAGTCGTGCGGTCACCAGTCAAGGTCCGACCCAAATTCACACGGGTCATGTGCCGGTCAAGCTAAGGTCAATGTACACGTAGCAAACGGCTTCCTTGTACTTTCTTGTGGTTGTGCTGTAGTACTACCGCTCTAGCAATGCCTCCTGCATCTGATGTGTGGGAGCACATTCGCAAGAGCAAGAATAAATATAGAAACAACCAGTTTCATTACAGTGCATGGTGCAAGTACTGTATTGCACAGGCTGTACAGTTACGAGTCCATGAGTGCCAGGAGGATGTCGTCGCGGGAAGAAGGGCTTGCGCTCCGAGCTTTGAGGACATCTGTGGACAAGGTATGTGAGGTGATACTCTAGTAGGACTTGTATAACAGATTACTCCCAGTCCATGCTCGGCTTGAAGATAGCACCCAGCATGATACTCTGCAGAGCAACATTGATTTTGGGTCTGGTGTGGTGGTCACGACTTTGCAGGGACAACCAGAGAAGCTTTGGAAGCACCTGGCTGCATGTGTCAATGCACCAATGCACGTCCAACAGCGCAGAAAAGGTGACAGAGAGCGAAGGAAGCAACCGAAGCCATCACGGTCAGTGGTGCAAAGCCAGCTGCCCACTGCAAATCCAACACTCCTTGCTCCTTCCCGTCCTCCTAGCGTTCCAGTCCCAACCAATACTCCTGTTCTCGCAATGCCTAACCCACAGTACGCTGCCTCAAATCTACCATTTTATCCAGGTCCGGGTGACGTGTCTGGAAGAAACTCACCTTTTCCTATGCCTACTCCCACCCTAACTCCTTTACCATTCTATGGTGAAACCGAACCGCGCAGACCGCTTTCGAGCACAGTTCAGGCAGAGTTCTACTCAGACCTTTGTAACTTGATGGTTTGCGGTCTAGTATCGTGGAGGGCCGTCGAAATTCCTTACTGGAAGTACTTTTGGGCGAAGTGGGTTCCAGGGGCCATACTGCCGGGATGGAAGCTGATTTCGGGAAGAATCTTGGATGAGGAGGTTGAGAAAGCATACAACATCACTCAAGAGAGTACTTCCGGTCTATATGGCACAGGGCAGTGCGACGGTTGGAAGAATGTTGCCAAGAGTAGCCTTATTACAAGTATGGTAAATGCGGAGTATACTGTAAGCATCCAGTTTTCACGGTTTCCGTTGGTTATACATTTATTGATCTGCCTGTTATTCACTGCAGCCCTACCTCTTACATGCTGAAGATGTCTCTGCAAAACCAAAAACGGCTGCTACCTTGATGGAAATTGTCCTGCAGGAGATGAAGGAGATCACGGAGATGTTTAGAATTACCTTGGTTGCGTGGTGTACAGATGCCAGTGGTGAATCTGCTAAGATGCGCCGTGACCTTCGAAAGAAGTTTCCATGGCTTGTCGTTCTTGATTGCTGGGCTCATCAGTTAAACCTAGTTGTCGGTGATATTCTCAAGCTGAAGGTCCCCCTTATTCGTCTCGTTGATGAAGCATTGGAGTTGATAAAGTGGTTTAATAATCACAGTATTGCACTCGGCCTTTTTAATGCGGAACAGAAGCTCTCGAGAGCAACAGTTCTCATTCTTATTCTTCCAGTATTGACCCGTTGGACATCACATTACCTTTCTGTCGATCGGTTAGGAGATCTTGAAACAGTGTTCTTGTGCCTCATTGCCGATGTAAACGTTCGGAAACGGCTTGTTCTTTCTGCTGGACCATCACGAGAAGCCAAATCAAAAGCTGAATCCATTATTTCCACCATCAAACGAGACAGTTTTTGGAGGGGTATTCAAAGGTACGCCATTTCTTTTTGATACTATAAGATTGTGTACTCACGCATACATTTTTAGTCTTCAAGATCTGCTCCGACCTTTTGCCATTGCCACCAATGCTGTTCAGGCTGATAATTGTCATCTTGACACTGTCCTTCTCACGCTGGCCAATCTCTACTGTGTTCATAGTCAAACACCATCCAATCAGATACGCCAAGCTGTTCTTGATAGCCTTGACAAGCGATGGAAGAATGCTGATCAAGATGTTTTCATTCTGGCCATGGTGTTTAACCCCTATATTCGTGCTAAGGCTTTCAACCGCTCTAACATACTTTCTACTCCGGCTGGCCTCTGGAACATTGTTCGTGCATCTTTCATGCGTTTTTCCCGTGGTGAAGAACCAAATGCTGAGCTCCGTGACGCTTTCACTGCTTACCTACGAGGAAAGGGACAATGGAGTGATGAAGGGATGAGCTTGCGGATTCATCAAGAAAATTCACAGAAACGAGTTGGGTGTCTATATCACCTTTTTGAATCAAAGCTGACTTTGCCGTTTTACAGAACAGTTATGTGCACTTAGTCCATGTATGGCGCGAATTCGAGGTTGAAGACATGCAATCCGAAATGGGAAATGGTGCAAATGGAATGGTCCGCTTGGCAATGCGCATTCTCAGCATGGTTCCCAACTCCGCTCCAACAGAACAGGTTTTCAGTCGCTTCGGTAGCCATCACACCAAGACTCGTAATAGGATGGGTGCAGAGAAGACTCGGAAGATGACCTTTCTTTCTACACACATCGAACGAACTTTTGGGACAGTTCCATGATCTCAGAGAGGCAAGGTTGATGATAGCCAGGCTGACCCAACAACTACCCTGACTACTGACTCCGAGACTATACCTGATGAAGAAGACTATATTGCTCAAGCACTCTGTGATCTTGATCTTGAGGAAGATGAACCTGATGACGAGCATGATGATGGAACAAATCCCCGACAACCGGACAACATTGCAGGATCAGGTTTACTGATACCAGCCTTTCGCGAAATTGCAGAGGAGATCATGATCAATGATGACAATCAGGATTCAGACTCGTCGTCATCGGAGGAGGAGGAGGAGGAGGAAAGCTCGACACGTACAAATACCCGTGTCACACGAACTCAGATTTCCGGTGATGAATCCCGCCTGTTAAAAAACCTCTTTCGCTATCCAACAACCTCTGAGCCGCAACCAGAGTCACTCCGATTTATGACTGAATTCTGGAAACGCGGAGAATCAGCCATTCAAGCCGACATTGACCTCCATGAACAGCTTTCCATATCTATGTCAAACGTGGATGGTGATGATTTTTGACATATTTCGCTTTACCTGAATGATCTGTCTGCAGACTCGGCATCATTATTGATAGAACGGATTAACTACAGTACATATACAAACTCTCTAATACTAGATTAAGAAAGAAGAATAGTTTACCATCGGATCCGTAGCATATCAAGCATAGATAAATGTATATATATCACTTTTTTGCATGCCCGGCTTGAGATAAGCAAAAGGTCAAGGCTGGTCAAGGTCAAGATCATTGACCCGGCCTTGACTAGGTCATGACCTCGGTCAGTATGGTCAAGCCCAACCCTGTCTCATGGCTATTAGTAGTATAGGGGCTTGCAACAACCTTTTCAGTCAATATACTACTGTTTTGCCTGTACTTTGGCAATCCTCTCTATTAATGTGTGTATTAGCTATTTCTGAAGGTCTCTGTAAGTAACTAACCCCTTTTTACCCAGTCTATACTCTGTTACCTCCTATTGCCATCAGCTGTCTCCTCCACATCTCTTTCTGCTCTATTCCTTTTTTTGGTTTCTCCTTTTGGTATAGCCACTATCATTGGGGGTGCAACTAGGTTATTACCTGTTGATTTTTACAAGGCTACAGTTTGTAAAGTCACGCTCCCTACCCTTAGAACCACTTTGAGTTCTTTGTCCGGTGGTCTTTTGACTAGTGACCTCTCTCATTCTGCGGGTGCTGAACTCTACGTTCAAGGAGATTGAGCTGGCGGGATACTCTTTTGAGTGTAATAGTTGCCTCTCCCTCTTAGACACTTTGTGTTTGAGTTGTAGTTCCTAAAAGTACCTGTCTTGCGCCAATTTCCTCAAATCCGATAGCTGTGTCTGTTTCAATTGTGAGGTTTGTAGGTTCCATCTGCATTCCGCTGTCTGTCTTTGGTTGCTGTGCATTAGAGGTGCTCCACTTGCAAGAGAGTACCCTGATTGCATATCTATTTGTATCAAGGCATTTGAGGTGCTCCACTTGCAAGAGAGTACCCTGATTGCCTTCACATGGATTTTGATCCAAGTTCTATTGCTGGTCCATCACGGATCCAATTGACACCACCTAGCCACCCATATACTTTGTCCCAAATCCTAAATGAAGTTCCCTTTCCAACAACTATTCATGGTGATTGTAAGTATCTTCCTGGACAGATTAGTTTCTTGTATTGAAATCCTTTTCTATGTTTAGCACCAATTACACCTGCTTGCCAAGTCTTTACTTCTCCATCCCCAGCAGCCTTTCCTTCAACACCATTCAACAACCATGGTTCACAGAGACTGGATCGGTCTCCACGTACACCTGCTACACGTGAATCAGTAGTAAAACGTGCCCGTATTGTTACACATGCAAGTCCCCCCTCCAAAGACATACAAAAAATATTACCTGTTTCTATATTTGACCTGCCTCCCAATAGTAAGTCATCATGATATTTATTGATGTTGTATGTGTGTCTGATTTTAACCAATTTCTAGGTTTCACTCCAGATACTCCACAGACTCCCAGTCGCAGATATCTTCACAGATCTCCTCAGACACGTGCCTCTGAGTCTGACTTAATCTCTTTGATGGCTGCAAACACCATATCTAACCAGGAGTTTGAGGAAGATGTTGAGTGGCATCCAGACCCATGTCGACTTTTATTTGTTTCTCCTCATCAACAACACACCAATCCATCTCTTGCAAATGATGCAGATGTTTTTGGCAACATATCACAGTCTGTTGCTAATACACCTGCTTTAATAGACAACTTCCTTCCCTCTCATCCTGAACCAGATGCCCACATGTCTCCTCAGTCTGATACTTTTATATCTGGACATATTGATGAAAATCATCCTGGCCAGAAATGGTGCCTGTCCACACATCGTAGACATTGGGTTCTGGTTGAAGATTTTGGTGATAGAGAGACTTGTAATGGCTGTCGAATGAAGGATCCCCCTTCCAATAGACCACGAAGACTTGGGCGATATAGAGATTGTGATCATCCTGGAAAGCTATGGTGTACAAAAGCCAAACATTGGGTTTCAGCAGCTGTCTTTGGTGACCATGCTCTATGCAATGCATGCCGTGAAAAGCAAAATGTTTGACGTCTGTGCAACATGTTTGACGTCTGTGCAACATGGTGACTTGCCAATGGTGGTTTTTGTTCAGGTAGATAACTATTCAGGTATGGTCATTTTAGCTCCCATTGTAAAAAAAAATTAACTTTTAATAGGACCTTTAACATCTGATTGGGATGGTATTGATCCTTCATGGGTGCCTATTGTGCCTATTCAAGCAACCTGGCATACACGTGGTGACAAGACACTGACTCGCACCCAACTACCACTAAGTCTGGCATGGGCAATTACAATTCACAAAAGTCAAGGTTTGACTCTGGATAAAGCAACTATATGTCTGGGTGAGAAGGATTTCTCTTCTGGTCTTTCTTTTGTAGCAATATCTCGAGTCAAGAGCCTGAGTGGTGTGGCTTTTCAACAGGAGTTTCCTCAATCTCGTTTGTGTGGACATAGTCAAGAGACTCCAACCAGAAAGATGTTAAGAGAAGATGTGCAAAGGAGGAATGGTTTACAGTTTGAGCTAGATACTTATGGTGTAGACTTAACTGATTTTGTATTTGATGAAGACTAAAGTTACTTTTTGTAAAACCCTCAATCCTGATATAAACATTAAACATAAATAGCTTGATAAAGTGCCGATCACCCCTTATGCAGTGGCCCCGTAGGGACCAATGCGAAGCATTTTAATTTTAAAGAGGTCCCGACGCAGAAGCTGTTGATATCCTAAATGTGTTGTAGCCTTCTGATACTGGAGGCCGAGGGATTAATGGGCATTAATTGTCTTCACACACGGCCTGGATTACGGACGTCATACAGTTTACCCTGTATACAAAAAGTCGAAATCTGAATTCAAACGTTGGCGTAGGACACGCCAGGTGACTGGCATTGACAACGACAACTGTTAAAACCTGGCAGGTTGGTTGATGGTTGTCTTCTCAAGCTTCAACCACCACCACCTCTTTCTCCAAGCAGGACCAAGTCCACCCATTACGGTCTCACTGTCTCATTCAAGTTATAGCCCGCGTCAAACCTCCAAACAAGATGATATTCTCGTTGTAAGTACTGACATTATGCTAACTTGAAATACACAAACCTTCACTCATGCGTAGCCCCGTGGAAGTTCAACACCATGTCTTGGATGGACTTTCACCTGTAGGAAGAATTCGCTTTTCTCTCACCAGCAAGCAGTCACACCAAATAGTCTCGTCGTACAACCTCATTGCTTTCTGGATCACGCGAATTCTGTCTCGATACTTCGATACACCCTCCGACATTGTCTACTTTCGTTCTCTCCAATATGCCCTCGGGGTCATCATTTCCGGTTCTTCTGCTATACAGTTCTTTGACAGTACGACGTACCCAGACTCGGATTTGGACTTATACGTCAAAATCAGCAATGCCATATCGTTGATGAAATTTCTGCTACAGAAAGGCTATGTAATCATGCCAGACCAATCTTCTGACTGGCAAGTGACTTTTGCTGAAGCGTTGAATAAGTCTTCTATGACCGGCAGAGAACATGATGATGCAGAGAGGGCGCTCCCGCAACGGGAAGATTACGATATAGCCGGCATTGCTGCAATTTTCAACTTCAAAAAACAGGGAAAACATGTACAAGTAATTGCTTGCTGGAATACACCATTAGAAGCCATTCTTCATTTCCATTCTAGTACGTACTTTGGTGGTGTGAATTTCTAAGGCAAAGTACTAGTGCTCACATCTGTTTTCAGCCTGCGTGCTAAACCTTATTTCTCACTCCCATGCGTACTCCCTGTACCCCTATGCCACATTTGAAGACCGCATTTCAATTCACATACCAATAGAACGAATGTCTTCTGTCACCGATGCAGATTTCGTTAAGCGCAGAATGGCACGCCAGAAATATGTTCATAGAGGATGGCGGACGGCCCCTACACCGTCTGCCGCAGCATACCTCTGTCCAAACTCAGAATTTCGAAACGAGCTGCGCTATGTTGGAGATTCCAAATGTTGGACTGTTCCTCTAGAATTGTTGCCTGAACTTGGAGATCTGAACAGATCCGTCCCAATGCGCCTAGAGGACGATCCTGTCCGGGCCAATGTGTGGCGGAATAACTCGACCACACTCAACGCATTTAGAGTGGAGCATAATGTTCTTTACACATCCAAAACGCAATTGCGGAATGCATACTGTATCTCTGGCACAATTTGGGACCAAATTAGTCCGTTCTTTTCTGACAGGGGACTTGGTTTGGTAGACAGTGAGTATGTCAGACTCATACACAAGTTGTGCAAGGCTTACAATAAAAATGTCACTATAAACGGGGAAAAGATCGCAAGTGTGCGCTCACTCGAGGATACGGTAGAAGATTGTGTGCAGAAGATTGTATCAATCTTCTTTACCAATGCAGAGCATTCTGAAGGTGTAGCTTACGACCTCTAGCTGAGAGCAGCGACTGCTGTGTGGCTCATGAATTTCCTAACGAATGTAGTTTTATCTTTTCGGAAGGTTCCCCAGGTAAGACTATTCTCACTACATGCTATCTATCGGATTTGGCTTATACAGGCGTTAGTTCAAGATTTCCTTCACTGTCGATGATAGTCGCGTTGTACGTCCATTTGATCTGCTGCTGTCTTTATCTTAACTGGTTATTGAACTACAGTCAACGCTTGATTGGCCCCCAGCTTCTCAGTGCATCTGGACGGACGTCACAATCTCGCCTCCTTCTGGTTGTGATCTCAATTCGGCATTCCCGACGAATGCAGCATTTACTAATGATTTGGAAATTCATAGAATCAAGTTGGAGCTCCAGGACGTGCATTGAGGACGTTACAGTGCTAGGTATATGTACACCATATAGAGTAAAAAATGAGTTGCCAGTCCATGTATGGTTACGGTGTGGTACGGGTCGTGTATGCTTTGCTGAACCCAATCTAATACAGTCATCGAGTGATTCCGACGATCCCCCGGCTTCTCGATGCGTCTGGACAGATGTCACGATCTCGCCTCCTTTGGGATATCGTCACTTTACTCTAAATTCGCCGTTCCAGGTAGATACGGCCTTTATTAAAAATTTGGAAGTTTATAGAATCAAGTTGGAGCTCCAGGACATGCGTTAAGGATGTTACTATGGTGTTAGGTATATGTGTATGTGATGGAGTAAAAACATGTTATCAGTCTGTGTATATTGGGTTTGAGGTTTGAGTTATGGTTTTTGCTTTTTATCTTGATATTGTTTTTGATACCAGTATTCACTGGGGGAAAATTTTTTATGATGCCAGAAGGGATTGAGAAAATGAGATAGGGGCAAAGTCAAATAGTCAGAAAGAGGTAACTAATTAGAATGCTGAGGAACATAATTATTAAAAAATTTGTCTGCGTCACTGTAGAGCACGAGAAACAGACAAATTCCCAAGTTCAAATCAGGTTTCTTTCTGCCATGATCAATCTCACTCCTAGAGCTAGCAGAGTCTAAGACTTCCGGAATCATTTTGGCTCGATGTGAGCCAATTTACTGCAAGAGATAAGGTGATACCCGGCGCCTGACTAACCCTATATGAAATGACTGATGGCAGGTTGATCGATGGTTGTTTTTCGACCGTCACCTCTTTCGACCAGACCCTTCTAGTATAGCTTGTACATTGCAAATCCTGGAACAAAATGTTACCTTCATTGTACTCGTGGTCACAGAAAGTGACGGTCCCGTGACCTGACAGTACCTGAAAAGTTTTTATTCACTGTGAGTACTTGAGTTTAGTTTAGCCAATTCTACAGTATATACAGACTCTACAGATCCAAAAGAGTCATTTTCCAAAGCTTAGGCATCAGGGATGTTTTATGAAGCTCACAGCTAAAGAAAACTTTGATGGTATCCAAAGCGTGGGAGACCGTCACTTTCCGTGACCACTAGTAAGTTCCAAGAGTTTACCCCAACGGGAGCCTCCATTCATGCGTGAACAGACCTGTAGAAATCCAAAACCTTGTCGTGCACGAGCTTTCGCCTGTTGAAAGGATCCGGTATTCTCTTGCTAGCAGACAGTCGTACCAACTGGTGTCATCGTACAACTCTAGCACTTTCCGTATCTGGCGGATCCTTTCTCGGTACTTTGATACGCCCTCTGACATTGCCCACTTTCGCTCTCTCCAATATCGACTTGGAATGTTCATTTCGGGTTCTTCTGCTCTACAGTTCTTTGACAATACAAACTACCCAGGCTCAGATCTAGATTTATATGTGGAGCTTGGGAGAGCTGAGGCTCTTTTGAGGTTTCTTTTGGGAAGAGGATACGTATTTGCGCCCATTACAGACCAGCCAGGGAATTGGGAACAAGCTTTCGAGCAAGCGTTGAGAAAGCGATTTTCTATGACTGACACAGAGCATACATCAATTGTGTCTGCAGAATTCCCTCAATGGGAAGGTTACACTGGGACTGGCATGGCTGCGGTTTTCAATTTTAGGAAGTACGGACAGAGGGGGAAGCATATACAAGTAATTGCCTGTCGGAATACACCATGAGAAGTGATTCTTCACTTCCATTCCAGTGCGTATCTGGGGTTTTTCAGGTGGATTATCAATGCTCATGTCTTTTCTAGCCTGCGTAATGAATCTAATTTCTCACTCGCATGCCTACTCCCTTTACCCTTATGCGACATTCGAAGAACGTGTCTCAATACATACCCCTACACCGGCTTCCGTCATTCGTATGGACAAACACAAAAAGGCACGCGAGAAATACACTCGTAGAGGATGGTCAATGGCTCCTACTCCCTCTGCTGCAGCGTACCTCCGCCCAAACTCGGAATTTAGAAATGCGTTGCGTTGCGTTGGAGATTCCAAGTGTTGGATCATCCCCCTAGAACCTTTGGATGTGCTCGAAGAGACCAGCCTGTATCAAGATATCTCGATGCATCTAGAAGGCGATGTTGTCAGAGCTCATGCTTGGGAGAACATGTCAACTTTACTCAACAAATTTGTGGTGAAATTTTATGTGATCTCCGTGCCGCAATTGCAACATAAATACTGTGTCTCTTTCGCGCTTCGTGATCAGATCGAACGGTTCTTATATGGCTTGGAGCCTACCTTCGGACTGCTCGATTGTGAGTTCGCCAGAGTTGTGCACAAATTGTGCAAGGCGTACAATAATAATGTCACCATAAATGGTGAAAAGCTGATGGGACCCCATCGAGGAGGAAATACAGAATTATGTGCAGGATTTTGTATCATACGCTTATATCCATGCAACACATCCCGAGGGGGTAGCTTACTACCTCCATCCAAGGGCGGCCACTGCCGTGCAGCTCATAGAGGTCCTAACGAGCGTATTTTTATCTTATCGGCGGAACCCTCAGGTGAGGCTATCACCAAATTTCCTTTCTGTTAAATACAACTCATACTTGTCATTAGCTCAAGATCCTCTTCACCATGGACTACAATCGTGCTGTACACCTATTTCATCTGCTGCCTTTTATCCATTTACTCATCAAATTTCCGAACAGTCAACAGTTGGACTCCACCAAGAGAATTACGATCCTCCAGCTTTTCTATGTGTATGGACAGATGTCATTATATCGCCTCCTTCTGGCTATGATCATTATCGCTATGCACTGAAGTCCCCGTTCAAGGCCGATGAGAAATTTATCGACTGGCTGAAAGATTATAGGATCCATTTGACGATGTGTTGGTAACATAGAGGCGTAGTACTTGTACAATTCGATGGTTTTGATTGCTTCGATAAGATAAGATCATAGACAATTGATGACACATGACTCGACGCGTTGATTCTTCACGGTGCACCATGATGGACGTTGACTTGTGGATGCTTGGCCTTCCATTGTTGCCTGGATTACTACGTCGAAGCATACGGAAGAATATGATATATCACTTGTAAGCTGTCAAATGATGCTACAAAGCTATTCTTACACGCGACTTTTCTACACAGCCCGGTGGAGGTTCAAAATCTAGTTTTGCACGAACTCTCGCCCATGGACCGGACTCGTTATTCTCTCTCTAATAGACAGTCGTACCAACTTGTCTCATCGTACAACCGCCGCACCTTCCGCGTCAGGCGAATCCTTTCGCGATACTTTGACACCATCTTCGACATTGTCCATTTTCGCCATCTCCAATACGAGCTCGGAATGCTTATATCAGGTTCTTCTGCTTTACAGTTCTTTGATGGAACCGTATACCCGAAGTCGGATCTCGACGTGTATGTGGAGCTCGGACGGGTAGAGCTACTCGTCATGTTTCTTCTCGAAAAGGGCTACGTGTTTGTACCTGTCATGGACCAACCAGAGGATTGGGAACAGGCATTTTTCCAAGCTTTAGAAACGAGGTCTTCCATGACGGATACACAACATCAAATAAACATGATGCAACTGTTTCCTCAGTGGGAAGGTTACGCGGGAAATGGGATGGCTGCGGTTTTCAATTTCGCAAAGCGTGGAGAGGAATGGAAGCATATACAAGTGATCACTTGTCGCCATACGCCTTTGGAGGTTATCCTTCATTTTCACTCGAGTGCGCCCTCGTATCTATCTCTTCAAGTACAGATAGTTGACGACTTTTTTCCAGCCTGCGTCATGAGCATAATCTCACACTCGCACGCTTATTCTCTCTATCCTCACGCAACATTTGAAGACCGCGTTTCTATACACACACCTACGTTTACCACCGGCAGAGACAAACATAAAAGGGCTCGGGAGAAATACGCTCGTCGAGGTTGGGAAATGGCGCCTACACCCTCCGCATTGACGTACCTCCGTTCAAACTCAGAATTCCGCAATGGAATGCGTTGCGTTGGAGATTCAAAATGCTGGATAATCCCTCTGGAGCCGCTGTATGAGCCTGATGAGCTGATACCCGACGAGCATCGAAACCTTTACTTTCCGAGGCATATAGAAGACGATCCAGTCAGAGCTCACATATGGTCCAACGAAACATCGTTCAACAAATTCAAAGTCAAGTTCCAGATCATCTCTTCGCAGCTGTTAAAGCATAAATATTGTGTATCTGCTACTTTTCGTCATCAGATCAACCAGCTCCTACCTAGCTTGCCAACGTCCACGTCTGGTGACGTCGGCCTAGCCATGCTCGTGCATGAACTATGCAAGAGTCATAATCGACAGCTTTCCATAACCGGGGAGGCGATTGAACGTTATGATCCAATTGAGGACGAGGTCCAAGCACAGGTGCAGGAGCTCGTTTCGAACGCGTTTATCCGCATGGAGTGGCCTCGAGATATTAGTTATGACCTTTTACCGAGGGCGACGACTGCGCTGACACTTTTGGATGTTTTGAAGAGCGTACTCATGTCCTTTCGCAAACATCCCGAGGTGAGATTGCATTTTCTGGCTCAACACGGTTCGCTCTTTGAGTCTAATTCTTGCGCAACCACCGTCTAGGTCAAGATATCTTTCTCTATCAATCCGGGGTATAGAGTACGTCTTCGACCAAACATTCTTGTATATGCGCTTATCAATACTCACTGCAGCAACGGGAATCTCTCAACGACGACCCTCCGATATCTCGTTGCGTCTGGACAGATGTTACCGTTCGGCCTCCCGATTTTCATCAGCTTAGTTTAAATTCGCCTTTCAATGTTGTGGTTGATAAGGACTTCATTGATGAATTGAAAAAATACAGGATTATCTTGGACGTTATGCATTAGGGAGTATCTGATATTTAGAGTATATCTTTGCATTTTTAGCTACCATTTTTCAGAGGTTTTTTTAATGAAATGCTGCTTTCTAGTAAAACTGATTCCGAATCAAGATCTGTTCAATATTTTTCGCTATCCTTGCAACATTCATGTATGTAACGAGCCGAAACTTCCTTCCTTCCTAGTCACTCCATTGCTAATCTACCCCTGGCTACAGGATTCACGAAGGAGCAGAAAGCCACTCAATAGACGAAAGCCATGCGTATCAGTCCCTAGAAAAAAGGGAGAGGTTCGTCAAAACTCACCTGACAATTCTTGTCAAAGTTTTACTGCAACACTCCGACCCAAGGATTGAAGTTATAATAAGAACATGCATTCGTGATAAACATACTTCCATGTATGCTCTTCACCGAAACACTATTCCTGATGATCTGGACAAAAGGAATCTGAGAGTCCTCGCTGGGGAAAGGGACCGATCCAATTCCTACTCCTGTACCAGCATCAAACTCTGCATGATTGGAACCGACATCGAGAGAAATCGTGGCTGGAGATGTGAGCAAGGACCAAGCAAAGATGGCATCAGCGGGGAAATCAGAGTTCCGAGGACGATCTCCGCCAGAGCAGGTGACAGATTTAGGATGAGCGCGATACCAGAAAACAACAGTATCGGTCTGTAGATTGAAAGACCTCCGTTTGAGTGCGGAGAAAAGTACATTAAATGTGGACGCCTTACTTCAACAGCAGGCGGACTGCCATTCTTAAACCATGAGATATAATACTCTGCCATAATCCTCCAAGGGCCGTGTTCGAATCCGTTGACATAATTGGGTGCAAGAGTTCCCAAATCAACCTTGGGATTGATGTCGGCAATGTAGTGGCTTTCACCTGTTCATCACGTTAACAAAGTTAAGCCAAATTGGCACGTTAGACTTTTCCTAATGTAAATCTGACTGACCGTAATCATTCCAGGTTACTATCTCGACTAGATCAGGTTTAACACCATTGATCGCCTGTTCCCAGCGGTACTTCCAAAGTCTATCACTTTGTTCGACCCAGTCTTGATCACCTCCGAGCTCCTTGAATTGCCAGGGGGAAACGGCTAGATGCACAAGCATTTTAATACCCGCTCGAACGAATGTAATATAATCTGAAAGCTTACACATGATGTACGGCCCACTCTTTGAGGACACCGCAGATTGATATGCTAGATCTGTGTCTGTAGTTAAATCGTCCGCAACATCCGCAGGCCTGGATCCAATATAATAATTCCAAGGGATTAAAGAGTGCACATTTAATATCCCAGTCAGTACGCACCAAGACCACCAATTAAAGAATCCATCAATGGATGTAAAGGTATTCACTAATTCCTGCGATCTCCCAGGGTCCCTAAATCCAATAAAAGCCGGTGCGAATGATACCTCTATTCCTTGGCTTGCCAGTGAGTCTTTGAAACTGACCCAGAATGGATCACCACGGTCTTCGCCGTTGAAGGTACTGACAAGTACAGCATTATTCCATCTAAACATGGACGGAGAAGATGCATGTGCAGAAACAAGAGAAACCATATCAGATTGAGCCCATTGGTAATTCATGTCGAAGGAGAAAAATAGCTGGAAATTACTAGCCGCTTCGGCGGCAGCAAAGGCGTCGACAATTTTATCGACTTCATAGTTGTCTACAGCGACGTTGAGTGCTAAAATGGCAGATAAAGCCAGAGCCTTCAATCTATGTCCATTATGACAAGCGATAGCACCTACCGAATCCATCGATGCCTACTGCTTGCGCAGCTGCGATATCACTAGCCCAATCAGATTGAGTATATGAGAACGAATTTTGGGCCTGATCGATGTATATTAGTGATAGGATACGGGGAGCTTGAAGGTTACCATAAAATGCGCAAAGACTTTTTGCGCATTTGCCCCCAAAGCCGAGCATGAAACAAGGGCAGCAATGATAGAAGCAGTCCACATCATGGCTTCTGATGCTGAACAGAGCAGAAGACGATCCTTTATATGCTGTCTACTCAAGGAAGGTAACGATGCATATGATGATTTGCATCATAATGCACCACATGACAAGATGACCGTTTTCGGGAGGCCAGAGTGGGTATGCATGGTGAATTAGTCTTAATCAAGTGCCACTGCTAAGCGGAGCATTGATGTACCGGAATGACCAATTGCAAACTTTTCGAACGACACAGGTACATTAGCATAATTAATCGGTTTCTTTCCGCTGTCTGCCAGAGTATACATATAGGCACATTTATATTCATTTCACTTTTCTTTTGTTCAACATACGTGATTTTATTAGGTTGATTTATTCTGTGTTATCACTCCAGACACTTTCCGTGTTACTAACATTCTGAGGTGATATCTAGTTACTTATTTATTTGCAGTCATTACTGGCATACACCTAAATTGTATTGTTACGGTCCTGATGGGTACACAGAAACATAAAACACAAAAAAGTCAGTTATTACTGATGCAATCAATTCAACAATAATAATTCAAAAACGATAATTACAAACTATGTAACAGAAAACTGCATGGCTGCATTTGTGAGTTAAGCAAAGATAGGTCCTCCAAAGATTGGCCTTATAATCTCTTTGTGATCTGTTAAGAAATTGGTCTAGCATCAAGTGGATGATATACCTCTTGAAACTAATCTAGTCATTCAATTTCTCAAGGGCTTCACTACACATGTCAATGTACCTCTTTTTATCTTCTGCTGCTGCAAATACATTTTGAGCCCTCTCAAAAAGTCTCCTAGCCTTTGCATAGTCTTTTAGATCTTGAAATACAAATGCATATTGATAAAGACACCAGCCAGTTTCATATGAGTTAACTGTGATTGTTTGAAAAAAAAGCAATGCATCATCGAAACATTTTATAGCTTGATCCAATTGACCAAGGTTTCTGTGAACAATTGCTAACTCTCTTGAACACCTTCCAATTCCCACTTCACTGGGCCCAATTTGATGGAACTTTCTTTGGGCTTCAGACAGCAATTGAAGAGCTTGATTGTATTTACCTTGCAGTCTGCAGATTATTCCTAACTCCCATATACACTGTGACACTTCTAAAGGCATTCCCATAGCTTGAAAACATTGTTGGGCCTCTTTAAACATTTGAATGGCGGCTGTATATTTCTCCTGATATCTGTTGATTTGAGCAAGACTCTTTAAACAATGTGCAGCTCCCCACTTATCTCCAATATCTTGAAATTGTGTTCTGGCCTCTGAAAGCATACATCTTGCCTTAGAATGTTCTCCTATTAGTCTGTAGTTGTCCCCAAGGCTTCTGCAACATTGTGCAACACCCAGTTGATGACCAATTCTTTGAAATTGACTTTTAGCACTTGAGAGCTTCTGGGTTGCCTCAGCATGCTTCCCCCACAATTTACAAACATCTCCAAGGCTCTTTAAACATTGTATAGCTCCTAGTTGATCCCCGATGTCTTGAAAATGGCATGTTGCATCTAAATACACTCTTTCTGCATGATTGTACTGGCTTTGCAATTGGTATATATCTCCAAGAGTCTGTAGACATTTTGCAGTCACAGATTTTGTTACCTCATCCATGTTTTGAAAGGTATTGAGAGTTTTCAATATCTCAATGAGTTCATATCTTGCACTTTCATACTTGGCAATATACCTGTGCACTTCAGCTCTGTAATATCTTAACCATAATTGCTCAATTGGCTCAATATGTTGGACTAATAGTGTATCCAGCATATCCAGCATGTGTGAAAAGTATATTGTTTTTGAACAAATTATTTTCACAGCATTAATTTGCCTTGAAGTCACCCCATTTTTAATCTGGTTCTTGAATACCTTTAAAATATTACTGATGCTATTTTCTAATTGCTTGGTTGCCATTTCTTGATTGTCAGGTAAGTTTTCAATAATTCCTCCATAAAAAACTTCCATTTGATTGATGTACACCTGATCAGCTGGAAATTTGATTTGAATGTACTCTCTTATAGGGGCAAGAATTTGCAGAGCATTATTATGGCTATAGACAATTGTGGAGTCAATCAAAGCCATTGCATTCAGTTCAATATCTTTTATTCCTGGTAGCATTTTGTGCAGATTATTCTCATAGTCTGCTACACCCCCTGGAAGAAAGGCCAGCACTGATAATACTTCAATGTCTTTTTTATCCAGTAGCCTCAAGGACAAATCAATAGAGAACTCAATACTGGTCAATCGGCTGGCCTGAGTTCCAAATTCCTTTAGTATTGTAGTCTTATGTTTATTCCACATAAGCAGAAGGGACTTCAGACTGGTCTTTCTTGCAATTTCAGCAACCAAAGTTATAGCAAGTGGAACACAGTCCAGTGCCTGTAGCAGAGCTCTTACTTCATTCTCTTGGTCTGCAAATTTCTTTCTGGATATTGTAAGAAATATGACCATTGCAGCATCTATTGAAAGTGTTGGTATTCCATATTCTGCTCCCAATTTAACCCATGGGATATCTCCTGGGCCATCGGTTCCTCTCATGGTAACAATAATAGAAAGATTATGGAAGCCTGAAAGTTTTCCAAGGAGATGCTGAACAGCTGTCCTAGCAATCTTGTACTTCCAGGGTGTCTCAAAATTGTCCAGGATTAAGAGAACAGGTCGACTGACAGCATTCAGAAACTGATACAGGACATCATGCATACTTTGACCTTGTTTCATAGACAATCCAAAAACTGTTTTTATTCCTTGCATGAGAGCAGTTTCCTCTTCCAAGATGTCACATGGCAGAAAGTAAGGCTGGTGGAACTTTTGTTTAACTTTGGGTGTGTTGCTAATGTGCAAAGCAAGAGATGTCTTCCCTATTCCTCCAGGGCCAAGTATAGCTAAATATGCAGGATTGTGCTTGCACAGGATATCAATTCCCTTATTTACAAGATCGTCTCTCCCTGTGAATACTTTTGGGACAGGTGGGGTTGCAAAATGAATAGTACTAAATGATTCATTAGCCAATTTGTATTGTTAGATAATAATAAAGAATGCTTACTCTGCAGTGATCTCCTACAATCAAATCAACAAATATCAGCATGTAAACACCTAAGCATTTTTGGTTTTCAAGGCTTACTTTTGCATTAATTGATGACCCTTATGAAGACATAAGTCAGAATATATTTTTCTATAATTAGAGACCTACCAGTCGCAGTTGTCAAATAGTGGTTATGTATCACATCCCTGGTATAAGATGTAAAGTTTGGTCTTTGGATGGTAAAATTGTGCGCATGAGAAAATATACCACCGGAACTATTATCAACCTGATGGATATCTGTATTTACAGGCTCTGTGGGGACATCTGCAAAATTCAGCGCTAATATAATTTTCATCGTGCAGGCATTCGTACTAAGACCTACCAAGGCTTTTATCATCAAGTGGATCAGTGTGGATGTTCTCAGCAAGGCTACCAGTTTTCTCCAACTTCAGTTTCGAGCGGTGTGATATTCTCCAAGTCTTGTGATTTCTTGAATTGAAGATAGATTTACCCTGAGACAAATATTTTGTGCTCCTATGGCCTGCAAAGCTGCCAAAACCTTTTGGCAGATTATCTGGCCTTTCGCAATCAGGATTAGGATATTGGGCATCATCGTTCCCTTCAGCTTCCCTTGCACTATGTCGGGTCATTACCTAGATAAATGACAAGTGTAGTAGTTGTACTACTGACAGACGTTGATGAATAAAGGTGTTCAAGTTCGCAACTCTTTCATCTGCACGTGAACTAGTGCTCGATTGCAGAAAATAAAGTTCAAACGCATCAACGAAGCTCAGATAAAGCTGTTGACCCTGTCCACCTGGACTTGACAGTAGTCATATTAGTATTCAAACAGTATACCTTCTATACAGATTGTGTGCGATTCGTATAACTTCCAACGTCATGCAAGTTGTTGACTTTATGACAGGCCTGTCAAGACCATGTGAATCTCTCTATCCAACAACGACATTTGTCAGAGTGGCGTTTTTGTGTTCTGAAATTCAATTACTTATACATAATTGGACGGCACAATGTACAGATTGGGGTGCTTGGATAAATGCTATCGATGACTTGTGGCAGATGACAAGGATACGTGCATTTTAATCCCTCGATGCAGTCCCGGCATTTCAATCTAGAAACGAGCGTGGAGCAGTGCGCGCCAAAATTTGACTTGAACAGGTGGTCCTTGTCCGAAATCACTCTGAATAAGCCGACGTATATCAGGGTCTAACATTCTACCCATGTCAGGCTGCAATGCAAATTCTTCTGCGTCCTCTGCAATGATAGAAGTCTGTGTCACAACCCAAAAGTCGTTAGACCTCATAAAAATCTCCCCGATAGACATTCTTAAAGAATACAAATCCTCTAAAAATCGTCAATTCCACACAGGCTCGGTGATTCTTTCCAGATGAGAGCAATCCTGCAATGAGCGAAAATCCGACATGAATTTGGAATTCGAGTTCCCGAAATCGACGAAGCGTAAACTGCCGTCCAAGCAGATATTCGCTGGTTCAATGTCGCCATAAAGAGTCAGTCCTTTAGCGTGAAAGCGTCGAGTCAGATCACAAAGCTTTTGAATGACCTGGAAGCGTTCCTCTGGCAAAACAAAGAACAGTCTCGCGCGACATGCGCATATCGAATATAACCATGTCCTTTTGATCCTTTTGAAAAAAGGACGCGATCCACAATGGAAATAGCACGTTCACCAGCAGCGAATATGACTTCCAGTTCTCGGGGAAGGGTGTCGTGATGTCGAATGTTCTAGCTACATACCGATTATGATTGTACGGAAAAGACACCATTTCTGGGGCGATTCAAAAGTTGCGTTTCATCGAGTTCCCTGGACCAGACATACCAGACATCCCGGGGAACGTGGCGGAACACTACCAGTGTCCTTCTGATATATTCGTATTCTTTGTCTCCACAGTATATAGTAGATTAACTACGTTGCAAGTAACAAATAGTGCACCCTACTTTCTTCCTCACAGCACCACAACCTGATTTACGAAGAAGCAGAAAGCCGACGAGTATACTCGATCAACGCCCTAGAGGAGAGAGAAGACACCATCAGTCTTAAGGAACGAAAAAGACTCCATGATCAATAAACACTCGTCCAAAAACTCACCGAACACTCCTCCCCGTCATCCCCTTTTCCAAATAAGGCGTAGGCCTCGTAGCTTCCATCGTTCCAGCAATATCGATATGGGCCCATTTCATCCTTGGTTCTTCTTCCTCTCCTTCTCCGGTTTTCGACTTGGGGAAAGCGCCTTCAGCAAAAGCTTTGAGGAAGAGAGCTGCGGTACACGATCCAGCGCTTGATCCACCCGTGTTGCATAGGTCTGCATTGGAAGAGTAGATTTGGGGGCCTGGTGAGAAGGAGGGAGATTGTTTGGTTAGTACCGGTACAACAGAAAGAGACGGGTAATCAAGGAACGAGAGCGTATATAAAGGACAACGAGCAAAGACACAGAAACCCAGAATGTCAACGATGCAGGTAAAGGGGCGAATAGAAAATGCGGAAGCACTAAAGAGCCGAAAGAGACACGCACCATAGTCTTCACTCAAAGGCATCCTCCAAAACCTATCAAACTCGTACTCTCCCGCCTCGTGAAGTTGTTCCCAGAGTTCGTCGGAAGAGGAAAAGACGCCGGTGTAGATTTCGCCGAGGGCCACGTCCATTGCGCTGCAGAAGAGAAGTATGAGAAGAATGAAATGGAAGGAGAGGAAGGGGAAAGAAACGTACCCGGTCAATGTAGCAACATCGAGGAGCGTATGAGGCTTGTACTCTGTCGAAGTGTAGTATATGGCGTCTGTGTGCAGCATATAGCGTTGATGGCAGAGCGGAAAGCGCAGAGAGAAGAAGAAAGACTTCAATGTTTAAACGAGAAAGACAAGAAAGAAAACGCACCAGACAAAACCAACCTCCCTTCCGCATCCGTATTATCCACTTCGACAGTTTTACCGTTCATTGCGTAGACACTGTTGTAGCGAATATCGTGTTAGTACAACTTGTCTCTCTACTCATAAAGGAAAACGTACATGTCACCGGGTTTAGTTGCACTGGGCTATACACACGAGTTGGAGAGAGTATGCGTCAAAACGACGAGCCACGGAAAGAAGAGTAGGAAACACACCCCAGGCATATTCTCCGTCAATGGCGTACATACTACCAGGTTGATGGGTAACTTGAGTTTGGCGATGGCGAGTGCAGCAGAGACGACAGACGCAGCGCCTCCTGTTGGAGAGCGTTAACAAGTGTCAGAGTAAGGAAGGCAAGAGTAAGAAACGTACCCATATCTCCGCGCATGAGTTTCATACCCTGGAGACCTCATGAAGGGGAAAAGGACTCGGAAACCAGGAGAGAACTCACCACTCTCGGCTTGAGCGAAATGCCTCCAGTATCAAACGTGATACCCTTTCCTACGAATGCAAGCGGAGAGGCATCTTTTTGTGGAGAGCCTTTGTAGTGTCTATACGAGATGGATGAATGAGTACGGTGGTGATAGAGACAAGGCTGAGACGGACGACGTACATCTCGAGAAACTTGGCAGGCTCAGAAGTTCCATGGGTTACAGAGAGGAATGTATTCTATCAAAACATTAGATCCCGAAATAGAAGGAGAGAGAAAGAAAACACACCATTCCTTTTTCCTCAGCCCACTTTGTGTCCCTAACGACAATCTCGACGTTTTCTACTCCAGCAAACTCTGCTTTGACGCGTTCGCAAAAGGCAGTTGGGGTCATTATGTTTGCGGGTAGTTCCATCAACTTTACCGTACGGGGATCAGTATCGTACACCAGAAAAAAAAAAGCAGACTAGACTCACGGTCCTAGCTAAATTCTGCGCATAAGCATACAACGCGCCCTCGTTCCATTCCTTCGACTCTTGGATTGGTTTCAAGGTGATCTTTTCCGGGATGGATTCTTTCAAGTTGGGGTTGAAACGTGAAGGAGGGTCAGTTTTGAGCGTAAAGGCATAGAGAGCGAGGTGGGCTGCGACGGCTGCAAGTAGAATGGTGTCAGCCAAATACAAGAGAATTTTGTGGAAAAAACTCACCAGCAGCATGAGGATCCTTGTCCGCATCGATCATAACCTCCTTGACCCCATCCAGCCCTTTTACAGCTTTAACAGCACTCCCTACACTCTTCCTGACCAACTCCCTCCTCGCGTCTCCCTTTTTAGCCTCAAACCCATCGCCCAAAGACGATAAAGCGGTGATTTGCGACTGGGGTGTATTGTAAAAGATCCGAGTCGTGCCCGCTTTGGGTATCTTGGGCTTTTCGTTTTCTTGAGGAACAGCAAAGCCCCAAGTCTGCGCGAGGTCAACGCCAGCAATGGCTTTCGAAGGGTTTTTGGGGTCGTGTGGAGCGATGAAGGCGGTGGTGGACATGCTGCGTAGATAGAGACAGGTGGTCAGACGACGAGAGACAGCTGAAGATGGAAAACGGCGCACTGCCAACATGGCAAAAGTCCAATTTTAGACGCGATGCTCCGAAACGCGACTAGAAAAGTTACCCACTTTCTCACCGGTTACTACTTATATGAATTTTCTCCCCCGACGTCCAGAGACTCATTATGAGGGAGCCCCATAAAATCTTCGCAGCACAATGGTCATCCTGAGAGTAGACAGTCTGAACAATTTGTTGAACTGTGTTCAGTACTTTTTCCGCTCTTCAAGTCGAGACGGAATTGTCAGTGGACACCTTGATCATGATGGACGTGGTTCCCGACATTCAGGATAAGTCTTTTTGCCCAGCCCGTAACACAACAACTGCCTCGTGTTCGCCATGCGAAACGATGGACTAATAACACATGTTCGAAGGTTTTTTAAGTTCAACCCTTGCACTTAGAGTTCAGGAGCTCGCATCTAAGTTTCATGCCCGTGACTTTGGCATGAGTTCCATCAGGTTCCATCTTTACTGGTTGCACAAATCAGAAATAGAAGTATGACGTCAACCCAGGAAAGGTAAGCCAAAAATGAAAAAAAAAAAAAAAAAAACAAAAAAGTGGAAAGTCTAATCAATGTGGATAGTCACGGTGCTGCAAACGACAACAGAAATATCCGGAATGAGTAAAATCTATCACTTCAAAAGTTGGAAATTTAAATAAACTTTTTCTGAATATTGTCAGGGTGCTCAGTAATAATTCTCATGCCACTGTGAAAGACAATATCTTCAATATCGTGAACGGGAATCAATACAATGGGAACCAAGCCGAAACTGATTATTACGAGAAAAGTAACTTGGATTTCATGCATTTTGTAACACTGGCACAATGTACTGATGATTAATTATACAGTTAAGGAAAAGTTGAAATGGCTTCAGGCTCCAGATACATATGTGAACTTTGAAACTGCTCATAATAATACAACAGAGGGGACTGGGACCTGGCTGCTCAATTCAGAAAAGTTTGCCCAATGGAAAGAAAATGGGTCCTTGTTTTGGGTCAAAGGAAAAGGTTTGTTTTTGATTATCCAATTTACATAGATGATGAACAGCTGAGGTTTTCTGAACAGCTGGAGTTGGAAAGAGCTATCTATGGTAAGAAAAACATTCCGAAATAAGGGTTTCTGCATCTGATCACAATTTTAAAAGCACTATAGTCATCAATGAGCTTAGAAGCAACTTGAATAACTGCCCAGTTTTTTTCTTCTATTTTGACACCCGAGACCAAGAAAAAGTGGTCTATTTGGGAATAATTTCATCCTTGCTTTCCCAAGTGGCACTTTTTTCTAAAAATGATCTTGCTCTTCAGCATCTCAACACATTATATGAAAAATGTGGGGATGGGCGAATTCACAGCAGCAAATATATTGAGAACACCCTGTTTGACATACTCAAAGCCCTTCCATTTACTTTTTATGTGGTTATAGATGCATTGGATGAGTGCAAAGAACAGTTCAAGGCTTTTGCACTTATCGACAGGTTGCTTAAAGAAGTGCAGAATGCTTATGTCTTGGTGGCGAGTCGACCTCATGTAAATGGCTTAATTTCCCTTGGAGAAGAAGGATTTTACCATCAAATTCAAGTTGAAGGCACTGACAATAAAGTTGATATTGAAAAGCATATCAGTCTGCATTTAAAACCAAGGCTATTTCCTTACGAATTAAAAACTGAAATAAAGAACACATTAATCAATAAGGCAGATGGACAGTGAGTTTATTAATCTGACCAGTGTAAGCTTGTATTGAAATTTTTTAACAGAATGAGATGGGTTGATTGTCAGTTGACCGCATTAAACAAGATTGGAACACCAAAAGCAATACGCAATGCCCTTAAGCAGCTTCCCCCGACACTAGAAGAAACATATGCGAAAGCTGTTGCTGAAATTCCTGAGCACCATATAGAAGATGCAAAAAGCATCATCAAATGGCTGGTTTGCTCATTGAGACCTTTGAGCATCACTGAAATGGAGGAAATTTTGGCTATTGACATTGACAATGAGATATTCTTATCTGAAAATTGTCCAATTGGTCTCAAGGCTGAGCTTCATAGAATCATTGGGTCAATTTTGGTAATAGTAATTGATGGAGCTGAGCACCAGGAAACTGTTCAGTTTGCTCATCCATCTGTCAAGGACTATTTTATTTTTGATTGCATGAAGACTGAAGCAACAGTTTCATTTCATGTTAATCAAGAGTTAGCACATGATTTTATTGTCCAGAGCTGCTTGATCTATCTTTTACAATCATTGCAGAAAGAAAGCTATGATTCCCAATTGGAATTTCCTCTAGAGGATTATGCCATAAGAAATTGGGTTAACCATTTTGAAAATGCAAGCTGCCCAAGCCAAAATACATCCAAGCATACCTGGCAGCTTATGGCATCTTGTGAAGGCCCATATGCAGCCTTGATAGAGAGGTGCAATCCATCTCGATTAAATGGAGACAAGCCCTTACAGCTGCAATATGCAATTTTATCTGGAGGAAACCTGTTAACACACTTTCTCCTTGAAAATGGGGCTGATGTCAATGCTAAAGGTGGTGGACATGGGAATGCTCTGCAAGCTGCCTGTGCTGTAGGTTGTTTTGGGATTGTTCAGCTTCTCATTGAAAGAGGAGCCAGTGTCAATGCAGAAGGAGGCCATTATGGGAATGCTCTGCAAGCTGCATGTTTTCATGGACACTCTGAAATAGTCCAATTTCTCATCGAAAAAAGAGCTAATGTTAATGCAGGACACAAGCAATATGGAAATGCTCTTCAAGTAGCATGTGATAAAGGTCACCTTAGAATTGTTCAGTTTCTTCTTCTGAAAGGGGCCAACATTAATGCTAAAGGGGGTATATATGGGTTTGCTTTGCAAGCTGCATGCTCTCAGAATCACCTTGAAATTGTTCAGCTTCTGGTTGAGAGTGGAGTCAATGTCAATGCAGAAGGAGGTAAATATCACAATGCTTTGCAAGCTGCATGTTGCAAAGGCCATTATAGAATTGCTAAACTTCTAATTAAAGAAGGAGCCAATATTAATGCACCAGGAGGTCAATATGGAGATGCTTTGCAAGCTGCATGTTATTGTGGACACTTTGAATATTTGTTACTGCTTCATAATATCAAGATTGATTTTGATGCCAAAAGTCACCAACATGAAGTTTCTAAATGCACTTTAAATATTCATAAACATATTCAAGTTGAGAACAATAGTCATGCAGATGCAGAAGGAGATACATATCACTGCCAACAAACATCTTGTATGAAGATACAAAACATTGATTACACTGAAGATGCACAACAAAAATCCACTAACAATGTAAAAGCAGATGCTAAAAAGCCTGGTTGTTGTTGGCAGGATAGTCTCAAAACATTTGATGACATTGTTTCAAAGGGAGCCACAACTATTACAGTGGAGCATGATAGTGGAATGATTCAACATGCCTCTTCCTACTGGGGTCACCTTGAAATTGTTCACCTTCTTATTGAGAATGGTGCCAATGCTGATGGGGGAGGGGGTCAATATGGAAATCCCTTACAGGCAGCATGCTACCATGGTCATCTTAAAATTGTCCAGCTTCTCATTGAAATGAGAGTTAATATCAATGCAAAAGGGGGGAAGTATGGATATGCTCTGCAGGCTGCATGCTCCCAGAATTGTGGTGGACTAGGGAAATCTAAATTGGTAAAAGAATATCAGATTTTCTTAGATAGGTACTATCAAAATTGTTTTGAAATTGTTCAGCTTCTTATTGAAAAGGGGGCCAATATCAGTGCAGAAGGGGGGTATTATGGTCATGCCCTCCAAGCTGCATGTTCTCAAGGTCGTCTTGAAATTGTTCAACTTCTCATTGAAGAGGGAGCTGACATTGGTGCACAAGGAGGCTATTATGGAAATGCTCTGCAGGCAGCATGTTATCAAGGACATCTTGACATTGCACAGCTTCTGGTTGAATGGGGGGCCAATGTTAATGTGGAAGGTGGTTATTATGGAACTGCTCTGCAAGCTGCATGTTTCCAGAGCCATCTCAAAACCATTCAATTTCTCATTGAAGAGGGTGCAAATGTTGATGTGCAACAAGGTTATTATGGAAATGCTCTGCAGGCAGCATGCCATCATGGTCATCTCTGCATTGTTCAGCTTCTAGTTGAAAGGGGAGCCAATGCTAATGCAGAAGGTGGTTATTATGGAACTGCTCTGCAAGCTGCATGTTTTCAGGGACATTTTGAAACTGTTCAACTTCTCATTGAAAATGGGGCTAGCATTGATGCACCAGGCATTCATTATGGAAATGCTCTGCAGGCAGCATGTTATCAGGGTCATGTCAATATTGTTCAGCTTCTGGTTGAAAAGGGAGCCAATGTTAATGCAGAAGGTGGCTATTATGGAACTGCTCTGCAAGCTGCATGTTTTCAGGGACATTTTGAGACTGTTCAACTTCTCATTGGGGAGGGTGCAAATGTTGATGTACAGGGGAATTATTATGGAAATGCTCTGCAGGCTGCATGCTATCAAGGTCATCTTGAGATTGTCCAGCTCCTGGTTGAAAGGGGGGCCAGTGTTAATGCAGAAGGTGGCTATTATGGAACTGCTCTGCAAGCTGCATGTTCTCAGAGCCATCTTGAAACTATTCAATTTCTCATTGGGGAGGGAGCAAATATTGATGCACAAGGGAGTCATTATGGAAATGCTCTGCAGGCAGCATGTTATCAGGGTCACCTTAACATTGCTCAGCTTCTGGTTGAAAGGGGGGCCGATGTTAATGTAGAAGGTGGTTATTATGGAACTGCTCTGCAAGCTGCATGTTTTCAAGGCTATCCTGAAATTGTCCAATTTCTCATTGGGGAGGGTGCAAATGTTGATGTACAAGGGAGTTATTATGGAAATGCTGTGCAGGCAGCATGTTATCAGGGTCATCTCTACATTGTCCAGCTTCTTGTTGAAAGGGGGTCCAGTGTTAATGCAGAAGGTGGTCATTATGGAACTGCTCTGCAAGCTGCATGTTTTCAGAGTCATCTTGAAACTGTTCAACTTCTCATTGACAAGGGATCTAACATCAATGCACTAGGAGGTTATTATGGAAATGCTCTGCAGGCAGCATGTTATCAGGGTCAACTTAACATTGTTCAGCTTCTGGTTGAAAGGGGAGCTGATGTCAATGCAGAAGGTGGTTATTATGGAACTGCTCTGCAAGCTGCATGTTTTCAGAGTCATCTTGAAACTGTTCAACTTCTCATTGACAAGGGATCTAACATCAATGCACTAGGAGGTTATTATGGAAATGCTCTGCAAGCAGCATGTTATCAGGGTCACCTTAACATTGTCCAGCTTCTGGTTGAAAGGGGAGCTGATGTCAATGCAGAAGGTGGTTATTATGGAACTGCTCTGCAAGCTGCATGTTTTCAGAGTCATCTTGAAACTGTTCAACTTCTCATTGACAAGGGATCTAACATCAATGCACTAGGAGGTTATTATGGAAATGCTCTGCAAGCAGTATGTTATCAGGGTTACTTTAACATTGTCCAGCTTCTGGTTGTGAGGGGAGCCAATGTCAATGCAGAAGGTGGTTATTATGGAACTGCTCTACAAGCTGCATGTTCTCAGAGCCATCTTGAAACTATTCAATTTCTAATAGGGGAAGGTGCAAGTATTGATGCTCAAGGGAGTTATTATGAAGATCCTCTTCAAGCTGCCTATGAGCACAGTGATCTTGAAGTTGTGCAGCATTTTACTGAGAAAGGTATCAATGCTGATACAAAAACAGGTTACCTGAATAGCATTCATTCCGAAAATGAATCATCTGATCACGATAATTCAGCAAATGGCAGTGGATTTGTTACAGCAGATGAATGTGATGAATAATCTTCTGTTTGAATATTTAATGATAGCTGTCTTTGTTTTTTTCACTTAAGCAGTTTGATTGTATTAAGACTTCTGTAAGGGTTCTCACCAGCTTCAGCCACACTAAAGCAAGACAGTGGTTTATAATTGACCAAGTAGTGCATGTATGACAGAAGTAGGTAAGATGGTAAGAGTAAAGATTACGAGGCCTGTAAGGGACTTGTCCTTACTAAACCCGTAGCCGCTCACAGTGGCTGTGCTGAAATCGAACCCTATGCCCATTTGGCAGTTGGTCCGTGGACATGAGCTTCATGCCGGCTTTGTTTCGGCATTTAGTCTACAACTTACGGCCTCGTACTTGCCACGCGAAGCGATGGCTCACTTCTTTATCAGGAACAGCTATGGTAGGTATTTATATGGTGAATGACCCCTAATTAGTGATAACAAGGAGTATATGTTACACCTGCCCCCTCTAGATTGAACTATAGGTTTTATCTATAACAAAAGGTAATGTAAACAATTAAGCATTAGTACTAGAAAAAGGGAGTGATGGTGACTCAGGTTCAATAGTAAGATTCTGAACCCCTACTGTAACTTGAGTGAGAGGAGGTTTTTACCCTGGTAAAACCCCAAGGGACATTTTTGCAATTCTGTTTGTTAGCTGTTGCAACAAGTTGTTGGCATTGAAATTCAACAACATCAGCTGCAGGAATAGACACAGGAAGTTTCCATTCCTGATTAGGAACATTGCAGATTTCAGTGAACTGAAGTCTGGCATTAGAATGTTTCTTTAATTTGTCCCATTGGATCCAAGTGTCAGATCTAACTTCAAGATTTGATGAGATGTCGACAATATACTGTTGAGCCCAATAGTATGCATCCAGTACATGGTCTTCCTTCATTCTGCAGCATGATAGGTAATGAACCATATCATCAATGGAATCAAGTTTTTCAGGATTCTCTGGAGAGGTGATGTTGAACTCAGCTGCAGGTATGAGTTTGAGTTTGAGTAGGAGTTGGGTGTAGAAGTATGGAGCTGTGGGTACAAGGACATAAAACCAATTGAAGTAATGTTTCAATCAGTGACTTCTTTCCTTATTTTTGACAGCATCGATAGCCTTAATGAACCAACAGTAAGTAATATGGCCCAGCCAATGCTGTAGCCCAATTTACAAATCATACTGGCAGAGCCCAACATTGAATTACAAAATCTACCTTGGGAACCTATACAGTGTGCAGAAAATTGGTACCAGTGCCTTGCCAGCATGTCTGCTGGGCTATGCTGGTAAATGGCATTACACCATATTCCTATTTCATACTTGGCACATATATCTTAAATATCTATCCTGCATGTCATAATTACCTGTAGTTCCTGCCCTTGCCCTTCTTCCCATGTTCTTCCAATGTTCTCCCTGTCTCCTACTACCACCTGCTAGCATTAGCATGCAGACAGACGACTAGAAAGTTACCCACTTTCTCACCGGTTACCGGTTACCACTGACCAGAGATTCGTTTACATAAAAGAATCCTCAGTCTGAGCAATTTCTTGAATTGTGTTCAAAGCCGTTGGACACCTTGATCATGAGTTACGGGGCCGAATTTATGAGGACTCGTCCTTACTATAATCGTGTCGCAGAGGTGCTTTCTGTTACATATCTCAGTATTGTACCGATACTATCCGATAGCACCTGGTCTCGGTGCTATCCGATGGCATCAAAGATGCTGAGCCAGGTTTTGTACATCGGCCCAATAATTTAAAGGCTTAAAGGCTTAGAGCGCTCAGAGTTAGATAAATCGGCCTCGTACTTACCATGCGGAAGCAATGGCCCACACTTTTATTCCCGAATTCGGGTCAAGTTCTTGTTGACGGGAGTTTCTGCCTCATGTTTGCGAAATAACACATGTTCGAAGATTTTAAGTTCAGTCCTTGCATTTAGAGTTCAGCAGCTCGCATCTAAGTTCCATGCGCATGACTTTGGCATGAGTTCCATCTTTACTCGTTACACAGAATCGATCCAGAAACAGGAGTATGACGTCAATCCAAGATAGGTAAGTCAGAAACGAAAAAAATAGCAGAATAAAGCATCTAATCAATGTGAATAGTCACCGTGCCGCAGACAGTATTCGGAATGAGTAAAATCTACCACTTCAGGTTTGAAATTTAAATAAACTTTTTCTGAATATTGTCAGGATGTTCAGTAACAGTTCTCATGTCACTGTGAAAAACAGTGTCTTCAATATTGTGAACGGGAATCAAGACACTAACACAGACGGGAACCAAGTCGAAACTGATTATTACGAGAAAAGTAACTTGGATTCCATGCATTGTATTACACAATGACTTGATGATTATTTTACAGTCAAGGAAAAGTTGAAGTGGCTTCAAGCCCCGGATCCATATATAAATTTTGAAACTGCTCATAATAATACAACAGAGGGGACTGGGACCTGGTTTGTCAGTTCAGAAAAGTTTGAACAATGGAAGAAAAATGGGTCCTTATTTTGGGTTAAAGGAAAAGGTTTGTTTTTTGACTATCTGATTTAGATGATGAGCAGCTGAGGTTCTCTGGACAGCTGGGGTTGGAAAGAGCTATCTATGGTAAGAAGCACACTCTAAAATAAGGTTTTCTGCATAATAAGAATTTTAATAGCACTACAGTCATCAGTGAGCTTAGAAGCAATGACCACCCAGTATTATTCTTGTATTTTGACACTCGAGACCAGAAAAAAGAGGTCTATTTGGGAATAATTTCATCCTTGCTTTCCCAAGTAGCACTTTTGTCCAAAAATAACCTTGCTCTTCAGCATCTCAACACATTGTATGACTGGGGAAAGGTGCCGCTGTTTTGCACGGCAAGATACGAGGCCTACTCATTGTGTTTGGACTGTAGCAATTTCTTAGCCAAAATTAAATAATGTTACAGAATACACATTGATTATCAAAGTTTTTTTTTCAATACATTTAATGGGTAAAATTTCATGCTAACAGTTAAATGGTCATTTGATTTTTTATTGGTATAAATTTGCTCTGATTTATTTCCAATTTGTCCTTCCTTCCTCTCAAGTAATATAGCAACATGGACAATTTTCCGCACAGTCTCTAATTCCCTATAACCAAAAATCATTATACAATAAGCATCTCCATTTCACAAAACTAAATTTTTGTGTGTCTTGAGGACACACTAAGCAATGAATAAATATACTTATCTATTGTAATATCGAAATAATTTAATGAGGCTTGAAAAAAGACTGGCTGTGCTCATTTTTCAATTCAATTTCTTTTACAAATAGTTTTATTTGTTATTAGCAATACAAGTATAGCTCTCTAGGTTGATAGTCTTTTATTATTTTGTTCCTTGATAGTGAGGAAGGGCTATTCGATGCATTGCTTTGGTAAATGACTCTCTGAAGGCATTGAGCTTGTTTATGTTTTTCTATATATAAATAAAGTATAATGCTATTGTTACGATGGAAGAGGTACTTTGTAAGAATCGAGGTTCCGTTGACTGAGGATCAAAGCCGATCAGTCGTTCCGCCCAACTGAGGATCAAAGCCTATCAGTTGTATCACCAACTGGAGATCTTAGCTCATCAGCTGACCGGGGTCTCAGACTATCTTGCAAGTCTAAGGTTCGTCCGGTTCTGTAACACACCAACGTAGTGTCCGGTGTGAGTCTGTAATACAAAGACGTAAGTCCTTTGTGAGTCCGGGGTCCTAAAGACGTGAGTCTTTAGAGGTCGTTCGAGGGTTCGATTGGTCTCTTGAAAGAGACTCGAGAAGGTTCCGAGTTCGAGAGTGTTACGAGGTAAGACTTGTAAGTGTATTAACAAGGTCGAGCTGAGGATTTAGCTCGAACTGGTTTCTACTTAAATACAGAAAGGTATCTACACACAGGCCGGACTACTGTGTGTTCTACATGTGTAAAGTAGAAGGTAAGTCGTCTGTAAGTAGCATGTAAGTAATATACAACATGTGGTTGAACACATGTTAATAGAGAATGCACAAGGGATCAGTGAGGCAATCAAGAAATGTGTGTAAGTAGTACTGAAAAGGTGTGGCGTTCGTGTGGTGGCCGCATGTTAGGGGAGAACGAGGTATGCATGAGGTTGATCGTGAGATGAAGTAAATATAGGGAACATGAGGAAAGAGGAATGGTGATTATAGAGAAGAGGGCGAAAAGGAATTGAGGTGTCCGTCTGTAGGTAAAATTGTAACAGCTATTCTAGGTGCAATTACTTATTCAGACCACAAAGGTTTCAGAAATAATCAGCTATTATAAAATTTTGCCCTTAACATGTTAAAATATCCTTAATGAAGAGAATCACTAATAACTTAAACTTTACTTCAGTGTTGGCATTAATTTCAATCTAGGGACAACACTACAAATTTCAAGATGAAGTAGTTTTAATTCTCACCTATGTTCAGGCTGACAGCCTGAAAAACCATTTAGTCAAATGAGTTGTTATTAGAGATGGTCTGCAACAGCCTTTTTTAAAATTTTGACAACATACTGATCACCCTCACATATACTTTCAGGGACATACTTCTATTCAACCAGCACTGACCGCCTTTCAATGACGTGATGTTTCAGTTCATTTCTTGGGCTGAGATGGAAAGGGCTAAATTTCAACTGAATCAGAAATTTTGGTGTCGAAGAGCTCCATACAATTGAATTTTCATACTTATTAATCCTTCAGTAAACGGAAAAAAGCCGAAAGTTTGTGCCAAATTGCCGAGCAACTTGTGGCACATCGGCCTGCATGCTAGTTTCGACATGCCATAGATGATCCGGGAACAAACGGAACACAATTTTTGAATTGCCGATTAACTGTGACGAGGCATATATAAAGGCCGAACAGTGCCTCACAAACTGCCGCGGCTAAGATAGAGCCGCAGCGTGGGTAAATGTGCCCGTGGGAAATCTCAAACGTCGTTGTAAGTTAACTCAGCCTATTAAAATAGGCCTCGTAAAAAATGTGGAAATGGGCAAATTCACAGCAGCAAAGATATCGAGAACACTTTGTTTGACATACTCAAAGCCCTTTCATTCACTTTTTATGTGGTTATAGATGCATTGGATGAGTGTAAAGAACAGCTCAAAGCTTTTGCACTTATCGATAGGTTGCTTAAAGAAGTGAAGAATGTTTATGTCTTGGTGACTAGTCGACCTCACGTAAATAGCCCAGTTTCCCTTGTTTACCATCAACTTCAAATTGAAGGCACCAACAATGAAGTTGATATTGAAAAGCATATTGACCTGCATTTAAAATCAAGGCAGTTTTCTCATGAATTGAAAACTGAAATAAAAAGCACATTAATCAACAAGGCAGATGGACAGTGAGTACATTAATCTAAACAGTTTAAGTTTGTATTGATTTTTTTAACAGAATGAGATGGGTTGATTGTCAGTTGACCGCATTAAACAAGATTGGAACACCAAAAGCAATACGCAATGCCCTTAAGCAGCTCCCCCAGACACTGGAAGAAACATATGCAAAAGCTGTTGCTGAAATTTCTGAGCATCATATAGAAGATGCAAAAAGCATCATAAAATGGCTGGTTTGC
Source organism: Stygiomarasmius scandens (assembly GCA_037954225.1). NCBI lineage: Eukaryota > Fungi > Basidiomycota > Agaricomycetes > Agaricales > Campanellaceae > Stygiomarasmius > Stygiomarasmius scandens. Next base: position 214,657 of record JBANRG010000008.1, on the reverse strand, counting down.
TCATCGAGACCTCTGAGCATTAATGAAATGGAGCAAGTTCTGGCCATTGATATTGACAATGAGATATTCTTGATTGAAAATTGTCCTATTGGGCTTGAGACTGAACTTCATAGAATCATTGGGCCAATTTTAGTTGGAATAGGAATTGATAAAACTGAGCACCAAGAAAAAAACAGATTGATTGTTCAGTTTGCCCATCCATCTGTCAAGGACTATTTTACTTTTGATTGCATGAAGACTGAAGCAACAGCTTCATTTCATGTTAATCAAGAGTTAGCACATGACTTTATTGCTGAAAGCTGCTTGATCTATCTTTTAGAATCACTGCAGAAGAAAAATGATTCCCAATTTCTTCTAGAGGACTATGCAGCAAGAAATTGGATTGATCATTATGAAAAAGCAAGCTGCCCAAGCCAAGATACATCAAAATATGCTTGGCAGCTCATGGCATCTTATGAAGGTCCATATCAAGCCTTGATAGAGAGATACAATCCATCCAAATTAAATGGAGATAAACCCTTGCAGCTGCAATATGCAATTTTATTGGGAGGAAAACTTTTAACACTCTTCCTCCTCAAAAAGGGGACTGATATCAATGCTATGGGTGGTAAATATGGAAATGCTTTGCAAGCTGCATGTGCTGGGGGTTCTCTTGAGATTGTTCAGCTTCTTGTTGAAAGAGGAGCCAGTGTTAATGCAGAAGGGGGCGATTATGGGAATGCTCTGCAAGCTGCTTGCTTTCAAAGCCATTTTGGAATAGTCCAATTTCTTGTTGAAAGAGGAGCTAATATTAATGCAGGACATGAGCAATATGGAAATCCTCTTCAAATAGCATGTGATAAGGGTCACCTTGAAATGGTTCAGTTTCTTCTTGTGAAAGGGGCTAACATTAATGCTAAAGGAGGCTTATATGGGTTTGCTCTGCAAGCTGCATGCTCTCAGAATCACCTTGAAATTGTTCAGTTTCTGGTCAAGAGGGGAGCCAATGTTAATGCAGAAGGAGGTAAATATCACAATGCTTTGCAAGCTGCATGTTGCAAAGGCCATTATATAATTGCTGAATTTCTCATCCAAAAGGGAGCCAATATCAATGCACCAGGGGGTGAATATGGAGATCCCTTGCAAGCTGCATGTTATCATGGACATCTTGAAAATTTTCAAGTACTCCATAGTATCCAGATTGATGATGATGCTGAAAGGATTCAACATAAAATTTCTGTGCAAACTCAAAGTGCTTATGAACATTTTGGATTTGAGAATGATAGCTATACAGATGCAAAAGGAACCCTATGTAACACCAAAGAAACATCTCAGATATTTCATTGTGAGGAAGAGGCCATTCAAGAGTGCATTAAATATGTGGATGCACAACAGAAATCTGAAAAAGATGTAAAGGTGTATGCTCAAGAAATATCTCATACTGCTCTTTTGAAGAATAGCCTTAAAATTTTTGACAACATTGTTTCAAAGGGAGCCTATACTGTTAAAGTGGAGGATAACAATGCAATGGCTCTAGAAGCTGTGTCCTATTGGGGTCACCTTGAAATTATTCACCTTCTCATTGAGAATGGGGCCAATGTCAATAGACAAGGGGGTCAATATAAAAATCCCTTACAGGCAGCATGTTACTATGGCCACCTTGAAATTGTTCAGCTTCTCATTGAAAGGGGGGCTGATATCAATGCAGAAGGGGGAAAGTATGGATATGCTCTGCAGGCTGCATGTTCCCAGAATTGGCATGATATTGGATTTAAGGAAAGCAGTATAGTGGATCAAAAAAGAATTCAAGATATATATTATCAAAGTTGTTTTGTGATTGTTCAGCTTCTTATTGAAAAAGGGGTCAATATCAATGCAAAAGGGGGATACTATGGGTATGCCCTCCAAGCTGCATGTTTTCAAGGTCATCTTGAAACTGTTCAACTACTTATTGAAAAGGGAGCTGACATTGATGCACAAGGAGGCTATTATGGAAATGCTTTGCAGGCAGCATGTTATCAAGGTCACCTTGACATTGCCTGGCTTCTGGTTGGGTGGGGAGCCAATGTTAATGCAGAAGGTGGTTACTATGGAACTGCTTTACAAGCTGCATGTTTCCAGAGCCACCTAAAAATCATTCAATTTCTCATTGAGGAGGATGTAAATGTGGATGTGCAAGGAGGTTATTATGGAACTGCTCTGCAGGCAGCATGTTACCAGGGTCACCTTGACATTGTTCAGCTTCTGGTTGAAAGAGGAGCCAATGTTAATGCAGAAGGTGGTCATCATGGAACTTGTCTACAAGCTGCATGTTTTCAGTGCCATCTTAAAACTGTTCAATTTCTCATTGAAAAGCAAGTTAATATTGATGGACAAGGATTTCATTATGGAACTGCTCTGCAGGCAGCATGTTTTCAGGGTCACCTTGACATTGTCCAGCTTCTGATTAAAAGGGGAGCCAATTTTAATGCAGAAGGTGTTTATTATGGAACTGCTCTGCAAGCTGCATGTTTTCAGAACCATCTTGAAACTGTTCAATTTCTCACTGAAGAGGGTGCAAATGTTGATGGAAATGCACTGCAGACAGCATGTTATCTGGGTCATCTTCAAATTGTCCGGCTTCTGATCAAAAGGGGAGCTAATATCAATGCAGAAGGTGGTTATTATGGAACTGCTTTGCAGGCTGCATGTTCTCAGAACCATCTTGAAACTATTCAATTTCTCATTGGGGAGGGTGCAAATGTCAATGCACAAGGGAATTATTATGGGAATGCTCTGCAGGCTGCATGTTATCAGGGTCACCTTGACATTGTCCAGTGTCTGATTGAAAGTGGAGCTGATGTTAATGCAGAAGGTGGTTATTATGGAACTGCTCTGCAAGTTGCATGTTTTCAAAGTCATCTTGAAACTATTCAATTTCTCATTGCAGAGGGTGCAAATGTTGATGCACAAGGCAATTTTTATGGTAATGCTCTGCAGGTAGCATGTTATTGGGATCACATTAATATTGTCCAGCTTCTGATTGAAAAGGGAGCCAATGTTAATGCAGAAGGTGGTTATTACGGAACTGCTTTGCAAGTTGCATGCTTTCAAAGTCATCTTGAAACAATTAAAATTCTCATTGAGAAGGGTGCAAATGTTGATGTACAAGGCAGTCATTATGGAAATGCTCTGCAAGTAGCATGCTATCGAGGTCACCTTGACATTGTCCAGCTTTTGATTGAAAAGAGAGCCAATGTTAATGCAGAAGGTGGTTTTTATGGAACCGCTCTGCAAGCTGCATGTTCTCAGAACCATCTTGAAACTGTTCAATTTCTCATTGAGAAGGGTGCAATGGTTGATGTACAAGGGAGTTATTATGGGAATGCTCTACAGGCAGCATGTTACCGTGGTCATCTTAACATTGTCCAGCTTCTGGTTGAAGGAGGAGCTAATGTTAATGCAGAAGGTGGTTATTATGGATCAGCTCTGCAAGCAGCATCTTTTCAAGGCCATCTTGAAACTGTTCAATTTCTCATTGGGGAGGGTGCAGATGTCAATGCACAGGGGTGTTATTATGGAAATGCTCTGCGGGCAGCATGTTACCAGGGTCACCTTGACATTGTCCAGTTTCTAATTGAAAGGGGAGCTAATGTTAATGCAGAAGGTGGTTATTATGGAACTGCTCTGCAAGCAGCATCTTTTCAAGGCCATCTTAAAACTGTTCAGCTTCTTATTGAAGGGGGATCTGAAATTGATTCAATAGGAGGTTATTATGGAAACTCCTTGCAGGCAACATGTCATCAGGGCCACAGGCTTGCCGCGGTCAGGGCCATGACCCCGTTGGCCCCAAACCGAACCCGAACCAGACCTGAGGTCCAGGTTCAGTGGCTATGCCGGGTCGGACCTGGACCTGTGGGTTCGGGTCGAGGGCCAGTAGCTCAGCATATGGTCGGACCAGGTCCGACCCTTGACCCTCTTGGGGAATAAAAAGCAGTGAAAAATCTTTTGAGTATGAAATTTTTATTGTTTTGTGCCAAAGCTGTAATCTTATTGTGATGTTCATTGTCAAATGAAAAGCTATTATACAGCCTGTTCCTGCTATATTTATGGTATTCAGTGACCCAAAAAACCCAAAAATAATATAGTTGCAGCTATTTATGGGGATCTAATGCAATTTCTTATTGTCTATACATTTTTCTGGACTATAATATGTGTCCAAATCTCAAAAATATATTTTACTCTGGATAAAAAAAATTATTTTAAAAAATATAAGTCGGACCAGGTCCAACCCTGGCCCGGACCTCTTGACCTGGGTCCTCAGGTTCAGGTCCAGGGGTCAACCAAAGGGTGGACCGAACCTCGAGGTCCGGGTTGAGGGCCAAAAAATTTTGGCCGGACCTGGCCCAACCCGGACCGCGGCAAGCCTGCAGGGCCATCTCAATGTTATTCAGCTTCTAATTCAAAGGGGGGCCAATGTTAATGTAGAAACTGGCTATTATGGAACTCCTCTGCAAGCTGCATGTTCCCAGAGTCATCTTGAAACTGTTCAACTTCTCATTCAAAGGGGATCTATTACTAATACACCAGGAGGTTATTATGGAAATGCTCTGCAGGCAGCATGTTATCAGGGTTATCTTGACATTGTCCAGCTTCTGATTGAAAGGGGAGCCAATGTCAATGCCAAAGGTGGCTATTATGGATCTGCTTTGCAAGCTGCATTCTTTCAGGGACATCTTGAGACCATTCAATTTCTCATCAAGGAGGGTGCAAATGTTGATGCACAAGGGAGTTACTATGAAGATGCTCTTCAAGCTGCACATGAGCATGGTGACCTTGAAATTGTGGAGCTTCTTACTGCAAAAGCCAGTAGAAAAACAGATCAAATGCTTGATAGCATCTGTTCTGAAAATGAGGGTGAAGAATTATCCGATAGTGATGATTCAGCAAATAGCAGTACATTTGTTACAGCAGATGAATGTGATGAATAATATTCTGTTTCAGTATTCAATGAGAGCTGTCTTTGTTTTTTTCATATTCCTAACCAATTTGATTTGTATTAACTGCTTCTGCCATAAAGTAGTTCAAATTTATAGGTTCCATACCATATATATGGTCATCTCATGTCTAATATGTTAATATAGCTAACTACTCACATTTTCAATGTTAGTGGCTACCTTTTAATTGATACTTTATGCTCCAGGTTAAAACTGTATAACTGCAACCATAATCATAACAAGGTGCTATGAATTGGGCAATTTTGAAAAATGAAATAGTAAATTACAATATACAGTATAATATGTTTTAAAGTGAAAAGAAGAGGAACCACAGCAGACATGGGGCTATGAGAAGGTCTGGGGAGTTTTTCTCCATGTATTAAAATCACAAAATTTGATGAGACATGGTGGTTTATACCGTACTTTCTTTCGAGGTGAGTTGTTTTATTTAATTTGCTCGACTTTTTGAAATCCATGCTAGTGGCATCGGTATGAGTTTTCCTGAGAGTAGTTCAAGGGAAATCTCAAGATTTATCAACATCGGCATTTAGAGGATGCGCCTATGACTTCGTGATGTCTCACAAATGAAAAACATGTCAAGTATTAATCTGATCAAACTTCGAGCACACACGGAATTTAATGAGGATCATACGGCTTTCTGTGGTACCCAGAAGGGTGCAGGTACATGTTCACTAATGATAAAAGCACAGGTGGTGCCTGATTATACACAGGAAAATACACAACGTAAGGATGCATCATGCTATATCTTCATAAAATGGAAAGTGTACTTTGGTAGATGTAAATTAGAGGTTTTGTAAGTGTGCATTTGATACAAATTCATATGAAATGATAGAAATACTCTATCTCGAAAAGTTCGATGTACACCTTCACTAGATGACGGTCTGAATGTGTCAATACATAATTATGTTGCTTTGCCTCAGAATACGTCATGGAAAATACTTCATCTTTCTAGCTGTATATTTTGCATCAAAGACACAGGATATGATTTTAAGACATAGAAAAATTTGGATTGGCTTCCATTCCAGGAGAGGTGTTCTCCAGTCTTATGTACTACTTACACGCAAGTGACTCATAATATTGGCAAAAACATGACGAACATAAGTAGTGAGACTGGCGGAATCAACCCTCTGAAAATGGCCGAGGTTGCCACCAGTGCGAGCTGGAAAATTATTGAATTTAACCTCACAATTAAAGTCAACGAGAATAAACTGGATTCAAGCACTAAAGGTCAAAAGTAATTGTGAGAGTTTGGAAGACTTAGCACTGACAGTCTAGCAATGAGAACTGTAGCTAAATTCGACAACTATCTAAGTACAATGTTCCTGCTTTTATACTAGTCAGAACAGCTATTTGTAATTTCTGAAACTTCTGAATAGCTTTAGAAATAAATTCTCAGACATAAGGGTGTATAAAATAACTAATCAAATAGCGGGAATGGAAGCTAGCAGTCAGAACCCTGTTTAGCATTTATAGTCAAATTGTCTGAAACTGCCTTTTAAATATAAAATCTAGAAACCAAAAATTACCCGGTGATTAATGGTGATGCCATAATATGGCATTACAAAACAATCATTAGAAAAGAACAAGCTGTGTTGAAACAACGACGTTCTGGGGGAATAATTGAAATAGTGCGGAATCAAATACAAGGAAAGCATTTCAAAAAGACATTGTTTATTGCTTCAGGCGCAGAGCACCACGACCCACAGAAGAAGAAAAGTTGAAACATGTTGCTAATGGTGTAGAAATTGAACTTTGATTTCCCCAATTTTGCACCCACTCACCATACATCAGTATTTTGACAAAATACTGGTTTACTGGTTACTAGTGCTGCCAGCCAAAATACTGGTGGAAAATAACAGTGCTTCTCTACATTTACCTGGTAATGCAAAGAAGGCCGCGGACAACATCAAATGTATGTACCAACAACTTAGTAAGTGACAGTACTCATTGATCGCATGTTTGTGGAGTCACGGCGGCAATGCGTCGGCCGGTTGTCGGGAGCGTCGGGAGGTGCCGAGCACTGTGCCTGGTGATGACGAAATTAATTGATGGTGCTGTAAATGATGTTGAGACCCTCACCAGTGATGCCAAGCCTCTCCGAAGTGTTCTCGAGGCCTTTTGCATGTTAACGGAGGTGATTTCCTTGAAGTCACGTACTTACTGGTTAGCTCAAAATACTCAAATGGTTCACTGGTAACTTTTTGACTGGTTTTAACCGGTACCAGCTGGTACCAGTTGAAACCAGTAACGTGTCAAAATGCTGATGTAATATAGGGGAGGGGCATCTGAGAAGTGGCTTGTCTGCACAAACGGAGTGATATCGGGCAACCTGTTCGCTCTCAAAAAACCTAGATAACACGAACAATATTTGAGTGAATAATTTGGACGAACTGCCACAATGTCTGATTACCTCTTCGAGGATATCTTCATGAGCGGCGGAGGAGAAAAACAAATCCAAGGAGCAAGCCCACTGCAATTACAATGCTACCAACCTATTACACGGTGATGAATTTTTGACAAAAGCTGAAGATAATGTTAAAAAAAAGACTTACTACAATTCCAGCTATTATACCAGGGTCAAGATGTTTGGAAGAGTTCATAGTTACATTATTGGTTGCTCTGCCATGCTGAGTTGAATCTGGTGCTGTTCCTCTAGAATAAATGTCTCTTGAGGTAACCACACCCACTGGGTCATATAGGTACCCACCCGTCAATGATCCCTAGGGTGCTGAAGCCCAAAGATTCGAGATCATCAAGATTAACAATTTCTATCGTATAGTTTTCGTTACGATCTAAACCACTTTCCCAATACAGTACTTGCTCAAAGGTTAGGATTCTAGAGAAATCATTTATCTGGACTTGTTTTATTAAACCATTTGGCAAGGTGAAGATCACATTTTTGGGGCTGTGATCAAAATTTACTGATCCGCGTAGAAAGAATGCAGTGACATTGGTGATTGTAAATTTTACGGTTGAGTTTGCTGTGTCAGTGATCATCTGCTGACGCATTATTTTTGGTGATCCGTCAGGTAGAAGACCTGTGGGGGGAATCAGTGTTTAGTAATTGCTGACTTGTAGGAGCAGCCCAAAAACCATTTTTTGGCACTTCCACAATCCAGTTATGTGTGCTAGCACCGCTGCCACCATCAGTGAAGTTGAAATATTCATTTGGCAAGACAGGATTTGATCCAATGACAGCCGGAACAGTATGGTTGTTAATGACTGTTCTATAAAACAAATCAGTAAAAATATCCCAATGTTGCCTACAGTGGGCTCCAAGTACATACCCAGGATATCCCACTCGGGCCACTCCTATTGTTAATTCAGCATACTGAAAAGCAACTTCATGTCCCCCTACCACTTGCAATTTGACATTATGGTCTCCGTACTCCAAATTAGATTTACAACCCAGAAGGCCAGTGACACTTTGTATGGAAGCACCAATATCTACATTGTCAACAAAGATAATGTAGGAGCCAGGGATAGCATCTCCGTATAAACAAATTGCAGTTCCTGTCCAGTTTAACTCCATAGTTGCAGCAGCAGAAGTTCTATGAGTGTCTGCTCCAATTCCTTGCGGGTATCCACTACCAAGATCTTTGACACCACCAGAATAGGAAGTATTCCACCCTTTTGTAAGGTCACCATCACGCAAGGGAAGATAAAGAAAAGATGCAGTTTGGGAGGAGAGTGTGATGTTGTAAGGTAAAGGATTCATGGATAGAGTGAGGTTTGGACGCTTTAATTTTATGACAGAGGCTTGTAGTGCTTTGTATTTATCAGTATTGTTTTGTGGATTTGTAACTGTTAATCATACAGTAAGTATCTCACTTGAGGTGTTTCAGTGATGTTTCTGCCAGAATAAACCTGTGCTTTCAATATGAGACGATAGCATCTTACAGTGGGAACCAATGTTACTCAACCAATACATATGAAGTGGAGTGGGCCACCACAAGCGTGGCAGGTACGAACTCAACTGTTACCGGGCTGAGGAAGTCAAAAGCTTCTGATTCAAACTGGGCCACATCGGTGACGGACTCGGGCTAAAAGTATCATGTAAGGACGATTCCTCCTTTTAGTCGGCCTCGTAATGCAGTGCTTCAGGTATACCTCAGACATCAATTTCTGTGTTCAATGGCATGTAGCCAGCTGCCAAACCCTTCACTTTTTCTACTTGATTTTCCATAGTTCTATAATCTATAGTATTCAAGTTAATCTACAATACAGTATATAAGTAGCTAAGTAGCACAATGTAAAGAGCCTTTCCTACTGTGCAATACACATCTGTGTCCTGCCCTTACATCTTGACTGATAGTAAGTTTCGGCACCTTTTACAACGTACTAGCTTGTATTGGTTGCTATTCTCGACCTCTACTGATGCCTTTGAGCTCACTGAGTGCTCGAGATCCTTCGGTTTCCTCTGTAACGCGAAAGCTTACTTGGATTTCGCCGAATTAGGTTCCATCATTCCTTTGTTAATCAACTAAGAATTTTCCGAGCCCGAAACTAGCCCAGTTTCATTACAAATATACAGATGAATACAAGCTCAAATATTGCATGATTCTTTTGTTAACTGAAGTCCCTCAAATTCTCCCAATTACTTTCGATCTTTTGGGAAACCAGGGAAAAGTATTTATTACCTCTTACAATGATTATATTGAAAATGTCTTACAAAAATCTAATCTTACTATAGAGAATTTTTACATTACTATGTAACATATTGGAAATGGTCAATTGAAGGGCAGATAAATGTTCAAAACTAGTTTGTGATCTTTTCTGTTCCAGACATGTTATCCAATTGTAGAACTCAAGGATCAGCAAACAGATGTCACTGATAATTATTTATCGAATATATGTGCTAGATTACTAAAAAATAGTGTTATCTATGCTGCTGGATTTGAGCAAAAAATAATTTCAATCCGAAACACAAATTTTTCGTGTTTTCCGAAAGTTTGAGCTATAATGACATGTGACATGTCAAATTTCCGAAAGTTTGAACAAGACATGTTACATTTCCACACTTTAGATACTCACCTCCGAAAGACTTATTAGACAACCTTCGAAAGGTTGAGCGTGACATGTGACACCAAGAAATTTCCGAAACTTTGAGAACCCTAGGGTCCAAGTCTCCGAAAGTTTCGGCTATTGTTTGACAATCCTTATATAATACACCAAGTAACTTAACAGACAATAAACTATAATATCAAGATTAATTTTCCATATTTTTACTTTATAAATTAATAGAATGGCTGGTAGAAATGTACTGATATCCTATTTCTCTACTAGGTTCAAAGTCTTGTTTATGATTAAGTATACAGCACATTAAATTACTAAAAAGCTTTATTGGTGTATATCTAATTCAGCCATTATTTGATTATACACAGCAAAAGCTGGAGTTCATAATTCTGATCTAGGTCCCTACAGCATTTCTCCTATTTTCATGCTGATTTTTTGGATTATGTTCAATTATATACTACATGCCTCCCATTTAAAGTAAACATGTTCTATAAGTATATAGATTGGTGTTGTGCATTTCATTAATTTTCCGCATTTTTGCATCATAAATTAATAAAATGGCCTGTTGCATGATATGGAATATATGGGCCATTGCATTTGGATTGCAAATTTGTTTCTGGATTTGCTAAACAAATATAGTAAGCAACAGTTATATGATTAATCTGGAATGAGGTTAAGGGTATAGAAAATTGTCGAGATGTAGTTCACAGAATGCATGGGAAACTAACAGGCCCTAGTATATGAAGGGCTTGAGTCACGGTTTAGCACACATTTATTTTATCCAAAGAATTAGCATAAAAAATAGGAGAAGTGGTGTAGGGACCTAGATCAGAATTATGAACTCCAGCTTTTGCTGTGTATAATCAAATAATGGCTGAATTAGATATACACCAATAAAGCTTTTTAGTAATTTAATGTGCTGTATACTTAATCATAAAACTTTGAACCTAGTAGAGAAATAGGATATCAGTACATTTCTACCAGCCATTCTATTAATTTATAAAAAAAATGGAAAATTAATCTTGATATTATAGTTTATTGTCTGTTAAGTTACTTGGTGTATTATATAAGGATTGTCAAACAATAGCCGAAACTTTCGGAGACTTGGACCCTAGGGTTCTCAAAGTTTCGGAAATTTCTTGGTGTCACATGTCACGCTCAACCTTTCGAAGGTCGTCTAATAAGTCTTTCGGAGGTGAGTATCTAAAGTGTTTCGGAAATGTAACATGTCTTGTTCAAACTTTCGGAAATTTGACATGTCACATGTCACGCTCAAACTTTCGGAAAACACGAAAAATTTGTGTTTCGGATTTAAATTATTTTTTGCTCAAATCCAGCAGCATAGTTATCCAACAATTTTTAGGTCTAGAAGAATAGGGGATAGGAGTCCGGAAATTGTCACGATGGTGGTGGATCTTGCTGACATCGGAAGTCGCAAGTTTCGTACGAGTGTGAGACAGCCACTAGCACTGATGGACATATAATGAAGCATGGTAAACCTCATAGGCCCATCATAGGCTACACAGAAAGGTAGTAAGTTGACGGGAAAGGGGTCGGGGATTGGCCGAGCCGGACCATGATTTTGGCTGGTGAATGTCAAAAGTTTGTAATTTAAGCTTGCGTTTCCCGCCGATGCCAGCAATATAGCATGCTTGTCACATCTTTAGTGATAAGACCTGCACTGTTAGGATAAAGATGCAGGTGCAAATAAGCACAAGTGCAGGAGCAGGAGATACAGGTGCAGATTACGAGGCCGGAGTTTATGTCCTTACTAAACTCAAGCTAGCTGGTATATCCTCATTTGGTTACTCAGAAATCCACATCACCTTTTTTATGCTGAAACTCCCGGCATGAAAAAGTGGCTAGATCAGTGATCTGCTACTTGCCGTAGTTTTCACCCATCTTGACCTTACAAATAATTTGCAAAAAATACAGAAAATATCTCAACTGTGGGCAAGTACAGTTGTGATGTGTAAAGTTACTTAACCAGAATATATGATTGGATCACATTAATTATGTGAGGCACAAGTATTCACCATCAAAAAATTTAAAATTTCAATTTCTTTGAATGGTAATTTAGGTGGGGAGGTTTTGTTAATTGGCATTTTGGAATTTGTTCAGCATTCAGATAAACAACAAATTATGGCCTTGTACTTGTCATACGTAGCGGTGGCCCATTTCCTTTTCATAGTGTAAGTAGTGGCAAAGTGGGCAGACACTTATATTGGCAAATAGGCATTGGATAGATTTTCCTCGTCAACATTTTATGCATCACTAATCATTTTTGGGATTACCCAATTGATACAATACTAGTGTTTTTGGGTCTATGATAGCCATAAAAGATATCTATTCAACTTTATTTACACAGTTGCCCGCGCCACCGCATCTGCACTTGTACCACTGTACCTGAATCTTTCTAGTTCCCCGCCTTTCTCCATGTAGTTCCTAGTTTCTCGGAAGATAGAAAAGTTGACATGGTGCTAGCTGGATTTGAAAGCATCCAATTAAGGCAGTGTTTCAGTTGAATGCTCAAAGATAGAGGTACTAGATCCAATAAATGATACCAATCTATTATCATGACAGTTACAAGAGCGGAAGAATTGATTAGTTTTCATTCTAAATTGTTCACGAGTATTTGGGTATGTTACCACATAGGACTCCGACCTGGCTGACGTGAAGAGGTGATTACCGGGGTCCAGTCGAATAAATAGGCGTTATTGCTGAAACCGTTCACCAGTGGCCTACAACATGGCAGTTCAGACCCAGAAGGTCAGCAAGAAATCAGGTAGCGTCTCTAGCATGTCTGATGTGGACCTATATTGAACCATATAAATACAGGTATCCGACTCACAAAACTATTGGGCTTACCATATTCTGCCTTCATTGTCGTCTTTGTGTTCATGGAGTATGTCGCAAAGACAACACTAGCTGCTAATGGTACAGTTTCGGGCGTAAAGGCAAAATGCGATCCAAATGTTTTGGGATGGTCGAGTCCTGGTAAAGCATGGTGTCTAGCAAAAAACATCTTTCTGGTTCCCATCCCCGACCTTTGTGGAAGACACTTCGAGTTCTTCACCTATATCAACATTGTCATCATCCCGATATACCTCATGTTCATTAATGATGCCAACCGTATTCATCCACTCCCGAAAGTTATCTCGTATCCGTCAATCAACGGCCTAGCGACGCTAGTCTTTTCCTCTTCGTTATTCATCCCGCTATACAGCATCATATTTATCCTCGGTGGCGCAGCACACGCCACACAACCATCGGGGGCCCAAAGGTACGATTACGCGGTCAACAAGAGGGTTGCAGAATCTACCATCTTCGCCTTCCTCATTGGATATGTCATTCCTACAACCAACTTCCATCTCAACCCTAATACAACGACATACATATGGTGGTTCTGGTTCCATCCATATCAGTCAGCACTACGCATGTTGTATCAGTGGGTCATGCCAAAGACCAGTGAGATTGATACCAAACTCACGAAGAGAATGTGGGCAGTGTTCTTTGTGGTGTCAGGGCTCACGCACCTGTATTTCCTGATCGTGAAGGGCCCTATAGGGCTGACGATGATGTTGAGGCCACCTCTGATCTCGCTCAGTTTGGTACCGTCTTCGACGTGGATCCTTGACTTATTCCAATGGGACTGGACATTTACATGGGTTTCGCTGACGGTACTCTTGTACAGTATCGTCAATGACAGGAAAGAATGGGTGAACCTGCTGATGTGGATGACAATAGGTATTCCCTTGTTCGGGCCCGGAGGGTTCTTCTCAGCAGTGATGTTGTGGCGAGAAATTCGGCTGACTTCAGGTCTCGATCCAAAGGGATTGACCAGAGCAAAGGAGGAATAAAGGATTAGCGTTACTAGGGGATTCTTATGCTGTTCACTTTTCACAAAACATAAATGTACCTCCTCTTTTCCTGATAGCCATCGTGTTTTTTTTCTGTGCCTGCATTTTTACCCATGTGTCCTGACTTCTTTTTGTACTACTGTTCACTTTGGTTATAACCTGGCTGTGACTTATGGTACTTGTACCATCGTCATATAGTCTGTTTATAAGAGACTAGCTGTGACTGAAATTGATGCTATAACACTTGTGACCTGTGGTTATAACTAGTTTAATTGAATGTGACCAAACCACCAAAAAGTGTGATGATACTGATATAATTTTTTAGGAAGTATAATTACTGCATCCCCGAAAATATGATGCAGTTTGGAAGAAACAATATTTATACAACCCAAACTTGGATATTTAACACTCGGGAACCAAATAGAACTAATTATATTATTCAATCCTGTGGTACAGTGGCTGGGTCAATAATCTATCTCCTATTTCTGGTTCTTATCTCCCATTATCATATTCCCGCGTCAGCAAGCCCGCGCTATTCTGAATGACAGATAGTCTATAGGAATCAGAAAATGAGTGCTCAGAAGGGTATATGTGGGCTTAGTCAATAAAATTATTGACAGCAATCGGAACGATGATCTCGAATAGGAATAATTAAAAAATGATCAATCAGTACACGGCTGCACGGAATGATGATAATATCATATTCCACGGTGGTAATATGATTTTATCGCGAACATTATGCTAATCCCAGAGAAATCTGCAGGTCTGACATTTCCATAACGCCAAAATTTAACCAAACGTTTCTAAGATTTTATGACCCTTCAGAGCACATGGCACACATCATCAGCCCGACGATACCGCAGCATCCCGCCCTTCCTTTCCGATCTTTCCTAATTCTTTCCGCATACGCCCGAAATACGACAAATCAAATCATTTTTTATTCACTTTCAACTACAATAGTTGTATTCTATCGAGTAGCTACTTTTCAATGAAGAGAGTAAGAAAGGTGATTTTCCGGTAAGGCTGACACTCACGATACTATTTTTAAGTGCAGCCTTCAATCATTGAGAAGACCTTGCAGTCGAGAGACATTGCGACGAGAGATTTCATTGACGTGAGTTCCTGTGCGTTCGGAAGCACCTGTATCAAAACGGTTATATAAGGGGGGAATATAATGATTAATACATGTACGAACCTTCTTGACCTTGAGTTTGAGACACTTGAGAACTGCGATAGCGAATATGCATCTGACCGGGAGATCCTGGAGTTATACGCGATTAAATATTGGCAAACAGAACGCGAAATGAAACCAGCTCACCTATTGGGGTGTTTGTGCCTCCAGCATGCTGCATTCGTGTGACTGTCATTGCACATATAAGAAACGTCTTTCTATTGAATAATGCCCTGAATCGAACTCACCAAAAACACCAGATCTAAATGACGGAGATACACCTTTCAGATAATCAGCTTTCATTAACCCAGATTGAAGCAATGCAATTCCTATACCTGAATCCTCTCCAACTCTGTGTGTATAGCCTTGAGGGGTTGTTGGTGTACCTGTTGTTGATGTTGATGTTGCTGACGCTTCCGTTTGGCCGGATAGAGCTAAAGAAAATTATAAACGAAATGTTGAAAGCAATCACAAGGCAACCTCACCGTGTTCTCTCTGGTTATCTTGACTCTGTACCAGTCCGCCTGCACCTAGAATATATAAAGCATTGTTAACGTTACAAAAATGAAAACGAACAGGGCGTACTGATCCCATGGCTGGACACAAAAGAACCGCCCAAGCGACCATTTCCTCCCGAAGGCGCAGGATGAGTAGATGCAAAGAACGGCTGTGCATTCCCGAGCCTGCCTGTTCCGAATGAGGCTTCTGCTCGCGCAGGTTGCTTCTTCTTGATTTTAGGGATCTTGTCACTTGGGAATTTGGTCAACTCATACGTGATGATACTGTCGAAGAAACTAAGCAAAAGGAAGTTCAGGTTAGTACGAACTAACACTACAAAGATAGACTTGCCTCTGCCAAGCATCGGAGGCCCAAGAATCCGATCCCCAGAGTCGGTATTTACTGTTAAGCCAGAGTTCATACTGGTCAAAGAAACCAAGAGACTCCTTGGACTCCTCATTGTCACCGTCGGCTTGAGCTCTAGCTTCGTCGTCATCGTCGTCATCGTCTTCATCATCATTGCTATGCTGAGTGCGAGGCCGCTTCTTGAGAGTCTGACTATTCCTGTTAGAGGCCGGGTCGAAAGCATCTGGTTCTTCCCTGATAAAAGCACGCTGAAGCTCTTAATCAGTGCTTAAACAAGTATTAGAGACTAGAGACTCCTCACCAATAGTAAAACAAGTCTTGTATCGTCTTCGGTGACTTGGTATGCTTTACCCTTCATGACTTTAGCAAGCCCCTCGGTCATTGGGGTCACAGTTTTGGACGCTAGAACTGATTTATGAAGCTGTAAACATTAATGAAGACAAGAATAGTATAGTCAAAGGTTTTTTACTTGCCGTGTCGCGCAAACGGGCTTTAGCATATGTTGACTTCGTGCGAGCCTCACTGAAAATAATTGAGCGCACGTCATCTTTCTCTTCTTTGAAGTAGGTCCCGAACGCATTTGACTTGCGGTTTTTCTTCAAGTTTTCCTATCATGACTATGAACGACATCCAGCGAAGAGAAAGCAAATCAGAAACCATACGTAAACCTCCTTTGAGACGGTATCATTGTCAAAAGACTGTCTCCCAGGCTGGAAGATGAGTAACTTGCATGTTTTAGTGATATTGCTCTAGGCGGTATAAGTGAGCAACGAATCTTATAAAAAGAAAAGCTATACTCGTTGAGTCTCGGAGAGAACAGGCCGATCGTCTAAAGCTCGTTTTATATCTTTTAGGAGAGCATAACACGAATCTTGTGCAGTCTTCAATTCTTGGATACTATCAAGACCTTGAAGAATGGTTGCAGTGGTGTAGACGGCTTGGATAAGTGCGTTCCCACTTAACCCTTGAGTAAAGACCTAAGGGCTGGTCAATAGTGAGAATGACAAAAAATTCGAGCGCCACTAACAGCAGTCAGAAGCTTGAGTTCGCCCACACTGTT
The DNA here is from genome assembly GCA_037954225.1 of Stygiomarasmius scandens. Taxonomy (NCBI): domain Eukaryota; kingdom Fungi; phylum Basidiomycota; class Agaricomycetes; order Agaricales; family Campanellaceae; genus Stygiomarasmius; species Stygiomarasmius scandens. The sequence continues at coordinate 197,710 of JBANRG010000008.1, read as the reverse complement.
TGCTGTTAACCCTTTTTCGGCTGCCAAATAACTTGCCAATAGTGTTGGGTCATTGGCTTTTTGAAGAATTGCGGCGACCTCACTAAGGTGAGGAGAGGCATGTGGTGGTGTCTGAGAAGTGGCGCTGGAAGGCACTGATGATGCCACCAAGCTGTCCTGTGAAGCGGCGGCACTGAGCTGAGGTGGGCTGTCTGCGGCATGTGCCCCAAAATTGCCCAGAAATGAGTGTTCAACGTCGTCGAGAGCGCCAATGGGGCCCAGTGACATGGTCGTCAAGAGCAAAGAAAATTTCCAATAAACTCAGGAAAAAAATCAGTCCGGTGAAACACTGGTGGTTTGCCGACACATTGGTCACATGACCCTTCTAGACATTTCCTTCAGCAAGAGAACATTGACATTGTGCAAAGAAAAACTTTACAAGGCAAAAAAGCAATCATATATGAGTATCATTGTTGTAGCTACTCTGCGAGAAGGTGTGATGCAGGTGAGTCTGCAAAGATGTATCAAAGCTTCCTGAGGATATAAACCTCCCAACGCCGTGAATAGGCCCCGCTAAAGGAGATGGCCGAAAAGCTCTGTTGTACGGGGGTTGATTGTATGACATCTGAAGTGCGCCGTAGTGACGTTCGTAAACTAGTGGCAAGCTTGCGACACTTGGTTGGGCATGAGATACAGAGAATGATGGGGGGAATGGAGGCGGATTCGGATTGGGGACTGCTGGTTCTGGTCGTGTTTGTGCTGCCTTCTTACGATTAGCGACCTCTGCCCAGACTGCATCCGTAACAACGACATCTCGGTTTTCGACAGGTGCATTCCTTCGGAATGGGCGAATGCTAGCTGCGCTACGCATCTGAGCGGTGTTGAGAATAACTTCTTGCGGGGATATATGGGAAACCTGCGACATCTTTTCATTGCTGTCCTCACGTTCTCGCCACACCACTCGTGAACGTGTAATAGGACATTTATGATCATGGCAATTATGCTGCACATTGACCACGCAATCAAGTTCCTGCAGATGAGTTCAGTATGTGACATAGAAACAATCCACTATATTCACCGCTGGTTTCACCACGAAATACTCATTAAGCAACTCAGGTTGAGGCATATGGTATGTATCATGCGTCTCCCCTCTCAGCGCACGTCGAACAGTTACAACATCAGCGCAGCCAGAAGATGCTCCTCCCCCACCTCGGAATTGGATCAGCTCTGTAATCTGTCCAAGTGAGAGGGCTGCTGGCATCTTGTCATGAAGCCAGCATTTCCAAACAACCCAACTATTCCGTTTGCAGCGATCGCCGTTCTTGAGAATTATAGCCTCAGGTCTTTGAACACTCGTCTGATCTGGTACAGATCCTGAAGGTACTTGAGACGCAGTAAGCGTTTGAGACCATGGAATCGGTTTTTCGAGTTTGCCTATGCAAAGTCCTGCGCAAGAGACATGAGAAATGAAATGTGAAAAGGCTTTGCTTACCAGCGAGATGAGTTGAAGCTGACTGGTCCATTTCTACCCCAGTTCCTTCATCTGTGAGCCCAAACAACCGTGGGCCGAAACCCTGAAGTTTGAGAAGCCGTTGGACGCGGCCAGAAGCGCAAACCCAGTCTTCTTCACCAAGAGTACTGCTGTACCGCCTCCGGGAGTCAAGATCAGTGGAGCCCTGCACACTAGCCTTCATTAGCTCGCGTCGAAAGTAGCCACCTTGCATGATGTGGCGAATTCAGTTACTTCGAGCCATTCGGTGGGCAATGTCTTTGGAAGGAGCATGTCGGTTGCTATGGATGCTCGATGCTCGTATGATGGCGTTGTAGGATTCAAAACCTTCCGTCGCAAAGAGCATGGCAGGCCCAAAACGTTTAATGTGTTCGGGAAGGTGCAAGAGAACATGGAACTTGGGCTTGTTGAACCACCGGGGTGTTAATCGGCAAGTGCAGTCCAAAAAATAGTCAATCACAGCCTTCAAATCGGCCTACAAGGCATATAGAGAATAGTGTCAACGGCGCTTTAAGAAAGACCCAAAATAACTTACAGTATAATCTTCAATATTTCGGATCTCAGGCTGCCACGCAAGTGTAACAAGCATGCTTAGAGCATTCCAGACCTCTAAATGCTCCTTCGAAACCAGACCGTCTAGGACAAAAGGAGCAGTTTGTGCTATGGCTCGGAAATCTCGACCGGTTAGCGAACCAGAGTAGTTCACTAGGGTGTGACCAGCCAGAGGGGGAATGCGTAGACCATCCACATTAAGAGAAGACAAACGTGCAACAAGGATATCACGATCTTTAGCCGTGCGTTTGACTGCATCACGCCATAGATACTTCACAAAACCAAGCAGAATGACGTGAAGTATCTCAACTGGTGTATCTGCATGCGGGTCGAGGCCTATGGAAGATTTAAGCCAAGTCAAGGTTAGAGAAGAGGAAGCCTCACCTCGTATCCTCCAAACAGGACTCTTGGTATTCTGGGGGAAAGATCGCCGCAATGTGGCGATGTCGGCTTCCTTCTGTGGTTTAGAACGACCTTTGGCAGTCGCAAGGGCCTGGATCTTATCAATAAAGTATTCTTGATACACGTCCTTGACTCCAGTGAGTGTCTTTCTTGTTCGATAAGCCGTTGCACCTCCAACTCTCGATCCTTCTTGAAACTGAGCTTCAAGCTCTGTCAACGTGTCTGAACGTGTTCGAAGCTCCGAAATCTGTAGAACATTTACGACAGCTATAAAGGACTTGAAATTCGAAAGGAATGGCTTACTGTCATGAACTGTTTGATCCGTAGAATCATGTCTTCTCCGCTCTCTTCTGGTTTCTTCTTCTTCTTCTTCTCCTTGTTCTTTGAAACATTGGTTTGCATGGAAATCTCACTCTGATTGTCCGCGTTTTCCTCACCATCCTCACCTTCTACATTGCCTGAAACTTTACAGACACGGCAGAAAAACTTGCCCCTAAACCCGATATGACAAGCTAATTCACTTTGCATGGGATTGTCACCCAGAAGCCCAAGCACGGAAGGTATAACCAAAACCATCTCTTTTAATTTACAGTCCCATGCCCATACTCCTTCGTCTTGTGCTTTACTGCAAGTTGTTGATTAGAATAGACAAACGGGTGTATTTGGCAACGCACTCGAGCTGGTCCACTATCCCGTCCAGCATCTCCAAAGGTGGAGCTGAGTTGGATGTGCACACGAAGTGTATATTTGTTTCTCGGTGGACATACTTTCGTGGCAGTCCCTCCGCCGTAAATAGAAAAGAATTGTGCTTGTTCCACTTTTTCGAAAGGTTCCCAGATGTATCGTCGCAGTACAGCCAAAGGGGAAATGCAACAACTCGTTTGCCTTCAGCCCTGGCACGCCACCGATTGCCGAGTTCAGGATTAGATCTCTGCCAGGGAACGCTGTTACCGGGTTCAGACTCCTCAGCTGCAAAGATAAAGTGAGACAGTGTGTAGACGAAGACAGCCACTCTTACCAATAATCTGACGCGGATTTGGCACTCCCAATGATGAAGCTTCCTCTACTAGTCGAGGGAAAGATAGAAGAAGCTGGTTTTCACCAACTTCTCGCTCTGAGTGCGTCACCACAATCCAGCCATCCTCGTTAACGTCGTATTCCATAGCCCACGTGCGCGCATAAAGGCTGTTGTCTTGCATATACCAACGGAATGGCATACAAACAGTTCCATCATTTAACATGGTTGGCTCCAAGGTAAAAAAACTCTGGTTTCGACGCTGTACCATGGGTGTGAGCAGCTCGGCATCGAGTTCTTTCAGCCATTTTGTGCCCTGCCATGCTTCGGATAGACGAGCTCTGCTATCTTCAGGATAAAAGCGTAGATGGTTGCGAACGGTAGGGTTTGCCATTTCCTGTCCAAAAGTTAGAACTTGCAAGGAGTAAAACGTTTTGGCGTACCTGCGATACAATCTCAGCAATATCATTCATGTAAAAAACATGGCCAAGTTTTCCTGGATAGCGAATAGTCCTGACACCACAAGCTTACTGTAGAGCTCTGTCTACACTGTCCATCTGCCGGTCAGAAGGTAGATTGGATAAACCAAGAGCAAGCATAGCCCAATGAATTGCTTCGTTCTGTTTTCTTGAAAACGAACAGCGAGGAATATGCCGAAGAATATCGAGGATACAGTGCTAAGGACGCGTCGTATCGATGCTAGCCTATTCGTGGGCAGAAGATCCACATACCTCTTTGCTATACCACGGATACCAATCGGAGCCTGGTTCAGCACTGACGTGGGGCATACGTTCTTCGGTGTAGTTCCCAACGTCTGGTATATTTTCAGTTTTCAATCAAGTGCAAAAAAATCCACTCACCATAATCAGAGCCGTCATCCTCAGCATCACTCACTTCAGCATCTTCATCGTCAGAGCCCGGTAAAGAGTCTGTTTCAGTCGCGCTGTCATCCCCACCACTATCGTTTTCATCGCCTTCACCTTCTTCAAACTCAAGACCGGGTTCTGGAACTAGAAGGCCACCATCTTCGTTTTCATCGCCTCTGTCTTCTTCAAACTCAAAACCGGGTTCTGGAACTGGAAGGCCACCGTCTTCAAAATAGGTTGGGGTTTCAAGAGGGTTAAAGCCCGAGGTCGAAACGCCTTGGATCCATTCATTTACGGGAAAGGAAGAAGTACTTTGCCCGGGTTCGCGGAATACATCAGAAAGGAAAGGCTGTATTTCTACATGATGCCGCGGCGAAGATGAACTCGAATTTGACAGTGGTGTTGATAAAGCACGCAGGCGGCGCTTGTGTTTCTGGCTCTTTTCGTGCTCCTTAAGCCGGCGTGAAGGCCACCACTGAGTTGAGTCAGGGCATATCTTGCACCGGTACATAATACCGCCAGGAGTGGACTTGGGTTGCCAGTCTAGAGCTGAGCCATCAGATTTATGGCAAGTATAGTGACGGAGATGACATACGTTCGGAGTTTTGCCCCCGGAAACGCCCAGTTTGCTTCGTGAAGCGTGAAGATTCGGCAACGGCAGTGCTGGGAGAACCTGCCACACCACTTGACCCCCCTAGAACCCTGCAGCTCATTTCGAGAGAAGAACCATAAACAAAATTGATATTTTGGAGAGTGAGGCCGTCTTCGAGAGGTGATGCAGAATATGGGCGATAGAAAACGGATAAGAGGCGACGACTATCACGTCTGTCGGGATCAGGGATAAGACGACGACGAAATAGCTCCCGCTTTATGTCTCCGATGGTAGTATTCTTGCGGACGTCTGCTATGATAGTAAGCGGGATAGCGGGAGATGGTTGAGGTCATGGGCAACGTACTGACTGTTTGTTCACGCGTGAAAAAACCACGCACATATGCACGCTGCGACTTGAAAGCATGCTGAGGATAAGGAAGAGATACCTGGGCTATTCGTTGACATAGGTGAGTTCAATTCATATACAACAAAAAAGAAAACATACTTCCGGGGGGTTTAGATGCATACAGGGAAAGCAGACCAGGAGCATATTCGAGAGCCAACACCCAGGCATACATGCCTTCGAAAATGCCGGAATGCCATATCAACGCCTTCAAGAACCAGAGCACTGCACGAATTACTCGAGTGGGGGTTACCAGATAGGAGTAGCAGAGGATGTACGGAACGGAGAGAACGACCAGGAGCTGCAAAAGCCGGATGTAAAGTGCAAGATACCGGGTTTCTTCTCTTCGGCGGTCTTGAAGTTGAATTTCATGCAGTGTCTTGCGCCAGAAGTTGCGCTTCTTTCGAGCAAGAAGCCGGAGTAAAGGCGTGGTCCTCTTGACGCCCTGGAGTTCCATGAACTTGAAAGAAGGAAACTCGACGCGTTGATTGCCACGTGACTGAGACACGCCATTGTTCTCAACCACGGTCGTTTATAAAAAGCCACTCCTGCTCTCAACTGCCTTCAACCTGTTTTTACCTCCCAAAAATTCGATGGGTACGTGTCTTCTTGTCTTTTCTTTGCCCTCGGAACGCCCGAACTTGGCTAGCACTCTGAAACGCCCGAACTTGGGTGTGAACCTGGGCTAGGAGCACACCCTACTCCTTCATCCCCCGAATGTGCGGGTACTGAGAGTTGTACTGATGGGTGGATAATGGATTTAGGACTGATGCTGAGGTTGAGGCAAGGGCTACACCTATTCAACGCGTGCAGCGAGATGTAGATGCAAAGAGCCGATGGGAGCATAGGGTTAATATGTGAATGCTTGTACTCTGAATTGAATTCCTTCTTTCATATATCTAGTACATTTTATCCACGACGAGGAGTATTATACTGAGGCAATGTATGAGCTCCATACTTTGCAGCATCATAGAGCTGTGTTCCAAAAGCAATCCCCAGTCTTCGCCATGCAACGGCTTCCTCTTTCCAGCACTGTTTGTCTTCCTTCAAGTCATCCAACTCCTTGCGATACCGGGCACTTAACTGATCCAATTCAATTCGTTTCGTCTCCTCAAACCCTTCGATTTTTTCCCGCAGTTGTTTGGTCTGTCCCTCCAATACATCGCGTTCGTTGATAGCAGTACAAAGTCTCTCCTGCAACCTTTTAGAACTATCCATGTTCTGCTGTGCTTCTTCCTTTGCCTTTGCTATTTTACTGTGGAGCTTGTCAACTATGCGCTCGCGTTCCTTGTTCATGTTTCGGACTACTTCTTGCATATCGTCAGACTCTTGCTTATATTGGATCAATGCTGCAAGGAGTTTGTCGAGAGAAACTACCGTATTGGACGTGAGTAAATTTGACTGGGCATATAAAAAGGAACCACACCGAGTGCTCCATTGAGAGTGACTTTTTGAGGCAGGGTTGAGGAGGAAACTCGGGATTCTAATTCTGTCTCTGGGGCTTGGCTATGGGGTTCATCGGCGTCATCTTCATGGACAGACAGAGCTCGAAGAAGGGGCGACAAATCCTCCTTTTTAATCTCAGGAGACCTGAGGAACGATCTGAGAAGCCGGCTGACAGACAACTATAAGGAAAGGCCACTCACTCATCGGCATCGAAAAGGCGGTCTGCCCATGTTTGAGAACCTATTCCATCATCCAAAAACCCACCGTCTTGAAACAACCTAAGATGGAATGTCAACGGGAAAAGACAGGAAAATAAGCTGAGAGATAACGAACTGTTGGAATAAGTCATCTGCATTCAATGCAGAAGGACGAGGTCCACTAGAAGAGTCGGCTTTGAGGTCCTGCGATGTCCTGAGGCGCTTTTTTGGACGCGGCGTGATGCTTGCCACGTCTTGCGAGGGTTCGTATTCGTCCTCAGAAGAATCAAGCGCCATCGATGTGGGATATGGGCAGAAAGGCGGACGTCGGGTCCACCTTACTCCAAGTAGACACAGCGGCGGCCACGGTGTTGCCGTCAGCGACCAAAAAGAGAACGGATGAGGGTTCATGCATGATTTATGTGATTGCGCTGCGGTAAGAATTGGCAATCTTGAGTGGGCTTATGATTTTTTCTTAACGTTCGGTGAAAACAATAGAAACGGCATTTTCATACATTCGGAGCAGAAGGTATCTATCACTTTATCAAAATACCGTGCAGCCGTGTACATGATTTAACCCACATTTGAAATCGTAAGTATCCCACGTGTGATTACCATTTTCCGATTCTCAATTGGCGCGAAAATGACGGCCCTCTTTTTTATCATAAATTGAAATGATAAGTCTCATCGATGGCTTGGCTTCATTTAAGCACGCCGACTTCAGCCGCACCACTAGCAAGACAGGGTCTGTGAGATATCAATTAATGCTAGTACAAATCCTTCGAGTTTCAGACAGTGATCCCGCACTTGATCAAGTAAGGTATTGATCTAGAAACACCAGTCGGCCGGAATACAACGACGAGAGAACTATGACACTTAAGTACAGCACATGGTTTATAGTGCTATTGTAATAGCACTACAAATCACTATAAGTCATAAATCCCACTTAACATGTAGGTTACTATGAGAATCCAATAAATAAGAGTACAGATGGAAGGCTATTCTTTAGACGAGGAGATACAAAAGAATCAAAAATGAAAGACGTTTGTCCTTGAAGAATGCACTGACACGGGCTAAGTCACTATCAGGTGACCCGTACAATAGTTAGTGGTGAGGGTCTCTGATTCGGTGGTACATGAGCAAATTGGAAGCAATGTCCGACAAGGTAGGAACTCCGTCTCACAGCAATTACGTGCTCCTGACACTGCATGCAATGGTTGGGCTTAACAGGACAAGCAAGTTGGTATGTCCTTGTCTTCTTCTGAAAAGATAGGCATTGATATTACTAAAACAGCTGCTATGTTTTGGCGCACAGTACATTCTCCTACGGTACTTCGATCGATGCGCTGAATCCGGTATTCATAGGAAAGGTCCTATTAAATATGGTCTTTGCATGCTACTAGAAAGTAGACTCTTGAAAAAGAAATGGCACACGGAATGATCTATGGAATCAACCATGTTATGGAATTCCCCCAAAGTGTACCTGATGTACCCTATCAGGACATTTGGATGTATACAGCTTGATAAAAGTACACGTGAGCTCTTATAGGGTGTTAAGCAAGCAAAATCTGTATGATGCATAGAAACACAAAAAAGTAAGTATTTGTGTGGCACAAGTGAGGCCTCTCAGATATGAACCGGAAGCAAAGTCACAGTGGTGATAATCAAGTAGTATTTTTAAGTGTTACATATAGACTCCAGAGTATTGATAGAAAACCACTGGACCAACTTTTATTCATGGCACTTGTTAAGCCAGGATTAACATGACTTCAAATAGATCCAGGGCCTAACCACTGCAGCGAGTGGAGGTTTTTGCTTGCCTACTATGATAGTATCACAACACTCCACAATTTTGGAGCCAGAGCAAGTAGCATAGTATAGGATTCATTGGTCTAAGAGGGACGATATGCATTCTCCAGAAGTAAATAAGCATCAAAAATCAGCGACACAATCCCTAAAGGAGCCAATCTCAGATGACAAATGAATCTGTTCATTGGTCAATATTACTCAAATATCTACGCGTAAATTACTCATGTGTATATCCTAGGACACCCCAAGACTCCTCCGCTTCGTCCAAAGAACCAGCATTGCGGGTCTGACCGGAGGATCATTTGCTGGCACTACGGTTGCATAAACAACCTTCACGTGTCTATACGATCATAACGCATCGCCGTGCCTTTTACTGGGTGGGAGCAGTTGTTCCAGGGGTATCCTCTTCGCCTTACCTTCATTTTTACCGTCCACCTCGTAAACTCCTTCCAGGTTCTCCTCCTCGCCTTCCTTAACACCTTCATCCTCCACAATATCTTCCTCCTGCAAGAAGACTTCATCTTTCAGGATATTTGCATCACTCTTCGCATCATCCTCAACGACGTCTATCGTCACCAACTCGTCCTCTTCTCCTTCCTCTCCTTCCTCTGGCTTCAATCCCCAACCAACCCTGTCCTTCCTCTTAAGCGTCGGCTCAGGCCGAAGGAGCGCCTCCTCGTCCTTTGTAAACGTCCCAAATGCCCCATTATCCACCAGTCGTTCAAGCTTAGCACGGTATTTCACGACTTCCTCATCAAAAAGGACCATAACTTCCAACAACGATTCTGGCTCTTGCTCTGTCACTTTCAAACTCGAAACATTCTCCAGCGCCTCGTACGCCTCGATAAACGCCCTTTGAATCTTCCGAATTGCATACGTCGACCGACCGGCGTCGTTCTCGGGGTTGATCATACACTTGATAGAGACTTTTCGTTGGGTCTCTACTCTTTGTTTGCGTCCGAGTTTCTTTCCCCCCTTGGTTTCCACAGGAACGTAAAATAACCCAGGAAAATCCCTCGGGCTCGCAGAGGATTTGGGCATGACACTGGAGGAAGAGACATCGATGTACGTCTTTTCATAGTCGAATTTCTTCCCATAGTACCATAAGAAATCTCTCAATAAGATTCCAAACGACATGCTTCCCCAGGGATTTTCGATAAAATTTTTCGGTCGCCTAAAAGGGTTGACCTACACGACACAAACCCAAGTCAGCCTTTACTTACTCGAACAAAGGAAAGAAAACGCACCTGCAAAAAACTCAGGACCATACACAACAACGGATAACTCCCCAACCCGCCCGTAAACGGCTTATTCAACCCTCTCAAAAGCAAAAACTGCTTCAATACCATCAAAAGGGGTCTCGCCGCTGGCATACTCGACAGATACCCTTTAATCACTTTCACACTCTTATTCACTTCATCTGCCTGATTGAATGTGATGTCAATGGGTATAGACCCCCACGCAGGAGTCGTTTTACAGTTTACGACTGGAACTCGGGCCTTGGAGATTACTTCGAATGGACGAGATACGAGACCAGAGGAGACGAGAGCAGAGATGGTTTTGAACATGTTTCTGGACTTTTGACGGAGGAAAGAAGGGCCAAAGTCATATGTGATGTCAATGTCGCTGTTTGACCGAGTTGTGTAAGCAAGAAAATTTTTGGGAAGGGACAAGAGACTACATACCCTTGAGGAAGAAGAGCCCTGGTCGCAGCGCTCCCGAATACAATTGACCTATTTTTCATTCCTTTATCCTTGGCGAGTCCGAGCTCTCTCCCAGCATCTCGAAGACGCTTTTGAATTTCAAGGTATGCTGCTCTATAGGCGAAAATCTCTTTTGATGCAGGTCGGACGTAGTGGAAGTATGCAGAGATTTCCCAGTGGAGTCTGTTACAAAACATTGAGTATATCATGGAAGGGCAGGGACGAGGAGCACACTTTTGATCCATATGCTTGTATTCCCTATTTGAATACCAGTCTACCAACCAAGGCTTGACGTATTTCTTCCTCTTGTCCAGGTAAGGCAGAGCGGTGGTGATGGACGATGACGATCCCGTTACTTCTGTAGGCAAAGAATTACCCAAATATGAGCATCGAAGAAAAAGAGTGAATACCAATAACCGCACCGTCAACTTTACGAATCCGACTCTCCGCATATCTCTCCGCCAAATCCTCGCTCTGCGGCTCATGAACCATCCGTTGGGAAGCGGCTTGAAGAGAGTCGTCGACAACTTGCCAGCGACCCTCGCCGGCGTCCTCCTGCTTCGACGTATCGTGCGAAGAAGGGGAGAGCGCCGGAGTGGGTGGAGCCTCTTCGTCCAAGGATAGAGCCTGAGATATTCTCTGGATAACTTCGCGGGCCTTGCTACTACTTGTGACTGAATGACTAACGTCTTCAGAGCGCTGATGGATCGGGGTCAGATCATTAGAAATGGACAAATACTCAAAACTATCTGTACCGTTTTAGTAATGTCAGGTGAAAAAGTTAGACGTTCAGACATTTGGTCTTGTAGAGTCGTACCTTCAATAGCTGCTTGAGCCGCCTAATGACCACCACGTAAGGGTTAGTACAGTGAACACGATAGAAGATATGCTCTGCTCACCTCGATTTCTTCTGGAGACCAGGGTGAGCCTGAAATTTTGATAAATAACCAGGATAATCATTACGGAAAATGCAACCCGTACCTCGAGGCCTGTTCTTGCCCATATGCGTATAGCCAATCTCTTCGGGACTCTAAAGATATGGAGTCAGTTGCAAGGGATAAATGATTAGAATAACTTCTTCACCATGACTACCTGCACCGCGTCGGCCCCAGCTTCCCGCAAAAGAGCATCCTCTTGATTCTCGAGAGCTCCTGCTGCTTTTTGTTCCTTCTTTTTCAACTCTGCGTGGAACCTATACGCAAAACTCTACAGTAACAGTAACAGTCACAAAAGGACCGTGATATCAGCTACCAACTCCAGAGCACAAGAACAAATCATCCTTACCGATCTACGAACAGACACGAACGACCCCAACATGGACTCGTCTTCTTTCGTCGTCTGAATGAGCTGGATGTACGCTGCCCTAAAAGTTTTTTGGAGCTTGGGAAAGTATGGAATCGCTGTATGGAGGTGTTTTTCTGAAAGCACGTGTACATATAGACTCGATTACAGCAAAACATGAAATAGCTCACCAGGATCCGTCCAAGCCTTTGACCACGCTATCCAACTATTTTTGTCCTGTTCAGTAGGCGGCAGTGCAAGTGGCTGCTTCTGGAACACTACGCCATAATACACCAAAAAGTCGATGAGTAACTGTCCTAGAGATTCTGACTTGTCTGGGGAGGTGAAGTAGTCGAGAGGTCTACCGGCAGGGTTACGCTTTGTTTTTATCGAGTATTAGCAACTAACAACGTGCTTACGCAGAACGGGAAAGACACACCTGTACGAAGTGAACGAGCATACTCTGCAACATATGATCGCCTACGCCAAGATGCCAATCCACCCTTTTCTTATGCAAAAAGTGCAGCAGTACCGTAGCCAATGGGTCTACCACAGGGCTCGAACAAGCCTCCAAGCACCGAGTTGCCGTATCCCGATAGTATTCCATTGACTCGGAATACGCATTAGCCTGATAGAAATGGATATACCAGCGTATACCATTCAGCGTGGGCCACACTGACCCGGACACAATTAGTTTGCGACTGTTAGCGGACTGCAGACGAGCGTTGGTTAGGGTTGCGAAGGCATGTGTCAAGGCAGAATTCCGGTCTTTGAATTGTCGTTCGGGGACTATAATAGTGTGGACAGCTCTGGATGGAGGTATTTAGTGAAAGCGTTGAGACTAGTAGCATCATAAACATACGGCGTGACAATAGAAGGTCCCAATATGGTCGGGAAATCCTGACCAGACTTGAAGACAGACTGAACCATGGTCATAAATTCTCTCTGGGCAGAAACCGCTTGCTTGTTCCATTCGTAGAGGGCCTGTATTTCATAATGAAGCCTGGTTGATTATGAGCATAGGAGATACTGCAGAGATAGAATACGCACTTTTGCTTGTCAGTCTCAAAATCACGCTTCTTGATGTCTTTGAGCCAATCAAAAGTATTTGGTCTATGAGGTTCAGATCTTGAAAGCGCTGCAAGCAGTGCAGTCAGCTCCCTGTTCTAACCAGAGACAGGAAACGTACACCCATCGTTAACAACCACCCCACTCTCCCATCTCCTTCCAGACCGACAAAAATTTTCAGCAACCGAAAGCGGCGCGTTTCTGTGCTGCTTGCGTGTCAACTCCAGTCAATATCTTGCTCCAGATTAACGCACCAGGCTCAGTAAACTAGGTACATAGAGCCGCATTCAAGGATTATGGAACGTATTAGAGGTCCAGGTTTGTCGAGAATGTCCAAGTCGAGGAACGGTCATAAGACTGACCACGTGCTACCACTTCGTCATAGAGAAGTCTCGGTCGACCGACGACAAACAACCAATAGAGTACAGCCTACTTAAGCCCCAACCAAGTACTAGTAGCATCTCCACTTCTTCCTAACAACCATGCTCTCAGACCCAAAGATTCTGACTCAAGTTCACCTCCCTGCAGGTCCGTTTCTGAGCCAACTTAGTCGACCGACACTGACCATAGGGTAACAGTAAAAGTAGGGGGACGTCGTCTCTCCATTTCCAAGCACAAGCCTCACAGCACAGCAACGTACGTTGCCTTAATATTCCGATGTTCTTAATCATACATTTCCTTTCAGAGAAACTGCCCCCGAAGTCGCTGCAGACGAGGAAGACCAACAACCAACAGACTACCCCAGACCCGTTTCTGGCGGTGAGCAACAACACGCTCCTCACCGCAACGAAGAGGAAGTCCCACTAAAGAAGGACAAGAAACCTCACTTTGATGCATTTGCGCACAAAAAGATGGAGGAGACGAAACCGACGCGCGATTTCCAAGCTGGGAATAAAGGCTTTGGAGCTGGAGGTAGAATTGCTCAGCCTGGGGGTAAGGTGCTCGGGGCTTGACGTGTAGAAGCTCATGGCGACGACGAAGAGTGACCAAGAATATGGACCCGAAAGAAGAACACTCCCGCTGCTCCACTCCTAATGTAACGTATTTCTCTTTCTTCTGTTTCTGTCTTTGTCTCTGTAACAGTAAGTAGTTTGTATACTTGTAATTGTACACCAGCACCGGTAAATGACAACACTCTGAGAGTAAATCGAAAGGAGGTGCATATATTACATAGTCATGGACACGAATATATGAGATAGCAATAGGACACCTAGACGCATAGTAGGGAAATGCATATCTATGCAGATGCGTTCTTCTTAGAACCCCGAACCTTCTTCGGAGGAGCAGCCTTGGGCTCTTTTTGTGCAGAAAGGAGAGCAGAAGTGCGGGCGAGGGCGGCCTGGAAAGGTACAAGATTGTCAGCATCTTATTCCGTCAAAAGAATTCAGACAGGACAAGGTAGGGAAAAAAATGTAATCGCCAAAGAGTCGGCTTTACCGCATCGAGCGTTGCACGGCTTCCGATAGCGACATGGCGAGTTATCCACCAGGGTTTGATCGGCCCAAAATGAACCATTTTGTCTTGCAAACATGTCCACGCCCAACTTTCAATCCGCCTTTCGGCGATCCAGCGGGTTCTAACGAGAGTGCGTTTCGGGAGAATGGAAGAAAGAAAATCGAAGAATGTATAATGCAGCAACACACTCACAGTGCGCAAATCAGGCCTGTATCCCCTCCTAGCAGGTGCGGTAGCAACACCGAATGCCCGACGAGGTCCTGACCTTGGACGAACAGTGGAAACGGCCTTGGCAGCCTTGACAGCATTTGGTGCAGCCTTGACTTTACGGGTGGTGATTTGAAGGGTGCCGTTGTTTTCAGAGATGTCGATGGTCTACAACACACAAAAGGGTAGGAAAGCAGAACGCAATTAGATTAAAAAGTGAAAAATACTTCCAGCCTCGTACCTTTGAGTTGGCCAACCCAGAGTATTTGTGAGAGTGGAGGTTGCGGAGGTTTCCCTGTCAGCGTCAATCGATTGTTTAGCCAGCTTCTTTTCGATCCTCTCCAACTCGACGACTCACGGGCTCCTTGGAGAAGATGGGACCCTCGGGCAAACCCTTCACCATAAAGGAGTTGTAGTTCTGAAGACAATGGAAAAATGAACAACAGCTAGTAATAAGAGAAGAATTCAGCGTACGCGGATGAGGAGCCACTCGAGATCGCTGGACATGGTGAAGAATTTCTTGGGGATTCGTAGAGACCGTTGGACACGTGTGATGTGATGTGTACCCGCAAAACAAAGTTTCAGCCACATAAACAAAACTATACAGCTGAATCGAAGCTTTTGATAAATAGAGACAAATAGTAACTCGAATTCACTTCTGGTGCTATATACATAATCCATCTAAAATTACACAAGATATCACACCATCCTTTGCTAATATCCTAAACAGAAACACCGAGACCACGAAGCCTCTCATGAACGCGCTCCTGAATCTCCGAGTCGCTAAAGTACAGCTTGACTAACCGAAGTGGTCGTACATTCGAATTATGTCCAGCAGTCCTAGACACGACCATATCGCAAAGTAAATCCAGATCGAATTTGACCTCTGTGAAATAGAATAAAAGGCGAGATAACTCTGGAACCAACGGTTGCTCCGGGATAGAAGTGCGGCAACTGGTGGCATGAAGAGCCTGAAGGAAACGACTCGTGAATGGTGACCCGATGGGACGTGTAGACTCAAAAAGTGAATCATTCGATCCCCCCAAGTCTGAAGGGATATTTACCAAAACCCTAAGCCCGCTTTGAGGTTGAATGTCCACGTCATGAATAACTAGATCGAAAAGAGTCGGTACTCCAATATAGAGATGAGGTCAAGGTCAGTCAACCTGATTCCCATTATCGCTAGAGTCCTAAGATTGCATTGCGATCTGCTGAAAAAATCACTCAACAAGCGAGGAAGCCGGGGTTCAATGGACAAAGGGCCGTTCCCAATGAGCTGCAATAACGCCAGCTGAGGAAAAGTCAAGGATGTCATCAGCCGAGGAAGGTTTCGCGGCTACCAGTCAGGTCAAAGATCAATTCACGGGCGCCCGATGTGTGGGGTAAGATATATCCATACACAGATCTCGCGAAAGAATACTTTACTCTGCTGAGGTTGGGGCAAGAAGCCACGGCGGTGAAAATAGCCGGGTCGAACCCCAAGGTCAGCTCGAGCTGTAAGGCACGCGTCGGTAATGGAATGGATAGCAGACGTTGTCATACCGTTGGTCCCGGTTTGCATCAAGTTGGGATCTCAAGAAAGCCAGGCCGAATGCACAAGTTTCAACCTACCAAAATCACCAAACAAAGAAGCCCAAAGTGTTGCAAGTAGCCCGGCATGGGCGGCAGGAGCCTCAAGGTAGCCATAGAAAAGATGATAGATTTACTTTCTGCTTCTGTATAAAAACATGCTCCTAATTTCTGCGAAATGACGTTCATTGTGCAGCTAATAAGCTACACCATACGTAGGTTGTGAAACTTTCGTGCCAGCGCTGACTGGCCGTCTACTTTTGGGAGGTCCGACCGAGTCAAACCGAAAGTTTGAGTCTGTTTAAATTCGTCTCATAGTATCTCACATCATCAGTCGTTGGTACTTGATTACATCTATCATACCAGACTTCGAGTAGCTCGAGAGCTGTTTAGGGGTATCTTGCATGATGATGAAACGACAAAAATCAGGATTAAAATAACCACCGCCAAAACGATCGGTGCATGAAAAAATTGACACCTAAGACCACACTACCTAAAGGTAGCGGAAATTTTTCTTGAAAATAAGATTTGACACCACATACTTGCGAAGACTGAGCTAATTTGTCTATCTTAATGATGATATTTCGTAACAAATGGACGAGCGACTTCCCATGCAGCATCTATTACTTCAACCACTTCGGTTGCTGTAAAAAACTATGAGGAAACGCGCTATCAAGAATGAATAAGTAATATGCTCACGAAGCGGACCCTTATCCAAGTCGTTCATATTCTGTGTCAGGTATGATGTTAACATTTTGATAAGAAAGCTTGGGAAATGAGTCTCACCTCCTCAATGTGTTTAACATTAGATGCACCAATGATAATCGCGTCACCATATTCGCGCTTCAGCAAACTATGATGAGAGACCCAGCGCAAAGCAATTTCGGTCAGGGTGAGGTTGTGTTTTTCTGCGGCTGTTTGAATTGTGGACAGGGCGTTAAAGTAGGCATCGTTCCAGTACCTAGAAGCATTTTTCAATAAAGGAGGAGCCGAATTCAACTCACAAGTTTTACTTACCTATCTCTGTAATTCTATAATGCGAAAGAAAGCGTTATTATCATGTAAACGTTGACTTGGTCAAAGAAACTTACCCTTCCTTGCCCAGTGTTTTCATCAAACCTAGACCCAGAATCTGCATTGACCTTTGACTGCCCCGTTCCATATCTGCCAGTGAAGAATCCACCTCCCACTGACATCGAAAATGATTTAGCATAAAGTTTTGTTATGTAGCACGGGAATTGCTTACAAGGATTGAACTCGTAGAAACTGATTCCAAACTTCCTCAAACAGGGGAACAGCTCTGGCTCAGCTGCGCGATGTATGGCGTTATAAATCCCCTGGTACACCGTTGGCATGATGTATCCGTTTGCCTTGCAAATTCCAACCATCTCGGCTACTTCCCAACTAATGAGCTGGTTAGTAAGGGTTGGACATGCAAACTGGAGAAAGTACATACGCCATGAAGTTACTTATTCCGAATCGTTTGAAATATCCTTCTTTGTATAATTCGTTCACAGCTTTCATGGTAACCTCGTATGGTACGGTTCGGTCAGGAGTGTGAAGATACCAGAGGTCAAGGCAGCTGAAGGTTTGTTCAGTAATGGTACTAGTGAATATCGAAATCACCATTTACTCTACATTGAGAGCTTTCAGAGAAATAAGGATATGCTTCTTCATGTCCTGTTGATGCCATTGAGCTCACTGAGGGACAAAGCGGCACAGAAACAATTACCTCGTAGTTATGTGTAATTTCTTCTACATCCCGATCATGACGTGCGCCTCGTTGTTGTCCTGATTGGCCTGATTTCATCTTTAGAAAAGAAATTCAAATGTTACCACGGCCGATGATGTTGCAAAAATGCGATACGAACATGGAAAGCAGGCAATTTAGTGGACAACTTCAAGCCCTTGGCCTTCCAGTCAATCTGTCCAATAATTTCCTCGCTGGTACCGGCACCGTAGTAACGTGAATTGTCAATCTTGCATAGTTTAGTATCGTCCAATAAGCGACGGGCGTGGTTATTTATAAAGAGAAACGCACTTCTTCGTGTCCATGTGCACGAAAAACGTCAATGATCTGCTCAACTTGCTTGACATCGTGAACACGGACTCCGGGCTTTCCCTCGAATCCAAAAGTCATAGCTCCCTATCATTCAACACCATGCAAGAAACAGATATGAGCATGAGCGGCCGAGGATATATTTCAAGGTGTCTTCAACGTACCAGAACGACTTTCACTGCACTTTTTTCCTCTGTATTGGCCATGATTTCTGGATATGACTGTTGCAGACAAAGGGAACAAGGTGAAGGCTCTGAGCTCATGATCGCGAGCTTATTTATACTTCGAGTCGAAGAGTGACTTTGTCAGCCTCTTGAGAGAAGGATACTTACGCATGGTGGGCTGTCCGACGGCGATCTAGTCGTAAAGAGAAGTTGAGAACCGGTGACCTGTGTCCTGTCAGATTGATTAGTGACCAACCTTGACCAACCCGGAAGCCTACCGAAGAATCTGAGTAATTTGTTCATCAAGAATTCCCAGTGGGTTTTATTCGTTATTTCCAAATATTTTGGCGAAAAGGCAGTCTACCCGAGTGTGGTCACGAAAAATCATATATCGATCTTCACAATACTCATTCTGCGGCTCCTTCAGGCTTCGAGAGAAGTTGAGCAGGTGGAAGCAGGGTAGAAAACTCAATCTATGCACAATAATAGTGCTTCCTGTAGGGTGTAAGATAATCAAGTTCGAAAACCTAAATGTACATTATCAGACGCCCCCAGAGTGGGACAGTAGAAACGAAAAACTATTGAGTTTCATTCTATTTCGAAGTAGCACTTAGCAAATGACGTCGATGTCTGTGCACCGGGTCAGTGACTCCCGAGACGATCCATCAATGATAGGCAATAGTCTTTGTGTGGACGCCTATACAAAGCTGTTAAATCTCTTGAGAACCTGCTCAAGGTGCAATGAGATCATATCGAGATACTTGGTACCTGATTGTCGACGAGGCAGTGAGGCAGTGAAAGCCGACGATGAGATTCAGAGATTTAGATCTTGCTACCGGCTTTTGACGACAAGAAGAAAGGGCTAGTAGTTATCTCGATCCAGAATAAATAATTTTATTTTCAACCAAGACGAGTTATTCTATGATTCTCAACGATGTTAGAAAGAAAAAATGTTGTACAGAACATAATTTATACCCAAGCCAAAATATTTAATGAGAAGAAGAAATGTGAAGTACATACACAGAACGGATAACATATTGTCCATGATATCGTGTGGGTACATAAAAATGGATGCATGTCAGGGAGAGGGATAAAGGAAGGGGGAAGGGATGAGGATAATATGTATACTACAGCATCCATATCATGTTTGTACAACGCTTTGCGCGTAGAGGAGGAATTATACGGTTTGCACTCGGGACATAGGAAAACAACTTTCAAGTCCTGAAATCGAGAACCGAGTCAATTAAATGACTAGAACCGTGGACACTCCAATTGCGCAAAGCGAGACTCACAAACAGGCCCGGGGCGTGTCTTGTGTAAGAATACAGCAGCGAAGGCTAGTTCGAGCAGAAGGAATGAAGAAGGAACGTGTCTAGTCTTTGAAGTCTGGAACAGGGAGGCCGTGGCTACTAAGCAACTGCTTCAAGGTGAGGGCACGAGTGCGCCACATCTCTCGTTCCATTCTAAGACGCTCGACAGTTTCTTCCAACTGCTGGGTGTAGAGCAACTTTTTTCTGCGGCTGCGACGAGCGGCGAGGGTGTTCTGGCGACGTTTCCATTCGATTTTTTCCTGGTCCGTAGCGTTGGCAGAGGGAGGCTGTTCCTCTGTCAACTCGTCGTCTTCTTCGTCAGAGCGAGGAGGGGATGTACCAGATCCAGTTCGTCGATTCTTCAAGTAGATGGATGGAACATCTTTACGAGAGGTCGCAGAGGGAGTTACGTAGCGGCGTGGCTGGGTAGGGTCTTCCAAACCGATCAAATGATCTGGAGAATACCTTCTTCGAGCTACGCCTTGCATGTTGGGAGCCATTGAAGCAGACATGCGACGGGTTGTTGGCCCCGTGGGAACGTATGAAGACGACGAGGAAGGGACCATAGATGCCATACCAGAGGCGTACTGAGGAGCCTGCTGCTGCTGCTGCTGATGATACATCATTGCAGCTGCAGAGGGCGAATTCGGGTCCATAGCGGCGTAGGCCTGCGAGTCGAGGTGGTTATAGGGGTACATGTTATTCATTGTTGAAGTGTGGGATAAGATCGGAAACGGATGTTTTGTCGGTACCGAGAGGAGAAGTAGAGCTGTAAAGCTTTTCCTCGTAGAAGGGCTGGATGTGTTCTGACCCAAGAAGACTCATCGCAAGCTGTTTAAAAAGGACCTATGGCGATGTTAGTATATTTCCAAATATGGACGAACTGACGTGAGAAATGCACTGCCACGCAGCCGTACAACAAGGCGGTGCGGCAGCATTCTTCTCAGGGACACTGCTAATGTAAACCGGGAACTAGAGAGAGCGAAAAGGTGATCGTAGATCGGCTCCTCAGAGGTCTTTGCTTGCGAGAAACTAGCACACATGGTTCGGAGGATGGAAGAGCGAATAGCGTTAGTAATTAGACTTGGGGCGCATTGGCAGCTAACATTACACCTGAAGCGAAGGCAATCTAGCGGCGAACACAAAGAATACTTCAGCTGCGGATGGGAGCTGACATATGTCGAAAATCGAGAGTTCGTCTGTACATCAAGGAAAAACTTACGGGCGACAGCTTGATATGATTGTTGGAGTTGAATATTTTACGCGAGTAGGTTACCACTGGCTCAAGATTCATTGACATAACATCCCAACAAGAATAAACACTTACCTTCAACCGAAGTACGTCTAATGCTCGCACCTATAGGCACAAACACAACAAAACTATATCGACCCCAATATGGAATTTGTCCCGCGGGCGTAAAACATAGATGAAGGAACATCTATTCAAACGCATAAACGCCTATTCACACATTTCCCCAGTCTTCTTACCTGTCCAGAACGGATCAGAGTCAAAACTCACGGACATCTCGACACAGGCTCCGATGTCCATCTGCGCAATGATCGAGAGAGAGAGCAAGATCCCTCAACCGATACAACCGAATACAATTCCAGGCGCTTACTGACCTAGACTGGCATACATAGATCCCCTTAGTTTGATTGGAACTGCGCAAACGATAAATTAGAGCACAGCTTCAGCAGAGGCGTTGAAGTTGAAAATGACGTGAATGTGCGATGATGTCATGTACGGAGGGATAATTTGCGGATCGGCAATGCAATAAATTGACGGCTGTGCACGATTATACTTCCGTCGTCGCGTGAAAACCACGGACCAGCCACGCGTCATTCATCTAATCCGTGCAGTGCAATTCAATTGCGACTGACAGTAAGAATAGACTGCACAGATTCGAGGACAAGGACGCTAAATGGATAGAAGAGACTCGCTGAACGACAGACAGCGCTTCTTTGATATCTGTGGAGAAGTAATTGAGCCAGACGTGATTGTGATGCTGCGGAAGCCAATTCGAGCCTTCAGGAGTGCGGGGACAATGAAAATATGTCGTAAGTCGAGGAAGAATTCCCTGTCATTCCTTATCTTGACGTGGACACGTACTTGGTTGTGTGTCCCCAATATTCAGGCCGAATAGAGGTCGAATTTGCAGCTAGTGTAAAATTCAGGAGAATGGAGGATAGTCGAATATAGCCATACCAAGCCCGCAATCAAGTCTGTGTTCAGGAGATAATGGTAGCTTGACGGAACTATCAATAGACGATCCGGACTTTGATTGAATTGATGCGCCGCCGGTCAGATGAATGGGAGGTGCCGATTGTTGACCTCTCTTGATTAAATTACCCTGCGCTAAATTCGGGTACCTTGCGAAGGCCAAAGCAATGCTTCTTGCTTGCTAAGATATTGGTCCTTGCTGATGAGAAAACTTGAGAGAACCGGCATGTGCAAATCCGCTACACGAAGTACAGAGACATCTAGTCGGACACAGCGTCGGTTTTCAGCGGACATGTTCCATATGTTTGTGGTGTATGTCGAAGACCGCACACCCCGAATGATTAATGATCTGCGGTAAAAAAAAACGGCAGATGATGCTAGAATCAGGCAACCCGGAAACGTCAACCCCAATCCGCAGGCAAGAAGCGAGGATCCTTGAACATCTTGAATAGCAAATAGGTACATTGGTACACAGGGTTGGGCATCGTGAATAGGATGGACTCGGTTGAGGAGTGGATGAATATCTTCGGAGAGTGGCGATATGGAAGATGTACACCTTCAGCCTAGAGGCGCATATTCAGGAACTAATTAATCGATTCATGGAGATGGCGGACATGTACAACTGGCCAATAAAGCAACGGGCGACTAGGATCCGGAGGCGATGGTGTTCTCCGGAAAAATAGAAAATGTTGGCAGGATTTACTGGCTGCAACATGTCAACATACCGTAGTACAACCTCGCAATTCCTTGTAATAGACTAGTACTGAGATTTCCGAGCCGTTAGCTTCATCACGCGGGAAAAAGAGCTGTAAAATCAACAAGAAAAAAACAATCAATCAGAAAACCGGCTATTAAGAGAGTCATCGCTCGCGATGTTCCTAGAAATGAATGCAAGTATGAGAATCTAGAAACCATAAACTGCATGGAAGAAAAGAGCTGTGGACTAACCGAAGTCGAAAAAACAATCAATCAGAAAAATTGAGTCTTGTAGAGTCATCGGGCAAAATTAACACAACTTCGAATCTATCAGTTATAGTAATCAATTCACTCGCCTCGAAGGACGAGAACCTATCTCGAGCGATGCCGTTCCCTAAATAATACTCTTGCCTAGAATGGTTGTCTTTTCTGCAGCGAAAATCAGAAAAGATGTTCACTTCGTACGACAATTACAAACTCATATCTCCTTGTCTAGAAATCTGAGTTTCTTGGAGTCATAGGAAATATGAAAACAACGTCGGCAGAGTAGATCGAGTTCATCAGCTGTAGAAACCAATTCACTCACCTTGTGGAATCAGAATTCATCTCAAACGATGCCGTTCTCTAAAGTTGGCTTTGTACAACAACTACAAATTCCTTATCCTCCTGTATAATAATCTGAGTCTTGTAGAGTCATAGAGTGACATAAACACAACCTAGGCAGAATATATCAGCTGTAGAAATTAATTTACTCACCTTGTGGCATGAGGAGTGATCTCAAATGATGCCGTTCTCTAAATACCTACTCTTACCTAGAATAGTCACCTCAGGTTTATACCTAGAAAGAAATATCAGATGGCAAGGACAACACACTACAAAGGTTGTTGACTCTGCACAACGACAACAACTACAACACAGACTCCTGTTCTCTTGTCCTGATGCTCGGGCGCTCAACATGTCGTGTCATGTCGCGCTGTTCCAAAGTATATTTAGAGTCATCGGTACTCATTAAAAGTCGCATATCTCTTCGAGTAGGTAGGCTATCGAGATGAATCATGTTGAGTGCGTGGATAAGAAACGAGTCAATGAGAGGTATGTATTACTTACCAGATAGCAGAGGGTTGTGAGTAGCACAACCATAGAGTGAAAAGGGGTTATCACTTACCACCTCGTGACCTCAAAGGCTTATCGATATCAGCTACATCCATGGGACAAGTGGTAGAAGTGACGGTATGACTCTCCCCCCCTCATCTCATTCTCCCTTCTACTTAAAACCACTATCCACATTTCAAAATCATACCACTCTCTCAACCATCAAGTGTTACAGACGCATCCTGAAACATACGCACAATGTGGTGCGATACCGAAAGCAAGTCCCGTCGGTAGGAATTGGTACTCCCTGATCCCCAGAACCCAGAAACCAGGCAACAGGGTCCTAATCATCAGAGGTTCCCCACATGCAATCAAGTCTAGAACCACATTGGGGCACATTGGGGTGACCTCGGAGGTAAAACTCGCCGTCGCCACTCAAACTCCCTCAGGCCTCAAGGCTTGAACACAAACTCCTCCGTTGAACATCTGGACGTCCCAGGTCAACCTCGTGCACGCTATGCTATTTCCCGGAGGGCTCTGCTCCCAACGACCTTGCTTGTCCTCGGTTTACTCGGTGCAAGTGTATGTATGTACGCAATTTGGATGCAGAGCCCTATCTGGCGGGGACCTAGTGCGGCAGAGAAGCATCGAACCAAAAGAAGCGCCGAGCGACATTTGTGAAAACGCCGATCCTCGTGTTGAGGATTGAATGAAAACGACGTCATTGGTCTATGTTTAACTTTGCTTGCACCGGTCGGTTAACATGGTTACCGGAGTAATACGAACGTGGCGGGAATGTGGGGTGGCTATGTCCTATGACGAGCAAGGGCCGAGGTTATGCACTGCAGACTATGTAAAAGCATAATGTTGATCATGATGATTTTGTTTGTAAAATGGCGACCGATAAACTCGGAAAGTGGAAGCTAGAGTCTATTATTACAGGACCCATAGCCTGAGGTGCGGAGATAGTCGGTAGAGAGTTGGCAGAACGATAGCATGAGGAGTGGGAGTGGGAATGTGGAGAGATGGAAGAAGGGGACGGAGGACAGGGTCGGAGAGAGATAGAGAACGGATCGGAGGGACAAGTCGGAGTGGATGGGAATCCGTCCCGAAGCAGGAAGATTGGTATTGGAGTTCTTGCTCGGGTGTAATGGGTTTTGCCCTGAGACGGGTGTTATCTCTCGGAACGAGAGAAGGAACGGAGATCATGGAGTAGTTCGGAATCTCGGAGTTGAGAGACTACAGCCGAGATGATAGGTAGGAAACTCAGTATCTGCAATGAAAAGCTCGCAGATGTATGCAAGGAAATATCCACAGTACTTTCAGACAGGCCGTCCGACAAAGGCCTACATAGACTCTCAGCAAAGGTTTCTGCTGCCAGATGCAAGTCCAGATAAACTGCTGGAGACCCAAAGTCTCTGCAGGGAACGTTATTCGCGTTCGGGTTCTCCACATTTTGTCTGTCAGACATTCGAATAACTTGGACCCATATGTCCTTTTGCAGTTAGTGGGTGATAGACTGACCCGCCTAGCGTACTAGGAAGCATGTAATCGCGATAAAACGCACGGAAAGGCGCATGTAGAATAATGAGGGTGACGTAGAGGAGGTGAGGGTACAGGAAAGAACCAAGGTTCGGTGTTCGCGTTCTCCGAGGCTGTGGGCTGTGCCCAAGGCGGTACCATAATGACGTCTGCACTGTTCAGTCAACAGACTACAATAATATCACTGGACAGGTATGATAGGTGAATAGGCATGACGTATGCGTGTATATGCACACTTGGAAGATCGTTTTGTTGGACGCGTACTTGGTAGTACGGATGCTTGGAGGTCAGTCCATCCACTGTCCGTCACAACGAGCATAGGTAGATGTCGGTGCTGCTTTCAAGTACTCTTAAAAGAAAAGATCTAACAGCAGTGGATATGGCTGTGAATACTAGAAGGAAAGTAGGGGGACTGCACAAGATGAATTGGAGGGACGCGACTCGAGGACGCGATCTTTTTTGCTGACTAATCGGAAAAATAGACCTCGGGTCTAGACTCTCCGGTTTCATCCGAACTCAAACTCGC
Source organism: Stygiomarasmius scandens (assembly GCA_037954225.1). NCBI lineage: Eukaryota > Fungi > Basidiomycota > Agaricomycetes > Agaricales > Campanellaceae > Stygiomarasmius > Stygiomarasmius scandens. Next base: position 172,046 of record JBANRG010000008.1, on the reverse strand, counting down.
TTGACGTTGCTCACTGTCTATCACAACTACCGCCATGATGCGCCCCGTCGTTGCCAACGCTCTCCGTGCTGCTGCTCGTCCCTCCTTCGCTGTGACTGCGTCACGTGTCGCCCCCGCCCTCACTCGTCAGGCTCACGCTCAGGCCCAAGAAACTTTTGAGCAGTTCACCGAGCGATACGTCGCTTTTTTCCAACAGGCCGAGGACCTCTTTGAGCTCCAGCGTGGTCTCAACAACTGTTTTGCACACGACCTTGTACCTGCTCCTCAGGTTATCGAGGCTGCTGTACACGCTGCACGACGGGTCAACGACTACTCGACCGCTGTCAGGATTTTCGAGGGTGTCAAGGAAAAAGTAGAGAGCAAAGCTCAGTACCAGGCTTACTTGGATGAGCTTGCTGGCTTGAGGCAGGAGTTGGGTGAGCTGTGCTTTTTTTCGCGTTCTTGTGATCGTCTGTTCATGCTAGCGTGTCTCAAGGTATCTCACTCAAGGAAGAGTTATATCCTCAGTCCTCGTAAAAAAAAACCTATCATAATTACTGTGCGTCGCTATACCTCCTTTCCTCGTGTATTGACGCTCATAAATCCCTCTAGTAGATGCACACTTGTTTCTCTACCATTCTACATAATGAAAACATTTGTGTTGCAAATGTCGGAGTGTCACGTCTTTGCAAATCCAAAATAATGTATCTTATTGCTATCCTCCTTGCTATAGCTGCCTTCAGCATCCAAACTTGGCCTTTCTGTCGTCTGCCAGCGCTCCAACATGAGATAATTTTACGTCTCCAGCTATGCCAAGAGTGAGAGATGGGCTTAAACGCTGCGCCTATGTGTTTACACTACTTCAAGACTCTTCTGCCCTATTCTGAGGGCCTTCAAGCTGCCTTTTCGCCACGTCCGTTACCACCATCAACATTCTCGACGTCGCCAAAAAATCTGGCCAAACAAGTACAAACTGACATCCCGCCATGTCCGGTTCTAGACGGAGACTAGACTACTCACCGCGCTAATCTCTAGACCTGCAGACCAGGAACCCGCTGTACCCTCCTTATACCTATGCGTACTGGTTATCGCCGTTCTACCATCTGGCTTCATTTTGTCGAGCGAATCGTGATCATGCATTAATGAAGTGGGTTGACAGATAATCAGGAATGTACGGCAAAGTCGTCCTCGGAGTCGGGTTTTCGACACTGGTAAGGTTTGTACCGTGTCCCAAGGCGATGGCTGATTCCGTTGTCTTTTTAGATAGTGTATGTGTATGGGGCCTTTCGTTATTTTCACCATGCGACCCAAGTTTAGCATACTCGGTCCTCTGCACATATCTCCAAGCCTTTGGCCCGCGGGTTTCTGAGATGTACGTATGATGATCAAGGCCTGGCACTTGATACTAGCTCAGTGATGAAGTGTAGCTGATATTCACTTCCTCTTAGCGCTCAAATCATCGCTTTCATCCTTGCAATTCTCATATATGCCCGTACCCCCGTCCGCGGACCATCCTAGGTTTAACATGGTATGTTTGATTTACGCACGCCGCTAATGTGGTCGCCTCTGATGATTCTTGTAATGTAACTTTAAGCGATATAAACGTCTCGAATTGGCCCTCTCCTTTCACTTTCTGTTCCATTCTGAAGAACCTAACGGCTGACATGGCGCCTGGTCACCAGGGTGGGTCCAGGTTTCTGTTAATGGTAGTAAACTCATCTTTGTCGATTACTCTGACATCGAAACGACAACTGGTAACTAGCAAGTGGGGACGGGGACAGTGAACCTGTACCAGGCGTCATGTCCACTCTGACTTTGTCCTATCCTATCCTTTGACTCCACGCCAACAGTCCGATTGATCGGAGGCCAATAAACTCGAGTTAGCTATGGGTTAGACTCGGATATGCGCAAGCTTGAGTTGTTTTCGCAAGAGTCTAAAGATAAATCTGAAAATGTTCTTCCGTAGCTAGGGTGATTAGATGTTTATGACTCCCGCTGAGCTGAAGGAGACTGAGTTTTGACAGAGGTTAAATTACGAGGCCTATTTTAATAGGCTGAGTTAACTTACAACGACGTTTGAGGTTTCCCACGGGCACATTTACCCACGCTACGGCGCTCTACGGCAATTTGCAAAGCACTCACTCGCCGCCGCTCGGCCTTTATTATAGGTCTCGTAACAATTAATCGGCGATTCAAAAATTGTTCCGTTTGTTCCTACGCATGTTGAAACGGGCCATACCACAAGTTGCTCGGCAACTCGGCACAAATCTTTCACTCGGCATTTTTCGTGCACTAGAAGTGCATTCCTGTATTCTGTGTCAGCCCTGCAGAACCAAATTTTCCTCCGGAATTGGAGATTATATTCTTTACATACATGAGACACTTCTACAATATTTTCAATTTTTTTCGGCGATGTGCTGGAGTCAAGATCGTGGATTTGGCGGGGAAGTGCATTAGCCTCGTCTGATGGCTTCCTCATTCTCAATTTTTGAAATTTGGTTGTAACTATGATAATGCACGTCTATAGAATTTTTGAGAATTTTTGAGGGAGGGAAAAATAGTTCAAACACAGGAATTCCGATCAGTGTTCTTTACAGTATTCCGACTCAGAATACTTGCAGTGTCAATTTGTCAGCTTGACACAGATAAGAGCTAGAATCACTTCTTCTTGAAATTTGTGGTGTCATCCATAAGATCTTAATCAATACCAACATTGAAGTGAGGCTTAAGTTGTTCTTCATTTTACAGGCAATTCTGTAAATAATGGCAATTCTATTTTTTTATACATGTCTCACCTATATATGGAAAATGTTTTCACCTGTTTTGGGACCCCGGTTGTCGAGGCTCTTCATGACTATATGACTGCTAGCCGGCTCTACCTCCCTAAAACCTCTTCCAAAAATGGTCGGTCATCCACTTCCAAATCATCATAAAAAGCCGTTATTTACAGGACTTCCGATAAGATTTTAAGGTAAATTCTTATAACAGCTGATTATTTCTGAGGTCCTCATGGTCTAAGTATTGCATCTAGAATAGTTCTATTCTGCATTTCTCTATAGAGACAAATCATAAATAAGCCATTGTTCAATGCAATAAGAGAGTGTAGTTGAGGACGATTGAAGTCACCTAATTTTCTAGCAGCTGATTTGGTATTATTTTCCACATAATGATATTGGAATCATACTCAAGAACTAGAGATAATGCTATATTATCCGAGATGAAGAAAGGTGGAAATATAATTAATCGAAACTAAATCAGAACAAATTTACACCAACAAGAAGAATGAAATGAATATTTAGCTACCAACCGGAGATTTTATATATAAATTTGAAAGGAAGTCAATGATACCATATATGTATTTATATTCTGTAACATTATTTTATTTCTGTTGAGGATTTGCTACAGCCCAAAAGTCATAAGTGGGCCTCGTATCTTGCCGTGCAAAGCAGCGGCACCTTTCCCCAGTTGAATATTTGTGAGGATAGTTTATCTATGAATCTGTAGCGCTGTAACATTTGAAAGTCCTGGTGGCTGTATCAGTCTATGTATGAATCAAATGGTCCCGTTCAGTCAGGCTGATTCATACCGGTCATTAATTTGCAATTTTGTGTTGCGGTTGCAATACTGGAGTGTGCAAGCAGTCATCTTTTTGTATAACCGCCGATTGCCCAAACACTATAAAGGTTGTAGGCCTGCTGGTATTCATCTCTGCACTGCAGATGTCTTTGCGCATACAACATAACTCCCTCTCGGTCTCTGACCTTGAACTCATAAAAGGCTGGGTCCTTCAAACAGCGATTGAATTCCTGCTGTATGGGATATATATAACATTGTCGGTTTGCGCAATGTTTATCTTTTTGTATGTCGTTTTCACTTGTACGAACTAGAAATTAACCTATTTTACCACGAAAATCCCCATAGTACTCGAGGTCTTCAAGGTTCTGCAGCCAGAAGAGGGCTGTTTGCACTGACAATCTTCATGCTTCTTACTTCGAGTGCATCTTCTATGCTACACATGGAGCACACACTACTTGGGGTATCTTCTCTTGGAGTTAATTCAACCACTCATTCGGTGTCACACATCGTCAGCATCATATTGTTATTCACAGATCAAGTAAATGTATGTGTATGTCTGTCGTCATACAAATGTGAATTGACACTCTTTCTTGGTCTACAGTATTTGATTAGTGATTTTATTGTGGTATGGAGAGCTTGGATAATGTATCCTCAAAGTTTTATTACAAGAACTGTCTTGGGAATTTGTATCATTGGTTCCTGTGGTACGAGAAATTTCTAACATCTTATTGTGCAAATTTTGATTACGCCCTAGCTGGCATATTTGTGGATGCTGGCATAGCTATCGTTGAAACCATGCCGGGGGTTGACTTTCTTAAAGGCTCTCCGAGGCTATTAATCTGCATTATTCCCATTTTCTTCACCAATCTGATCTCCACTGTCCTCATAAGCTATAAAGCTTGGTAAGAATTTATTTGGAAGTAAGCAGTCAGAGCTTATAGCGAGTACAATAGGAGACACCACTATGATCTCCGCAAAAATTTAATCATGAGCTCAAGTTCAGTCGATAGGGTACAAAAGATTTTGTTTCTTCTTTGCGAGTCTGGTTTAATTTACTGCTTAGTTTGGGTGAGTCATTAAGCCTGTCTGTTTTGATTTCTCTAAAGGTTTATCAAGATATCATATTTGATAATATCAGAAGCAGGCACAGAAAATACCATTACCTTTACAATCTTCTTTGCAGTCATGCCTTATATATCTGTGAGTATTTTCTCTTGGATTGATGTCGCCAATTGTGTGTTTAGAAGTCTAGGCACTATATCCAGTGATGATCATCATCATAGTATCACTTGAAAACTCTCAAGACCCGACAGAAAATCCTTCTCTGTCTCAATCAATAAGATTTGCCTCTGGCCATGTGGTTGAATCAGGACTACTAGCTACTTCCATGGAACTCTCTCATGATGTTTCCAAAGAAGGAACTGCGAGATTAACAGTTTAATTGACAAACCGCAATTGGCAAAGCAACAAGTCGTCATGTATTCCTATATTCTTAGATATAAAAATATGAATATGTCTCAGAAGATAAAGCTGTGAGTACAGTTCTCTGCATAAGTGTCTAGCAATCATGTCTGTAAGTCCTTGATATATTTTTGCTTATGTGTGGTGCCCCATTGCATACATTTCAATACTGCTAGGTTTCAAATCTTCCAAAAACTGCTCTACCTGCTTTACTGTGCTAGCTGAGAGTGCGTAGTGGTGGTTTAGCGATCTACTATCCCCATTCAACATTGCTTAACACTGGTTCAAGCCCCACTTCATCCTTCTCCAATCCTAATTACCAAAAAGCCTCTTGTCAGTAACTTATCCCTTTCAAATGCATTCTTTGTTATTATCCCATCTGAAATGACCTATATCACCAATTACAGCATCTAATAATGCTATCATCCAGCCAAGCCCTCTTAGGGGTCTTATAATAGTAGCTAATCTACCAAAGTGTTTTTAGAGTGATTTGTTGCATGAAATGTTCCACTAAATTTAACACCATGCTGATATGCCTCTAGACTTTATAGTTAGATAACATTTCTGGTCCCTTAGGTTAATTTGATCTTTGGAGCCATTAATTTAGTAGATACAAGTTACAGAGGCTATTATGCCATGCTTTTATACAGAGATTACCTTGCCAAAAATTTTGATGTTTGGAAGCAATTGGGGGCACTTCACATGTTTTCCTTCCCTTCTGAACCACTGCCTGATGTCTAGAATTCACATTCTGCCTACCCCTGGGAGCTGACTCAAGATCCATGAAGATCTGTCAGAACCACTTTGATGATGTTCAGACCTTTAGACCCCATCAATTACTCAGGGGTCAATACAAACCCAACATAACTGTTCTCTTTTTTAACCCAATTTATTGTCTATGTTTCTTTCTTCCTAGTCATATTACAAAACTTTTAGATGTTGTAAATTGATAACTTCCACTTGAGTATCCCTTCAGAACACTCCTGATCTTGCTAGCCCCAATGCCAGCTGGTTGTCCAATTGTTCTTTGGTCCAGTACTCTGATTCTCCCCATGGCTTTCCCCATTGTTCATGAAACTTGTGAATTACCTTCTTGTCACTCTCATTCGATTTATATACAAGGAGGAATTGATCGATTGCTCTGATGACACTGTTCAGTGCGCCGGCGACCCATCTGAATAACAATAGTTACTAATTTAGAGTTCAATAACCTGGCTGTTGTATTATTTTCACATACGCATGGCAAGTACTGAGTGCTTCTCCTGCAAAGTACAACTGTCCTTGAGCAGCAGGCTGTGTCATTTCAGTATAAATTTTGTCGCTAAACTGTTGTGGACCAAAAAAGGCATAGCCACCTTATAAAATAAGTAAGTATATCATCTAGAATGAACTCGAATAATCACCCTGAGTACTTGGGTTATGCAACCAATCAAAAGCATAGGAATCAAGAACCATATCTTTGAGGTCTTGAACGGGGATATCATGAATTGTTGCCAAGTCCTTCAAGACGAGGGACTCGAGCAATGGACTCATCTTCCCATGCTCGTTATCTATGAGAGATCCAAGGCGTTCCGCATCTTGGGTCCAGCAATAACTGGCAATCAAGACATTTGACTTTGAACCTTTCTCGGGATAAGAAGGGTAGACACTGATTCCCATACATTAAATATGAGCATTACAAGATATATCAGGAAATCTTGATACGCACACAGTACGGAGGGGCAAGTCTGTATAACTAATTGAAGGAAGGATTAGCGTAAACAATAGATTGCACGCCATGAAAACGGACCTTTGGCCGCCGACAATACCTAGCTTTTCCCACCAATTTCTAGAAAATTGGATACCAATCTTGATAGCAGGCCCGTACTGTAGCTCACGAATTGCGCTGTACTGAGCATAGTTCTCATTAATACCGCAACCGGTCAGATCAATGAGGTTGAGAGTTGAGATTGGGGTTGTACAAATGACCCCGCTGAAGGTTTCTCTATAAACAGTGCCATTAGAATGGATGCCTTCAACGGAGAGACCCTTCATAGGATTTTCTTTGTCTGCATAAGAGATAGCAGTAATACGAGTGTTGAAATTTATGTGAATCTTTCCAACATATTCTTCCATTGCTAACGCTAGCTCAGATGAACCCTTGCTGCATGAATATACAGTTATATTGTTGTCATTGTGAACATATTGGTCACTTACTCGAAGCAGAAGTAGTCTGGAAGAGTGTCTTTGTCATTGGTCCACTGAAAAGCGAGAGACTCGCATACACTCTCAACTAGTCCCCGATCATACCAACCAGTGGATTTGTCGAATGTTTCAAGGAGTTGAATCACCTCTGAAGGCATTTTGTACCTTGGATCATTCGTCAAATACGAGCGCATTGAATCCTTGTCGTGGTCATGAATGAGTTTGGCCATAGCAGCGTCAATCTGGGATTGTGTTTCAGCCCCAATGAAATTCTTCTTCAGATCGTGCATAATATTCCATAGCTCAGCCTCCAGATTGTCGGGGGTCAATAGCCGTTCGTAACCGGGAGAGATATAAGCTGGCTTGTGCAAATTAATGCGGAATGGATCTGCTGATCCCAAAAGATGCTTGTCCGAGGATTTGATCCGGACACCATTGTAGTACATAAAAGCTTCCTTTGATTTGAAGATGTATGGGATCCACTTGAGTCGTCCTGGTTTCTCCTTGTTGATAAAATCAACAAGATTGAACGTGCGCTTCATGAATGGTGTACGGGGGAAACGCATGGCTCCGACATCCTGTGTGAGATAAGTAATTGATTTCAGCCCGTTTTGCACGATGTACGGCTTAGGTTAAAATCCTACATAATACTGGTAATCCTCGTCAAAACTTTGTTGCGAGTGAAAATTTTTATAGGTATAGAGGCGACCTTGTGTTGACTGAATTTGGCCCATTCATAGAAACAGGATCCAATAATACATACCCCCAACACGACCACTTAGCTCCAAAATTTTAAACGGAATCCCAAGTGATTTCAGGATCATGCCCGCGTACAATCCAGCGACACCTGCGCCAATAATACAGACTGGTGTCCTCTCCGCACCTAATTAAGGACATCAAGTTAGAAGTACAAGAATATAGATGTTGAACAATGGACGGCACCTTGAGGCGAAGTGAGAATAGGTTCCACATTTATGTGATTAAGCAGTTCCTTCAGATCGAGTTGTTTAATCTCCTGGTGATGTTTTTCATGATAGAATTGGAGGGTGAGACGAGAACGGCTTGCAAAAATATCTTGGGCCATGGCTAGCTGACTCAGAGGTCACTAAGGAAGAGGCAGATGTCAATGGAAAGCTGCTAGCCTTAGCCCTATATTTATATAAGGAAATCTAGTAAAAATAAAACACCACCAATAGTATCATGTGGATGAGACCCTACAACAGAATCTCAAAATAAGTCTTGACAACATTTTTCAGCGATAGCTCTTCGGATCTAAACAATCCTGAATTGTTTGAGGGAACATTCTACAATAGCCTGACCTTCAACTGACGGTTGGAATGAAGGGTCAGGCGTGCGAATGACATAATAGTGACATCATGTGAAGCTCGAGGGAGTACCTAACCTAAAAAATCCTGGACGGTTGATTGAAATTTGAATACAGTGTATTGAGGGTACGAGTAAGTTCTGATAGCTCTATGTTGTGAATTACAAAAATGGGGGCCATTCGTTCCAAGCTAGAAACATGTTCCTTCCGTGACTGCAGCAAACTTTTGTTTGGAAGTAAATTACGGGTTTATGTCTTGTGAAATGAAAAACGATACTGTATTATTTTGTTCAATTTGTTGATCACGCGTCACGCTCCCTCAAAATTGACGAAAAAATTTTTCCAAAGAACCCCTCCTAAAAGGGAAAATTTGTGTTGCCTACGGCGAAAATAGACGGAAAGATCCTCATGTTACGGTGGTTTCTATAATTCTTCTGTACTTTCAAATGAAATATAAAAAGAAGTTTCATAATGTTTCGTGAAACATAGTGTAATATCTAGTAACAGTCTTCAGTGTGTATAAAATGAGACATCACTGAAGCAAATTAAAAGAAGATTCAAAGGGAATCTCATTAAAATTCCAGTAAATTTTGAAAAACTATGCAATTGAAATACAATGAAGCATTTCTGTATTTCAAAGGCATTCCGGAATGTTACATAGTACCCTGTATTATTTTCATAATGTCTTACTAGCAATGAATGAAAATACAGAAATCTGTGTTTTCAGTATTGCTATAGAACTATTTTTATGAATTCTCTTACTTAATATGTGATACCCTTCTGACAAATTCAACAATGTCATGTATCATACTAAAAGTGGGGCAGAAAGGGCAAAGCTCCCACATACGACAAAATAAGGGAATTTTCACGCTTTTATTTTACTCTATTTTAAGCAAAGACAGGCAACATGTTTTGTGGCATGTTAGTTAAACTTTCGCTGACATCTAGAATGACTCCCCCAAAAGCAACCCTAAATTTCAGTATCTTATGACCAACAGCCAAGATCGAGAATTTATCATTGATAATCTCGAGTATCAAGGATGTTATCGATAACAACAGAAAAAAAGATGATCGATGAAGTCTTATCGATATCCACTCCTTTCTTTGTTTAATGTTTGCAATCACTATAAATCGTGCTCATGTCTAACTAGAGCGTATTGTAGATTACAGATAAGGCACTAGACTGAAGAATACATTTCAAGCTGAATGTCTAATTTTTGTATGGTTCTCACCCCACATCTCCAATGGTTAGATGGTCAGGTACATTGCTGGCGGTCCGGACATTTCTACAGTTTCTCATAACCCCAAACTTTAATAGAAAATATGACTCGTTTAAAAATTGGGATTGAGGAAGAGATAATGATATATCTAATTTATGTACAAGTCAAATGTGAACCACAAGTAATATCAAAATTTCAAAAGTTTGGAGCACGACACACATTCTCAAAAAAAAAAACGAATTCTGATACTAGATCAATAGATTTTATGTGTATGTTCAGGTGTATCTGTGATCGCTTACATCCTTATTTTTCCATTAAAATCCGGCCTCGTTAATGCCATACTGAAGGTAATGGCCCATATCTTTCATTTTTCTGCAAGGGGACAAGCCAGAGTGACCAATGACAGCTGTCATAAAGAATAATCCGATATACATTTTCTACTAATATTCATTTTTCCTTTATTTACAGACAATTACCATTATATATTTCTGTTTACTGTCTCCTTTAACCTTAATCCTGTATCTGTGTGAAGCCTTATTGCTGCCTCACCTTTCTTGATTTGGACTGGTTGCTTGAGCTCTCCATTAACCGCTACTGCTCTTCATGACAACAGCTAGGATTAGTGACAATGCTGCATTGCCTTTCCTCTGCAAGTTTCAGAGTGGGGAAGAGCAACATCAGTAAAAAGTGAAATTGATATTGAGAATCCTGTAAATTGTGTAGCTGCATTGGAACCTCCTATTTATTGAATGCTATGGAGAAAGCTGTAAAGTGGACAGTACTGTCAGAAATAAGATAAAAGCAAAAGCTATCTGTTCCATTCTGAAGAACCTAATGGCTGACATGGCGCCTGGTCACTAGGGTGGGTTTAGGTTTCTGTTAATGGTAGTAAACTCATCTTTGTTTGCAGTGTGTCATGTCCAGCTCTGACTTTGCGGTATCTGTCTTTAACTCCAAGCCAACAGCCTGATTGATCGTCGGACAATAAGCTCGAGTCAGCTATGAGTTAGATATGCGCAAGCTTGAGCCGTCTTCCCGAGAGTCCAAAGACAAATCTGAGAATATTCTTCCGTACTCTTGCTCGCTGGGGTAACTAGATATTACCAAGAAAATATGACTCCCGCTGAGCTCAAGAAGACTGAGTTTTGATAGAGGTTAAATTGAATGTTTGTGAGGATACTTTATCTATGTACGTATGGATTTGTAACATTTGAAAGTCCTCGCGGCTGTATCAGTCCATGCACGATTCAAACAGATCAAACGGTTCCTTTCAGTCAGGTTGATTCACCGCTTGATCCCATCGCCAATGGCTGGTACTTAGTAGTGTGTCTTTTCATAGTTGAAGCTAGACTTCATTTATGAGTGTAATGCAGCGTTTCGCTCATGCATTCTCCCAGATCAGGTTACAGAAACCATTGGATCAACCTGTTTGCATTTGTGTACGGAATACTTCGCCGAGAGCGCCCCAACAATCGTCTTTTTGACTTGTTTATACACTTCAAATTCGGGACGTTCCCGTACTCAGTCTTCAAAGGATCAGCATATACGAGCTAAAGTTTGATTCTTCCGTTCTCCTGAGAACGGTGTCGATTAATCGGTCTTCGGAACGAGCGGGCAAACCAGGTTCTATCGATGTAAGGCCTCGAAACCCTAAAAGCATGTTGCTGATCTAAGCTTATCTGAAGGCGTGTTTTTTCTACCAGTCCTGTATTCTCAAAAGAATGTTGACTGGCTTGGATGGGTATGAGACTTTTTTGAAATCTGGTACCCATCTTTTCGTATATACTGCCGTCTCGTCAAGTTGTTATGAAGTATAAACAGAGTTCAATTTCATTGTACACGGGTAGGGTGAAAAAAAGTATGATCGTCGATCGATTTCTAGTTGGGCTGCCCTCAGCAATTGACAACGTGTAGACAGGCAGGCTCATGCATAATATATAGAGATACTTAACTCATGTCCAAGCAAGGTTCCTCTTCCAGCTATACCCTTCGTTGGATCATTATCACCCATCGACATGCCAAACTTTACAGGTTTTGGTCGTAGACCAACAATGCGTAATATCCAGAATAATACGTCTGGCGATCAGAGTTCCGGATTAACAACTCCAGATGGAAACGACGACTCAAGTTCTGCCGGCATTAGGGACAGCGAGTATGCTCGCAAATGTCGAGAGCTGATGAATATTATCAAGAGGCTTTTTGACTTGGGGTGAGTTTATCATCTGAAAAGTGTTCTTTTGAGCGAATACTTGTTTCTGATGTCGTTGATTGAATGTAGCGCTGAGAACATGTTTCCCGTGCCTCGAGTAACCGTCATTGGGGGCCAGTCAGGTAACGTCGTTCTATATCCAAATTGTAGCAATGCATCGTCTAATTACAATGATTTCTTAGCGGGAAAAAGTTCATTGGTGGAAGCTGTTTCTGGCGTGAGGAATTATCCCTATAAAGAGCTTCGGTCTCTTAAATTGTCCTTCAGATTAACGTACCTCGGGACAGCGGGACCTGCACCAGATGTCCAATGGAGTGTGTCATGTCCAGCTCCGGAACAACCTGGTCCTGCCAAATCTCCCTTCGACTAAAATACAACGCAAATGGAAAGCCGGTTGATCAACAGACAATAAGCTTCAGTCCACTCATAACCAATCCAGCGGAAGTAGAGCTATGGATCAGACGTGCACAAGCAGCCATTTTATATCCGAACCGTCTTCCCAGCGAGTTCAAGGATAAGTCTGAAGACGATCTCCGTAATCTTGTTCGCTCGGGTGCTACCCTTCCGGATAGTAAAATGCTCAAGTTTTCAAAGAATATGGTTTTAGTCGAGCTGAAGGATCCTGGGTTAACAGATTTACTTTTCATTGACTTGCCAGGTGGGCCATAGATTATGTTCTCTGGGTAAATTGCATATTGAACTGAGTTGGACTAACATAGGGTTGATCCAGAATGAAGAAGAGGATGTAATTAACCTTGTTCGTACCCTGGTAGTTGATCAGATTGGTGGCGAGCATAGTGAAAATAACATCATTCTGATCACTATTCCTATGTCTGGTTAGTAGCATGCTTTACAAAAACTTGAAGTTGAACTTTTGACGATCATCATCATAACAGACGATATCGAAAACCAGCAAGCAGTAAAACTTGCTAGAGAATGTGATCCAGAAGGCGTAAGGACAATCGGTAACCTTTTGTGTAATCTAAACACCAATCGGTTTTGACTGCTTTACCTTAAGGTGTTTTGACAAAGCCAGACTCGCTTGGCGAGGGTGCTATCGGATCACGAAATAAATGGCGAGATGTCCTTCAAGGAACACAAGCTTACACATGGCTATTATTGCGTTCGGTTACCTGACGATGCCCAGCGAGCAAGCTTATCGAGAACCGAGTTCCAAAAGCTAGCCCTTCAGTATTTCGATACAAAGGCGCCTTGGAGCCAGATGTCGGCTCGCGATCGTTTCGGAGTTCCCAATTTAGTCTCGGATGTTAGTAAACTTCTAGTCGAGCTGATCGAGAAGAAGTGAGTATGTGCGCTTTATATTCCAACTTCGCTTTTTGAACTTGAAAAATGAAAAAAGTATCCCAAAGCTGAAAACCTCAGTCGAACGTTTCGTGTTGGAAGCTCAAGAAGAGTTGCAAACCTTGCCAGCTCCACCTGCAAAAGAGCCTGTCGCAGAAATATCTACCTTGGTGAACAGCTTCTGCACGACTGTCACTGAATTAGTATTCGGGAAAGGTGAAGATACCACCCTGGCTAAAACGGACCGCAAATTATATGCCGAATTCAAGCGTGCCATTTGGAGTACTTCCTACGATTTCAGGCCCTTTGTGAATTGTAAATATTGGGAGGGTTCTGGCCTTGACAACGACGAACCATTTGATTCCCCATGTATCCCTTCTCCCGAGCGCTCTGGTTCATATCCTGATGTTAGAAAGATATATTATTTTTCTGATGTTAGGGAAGTGATAGAAAGGTAAGTAATGATTCTTGTTATCACTTGGAGCACCTGATAAACTTCGGAAGCTCTATTGGGTGGGAGCTGCCTGGACATGTTCCTTTCGAAGCAACTAAGAAACTTGTCCGCGACACTACGAGCAAGTGGCGAGCGCCGAGCGTAGCTTGCTTCAATGCTATATACAATAACCTATGGTATATTTTAGAAGGGAAGATATCCACGATCTTCAAGCAATATTCCAAACTGGAGAAATTCATTAGGTAAACACTTCTACTGAGTATTTTGAATAGCCCCGCACTTATTGCTTTTGATTAGTTCTATCGTACGTCGCGAACTGGATTGCCGAAAAGAGGTAGCACTTGTGAAACTCGAAGACAAGATCAAACATGAAGGGGAACCGGTTTGGACACAGAATTACCATTACCTTGCCGCTGAAAAATTGAGATGGAGACTACGATATGAGAAGCTCCGAGGCCGCAATACTTCCGACGATCTACTCAATGCTTCTCCTAGTCGTCCATCAACTTATGCTGCTAGCAGATCAGCGGTTAATTCTTCAACCCCAGTGTATACTAGGAAATATGACTTGGAGAGAGATGAATATGAAGAAGAGATCGACTTGATGGCTGGCGTTCAGGCATATTTCAAGGTCGCGTACAAGGCAAGTTTGCAATCATTGAGCTACCGCAGATTGCACTTACCGCCAAGCCATAGCGATTTACTGATGATGTCCCGTTACTTATTGAACATGAACTCAATCAGGCTTTAGCTGAAAAGCTTACTTTTGTAATTTTTGAAGAATTGTTTTCTCATGGTACTGATGATGATACACCCCGGAGAATGAAGGAACTGTTGGCAGAGGAGCCGGCAATTGCAAATCGACGCCAGGTACTTGGGGAGAGAATCAAGAAGTTACAGGAAATCAGGAAAACGCTTGCTGATTTTTAGTGCCAAGTAGAGGATTGAACATTTTTCAGTATATACATTTATCTACGTATCAGGTTACATTGGTGTAAATAGATCAATAGGCTTGACAATGTTTACAACGGATATTGATATAAGCCTCTAAGCCCAGAAACTCACTAAGGTTAAACAGTCCTAAAGTTGTTATAGTATCTATATCACTCAGTTCCTGTTAGTATATTTGGGATTTAAGGATATCAATGTAACAGCTTTAGACATGATTAAAGTAGTCAAAAATTTTTATTTCATGAATCAATGTTTTCTGGGCCAAAATAAGTGTCGATTAGGTCTACTTGATCTTGTCCCCGGCTGAATACAAGAGACAGACAGGTGAACGACAGGCCCTATGTCCCATTATTTGTATCTTGTACTTCCCCTTACCCTAAAACGTCTGGGAACATACTAACCCTACGACCCAAGATCTGAGATCTACCATCGCACCTTTTCACTTGGCCAGTAGTATGCCTACTCCGCGTGCAAATATACATCGATGAGTTAGGGTAAAAAAAAATACAAATGTATCGCCCTGCTTAGGGCTTAGGGTTATTTGTTAGGACGCGATTTCTGGATCAAGTAGATCAAAAATACATAGAAAATTCCAGGTCCTTAAAAAACGGGTCCTCGAAACGATCAAATGCATTTATATGAACTTCATCATCTTCACAATACTCCAATCTGACTGAGAACATCCGCGCAACGTTCCGATCTTTATAGACTCTAAGTCGCGATTCGACCATATCCACAAAAAGTGTTGCATCAAAGGACATGGCGCCACCTAAGCTCAGGGTTTGGAGCAAGGGCAAAGGGCATCCTTCATTTGGACGATAGATGAGTAATTTAATGGTATTTGTAGTGAGGCTGGAGAGGCAACTAAAAGAGAGTGTTTGCAAATGTAGATGCTGTTTGATAAACCGACGAAAGTCGTTATCGGAGATAGATACATTGACAAGTTCCAGGTCGACCAATTCTTTGCAGTCGGACAGAAGGGCATGATATGTTCCAGACTTTGCGAATCCCACTTCACCATTGTCAATGAGAGAGTGAAGGGAAGAAACAGATAGACTGTTCAACAGCTGGTGAGATCCATATTGCTCTTCATCAACACGGAGAACGAGCTTCCGTAGGTGAGGAAGGTGAAGTGCACGGGGCGTGTCAATGATGTCATCAAACGGATCCAGGATGTCCCCGGCGAGTATAAGTTCTTTGAGATGACTCGTTTGACGAAGGATGGAAATGAGACGAGATATCGAGGTCCTTACTGATTTTAGTTCTAGGTGACTGATCGAATCCCAGTGGAGTTTCATCCAGACGAAGTTCTGGTTGGAGATCACCGTCAGAGCCTGTAAAGATACTGTGTTTTTGAAAATATTACAAGACTCCACGAGGAAATCATCATCACTGTCTTCGTCACTGTACAGCGCAAGTGTCTGCAGACTTGTCAAAGGAGAGGACAGGAAATGTTGAATATGAGAAAAACATTCTTGTATATCTTCAATGCCCATGTCGAGGTACAGGTGGCGCCAACGAGGTGCAGATGGAAGTAGTGTCATCAAAAGGTAATTTCGGTGTAGCGGGTGCCGGGTTCTGTATTTATAATAAAGTCCTATGGTCAAAGGGTGTTTCTGTGCCCGCTGAAGATGCAAATTGAGCAGTAAGAGTTTTGATTTGCCTCCAGTTTGAGAGAACATGAGCTGTATATTTGTCCACAGAGACGGAGAAGAAAGGGATACCGCCCGCCAACGTCGGCATACGTGAGTAATGACCCATCGAATACTCTCCGTGTTGAGAGGGTCGTCATAGGTCAAATCATCGTTACGCCGATTAGGATGGGTTACTTCATCAATACTGGCCTGAAAAATATTGGCCAACAATTCGAAGGGAAAGGAACGAATGGGGTGGAGAACGCCCTTCTGGTCGGAAATGTATTGGATCAGCTCCTTCTTTTCGTTTTGTAAGCATAAACGTCGATTCTCCAGTGTATCCAACTGCCGATTGATAATTGAAAGTCTGTGTTGGGAATCCGAAAGAGAAACATGCATCCAAACAGACTCTTGATGTGACAGAGGCTGGTCGGATTTCAAAAGTGCGTTGAGGCATCCAGCATGAGGTTTCCATGCCTTGTCAGCCACTGAGTCTGGCTGTCCTAGGACGTCATGGCAATTTGCGCATAACAGCTTCTCGTTACGGCTAGTAGACATACAGGCAAATTCCGGCTTTCGCAAATCAGTTGAATTGGCAGTTTATCCCAGAACTAGAGGACTTACAAGACAAATGCCGACGCTTTGATGGTATTGGTGGCCGTCCAAGTCTATTGCCGTGGGGAAATGAAATTACACGCAACTGTACCCCGAATGTGGTCCTATTTGGATCAGAAGCTTTCGACTTCCTCGAGACAAGCATTATCATGTTCGCAGCTTAGTACTTATAGCCTCAAAGACTCGAATTGCCCACGTTTTTTCTATCCGAGCGCTCTTCGAGATCTTTCTTCCTAAAGTAGAAGGAGGCTGCCTTGGCAACTTGGTAACAAACGATGTCCAAAAATCTGCATATCAGATATGTATATGTTCTAATTTACTGTAATGAATTTGAGTTCTTCGAGTCTTCGACCATATGCAATGGCAGCTGAATGGACCATCATTCCCGATTATTAAGTCATGGTGGCAATTTTTATTTTTATTCTCTTTATGAGCCCATAGCAGCGCCAAGGATGAATACTCTTCGACATAGAGTAGAGTAAGACTTTAGATCGCTTAGCATAGCAATAATAATATACAGCTATAACGAACATATGTATACCCAGGACAAATGATGTTGAAGGTATAAACCACCATCGCCCTACTTCCCTCTCGTGTCTCCAATCCGCAAGGTACAGTCCTCAACAAAGTCACGAACACCCAAACTCGAAGAGAAGAGGTCATGGATATCAATCAATCCACCCAAATAGGTTCAAAATCCCATTTCGGCTTTGGAACATACTTTGTCAACTTGTCGGTGTCGATACTCTTTCCCTTTCCCTTGGCTTTGGCGATAGCATTCTGGTTCTGGAAGATGATGAGTACGTATCAGCCCCAGTTTGGTTGACAATAACAGTAAGGAACTTGAAGGCATAGAAAAAAGAAAAAAGAAACAGAAAGACCGTGATAACACAATCAAACCCAAAACTCAGACTTACCTCGCTCAACAACCCCGCCTCAGCTTCCATCCGTATCTTTACAGTCCTATGAACCTTTACACCGTGTTTCTTCGGTAAATGTCTTGCGCGGCCTAGGTTTCCCCACCTGTAAATCGTAAATAATGCCCCAGTCAGCTTTACGTAGAAAACAAAAGATGGCAAAGGACAAGAGATAAAGAAACGACACTCACGCAACCCTCTCAACCCATTCATCCTTCTCGTTCTGATACTTTACCCTCTGCGGTAACAGTTCGAGGATCCACCAAGCCTTGACACTCTCCAACTCATCGTTAATCCCACTTAGAGCGTCTTTATAATCCTCCTCTTCTTCCGAAGTGAAGTTCTGTAGGAATATAGACCGGAGACGAGTTCTATGGACACCGTCGGTCCGACTCGAGGAGCTTTGGCTCTGAGTTGGGATTTGGCTCTCGCTCACAGATGCGGCACCTGCAGCTCTGAGCGCAGAAGAGTGGTCAAGTGAACGAACTGCAGTTGGTCTAGGGTGTACCACAGGCCATAGAGTCGCCGGGTCGAGACCTACGTCTCGGAGCATTTCGCGGTGAAACATGATACCAGTGTTGGCTAGGAAGGTTTGTCGGATCATCCAACGGAGAGGGATTCGGGAGAGTGAGTTGCGTGTTTCGTTGGGGACTGCGCCGCCGCCTACGTCTGTCGAGCAAGAGAGATGATGTTAGTACACGTTGTTAGAGGAGTACACAGGAATGGGAATTTAGGATGCGTAGAGAACGAAAATATGTCGAAAACTTACCACAATGACACCCTGCAAACCAAACCTCCTGAACATCCGACCCATGACTCCCATTAATTTCATTATACAGCGCCTCCATCTCTCTCATCATCGGCGTAGCATCCGCTAAATGAAGGTCTACTTTCTTTTTCTTCTTGGTGCTAGTATCAGCCTCAGCTCCAATTCCAGTTCCACCAACTTCGTCTTCTCCAGACGCTTTATCTTTCCCTTTCCCATTCGCGTTACCCTTTACATCGCCCTCAACCAACGTAGCCTCACCACCATGCCATCCTCCATGCTCTACCGTATGCGCCCTCTTTCGCCCCTTCTTCCCCCAAGTCCGTACTTTGGGCATAACACCTCTACCAACACCCAACACCGCTTCTTTCTTTGTCGTACGGTGCCAGAAATTGGGGACGAATCGGGCTCGGTGTTCGTCTAGAGCTAACGCGTGTCTGAAGTAGTGCACGGAGGTGTTGGAAGTGGTGAAGGGGAGACGGCGGGGGATGAAGCCTACGGAGGAGACTGTGTCCCTAGAAGAAAAATGAGATGCGTCAGTCGTAGGTAAAAAGAGGAAAATGACAAAATTCAAAGGGAAAAAAGTTTTGAAGATGCGGACCAGAAAAGACAGAGGTAGAATTGGTGAAAGATGTCGAAGTGTCATTAGGCGCATCTCCAACCGTTAAAAGGCCCAACTTCGGAGGGACATACACAATTATCCCGAGGCACTTGGAAAATTAACAAAGAAAAGAACCAAAAGAATTGGCACCACTAACGAGCAAGCACTATATTACGAAGCGTACTCACCAAACACCCAAAAACTCGATGTCCACGTCAATTGAGAAAGCCTTCTTAAACGCCGAGGCTTGTTTCCATCCTTGCTCGTCTTCACGAGAGTACATCTTGTACGCAAACGGTACCTGCTGGTGGTTGTAGCGAGGGAGAAGGCCGACTTTGTGTATCATTCCGGCCAAAGCACGGGCGGTCTGGAAACAGGTGAGGTGAACATCTTTGGTTGGAAAAGAAACGAAGAAAGGATAAGACATACGTATGCTCCGCGAGAGAATCCGAATAAACATATCTTGTCACCACTTTGATCTACACGACACGAAAAGCTGAGTACAGTTGAGGGGCCTAGATAGAGCACGACGTACAGTTCTGCATTATAAACTCATAACCAGCTAGTTCACTAAAGTCAATGAACAATGTACAACTGGTCAGGAAAGTGTACGCACTCATGACGTGAGCACTCAGATGCATCCCGACCATCATATCCACAACTCTCTGCAACTTGGCCATCCATGGACGAGCGACTTGAGGAATATTGTACGTGCCGATTCCTGACTTTGTTGCATTGGTTTTTGTGTCAAGGCTGAAGCTTGAGGAGAATCACGTACCTGATAATAGACCAATTGCTGCCTCCAGTCATCTTTCTTGAGCATAGAAAAGAACTGGACCACGTTGGAGTTCTATAGAAGATAAGAAAAGGCACATTAATAGGCGCTCTTTGTCGAAATGAACCTGCCAGAAACGTACATCATCATCGAACTGATCACCTTTACACCCATCGCTGTATATCAGAAACGGGGAACGGGAAAGAGAGCTAAGGATACACGCACCAGTCCCGTCAAAACAAAGCACCAGCGTCCGACTCCGACTCTCACTCGGCTCTGGAATAACATCGTTCAAAGCGTCTGTATCACTATCCCCGTCAAAGTTGAAGTCATTGCTGTCCACTTGAAAAGAGTATTCCGGAGGAGCAGTCAATGTTCTTTGCAAGTCTTGGAAGGATGACGTGCTGGCGCGTCGGTCGGCCATTCTTCAAGGTATATTTCAGGATTCCTTGGGTATATTCCGCGTTGAGTGATGGGTATTAGAGAAACAAAGAGCACTAGAGAGGAAGGAAAGGAATAAAAGGTTGACCGATGACATGGGCGGCTGATGCGAAACGTTTGGCGGAACGCAGACACGTGGCTTCATCGGTGCCCAGAGTGCGCCCACTCTGAATTCCTGATATGCATCGGAGATTTCAAGGCAGGTCTGCAGTGTCACTGGTCTGCAAGAAGCATTCCTTTCGACTCCACAAAGGGGATAAACATGATGGTTAACTACACAAAATCTATCTTGCAAACGTGCATTAATGGGGTAGTGGTAACCTGGGTCGTTGCCATCGACCCGCCGGGGGTTCGATTCCCCCTTAATGCATTAATTCGAGTCTATGATTGCATTTTACTTTCGCTGTGCTCGAGAATTGAGATACTGATTATTTTGACCCGAAGTAGTTACTTCGCTTTTTGACCTGTTGAAGTCTTTAGCACTTGGTGATTACTACTGCCAAGTTCATACAAGTCGTGGAAAGACGTGTGCAGAATTTCTCAGATTGATGAATACGAGCAGGGGTGGATCAGAATGGATGTGCTCCGGTCTTATTTATCTGGCATTTATTATTACCTCTTTTCGCAACTCTTCAATGGCAGATTTTTTCCTCATCGAGGTTTTTCAATGTCTCGCTGTTGGCCTTTTATGCAACATTTTTGTTCCCTTCTTATTTTCTTGTCGAGGAGTTGACCATCCGTCACACGCACTTTCAGCTCTCACTATATCTGTTCGCACCGCTACTATGTACCACCTTTTTCCTGCAGGTAGCACACCTCGTGTCACCTGCAGCGGCAGTTGGGTAAACGGTCTATACCCTTCTATACCACGCGTTTGCCCCTACCGAGCTGTCGTCACTGATGAACGTTATACCTCTTTAGGGGTCCGGAGTGGAAAGATCCAGCGCTCCGGCAGCCACTACTATCAATATTCTCTGAAGCTAAGCTTATCCAAACCTTATATCAGAGTCATATCTGAGAGTGGAGTAATCATTCAATCTCATATATAATCGGCCAACCTGTGTTTAATCTATACATATATCACTCTTGCACGACTCTCACCTCGCCATCATTGAACCCCCCGAGCCCCAACATGCCTGCACAAACTCATCCTCTCGCAGATATTGATGTCTTTTGGGTGAAGATATATATCATCCAAATCGCAATTACCTATTCAATATTTGGATGCTATGCCGTCTTGTCAATTCTAGCAATTTGTTCAGTTTTGTGAGTTGTTACAGACTACGCCAGAGCTGTCACTAAACGAAAATACATAGAATACAAGGCCTATCAAACTCTTATCCTCGAAAAGTATTATTTGCTCTTACATTAATCATGTTCCTCTTTGCTACAACCTCCGTCGCATACATCACAACATGGAACTGGCTGAATATAGCATCGTTGGGCTTGAATTCCTCAATCTCTGACGCAACTTTCACAAACGTCATGATATGGGGTCTAATTATACAGAGATGCCTTGTAAGCTAAATCCGTTCTTTTTTTTTGGTTTATTTGTGTCAATGATGATACTACAAAAAAAGTATCTTATCAGCGATGGAATTGTGATATGGAGAGCTTGGATTTTGTATAAAGGATATCGGCTGGTTCAAACTGGCCTAGCTGTCCTTATGCTTGGGGGAACTGGTAAGTAAGCTACGATAATTTTCTGCAGCAAGAGGGATTCACTAAAATTTTTTTACTACTAAGCTGGCATAATTCTGGATATTGTTGATGATATAACAGGACTCTTTGGAGTCTCCGATGCGGTAGACGATGATACGGAAAGAAAATTATATGCCGTTCTTCCGTTTATTTCGAATATCCTTGCAACGAGTCTGATTGCATATAAGGCATGGTGTGTGTTCCTGTTGGCTGTTTTAACTGACAAGTACCAATCACCACGAATCCTACTAGGTCACACCGCCGGGAAATAAAGCGCAACTTGGATAGAGCATACAGTTCCAAAATCCAAGTCCACAAAGTGCTCGTACTGCTGGCCGAATCTGGCTTGATCTACTCTGCATTCTGGGTAACAAAACTTGTTTCGCATAGTCACGTT
The DNA here is from genome assembly GCA_037954225.1 of Stygiomarasmius scandens. Taxonomy (NCBI): domain Eukaryota; kingdom Fungi; phylum Basidiomycota; class Agaricomycetes; order Agaricales; family Campanellaceae; genus Stygiomarasmius; species Stygiomarasmius scandens. The sequence continues at coordinate 149,539 of JBANRG010000008.1, read as the reverse complement.
TCTTAGGCTTAGCATCCCCTAAAATTTAATCAGATGGTGTTTATGGTGTCTCTTATCCACGAAGACGTGAATTCTATTTTCTTTCAGCTGTACGCTACGGTTATGCCACTGATTTCGGTGAGTTACAAAGGATTTTCTTCGAAAAGAACGTTGATACCTACCATTTGAAATCAAGGCCTTGTATCCCGTTATTGTCATTCTCATAGCATCTGTTGAGAGATCAAAGGTCGATGCCGCAAAGCACGATTTTTCATTGTCTGAATCTAGCAGATTTGCCTCGACACCCACCGATTCACAAAACGAAACTCGTAGCCGCAGCACTGACTGAATTTGAGTTTGATACTTGGTACAAAATGGTCACGGTAGCACTTATAAGGGTCCGTTCGGCTGCCATTACCCGACGAACATTTTAGCATTTTCCTACCATTCTGAAGTATCGCAAATGCATTTCAAGAACGGAAAATGAAAATGTATCAATGTATAAATATTTGAAACAATAGAAAGACAGACTAGAGTCATTTTTACTAAATCTAGTTGGAATTTTTAAGGAAAATACCTGCCAAATATCTAAAATATCGGAACATTTTAGTGTGTATAGCATGCATATCTTGCTGAGATTGCTAGAGGCTCAAGACAATTCAAATTCATACATATTTGAGCCATTTCTGATACTAATACAAGGATACATTTTCCATTTCCATTCTTGAAATGCGTTTGCGATACTTCAGAATGGTGGGAAAATGCTAAAATGTCGTGGGGTAACTGGCAGCCGAACAGACCCTAAGAAGATCATGTAGTAGAAAATAATACAAAGACTTTTGCACCTTACAATTTGCCCCTCATCGACATGGGCGGCTGATGCGAAACGCAGACATGTGGCTTTATCGGCGCCCAGAGTGCGCCCACTCTGAATTCCTGCCTGTAATCATGGATTATTGCCCAAGCTTCGTGATGACTTCTTCACAGCTTTTTATAGTCTATATCCAAGTTTCAGGTGCACAGGCAAGAGGCCATTACGTTTCTGCCCAACTTAGTGTCTTGCAAACCCACCTACTCCCTAACAGCAAAGCACATATTTGACGTTCTCAAAAATATTCGACTCCAGTCCTTTATATGTACCTCCAGCCTACAGACGTTAACCTATAAACTCACTTTTCACCAGTAATGTATAGTATATAGTGTAGGTACCTACCACTGTACCTGATTCGGCCTTTCCTTTCTGCAAATCTACTTCGGACGTGAGATCGTTCGTAGAGTGTTGGTTGGTCCGAGTCCCAGGATCGACGATGTAGTACCATCTATATATATGAGCTTCCCGGAAGTCGGCGTTCAGCACTTGGACCATGTCGATTAATAACTTCCCTCCTTCCTGATATGCCCATCTTCCGCAAGTCTTGCGGCTGGTTCTGTTGATGGTCAACTACACGAAATCTACCCCGCAAGTGTGCATTAATGGGGTAGTGGTAACCTGGGTCGTTGCCATCGACCCGCCGGGGGTTCGATTCCCCCTTAATGCATGGTTCATTGCTATTGGTCTCCCCAAAACTTTTGTACCTATTGACGCTAATGCTAGTTTCTGAGTGAGATATTGGTTATTTTCGACCTGGTTCGAGTCCCTGATTCTCGAACTCTCCGTAGATCTTGAACATACATCAATTAGTTACTGTACACCAAAAATCACTGCAATCTCCCCAATTCAAATCCGCGAATTTTTTTCTTCAAAATTCCGGAATTCATATTCCCATCTTTGGAAAATTTTCGAAATTGAACTAATCCAAACCTTATATCCCAATTCTCCTTGCACGCAAATTAAACATTTCACTGTGCCAGACCTTGGTCCATCTTCTGCATCGAGGGATTAGCTGATAGATCATAATAAGCCTTCAAATGTCTACTATGTGATCCAAGCACTAAATTTTACAGTAGTTATTTTATCACATTATATTAAACAGAATTAATCCCCAGGAAATATCTCAATGTTTAATTTATTCATTATATACATGAACAGCGCATAGTACTTTTGGCAGTAACTTTATGGCCTCACGGACAGACAGACAAGCGCAGTCTTGCAATACTGTGCCTCTATCAAAGATTCCAATATCCTCTGTTATTTTTATGTATCAACGTATTTAAGGGGTTTGTATCTCGAGCCACAGTCCCTAGGATAAATATTAGGAAGTGTACAATATACAAAAAGAGGAAGAGGAATTTTGAGCGTCGCAGTATAGTGCTCGCTAAGTTATGTTGGTGACGTTGTCCAGGGTTGGGCTCCTTTTCCAAAATGAATAAAAGGAACCCATCGATGAAATTCTGTATCGCCAACTTCCCTTCGTAGACATTTTACAGCCTCATGGAGCGCATATGCTGGACCCAGCCTCGTGCTTTCATTCTCTGAAACATCTTTGTCTCGATATCCAAAGAGACTTGCATAAACCTTTTCAGTAATAAAAGGCGCATCATTATCCTGAATAGACCACATTGTGGCAATAACACTTGAATAACCAATAGTAAGCATCCCAGCAGCAAGGTGAATAGCTTCTTCAGGAAGATTCTGATAACCTGTTGCTGTTTGGCATGCAGAGAGAACTGCAAGTTCTGCATTCTCGAGGCGTAGTTTCATCAAATCTTTGAGCTTGAGCTTCTTATCATAAAGAGCAAATCCACTGTCAATGGGATTCCTTGGATCCTGGAGTCCATGGCAAGCAAGGTGGACTACATTGTATCTCCTCATTTGAAGTACAACTTTGTCAACAGTTGCTGCTGCATGAGAGAGATGGCTAATATGTTCAGGCAAGGTACATCTCTGGATGGCATCTACCTCCTTTTCAATACCAGGTAAAGGTGCTTGTCCAGGTGTATTAGGCTGTGAAATGATGAGAATATTAGGGTTACTCATCAAAGGACCTTGCTTATTAGAGGCAGAGTTAAGCATAGCAGTTACTGTTGTTGTGTATGAGGATGCCACAAAATCAGAAATGTTTTTGTCGTTTGATGTATCAGGGGAGCCATAGATGCCCGCAGCATGAATTGGAAGAAAAGCTAAAGCTCCTGTTGTACACCAAGTAAGATGGGGAATCAAATCTTTGCATAGCTTTTGGTAACAATCTGTCAGAAGTGATTATTGGAGAATAAAATAAAATGAAGCTCACCATACTCTCGATCCTGGTCAGAATAGGTTGCACAATATTATGCCATAAACTGGCCAAAACTGACTTAAAGTCATCTTTATAGTTTGGGTCCGGCCTTATGGAATACATCACACGTTCTCCATTTCTACTTTTTCTGACCCTTTTGCTATCAAGGAATGAGAGCACTTGTAATTGCAACTCATCTGCTTGCTCTTGTGAAAATGCTGGGAGTGGCACATGAATAATGTCTTCGGAAGAAGACAGAACCAGAGCATCACAGCGGGACTCAGCCACATTTACAATAACAATAGGACCATGTGCAGCAGCAACAGTAAGCTCTGATAAGGTTTTTGGCTTCAAAAAATTGGCAAAGCCTTCACATGCTCTGATTTTTTGAATGAGCCCTTCATACTGAGTTGCCATATTATGATGGTTCTGTGCTTCTTGTTCCACAGTTCGGTTGGTTTCCAAGCCAATATTTAGGGGGCTGTGTTCCATGGATGTTCCAGCAGTTTCAAGAGCCTGTGAGATCTCCAGTTCTTCAGCAATCTCTGGGTGTTGTTGATGGAGATCATCCAGGGGAGATCGTAATTGGAGAATTTGGCCCCAAACTACATTCCGACCTTCCTCCAACCACTCAACTGCTTGCCTCAAGTTTCCGACAGAGATGGCAGTTGCCACAGCTGTATTGACAGCCCAGCCAATGGCAGGCAATGCTTGATAGCGGTGTATAACTGTCTGTCCCAACCAAGCAACTCGGGGTATTAGCTCAAATATCCTGACATAAGCATCCATAGCTAACACTGGGGAAGATGAAAGGCTTGCCCATAAAATGGCTTTAAGTTGATGAGAGGGTGGGCTAGATAGCTGGAGACTGGCACTTTGATAAGCAGAACATGCATGATCATGGGAATACTGATCTCTAAGATGGTCAAATTGAGAATAAAAGGCATTCCCAAGATTCTTGAGCCAGATAACCCTGTGAGCATGGCCATCAGGAGTGAGATCAACAGCTTTTTGGTTGGCACTTATTGCCTTTTCAATGTCTGTGAGCTCCCCAAGCTGCTCAAATCTAGACTGAAAAGCAATCCCAAGACTGTTAAGCCATATAGATTTGTGGATATGGCTGTCAGAGATGAGATCAACAGCCTTTTCATTTACATTGATTGCCTTTTCAATGTCCTCAAGCTGACCAAGGTGCTCAAATTGGCGCATAAGAGCTATTCCTAGATTGCCAAGCCAGGAAGGTTTGTCAGTGTTCCCATCAGGTGTAAGATCAACAGCCCTTTGATTGGCATTGATTGCTTTCTTGATGTCTGTGGGTTCACCAAGGCACTCAAATCGTCATGTAAAAGCCACTCCAAGATTATTGAGCCATGCAGGTTTATTAATATGATCATCAGGAGTGAGATCAATGGCTCTTTTCATGGCACTGATTGCCTTTTCAAGATCTGTGAGTTCACCAAGATGTTCGAACCGGCGCAAAAAGGCTTTACCAAGATTGTTGAGCCAGGAAGATTTGTTAACATGACCATCAGGTGTGAGATCAATAGCCTTCTGCTTGAGATTGATTGCCTTCTCAATGTCTATGAGTTTACCAAGATGCTCAAATTGGTATATGAGAGCATTGCCAAGATTGTTGAACCAGGCAGGCTTTTTAGCATGACCATCAGGAGTGAGATCAGCAGCCTGCTGTGTAACCATGATGGCATTCTCAAGGTATTCGAATTCATTGAGGTGTTCAAACCGACACATGAGAGCCACTCCAAGATTGCTAAGCCAGGAAGGTTTGTCAGCATGACCATTGGGAGTAAGATCAACAGCCTTCTGGTTAGCCACAATTGCCTTGTTATTATCTGAAAGGTCACCAAGATGTTCAAATCGACTTGTATGGGCAATACCAAGACCATTGAGCCAGGCAGGCTTATTGGCATGGCCATCAGGCACAAGATCAACAGCTCTTTGGCTGGCATTGATCGCTTCCTCAATATCTATTAGTTTTCCAAGCCGTTCAAATCGACGTACAAGACCAAGACCAAGATTGTTAAACCAGAGAGGTTTATCAGCATGAGTGTCAGGTGTGAGATCAATAGCTTTTTGGCTGGAACTGATTGTTAGAAATCGGACCTAGTTAAAAGATAAGAGAGTAAGAACTCTGTCTGATGATTACTAGCGACAGACACTATGTACCTAGTTAAAAGATAAGAGAGTAAGAACTATGTACCGTAAGTATCTGTATGTTTCTAAGTAAAATATGAATGGCTTACCTCTGTCTGATGATTACTAGCGACAGAGGTAAGTTACATTATCTACGTCTCTTATATAGTGCTACAGATAAGACAAAGGGTGAAACAAAATATAATAGAGTATGTACAAGCTTGGTGGCATGTCCAAAAGGTTGGAACAGCTTGTGTCCAAGCGTCAGTACACAAGCTGTACCATTTGGCATACTTGGTCCACGAATAATTGTAGTCGGCCAAAGTGTGTTCACGGTGAAAAGAATAGTACCGCGGTTCAACACTCCTCCTCACCGAGAACACATGGACTCTCCTCCTCGCATGGAAGTCATGGCTCTTCCCTAGTGTAGCCCCAGAAGCTTCCTGAGTTTCATAAACTCAGCCCTCGTATGTGTTGACTTGGTGAAGATATCGGCAACGTTGTCTGCAGATGGAATGTACTTGAGTGATAATTCGTTGGATTGGACCCTTTCACGGAGAAAATGGTAATTCGTGTCGACATGTTTGACACGATAATGGAGGGTAGGGTCTTCAGAGAGAGAGATAGAGGCAGTATTGTCACAGGAAATCGTTGTTGGTCCCGGGGAAAGATGGTCGAGTGCATGTAGAACTGATCGAAGCCATATAGCTTCTTTAGCTGACTCAAAACCGGCCATGTATTCTGCTTCGCAAGATGAAGCCGCGACGGTCTTCTGTTTCTTCGCAGACCAAGATATCATTCCGGATCCGAGCGAAAAACTATATCCTCCAATACTTCTTCTAGTGTCGAGACAGTTGGCCCAGTCGGAGTCGGTATAACCGTGCAACTTGATCCCAGAGTTTATACCGCCGAGTGTCAAGCACAAGTCTCGAGTGCCCTTCAAGTACCTGACAACTCGAATAGCGGCATACCAATGAGCATAAGAATAGCAACTGAGAAACTGAGATAGTTGCTGTACTGCGTACGTGATATCTGGTCTTGTCCCAATGCACAGATAGATTAGACACCCGACCAACGACGCATATGGGATACGTTCAAGCTCGGCGCGCTGGTCAGGAGTTAGCTGATCCAAGTCTGGTCTGCGTAGCTTGAGTCCGGGATCCATTGGGGTTTCTGGGATGGATTGAGTTGTTGTATATTGCCCAAACTGTTTGACGATGCGGTCGATAAGGGCAGTTTGCGAAAGTAAGAAGGTCTTCTCCAAGCGGTTACGAGTGATGCCGATTCCTATGCAGAATTTTGGCTCTCCCAATTCAGAAATAGTCCATTTTGTCTTCATTTGCGATTTGAAACGTTCTGCCTCATCTGAATTGTCGGATACAATCAGGAAATCGTCAACATGGACTGCGGCTATGACAGTTCCCGACTTTGTCCGCCGATAGTACACGCACGGTTCACATCCCAATTGAGCGAATCCCCATTCAATCATTGCCGTGTGTAACGTCTTGTTCCATATGCGACCGCTCTGCTTCATCCCATACAAACTCTTCTTCAGCCTCCACACACAATTCTCCTTCCCAGGTTCTCGAAATCCCGCAGGTGGTTCCATATACACAATTTCATCGTCAGGGAGAACTCCATGTAAGAAAGCCGTCTTTACGTCGATCTGCTGAACATTCCAATCTAGGGCCGCCGCAATATGCAAGAGGATACGCCATGATTCCATGCGCGCAGTCGGTGAGGTGGTCTTCGTAAAATCCCTGCCGTATACTTGTTCAAATCCTTTGAACACGAGACGAACCTTCCAACGAACAGGCTTCCCGGTTTCATCACGTTTTATTGTAAAGACCATTCGCCCTTTGTGGATTTTTGCTCGGGCTGGTACAGAGGATCTGTCGATAAGGTCGTAAACTTCGTGGGCTCTGAGTGAGTTATGTTCGTCATCTTTGGCCGTCTTCCACTTTTCAAAATCCCCAGATTGTTGCGCCTCCTGCCAATTTCGTGGTTCATCCTCAAACTCCAAATTTTTCATGTCGTCTGCTACTGTCGCATAGATTTGGGCTAGAATGTCTCCATCCTCAGGTTGAATATCAAGGGCAATGGTTTCGGTGATGAGTGCTTGTAATTCTTCGAGTGCTGGTGTATCCATATGTGCTTGATCCACAGGTTGTACCTCGTTCCGCATGGCTGCGATTGTTGATTTTCGTTCAGCTCTCTCATTCTCAACACGCTTCGCACTATCCCTAACCTCTTCCAAAACCTTCTCAAGCCGTGTTCGCTGGTCTCGTTCGGGGTCGTTTCGGGCAGCAAGTCTTGTTGACCGTCGAGCAGATTCCACAGAGGCCAATTGTTGTCCTGCAGGTTCTGATACGTCTGTTTCAGGGGTGGGATCGGGAATGTGGTCGGCGGTATTATTGGCTGGTTCATGGGGAGCATCAGATACTGGGGGCTCTGAGATAGTCGGTGGAATCACGATATCCTCCTCCTGAGTGATGTCAGGGTGTTGGGTATGAGATGCGGGGTTATTCGGTGGAGGGTTAGGTTCCCTGGTTAGTGTTGTAGGATTACTCGGTTGATGTTCATGGCTTTCAATGAATTTGACGTGGTATGATGAGACTATTTTTCGGGTAGGTCGATGATAGCAACGATAGGCCTTCGCATTCCGCTCGTATCCGACTAGGACACATTCCACAGAACGTTGGTATATCTTCGGGTTATGAGTTTGGATTAGTACAAACGCTCTGCAGCCAATCTCCCTCAAGTGTGATAGATCGGGTTTTTTGTTGTGCCATAGTTGGTACGGTGTAGACCCTTTCAGTGACTTTGTAGTCGTCCGGGCGTGCAGGTATGCCGCCGTCAGGTAGATCTCATCCCATAAGAAATCCGGTAGTTTTGCAGCAATCATCATAGCCCGGGTTTTGTTCATGAGAGTGCGATGCATTCGTTCAACTCGTCCATTGTGAGCAGATGTGTGGGGTGCGGTAAAACGAAGGGTTATGCCTTTATGTTTACACCATTGTTCCATCGCGGTCGACTTCAACTCTCCATTATCAACCTGTAGTATCTCAACCTTCAATCCAGTCTCGCGTTCTCTCGCTTCAACCCAAGCTTTCATCTCGTTCAGTGATTTATCTTTTGTCGATAAGGGAATTGACCACGGATGAGAAGTGAAATCATCAACGATATTCATTACATAGTGATTACCGGTGCGAGACTTTACAGCATGTGGTCCTGATAAATCCACGAAGACTTTCTCTAACCTACGTGTAGCTCTATTGCCCTCCTCCCTCTTCTTTGGTACCGAACTCTGAACCTGTTTTCCAAGGATGCAGGAAGGACACTTAGAATGGGTGTTGGCGGAGGAGAGGTCAATAGGCATACCTTCGGCCGATTTATTCTTCGCCATATCATGAATGATTTGTGAGTAAGGGTGGCCAAGGCGGCCATGCCAGGTGCTGATGGGTGGGTCTCGGGAGAGGTATGCATGGTTGAATTCAGGGTTCTCAATGTTGAGTGAATAGAGTCGTCGAGAGGATGAAATGGAGCCTCGAGCAACAAGGGCTTTACTGGATTTGTCAGTAATCCAGCACCCTTGGTCGTCAAAATGGGCAACAATATTGGAGTGATGTGCCATCGCACTGATGGAGATTAGTCGAACAGCGGCTTCTGGAATGAATAGGCAATCAGAGAGCGTGATGTTTGATCCCTTAGCAATTCGTAGCTTAATATCCCCAACCCCTAATGCAGTAATTTTCGATCCTCCGACACCTTTAACCAATCTCGGAGGAATAGGACGTAGGGTCAGGAAGTCAGAGCGGTCTGGACTGATGTGTACGGTTGCACCAGTGTCTAGGAGAAAAGGGAGTTCGGATAAGGAAATTTTCGTACGGGAGTGTTGATTCATTGGTTCCACAGTGATAGCCGCTAAATCAACGTCTCTCCGCCTCTCGCGCCAGTCAATTGTGGCCTTAGGATCTTCAAGCGCAAGCCATCCTTCATATTCAATCCGTTCAGCATCGGTAACTTCTGGTGTAGTCAAAGAATCGATGGACGTGATTGGATCAGAAGCTAGTCCTGCAAATTCCTGCATATGAGCCGATGAGATGGTAGAAACGACAGTGTTCGTGTCAAGATTGAATATATACGCCTGTCCATCAGATTTGAGGACAGTAAGGTTTGGCATTTTAGATTTCGAAGGGATATCACCCGTTTTCTTGTGATTAGCCTTGTCCTTTGCTCGTGCTGCTCTCGATTCTTCAATTGTCTTCCCTGCCATTCCCCCACCAGGTGCAATACACCATTGACTAAGATGACCAATGGGTCTACTGCAGTTCTTGTTTTCACAACGAATCGGATTTGAAGACCTTGACCGAGAGTTGGAGTGGGTGGAGGATAAAGCAATGTCATCGACACGGGATTCGGAGTCAACGAGACCCTGTGCCGTATCTAAGGCACGTTTGATATCTGTAGAGTCATAGCGTCGTCGGGAGGGCTCTTTGTCAGGGTCGATATCCGGACCATCAGATGTAGCAAGGGCTTGTGCGACATTTTCACGAGTAGAACGTAGTTCTGGAATCCCAGACATTGAGTTAATCATAAGGATGCATAGGAATAGTTCAGGAGAAGGGGCGCCCATAGCCCAAATCCGCTTGTTGAGTGTGGTAAGTTTGGAAGAGGTAGATGCGAATTTTTCGGAGGCAGAGTAACGGATAGCCAGGGCATCACGGATGAGTTGGACCTGTTTAACGGGTCCTTCCTGAGAATGACGGTCCTTGAGTTTAGTCCACGCCTCCTCAGCCGTGGTGGCATCATCGATGATCTCTTGTTCAGATTCTGATATAGTAAGGCCCATGAAGCCAAGAATACTGCCATTGTTCGCCCACCAATTAGAATAAGCTCTCGGTTCAGCAAAACGGTTTGGTTGAGATACTCTCCCAGTGAGATAAGCATCAGCACCTTGGTTCATACGGAGACATTGAATGAATTGTCGTGACCATGTCGTCCAATTGTGAACATCCTTGCTGAGTGCGTCATGTTTGAAAAGTGTTGTGTTTAGGGAAATTGCAGAGACAGATGGACGGGTAGTATCGGAATTGAAAGGAACTCCAGTGTGTAATGGGTTAGATAACTGGCCTGGTTTCTTGGCAGGACTACCAGAGGTAGCATCAGATGTGTCTCCCATGGCAACGATTCAGGCAGAATTTGCACGGCGCAGCACGATTGGGTAGTACACGTGAAAAATAGAGGGTTTTGATCTATGTGTATAAGGTCGGTTTCCAACGTCGATTTGAATTCAAACGACAGATAAGCCCATAACCTGTTAGAAATCGGACCTAGTTAAAAGATAAGAGAGTAAGAACTCTGTCTGATGATTACTAGCGACAGACACTATGTACCTAGTTAAAAGATAAGAGAGTAAGAACTATGTACCGTAAGTATCTGTATGTTTCTAAGTAAAATATGAATGGCTTACCTCTGTCTGATGATTACTAGCGACAGAGGTAAGTTACATTATCTACGTCTCTTATATAGTGCTACAGATAAGACAAAGGGTGAAACAAAATATAATAGAGTATGTACAAGCTTGGTGGCATGTCCAAAAGGTTGGAACAGCTTGTGTCCAAGCGTCAGTACACAAGCTGTACCATTTGGCATACTTGGTCCACGAATAATTGTAGTCGGCCAAAGTGTGTTCACGGTGAAAAGAATAGTACCGCGGTTCAACACTGATTGCATTGTTAATGTCTGTGAGCTCACCAAGATGCTCAAATCGGCGTAAAAATGCCATTCCAAGATTTCCAATTTGGGAAGGTTTATCAACATGACCATTAGGAGTGAGCTCGACAGCATCTTTCATAACAGTAATTGCCTTTTCAATATCTTGAACATTACCAAAGTGCTCAAATTGACATGTGAGGGCATTACCGAGACTGGTTAACCAGGAAGGTTTATCAGCATGGCCATCAGGAGTAAGATCAATAGCTTTCTGGTTAGTGCTGATAGCCTTGTTAATGTCTGCTGGCTTGCCAAGATGCTCAAATCGGCGCATAAGAGCTATCCCAAGGTTATTAAGCCGGGAAGGTTTATCAGCATGAATGTCAGAAATGAGATCAAGAGCCCTTTGAATTGTATTGATTGCCTTCTCAATGTCCTCAAGTTCGCCAAAATGTTCAAATCGACGCAAAAGGGCAATACCAAGATTGTTATACCAGGAATGTTTGTCAACATGGATATCAGGAGTGAGATCAACAGCCTTTTGGTTGGCACTAATGGCCTTCTCAATATCTGTGAGTTGACCAAGATGTTCAAATCTACGCAAAAGGGCCATCCCAAGATTGCTGAGCCAAGAGGGCTTGCAAAAAGAGTCACTAGGAGTGAGATTGACAGCTTCTTGGTTGGCACTGATTGCCCTATCAATGTCTGTGAGTTCTCCAAGATGCTCAAATCGAGCCCGAAAGGCAATTCCAAGCTTGTTGAGCCATCTAGATTTGATGAAGTAGCCATTGGGAGTGAGATGCACAGCACTCTGCATGACACTGATTGCCCTCTCTATATCTATGAGCTTACCAGAATGCTCAAACTGATATGTAAGGGCCACTCCAAGATTACCAAACCAGAAAGATTTGTTAACATGGCCCGAAGGAGTAAGATTAACAGCCCCTTGAGCAGCATTGACAGCCTTCTCAATGTCTGTGAGCTCATGAAGAGACTGGAATCGGCACAAGAAAGCAGACCCAAGGCCATAAAACCGAGTAGGTTTGTCAACATGATCATCAGGGGTAAGATCCAAGGCCTTCTGTATGAGCTGCAATGCATTGTCAATGTCAGATGTTCTGCCAAATTCTTCAAAATGCTTCAATGAGTGCACTCCTGAGCTATATAACTCAAAAGCCTAAACAAATTTACTTAGTACTGGATAGAAGGTCATTCAATATATTGAAACATACTGTTCTTTTAGATTCCAAACTAGATAGAATTTTGTCAGTCTTTTCAGTAAGACAGTGCATTTGGGCCTTCAAGACATTCTCTTCTGGAAGAAGTCCCATGGCTTGTCGCAAATGTTGGAGAGCATTCTTTACATCCTTGAAATCTTGAGTGTTTTGAAAATGCTTCATTAGCTCTTTTGAGGAGTTAACAAGAGCTATAACCTCTTGAGCTCCCCCCATCTGTTGCAGTTCAGCCACCCCTTTATTGACCAGAAGGATCAGAGCCCTTTTAAGCTCTGCCTGTTCTTCAAAGGCATCTCTGACTGCCTACAATAGCAGTGTCAGTATATGTATAATGGTAGTAATCACATTAGATATATATTTACCTCCTCTTCTGGAACATATCTCCTCCAGAAGAGCTCATTCTCTTTATTCCAATGGGATTCAGATAAAGAGCTGTTATATGTTTCTTTCACTCCCTAAAATTCCAGGATGAAATCTGGTGTTGAGGGTATAAATGAAGAATCAGACATACAACTAAATGGGTATTTATTGATAAATTCTTCAGAGCAATATCAGAGTCAGACATTTCAGATTGACCTTAAACCGAGTGAGTAATAGTGTCTCCAGAAAACACTACATTACTTACATTTAACAAACACAGTTAATGTGGTATAAAACCCCAGATGACAATGTGGTTTTTCAGAAAAAGATATGTGCAGGATAAAGGAAAGAAATTTTTGAGTAAGTCTGAGAAATGACATAAGAGCTGATCAAATGCTGAAGATAGAAAAACATACAACTGAAGGGAACCAATGTTAGGCCGTTCAGGTAAAAGATAAATGTCCCACCACTTAAGTCTCCAGACAAAACCAGGGAAAATGTTGCAGATGATAGAAACAAAAAAATGTCGAATAGCTGAAGAAATTCAAAACCGAATCGCAGTTTGGCTGATTTATGGAACACAACGGACGAGCACCCTGGTATGCAGTGGGAGAGAAACAATATTTTTGCAAAAATTGGTCAGAGACTGAGTTCAGTGGGACAATATCAGGGAAGGTACAGACTTGGATGAGCTTGTTATACCTAGGTCAGAGATTACGGCGAAGGACAAAATGCAAGAGTGACTAATGGGGTGCCCTAGTGATGAACCATGCGCGCTCCACCAATTCATTAGAGGAGCTTCTTTGACAGGTCTGAGAAATCTAAGGGCTAGGCCACATATTATACCGATCAGGTCGCCCCAAGTCTCAGAGTCAAATGACACAAAGTCATCGGTAGTGTGTAACAGGTATTATTGCGAAGGCTGGATCAAAGCTTCTGGACTCAAATTCCAATATCGTACAACCAAGAGCCTGCAACCCATCATGCTGCGAAGAACACTTAAAAATTGGGCATCATATTCATATGAAAGTATCGAACCCGGAAGAGAAAGGGCAAGGTATCATTGGAAACAAATTGATTTTGTTTGCAATAGATAATCTCGGCGAGCGTACCATGAGGTTTACCATAAAGTGCCGAAACAACTGACATTAGCAAGTCATTTGACGCAGCTGATAAGTGCCGAAAGGATAGTCTTTTCATGCGGCCCGAGATCCCCAATTTTGTTCCTTTTCTGATTGATTTACGCCGATGATAATATTGCAAAAAAAAAAAACAGTATTTCATCAGTGATGGAATTGTGATATGGAAAGCTTGGATTTTGTATAAGGAGTATCGGCTGATTCAAACTGGTCTAGTTGTTCTTATATTTCGGGGGAAGGGGGGAAGATAAGTAAGCTACGATAATTTTTTGTGGTGCCAGGATTCACTAAAGTCTCTCTACTAAGTTGGCACAATTCCCGATACTCTTGATGATATAACAAGACTTTTTGAAGTCTCCGATACAGTGAACGATGATACGGAAAAAATATTATATGCCGTTCTTCCTTTTATTTCAAATATTCTTGCAACGAGTCTGATTGCATATAAGGCGTGGTGTGTGTTTCTATTTGCTGTTTTAACTGACAAGTACTAATAAACAAGAAGCATACATGGCCAGGTCACACCGCCTAGAAATAAAACGCAACTTGAACGGAGCATACAGTTCCAAAATCCGAGTCCACAAAGTGCTTGTACTTGGTTGAATCTGGCTTGATATCAAACCCCGTTTCGCATGGTCAATTTCTTAAGCTTACATCACCTGAAATTTAATCAGATGGTGTTTGTCTCTTATCCACGAAGATGTGAATTCCATTTTCTTTCAGCTATATGCTACGGTTATGCCGTTGATTTCGGTGAGTTACGAAGAAATTTCCTTTAGAAGGACGTTGAAACCTACCATTTGAAATCAAGGCCTTGTATCCTGTTATTGTCATTCTCATAGCATCCGTTGAAAAATCGAAGGTCGATGCTGCAAAGCACAATTTTTCATTATCTGAATCTATTAGATTTGCCTCGACACCCACTGATTCACAAAACCAAACTCGTAGCAGCAACACAGACTGAGTTTGAGTTTGTACTCCGTACAAGGTGGTCACGGTAGCACACATATATGTGCAAGATTATGTATTTGAAAATAATACAAAGGGCCGTTGCACCTTAATTTGCCCCTCTTCGAGACATGAATGGTATCAACTCAACGTGGGTAATTCTAAGTTAAAGAAAAGTTCCTGTTGAGTACGTTGAGTATACATCTGTTCTCATTATCGTCCAGGCGAATACCCGATTTGATGGTGTGAAGTTGATGGTAGCCAACAAAATGAATTGTTTTCGACAAGAAACATCAAATACGCCTAAACCGTGTGCCACAAAAATTGTACTTAAACGTAATCGGAAAGATGCTTTAGAAATGTATTGCATGATCGTTGCATGATTTGAATCTTTCTGACACCCACCCAACTCCCCACTCTTGGCAAGAATGCCTACAACATCCCCTCTTGTTGTTATTGATGAGCAAGCGGCTACGTCGTCCCAAAATTTTTTCACCTTCCTCAACGGTTGGTTTTCGACAAATGAAACACATCCCTTTTACAACCAGACAATCACCTACAACTCGGACACAGACTTTAACTCGGAAGCTGCTTTTAATCTTTCATTTTTTGGTGCGCCAACTATATTGCTCGTTGGTTCATAAACTATTCCTTATGTCTCTCGAGCACTTTCCAGGCACTGGGGCTACTGTCATGGGCTTCACAAGCTGTAGTTTTTCAGACCAATGTCACATCAAGTTCTCACTGGACGATGGCGACAAAAAAAGCATGAACACAACGGATTTTGACCCAGAAAGGATTATCCTTGACATACAAGATCTTCCTGAAGGCAGCCATAGTCTTCACGTTGATGCTAGCGATTCAGGCTTACTAATGGTGGTCGACTACGCATCAATTACACCTGGTCCCAGTACAAAGGTTTCGGAAGAGATATTTTACGTGAATTGTAGTGATCAAGCCGTACAGTATCCCGCTGGTGACTGGTTGCTGAAGGGATCTGGAGCCACAGATAGTACGATGGAGACAGTGACAAGGGGAAGTGCGGTGGAATTCTCTTTCGCAGGTGAGCTTTTCATTGTTACTGGTGATGCGATCTGACAATTAAAAATTCCCGAGACCAGGTAGTAATTTAACTGCTTTCAGCGTGTTCAATCAGACCGCCGGTGGAAACATCACGCTAACTGTTACGGTGGATGGTCAGTTGCCTCAAGACATCACAATATCACAAACCATCACTAGAGATGCCACTGCACTTGGTGGCTATGATGATCGTGTTGAACTTTATCACCCATTGTTCAATTTTCCATTCGAGGATGATGCTGGTAATCATACCGTCAGCATACACCTAGTCTCCCTCAGTGAATTTCAGGTTTTCGACTTTCGGAGTTTCTCATATAAACCCAATTTTGAGTTTTTGAACTCTGAAACCAGCATAGTACCAGAAAAAGTGACCGCGAGCGGAACATCGGGAACAGGTCCGGGAGGATCGGGCAACAACAATTCGGGAAACAACGGAGAAAGTGACAAAGCCAAACAACTTTCGGCTGGGGGAATTGCCGGAGCAGTTATAGGCTCAGTGCTTTTAGTCAGTATACTGATCACTGTGGGGATACTCTTAGTCCGACGAAAGAAAATGGCTAAACAAAGTGCGTACAAAATTTGCTGAATGCCCGTGTTCTTGCATACTCATTTTCCCCTACCGTGACGTTCGATACATTGCTTTCTCTGCAGGAGCATTGCTATCTCCAGTTATCCCCTCTCCGTTCACAATTAATTACCCAGACTCCTCAGTTGGGAGTACTGTACATATTTCGCCACAAACGACATACCCTAGCAAAGGAAATCATACCTCCTTCACGAATTCCAACCGATCGCACGAGCAGAGTCCTGTGGTTCCCTCTCGCCAGGAGCCTCAAGTTGGAATGTCAGAATTAACAATGCCTGGGAGTGAACCCGGTAGCGATGGAAATGGACTTTTAACACAGAGGCGGATCGTGGAAATGATTGAAAGGTTGAACAATCGGGTCGAAGAGCTTCATCGACCACCTGGGTATTCGACTAATCATTCTTCGTAGCGGCGCCGACTTGGGAAAAATCATGGGGTTATGATGATGCTTTATTGAAGCAATTCCTTACAATCAATCTAGTTGAAGACCTAGTATAGTTATAGTTTGTTCTCTGTCATCCAGCACAAGATAGATTGAAAGGTAGCTGCAGTTTCTGGGGACCCTCAAGGACCTAGACAGCAGACGACGGAGTTAGGGTACTGTCTAACTACCCACGTAACTACTTCAATTACCAACCAACTTGTTCATGCCGGGAGCCCGGATCTGCACATTTTATGAGATTTGAGTGACAAAGTCTATTGATACCACGTGGAAATCATACGCAAACTTGGGCCTCGTAACTGGCTTCAAGCCGCCAGTAAAATTACCTGTTCGTTGACGTACTACGTACGCTGTCTCGAGTATGTCTTCTGGATGGCCTGGTTGTTTACTCTCGGAAATATGATATTTTGAAATACCAGAGGGATTCAACATCAATAGGAAACACACTACGTACCAAACTCAAGAGAAACTAACCAAAAAATGCTCACTTAGGCACACGACATTATTTTTGAGCAGAAACAACGTATAAAAGGAAAGGAAAACTTTGGGTGGGCATGTGCATTTCAACGAGAAACAAATTTATTCATCCCATGACCATCTCCTATAGCAATCTACATTTGAAAGTCAAAGGAACGACGAGCGATATCGTCCAAACCGCATTCTCAGCAACACGGATTCAAAACCCGATTTGGCAATTGCAAAAGATCTGGAAAAGTTTATTAATCTCATTATACCTAAAACTTGAATAACTCACCAATCACGGTGCCTGAGAACGTTAAACAGAAAAACTGACGCCTTTGTTTCTCCTGGATCATGCTCGTTGCTAGCCAGGAAGGTTTGAGGAAAAACGAAAATCAAGGGAACCGCAACAACATCCCATAGCGTGAGAACAGATTCCTGCTGTCGACCTTCCCAAATGAGACGTTGTACTTGAAGTGAACGTACAAGGTCCTCTCGGACGGCTTTGATTCCTACAGTCTGTTCTGAAGTAGGCTTTTCATCCCCCTCTGTGAAAAAATCTCCCATAACTACATAACCATCAGGACCGATGCCACGCCACGCAGAGAAAGAAGACTGTGGGCCTGTGTTCTTTGGTCCGATCCTTTCCCAATCAACAACATCAGCGAGAGTACCCTCAGCCGTGGCGCGAACAATCATTCCCTCTTGATTGGATTTGTTGTCACTGACAGCTAAAGGGCCAAGGTAATACCATCCTGAGGGCACTGAAATGGCTCTCAACAAGTGATATTATGAAAAGAAAGGAGAAAAAAACTGACCATCAGGCTTGAAAACTTTGAGGTCTTGATGGGATGCAACTAGGTGCTCAAATGTGACGAGTTTGTACTCGATTGCTGATTCCATGTTATCAAAAATAAGTGCGATCGAAATAGAGGGAGGCGCAGACGTCGAGGAGTTGGTTTTAGAGGCTCACCGAGTGGTGGTACGGTTATATATGCAGGCATCCTGTTTACGTCGTTTGCAAGACGTGAACATCTCAACAAATTCTTCGAAGCTTTTCGTAAGTTTCCATCAGGAGCTTGCTCGGTCTGACCAGTACTCGTAATCGACTTTTCAATTTTAATGTGCTTAACTTCACTTTTGATGTCAAGTTTGAGCGACGGAAATTAAGACGAAAGCTTCCCTGAAGAACTTGTGGCGTATTTATACAGTACTCTAAGCCGTTTCTATCGGTTCAAGTTGCGGATTTGAATCCAGCTCTTGAAACTACAGGCAAGTAAATATACCGAATACGAAGAAAATGCTTTGCCTGTGGTGCTTTTTGGCGTGACGTCACATTCCTTTTGAAATTCATGACGTCATACAACAAAAAGCAGCGATGCGCGCTACCAACAGCTACCCATCGTTTTCCAACAACTTACGGCGCGTTTCTCTCCAAATCTTTCCTAATTCTTTACTGACATGCTTCTTGAGACAGGTAGAATGACTGAATCCACTTTGATGACACCAGAACCTCCTCCGTCCGCCACCTCCTCCACTCCTGGCCGCAATTCGATTCTACTGTGTAACAGATGTCATCACGAGTTCATAGGGTACAACGTGGACATGCTGCCTTCGGCTTTTTCCCGTCTTCGCTCGAACTACATACCCTCGGTCACAGAAAGGTCACAAATCCAGTTATCTGGGGATGAATTCCAACGGGACATCGAGAAGTATGGACGGGAGATATCTCGGTTGCGAAGTATCCTAAATCAATTGGAGGAAGAACAGCGAATGCTTCAACAATGCGCAGAAAGGCTGGTAGGGCTGCTTATACCTATCCGGAAACTCCCGACCGAGATTCTCGGGGAGATTTTCGCGTTTCTCTGTGCTCCAAAGAGTAGATTCGATGTGGGGAATGGGAATGCCCCGTTGCACGTTGCCCTCCAGCTATCTCAGACGTGCTACTTCTGGCGGACTGTTGCTCTGGCGCGAACCGAGCTGTGGAGCTCGATTGAGGTTGATCTTGGTGAAATGGATGATTTGGGATATCGCTTCCTCTCTCTTTACCTGCAAAACTCACGGCACGCCTCTCTATCCCTTTCGATTTCCGGAGCGGATATATCCCGATACCCGACCCAAAAACAGACCTTAGCTTTGAAAACGTTCGAGCTCCTCCTGGATCACGCTGACCGCTGGCGTTCAGTTGAGCTTTCCTGCGACTGTGCCCTCTTCGAACATATGTCTAGACATCTCTCTCGCGTTGCCGTTGAAGGAACCTACTTCCCTCGGCTCGAATTCATTGACCTAACTTGGGTTGAAGATCCTGATTTCGATATGGCATCTCTTAAACAAAGTCTGCGTTGTTTCAAACGCCTTCCTAGATTGCGTTCGCTTTCAATCTCAGACTATGCCGCGGATTGTCTACCTTTATCACTCAGCCAGCTTACTTCGATATCGTTCTTCTCCTTGGGCTGGCCAGATCATTTCGCTATTCTCGACAAGTGTCCAAACATCCAGACACTCCAACTGGATGGGTATGGCCATTATGACCTGGATCCAATCCCCCCACACACTATCTCTCTCGCACACCTCACCTCTCTCAGCATTGATTATGATCGAAATGGGTCGTTCGTCAACCTGTTCCAAAATCTCTACGTTCCCTCCCTCAAAAATCTTAAAATTTGCGACGGACTTCAACCCAAAATGGCTTCGTGGATCCGAGAAGCCTATATCTCTCTGCAAAGGAGGTCTGGGTTTAGTCTACGGAGGTTGATCATACATAACTGTATTTTGCCGGAGGACGATTTGATTGAAATTTTGAGGCGGACGCCAAGCTTGGAAAGGTTGACGTATTACGAGTGGCAAACGAGTAGCGAGGAGATCGTCAATTCCCCGCACCCGGCGAGCAATTTTCCTCCTGGTCCTTCTGTCCTGCATCAGCAGAACGTTCCTCCAATAGCCACAACAACAAGTCTATTACTTACGCTTGCATTAAGACCAATGCCGCGTCTTCTTCCTTCTCTACGTATTCTAGGCAAGTTAACTTTCTTCTCGCTGGTTTCATGTATACTCAAACAATACAGATATTAAAATCCCAAGCCTAGACGTTCTCGAACACCTCTTTCCCGTAGTTGAGACGCGCTGGGTCCCGGCCTCTTCGACGAGAGTAGATAGCGCGTGTTTGGAGATGGTTACGATCCAAGTACCGACCAACAGTCAAAATGGAAGGAGCAGCAGCAACATTGCTAATCCTGGAGATCATGATTATGAAATGCAAACTAGTGAAGACTCTGAAAGTCTTGGAGCAGAGATGCGAAGGAGAGTTATAAGGCGGCTACATTGGGCGACAAGGGCTGGGTTTAGGGTAAGGGTCGATGATATGCAGCCAGGGACATAGAGGAATGGGGATTTAGGGGCTGAACATCTATTCAAAATGTATAGAATCCTATCATTCGGGATTTAGACCTTTTCAAAAAATTCCACGAGTACAGTAGCTATCTCATGGCTCCACTATCTAGCCAACAATCTCATTGAGCCACTCTGCTAATCTGTAACCTTGTTTGGCAATCTGCAACTCCAGAAATGTAACTGCGCCTTCGTAGTATGTCGAGTTGCATACGTCGTCGAAGGAAGAGTAAGTCCAGACATAGGACTAGGTACATGAAATGCGAAATCAGCTAGATGTGCCGTGGGTAGCAAGAAACACTCACACAGGCAATTTTGTTTGATTCTCGCGCCCATACAAGGGGGCATTCTAGAACTCCCTTACCTTCAGAGTCGAGTGCTAAGACACTTTGCTCTTGTGCCGGGTGGTTTGTATCCATAGGTTGACTCAGAACTCTTCGGCGGCTAGGATCCAAAATTGTATCAGGAGTGCAAATAGCCCAGGTACCGGCGGCGCCTTGATAATCGCCGGACTAGTACAAGAATGACGAAGTAAGAAAACTTGCATTATGCGTATAAGAAAGAAAAGACTGACCTCAATGCGCCTAACAAGCTCATTAATCCATACCATCGTCGAATTTTGGTACTGCGTCAGAACCAACTGGTCGACAAAGCTGTCGTCCCATACCTAGATTATTATAAAACACACTAAACTTTGCGTAAAACTGTCGAAGACTTGGGTTTACTTACCGAGTGCAGATTCTTCTGTTGTCCATTGCATTGCACCATAATCCTATTTCCGCCTAAACCCTTTCCTTCAGCGTGGAGTGGTTGACCGATGTCGCCGAGGAACTGGACAATAAAATGAGATCACAGGTCAGATGCAACCAATCAACTGGTTGTTCAAGTTAATATGCGTACATGACCTATATTGAACGGAAACCGTGATGTGAGTACAGTGAGCAGAATAACGTCGACAGACAGGGTCAGACGAACCGAGGAACTTCAACGCTTCTTGGCGATCTTGACCGGGAAGTAGATCATCAGCAAGACGGACAGTATAGTTAGCAATCGCGGTGACTACGTGTCAAAGAGAGTGAACCGTAAGCAGTTGAACAAACTCCGCTAAGTATTGTGGTACATACGAATGCAATCGTTATTCGGACAATCCCTGTCTGGGAGAACCGAACATGAGGTCGGCGGATCGTCTATTATTGTTCAGAACGGATTACGATTTCATGAAAGGGAGGATGGAGTATCATATATCACCTTCTGCGTCAACGAAATGATACCCTGCAGACCTGAGGGTGGAAATATCAAAACGGAGGACATAATGGGGTAGGAAAATCGTACCATTTATATTCTGGGGTACGTCTGACACTATCAGCCCACTATTCAAGAGTTATGATCAGAAGATACGCAATTCATGCGACTAGAAATTTCCTACGGTCGCAGCGACTCCAAGTGAGCCATTATAATCAGGTCCAAGTGTCGACTTGACAAACTCTGTCGCTGTGGGGTTGAGGAACTATGGAAAGAAAGGTGTCAGTCTCACTCAACTCGCGAGTGATACATGCACTGACCTCCATTGCAATATAACCGACTGCACTGTGACCCTTGTCTCCCCATCCAATTACCTTGTTTGCCAACGCCAATACGCTGAGAATGCTGAGCAACATTTCCGAAGCCTTGTTGGAAATGTCGAGAAGATTGCACCCTTTTTATACGTATTCGTGACATATAGACGTACATTGAAATTTTATTCGGACGGACAAGTCCCGGGTGGCGTCGGCGGGGTACGGAGTATGCAGGAGAGGCGAGAGAGGGTGAGAAATATGAGTGATTTAACTTGAAGCTCAGCGAATAATGTCATCCTGCAAATACTTTTGCAGGAAGTGTGGACCAACGCTTTGTGTTAGTGTCCAAGCTTGGAACCACATGCTTCTGTCTAGGAAAGACTAGCCCGGTCAATAGGTCCGGAGCGAGCCCGAGTGAGTAGATCATGGGGAAAGTGAAAATATCGAGCGAGAGCAAGGAAGTTCAAATCTATAGTTGAAATTGCTGTTCCCGAGTCAACTGCACCTAGTACTACTGCAGAAACTAATAATGAACAGGTACTTAAGATTTCTGGCCCAACGCCAACCTTAGTTGACTAACTTGAATGTTCTAAGCAAAACCAATCTTGCACTCAAGCTACACCTCGGCAACTGTGGGTTTATCCTCCGCGTCAGCTTCCTGAATACTCCTCGGAGAGGAGAACTGAGTAGTAACCATAGATATCTCAGTTAACTCTGAATCTTCGTTTGGCAGGTCATGTAAAACAGCATTGATGGGTGATTTTTGGCTTGCTACTAAAAGAAAGACCATCGGAGGATATATAGCCTGAGAGGTCCATGTCTTAGCAGAGTCTAAACAATAGTTATATACTTGCTCACAGCGAGATGGGGAAGGAATGCATCCTTCAAGTCCGCGGCGGCATCACCGAAGACACCTACGTTGGCAAGTATTGAAAACACCTGTTTGATAGATTTAGAGTTCATTCTCGCTTGGAAATTTAATACTTACCCAGACAACAAGGTATAGAAAGCCAGACTCTAACATAATTAGAAATATTTTTTCTACGTCTGTCCAAGGTCGTTTAGTTGAGCCGGGGCCAGGCTGATGTGAATCATCCAAGGTGTAAGGCTTCAAAAAATTTCGAGAAGACCTATGAATTGTCAGATTATTATAAGTGGGAAATAATGCATTTTACCTTACCAAAATTTATGCCCAATCATACAGGTAGCGAATAGATTCGTCAATAACAAAGGTGTGAGGACAGCGGCATTGTAAGGAGTGTTATCCTGTAGACTCGTAGGTAGCACATCCTGTACCAGAGTGAGGGTCACAGAACCTAAATCAGGGATTAGCCCAACTATATCGGAAAGTTCCTATTTACTTACATGCACTTCCAAAAAGAAGCAAGGCTAGTATCACGCGAGACTTGCTAAGCACAAGAACCCATGCTCTCCACACGACCACTGCATCGCTAAAGAAGAACTTGATTGATCTGTAATTCGAAGAGAATCATCAAAGAGTACAGAATATTTTCTTACATTAATGGGATATATTACGTCCTGAGCTATGTCAAGCTCATGATATTTTTGAAGTGAACTTTTCATAGCATGTGGATCTTGTCGCACAGTGGTTTTCCAAGACCGAAGGCGAGTAAGAGTTCGTGCCAGATTAATGGCAAAATATGTTGAAGAAAATGCGAACATTATTAAACAGATTATGAGGAGGATACCCCGAGGCTTTGAGGATTTGAACTGTTCTCTACGTGTACCTTGCTCAAGCTTTGAAACCATCCATTTGCCGCTCTAAGCTTACCTCGAAAAAATCATGAATATGACAACAATCTGCATTATCACAAGAGATCCTGCTCACGTTATCCTATTTAGTATGATACCAACGTAACTGGAACACGGTGCATACCGTAAAATACGCCTCCTGCCACGTTCGATACAATGAAAGACTCGAAACAGTCTACTAGTTCATCTGGGATATCAGTTTGTGCCTGTGTCGCCATCCTGGGACGGGAAAAGGACTGGCGGGTATCCAACTTGTAAAGGTGGTGAGAAGCGGTTTAAGTAGTCGATTCAGGAACCATTCATCACGTATCACTGCCGCTGCATCAATCAAGTATCAGGACGCCAAGAAGTGTATATACAGTTCAATAGGGTGCCTATCAGTGCCTCCGCCGGCGCCGTGTATTAGTCTAAATAAATATCTATAAGAATTTACATCCATGCACTTGAGCCGGTATTGATAGGATCTGACAGCTTGAGCAAAAATGATGCTCCAAAAGCATTATGAGGGCTCCAAGGCCAGCCAGTTGTTAACACTATTTATGATACAGTAAGCAAAGTGGGCGCTACCTACAAGACATACAAGACACTTGTAAAAACAATCGCTAAGCTATTTAAACGCTATCCTGGTCACTCTCAATGGACCTTATTGAAGCGAAATGAATGGTATGAATTGGATTATCTTGCTTTTGCAGATTCATGCTCATAATAAGTTCGTCGATTTCAGATTTCTGGTATGCCACCAGAATGAAAACTACAAGAGGGTACATTCCCTAGATAGATAGACCAATCTCATAAACTTTATATACATTGGGATTCTGAATAGTTTACTCACAGCAAGGTGGGGATAAAATGCTACCACTATATCTATGATTTTATCCGTGGTGTGAAATGTTCCCGTGTATGCTATCACAGCAAATATCTGGACCAATTATTCAATATATAGTACCTACTATTTCAGAAAGACATTTAAGTCGAAAGAGTTTTACATACCCACATGACGAGATAGAGCAATCCAGATTCGATAACAATTTTAAGGATTTTTATGACTGCTTCCGAAAGCGACAAAGGTGGAGAAGGGGTTTCTGTGGCATAGACTTCCGGTTTGCGGAACTTGTATGAACGCCTATGTTCGTTGTTAACTTCCTTGAAAAAGGGGTTCTTAGTGGAATGTACCAGATTTTGTATCCAATCATCGAAGTGGCCACGACATTTGTTACCATGAATGGTAATACAATTCCGGTGGCGTATGGTGTGTCGGCTCGAGAAACAACATTTAGACCGCTCAATATAAGCATCACCACGGTCCCTGCGTGAATAGTATGTTACAAGACATTCTTCTGAATATGGAGGCAATGATATACCTATGGAGCCCAGAAATAGGATTGCCAGTAAAATGCGACACTTTATATTTACAAGAACCCATGCCCTCCATACGATCACTGCATCGTTGAGCAAGTACTTTAAATTATGCATAAATATGACATTCGTGTGCTATCTTCAAGATAGCTCTTACTCACATTAAGCGGATATATGACCCCCTGAGCAACCCATAGACGATGAAAACGTGGTGAGAATTCCTGTACTAAATTCTGATGATTTTCATTGACATATATTCTCCTGCCACGAAAAGCAAGATGAGCAATGGATAGGTTGATTGCAAAATATGCCGAAGACAGTGCAATCATGATGAATGATAGAAGGAGGATAATCATCCTGGGTTTGGTCAATCTAATGGTATATCAATCATAATAGATGAAATCTGCTGAAAGTTGTCACCTCACCTGACAAGGATCATATAAACGACCGCAATTTCCACGGTCATCAGTGATCCTATATCGAACTTTGGTTCTCTCTGTTTTTACAAAGGGAAACCTCCTACCATAGAACAACCCTCCAATAGTATTTGATATGACTAGTGTGTCAAAAGAGTCAATAAGTTGATCTGGAATACCGTTGTAAGTCTCGTTGGACGCTGACATGGTAATATTTTGTATACTGGGACCTCTGGACAGTTGGTAAGGGCTTGAAAACGACAAGGGTTAGATAGTAGAGCAATGCATTTATATAAGTCTGTTGACGTCGGCGTTGACGTCGCTGTCAAAATATGGGCAGTGCCTTCTAAGTTCTGTCACAATGTATCAAATGATTCGCTAGCTTCCTTCCACTTTAGGAAGAAGATGATACATTTCAAAGATAGAAAGCGTGGGCAATTTGGGGCTTTGAGACTGCAGGCTGCGAACATGATAAAGCTTGCGACATGTCGCTTTTACATAATTGCAGCCATGGCAACCATGAGGCCCAGCACAAGGGATTATGCTATGTTCCAACCCCATTGGAAATACCCCTGGAATAATTTCCATCAATTTTAACTCAGTTCCTATATATCACAAAAGCTGTAATTAGATTAGACCTTAATTGGAACTTGGTTAGAACTAATCAGAACACTGTTGTAGCTATATATAATAATGCCCAAGAACTCTATGGGTTCTGAGGGTTCTAATGGATACTAGTAGAACATAGTGAAATAAAAATTATATGATTAGTCACACCTAGTGGTCAAAAGTTGGAACTCACTCAAAAGCCCGACAAAGTTGACATTGTCAAGGATCTCTTGACATTGTGGGTTTACTGTTAAACCAACTGAGCCAAATCACTGTCTTTGTTAAAATAACATAATGCTATTTATAAGGCTTGTGATTTAACAATTCCAGCTAGGTTCTAGTATGATGAAAAGATTGTATAATGATTTAACAGTTCCACTTAAGTTTCAATGTTCTGGGAATATTTTATAGAGTTCCAATAATTACAAACAATTTTCTTGAGTTCTGGTACTGCTCTAAGGGTATTTTAACCTCTTATAATAATGGTAGTACAGTTTTTAGGTTCTGAGAACCAAAGAAAATCATTCACAAGACTGGAATCCTGGGAACTCAGTTAGAACATAGTGTTATTTTTTGGGATAGACCACAAATTTTTAAAATAAAATAAATAATCTGATCTGTATTAATTTGAAATTTTGCAAAGAGAGAACTATAAATGTATTATGACTCAGCTAAAGAAAGTGTTCTAATGCTCTGGAAATTATAAAATTAATATGAAGCCTGTTTAAAGAATCTACTGTATCATTTCGAAGTAATGTTCAGTCACGCATCACACAAAGGTCTGAACTAGGAATTATAAGGCCAGTGTCACACATCACAATGAACTTTGAACTGTGTGACCAACCAAGTACTTTTTGTTAAATAATCAAAAAATTCATTTTTTTTATCACCTTAGACTTTCTTTGCCTTTCTAATGGCTTGAGATACCCTTTCCAACCAAAAGGTGTATCATGCAGTCTAAAAACAAGGACATTTTGTAGATGAGTTAGTCAAAATGAACTAAAAATTTTGGCTGTCACACACAATCCTGATGAATGAACCAGGTTTCTGGTGGAGTTCATTGGTCACAGGTCACACCTGATGAACATTACTTCGAAATGGTACAGTAATAGCAAATTTTGTTGAACGTATAATTTTTGCACTAATTATGCACCAGCTCCTCCAGAGCCAAAAAAATAAAGATCACTCTATGTTTTGTCTACTTATACATTTATAGGAACAATCCTGGTTACAAAGGTTGGGATTAAGCTCATTCATGTTGGCAACAATGAAAGCTGAGTGCATACATTTGTGGATAATTTCTCCAAGGACAAGAAGATCTACTACAATAAAGCAGTAAGTAACTCATGTTTTCTTAGTTGCAATGTATGGAAATCCGCGATTGAAAGCTATCATATTTTTGATAACATGCCACGTGTTTGTCACGGGACCGTTACTTTCTTTGACGGAGTACAAGGTTTGCCCGTCGCTGTCGCTCCGGGGACACCTGTCACCTGATGAAGGGCGGGCATCTGTTGCCATGCAGGATATCAATTTCATTTTTCATTCGGAGTGCCAACAATTCCAAACAGGAATAAAAAAATTAAATATTTAATTTCTACAGAAGCCAAACATGGCACGACAAAGGGAAGCCATAATTTTAAAGATGACGGAGTATCTGTTGATCTATTTATAGTTTTATACCTCAAGTTTTCGACAATAGAGTACATATTAAAGTAGACAGAGGGCATCGGAAAGCAGGAAAGCTACAGCATCGAATGGAGATTCTTCAGAGCTAATGGGTCAGTGCTTGGCATAGTTGTAAGCGGAATAAGCAAGTTGCAACAAAGTCTGTTTCAAGGTTCCCGCTGACACAGGGTCCTGTGTCTGTGTATCCGAAGCAGGTAAGCCTGGCAGCAAGGACTGATCTTCTTGCTGAATAGCTGGGGGCATATGGGTTTCCTCATGAGTCACAACAGAAGATTCATCGACATCAAGATTGGATGGTGCTTGGATACCACCAGGTTCTTTGCCTGCATAATTCAGTTTCAGTTATAGATGCCACCAAAAGCTATCTCACTAATATCTTTTTCGGAATCACTTGCGACTGTAGTGACGTTGTTGGTCTCCTTGACATTATGGAAATACCCTGCATCAAATAGGTATGAAATCAGCATTTACATGTTTGCGTCTATGTTTCCTAACCATTCATGCCATGACCACAGTTACTGCCATTCTCGAAATGAAAACTTTGAGAGTGAGGATTTGGTTGAGCCATGGCGATGAGGAAAAGACCTATGAAACAGTTGTGGGTGGTTCTTATAAGCGTTCATTGCTGTATGCATTCAGTCCCCGCTCCAGGGAGAGAAATGGGCGTTATTAACTGATTCCATGCTGCTCGGACAAAGTTCAGGTCCTTGAGGCATAATACAGGAGCTCCAGCTGATCTAAGTTTGGTCCAGATATATTTTGATTGATGAAGATAAGCTGTTTTGGACACAGCGCGCTGCCAGAGCGAAACAACATCCCAGAACCAGAATTTAGCTGTGATAGTGATATCAACATTTGGGCGTTTGTAGACTAAATTGTCTGGTCAGATTTAGTTAAATTATGATCTAGATTCATACAAACTCCGAGGCCTCGTGCCCTGGGCATGCTTGTCAAAAATCAACTCAATTGAAATGTTTCTAGATGATCAATTTGCTCGAGCGCTAAAGTCTGACTTGCCTTGCACATCATCATATCAATCTGGATCATGATCCATCGAATGGAGCGTGTTTAATAACCAGTTGTAGGCCAGGAATTGGTAGACGATTTCCCGATGCCGAAATCTTGATATCAGCTTTACTTAAAGGTAAGAAGTAAGACAGTTTCTCTGTCCGCGTTGTCACGGCATCATCTGAGAATTATTTGCAGCTTTATGACTGATTCGCAAGAAAATCTTCGGTTTGAGAATGGTGACAACCAAGGCAATGGTATGAATGGTAAGGATTTTTTCTGACGCAAAAATGTTTAAAGTCTGAATTTACAACAGGATATTTCAAAGACGTCCAGAATAGCAATAATGTAAACCAGAACAGTGACCGTCGCAGATGGGAATATAGTAAATAAAAGCCTGATTCCAAGTTGAAACTCATTCGAAGTGTTGACAGATGATAATCGCTATGCAATGGGTGTCAATAATGGTGGGGGTGGAACTGTCATATTTCATGCTGCTCCAAGAATTGGTACGTGCTCTGCAATTATTCGTAATAATGCATAATTTGAATTTTTATCTATCGTGTCGCAGATAAGAGTTTCAAACCTAATTTGAATAAGAAAGATGGAAAACAGTGACAGTCGAATAGAATTAATACTGCCTTAAATATCTTGTAAAACCCAGTGCTTTGTAGGACATATCTAGTTGAGATTTCCCAATTTCTCTCTAAAATCAAGTTTTTGCAATTTACTATATGTACCCCCATCTCTAAAGCATGATTTTGCTTTACGATGTTGTGTTCGGCTTCATTGAAAAGAAAATTTAATATCCATTTAATTTTTGGGTCCATCTGTCAGTTTAGTCTCTGAGTGATAGTAGCTGGAGTGACCAATGCCAGCCGTAGATGGTAATAGGCAGTGCAAGTCTCAAATTCGGTGGTTTTTTTTTTTTTACAAATTTCCTGTGAATAATTAATGTAACTACACACATAGCTTCCAACAGCTCTATACACAGAATTCGAAACACTTTTGTGCTTCCCTCGCTGGGAAAACGCTTCAGTAAACAGTTTACTCTTCAAGCTTAGTCCGAAGTCTTTGTTACAAGAATATTCAAACTTATTTTACTTGCCTGACAATACTAATATTATTTAATTGAATTGGCCTTCAACCAGTGGTGAAACACTTGATGATAACTCAATTTTTTGAAGTTGGTTCCTGTTGGGTCCCGGAATGTACATATGAGATAGTAGAGATAGTATCTCAGCTATAGAAGACAGAGCGCTCTTAAACTACTAGGGAACCTCATTCCGATTGAATTGTCTGAGCGTTAATCTTTTTTGGCTTCTGCCGTCAATACTCATGCACCAGACTTAGACAATTAGACCTAATGGAAACTAGTGAAGTTAATTCTCTGGTATGACAGAATGTAGAAAATTGAGGCTATAAGAGCTGCCGAGGGAAGTGCTTTCATACAACTCTTCTTCCCCAGATATATTATTTCTTCCATGAACAAAACAAGCAACAATCCCCAGAAAGACTTTCACTTTGTGAACGGTAGCAATAAAGGAGATGGTATGAATGGTATCGACTCAAAAATTTGCCATCATGATGCACCAAATTTAATGCTTTTCACAATGTAGGATACTTCAATAATGTCCAGAACACAAACAACAGAAATGATGTTCAGAAGCATGGCAACTGTGAGCGTCAATTTTGAGCTAGGGTTGTAATTTACTCACTTCATTAAGCCTCAGCAGACAAAGAAGGCAGCAGCAAAACATCATCCAAGGATAAGTACGCTTCTCTATTGCCAGATAGATACACCCTCTAATATACTCGTTCATACACTTGCAGCAAATAACGGTCGATGGAATGTAGTTTCAAACGCGGGGCACCGTTTCAACATTCTCTTATGGCTGTATTGTACTAGTCAAGGATGCATAACGAGTGAACATTACTTATCCATGAAACGAATTTCTACGACATGCTGTTTCATAGCCTGTCTATTTCCCTTCTTCTATTCCTGTATGAACTTGCCCTTTCTGTGTATCAAAACCCCTTAGTCGGGTCCAAAAACATAATTCAATAAATAACCACAGCGGGTATACAAATTTTTGGTCATTTTATGCAGAGATTTGCCATTATTCGTAACTCAACACTAAAGAACTGCCCTTGTAGTTCTAACAATGTAGTTTCTCTGATGTTACTATAGACATCATCAACAGGGAGATACTTAGAATAATATTTATGTATGTTCCTTGTAGAACCAAAGAATGAGGCAAACTTTCTGCGTAAACTGAGCTCAAAAGTAACTCTATACTTGTAGTGACCATTGGATTATGTCTTAATTTTCAGAAACCAGCATGTTGCCTGTGTTGAAAGACCCCAAGTTTTGTCGATGTATAAATTCCCAGGACTACGGTATGACAGTTCTCTACTTATTTTTACTTTGGCCTTTGCGCATACTAGGACTGATTAAGATAGTAAATAGGCTCCACCAAAAACCGAGGCAAAAAATATCCCAATAATCTATATATAAAATGGGATCAATGCCATTTTATTACAAGGATCCTCCTCACTTGCTGTTTTCCAGATTTCCATAATACATGGCCACTTACACTGCGTTGCGAGGTGGTTAACATGCTCTTGTTCTATATCCATTGCAAAAAGTTTTACCAAACATTAGTTTGTGAAACTTACCAGTCTTTGAAGATATCGATGTTCGAAGGTTTATAGTCCCTTTCTCCCCGTTATTGACACCAGTCGCATAACGATTGTCATCTGTGTCAAAGAAATCGCATAAAACACAATGAACTTCAAGGTTTTGATTCACTTTGTTCGTTATGGCTCAAGTTGTTACTATTTTTGATGCCATGGAAGTACCCTATGTTGGAAAAATGTTGCATAGTAATAAAGGCATCAAAAGAAACCTTTGCTTCTTACCATTCATCCCATGACTTAGGTTTTCCCCATTTTTGAAATAAAAATCTCGGAAATGCTCTGCCATGAATACCTGTGTGGACTAGAAGGTGTGGAAAATGTTTGTAAGTTGAGAATTGCCAGGAGCGCGGTATAAGTAAGCTGACATGATCGTCTCTTTCTTGCGTCTCCGTCACCTTGCTGTTGGTGCGATTCCGAACATCACGTATATGAGTGACATAGGGATGATCCGATTCATGACCTAACGCACTAATGAAGTTTTCTGTCGCTATTAAGCGCGTAGCTGTCCATGTTGGAGTTTACTATTTCACCACCACCGGAAGTACTTTCAAACCTGTGTTGGAACCTGAATCTAGATGGGTTGAGATTCATTCTGCTCTCATACCCTTGGGCGTCTGAGACGGTATTACGAGATCACAAACTGAGTCTTTACTTAGCTCGAACTTGCCATACACAGACTTCATCAGTGAGGTACCGATGAGCCCAATTAACGGTTTGGGGCTAAGGGCTTGGAGGAAGCGAGAGAACTTCAGTCTACCGCACAGCAGCCCCTCAAAGTTTCATCTCGGAAGAGATACTGGGTCATACTCCCTGTGATGCCCACAGATCAGAACGCTCCCAATTAAGGACTAGAATAATTGTTCAATTCTAAGTCTTACCGCGGTCATAGCGGTCTTGGACCATTCTGGTGGGTATTCCGGGCCGAAAATTGCGAGAAAGAAAAAGAAAAGAAAAAGGAAGGGTTGTGAGAACTTTTTTGCGCCCGGCACTAGGACATTATTTTCTTTTACTGCACAAACAATCTAACTGTCACTAGCCTTTGTGCTTCGGGTAATGTATCCTATGACAACGTGTCTACTTTGTTAGACTATTTGGTTAAGAAATGGTATTTCCCTTTTAGTCAAAAAAAAAATTTTTAATTTATGCAAGAGAAAGTGATTATTTTACCTTGAGGTTGTCAGATTAGTAGTAAAAACGTTTATCATTCTGAAACCAAGCTAAACACCATATCACAAAGTGATAAAATTTGAGGGTATTGAGTATAAAAATTCGTATAGTATGAGATTGGTTCAAATTAAAAAATTGTATCTGGTTGGATGACTGAGCTCTTGACAATGTACAGTAATATTGAATCAAAAAAATTTCTAATACTTACCCCTTATGTATTAATTGGAGACAATCTATTATATCCTATGCAAAAACTGTGATATTGACTTACAGGGATTCGACGAAAAATACAACTACCAATTCAGGTCATGATAAATGCAAAACCCAAATGTATTATACCCATCTAGCGTCACTAACTTTATAGATATACAAAGCAATGTGACAAAAATGCAAATGTAGATGTATGTTAACAGCACTCGCGTGAACGCGGCTTGAAGCAGCTGGCAGGTACCAAGTTCTGATGCACACGCAGTTGGCAGCTAACACCCACCTGATCGGTTCATAAACCGTCATAGCCTCGTATTTGCCGCACAGAGATGATCGATGTCGATGATGACCCAATTCTTAAGGTCATGAGTGACTCTGTTAAATTAGTGAAGCCTATTTCCGACGGTACCTTGCGATCTCGTAATCTTTATTGGGTAACTTTTCAGTAAAGTTACAGGGGCAGGCGAGCACAGCCCGCTACTCGGAACGCTGGCATGGGGATACTAAGAAACGAGATATCTTACCAAGAGGGCCGAAAACTACTGGAAACAAGGAAGTTGATACATTCATACGAAATCTAATCAAGATTTTTAAAATAAAAATCATATGCAATAATAACTGATGTAAGGCCTGGGTACCAAGCTACATCTGTCGGAAAAATCATTTCTCGATTAAAAGCGATGCCGTATTATATTTAATTATAAGCCGATTATAAGGGCTTATAGCCCTAATTTTTGAGTTTTTGCTTATAAGCAAAATGTTACTATAAGCCAATTATATGACACTATGATCAGAAATTTTGGAACAAGAATTGTTTCCTGAGCAATGGGAGGCATACTTAGACACAACTTAATATGGTATTTCTTAAAGCCCTATCCAAAGGCTATATAACGCATAGTTCACCTCAAGCTCAAAGGAATGCAGTGTAGAGAAAAAAAAATTCTCTTCCTATAATTACCCATAATCCGGGTTTTCGGTGCCTCTTATAAGCGATTATAAAGGCCCCATAATTCAAATTTACTTTTTCCGACATCATGAGTCCACGAAAAATTTAGTATTTGATCAAATTCAGAGATGGGACCTTTTTAGCTTAAAAGTCCTAAACTGTGATTGATCTCAATTTTCAATGAAAGAAGTTTCAAATTTCAAGTATTGGTTTGGAGTCATTAGATTCCAGAACAAAATTATAAAGGAAGTAAAGTAGTTTGCCATAAAAGTGCATTAGTTTCACTGTAATACTGATTTTTGCTGTAGTGTTCAAATAAGAGGCATGCATGTTCAGTACATAATTTAAAATAATAATACATACAGGAGGCTCAAGTTCCAGAACATGAGTGTGGTAAGTAGAGGAATAAGTAAATAAATGATGTGCGCAGACAGGTTGCAAGCGAAATAATAGCCTGAGAAACAAACAAGTCACAAGAACTGCTTAAACACGCCGTGCAGCTCAAGCCAGAACCGCGATTCAGATACAGCTAGTTGCGAAATTCTAGAGACAAACCGGCCTCGAAATACTCTGGAATCAGTGTTTGTTGCTGGGGCTAGAGCAAGCTAGCCATGTTCGGAAATGCCGGTGATCTACGTTCACCACAGATAGTAACAAACTTACATTGGGTTTGCTACCCGAACTTTGCTCCACAAAATTCTATAGAAAATAACCACACAAAAATAAATCGAGATCTCTAAGTAGTTCGAAGTGGTTTTATCTCTAGAAATTTGCAACTAGCTGTAGAGAACAATTCCTCCTTTCAGTCGGCCTCGTAATTGTCTAATCTATGAATATAAACAATCTCAATGTTTGACACTAATTAAGTAAAGGTGATGGTCTAGATTCTGAAAAGAATCAAAAAGTGTATGATAAAATGTTGCACTTTCAATTGAGCTATCACAATCTTATCACTGTTTGCAGAATCTATGGGAACAATAACCTAGAAGACTCAAAGATAAAGCAATTTAGAGAATCAAATCTTATTAAAATAATGTCAAAATACCATAGGAAGTGTTGTAGTGACTTGATCTTGGGATAAATATGACTTGGACCAACCGGGGATTGAACCCAGGACCTAGGCATAACTAGTGACCTCACTCTAAATCACTGAGCTATTGGTCCATGAGTGTTCAACCAAGTGTGTGTAGTGACAAGTGGAGGTTTTTACTTGCACAGTATAGTAACTGGTTATGACAGGAAGTAAAGAAAAACAAAGGAGTTATAGTTATGAACACCTGATGTCAATCAAAATGTGAAATGAAATTGTTAAGAAAAAATAAAGCCTCTATAACTTCCTGGGTCTCTGAAGATTCAACTACACATCAAGATTCATACAGACAATAGCTGGCAAGTGAATGTTTTGAGCTAGGCAGCAAAAACATGGTAGAACAAGACCATCTTGACGTGGGATCAGATATGGTTCAATTGTATAATTGGAGAACTTTGATGCATCAGTAGAGAAGGAATAGGACATTAAAGTTGGCATCACAGAGAAATAAAGGGAGTGACAACTAAAATGGAAAAAAAAAAATTCAAAGTGTTCCAAGATATAATGAAGCCAACTGTAACAAGAAACTGTCCTTGCATGAAACTTTTTGCCCAAGTTCATTACTCATGTGGTTCCTCACTTCCACAGATGACTTTGGCCACTTTTGCTCCCATAGATCTATTGAGTTAAATGCAAGGATGTATTTGAGTACAGGAAATGTATTTTTTTTGTTTAGTTTAGGTATCTCTGATACAGAATCTTTCTGGGAACTCTTCTAGTGATATCAGTGTCTCCTGATCTCATTCAATGTGCCGCAAAAGTTGATAAATTCATGATGGATAGCTATTTGACAATTCTATGTACACAGAAGTGGAAAAATGCTTGCGCAACGAACAAACGAGGCTGAAAGTGGTTTGGCATGGCCCAATTAGGCAGGATTGACAAGTGCCACGTGGGATTGGTTGGTTATGAGTGTCGTCTATCTTATATATCTAAGTTTGAAAACAGTTATAAAAGAAGAGGGCCGTCACTCCATGCAGCATATACAAGGCCGAGAATTGTAATAGAAATGACCAAGGAATATTGGTGTCCAAAATAGGAAAGTGATAACATGCGTGATATACCAAATGGGCCTATCAGCGACCCGCTAAGCGAGTGGAACCAGTAAGGATGAGACCTCATAAATTCGGCCTCGTAAACATTGGAATTCTTGCAAAAATTGAATGGCAAAAGCACATCATATTGATACTGCTTTTAGAGATTAATTGAATATGCTATTCAATATAATTTTATTGTGCTTTGTTATACTGTCAAGAATATGCCTTTTAAATCAATTTGAGATACTGTATCCTAAAAACTCTGATTATATGGCTAGACTATGATAGTATCTATCATCTCCCTCTCAAATGCAATGAGCTACAGACTAAAACAGGAAAATTCAATGTTAACCACTGGACACAGCAAAAATCACTAGAAGTATTCTTTCATGAATCAAAAGATCAATATATGGCTTGGAAATCTATCTGTAAATATGATCATGATTTGAAACTTTTATTGGAGTTTTTCAGTATTTTCACAGATACCTACTTTCTCAATCTATTACAATTTATCCATATTTTGGATGTCTAGTGAGGTGCAGACACATGGGAGATTTGCCAGTGTGCCCATCATTTTGAACATTCAAGACAACAATACATTTTAATTCACATACTTTTATGAATATCAATGTTCCAGAGAATCCCTGCTATATTAGGTGCCTCTGGGCCTTGAAGGCCAATGAGTTGCTATACAATTGTTCTGATAAGCTATCATCAATTTTGTAAGATATTATAATATCAGTTGGCCCAATAGTAATTCTGATTCTACCATTTCTGTGTGATAAAATTTAATACATGTATCTAAATGTTATTATGTTCATGGCCCTGGATTTCATCCCAAGTTGCAGGTACATATTATCTACCTTCATTTTAAGGACATTGACACTGTACCACATGTCGCAAGGTTTCAGCCGCGCAGAGCGGCACCCATACAGCCGTTCGGGGAACTCTAGTCTCGAAAACCAGACTGACGTTATCTACTGAGTATATGTAGATAAGTAGAACTCTAGAGACCTTTTACGTTTTCTCCGACTTGCGAATTTTGCTTATAAGTGTTTGTCCGGAGTACCGCCTTCTATGGTGAACTTTATGGTGGATTTGGAGCAAATTGGAGCAGGTATTCCTTTCCAAGTGAAAGTCCGATCAAATCCACAAACAGGTTCAATATATTGGAGAAACAAATACAAACAAACATGAAAATTTCAGGCGTCGACCTGCACGTCGGCTATCACGGGACGTCTCTTGCTTCTCTCATATCGATTCGTTCATTGAACTCTGAGTACGTACTACTGCTTCTGCATGAAAGATTCCTCAATAACACAAAACAGTTATCATGTCTATCGAATCAGATGAGCCTCAGAGTAACGGTTCGGGTTCACTGTGCAGGAACTGTCAGGTTGACCTGAAACAAGTTGGCACCGAGACATTTTCACTACCCGAACACATTCCCCTCGATTCTTTCCTTACCTCCAATCTCCCTCCTTCCCATGGAGACTCTACTAGTATGCGTAACTCTCTAGCTGACGCTCAACGTCAGCTTGAGAGCATCGAGCACCAGCTACAGCTCTTGCAAGAGAGGCGCTTGTATTTGGAGCGAACCAAGGAGAAGCTCTCTCAGTACATCATAGAACAGAAGGTCGTTCTACATCCCATCCGCTCTTTCCCTGCTGAGATGCTGGCCAAGATCTTTAAATTTGCGGTTGAAGATGCGTCTGCGTCATGGTACAATGACACTCATCAACTCTGGCATAATGATTCTTTGAGCATTAAAGGCGTGCGCTGGGTCATCGGTTATGTTTGTCGTCGTTGGCGGGATCTTTCGTTGAATACTCCGCGACTATGGACTAGTATCCAACTGCACCTGAATCATATCGGAAGAGGAAGAGCTATATCTTTGCTGCTCGGCGTCAGCCTTCAGCGATCGCAGCAGCTTCCTCTGAATATCGGACTCTATGCACTTCGCAACGACAGAGAACTGGAGACGAATTCTCTTCTTATGACGTTGCTTCCTTTTGCTTCCCGTTGGCACCGGCTCTACCTACGTATGGATTTAAAAGACATTGAAAAATGTTTTCGTTGTGTAGAACCCTTTTTGTCAGTCACGTTGGAAGCTCTGGAGATACGGGGTTTTGTAGAAGATAATAACGATGGGGATGGTCCGCTTCAAGCTCAGGTTTCAGTCTGCAATGTCTTTCAGAATGCTAAAGCGTTGCGCACAGTAGTCTTGCATTGGCTAGACCTGGGGACAATAAAATTTCCCCTTTCATCGATAACTTCTCTTGAAGTTGTCTCCGAAAATATCCCCTTGCTCGACCTTCAATCTCATCTCTACCATACAAAAAACTTGGAGTCATTAATAGTACGCGGGGATTTATTTTCGTGGAGGACCGCAGACCGTTCCACTGACGTGGCCTCTGTATCATTACCCAGAATCAGACTCCTTGTCTTCGGCCCTTGCAACGAAAAAGATCATCAGGATCGATCTCAAGCTGCGTGCACTCGCTTCCTTGAATCCATTACTGTCCCTTCTCTATTGATGTTCGGATATCACACCTCATCGGATTTTAGCTCCATACTTTCTCTTTTTGAGAGATCAAAATGTAGCCCTGGTTTCATTATTACCGATGTACCAGTTTCGGATAAAGAGATCCAGAAGCTGATACTTCACAAACATGCGTCAGCCAACTTGTGTCACCTTTCCCTCTCCAACATCACAGATATGTCGACAGATTCCGTCAAGCTACTGAGCTACTGTTCTAACCAAACGCCCGAATGCAATCTACCTCGCCTTTACGATCTTTCCCTCAGTGGACATCTGTGTTTTGATACAGGTGTGTTTGTGGAAATGGTCAAATCTCGTCTCAACCTTGGGGCTTTGGCTTTTCGCAAGATTGCGTTGCATTGGCGTGGGGACAGTTTGCCCTCTGATCTTGATGTTTTCGAGTGTTTCAAGGATCCGTCCTTCAAGGGTTTACAGTTTAGTTTTGACTTTGAGTAAATGATGTAGCAGAACTAGTACTATATTCGACTCCTTAGCTACCATAGAATATCTATGTGTTTGGACTGAAAGCAATTGACATTCTTCTCTATAGGATCAGACCTCACCGAGGCCATGCATCATGCCTCATGAGAGGGTCGTGTACTGCGTGAACTTGTTTATAGTCGATAATTGATCGACGTTAAACATTAATTGGGGGAGGGTTTTGGCGTACATATGTCTGTCTGCATGTCGAAATTTTGCTAGTTAGGCCTAGCTTCAACCCAGGCGACCGCAACGGGGTTCATAAGCAAGTATAACACGGTACATGTACTCGAAATGATTATACTCACCTCGAAGATTCGTTGTAGGTTTACTGGTGTGCTCGAATTTAGCCCAGAATAATAGTGAAAAGCTTGTAATGCATGCGTCGAGATCGTAGACAGGTCGAGAATATTAATATGAAACGCACTTGGTATGACATATGACTCCAAAGACTTGAATAAAAGCCACTAACTGGTGACAGGCTGGAAGCTACTGACCGTGCAAGTCACTGCGCGCGCAGAACGAAGCGAACGAGACCCGAACAGGCTGACTGGACGACGCCCAGCCAAGACAAATCGTTCGAATTCGGAAATATATCTGCCTTATGGGGATTGAATGGCAAGTCCGTAATCGATATGAGCAAAGCAGACGTAGGCCACGGCCCACCTTTATATATGTATATACAGAGATCTGTTTCGTGAGAGCATAAATCACCTAGGTGGGACTAGGTCCAGGTTGTATATTGTTCTAGTATGTTGCGGCGAATATAGACCGAAGAGGAGCCGGATACGAGGAACGGTGCCATGAGGGAACATGTGTATGTTTGTTCCGAAGATATAGGAAACGGAGAAAGACGGGCGTAAAAAAAAGAAAACTAGGCTATATGGGGAGAGGGTGAGACGCCTCAAGATATGCATATCTGTCTGATCAGAACAACAGAAAGACTAGTGTCGTATGCGTTGTGTGGAAGTGGAGGAAAAGTGGAAACGTTGCATGATGGAAAACAGGTATGAGTCACTTGTCCGAGTTTGCTCATTCTGATTGGCTCGGTGTGGTATTCAGTCTGAAGATCTGATACTTGGACGGAGAAAAGACTCCGACGCAATGTAAATATTTCCATATTTGGACAAGGTGATATTGTGAACGAAAGCAAGGCACCTCAACCTCCCACGTTACCTTTGATATACACATGCCAAGAAGACCCGGCTCCGGCAAATCTATAGCAATCAAATTAGTTGTTTACCGCACACTGCCAGTTTTCAGTTGATACCTGGCTGATAACTACTGCTAATAGAACTTTTATATCTTCCCTTTTGCAGTAAGGATTCGAGGAGATTTCCCGGAAGTCTCATCAGCTCTGCCGAACGGCCACACATGGGCTCGTGATCTCGGGGCTAGACCGAGGTCACGTTGGATTGACACATCACCGGTGCTCGTTCCGGTTATCCCTCTCACCATCATCATCCGATGCTCGCGCTCATCGTCTGTCGCTTGTAGCCCGCCTCCTCCCCTACGGAAATACCTTCCCGCGCCTTGGCTTAGTCAGGTTCAACTTCTCAAATCAACAAGTCCCTTCGCCGTCGCCTCCGCCGTTTCCGCTGTTTCCCGCCCAGCGTCGCAACAGTGAGTATCTTCAAGTGTATAACTTATATTTTCTGATAGTTCATAGGCATAAAACAACTACTAAACGCTCTTTTACTCAAGTATTCCCTTCAAGACGTCTCTTCTTTCCCTTCCTCCGGCTCTGACCAGCGACCTCCGCATCTCCTCTGCGCTTTTTGGCCGCCTTCCCTTGCTTCTGTAGAACAACAGACCCATCCAAGCCCGTCACTGCCTCTGTGTGTACGAAGTTCACAGTTCCCAGGGCACGTTTACCTCTCTTGGGAGCCTGTACAGCAGTTGTAGGCTCGGGCGCACGATAGACTTGGGGAAATGCGTGTGCTGTAGACGTCGGCGTTGGGACAGGCTGATTCGTGCTTCCGAGCAGCTGAGGGTCAATAACTGAAGGGTTTGTGAACATCGTGATGGGCTGATCTGGGTTTCCGGACGCTGGATGCACGGGGCTCGTAGATGCTAACGTCTGGAAATCGGGCATCATAGGAGGAGGGGCAGGGGTCTGGGTGCATTCATTATCGGGCGAGTTGGAAGAGGGGTGTTCAACAGTAGGTGTCGAGCTTGCCATTGCGTCCTCGAACCTTTTCTCATCCCACTCTTCGAACTCCGCAGATGTCATCTTGTAGAAGTACGTTGCACCCGACATCCACGCATGCTTCAAAACTTCTACCTCTGCCCTACTCGTCAAATCGCTCGGGCACACGAACTTCTCAAGCGGCCAGTTCATAACTCTGATGCCGTATTTTGCGGTGATATGCTTCTCAAAATTCTTGTAGTACATACGAGCGATCTTGGTCTTCCCAGCAGTTTCCTCTGTTTAAACGGTAAGCTAAACATTCGTTGAGCGAGCTCCGGACAGTCCACTCACGCAATTTGTCTGCTATAAGCTTTACTAAGTCCGCCTTCATCGCCACAGTCTCCTGCGCATAGTTTCGTGCCACCCCTTCCTACAGTTAGTATATACTACTGTAGGAATCAATGTCACGTACCTTCGATACCTGAAATACAGTAACCTTCTAATCGATTCGCAATGTCTATTGGTGTGGTTTTGAAGGCGCTGTTGAAGAAAGTACTAATGTGATCGCTTGTCACCCAAGCTTCGGGAGGATTGAAGTGGTCGGTGTTTGAACGAACGCAGAGTATCACGGCTTCCACTCCCGTGCGTGCGTTAAGCCGTTGAAGCTAATCTGAGCATTAGAGAATTTCAGGTACATGTAAACACAAACTCACCGCCAACTTAACGTCTTCAAGTGTGGTGCGAGTATCATGGTATGCACTGATAGCCACGTTATGCGACGCGAGCTCCTTGTTTTCACGGTTCGCTTCCAGCTCCTTCAACACCTCTTCAGTTGAGCTCTTCTTCTCTTCTGCAGACAGGGTTTTCCACTTTGCAGCAATATCGGCCATGACTTCTGGAAGGCGTTTACGAGCGGTGTCTTCAGACGTGTCTAAGCAGCCTGGTGAGTATGAGCATAGCATGACCATGCCAAAAGGACTTACTAGCATTCCTAGCTTTCATTTCCATGCTCACAAACGCGTCGTAGTGAGAGAGTTTGCGCCTTTGCTCTTTCATACGGTGAGTCTGCATAATTTGATCAAGGTACCATTGAACGCTATGCTTCCCAAACTTCTCTCTCATCTGCTCTGCCCTCTGCTGGATGAGCTGGAAAGTTTGTTGGAGCTCATCCCGAAGTGACTGCTTTTCAGCATCTCGAAGGTCCTTTTTGTGTTTTTTCTGCTGGTACGTCAATTTAATGGCTGGACGCTTGGTGCGGTACCTCCACGGCTTTCGAGTCGACGTTGCCTGCGTCCTCGCTGCGTTGAGCAGGCGCTCAAAGTTCGAGAGTTTTTGGACAGATTTCTGCGACCTTGCCATGGGGAGTGAAGAATTGAGGCAGTCTGTAACGTGTAGTGGCGAGGCAATCTCAGATCTTAGTCTGAAAAAGTTTTACCCAGAATTTCCCTGATTTTCCCTGATTTTTTAGCATGTGGACAAGCTTGATTATAGATGCGATTTTCAAAAACACCAGAAAAAAAGGTACATTATTCACAGGTCCTGAATCAAAGACCAGACAAAACGAATACAACTATCAGACGAAGCGAACTGGTAAGACATCCAGGTTGTAAAATCTTCAACTCCTTCCATCTCTCGCAGAAGCTCTTCAATGAACTCAATATTCTCTTCGGTATATCCGTGGCTGGTGAAGTAGTATCGGCTCCAATAATTGAGCTCACGGTTGAGATTCGGGCCGCCTCCAGGAGTCGGATCGCGGCTTGGCGTACCATGCCGCGCTGGAGTTGTTTGACGATTTACTCCGGGTCTCCGCATGCGAGAGGGACTATCTGTATTCTCATCAGTTGAAAATTTGGATATCAGTTATCAACGACTTACTAGGGGGAGACCGAAAGTCAAACAACGGTGAAACTGTGATAAAATTAACCTGGTCCCTAGACCCAGATACTGGGGTTGAGATAGGTGTACCAGCTCTAGCGGCTCGCACAGCAGTAGGAGTTGTAGCTGCAGGTGCCTCTCTCAAAGGCGGATTGTCTTGAGTCGGCGGCAGAGCGGAAGGCGTTGGAGTTGGTGCTGTGCTCTCAGCTTCTCCCTCAATTCCAACCTGTTGCATCGCTATGTCACGGATAGTACGGGCCATGGCAGGGTTATGGGCAGGGTAGAAGTCATGAAGAGGGTGTAGGTTCATGATATCGTCCTCACAAATGTGCGTGGCAGCGACGGCGTCGAGAAAATTGTTGAAGGCAAATGCACGTTGAAAAAGTGAGGGAGCCTGGTTGGTAGAACGCATTGCTTCGGCACTAAGGAAGAACTCAGTATAATCTTCAAACAAAGTTATGAGTGCTTACCCTGCAAAATAGAGACCCGGCCGTTTCGCTCCCTTAGCTACCCAAAAGATTCTTCCCGGAATGTTGACGCGCTGGGCAACCCTAAGACAAACCTCACTTGTCTTCATACTCTCAACAAATCGAAGGGGACGCAAATGATAGTTTTCGATGATCCAGGGTTGAAAAAATTCCAAGAGGTATTCAGCTTCCTCAGGAGTATCGCACATAACACTCAGAGGCCAGGGATCTTGATTGACGCCACCTGGTTTCCATTTCCTGTTAGAAAGTTAGTAGAAAGACTTCAATAGATAAAATAAAACAGACATCGACCATGCCAGCCCTGGTCTGAACTTGAGGTCAGACAACGCAGGTCCTAAAATCACGATCGAACTCATGAGGGTGGAACTGATTATCGTTTTTCTTGAGCCGGAAGTATTTATTGCAGCCACATGCACGCTTGTGTGCTTATAAAATGGTCACATGGTGTTGTGTTGACAAGCTTCAAGCGTGCAAGGCACGGCTTGTGCTGGCACTATGAAGGTCTGCTTCAAACCTTTCAAGGTCAATGAGACGCTAGGTGAGCTTTCCTTTCCCTCCACCCTTTCCTTATGGCCGTAGCAACGCTGCAGGAGGACGAGGATTTCATCTTTGAATATCCACGCAATGGAAATACAAAGATGCGTCTGAGTCTGTCCGGCACGCGTTATCTATGCGTCGCCACGCCCCAGGTCTGCTATCCGACGCTACTCCACGCTCATATTACTATCTGCTAGTACAAACAGCTATACACGCCCTGGAGACTTTCAAATTCACCTCAGCACTCTATCAATTTGTTCTGGAAGAAGGGACCCGTGATTATCTAGACCCCGCCCCTAACGAAAACTCACCATTCTCCAGCTCTCCGCTCACTTCACTTTGCACTACCCCTGAGTGCTCTCGTCCTTCGTCTCCTGTTCTTCAACCAACCCCGATTCTCGACGGTGCGACTGTAGGCACTCAGCCCGTCTCCGCTAGCAAGAAGCG
This sequence comes from Stygiomarasmius scandens, assembly GCA_037954225.1. Taxonomy (NCBI): domain Eukaryota; kingdom Fungi; phylum Basidiomycota; class Agaricomycetes; order Agaricales; family Campanellaceae; genus Stygiomarasmius; species Stygiomarasmius scandens. Next base: position 104,849 of record JBANRG010000008.1, on the reverse strand, counting down.
TAAAAATGCGCGCAACAAAGAACAGAGCAAGAAGAACAAACGGCGTAAGCGACAAGAAGAAACCATCTCTAACCCGGCGGCCGAAGAGATCGAACCCCCTGCAAACTCATTCGACAAACACGCTACTAACGCGCCTTACATACAGGCATCATTTTCACTCCAACACGAGTCTCCCGTTGCCTCAACTGCTTACGTGGGGCTGAATGTTGAAAGTTCCAATGTGAATGAAGGTTTTTGGTTATCAGATTTGGTCCAACGACACGGATTCACAGAAGTGCAGTGGGACGGCAGGTACGTCATAACTTCTGAATCTTGTCTCTCATTCAACTGTTATTATTATTAGGACAAGCACACCAATTATTGACCTGGAAGGAACGTTCTGCGGTCTTCTCGCTGGGCGCCCTCATGACGCAGGCGAATGGGATTCCAATGTTCATCCAGAGGCTACCCGCGCTATCAAAAAAAGCCGCAACAAGTGTTCTTTCACCAAGAAGCAGAGGAAAGGTCGACGAGGTAATTTCCCTGCTCTAACGGCAGGAGTTGCACATGGAGGTGGCCGAACAGTGAGTCCTTTGAATCTGTGTAACTGTCCTCGCTACTGATCCAACATAAATCCAGCACCCTGCCAACGTCGTCAACAACTCTGCCAATACAGGGGTTCTCGATCGTCTTGCTCGGCATCCGTCATTCCAACGTATGTCCGGCTTTGCAAACGGTGCGTCTCAATTCAAACCAACATATTCCTAGTTCAGAACTCAGGGTACATCAGGCGTCTTCAAGACTTGGGCTCCACGCCTTTACTCTTACTATTCGAACCATCTCAACAGCCTTCTTGACCACGATTCAAGCCTCACCAAACTCTTTCGAAACAGCGTCTTTGCTGCAGCAACGTGGAACTTCGGCCCCAAGACCGTTTGTCAGGACCATATAGATTATGCCAACCTTCCGTTTGGGTGGTGTGCTATATGGGCCCTAGGCTCCTTCAATCCGAAGAAAGGTGGCCATTTGATCTTGTGGGATTTGAAGCTTGCCATTCAATTTCCCCCTGGCTCATTGATACTTATCCCTTCCGGAGTTCTTCGACACTCTAATACACGCATTCGCAAACATGAACAAAGGTTTTCATTCACACAATATAGTGCTGGAGGACTCTTTCGCTGGGTAGACCATGGCTTTCAGATTGAGGAAACCTTTCAAAAAGGTTTGGGCGTTGACGAAAAGCGTGAAGAGGAGGCTGTACGAGCACAACGTTGGGAAATGGGAGTGGGCTTGTTACCAAACCTACAGGATTTTAGATTGTAGATTGTAAGTCTTGAGATCTTGAGACACTATAATATGTACATAGTTGACATATCGCTATGTGAAGATACATTCATGATTTTCCGTTTTGTATGCACCGGGCATTGTCCCATCCTTACACTAGTATTGAGCAGACTATGAATGTCAACTCGACTCATACACGTTTCAATGTTTTCTACCCATTGAACGTCTTCAAACTCTAGTTACTTGAGGAAAGCTTGCTGTGCGTGGTGATATTCTGCCACCGTGGTGATGTTCTGTCAGTGACGTAGATGCACACCTTAAGACTGTAGTGCGATCCCAGATCTATGAGATCTGGCAACAGATCCTTACACCCGGATCCGATGTTCGCAGCATTACTGGCCCGGATATCATATTTATTCCAGTCCACAGCTTGAGCAACTTGCTACCTCTTGCTACTTGTCCGGAGCGTGATTATGGACGATGACACTCTCAAACTCTGGCTCCGCGGTGAAGAAGAAATCGATTGGATTAAAAGCAACTTCCCCTGGTTTGAGGAAAAATCGATTCAATGGCTTCTTGACAATCGGAAGAAGGCTCGTCGTCGTTACATGAAGCAAGATAGGTCTCGACGTGATTATCTTAGGCATGTATCGTGAATCAGTGTATCCACCCTCCTCTGACTAGTATCTGCAGAAGCAAGCCAGAAAAGATTGAGGCCGCAAGGGTGTACAATGAAAGGTAAAGTGCTGTTATTGGAAACTGACCCTCCTACATTTGGTGATATTGTCTGTACTCAGACGACGTCAGGAGTTTCAAGAGAAGACTGACGACGAGAAAGCTGAAATTCGGCGGCGACATGCTCTTGCGCAGAGCAGATGGCGCTCGGACAAGAGGGAGATTCTGGCTCAAAAGGAACGAGAACGTCGCAAGCGTAAGAAGGTACTTAAAGAGCTTGACCAGCATCTTTGAAACTAGTATGTGAGTGTCGCCTACCTTCTGTATGTCATTCTATTGAAATAGGTGTAGTATTACTCATGGCGTACTCTCTTCGAAAGTTGAAACTTGTCGTTCATAATAGTAATAATAGTTTGCTGTTTCATTGAAGCAACATGTTCATTTGAGTATGAGGACTGCAAATGTTTCATTCATGATTCCAAGAATATGCTATGTATTACAACCGTGATACAACAACTTACTGATGTACCGACAGATTTGACAGAAAATCCACAATGCCTTCCACACGGTCAGTAACAGCATCATCACAACCTATCACATCATCATTGTCCGACTCATCGGAATCTGTGTCCCTTTCGTTGCCAGCCAATTTGTCGAGTTTGTCATCACATGTCTCCGGTGATACCGCAGCAGAGGACAGTACCTGAGTCGTGTGAGAGTTCTCAGACACCATGGGCAACGATGATGCAGGAGAAGTTGGTAGATCGGTAGGGGATGTCGATGAGGTGTTGGCCGTCGAAGAAGAGCCTTTTCTTTTGCCTGCTCTGGGGATGCCAGTGAAGCCCTCCAAATCATATGTCTCGTTGATGCGGCGCAACAGCGATTTGTTGATCCGATAGCGTCGCACAGCATACTCTCGGACTGGTCCGTGGATCGGGGTTCCTTCAACACCCTGTAGAACTTGTAGGAAATGCGCATGTTCGTCAAGGATGGAGGTATGCAGCCTGCGAAGCTCGATGTTACAACGAACAATCTCTTCACGGGCACGTTGTACTCGACGGTTCTTCTTCATCAGCTCCCGCACCACTGGCTTTGCCCAAGGTTTGTCGAAAAGACTGTGGCGAGTATCCTGAAGAATATTGAACTGGTCTAAGAACGTGAAATGAGAGATCTTGGTCCAATCAAGAGTGGGCCGAGGGGGCTGCAGAGCCTGGGCAGCCTTGTTGTAACGTTTGACGGCTCGTTGAATTGCCTTGGAGCGCTTTTGAAGTGCATTTGCAATCTGAGTCCGCATTTTGTATCCTGTATCATATGCAGATTTTGTTAACTGTTTGCAAAGTCACAAAAAAACGCTCACCTGTTTGCGACAGATTCAGTCTGTGTAACTCATAAAGACGCTGAATTACAAGTTTGTGTAGGTGTTCGAGCGCTTGGCGATACTCTCTGACATTCATGTACTCCAGAGTCTTGACGTATTCGGGGTCAGAAGGCTGCCAGCGTTTGGATATATTCATTGCAAGTTCGAGCTGTAACAGTTCATGAAGGACAAGATCACGCTTTTCAGCGTAGAAACGCCTCAACGTCTCCGTCTTCCTGGTTTCTGAAAGATTGGCTGAGTAATTCTGCAATACCTCGTAATCCTCCGGCGTCTGTGTTCGGAATTGACTACATGCATTCTCATAGCTCTTGCTGTAGGATGATAGTGAACAATAGAGGAGACAAAACATGACTTAATCACTCACCATACATCCCGGTATTGGCGCAGTAAATCCACGTATGCAACCGCATGGAGGTCTTCGTCCAGCTCCTTGCCAAGGTTCTGGAAATGCTGGGCCTCGTCAACGTAGTATGCTTCAAGGTCGGCGACGGTCAATCCAACAGCCCTCAAACCTTCCTCTAAAGACTGCCCTTCTTCCGCAATTGTCGCAAGTGCTTGGACATAGTTGTTGTGGAGCATGTCGGCAAGGTTCTGATACTTTTCATCGTCCCAATGTTGAAAATACAAGTCGATGAGAACACGGCGGCGGTAGGCGGTAGCATAACGTGTGATGGAAGCAAGATGGTTGGAAGCTGAGAAGATGCGTTCCAGCGTTTCCAAATCCTCGAGACCCATTCCCTCAATATTGAGAGGATGGTAAAGCAGTTGGCAAAGAAAGTTGTGAGAGTAGCCGTGGAATGCGTTGACGCAGGTGCGACAACCCCGTTCCTGGAAGCGAGCACCAAGGGAGCTGGACTTGATGGTTTGTTCGAAGCTACATCCAATATCATAACCCAGGATCCATTCTTCTCCAAAGACATCGAGTGCCATGGCAACCATAGCGAGTGCATACTTTGCGCTGTAATTGAAAAGTTTCTCAGCGACAATGAACTGAAGAAAATACGGATACGCACAGTTCACCGCTCCTCACCATGTCTGCGAGCCAAAGTATGAACCCATGTCGACAGGCACTCGCAAAGATCCCAGTCTCCTCAAAGATATTCCACATCTTCTTTTTCGCCTCAGCCGAAGCAGCCTTCCAGTTCTTGGTACAGGCTGCTAATGACTTGGAAAGTGACGCGTCCACGTCTAAACCATCCGTCGGGTCTCCGCCCTCCTCTAATCCCAATACTTCTTCGTCCTCGTCGTCCTCGTCATTGTTAACAGGCTTGAGGTCCGTATGTTTCGGCGGTCGTGCCTTAACTTCGTCAGCATACTGGTTAACGAACTCCGTTGATAGGAAGTAGTCGCTTCCGTCAAACGTCCGCGTATCACCGGTGCGACGTCCGGGGAGTGTAGCCATCCGGCGTAGCGAGTTGTTCCCATCGCAAACCCACATCCGTGAGTACTTGAGCCTGGGCTCATCCTGCAGCTGAGAAAGAGATGGCTCAGCGCTCAGGAGTCCGGTCAGTACCATTACAATAATATCCCCCTTACCTCGTAGCAACAAGGCGGACAGCTGTGTAGAACTCGATAATTGTGGGTGTTGTAACCTAATTCCTTGGCAACACGGATATCAACGGCCCGACGAATTTGAAGATACACGTCGAATGCGTTGGAGAATGCAGAGCGGTAAAACCGCCTGTATGGAATCTAGAGAGGGCATTAGGTCATCAAATATTCGAGTGAGGAAGTTGGACATCGAAACCTTGTAGAGGTGGCAGAGGACTCGGGCAAATGCTTCTATGCTGAAGGAAGCTTTGAAGCGACGTATAGTAAAAAAAAGATCCAACGTTGGTAGTGCGAATGCGAGAGAAGGCTGTTCCGGTGAATTGCCAAGGAAGCCAGCAAGCACCAGAGCAACAGACGCCTCAGTGGTTTCGTCGCGAGTGATGAGAGCAGATCTTGCCATTGTGTGAATGTCCAAAACGTCTATCCCGAAATCATAACCGGTGGTTTGGTAAAAACCGCAGGTAGACTGAGAGGTTGAAACGGAAGGAGGGGTGTCACAGTATTTCCAGGTGATGTAGGCATCGGTGAGCGGTTCAATGAGTCTATCCCATTTCGTTTGAAAATTTTGAAGTCGATTTCTCCAAGTACGAAAGTCCTTGCGTTTGCGAATATGCTTGGACCTGAGGAGGTGTTAGGTTGGAAAACGCAGTGAAGAGAAGGAAAACATACCGGACTGCAGAGTGAGAGCGTCGAAATTCAATCAAATCTTCTACGTGTATCACCAGTGATTCGTTTACAAAGCCAGCGTGATCGTTTTCCTCGTCGTCAAAGCCGGAAGCGCCTGGAAGGTCATCCATGACAATGTCGAAGTGTTCTGTCTCTGTTCTGACCCCTGCAAGGTCGTTCAAAGCATTCTGTGCATCCTGGCTTAAACCTGTAAAGGGCCCACTGCGTGAGCAACTGCATAGATAAATACTGTAGCAAACGCACCTGCTACCTCACGGGAATATCTCTCCGCCGCTATCTGGCGCTCCTGGACACGCCTTTTGAAGCCATACGGAGCGCTTTGAGTGATACCTTGCAGTCCGAATCGTCCACCACCCGACCCAAACTTAACGCGCTTTGAAACTCCTCGACTCCTAGACTTGGACATAAGGTGCGCTTTGAAAAACGGTGCCGTGAGCGGGACGTGAGTGGGCAAGCTGAAGAAGTGAGAGGCAGAGTCTGTGAGAGCCGGGAACGTAGTTCTAAGCGATGCAGTGCGAGACACTGGGCGGGAAACAGCGGAAACGGCGGAGGCGACGGCGAAGGGACTTGTTGATTTGAGAAGTTGAACCTGACTAAGCCAAGGCGCGGGAAGGTATTTCCGTAGGGGAGGAGGCGGGCTACAAGCGACAGACGATGAGCGCGAGCATCGGATGATGATGGTGAGAGGGATAACCGGAACGAGCACCGGTGATGTGTCAATCCAACGTGACCTCGGTCTAGCCCCGAGATCACGAGCCCATGTGTGGCCGTTCGGCAGAGCTGATGAGACTTCCGGGAAATCTCCTCGAATCCTTACTGCAAAAGGGAAGATATAAAAGTTCTATTAGCAGTAGTTATCAGCCAGGTATCAACTGAAAACTGGCAGTGTGCGGTAAACAACTAATTTGATTGCTATAGATTTGCCGGAGCCGGGTCTTCTTGGCATGTGTATATCAAAGGTAACGTGGGAGGTTGAGGTGAAGCAAGGCTAAGCGTGTTTGACGTTGGTTGCCTTTTTGCCAGCTAATTCGTTCCTTTTTTCTTATAAACCATTCTTCTCCGTTCGTTCCTTTCCTTCCGTGCCACCACAAAACCCTCCACCTTGATTGGGTTCTTCACGGTCGCCAAGGTGTTTCGTCGGGCGTGCCAAAAAGAAGTCAAGGTCTGTCTGCCAGTTTCGAATAACGTCTCGTCGTATTCTGTTGAAGGAAAGGAGGCTAACTGCCAGTTATGTAGGTTTTTGGTTGCTTGTTCAACTCGCCTTTGTCAAAATGCGTCTCTCTTCCTTCTCCCTCTCCCTTCTACTCTCGACACTCCTCCCGTCCCTGGTCCCTTTGGTATCTGCTCAAGAAGAAGGCTCTATCTCTGGCCCGACAACAAGCTCTGAAGCTGCTGGTTATTCATGTGACGCGTCCAAATGCCAACTGCCCGACTGTAATTGTGCGAGTACGAGCCCGCCAGGAGGGTTGGATCCTGTGAGTACCTTAGTCGTATCAACAAACGCGTGTCTCTCTCGCGCTATAAACAAGTGAACTAATGTGTATTTTTCGCCTGGTTAGGAAGATACTCCCCAATTCATAGTCTTCACCGCCGATGACGCAGTCCAGTCCTACACTCTCGATTCCGTCAACCAGTTTCTCGCTCAAAGAAAAAATCCAAACGGATGTGCACCGAAAATGACATACTATACTAGTTTGAATTATACGAATTATACGTTGGTTACCGGCAAGTTCACTACTCGATTCCTCGTCTAACGCGCCTAACATGTCCATCGCCCAGATTGGTTTGTAGCAGGCAATGAAATCGCGGATCACACCATGACACACGTCGGTTCTCCTCCACCTGACGAAATCAACGGCAACTTAGTCGCGCTCAATGCTCTTTCTGGTATTCCTTTATCTCGCATAATCGGGTTCCGCGCTCCGTTCCTTCAATATACCGCCGATACCCTCAAACACTTGTATGCTGCCGGGTTCACTTATGATTCTTCTGCGAGTGCGAGTATACCTGTCACGGATGAAGGGACGGATGCGTATTGGCCTTATACGTTGGATTATGGAATGGCGAATGATTGCTTGATGGTGGAAGGAATATGTAAAGGAGGACTAAAGTTGCCCGGATTTTGGGAAATTCCGATGTATGCATTTTTTGATCAGAGAGGCGTTGGAGGAGTGCATTTGATGGATCCCTGGTTGTACGTGAATCTAGATGTTTTTTGTGAGTTCTTTCGATTGACAGCTACGCAGAGACAACGCAAATGGCGCATCTTCTCCAAATAACACTGCTACGTTCGAGTATATGAAAAAGACTTTTACGGATCACTATAATGGAAACAGACAGCCTATCGGGTTGTATACGCATCCTATTCATCTGAGTCGAACCTACCCCGGAGTTAATGTACGTGATTCTTCTTTACTTTGTGTTTTGCGTCGTCTCTTCCTCCTCCCTTTACCATTCTCCACGAACTAACCCCTAATTTCACCTATAGGTAGACATCTCTACTATCAAAATGATCAACGCCTTCCTCGACTGGGCCCAAGAACAGCCCAATGTATGGATCGTCTCTTCCGAACAGCTTTTATCCTGGGTCCGAAACCCCAAACCCGTCTCCCAACTCGATCAAGTCGACGCACTCAAATGCGAAGTCCCCGACGTTTCCGCGGATACAAAGATCTGCAACGGAATACCCCAAAACGAACAAGGACTCTTATCACACTGTTCCTTCTCCGACTTTCCCTTTTACACGTGTTACGGATGTCCAGTTTCTCTTCCCACACCTGGGAATCCCAATCCGAAGCAAGATGTTGGAAATGGAGGACAGGCAAGGTTTAGGCTTCCAGCGAATTGTTCGACACCGTTTTGGGATCCGATCCAGGGAACGTGTATTTGTTCTGGGGATCAATGTGCCTTTACGGATACGAGTAGGGCTATTGGGCCGAATGGAGCGAATTTGACTGGTGGTGGGACTGGAGGTGGGTTTGGTGATGGTGAAGATGGAGGGGATTCGGGGCCGACGTATGTTCCTTTCAATGGGGCAGACAAAGGTCTGACTGGGAGGAGTTGGGGCCTGGCGGTAGGGATGGTGTTGAGCGTGGTGTTGGGAGTGATGTGGTAATGACTTCGTTGGCGCCCTTGTGCGTACGTGTCACAAAAATTTCTTTGTAGATTTGGGACCCTTTTTCGATTTTGTTGGACGATACTTTTTTGCCTTCTTACTACGACCTTTTTTGCATCGCATCTCAGCCCATCCCATCTTACACTGCATAAACCGACATACACTATACGTACACCTATTCCTATCCTTATTTTTCCTATGCTACCACACGAATGCCGTCATGACGCATCTTTTTGGATTTTGGAACCTTCGTAGTATGCGATTGGTATCTAGTAACTACGTACACAACGCCGCATCACGACGTTAACTCTACATTTGCGTCGACTTAGCTTTAGACTACTATAGCATACACCATCTGCTCTACTTGCTCCGCTGGCACCGAACATTGAAGAATGAACGTCGAACCATTACAACCAATCAAGGATCAAAAACTCTCAGCTTGATCATCATCTCCTTGTTACTTGATTTCGTCGTAGTTCTTCAACTGACTACAGGTTTCGGTTGAGATAAGGGGTAACCGAGAACTCTTTCATCTATGATGGTCCCTACTGATTGCAAGTAATTACATCAGGAATGAAAACGAGTCAAAAACATTGCAATTGGTTTAAAAATAAAAGAAGATGACATCAACTGTGCAATGATGAGGCGAGATTCGAACTCCCGTTATGACCATCAAACCTGATTTCAACGATCTTTGTCGTCATCAGGTGCTACTCGGTAGGTTCGAGTCATACCTACCTTACCCGGCTACCTCGTCACGATGAGGGCGAGCATCGGTTTTGAGAGTACCCTGGAAAAATGAAGGGAATTTCACTGCCTATGTATACAGTGAGGCATAAGTGATACAATCCTGAATCCAAATGTTAAGTTTTCCTCATTAGGGCGCATCTGCAACGGGATTTATGAAGGGTCCCACCTACCATGCAAGGTAGATTTAAATGAATTCGAGCTTAAAACGGTCAAAATTCCCGTCGCAGATGCGCCTTACTGTGCGTAGATAATTTTGAGTGAAAATCAAGTATTAGCCTACCGGCAGAAGCGGTGATTACGGTCATTGTCTACTTGACTCATGCCTGCCTACATTTCTGGCGCACTGCCACCGGTACACTCACTGGCTCTCTTCCCGCTTTGCGTCTGATCCGACCCGACATCGTTACAATCAAAAGTCAAAACTCTCCATATCCCGCTGCGATGTATGCATATCCTTATATAGTATTCTTATAACTGTTATACGGGACCCTGAAACAATTCAAAAGGAAGATGGAGAAGACCTGCTACTAGCTTGCTACTTATTATGATACATTTGCACAGCACTGGTAACATTGTATGATCAGTGCGCCCAATCAAAACTGTTTGAGACCGAGACGCGCAAGTCCGCCTGAATACGCATCTACGCTCATTGTTTGGTAGTCCAGTGCTCGGTGAAGTTTGGATGATCCGTTGATGTATAGTGGCGTTGGCGACACGTTTGTAACTTGACTCGGAGCCTGAGCTGGTGGCTCAGATCTCAGCACTGCTGAGAAGACCAGTGCCGATGTCTTCGAGTATCTACACCTATACAAACTACCTTGAGTATTCTAGAGAATAAAATTCTTAAAAAATTGCAGAAAGTACTGGGACTTTCCTTAACAGTTGCCTATGCAAGAGATTCATTTTATATCCGTCAGTAGGTAGTTTTACTGATAATTGCAGAGTGCCTCCATATTGGAGGCAAAGATACTTGTTCCGTGCGAAGGCCTTTCCTCACTGCGACGCAAGGAACTTGCACAGCACTAGAAAGATTTAAAAGGAGAAACTTCTGTCTCCCAACAGCTCACCGTTCCACTTCTTTACTTTGTTCAGCTCTCAAGTACAATGCGCTTCTTTGCTGCTCTCGTCTTGCTTTTCTCTCTATCCGCAGTGTATGCAGCCCCGATCAATAATGAGAAAAGGGTATACTTCCTGCCTTGTCAATGTCGGATCATCTCTAATGTCATTTTATAGCAATGTTGCACATTTTGTGATCCTTGCCGTCGCAATGAGTCTGCTCCAACTGTAAACACTCAATGAGGTGGGCTTCTCTCCCTCCACAGTTCATACATATACTCACCCAAGTTAGCTTAGGCATGCTCTAACTTATCTCTATTTATACAACGTGCCCAACAAAGGATACAGCTCCTCCATCGTCTAATCCTCCAAATTCTGCCACTCATTGTTAACAAACAATTTCACTATTGTGTATTCATTACAAGACATGTAACCTAACAAACCTACTAATCAACTAGTCACTGGATGCTACTAGTATGATACACAGCTATTTTATCGCTACTATTATCTGTAATTATCTATATGAAATAATAGTTTTCAAGCTATCAACGATGCGTTGATGCTATTACCTGGGAGTTTTTGAAGAGGTTCTCATCCTCGTCTTTGAGAGAATTCAATATTTAATTGTAAGCCACGTTTACGCGGCAGCTACCATTGCCATCCCTACCTTGAATGGCCTTCGTCCTGCGTAGACTTATATGATAATTACTGCTACACACCTTCTTCAAAGCCATGACCCCAGTTTAGTCTCTACTGCAGTAGTTATCAGCGAACTTGTATGCACAGTAAAAGTCAACGCGTCCAAATGCAGGACAGTTACCGACTCTACGATAGGGTAGAATCTTGTAACTTATAGTACTAGAAAGTATTACGGCACCTATTGGTGTGATGTTATAAATTTGTCTATAATACTGGGGAAAGGTGCCGCTGCTTTGCACGGCAAGATACGAGGCCTACTTATTATTCTTGGACTCTAGCAATTTCTCAGCCAAAATTAAATAATGTTACAGAATACACCTATGGACTATCAAAGTTTCCTATCAATACATTTAAGTAAAATCTCATGTTGACAGCTAAAGAGTCATTTTATTTTTGTTGGTGTAAATCTGTTCTGATTTACTTCCAACTTGTCCCTCCTTACTCTCAAGTAATAAAGCAACATGGACAATTCTCCAGACAGTCTCTGAGAATTCTCTGCAAACAAAAATCAATATACAGTAAGCATCTCCATTTTGCAAACCTTTGTGCTTCTTGAGGACATATTAAACAATGAATAAATATACTTATCTCTATTGTAATGTCTTTAATGAGGCTTGAAACAAAATGGCTTTGCTCATTTTTCAATTCAATTTCTTTTACAAATATTTGATTCATTATAAACAATATGAGTATAGATTATAATCTCTTATCATTTTGTCCCTTGATAGTGATGAAGTGCCATTCAACAGTACTTTGATAAATACTCTCTGAAGGCATTGAGCTTGTTTATGTTTTGTCTCTATATAGAAATACAGCATAATACTATTCTAGGTGTAATGACTTATTCAGACCATGAAGGTTTCAGAAATCATCAGCCATTTTAAAATACCCTGAATGGAGAGAATCATTAATAAGGTAGGGGACAGGCAAACCCAACCAACCCCACGTGGCTTAGCCGGTTGCTCCTTATATGGCAATAATTTGCTGGTTTGACCTTCACCAGACTCTACAGTGACGATAACTGGGTCTATAGCAAATTCCCACCATCATCTTTTCGAAATAGTTTCATGAGCCTTCTGTATTTTTTTCGTGATTTTTTGATTTGATTTGGAAGTGGAGATCATCAATTAGTATTTAGATACCACATTTATTATCGTAAATGCACTTTCAACTTGGAAGACTAACCCCAATCTGTTGATTAAGCATTAAACATTGCTTTCCAAACACAGGGCACCATTTTAGGAATACGATAAGAGTTATTGATACCAAGTACCATATTGAATAGGGGTTCATACAGTGCAGCTTGCTCTCTGAGATCTTTGGGCAGTTCTGAGGAATTTGATATATTGTATGATTGACATAAAACTGATAATTGATTGCAAAAGTATGCTATATCTTGTACAGAAGACACTACATATAGATAAACTAGCATTTGAGGTGTTTAGCTGCGCACTTCGGATTTATATGCTACTTAACCGTAATATCTATCCAATTGCTTAACTGACAGGCCGAGTAACTCAGAAGGCCCTTCATCAGGTCAGCGCAGGAAACTTGCCTTTCCTTCAGGCACAAATGGACTTAGAATGGTTCAATGTACCTCTTGAGTGTGCGTTTTGGTAGATATAGCCCTTTATCAGGAGTTGTTGACCATTCTTACATTCTTCAAACCGTCGAGATATTTAAGCGAGTCGGTCTCGGTTTAATGTGAAAACCCGAAAAATGGCTGTTGCTAAACACCTCTATTTTGTGATCTCCCTTCCAAATCAAATCAAAAAATCACGAAAAAATACAGAAGGCTCATGAAACTATTTTGAAAAGCATGATGGCGGGGATTTGCTATAGACCCAGTTATTGTCGCTGTAGAGCCTGGTGAAGGTCAAACCGGCAAATTATTGCCATATAAGGAGCGACCGGCTAAGCCACATGGGGTTGGTTGGGTTTGCCTGTCCCCTACCTTAACTTAAACTTCACTTCAGTATTGACATTAATTTAGATCCAGGGATGACACTACAAATTTCAAGATGAAGTACTGTACCATTTCGAGGTGATGTTCGTTTAGGGTTAGGGTTGGAAAATTCCAAAAAATCGGACAAATCAAGAAAAAATTAAATCCGGTGTCCGATTTTTTTCGATGTGACGTGTGACCGAACATCGCCCCGAAATGGTACAGTAGTTTTCATGCTCAGGGCTGACAACTTGAGAATCCATTTAGTCAAATGAGTTGTTATTAGAGACAGTTGGCAACAGCCATTTTTGATTTTTTGGTGACATACTGATCACCCTCACATATATATTTTCAAGGATGTGCACTGACCCCCTTTCAATGACAGTGATGCCGTGTTTCAGTTCATTTCTTGGGATGGAAAGGGGTAAATTCCAACTAAATCAGAAGTTTTGGTGGTGAAGAGTACTGTGTTTCTCCATATAATTGATTTTTCATACTTATTAATCCTTCAGTAAGCAGAAAAAGTGAAACAAAAGTTTGTGCCGAATTGCCGAGCAACTTGTGGCACTTCGGCCCGCATGCTAGATTGAACATGCCATAGATGATCCGAGAACAAATGGAACACTATTGCCGGTTAACCGTTACGAAGCATATATAAAGGCCGAATAGTGCCTGACAAACTGCCGCAGCTAAGGTAGAGTGCCGCAGCGTGGGTAAATGTGCCCGTGGGAAATCTCAAACGTCGTTGTAAGTTAACTCAGCCTATTAAAATAGGCCTCGTAACAATATTATAAAAACTGTGGTAGCTATCATTGAGCGTCTATACACCCCAAAAATAAAGACTCAGGGATAGCTACTGCGGTAGCTAAAGTAGAGTCTGTATGCACACCGGAATTCACTGCGTACGAGATTTATGTTAGCCTGCTACCACGATAATTATCATTGATATGAATAATATCACTGTATTTGTACTGCCAATCACTTGGTTCTATGAATCTCTAGAAATACAGATGTGTTTTCAATTTGTCTTTTCATTCCAATATCACTCCAATCCAAGTTTCTGGAAGCTTTGTATTCAATTGTACAATGGTGTTCCGATTAATCAACAAATCACCACTGGATCATATTGTCTACATCCTAGCCATCGCTCTTCCTGACTCATTAGGTAACATATGATGCAGCGACAGAATTTTTGTATTTTAACTCTGAACAAAAGGAATAATGGCCCATTTTTTTAGAACTGGAAATGTATATGCGGTTTTTAAGTATCGGCAACACAGTGTGCGATTTGACTCAGAGAAGTTCGTGGCTCAGGTGCCGGTAGTCGCAGGTGAGACCAGTGTTGATGATAGGCAATGCTTGATAAAAGTACCACAGCACCTTTACCTGATGCAGAGAACTGAAACGTGACACTGGCTAGAGTGGTAAACGTATACTTTTGAAATAGCTCATAGGGATCTTCGGGCCTGATCTAGTCAACTTATTTCAAGTTTGGAGCCAGAAATCAAGCATCTTCGCAATTTTAATTGTGAAGCCTACACTTTGTCTCCACCTATTGTTGAAGCGTCTTGCTGAAAATTTTAAGCCAACAAGGGTCGCTACACACTTTGAAAAAACGAGTCCTCCACAGGAGACAGATGTATCTCAGTTTGGCGTGGAAGACAGTTTCTTTTTCTGTTGATCATTTTGAATATGAATCATACCATCTACCGCTCAATTATGTCCCCCTGTACAGCATTCCTCTTTTATTATTTTGGTACGAACTTGCATAGTTAAAAGGCACACAACATTTGTCCTCTAACAGCCCATTTCTGCATTAACTCCCACCTCATTACAATCTATCTTCCAACAACTCACAGTTTCATTTCTTTACTTTGTTCAGCTTTCAAGTACAATGCGCTTCTTTGCTGCTCTTGTCTTGCTTTTCTCTCTGTCCGCAGTGTATGCAGCCCCGATCAATAATGAGAAAAGGGTATATAATACTTCCTACCTTGTCAATGTCGGACTATCTCGTTGATATCCAGTGTTTTTTATAGGCGTGCTGCGCAGTTTGTTCTGTGTGTCGTCGCAATGAGTCCGCCCCAAATGTAAACATTCAATGAGGTAGGCTTCTCTTCCTTCACAGCTCTTACACACTCACCTGAGTTGGTTTAGGCATCCTTTTTAAATTTGTATTTATACAATGCATTCAACAAAGGACACGGCTCCTCCATCTTCTTTCCAGTCCGACATAAATCCTCCAAATTAGATCTGCCACTCATTGTCAACAAACAAATTTCACCATTGTGTATTCATTAAAAGATGTGTAACTGTAACCTAACAAACCTGCTAATCAACTAGTCACTGGATGTACTTAATAGGCAGGGATTTGGAGTAGATGTATGCCGTGGCGGGCTACCAAACATCTACATCCGGCATGTTCGTGAAGGACCACGCCGTGTATTTCTATCTATCTATCTAGTATATTACACAGCTATTTTTATTGCTACTATTATCTGTAATTATCTATACAGAATAATAGTTTTCAAGCTATCAACGATGCGTTGATGCAATTACTAGGGAGTTTCTTGAAGAGGGTTTCATCCTCGTTTTTGAGAGAATTCAATATTTAATCGTAAGCCACGTTTCCGCGGCAGCTACCATCCCTGCCGCGAATGCCCTTCCTCCTGCGTAGACTTATACGGTAACTACTGCTATATACCTTTTACATCTTAACCAAGACATGGCTCCGTTTAGTCTCGACTGTAGTCGAGTTCGTATATACCCTAAAAGTCACTGCGTTTCAATGCAGGACAGCTACAGTAATGGCGTACCGACTCTACGATAGGGTAGAAGAGTTTTACGAGAACTTATGGTACTCTAGAAAGTATTATGGCGCCTATTATTTGAGTTAGTGTATAAATTTGGCTATACAATACACTAAGATAAAAGCTGTGATAGCTATCATTGAGTTTCTATACACCCCAAAAATAACGACTCAAGGATAGCTACTGCGGTAGCTACCGTAGAGTCTGTATGCACACCGTAATTCGCTGTGTACAAACTCTATGATAGCCACCACGATAATTATCATAGAGTCTATTGATATGAACAATAAGTATCACTGTATTTGTATTGATGATCACTCGGTGCTACGAATTCTCTGGAATGCAGATGTGTTTTCAATTTGTATTTCCATTGTGATATCACTCTAATTCAAGTTTCTTGAAGCAACTTTTGCATTCAATTATAACTGTGTTCCGATTGATCAACAAATCACCACTGGATCACATTGTCTACGTCTTGACCATCGCTCCCCATAACCCATGGGTAACATATGATGCGGCGACGGATTTTAACTCTGAATAAAAGGAATATAAACTCATTCATAGATAAAAGAACTGGAAATGACATTTTGAAGTATCGGTAACACAGTGTGCAACTTGACTCAGAGAAGTTCGCGGCTCAGGTACCGGTAGCCGCAGGTGAGCCCAGTGTTGATGATGGCCAGTGCTTGATAAAAGTATCATAGCACTTTTACCTGATGCAGTGTGCCGAAACAGGACCTCAATTATGTCTTCCTGTGCAGCATTTACCAACTTAGGTAGATAAAAGTCACAACATTTGTCCTCTAGCAGCCCATTTCTCCACTAACTCCCTCGTTATAATCTATCTTCCAACAGCTCTGTCCCACCTCTTTACTTTGTTCAGCTTTCTAGTAGGATGCGCTTTTTTATTACTCTCGTGTTGTCTTTCTCTTTATCCGCAGTGTATGCAGCTCCGATCAGTAATGAGAAAAGGGTACACGGAAACTTCCACCTGTCGATGCCAAGCTATCTCCTGATATTTTATTCTTTCTTGTTTTCGTAGCAATGTTGTGCACTCTGTTCAGAAATTTGCCGCCTCAGTGAGCCAGCCCCAACGCAGGTACCCAATGAGGTGAGTTTATCCATTTTCCTTACAACATAGGTATTCATATCTAGACAGGGAACACCCTCTAATTATCTATATTGATGCAATGCTATTCAATAAAGAATACAGCTCCTCAGTCATTTGTTCAGTCCAACATAATTCCCCAAATTTTCTACCACTCATTTTTCATAATAATTTCACCGTTGTATACTCATTGCAAGACATGTAAATTAACAACTCTACTAATTATTCTGATACATCTGGTCACTGGATGCAACTAGTGTATTACCAAGCTATTTTGTTGTCACTAGTA
This sequence comes from Stygiomarasmius scandens, assembly GCA_037954225.1. Taxonomy (NCBI): domain Eukaryota; kingdom Fungi; phylum Basidiomycota; class Agaricomycetes; order Agaricales; family Campanellaceae; genus Stygiomarasmius; species Stygiomarasmius scandens. The sequence continues at coordinate 87,526 of JBANRG010000008.1, read as the reverse complement.
CTAGTATCTTTAAATTATTTACATGAAATAACAATTTTCAAGCTGTCTGCAATCCGTTGATGTAATTACTTGGGATTTTTTTGAAGATGTTTTCGTTTCTTAAAGAAAACAATAATTCATTGTAAGCCCATTTCCGCGGCAGCTACCATTACCATCCCTACCGTAAATACCCCTCTCTCCTGCGTCGACTTTATAGTAACTACTGCTATACCTTCTACGTTTTAATGAAAGACATGCGCTTAGTTTCTATCACATTACTAGTTATCATTGAGTCTGTATAGACTCTAAAAGTCACTGCGAGAAGGTATAGTACTCTAGAAAGTTTTATTATTAAATTGATGTATAAATTTGTCTATATCATTGAGCCTCTATAACACTCAAGGATAGCTACTGCGGTAGCTGCCGTAGAGTCTGTATGCACACCGGAATTTACTGTTTATGATAGCCACTACGATAATTATCATAGGGTAGACAATATCACTGTATTACTGGCAATCACTTTGTTCTACAAATTCTCTGGAGATATAGATCTGTTTTCAATCTGTATTTCTATTGTAATACTACACTAATCCAAGTTTCTTGAAGCAGCTTTTACATTCATTGTATATGATAATGTTCCGATTAATCAACGAATCACCACTGGATCGCATTTTCTACATTTTAACCGTCGTTCCTCATGACCCGTGGTAACATACGATGCAGTGGTATTTTAACTCGGCATAAAAGGAATACAGGTCCATTTTTTAGATAGATAAAAGGACTGGAAATGCATATGCGGTTTTAAGTGTCGGTAATTCAGTGTGCGATTTGACTCAGAGAAGTTCGTGGCTCATACTCTATACCGGTAGCCGCAGGTGAGACCAGTGTTGATCCAAATTTGGGCAGACAGCTGCTAACAAGGCTTGCCCATTGCTATCACTCTAGGGACACCTAATGAAGGGCAGCATCTGTTGCCATGTGGCAGGATATCAATTTCATTTTTCTATCAGGGTGTCAATGATTTCAAAGAGGAATAAAACAATTAAATATTCAATTTTTACTTAGGTCAAACATAAACAAAGGGAAGCCGTAATTTTAAAGATATGAGGTATCAATGCTACAACTTATTTGATGCAAGAAAGTGCAGTAGTCCATGAGATTTACCTAGAAACAGGCAGGACCATCACTCTTGGTAAGGCAGTGTACAAGCAAATATGACTTGTGCAAAAAGCCCACCGGGCTGCTTGACCCTCTTGACCGGCTTGTACAAGCCGAAAAAAGCCAGTAAGGTACGTGGTGTCCGAAACGGCACAGCCCGACATCACAAGCTGGAGCGAGTGCAAGGTAGACTACGAGCGAGTGGCTGAATTGGTGTTTAGACGTTCATGTCCCAAGTCCTTTCCCGCTGGTTTTGAATTTGAATTCACACGGCGAACAAAATAAATCAGGTCTGGAGCCCCTGCAGGCAAATCCTCGTACTTAGGTCAGTGATTGCTGATTATATGCCAACACTTTTAAAATTGGGAGTTGAGGTTTGTATTATCCTGAAGTAAGTATCTGGTATTTAGTGATGAACTCTCTGTAATGAAAAATTAGGTGTTAACTAACATTTTTGGCATTTAATGTATCTAATGAAAATGGGATCAAACTTCAAATTGATATTTTGCCTGATAAAATAGTACATTGTTGATTGTTACCACTTGCAATTTTGATCACACGATGTAGACTTCGACACCTACACACTTGATTTTGGTGAGTATGCACTTTATTACTCAACGCATAAACATTGACTCTGAGAGTTACATTTTATATCGAAAAATGGCTGCATACCAATCCTCTTTAAATTCCTTCAGTTAATCTCCGTATGATGCTAGTTCTGAAAAAGCATCTGGTATTTTCGGGATGCTGCGAGGCAGATCATGAAACTGATTTTCCCTACAAGAGAATCAAAGATTCTCAACTTCAATTGAGAGCTCCATAATGTGCCGCCGATCGACTCCATTCAATTTATCAGTGGACTTGAAACGGAGATATGTCCGCGCTGGAGCAATGATTATCACTTCACGGCGGACGGCGGAGCGCTGAGGATTGAAATATTGAAAGCTGAAAGTGAGTAGAGTACATTTCCGAGGTTAAAAATTATGCTAAAGCTTTCCGAGTCTATATCTACTATCATCCTCCATCATCTGCTTCTGGGCTCGACGAATCAAGCAATACCGATAACAAGATGTACAGTTTCAGCCCTCAAGACTGACCACGGAGTCAAACTTGCTCCTGTCGCAGTGTCGATCGCGATCACTTTTTCTCGAGTATATTTACCTGCGACCTGGGGTTTGCAAGGAGCGCAAGTACAATGGCTGCTCTCACAGACACGTTCGGCTGCTTGCTCATTGCGCTCTTTTTCGTCTTGATGTGTGCTATTTTTGTGGATCTTTGTTCTTGATATTAATATCTTGTCTTAATGTTAGCTTGTTTGGAATGGTCATAGTAAGCAATCTCAGCTTCTCGTTCACTATGCAGATTTGAATTGAGAAACAGATACTAGCTGCCCAATACTTTCAGCAGTATAGCAATGATACCCTAGCTATCAGAAGCATGGTTAGTTACTCATCTATATATTGCTTCATTCGACTTACCTTCTCTTTAGGTAGCATTACTACTGTCGGTATCATCATGTTTGTCACCTTGTCTTCGTTCTTGAACAATTTGCAGGATCATTGGCGCAGCCCAAGCAGTAACCACCTTTGCGTGGGCATACGAAGACTTGATCATCCGCTTTGGCAAGGTTTTTGAGTTAGATTCGTCAGTCTCTATTTTACGCTTATGTATCTTCGCTAACTAATACTCTTACAGGTTTGCATTGGTGCAGTTAATGAGCATGGTGAGAGGACATTCGTATGAATGGCAAAAACTTGACTTACCACCGAGAACCCACTAGTACCTTCTAATTTTCATCTGCCAGTGGTCCGTTACAAAGTTGTATCCTCCGTCCATTTCTAACCGGTCTTCTAGTTACTTTGGAACACGAGTTTGGATTCGTAAGTCCGTCCATATATCTACTGATCAATTTCTGGTCTTGACTAAACAATATTGCAATAGTATCCAAGAAGAACATGTATTTAACGGTCTCGATTGTGAGTTTTTAATGTCAATTTATCAATTATATATATTGGCTTAATCTTTCCCAGTTACTTTCCGCTGTTGTGGTATTCGTCACTAGAATCAGTGAGGATTAGTCTATTTATTGTCAATGAATCCCAATACTCACAGACCTTCAGTGACAACGATACGAGTAGGAATGCTCGGGCGATTCTCAATGATCGTCGAAGTTAAAGTATATACTTTTATACACTATACACTTGTAATAGTCTTATGGTTTCTAATTAGAGCATTGTCATTGTCCAAGACATTGCTGTCTTAATCTGTGACTTCCTTATCACTGCCGGCCTTTGCGTCCTACTGCACACTAACCGTTCCGGGATAAAATCGTCGGACCGATTCACTCATAACCCAGATCGTAGTCGTCTGCATTAACAGAGGGATTATCCTTTTCATGCTGGCTGTTTGTAGTTTGGCTTTGGTACGCCTTCGGCTTTAGATTCTTCGGATCTACATAATGATTTCAATATAGTTTCTCACCAAGCCAAGGACTATGCTGTTTTTGTTGACGTTACTACCCGCTGGACAACGTACGTGTTTTGCTCTTAAATGTATTTGTGCAGATTCCGATTACTTTCGTCTTTCCAGTATACATTATTACTGTACTTTCCATGTATGCTCCACTATTGCATTGCTGAATATCTGTACTGATTGTTATTATTTCATCACTTTTACAGGTTGCACTCGAGAAAGTCAATGCGCGGGGACCACTCAGGTGAATTACACTCGTTATCGAACCTCACCAGCAGCGTTGAGGTCACCTAGCACAGTCTCATTTGACTGATCTCCAGTTGGGGTTCCCGTTACAACTAAAAGCCAGTCAGTGAGTCACACGCACTCTCCGGGGGTGGGTCCTATAGGGACGAAAATTCAGGTGGTAAGTAATGCCCGTTCCAATTGAACTTGGGATATTGATCTCTTTTAAGACAAAGTCTATCCTAACTAGCTGGGATGAAATGGGGAAGAGTGCAGGTTCTGGCGACGATGTGTCAGAACCTGAACATGAACCTTAGTAGATCCGACCTTAAAAGCATGAAACCGATTCATATTCTTTGTAAGTGATACTCATCACACACATTGAGTTTTCCTTGTATACCACAGTGGATGTACCCTATTTATTTGTGAATTCGACGGGAATATCCGAGCAGGATCCATGACCAAAATGCAAACTTCGAGTGTTCCTACCGCTGAAATCAGATGGAGGAGCAGTTCAATATCGCCTCACCAATCTTGTCTTCAAATCAATTAGTACTCCATTCAAAGAGATATGTGTCTCCCGAGCAGGACTCGTCTCGTTCTGCCGTTCGCTTCCATCTGTCATCCAAGAGGAGAACATCTAAGTCCAGTGAGGATAGCCTATCATTTCCATCCAGCCGACCCTCGATTCTGATATATATTGAGACATACTGAAATAATTTCAGCTGCCCATTGGCCAAATTATCAGAGAGTCGTCTCCAGAAATCCTCTCTCCTTTTGTTGGGTTCAGAAATTATATAAACCAGACGGAGTCTTTCCAATGCCCGAGATGTCGAGATGAGTGGATATTCCCACCAGGATGGCTGCATATTTCTAGTTTTTAGCTCCAATCCCTTTAGGGTAGCAAATTCCGACCAATCTTTCAGATCTAACGATAGCCCTTCTATAAAATCACCTAAGTCATTGATCAAAAAATAGAGGGATGACAATACTCACCTTTAACTTCCAACGATAGCCATTCAACCATGGGACATCCTCGGATCAGTGATTCTACGTAGATGTCGAAACGACGCTGGCCAGAACCTCCTAATTCAATCTGGAGGCGTCGAATTTTGGTGAGCTTGATTCGGGACTCCCGTAATAAGCCAGAGATGACTAAACCACATATGGCAGAAGAATGATTTGGTTCATTGATAATGAGCGACTCCAAATATACTGGATCAATACCAGCGTCTACTGGACACGGGTATGGATGCCATCCAGCAAGAAAATAGGAGGCCTGTGGATTCCAATCGTCGGAATATCTACCGTCTAATGTAAGAGACCTGAGCGAAGGCGCTAGGCTTTCCATATATTCAGCATCAATGTTTCCCTGGAGCACAACTTCTTTTATTGTGACCCGAGCCAAAGCTTTCCTTAAAGCCTGTCTGATTTCACTCCCTTCTTCCCGCACTGTCCGTTTCACGACGAGTGTCTCCAATGATCCAAGTGATTTAAGAAGCAAAGGTAAAGCGGGTTCGACCAATGTCATTTTGTGATCATGGTCAGCGGTACATTCCGTCTCGTTCATGTTTAAATGGATGGATAGTCGCCGAATGAGCTGGTGAAATCGACTAGGAGAGTTTTCAAGATACGTGTAGAACGCATGGCAATCATTTCTGATTTGCTCCTTCCTTCTCCCAAACGACAACAAAGACAAGCTAGTTGGCTGACCTGGACCCGTAGAGATAAAGAAAGGCCCCTTCAGAATCACATTTCGGAGCAGATGCATTCGTGCTCTGGGGTATAGTGCTGAGCAAATGAGGGAAGATGACTTTAGGGCCGCGGTATCGTCGAAGAGCTGGTCTATTATTTGTTCCAGCACCTCCGGAGGAAGAATAGGCTCTGGTAATCGTGCCATGCTAGGTTCAAGCAAGGAAAGAAAGGGGAGCGTATATCATATCCATCATTTTATATGTCCATTTTCAATTCCGTGCTACATAGAACACGGAAGCTGATTCTCAGTTCAGTTTTAAGAACTATGCACAAAACATCCACAAGGTATTATTCATTCGCTTCGATGATATCTAAGAGAATGATAATCAGAAATGTCGGTCGTACAGATTTCTCACGTCTTTTTACCTTGTTTGGTTTCGCTAACTCGACGGCTGTGGGAGAAGAATAGGCTGTATTCCAATGCCGGTGGTGCTTTCAACGCATCTCTATTCGCAAATTTAATGGAAGTAGCTTTCATTTGATTTCTCGTTAATAAAATTTATTGTATTCCATCAGCGATGTGAACAATTTTCTGATCCTTCTGGAACTCGCTCAGCACGAACTTTACAGATTGTTATGTTGCATTGCAATTGCCAGTCCTGTATGCATTACAAAACCTGCTACATCAGGGACGTATATGTATACAAATGGCGATTATTTTGGAAAAGATTGTAACTCTACTAGCCCTAAACCGATGAATGGGGAAAAAGAGATAAGTAGCAAATAAGAAAAGTGTACAAATGTCGTTGATGTCGGGTATTGGTATCAAAGAGCAGAATAAATGTGTCTGGTGGTACAACAATAAGAGTACAAATAAACATAAAAGGAGAAAATAAGGAGTGTGTGAAGCTTCGACACGCGTGCGTCAGCGAAATGAAGACGTAGAAGTATGTAGTGATCATGGACAAGGGAGTCGTCCGAGGTATCCGAGGTCGTCATGTCTTCATGAAGTTCGAGAGGTAAGGAGTAAGGAGGGTAGGTGCCGCCGAAATATGAATTTGGAGTGAAAGGGTGGAAGTGGAACAGATACTCGTACCTAGTACGAGATCTAGTGATAATCGAAAGCCGTCATTTTAAGAGGACAGCGGTGGAACGAATTAAGGATAATGGGAGTATGTATACAAGCTGGCGAGATCAACTGGCGCCAATTCATAATGCTCATAGCGTGGATTGGATGCGCATTGGAGCTAATACGAAAGGCCCAAAAGTCAGCAATGTGTTCAGAGTCAATTAGTAGAACCGACATACCAGAGTCCGCAGCGCGAGTGAGGCTACGTGATGCAAAATTACTCAAACAGTCTATGCGATCACGCAGTAGACGTTGGATGCAGATCCGTTTCTTTCGTAGTCGACACCAAGTTCGAAGGTTTCAGTTTCCGAATGTGAGGATGAAGGTGCAACTGTAGTTGCGGAAGCGGATACTGTGGATGTTTCGGAGAGGACAGAGACGTCGGAGGTTACTATAAAGGAGAAGAGTGTGGTGAAGGAATCCATCGAGTTCAGGTATGAATGAGTTCGTAGATGTAGAATTGTACAATCGAGTAGGAAGACCCCAGTCCACAAGCGTCAAGCGTCAAGAGGAAGTAAAGTCAATCCTTACGTCCGTTGTTTTTATAAGTCAAAGGACAAAAAGGAGAGCAGCCAGATCTCGTACCTTGCAAAAGACAATAATCATCCACGTGTAGAGGCGGTCAAAGTCGCATCTATATTGAGTTGATATTCGGCATTGCAGTTTATTGTCTTGTGCACGAGATTTTTTCCGTTTAGGGGGAATCCGGGGGAACCCAAAGTGGTTATTATATCAGGTTGACGGGCCCGGAAGAGATATCCCTGATCGCGTGTCTACTGTTCCCCAAAAACATCAATTTACCAAGGGGGAGAAGGTGAAGATAACGTGGTAAGAGTGAGTATAACGTTACCAGAATGACAGAAAGAACACGAAATGCCTATAGTGTATGGATGAAAAGACAATAAGCATTGACAATAGCGTGTAACGCACCCATCTTATTGGGACTGTTCAGGCTAGTTATGTTCCTAGCGATTATGGACGTGCCTACCTGAAGAATTGCATACTAATTGGACTCATAGGAGCAGTTCGCACCTCGAGAGCTGGGATGTAGTGGAGGTTTTGAAAACACTTGATTGTATGGTCGTGTTATGCTACTGTTACACCGCCGAACCCATGCCGAAATAGTGGCACGTGCGACTTTTACCGATGATAGTACAAGCTAGTTTAAACTTTACACTGTATCTATGAAGGTGGCCTTGTCAATCTTATTTCCAGCTTTCCAGCAAGCGTATCATCTCTTGCGATGTATTTACTCCCGCTGATAAAGACATCAGATACAGTTCTCCAAAAAGGGTTTCAAGCAAAGAAACAAACCTTTGATGTAAGCTTGAATCCGAAGTGTTATCATCCACCACGCCATAGACTGACTGTGTCTGAGCTTCGTTTACCTCGACTCGGTTGATAGACACAAGCTGTCGAAGTGAGTTGACTTTCAATTTAGTTGAAATCGCGCTGTCACTGGCAGATGCATCGCGAGAAGGACTGGCATTCGCTTCTGATATCGTAAGAGTTGCATCCACGTATGCAGGTGCACTTTGCTCTAGAGTCTGGATGCCCAGTGCCCAAGAGCCGAGTTGATCACTTTCCGTGATAACAAAAAAACGAGCTCTCCACATACGACCTAGCAGTATTATAACGCTGTCAATACCAGGTATGCGAAAGAGTAATAAACAGCGCACCTTTCGCTATGAATTCCATCTGGACACTCTGAGATACCATCATCCGTTTCTGGAATTGCGGAATTCGAAATTTGACTTCGAAGCCCGGAACCTCTCCTCCCTCTGCTTTCAAGTCCATGTTCTGGACTTGAATATCATCTAGAGGTGCCTTCGACCCCAGAAGAAGTAGATCTGCACCAGACAGATATAGGGAAGTGAATTCCGGTAAATTTCTTACGCGTTGGAAAAAATCTTGGCTTCCTAAGACTAGACACGCTTGAAGAATATCGGAAATGGTAGAAGAAGTCAACGGGGCAGCGGGCGCGAACAATAGTTTGATAAAATCAACAGTGACATCCAGAGTTCGTTTCTTTCCATCTGCATCCTCGGACGAAGGCCGGTGTGCCACAATCACCCAATACATCGGTGTATGACCCTCAATTGATTTGCGCTGAAGCAACTCCGAAAATGACAGGGACTGTCTCCTACACGCCTCATCACAGCTCTCTATGATCTTTTTGACTGGTTCCAAGTCGGAATGCTGTTGATTAACCAGTACCCGCAGAAGTCCCAATATGGTGTCCTCCATCTGCTTAACGCTAGCAGCTCTTTGGGAATTATCGACATAAGCGTGGTTCTCAGCCCAACTCCATACCCCGTTTGCCATGGACATTGCTGACGTAGCTGCGGGAGCTGCTATTGGACGTATAGAGCTCGAAACAGAGCCCCAGAGTGACGACATTGTCGATGAAACATTGTCGATGGAGGGAGAGGAAAGTGAACTGGACAGGGAATTCAAAAGAGATGACATGCTGGTATATTTACTAGGGTCCGAAGAACTGCTGGGGTTTGATTGAGATACGGAAGAGTCGACAAGCTGTGATGGAGTGTCTATAGAAAGTTTGAAGGCATTGAAAGTGAGAACCTGTCTTCAGCCTTGTGTCACTGCGCAAAGAATGAATACTGATGGACGAACCTGACTGCGGGTTATTTTCTTCAGAAGAAGGCAGTGCTTCTTCAAGTTCAAGGGGAGGTAAAGGTTTATCCGAGATATTATGAGTATTGGCCATGTCAGGTGAACGCCGAGAGGAAGAAAGCTGACATTACACGAAGCCGGGGGTTATTTATGAGCTCCAGGAGCGCGTATCTATCATAAACTGATAAATGATCGTGATGTCGTATATAAACGTCAGCACAACGTGTACAGTAACATCAGGCTAGACTGTCCTGAAGATCAATAAACCCGTTGTTCCACTGCGGAGAAGGACAAGATCAGTATCAATTTATAGGAAAGGTGTTATATAGCATGGCAAAAGGACGTTATTTGAACCAGAAATGAAGACGTCAAGAACCGCGACGCAGTAAAGTAACCAGAAAACTAGTCTTCGCATTCGTGATAAGAAAATGACATACACCGTCACCTGACAGTTTCCTCAGGTGAATGTTGTGTAGATACTGGTTATATTTTTCTGTAGCTGGTTTGAGGCGCAAATGAAAATAAATAGACTTACAAACGGCGAGCAATGAGTGCTAGTGAACTGAGCGTAAGTACTGAGTACTGAGTGAGGATAGGGTTGACTGGCCTGACAGAAGGCTGTGCAATGACGTACAGATGTACACGATGGGGAAAAACACCGCATAGCTTCTATTACTACGCATAATAAAATCGATATACGCAGCTTGCAAACCATGATTTACAAAACCGAAGACTGCTCCTCAATGGGCTCCAATGCTAATCTCGAGGCTAGAGAGGATGCTCCAAGCTCATCAAGACTGGATCAGGCTGATGCACCTCCTTCATACGACGACGTTACACGCGACTTGGCCGCGTCCGACTTGCCCTTTATCCATCCGCAGCCCCAAACACAACAGCAACAGTCCTCATCTAATCGTCCGACTCTTCGCCCTCCTCTCCCCTTTTCTAACAGTGCTCCAGTTTCTTCACGTACCCGACATAGCTCCTATATACCTTCTCCTCCTCATTCGCCCCACTCCCCATCTTCACTTCCATCACCTTGTATACTCGTTCCTATTGAGCCGAATCAAAATCCCTCACCCAGCACGGTAACCTTTGATGCACCGAGTCAAGGTACACAGAATTTTGTCGTTAAACCGACATATACACCCCATTCCTCTCATTCTCCTCGGTCCAAGACGCTTCCTAACAAAGAGCCAACGAAACGCCCCCCTACACATCCTCGTTCTGCTAGTACATCACACATAGCACCAGTCTTTGTCCCGAAGAAACGTGGTCTATTTGGCGTAGGAAAAGAAAAACAAGCCAAAGAAGCTCGGGAGTGGATCATAGCCAATGTTAACGATCTCGTTCGGCAGACGCATAATTATGACTTGGACGCGTGCAGTGGCATTCTTGGTGCTTGTACCGAGGCCTGCACCCTCACCTCGAAGCTCTTTCTCTCGGATATACTCCAGGAACCGTTTATCGACGGCCATACGCCTTTTTACTGGTCTATCATTCACCGTCCTGCAAGGTCCCACTTTATTCCGGACTTACTCGACGCCCTGCTTACGTTCGGTACTCCACTTACTAACCCGACGCGAGTTGATATCCGGAACGCATGTTTGATGGTCAACGATCAAAAGCTCTTCCAGCATCTTCGGTGCTCGAGAAAATACATGCCCAAGCGGATGCCAGAAATCGTCGCCAGCGACAAGCATCCTTTCGACAAGATTCGTGTGCAGGAGTTTCCAGGAGCAGAGGCAGTGTTTACTGCGGACTTTGAGATGCCAATGTTCGTAAAGAGGATGCATCTGGAACAAGAGGTGTCATTAGAGTTTATTGCACACCGTAAGTGCTTATGTTGAATTCGTATCAAGCTGACTTCTTCCCATCACTCACAGGTCGAGCGTGGCATCTACACTTCAAACCATCCTTGGGTAGTCGGCCCTCTTCGCCTTTATGGGATCTCTCGCTTTCTTTATCCGAGTCCAGCTCTCCTACGTTTGTAGACTCTCAGTTCACTATTCTCCCTTCAGCACCAGAGCTACCGCCAAGAAATAATAAACACCCAAAGCCCTCACCATCGATGCCAAATCTCTTGTCCACCGACAGCTCTTTCCCCAATGGAAAGGAAAAGGGTAGAAGAATGTCAAAAGTTGCAAATACATATAGAAGCGGAGGAACGAGTTCGAGTCCTGTTGCAAGGCCTCCCGTTAGCCCGATAATGGTACGAATCAAGTCACCGTCGATGATCACATCCGGAAAGAAAGATATTACGGTCTCGTTGGAAGACAGATGTGAGATCGGGGCTGCAGTACGGCTTCAGTAAGCGCTTTCCGTGATTTTCAATTTCATCCTGTTTATTTGTCTGCTTGTAGAAAATCGTGGTATGTTTCTCATAGTGGAACTTTACGAGCTCGATTAGAAGCTCGCCTCACCAAACCGGAGCCAGAGTCCTCTTGTGTGATCTGTTGATCTTAGGCCAGGAGTGGCCCTAATTGAATCGTTCCTGGGGAAAACCAGGCTGGTCTGGACTTTATTGGGTAGCGTCTATGAGCTTGCAATTTTTTTGTCACACCAACGAGACTGAGTCATTTGGACTTATGAACACGCTACCTAGAGAAGTGATCACCAGTGAATTCATGGGAAAACAAACTTTTTGGACCCTTGCTTTGTACAGTATTCGTACGATATTTCATATACATAGCATTGCAGAGACTTTGTATTCTACTTGAATTGAATCGTCTTTCAGAGTTTCAAACTCCTTATGCTTATTCCCATTGATCTTGCCGATAATGGCAATTGTACCAAGAAATAGTCTACGCATGAATCCAAGTCTTCGGCATCAATACATGTGTATATTCTGCGTAGAGAGACGATCTAGAGCTTATCAGTCGAGTGCGTTATCGGTTTTATTATCACTTCCGTTTCGAATCTTTGATGATGCGGCTTGAACTCAAATCAAATGATCATTGAAACTACGTGTTCTATCTATCTACCGTCCTTCAAACATGACGTCGACCATTGGAAGTCTTCTTCTTCTTGTCTGATTTATCATACCCTGCCTGTTCCGGGGTTCCAAAAGTACCAGGCCCGTTCCTATCTTCCTCCTTTGGTGGTTTCAATTTAAGGCTCTACGCAGTCGTGTTTGATTTAGTTAAAGTACTAGTACGATCGTTCGACCACGATAATTGAACACTTACAGCAGGAGGTTTCACAGCTTTTTCTGAAGAGCCGCTACCTTGAGTTCCAGTTGCACGTGAAGATGTCGATGTTGATGTCGAAGACCCAGTGCCAGATCCACGGGTAGAACTAGATGTTGATGCCGGAGATGTAGAGGATGAGGTTCTGGTACCGGTTGCACGCGTGGACGTAGATGTCTGTTTAATCCAGTTAGCAATGATATTATTCATTGCGAAAAACCCGTACCTTTGACGTTCTAGCAACAAGATTCTGCGATGGCTTTAGCTGAGCTGTAGCTTGAAGTGCGAGCATAGCAAGCAGGAGGAAGAGGATGGATTCAATCTTGCGAGACATGAACATTGTAAGATATGTTTCTGGGTTTGGTCACTGGGGTTATTTGGGAACCAGGTAGATTAGGCTCTTCTCGCTCACCAGATAAGTAGTTTGAGGAGGTGAGGATTTATTTCAAGCCCAGCTCGATAGGATGAGAAGTGTAATCAGGGACCAGCCCAGGTGGTATACTTCCAAACCAAAAATGATTCTGCTTTTAAAAACCTTCAGGGCTATGTTCTTGTCCCGACGGAGTGGTCTAATCGTTTCGAGTGTTTCTTCTCGCAAGTTCAACCTGTGTCCCTGTAACCACGTCAGTGTGACCATGCACTCTGCCTAGGAGCCATTGTCAACCATTAAGCATACACTGATGTATGTAAATCCTTACCCCCAAAACGCGTACATTTCGTTATTGACGGACCAAAGTAGCATCGCAACGAGCCAGTTATGCTCAGGGATTGTCCCAGGACACTGCCATTCGTTTCCTTGATATGCCAGATCATCATTTTTGTTGCAACATTCGGAATATTAAAATTGACTGGAAGACGTAAAAATCGTTATCATTTTGATTAAATTTACCCAAGCTGCAAGCACGAAGTAAAGCGGAATAGATGATGTCATGGCCTTTGAGCTGGCAATTAATAATTATTTCACTATTTCCGAGAGCAGTGCGATATTTTGATAAAATTCAGAGCCCGGGCCGGCCATCAAATTACGATGGCAGCGGTATAAGCATTCGTAGCAACAATTGGTCGACTACTATTAGATTGGTAAAGGGACGGGGATGATAGCCGACAAGTGAAAAGTGAGGTCGGACAGTGGTTTGTTGGCTGTCGGGATGCACTACGCCTTATCTCTAAGTTCCGTATGGAAATTAATAAACGAAGCTCGGTCGAAGTCAAGTGTAGAAGAGAAGAAAAGTAAAAGTATCTCTGTTAATCTTTCCGGCCGCATGAAGCACAAGAAGAAAAGAACATGATACAAAAAAATATACAAATAAAATTGAAGCTTTTCGGGATACAACTTGCAGAACCTGGAAGAAAAAGTTGAGTGGCAACGGCCAGCAACCTTGCTAAGCGAAGAAATTCAACTTGATGCTTTGCAAGACGAATATGATTGTACTGCCAGAGAATCCAGGTTCAATTTCTTCTTGAAAGATAGAAATCTAGGGTTTTCGCTTTCTAATAAATAAAGATTAGAATTGACCCCTGATGGCTTGCTGTATGAGTGTGGCTCGCTGGCTTCGAATTGAATATGGTACTGCAAAGTTCTCCAATGTCCCACATAGAAACGAGTAGACATCTTGCTGGCTTCATAGCGAAGTGTGCCAAGTCAGCTTTTCAAGGCCGGTGCGCCAGCGACACGGTGGCGGTCGAGAAAAGCATCGGAAATTAGCAAGGTAGAGATGAGTAAGATTGGAATAAGAGCTAGGACGGGGTAATCGAATATACCATCGACTATCGCATAAATAGACGTACAATTCTTCCCTCAATTCCCAACCTGGTGTTCTCATCCCCTCTCATCTTTTGTGCTGGTAGGCATACCTGAAAGATTACAAGGTTAGGGGCCCGCTAATCATGACTCTGCCACAGGTCGCAAAAGATTTGTGAATTAGTTCCTACTCCAAACTCCCAGAAAGCAAGTCATGTCCAAGTATCAAGCGTTACTGTTGGTCGGTCTCGTAGTGGTGGCCAATGTGCAATCGGCACCGGTAGACTCTGTCAGTAGATTCTAAGCACTCACTTTGTCTCTTCGACTAAATTCTATGTATAGGACAATTCAACCCTTATCTATCCTCGAGTAGGATCCGGTCCCCAATGGCCACGACCATCCACCATAAGAGCCTCCCAACATCCATCTGCAAATCAACACCCTGGCCTCTTCCATGGAACCGCTAATCTTCAAGTGGCCCGTATGATCTTTCAACAAGGTTTAGATGCGTCAGATTTAGCGGGAGATTTCAATCCTGGAGAGCAAAACTCACTAGATGGCGTGGGGGGTGCAGCCTACCTAACTGACAGCCTCATTGCTGCTGTTCAGTATGTTTGCCACGGTCATGAAGGTAAAAAAAACGGGGTTACCCATGCACATGTCGTCAGTAAGTATTCTCAATCGCCCAAGTCTGTAAATGAAAAACTCAATCCATTTACTTGATGATAGGATTCCAATTAGCGGGGACCGGGTTAGACCAATTTTATTGTGCGATTTGCTACCTTAACTGATTCTTCTGTAATAGGTCTGGCGTACAGCGATTTGAGGAAAAGGATGGTACTTGGCAATACGTAAGTGGCAACCTCCGTGACCGTAAAGCTGTTCTGAAATCGGTTAGTTCACGAACACCAATTTGGGAGCAGGATGGAATGCGCTTCGAGGTGGTCCAAATCATGGATATTATGTTTGGGCACAGCAAGTGTTCGGAAACAGTATCATTGAAGGGTGAGTCTCTGCGTTAAGCTCACCTGGTAGTCATGCTCACAAATCTGCAGCCCTATGGATGCTCCCGACGGTCAGTATTGTCATATATCAAGCAGACTTCATCAGTCTTATAAATTCCGTTGCCATAGATGAGGATGTCACGCCTAATTTTTGGCAATATGCTGTTGTCGATCCTGTCGCCCTCATGACCGATCTGATACCGGTAGCGTTATACGAGAATATCCCTTGCAACAAGGTTGCAAAAGGTGAGAGGCTGACGGACGCAACCTATTTGGCGGGACAATACACCGGCTCGAAAGCCTCCAGCAAGTTCAAGTCCCTTTTGAAGTCATTGGGTGTCTCTGAATCAACTGGGTCATCTTCTCAAGCAGAGAGTTCCGCACAGGGTGCTAAGTCGGGAAAGAAGGGGAAGAAGGGAAAGTAATAATTATCTGAGACAGTCTCCTTCAAGGTTACAGTAGCCCAGTAATGAATCAATTTTAACTTTCTAAAGTAAACCGAGCTTATTGATGATGAGGTTTACTCGTCCTTAGTCGTGGGTTGGCGAACCGATTACCTTAGCAGTCTGAGCTCGGCAACCTTCCGACTTCTATCGGCATTCTCGGCACCAATGTTCGATTCAAGCGGCAAGCCGAAGGATCGAATACTTGACTGACTGTCAGTTTGTGCTTTAGAACAGACACCTGGTGGAATATGTCCTTCCGGGTTCCATTTATAAAAGAGATGTGGGCCATCGCTTCTTGTCGCTATTACGAGCCGAATTTATAAGGTGCTGGTTTAAACCCATTTGGTAAGTAGCCGGCCCTCGTGCCGACTAGATATTCTCCACACGAGTTTTGGTTGACCCTGTCTTGACCGGTTTGTACAGGCAAATGGGCCAAACGGCAAGCAGACCGGCCAGTAGGCTTTTGAACAAGACATTCATAACTTCTGCAGCCCCGTTTCCCCTTCGTTTTTGAGTGGGCCTTGACTAAACAGTGCCTATAAATTTTTTTCTAACCGTCCCACAAGACTCTGCCTCCCGCTTCACCATTTTCTAGACGATGTAGGGCAAACGTTCGAAGATATTTGACGCAATCACCAATCGAACAATCATGAACCCCGCAAAAGAAAAAAGCACAAAAAAGGAAGTACCGAAAATCATTGGATAAATCGACTAATTCTTCGACTCCTCCCAAACCTCCAAAAAGAAAAAAGAATCTTTCTCGCCCCTCTCCAGCTCAAAAGTTGACACTCTCCGTCGGTGCGGGGTATTGCCTTGTCATAGCAGCCAATGATATCAGTATTTAGTGAGGTACGAGATACGCGTGTACTTACGTCCAAACGACCTCACTGGTCACCGTAATCATATACGGAGACTCTTCAATCATGGATGGAAAAACTTTAGTCGCAGTAAGAACCATAGGCTCAGAGTGCGTTGTAGGGGTATTTATGCCCTCGTCGTCCCTTTTCTGAACCTACGAACGTTATCACTGTCAGAATTCTATGGGACGGTGCACAAGCGGAGAAACCTACAGCTGCAGCATTGACGCTGGCAATGACAAGGCTGAACAAGAAGGCGAAAGAGGTCTTCATAATGGTTGAATGAACGAAATTTGGTTTGCTGAGGATTCTTAAGTATCACTCGCTGGAGCAATGTGAGCGGTTTGGAGCATTTTATAAGAGGTCTGCATGCATTTCATCAACTTATCTCCATCTGCACCTTGCCACTAACGCACAGTCTCGACCGACAGACCGCCATACCGAATTATCGGCCACCGTCGCAAAAATGACTCGCGGATGATCAGAAGAGGATCATAGTCTGAGTGGCATGACGCGATATGAACCAAAAGGCAATGACCTAGTCTGAGTAAGGCCTCCGTATGTTCAGGGTCATTGTCCAATCGTAGTCAATGTGCTCTTGGATTGGCTCGAGATCTTGCCTAAAGAAGGGGTTAGTTACCCAGCTACTAGGGCCGCAGCCTCGTATGCGCAAGAAAGGTAAGGTCTTTCCTCAGCCCGATAAATCGGCTTCTAAGTGTGGTCAGTACGAGTTCAACTCCGAAGGATATCTACGAGATCGGAAACATGTTCGAGATTTCTCAGAGTACTGCCATTCCGAGTAAACAGGGCAGTAACATTGCGCCAATAACAATGCAAATTTTTACGGTCCAACAAAAATTTTCTTTGGGCTTGGTACTGTAGATGCGTGCAGATGTCAGGTACCTTACATTTGAATCACAATCAATGCTACTTCCTGATCACCGTGGGTTTAAAAACCACCAGCAGTCAAAGCCAAGCTCTTCAGGATTTGCGTTACCACGGATCGGATGTCGCAGTCTGAGACTTGGCACGGAGACATAACGGCCGTAGATCGTGTACATAGAAAGAGCTCGGTAAGTAAATGTAGACATGTGTATCCATGACGGACGAGCCACGAGGAACAGGTAGTGAAATTCTCCTTGTGTACATAAACCAGCAAATCTTCTTGAAGGGAACTTACTGATAATGCACCACAAACTTCCTTAGCTCGCTTGGAACCTCTCAAGATTTCGAATGCCATAGCGATAGTACTTCCATTCTGTCGGAAAGGAGTTGCAATTATAACTGGAGATCCCAGCTATTTCGACTCAACAGTATGCAACGAGTCTTACCCACTTGCTTATCAGAGGCTAACGCACTTAAGTAGTAGCATGCCATTCAAAGTGAAGCTCAAAGCCATACGTTGTATACTTTTTTCGATTGTAAAACACAGCATCTATCACCATTGTCCATTCTATGCCATCTTTAAAATTGTGTAGGTAGTTAATAATAAATTTAAAATTGAAACTAAACCCCAAGTAACATAACGATCACATATAGTCCATATGAACGGTAAGTACGAGAGGAATACAGTATAGCGACCGCCTATTATTGGCCACAATGCGAGTAAATTATTTCTTGAGCTCACTGTCATCGAGGTCATCATAGATGGGGCACAGGTTGTCCCATTGGTCTGAACAATAACAGCAGTGTCATCGGGCTATCGCGGGCAAAACACGGCGAAGTAACGTACCTGTAGGAGTGATAACAGAGCTCCAAGAGTCGGCGTCTTCAGCGAAAACAATAGCAAGTCCACTACAAGAAATAAATCAATGAATGACAAGATTAAGGAAAGTGGTTGAAGACATACGCCTCGAGATGCCAATCAATGTGACAGTGGAGGAACCAGGGACCAGCATTATCCGTAGTGAAGCGAATAGTAACATTGTCACCATCCTCTCCAATACTGACCACATCCCGACGAGGAGGATTGACATAGTTGTACGTGTCGCTCCCGGCGCTGCGAACGACATCGAAAGTGTGTCCGTGAAGATGGAAAGGATGCTGAGATCAAAGGGACAACAATCCGTATAAAAATTTGCTCAAAGAATAGAAAGAAAGACATACGGGACCACCAACAACACCAGCTGGCATGGACAATTCTACCGTCGAGTTCAAGGGAAGAGAATAGATTGAACCGGACGGAAGCAGACTATCAGCAGTCTGGGCACCACTCAGAATTTGCAGAAGTACTGGCACGGTCGGTGGGACGAATTCTTCTCCGTTGACTTCAAAGTTGGACCCAGTCTAGTATAGGCAAACTTAGACGAGAAATCAGTTTAGGCATATCACTTACAAAGGTGAATGCCAAATTAATAGCTACGTCCACACCACCGACTTCGGGGTCTCCTGGGGCTCCTGGGCTCTCGAGAGGCTAGATAGGATGAACATTGAGCTTTAGGAGGTCGCAATCAAAATCAAGAGAGACGTACAACCAGATCCGCTTCTACCAAAGCATTGGTGCTATCGACCTCGGGAGTACCGGGTTCAGAATCCTCATCGGCACCAACATAGCGAAGTATTGCAGAGTTGATCCCGCCGCTGAATCCAGTTGTACCGGTACTTGGGTTGGCACGGATCCCTGTTCAAGTGACGAGTTATTTTGATTCACAGCTTTGTTAAGAAAATAAGACTCGCAGTAGTTCTCGACAGACTGGTCGGCATTGAGCTGTATTGCAAAATTTGCTCAGCATAGATGCGTCACCAGCTAAAGCTGGGACTTACGATGAAAGAATATCTTTGGCCGGCAAAAATCTGGATAGAATCCACTTCGAGTTTCTCGTGATTGACACCGTCGACTTCTATGACGGTCCTAAAGTACACAGTTAGCCAGTACATCAGAATCGACCATGTGGAACTCACATAGTGTGGTTATCAATGGAGAAAACAAAGTTGGGATCACAGGCGATATTGACAAGACGCATCCGATATCTGAAATCACTTCAGTCAGGGAAGGATCAGAAGACTATTAATCCTTAATACGCACTTTTTGCCTTGCTCAACGGAGATAACAGCAAGATCAGTAACATTACCGCCATCGAAGCGTCCGAGACCATTGATGAGCGTGGAATCCTCAGAGCTTTGGCAAGAGTTTAAGCAATGGGTCTATGAGAAGCTAGGACGTGGAACGTACGGGAATGTCAATGTCTGTGCTTTGTCGTGATACCAATCTGCCAGGGTGATAACCGTGCTTTCTAGATGGGAATTTGAAATCAGAAGCGGTGTTAGAACATTATGCTGAAGATCTTTACCATCGTCGACATCGTACTCGTCCAGATATGGGTCATCGGGGTCATAGATGACCATCGCGCCTCGTAGTCCGTCACAGTACTGAGTAGCTGTCGAAGAATGAGAACGGATAGAAAGATAAAGAGGCGTGTTACGAACAAAGATGAGAATGATACCAAAAAGTTCCTGCTTGGTCTGGGACGTCGAAGTTGTAAAGAAAAGAATTCCCGGAAGCAATTGGACACTGATTAATGAAGGCTGGCCCGTCTGCCCAGTTCGTACCCGCTTGGAAGAGACCGTGCCAATGCTAAAGATTGGAATTGTTTAAAAAATAGAAGCTAATCGAGAAAAGAATTGTTGCTACTCACGATAGAAGTGGTCTTTAACATGGTATCATCGTCCAACTGGTTGACAACATTGATTTGGAAGTTATCCCCCTGAAGATCTCAGTTAGTCTCTGAGAGAGAGGTACGAATGGAAGCATGCATACCTTGTTACCAGTGATAACTGGACCAATGACAGTTCCTCCAGCAATGGTAGCCGTACGACTGAACCCATCAGGAGAGACCTCGGCTGCAGTAATGACTAGATCGGCCACTGGTCCAATCATATCAGCTAGCGATGAACATGACGCAAACGTCAATAGAACGAGCGAGTTGAATTTGAATGAACGGAACACCATCTCCCACGAGCAGAGTGGCCTTGAAGGAACGAAGTCAGAATGGGGCCTTTGGAGAAGAAGGCCTCTACTTTATACACACTCGTTCGTTCAATCGGTTAGGTGCAGAGAGCTACATGAACTTGCGCTTGTCGCAGAATCATGACATTACCGCAGCTATTCGTTTGAGGCATTTTATTGACCTAACACCTAAAACGAGGTTTAAAGCCTAATAACGGCAGAATTCAAAGCGATTATCTCCTGTTCAAGTGCTCCATTTCCCATACTCCGTCCGAGCTCTCGGAAGTTCGCCCTGCATCAGTATCCTGACGGAGACACAGGATGCGCCGCAGTTATCAGAAAGTTCGGATAGCTTAACCGCAGCATTTTGGACCCACCGTGCCACAGAAAGAGCACGATTACTTATGCTTTCATGAAGCTCAGAGTCAATGTCATCGAGACAACGATAATGATGAGCAAAAAGGAATGTGTAAAGCACTGACGGACACCTTGGCAAGAAGCCACCATGAAATCTCAGTAAAACGGATAAATAACTCGGAAAAGCCATATAAATGTAAGTGACCCAAAGAGGCAGAAAGAGATTTACATACTACTCGGTAAATATCACCGTGTCACTAGTCAAAAAATCTGTATAGATAAAAAGACGTGGCATGAGGTGTATTATCTTATCTAGCGCACGGACCAGTGTTGGCCGCGGATGCCGTTCGAATTCTGGTATGACTCGAAACACCATGCTAGTTCCTCACTAAAACCATGGAATACCCACTCCCATACGACCAACTACACACTCTCATCGATTTAATTGCTAGACGTGCCCGCTGTCCTCTCAATTTCCACGGTACTCCCGACGAAAATCCGAGACAATGGTTGGGGTACCTCGAGGACCAGCTGGAGCTGACTTTCTCAACAAAACATACGTTTGAAACTGTTTCTCGGAGTTCTTCAATTTCAAGATGTTCACACTCACGCTCCCAGTCTTACTCTTCAGAGGATTCAGGTTCAAGCTACTCCTCGAAAGCTTCAGCTTCTGACGGAGGAATCTCTATTCCTCTATGTCAATGGCCCTACGTCGCAGTGGATTTTATGCGAGGGGAAGTAATGAGCGAGACTATGCGTAGTGTCATGGAGTGTTTTGCTTTTGCAGATAGTGGGCTTGTATGGGACGATGCTGACAAGAGCTGGTTGAGAGAGTCGAGTACAAGTAGGAGACAGAGACTGAGGACAGAATGGGAACAATTTGCAGAAGTTTTATGCGAGCTTCATGGTGAGCCCAAGTCCTTTTAACCGTTTTTTTTTGGCTCACTTATGGTCCGCTTCCGGTAGGAAAAGCTACGCAGCGTACGTCTTCGCTTTTCTTGACCGCGCTTTCCAACTTATGTGTCTTCACAGTGCTGTCGTCGCATAAAAAGCTCTCTCTTGGCGACGCCTACCTCCAGGCGGCGTCAGAATCCACAATACTAGAAGAGCTAGGCATTCCTCGTCCGATATCACCTTTAACAGAACATTCATCTTCTTCGCCTTCATCAACTTCACTTCCAACTTCTCTCTCTCGTGCGTTGTTTTACACTTAAATGGTTGCTAAAGAAACTGATTTCCATGCACCTCAAGGCTCATTGTCCTCGTGGTTATCCCTTTCTACGTCATCATCCTTAGTGTCACATAGCTCCAACTCAGCGAACACCAAGTTAGCACCAAAGACTGAAACACTCGGTTCTTCCTCATCTGACCTAGCCACGCCTCCATCCTCCCTAAGCGTTACTGCTCCGAGTCGTCTATCTGCCCTGCTCCCCGCAAATCTCGGCCTTAAACCGAAGATCCTCCCTAGCTTGGAATCTACCGCTTCATTCGCCTTCACGCTCGGTATAGGCGTCCTGGCTTTCTATGGAGGCCATTTGCACGGTGCCACTTCTCACTCATCTACTTCGTCTTCTGGCTCTGAGAGGACGTCGTATTACTCGAACTTACTCGGTTCCGGTACCCCAGGTAACGGTTCGGATTATGGTACCTGGGCTTCCCTTCAAAATCTCGTCTCTAGTCCCCTCTCAGACTCCTCATCGTATAAAGAAGCTGGAATGGGCACACGTGGCTCCACGTGCTCGCGCTCGTCTTCGTGCTCAAGGAGTTAGGATCGTAGTGACCTAAGTTTGAGGTGACTTGTGTGCTCCAGCCTAGCTGCTAACCCTCGGCTTCTGGTCTTGATTTTATTTTATTAGTTCCGCGTGTCTGCTCGATACTGTTCTCGGTGAAGCTAGAACCATTGGCTTTCTGCGTCTAGCTAGTATCAATGGCTGCGTGTGTCTTGTTCTGTATGTTTCCTTTGTGTGCTTTGATTAGGACTACTACTAGGACTCGCTCGGTTAAATAACGAAGACTCATCGTTGATCAAGCAAGATACTACATAAACTACCGATCGATGATACTAGATCGTGGACGTAAGGAGTTTAGGAATACAACTCCAAACGAAATCAATCACGACAGTTACAATCAGAGGGCTAGACCAGGAAAAAGATTTCTCAGAATGGTTTTTATACATACTCGATTTAAATATCACTCACGACTAGTGCCGGGAGTAGTAAAGTAAAACATTTGACGAGGATCAGCATCTCTACTTCGCTCAAAGGTGATCTGTAGAAATGAAATGAAATCTCAATGTCCGCACTGAAAGACGGGTAGAATTGTTGCTCACAGGACCACTGTTGGTGTCTTGAGTACTGTCATGCTCCCAAGCATTCAAAGCGGTTCCGGAAAGAGTTTCAGTGAAACTAAGTAGAACAAAGTTTTATTAGTGGCTTGAGCCATAACGCAAGCTTTATTTAAACTCACCGGAAGGGTCCAGTGGGGCTACTAGCATTGACGGGAGTAATTGTAAACGCCGTATCAGCACCATAACGAGCAACAGTCTGGGACCTTTGGGCAATCGCGCCCGATGTGGACCCGGCCCAACTGAGAGTGCTTCCACATTGGACGTGTTGGATCTGTTTGAAGTTATCAAAGCCATCATTTAAGAGAGAAATCAGCTCTGATATTACCTTGAACTGATTTTGAGTACCATTAACTGCATTGAGTCTCCACTAGAAGAGACGTAATGAGCATGCTTTGTAGCACTGCTGCCGGCTGAACAATGCAACCTACCACTTGAGCAGGGGTCTTGTGGTACGCAAAATGTTGAACGGCAGTAAAGGCATCACATTGAATGTCTATTAGATCGACTGCAAAGTTTTGAGTATGGTCCACGATGGCAATCGAAGCAGCAGCGGCGGCAGTGGCGAGGCTCAATACGTTGACCATGCTGAGAGGGAGTGGATTGAAGGAGATGCTTCACTGAGATTGACTCGGAATGCTGGAGAAGACTCTTTGAATCCTTTATATCCTGGCAGGAAGCGTATTCTTTTTTTTTTCTTTTTGCAGAAAACACAAGATCTCATCTATAAGATGAAATTTTTCAAGAGACTTCGTCAGCTCATCGATAAGACACAGTTAATTGGAGAAAACTATTCCATCTGTTATCCCCAATACGAATTTTAACTGGCGAGTTCGAGGCGCCTGTCTCTTTTGCTTGCTCTCCAGCTCAAAAAGACTTCGTATACCCCATAAGTTTTGCAAGAACAACTTCTTTGTCTGTTTATTATAATTTCTGGCGACAGCTCGAACGGCCGCCCAGCTAGTCGCTGAAGGCCGGCGAATGTGAAGCGGCATCAGATTATTGTTCGAAGAACCGTACGTTCATTATCCGTTGAAAGCCTTAAACCGCTCCACTGTCAGGACATCCGTCAAAGGTGCACTTCTACCACTATATATAATAAGTAAGCTAATCTACCGGCAGCCGATAATTGTTTCATAAACATTTCATTTTAGGAAGCTTACGGTGGAACTAACGGTAGGAGTAGGCTATCTTTTATCTACTGCTTTAGTGTAAGAACAGAGTATAAGCGAGAGATTGGATATGCAATCATGCTCAATTCATGGAGGGTACGGTCACCTATGTCTAGCTTCCAAGAAGAGCCGACCCGGCAACAAAGGATCTTTGCGAGTGTCATTTTACAATTGAACACCTCTAATTGGGAAGACATGCTATATGATTTTCAGGAAGATGCCGGGCCTCCGTCTCTTGACAGATATCCTGGTCGAGTGATGAATCGCATCATAAACATACCGTCCTTCGCGGAATAATTCTATGTCGCTTCATATTCGAAAGCTGGGTGTTCATTCGAGCTGTCATAAGAGGTCGAAGAGTGAGGAATCCAACAAAGTTTTATTTACCACACAAGATCTGTAAGAGTAGCTTCTATTCCGGCGATTAATACTACCTACATACGATCTAAACGAATGAGACCTACAGGCATCTTGAATTCGCCAGTCGGACAATGCATTGACAACGGCCAGCGAGATTATCTTCATCTCGACATGATACTATACTACTTTACCCAAGACTCAGCTAACTCTGAGAAGTAACTTTCCCCTCGGAGATGAGATTCAGTAAAAAAGGAAGGAGAAAAAGTACCACGCTTTCCTCAGATATATAAGGTTGATTCCAACTTAAGCCTTCCCCAGCATTCCGGGTCAAACTCAGTGAATCATCTGCTTTGTCTTCTCCCTCTCAATATGGTCAACGTTTTAAGCCTCGCCACCGCCGCCGCTGCAGCCTCAATTGCAATTGTAGACCATACTCAGACATTCGCTGTTGATCTTACCAACACTCAATGCGCTGCCTTTGCTCCTGTTGAGCAGTTCACGTTCCATAGCACTCCTGCTGAAAGGGTAAGCTACATCACAGAGATCGATAGGTGTGCTGAGAATGTGCTCATTATATCTCCTTCAGTTGAAACTCAATGCTGTAGCTGGCTCTCAGAACCAGTTCCAGGTAAATTCGTCACTTCAAAATAGACAGAAATGGAATTACTTATTCTCGCCTGATGGGTTTCGTAGATTCAACATATCCAATGTGGGACAACTGTCACCTGGGCCGGGTCTACGTCTGGCGCGAAGACCGTAAGGTCCCAGCCAGTATCTCTTCACGGTTCTGATACGGTGTTTACAATCACTCCTGTCGACGCTAGTAGCTCAACGGGTCCCTTCCGGTGAGTGTCATGAGTTCTCTTGGGAAGAGGGTATTGACCATACATTTAGTTTGCTTGAAAGCGTTTCTGGAACCGCTTTAACTGCTTGGGCCGTCGACAGTACTCACGATAGCAAGAGTGCCCCTGTGAGTGTTCAATGAACCAGTCGCACAATAAATATTCATTCATTTCAACAGATCACTTTTGAGACGAGTAGAGATGCTGATCCTCGCCAAATGTTCTACTTTACTAATTGTGAGGAACATTGTCTTGCGGAGTATAAGCATTTTGTTCTAACAAACTTTTTAGCTCTGTGAATTGTCACAATCAAGATGCTATTTAGATTTCTCGCACAAGGAGGATGCTGTTCTATTCACGATCACTTAGTAGCTGGTGTTTGATTAGTTGAATGAACATTCATTACAAGGCGAATCCTGAGCCCGAACCCTATCTGACTTTGAACGGCGCCAATCTAAAAGAAGAGAGCCGTCGCCCCGCGCGGCATGAAGTCCAAAATGTATGCCGCAAATTGCTTGTATCAGATATTAATGCCGATTATGCCGATAGTCAGCCGTCCACTTAAAAACCCGTGTCGTTCATACAATGTAGAGAGTTCCGACTGTTAAGTATATGGGTTTAGCAGTTCTTTTGGCATAGCCGCACCCAGTGACCCACGATTAGTAAGGATAGATAGATAGATAGAAATACACGGCGTGGTCCTTCACGAACATGCCGGATGTAGATGTTTGGTAGCCCGCCACGGCATACATCTACTCCAACTCCCTGCCAATGGAATCGAGCACGTCATCCTTCGTGACGGTAGTCCCATGGTGTAAGGAAGAACTCTCCGGTAGACCTCCAGCCTCGGAACTATACTGAGCTAACGGCTTGAGCTACGGTAAATTACGGCATCGATACTTGCCAAAGCCATCGCTTTGCTTGAAGTTTGTTATTTACCCAGACGAGTAAAACAAGTCTAAATTCTATACACTCTGAAGTTTAGGACATGGAGGGAACACGTTGGTAGATACCAGTGACCACCAACACCATATTAGTGTACATCTGAAAATTGGATGCTCTCTTTTATCTTCTAATAACTGGTTCAGAGGATGCATTTTTTATCCTTAAGCAAGAAATATAATAGTCAAGTCCTTGTATAGTGTCTGCCGGTATTCAAACAAGTTTAGCTTAATGAAATTCTACACGGTCAATCTGGCTAAGATTGAAGCATCCATGAAATTGAATCGCTTAGTTATAGTAGACATTCATCATCGATCGAATAAGATAAGTAGTCCATACTAACTAGTCAAAGCTAACGGTCGCACAGATTCTGCAATTCCAAGATCTTTGATACTGGCACTGGCATCCAAGCTTTATCGGTTCAAAGGGCTAAAGCAGAACCGAAAGCTCATCAGAACAGTTGCTTGTTCACATTGTCTGTCGCAATATAACTCACGAGTAGTAAAGAAGAACATCTGACGTGGATCGTCGTCCCTGCTTCGTTCAAGAGTGATCTACGAAATGGAATGTTCAATCCCTGTATCATTATGAATACTAAACTAATTTGTCACTTACAGGAGCACTGCTGCCATCATGGGTACCGTCAACAGCCCAGGCAGTCAATGCTGCTCCGGATACACTTTCGGTGAAGCTAATAGTACATAGTCGGTGACATTCCTGAAAAGGCGGCTAAACCCAAGTAATTAAACTCACCGGAAGGGACCAGTCGAGCTACTAGCATTGACAGGAGTGATTGTGAACACTGTATCAGAACCATTGAGAGCAACGGTCTGAGACCTTTCAGCAATTGCGCCAGATGTAGACCCGGCCCAGGTGAGGGCATTGCCACATCGAACGTGTTGGACCTGTGAAAGTCATCAAGGAAGATATTAGTTTTTCATTCATCTGCTTTGTGAATAGAGCGTACGTGAAACTGGTTCTGAGTACCAGCTACAGCGTTGAGTTTCCACTAAAGAAAGTAAAATGAGCACGTCCTGTAGCACTGCTATTGATCACCAGGAGTCCAGGACGCAACTTACCACTTCAGCAGCAGTCCTGTGAAACGTGAACTGCTCGACAGGAGCAAAGTTTGCGCATTGAGTGTTTGTGAGGTCGACCGCGAACGTTTGGGTATGATCTACAATGGCGACTGTGGCTGCTGCAGCGGCGGTGGCGAGGCTCAAAACGTTGACCATGTTGATTGTGTGTAGGATGTAGATGAGGATAATTCACTGAGCTTGACTGGGAATGTTGCAGAAATCTTGGGAATCGGCCAGGTTTTTATACCTGACAGAAGCGTATTTTTTTTTTTCGTTAAAGGAAAACTGGCCCAACTTTGGGACAAACATTATTTCGGAAGCTCAGTGGACTCATGGGTAAGGCATAGCCGATTGGAGTATGTCTGAATACCATGTCAGAGCGAAGATCATTTCATCTGCTACCCTTCCGATTGATGAGTTCAAGACGTCTGTCTCTTGGTTCAACTTGTATGTAGAAAAGAACTTGAAGCTGTTGTTATGAATTGTATATTAAATCTTCTCGAGCTCTTCACCAATTTCTAATGACAGTCCGAATGACCGCCCAGCCTTTGAAACGCCGGTGAATATGAAGCGGCATAAGACTATTGATCGAAGAACTCTATGTTCATGATTCGGTTCGTTTCCTAATACATTCCTGGGGCTACTTAGGTCCAGGATGTCTATCAAAGGGTGTACCGGTATCTATCATAAGTATCCGAAGTCCACGATTTCTTCCTAAAGACCATACAGGCTTACCAAGATGAAAGATGTGTCTGTCAAAGATTGAAACTTGACAATGGCACATCCAAGCAAATTCCCCACTTAGTTATTGGTATGTGACGGCTTCGCAAGGGTTTCAAAAAAAGGAGACTTCGTCTGCTGGTCAAGGTGATATGTTGGTCTGCGTTGGTCGTCTAACTCAGGGCTCCCGCGAAGGCCGGTATTATCTCCTCTACTTTCAAGGGTTTGCAACAGAATGGAAATATATACATGGAATGTGATTACAAGTTACAGTCAACAGAACATCATACCAAGAAGTGTCAGTGTTTGTATTTACAGAACGAAGCCGTAAATCGATCCAAATAGTTTTCGGAGAATGGCCTTTTGCTCGTTAAAGCGCGATGCCACGATAATCAATAGTCGAACCTTGAGTTTGGACACAAGTTAGGGAATCATCTTCATCATCCTCTCGTTTAGTTCCTGCATGTCCGTACCCATTTTCCACGTCATTTCTTCTCGATACCCAAGTTGACTGGGACATACTAACCTCTATCCGTTTTGCGGACCCTAGGGTTAGGGCCTCGCCGTTGCTCGATTTATTCAAGGCGCTTGTACCGTTCGATGCATCCGAGAGTGTGTGTGCTTCACTTTTGCGTTGCCCTTGAATAGTGTCACGATATAATAAGCTGTGTGCGAGATTCTGGTAAGTTCAATGGAATAGCATAGAGAAAATGGACTTGCGTTGTAAGGACTGAAATAACTGAGACTAGATAGGTAATAGGTGAGAGAGCATTCTTTGTGCATATAAAGTATCTCCATACCTTGACCAGCAGGAATGACGGCGAGTTCTCTGATCGAACGTATTAATGCGAGTAGCAAACATCGTAAACGACTGCAATACTTACACTAGCATTGTGTTTGGACTAAGCAAGCCCTGATAATTTGTATCGTGTCAGCAACAAAATACAAGTTAGGTGAGCGGAGAAAGCAATAGTATACCATCAGAAAACCCATCGTAGCGAAAAGAAGTATGAACCCTCCACGATTTAGTGCCCCTATCATGATTCTGTTTATTAGGCTATCTGTAGTCTTGAACCCAGAGCGGACTTGATGCAAGAGATAACAGAGTTCCAGGGTTATTGTACCATCACACACGATGGCAATGACATAGATTTTTACTGAGAGCGATGACTGAACAATGAATAGGTTTTTAATGCATGCGAATCTTAACTAGACACGTGAAAGCAAGGATATCGAGCTTACCATAAGTGATTGGATCGCAGAAAAATGGCCCACCATGTGGATACGAGTGGTAACATCTAAGCGCGGTAGAATTGAGTCTGTTGATTTTGCCCGAAAAAGTTTGCTAGCTTACACATTCCAAGAGCTGAGAAATCACAGCCGCAGAAGCTGATATCAAAAATGGTGAAAAAATCAACAAGATTAATGCGTACCTAGCAAAGCTAGGGAAAGAAGTAACTAAGAAGTTATCAGCTTTACAAACATGGACTCCAAAATCGAAGCTGCTTACGGGTGGAACGGTCATACACCAATTTCTTCGAGATACTGGGCATACGATTCAATATTGCCACATACACAAACTCTATTGTGTTACCACTTACAAATCCAGACCCGAGATATGAAGAAGCTGTATAAACGTGTCAATGTGCATACTTTATGTTTTATTTAATTTCACTTGAAACGTACCATTGCACAAGGAAGAATAACAACCACTATAAGAAGTGAAGGGCTAAGTTTGATAGCTTTGACACAGATGATCATTGGTTACCATAATGTACATTTGAATGATAGCGACGCTAGTGTCCAGTCAATCAACGAGCGTCCCCTAGCAGAAGAAAGGATTGGTCATAGTCGACGTACATTGGCATAACATCCAACTCCAAGAACTTCCCAAACCGATTGATCAATGTGTCATACGACCACCATGATATAGTTATTATTTGGACAGTCGATAGCAGACTACGAAAATGAGTAAGTACGTTCAGAACTTGCAAGTAGGATACGACTCACGTTATCAATATCACCTAATTATAAGGCAGTGTGGACATGAGACGCGGTCACCTAGCAGAAGAAAGGGTGCACTTACGTGTAACTTAATAAGTATGTGGTCGTTGGGATATATTTTCAGATATCTGGTGAACAAAGACTGAAGAGAAAACGTTAAGTCCATGGAAGAGTCTCTTTCACCAAAAAAAAAACTTACCAATACCAGCCCGTATAGACTAGATGAAAGATGTAAATGGATGATATAAGAAGGAAACAGAACCACATACGCGATGGCGAGATAGGTCGATATCAGCAGATAGCCAAACGAATTCGTGAGCAATGCCATAGCTTGAGGCTGGGAAGAAAGGGTGAGAGAACAGAGCCTCGCATGGTATATATACCCTACGCGCAAATCCTAGAGGCTAAGAAAGACAGGGGTGACTTGGGCGATGAATTGACGAAAAGGAGACGAATTCGCTCCGAGATAGCCCCTAGGTAGTGTTCATAAAGAAGTAATTTTCGAGTTAGCTGTCTGTAGCTAGGGTCTTTCTAGATACGAACAGTAAAAATGGAGGGTTGATCATGAAACGTACTTTGAACCTTGATACCTTCAAGTTGCATGCACCTAAGCATATAAGTTGAGGCGTTTTTCAATGGCTGGTAAGGGGTGTCTTCCTTCTCGGTAATCATGTTGGTTCTGTCTCGATGTATTAGTACTCTCCGCGGACTTGGCGCTCAATGCACTCTAGCGGTTCCACTTTCAGTTGTTTTGTGATCCATTGTGTCCGGTTTGTTGAGATGTTTCGAAAATTCAGAAACTAAGACACAAATCAGCAGCAGAGGATTCGAATTCGTCGTGACCGAGACGTGGGAAACTAGACGGTCCCGTGACCTCAGTGCGTCTAAAGATATGCAGCAGCTGAAATCGATCCATCCTTGCGCTTGGATTGTTATCTTTAGGTTCACTTTTGCTCAAGCTGTCGGTCTTCGATTAAATAGGTCATTTACTACTTGGCTCCAAAGAGCAAAAGCCCGGACGCCGTAACTTTGGATTCACGGAGCTGGACTTGTCACGTAGTTTCGCTGAACCCTGAGAGGGTTGATGCACCTAAAAGGGTCATAGCGCCGCGCCTCATGCGCGCCTAACCACGATTGTCGGCGTCCACCGGAATCTCGGAAATTCTCATAGCCGAGCCTAGACAACAGACTTTTCTAATTACGCCCACAAACCTTTTCCTCGACAACGACATGGCGTCTTTGGAACCCTTCCTTTCTCGCCCAGATATTATTATAGGGATCCTTCTTTCCTTCGTTGTCCTCTACCTAGTGAGGCCAGGGAGACGGCCGACCCATCCATATCCACCGGGACCGAAAGGTCTTCCGGTAATCGGGAATGTCCTGGATATGCCAGCGACCTTCCAGTGGCTCAAGTTTGCAGAGTGGACGAAGGAGTATGGTGAGCCGCCGGTTACATGACCAGTGAAATAATTTTGCTGACGAATTTGCTTCCGCATCTTGTCCTCCGCGTCTCACCGCGAAAAAACGCTGCCTTTACATCCAATAGGTGATGTTGTATCACTTAACCTTTTTGGTCAGCGCTTTGTTATCCTGGGCTCAGCACAAACAATCAACGATATCATGGACAAACGCTCAGCAAACTACTCAAGTAGAGTGCATTTACCGATGATTCGGGATCTGTAAGCTGTCTTTTACGCCTTCTGTTCCCGCTAGACTATTCTCCCTTTTCTCGTATTTGCCCTTTAACTGACTCCCAAATTGTTGATCTCCTTTTCACCTTTAGTATGGGCTACGATTGGAGTATGGTCTTTCTTCCCTATGACGATGTCTGGAAGTACGTCTGACATGTTCTCTCTCAACTCCTTACCGAACTGATCCCAAACTCGCAACCAGGAAACAACGCCAGACATTCCAACCATACTTCCTCCAACGCAACATTGACCAATATAACCCCATACTTCTGCAAGAAACTCGAGCAATGCTAAGAAGGATGTTGGATGAGCCTCAAGGATGGGTTGGTCATTGTCGTTTGTGAGTCTGCTCATTATCCCCTTGATAGCCGTCTGACGTTCTGATGCTCTTATAGTTTATTCGCTTCTACAATCTACCAAATTGTCTACGGCCTGCGCCTTACGGGTCCAGAGGATCCTGTTTCGCTGAATGGGGAGAGGGTATTGAAGACGATCAGTGATGCAGCAGTGCCTGGAGCGTTTTGGGTTGATTTTATCCCATGGTGTGAGTTTGTGTAATTTATCGTTTGAACAGTTAACTAATACTTCATCCTTCTCGCTCTATATCTGGTTTGCATTGCACCTGCTACATGAAACACTGCTATGATTTGCTGACACTTGTTAGTAAAATATCTTCCAGCCTCAATAGCACCGTTCCAACGAACAGCCGCTTTATGGAGGACTTACGGGGAGGAGTTTCTAAATGCTCCCTGGGAGAGTGTTCAGAGGGGTATGGTAAGTTTTCGTGCCCAGGAATTCTCCTACTTCTACCCTTTTCTGCCTTCATGTACTTTTTGTCTGAATATCCTCTCAATTTGACGATGTCTTTTCAGGCTACTGGCAAAGCAACTACTTGTGTCACTTCGGACCTTATATCTCAGCTCGAGGGTGCCAGGGAGAAGAATGGAAGAGATAATGCTCCAGAGGACGTGAGATTGATGAAAGCCATAGCGGCTATTGCATATGCGGGTGGAAGCGATACGGTGAGTACTACGTTTTCTTGTTCCGATTATTGAGAGGTTTTCGGCGTAAACCATTTCTGTTCCATATGATTCCCTTGCTTATATTCTCTCTAACCCGTCTGTTATTGGTTGTTGCCATTAGACCGTCAACACTCTTCTTTTCTTCATCGCAGCGATGTGTTTGTATCCCGACGTCCAACGTAAAGCCCAACAGGAACTCGATAGAGTCGTCGGAACAGGGAGGTTACCAGATTTTAAGGATAGAGAGGAATTAGTTTACATTGAAGCTGTCATTAAAGGTGCGTGTAGCTCCATTGTCTTTTTGAAACATCCAACCCAAGCTAACAACGGCTTTCGTTTACAGAGTCGATACGATGGCAACCTGTATTGCCATTCGGTTAGTATTGCTCTCTTCTTTTGATGCAATCTTTCTTACCGGGATACTGTTAGCTGTTCCCCATGCCTCCTCATCCTCCGACATTTACAACGGTTATTACATTCCCAAAGGATCAATCGTCGTCGGAAATGCTTGGGGTCTTCTACATGATCCGACTGTATACCCCGAACCTGAAAAGTTTATACCTGAGAGATATTTGACGGAGGATGGAAAGAAGTTGAGAGAAGATATTCCGGACCCGGTTGCTGCATTCGGTTTTGGACGAAGGTATAATTACCTATTATCTTGAGTACACATGCAGACACTAACTCTTGTGATTGCTCATCAGGATATGCCCAGGTCGCTTCCTTTCCTCCTCTTCGATGTTCATTGCTGTAGCATCTCTACTACATTCGTTTACTCTTTCTCCGCCCGAAGGTCAAAAGATGGAGTTGAAGATCGAACCCAGTCTGATTACGTGCGCATATTCACTCTTCGCGTGATTTCGAGGATCTTGCTGACTTTTTGTTTCTGTTTTGTCTGCTCACAGTCGGCCAGCAGATTTCGAGTGTATGGTCAGGCCACGGGGTGAATGGGCGGTAGGGTTGGTTCGTGAGACCGAAAACGATTCGTAATGGTAGAAATCTAGCCAAGTTCTGGGTACATCGCTGAGGACTTTAAGCAAAAGCAGGGTCATGCAGGTATATACACATCGAG
Source organism: Stygiomarasmius scandens (assembly GCA_037954225.1). Taxonomy (NCBI): domain Eukaryota; kingdom Fungi; phylum Basidiomycota; class Agaricomycetes; order Agaricales; family Campanellaceae; genus Stygiomarasmius; species Stygiomarasmius scandens. The sequence continues at coordinate 53,447 of JBANRG010000008.1, read as the reverse complement.
ATACAATTACCTCTTTATAATCACCTATACGTAAATTGCAGACCTTAATCCAGGGTCGGATTCTCTGGGTCCATATTTGGCATTGTTGAAATCCTTTCTTTTGCTTCCAACCTCTGCGGCTCTGCCTCAGTATGTCCGCATCCGGACTATCTCACTCAGGTTTCTTGGAGCCATTATACCGGCAAACTAGAGCTCGGAGTCCAACCCCGACTTTTGAAGACGAGGTACCACTACCCCCTCGCCCGAAGACGCCGACGGAACCAGAGAAGATACCTCATCGAAAAGGGGATTTTGAAGGAATGCGTAGGAATACCAGGAGTGAGTCGGCGCTGACAATGTTCACTCCACCCATATTGATCCCGAACAGATTACGAAGAGTACATTGATGAACTTGAAAAGTATGAACACGAAAAAACAACGTACGAGGAGTTGAGGAAAGCAGCTTTAGAGAAACGGGAGCTTCTACGTTCTGTTTTTCGTAGAGGAAGAGAAGTCGGCGTTCAAGCTGAAGACTCTGCCATACAAGGAAATTCTCGGATGAGGAGTGATGCTTCGGAGAGAATTGGGGAGGCAGGAGCAGGAGTACTTCGTGTTTTCGTCACGCGGCAAAAAGCAATGGAGCAAAATTGTGATGAAGATGGATCGGTGCAAATCAGAGATGAGAGCCACGCCGGAAGAAAGCGGAAGAGAAGGGACCTTGATAAAGAAGATTCTTCATCGGACACGGAGGACGCTGAAGTAGAGGTCGAGGAGCAAAGCCAAAACCGTATCGTACGTGCAACGATAACTACTCTTTTGATATCTGATTAGCAGTTTTCAGCGTTCGCAGGTCTCCTGTACATCATGTCAACTTCGCAAGGTTCCTTGCATCCTTAGATTACCTCGCTCGCGATATAAATCGTGTCAGGCATGTGCAAAATACCGAGTTAGATGTTCATATTCTGGCTATAGTTCTCGACACCAGGATACAGCAGGAGGAACTTCGTTGCAAGCCACTCCTGAATCGCCTTCTAATCAGACCCGTCGTGACTCAGCGAACACGAACGCGGGAATTCCTTCTCGTAGGATGTTCGTTGAGATTCCCAGACTAGCAGATTTGCCCAGATCAAGGTCGTCGTCCAATGACGTGAGAGCAAGTGCTCCTTCTGCAGACACAGCTGGATCTCGGGATTCCAGCTCAAATAAAACTTGGGCAGACGTTTGCAGCTCTATTGATGCTCTGACTGAGAGTATCAAGGAGTTCACTAGTCACACCCAAGTTCAGAATACATCAATTCGGCAGATTCTCGAACATTTGGGCGAGTCAAATTCAAATCTTCAGGAGGGTAGCATATCTTTGAAAAGTGTTTTACAGAGACTGGATTCAATTCTTGAGCGGGTCGACCTCGATGCCAACGTAAAAGCGGAGGATTATGATGTACGAAAGTATCCGTTGTAAAGTGCACAAATCCAATCAATAAATTCTACATTGATATACAAGTGAGTGGGCCGATGACAATTGACAATGGTATGTTCTTTCCCTACATATCTACTAATCAACGTGAGGGAGAACCTCATTCATGACCTCATCCCTTGCTTGTTGAATAAGGGTATCTGCATCCGGAAAACGTGGAGTTGCAACTAGTGAAAACGGTGGTGGTCGTCTGAAGAGATATAACGGTTAATCAATTTCAAGATAGAAATTATACAAAGCACATACATTATCAGTCCATTTTCGGCTTCTGCATTCAGATCTGGTGTAAAAACCTTCCCATCTGAGTCTTTTCCGGGTTCTAATTTCATAGCCCATAAAATAGTGACTATTTCTATGAACAAAACGTTGTTGGCAACATGCCTTCCAGCGCACACCCTAGACAAATAAAGACAATCAGGAAGGTTATTCCGTGGATATCGAATGGATAAAACCTGGATCCAAAACCATAAGAGTAATGGCCTTCAGTTTTCTCATCTATCAAGAGCCCTTTCTCGTTCAAATGTCTCTCTGGACGGAACTCATCCACATCGGGCCCATATGTCTCGCGATCATGATTCATTGCCCTATCGAATGAGTAATTGGGAACTTTCTATTATTACAACACTTACCACATGTTTGTAATGCAAACGGTTCCTTGGGGTATAAAATACCCATTGTAATGGTCAGCCTACATAAAATTCTGAATGACGTTGAGAACTAAACAAGATATGAACTTGCCTCTGTCGTCACATGTGGTACTCCCAATGGTGTAGGCGGTCTCCATCTCAACGTCTGATAGAATTTTAGTTACAGTCAAATTGATCTGAACTAAATCCAGTCACAAACCTCTTTTATGACAGCCCGAATGTACGGAAGGTGGGGAAGATCAGAAAATAATGGAAGCCTTGAGCGACCAACGACCTGATCAAGTTCATCCTGTGCTCTTCGCTGAACCTCAGGAAATGCAATCATGACAAAAATGAGCCACAGCATGCCGGTTGTTGACTAGAGGAAGATTAAGCTAGGAAAGAGGGATCCCCAGGTGATGACAAGGTACCTACAGTCTCATGGCCAGCAAAACTAGAATTGAAGTTCAACATCAGTACTGAGCAGCGAGTAATTAGTTTGCGAATGCTTACTGGAGCATTCCAGATAACCAGGCACATTCTTGATCAGACATATTATGAATATTTTGATCCTCTGCCAGATTGGCGCAAAAACTGGGTGTCTGCTCATAGCCTTTAGCCTTGAATTTGTAGTTAGCTCCACCATTCATTCGAAACAAAAAGAAGCCTGCTTACAACTTGCATTTTGATTTCAAGAAATGATTTCTGAAAGTATGAATCATATTCCCTGAATTTATCGCGCGCATTCCGTCTCCATGGCGAAAGCCAGTCAGGAAGATAGTCAAGGAAAGGGAGGATTTCTACCCAATGAGCACCAGGCATCATTGACTTCAGAAATGCATCGGCAACACCATTCATAAACATAGTCGTTGGATCATGTAATGAATGGATAGGGGAATTGCCGTATACAAAAGATAGAGTACCGGAAGAAGACGCTCTAAAGATTGAGCCTTATGTCGTTTTATACAAGTGAAGGAATCACCTCTCAACTTGAGACATCCAGGTATGAGGTTGCTGAAAAATTCCATGGGCCAATAGAACACTTTCAATGCTCTGAAGTTGTTGATATTTGGATATAGATTTAGGACTTAGTGCACTGTCGCTAGCACGACGCATCTTTCGCCACCTATCATAATTCATGTCCAGATTAGGAACTTGCCAATTTCAAAATCTGAAATGGGATTAACTTTCCTTTCATCGGGACTATGCAGCATAATAGCCAAGTTTCCCGCTAGTAAATTGTTAGCTACAATGAAACGAGGTCGATCTGAATATTTAGAAGACCGGCGTTCAAGTAGATCTTCCGCGACTTTGTGCGAGCCTATTATAATCATGGATTGTCCAGGAAGTTTGAGATATACAATAGGGCCTAGTAAATTAAGATCAGAACAGTAGCCTGACGCGCATGTACGATAGAAACTGAACCATAATCCGCTTTCCATTTCGCGAACAGTTTCCATGGCTTTACGGCGCCAAACTGAAAGAGGTTTCCGAGAATAGGGACTCCACGAGGGCCAGGGGGATGTTGAACATCTAAATTCTTGCGCGCCAAATAAATGATCAATACGATGCACGCTATAAAAAGAGTAGCAATGGTCAAGATCATTTTGGCTGGGGATTGGAGGCAGTGAATGATGGGGGCTCCAGTCACGCTCTTATTTGTAGACTCCAGTAACATATCGTTTATAGTTTAACAAATTTGTGTACTATGATCTCATTATGATCTCTCTGACCTTTTCGATTCCAAGTTATCATGGAAGCTGTCACGCCACTGGCTACATGGTGTTTAATATTGATGCGGCGTGCTCATGACAAGATTTGTGACCAAACTGCATGCGCGCTTCTGTTGTGTGACTGGAGCATTGTAGTTGAAATACCTGTCGCCAGAGGGCGCAGTACCAAATTTCTGAATTTAATTTCTTTTCTCAAGTATATGTAACATTGAAAATACTTCAAAGAAATCTATCATGGGAAACCAATGATAACGACATGAGGGCGAAGATCGAGTGCATTATGTACTAAGAAAAACAATGGCGAGCTATACACACATAGAATCAAACCTTATCTTAGAGTGTCAACAAATCCTTCACGTTCGAGACAATGTCACACTGGATAGATAAAGAATAAGTAATCCCGGATCGTATTGTATGTTTCCATTCACCCTAAACACTCCCTCGCCTTAATGTGTTTATGCCTATCGTCAAGTCATCCTGACGTATCTCACTGATGCCATGCAGTGCACACCTCAATCTCTTTCTTTCATCGTCACCTTCCTTCTCCCACATCCGAACCAACGCCCCGACGTCCCAGTCCACTTTCGGTTCCTGTTGACCGGAACTTGTATTGGATCCATCAAAACAGGAACCATTCAGATAAGTTCCAATCCACTCCTTTTCCAATCCCACGTCCGACATAAGATTTCGGAGGCGAGGACACCTCGTAGCGAGGTTCATAACCATTTCTCCACAAACGCCGTAAACAGATAAGGTTTGGATTTGTGGGGCAACCGGGTTGAATACCCGGGGGAGGCTTCCGAAATTGTTCAAATGAGTAGCGGAAGCAGAGGGAAGTGAGGAAAGTAGAACCGAAGATTCGCATATGGATGACAATTCCTGGCAACATGAAATACCAAAAAGATCCAAGGCCCACTCCTTTCCGTGAATTTCGCTCTGTGATCTGTCTTTCCGTATACCGACAAGACCAGGAGGCTTGGACTCGGAATTGGATCTAGCCTTGATAGGCGGTGTTGGCGCGAGTACTGTGTTTTCGGCCGTACACTTTTCCCCTTCAGCCTTGGTTCTTGTAAGAGGGAGCCCACTACGGCGGATCGCGTCAGAATGATCTATCCTTCTTTGCAACTCCTTCTCCGGAAGCACTTCCAGACCTTCCTTCAACTGACTTGCAACCTCTCTGATTTTCGTCCACTGTTTTCGCGAGCTAAAAGCGTCCAATATACACTCAGGCGTATCTTCGTCCCATCCATATCTGATCCCCAGTTCTGCCAAACTCGACGCACCGGCACTGGAGATCGCCGCAAATATCCTGACCGCATCATATCTCGAAGGAATCTGGTTTCGAAACTCGAGAACTAGTTTTGATGTATTAGGCAAGAGCGAACCGATTAACCCGTAGGTATGACAGAGGTGGTAAAGATGTGGAAAAAGGATTCCAGGGTCGGATTGGTAAAAGAGAGTTATGTCGCCCGTACGACAGTACGCTTCGGCGCGTCGTAGGAAAAGAGATTTGCTTGGTTCGACATGAATCGTGAGAGACCGACACCGGACTTGTATTAGCGATGGACTGAGACCGATATCAGCGAAATCGGGAGAGTATACTCGGGATCGCCCCTGAAGAATCGTGAGGAATAAATATGACATGTAAGAAGAAGAGGGCAGATAGATTGATTCTGATGAGACGAGAACAAAAGATTTCATATAGGAGCGAGAGATGCGAGGGGAGGTAGTCATCAGATGGATACGCTCCCGCCTGGAGAGGGAAGAGTGCCACAAATGATGTAGAATGAGTTGGATAAGCTCGAAGGGGAGTTGAGGTTTCACCGACTCGGGCGAGCTGGTGGTGACGGCGGGAGATGATGCCAACAAACTAGTGTCTAGCCAGTTGCGTAGGTGTTGTAACAAGGGAAACATTGCAATATCAGTAATGTCAGTTTAGTGCACGTACAGATATAGCAGAAGCCCTCCGTTGTCGATCGAAGAAGCTTGAGACAAGGACACGACGGGATCCCCTTTATGCTCTTCCCCGCAGAACACCAGCAGAGCACCATACAAAAGGAGTTGAGTATTCATCGAATACAGTTTCAAGTTCATTTGAAAATAATGTTGAGCAGTCTCGGAGACGAAGGAGCGCTGAAACCAGAATTAATCATGATGCATGATGAAGCGTAGGCGTCCAGGATATGTAGCGTCATCGACATAGCAACCTTCAGATGCACTGCAGACTGACGAGAGCAAATAGGGAGTCTTGAACGGCGGGGTATGATAGTAGTTATGCATATGTTGCCACGTCAATAGAATCTAAAATGCAATGTGGTACAAAAGACGCACTCAAGCTGGTATGTGGCTTGCCATAGTATTTCCTTTCGTCCTTGTCCTCACCAAAAGTGTCTGGTAGCGGAATGACCGAGAGCCTGCTGCTTGGCACCTCTTGGCACCTGCGCTTGAGTCTGCGCTGGCGATAAGGATCGTCGGTAAAGAAGCCAATCAAGACCTTGTGTACTCGTGAATACACATCATGATCATCGTACTTTGCCGAGTCGATTTCGAGCGCTTAAACATTGGCTGTGGAATGCTGGGGTGACTCAGAGTAGAGACGAGAGGTTAGTCTTGAGTTTATCGGACAGTGGCTGCGGAATGCGGGTGTAGAGACTCAGAGCAGAGACTTGGCAGAGACGAGACGTCCAACACATCTGATGCGTGAACCCGTATTACTAAGTAATTGGCGACAAGATGATCCGGGCCGGCACGACCACGCCACACCCACATTTGGACGTGCTTGCTTCAAGAAATGAGCGACCGACATACGTCAAAAGATCCAGGAGTGTGGAATGTGAGGATGATGGTCGATACCTGCAACCTAGCTTGGGTAATTCCTCTCGACTATCATTTGATCAAGTCACCTAAGTTATCCAGAACTCAATTGTAATCTACGAGCAATACAACCTGTTTTATACCATCTTAAGGCCTCCGAGCTGTCCATCGTTAAGATACGTGATGCTAGGACATCACTTATATACCCCGCACACAAGAAATGTGTGCATTCTGCACTTTTCCGCCCGTATTTGAAGACTTTATCTGAATTATCTGGCTGAGACCGTGAAATACCCCTATGGCCTGTTGGTGGCCATTCCGGTGAGCATTTCAACTAGTCTCTTTGCAATCAGAATGATAATTTCCCCCGGAATCTTAGCACCCGACTGCTTATTACACTCCTTTCCGTATACCAAGTGTCGTCATGGGATGTTAAAGGTCCAGCAAGTGCGGTGACTGCAGGAGATGTTGCTACTGCTATATACTCAAGGCGACCCGGAGATGAAACCGCGTTTGCCGTCTTGCTTGTCCAATCTCAACCGACCCAGACTTTTTCTGTCATTACCACGACCACAGCTACGGATGAAGACCCTCATACTGTAATATTCCAAGTTCCTACTCAAGCAGCTCAAGGGTGAGTCAAAGCTACAATCTAAGAAAATACTGATAAACTGCAATGCTCGTAGGGTTTATAAAATAATGGTGGCTTCTCAAGATACAAAACCAAATAAGAATTTACCGTCTAGCTTTGGGGGTAGTGATTCCTTTTCGGTGGATAATGCGGAGGGCCAACCTGTGTCAGGATCTCCTGTGCTGTCGTCTGAAACTTTTCAATCATTTGGAACTTCAGCTACATCCTCGAGACCCGACCCGTTGTCGCCTTCTAATACGGCAGATATAAGCACTGAAGTTCCAAGCTCCACGCAATCACCCTCTTTGACTGTGACGGTAACAATGAGGTGAGAACCTTGTCCTTCTTGAAGATATTTACTAACAAGTCGCAATCTCTGTAAGCCCCAATTCTTCTCAGTAAGTTGGTTTTATATTCATGTCCAGTTTCATCTTAATCAACGTTTATAACTGTAGGAATAGCACTTCTGCGGTCTCTGTCGGTGCAATCGTAGGAGGCCTGACAGGCGGTCTTGTCTTGATCATCGGTCTTATATTCATTATCATGCATCTCCGTCGACGCACTCGAAAAGCATCTGCCAAGCAAACTGCGTCCGAGGTTGATGTTGAGCCTTATAGGTTCACGGAATCTGAAGTGACTGTTAAAAGGCCTTCTCTTTTCTTGGAACTGAATGAAGACATCAACGGCCTACACACTCTTACCAAAATCACGTCAGATTCTCTGGTATCTCAATCTGATTCTGATGTAGACTGCAGCTGGACAGGGACCAGGACGTCACAATCAAATGATACGTCGTTGAACGGCGATGCTCCTCCATCATATTCATCGCACTACTCTAGTCATTGAAGTAGGTAAAACAGTGTATTTCTGTGTGTATAAATGTCTTTACAAGTGCCGAGGTTGACGCGTCGAAACACCTGAGTCTCTATTTTTATTTCAATATCTCTGTACCAGGTCTGTCCGTTTGGAAATCGCATCGTCTACTTCGAGCGGGTTGTCCGCGTCACTCGACCTACTCCTCAATGTCATATCACCGACTGTTTCGTCTTTCAAATCCTTTTCGCTTCATTCCTCCCTTTGGTACATATTTACCCTGTATGTTGGACTGTATGTTTCTTGTTCATCGCTACCGCTCTCCTTCCACCGCATTCATTCAAGTGGCCTAGCGCAAGACGAGGAAGTTGACGTCCAAATCTGTAGGGTATATAATCTTATAGTCCGAGGATGGTTTGGGGAACCTCTTATTTGGACAGTTAGAGGGGGAAGGTGGTTGTGAGTCAAGCTCCAAGGTTCAGGCTAGGCAATGAGAATGAAAAAGCAACACTGGACGCAACTGAAAGAGCTAGATGCTCTTGGCTTGGAAGAGACTGAGCATCATGGTCCTATATTTGAGGTTAGAGAGAGTTGCGAGAGTTGATCAGCCCAAGAACTTAAAAGGCTTACAGCGCTGAAGCTCTAAATTGGCCTCGTACTTTCCATGTGGACGCAATGGTCCTACGGGGCTTATTTCTACGCAGATATCATGCTACGTACTAGTCAGTCCAGACCTTCAGTGACGTATATTACACTTGAAGTTCTAAAATAAATGAACAATTTAATTGTTAGTCCTATGATGATCAAGCTATTGAAGGAAAGTATCCACTTTGATGACCTCATTTTGAGAACGTACTTATATTTCGAGCAGCTGAACCAAGGAAGAATACTTGACAACAAATCCCCATCTCTAGCTTTGACATCTAGTCCCAAATGATCTCGTTTCTTTTACCAAAATCAACAATGAAAGAACTCACCTTCTCATCCACTAAGGACATACTCCTTTCAGGCGACCTTCTAAACACGGATATTATTGACTCCAAATCTGGTCAACCAGTCTACAATCTACACACTCCAGAAAAGAGCGGGTTAAAAGGATTGAACACGATGGATTCATTCACTGTCTGTATTGACAAATATGATGTCAATGGAGGAAACAGGGAGTTAGTCGCGATGGTAGAGAAACATATGCTTCATTCAGATGTGATCAAGATGTATAGTATGGGTACAGACAGGGAAATCAAACCGCTGGATTGGATTGAAAAGAAAAAGTAAGTATTATATTATAAGATAATCCTTGAACTACTTTTTTTAAGCGCAACTGACATACTTGATGGCATAGCAAATTAGAATTTACTAACCCTTGGGATGGAAAAACATACCAGTGGCATTGCGAAGGACAAATTTTTCAAGTACGCGGTCTTACAATGCGTTGATCTCCTAGCATACTTAACTGTCTTGTGCGTTTTCAGCTTGTCAAAAAAGCCGATTCTGCCTCCGAAGTAGCAACGTTTAAGCAAGGAGAACGAACCTCACTTGGAGAAAGGCTAGCCACCGGACAGGATAAGCCAGAACAGCGGTGGACTACTCCGGCCTTGATGGTAAATGCTGAGGAATCACTGGATCTGATTATATCCAGTTTCGTCTATTACGCCAAAATTAAAATAGACAGCATGGGAGGATCTGCGTCGATCCAAACTGGGGTTTACTCAGCTGGGATTGGGGGCACAGGCTCTGTGGTGACTGGGGTGTCATGAACAGACTAGTTAATAATTTTAGCATACTCCGATCACCTCTGATATATTCTCATGAATGATTTTCTTTACACTCTCCCTTCATCTTATCTTCCTCGTAAGGTTGACCGTTTAACTCGCCGATAGTTAAACTGCCTATATGCTGCTGGATTTGAGCAAAAAACAATTTCAGTCCGAAACACAAATTTTTCGTGTTTTCCGAAAGTTTGAGCGTGACATGTGACATGTCAAATTTCCGAAAGTTTGAACAAGACATGTTACATTTCCGAAACACTTTAGATACTCACCTCCGAAAGACTTATTAGACAAGCTTCGAAAGGTTGAGCGTGACATATGACACCAAGAAGTTTCCGAAACTTTGAGAACCCTAGGGTCCGAGTCTCCGAAAGTTTCGGCTATTGTTTGACAATCCTTATATAATACACCAAGTAACTTAACAAACAATAAACTATAATATCAAGATTAATTTTCCATATTTTTACTTTATAAATTAATAGAATGGCTGGTAGAAATGTACTGATATCCTATTTCTCTACTAGGTTCAAAGTCTTGTTTATGATTAAGTATACAGCACATTAAATTACTAAAAAGCTTTATTGGTCTATATCTAATTCAGCCATTATTTGATTATACACAGCAAGAGCTGGAGTTCGTAATTCTGATCTAGGTCTACACCATTTCTCCTATTTTTATGCTAATTTTTTGGATAGAATAAATGTGTGCTAAACCATGACTCAAGCCCTTCATATACTAGGGCCTGTTAGTTTCCCATGCATTCTGTGAACTAGTCATCTCGAGAATTCTCTATATCCTTAACCTCATTCCAGATTAATCATATAGCTGTTGCTTACTATGTTTGTTTAGCAAATCCAGAAACAAATATGCAATCCAAATGCAATGGCCCATATATTCCATATCATGCAACAGGCCATTTTATTAATTTATGATGCAAAATGCGGAAAATTAATGAAATGTACAACACCAATCTATAAGGTAGGGGACATCCACGTTCAGTGAACGTCACGTGGGGTCCATCACGCTTCCTTACCTGGACACAAATACTCTTGAAAATCGTTAGATATTCATGTAGTGCCAATTGACCTTATTCCTGACATGAAAATACTGATATGTAATGTAACTATTAGACCACAACTTTCCATATAGTTTCATCAGAAGTTATGGACAGAATTTAGCTCTACATTGTGACAGTGGATATATAGGGGGCTAATTGGTATTGTGTTAATTACACTCGGAAAATTTGTTGTATCCAAATCTTTTTTATACCAGGTTTATCTATAGGTCAAATACAACAACTTCATGCTGGGAATTATCTATACGTGTGCTCAGGAATATTTGAGACCTTTTTCTAAAGAAACGCGCCCGATTTGGTGCTGTCACACTGGTCATGTGATGTTTACCGAACGTGGATGTCCCCTACCTTATACTTATACTAGAACATGTTTATATTAAATGGGAAGCATGTAGTATATAATTGAACATAATCCAAAAAATTAGCATAAAAATAGGAGAAATGGTGTAGGGACCTAGATCAGAATTATGAACTCCAGCTCTTGCTGTGTATAATCAAATAATGGCTGAATTAGATATAGACCAATAAAGCTTTTTAGTAATTTAATGTGCTGTATACTTAATCATAAACAAGACTTTGAACCTAGTAGAGAAATAGGATATCAGTACATTTCTACCAGCCATTCTATTAATTTACAAAGTAAAAATATGGAAAATTAATCTTGATATTATAGTTTATTGTTTGTTAAGTTACTTGGTGTATTATATAAGGATTGTCAAACAATAGCCGAAACTTTCGGAGACTCGGACCCTAAGGTTCTCAAAGTTTCGGAAACTTCTTGGTGTCACATGTCACGCTCAACCTTTCGAAGCTTGTCTAATAAGTCTTTCGGAGGTGAGTATCTAAAGTGTTTCGGAAATGTAACATGTCTTGTTCAAACTTTCGGAAATTTGACATGTCACATGTCACGCTCAAACTTTCGGAAAACACGAAAAATTTGTGTTTCGGATTGAAATTATTTTTTGCTCAAATCCAGCAGCATATGCCTATGAAATTTTAGGTATATAAACCTACTGCAAGCGACCTTTCTCAGCAAATGGAGATTTGGTGGCAGATTTTTACCGCTTTTCCACCTTTCCGCTGGTTTGAACCAAAACGGCCTTTTCTCACATGTCCACAGTCCTGGCAACGCAAAATTGACCCTCAAATAAGTCAGATACATGATTTTGAGGTTTAAGAGAAAAGATGAGCCCTTTATCACTAGCATTTCACCAACCAATCACTTACGAAATTTTGGACGAAAGAAAGTGGGCCATCCAAAGTGGGGCAGACACGAGACCGAGTTCATCAGTTGTTGCCAGGCCAAAAAAGTTGAAAGCTTCTGGTGCAAACAGGACCACATCAGAAGGTTCCCCAACAACACCAAGCTCTCACAGCCGTATTAAAGCATTAAATACCATGACTCCTGACATGAAGTCCAACACTTCTGCTATGATACTATCTTTCTTCAAACTGTTTTCTGATTGCAAGTTTTTGAATCCTCCTGCTTACAACCATGACTCTATTGCAGTTAGAGAAATCAAAGGGGCGTCAATCAAAGGTACCTTCTTTGATTGACGCCTTTGATTTCTCTAACTGCAATATCATCTGAAACACGAATTTTTTGCCTGGCTTGCAGCTTGTCGTCATGTCAGGAAATTCACATCGGGTAAATTTAAGATGTAGAAGACTTACATTCTCAAATAAAATATCTATAAGGAGTGTGTAATATGCTAGCAATGGGCCAAAATTTTGTTAGGGATAAAAGAGATGTGAATGTTAAGATTTATAGCGCGGTGTCTCCTGAACTCTCTTTCTCAAAAGATGTAACACACCGTTGGTGAAGTGGTCATCATGCTTGGTTGCCACGCCAATAAAATCTAAAATGCGAAGAACAGAAGACGCATTTAAGTCAGTATCTTGCCATGTTTCCTTCGTCCTTGCCCTCACCAAGAATATCTGTTAGTAGAATGACGCTTGTTGTTAAGTCCAGGCTGGCAAGAAGGATAGTCAGTAAAGAAGCTAACAAAGACCTTGTGGAGATCAGCGTACTTTGCCGTCGATTTAGAGCGCTTAACCTTTGGCTGTGGTTTGAGACTCGGAGCAGAGATTTTCTTTTCTCATCTGATGCGTGCCTGGAACCATTCTAACATATTAGTAATCGACAATGATAACCCGGGCCGGTGTTTCTACTCGGCACCACAATTTCGGGACGTGCTTACTGAACTTCAAGCTTCAAGGTATGTATGCAAGGAACGAGCCACCGATATACATCGACACAAGATTTAGGTCTGGGGATTGTGAGTATGATAGTCTATGTCTGCATTTCAACTCAACTGATTCCTCTTGATCATCATTGATCAAGCCACTCAGGTTGTCGGAGAACATACTAATCAATTATCCAATAGGACTGGTCTACACGCAATACACTAAGAAGTGATACCGGCTATATTATACAGATACCACCTTAGCGCCTCCGAGCTGGCGATCGTTAAGGATACGTGATGCTGGGACATCACCAAGACTTATATACCCAGCACAAAAAGACAAGCTCGTTTTCACTGTCCACCCGTTTTTGAAGACTTTATTCCGAATTATCCGGCTGGAACCGTGAAATACCCCTATGGCCTGTCAGTGGTCATTCCGGTGAGCATTTCAACCAGTCCTTTGCATTCAGAATGATAATTTTCCCTCGGAATATTAGCATCCAACTGCTTATTACACTCTTTTCTGTATACCAAGTGTCGTCATGGGACGTCAAAGTCCCCACAAGTGCGACTGCAGGAAGTGTTGCCGCTGCTACGTATTCAAGGCGACCCGGAGACGAAACCGCTTTTGCCGTCCTGCTTGTCCAGATTCAACCGACACAGACATTTTCTGTCATTACCAAGACCACAGCTACGGATGAAGACCCTCATACTGTATCATTCCAAATCCCTGCTCAAGCAACTCAAGGGTCAGTCAAAAGCTACAATCTAAGGAAATACTGATAAATGGCAATGTTCGCAGAGTTTTCCAAGTAATGGTGGCGCCTCCAGATTCAACACCAGCTGGCAATATACCGGCCAGCTTTCGAAATAGTGCATCCTTTTCGGTGAATAACGCAGGGGGTCAACTTGTGGAAGGATCTCCTGGGTCGTCGTCCGAATCATCCCAATCGTCTGGTACATCATCGACCCCCGATCCGCCGTCCACTTCTGATACAGCAAATACAAGTACTGAGAGTACTGAACCTTCAAGCTCCCCGCAATCACCCTCTCCGACCGTGAGCGACCAGGCTGCGACTGTAACAGTAACGAAGAGGTGAGGACCTTCTTCATCTTGAAGATATCTACTAACAACAATCTCTGTAAGTCCCGATTCTTCTCAGTAAGTCGGCTATATATGCAGGTCCAGTTTCATCTTAATCAACGTTTAAATTTTTAGGGATAGCACTACTGCAGTCCCTGTCGGTGCAATCGTAGGAGGTCTGACAGGCAGTCTTGTCTTGATTATCGGTCTTATATTCATTATCATGCGTCTCCGTCGACGCACTGGAAAAGCATCTGCCAAGCGAACAGCGTCTGAGGTTGATGTTGTGCCTTATAGATTCACGGAATCAGAAGAGATCGTTAAAAGGCCTTCTCTTTTTTTGGAACTGAATGAAGACATCAACGGCCTACCCACTCTCACCAAAATCACATCGGATTTTCGAACATATCAATCTGATTCTGATACTGATCGCAGCTGGACCGGGCTCGGGACTGGAACATCACAATCAAATGATACGAGTCGGGGAATGACAGATGATAGAGATGATACGTCGTTGAACGGTGATGCTCCTCCGTCATACTCATCACACTACTCTAGTCGGTGAAGGTGAAACAGTGTATTTCTATGTGTACAAATGTCTCTACATTTATGGCAAGTGCCGAGATCGCCACGTCGCACTTCTCCATCTCCGGACGAACTGTCTCAGGTCTGTCCGTTTGGAAATCACGCTGTCCGCGTCTCCCGGCCTACTCCTAAATGTTGTATTATCGACTGTGTTGGCTACAACCTCGTGCATCGCTCATTTCTACTCTCGAATAGCTCGTCTCTCATGTCCTTGTCGCTTTGTCCTCCTTTTGGTACATATTTACCCTGTGTTCAAATAGAATGCAGGCTGTATATGCTTCTTGTTTATTGTTACCACACTTCTTCCTCTTGCTTTTCCAACGCACTGATCACCTCATCAAAGTGGCTTAGCCTGTGTTGTAGTCGTAGTCATTTGTATTCTAGTTACCGAATATCTAAGGCCATCACGGCGCGACCACTCATGCCCAGATACTGCTACAGGCACGGCTTTCTGAGCGTCTTTCTAGGGATTGGAAGGAAAGCGTGTTGTCTTATTATCCAATATAACAGTACTGGGGGTCGATACCGGCAGTTCCGACGATTCCATGTCCTCGCCTTTCCTATCCAGTGTCCTCTCATATGTCATTCCGACTTTCATTCATGGATTATCCACAAACATTCAACTTTCTGCTCTATTCACCTTGCTTATTGGACTTAGCTAAGAAGATGCCAATAGAATCTCTCAGTAGATGATTCGAGGTTAATTCTGCACTGATTCGTGCTTTGATTCAGAATCATCGAGGTCCCGCAAGCGCATTCAGAGTGGAATCATGGCAGGTCCTTCCGGCACATCAATAAAATTTAAACTCCTTGCATCCTAAGACCTGCCTGCATTTACATAATGTCCTTTATCGATCTTCTGCCGCTCCTGGACCGTGCCTGCTTTGTGCCAGTCTTCAAGACCGTTTCCTTGCGGTACGCAGTAAGCTCAGTGAGATGCATATTCTCGTAATCTTACGCAGTTTGGATTTTATTGATGTGCCGACTCTGCTCTTGACATGATTCGTGGTAATTATTAGGACGCTGATTCGGGAAGGAAGGAAGGAAACCGGCCCATTGAGAGCCAGTCAGGGGCCCATGCCACGCGTCAAACAGGACCTCTTGCGTGACACAGATACCCTGCTCATGGAAATCTACGATCGAGAAGAACATCCCAGGTTCCGAGGAATCCAGCTGTCTCAACTACCACGAAAGATATTTGTATGTGTACGAGGGATTGAGTACTAGATTTGTACTTTAACGAATCTGCGCGCAGAATCGGTCTTGGATCAAATACTCTGAGAGTCCCAATCACACTTCCGAGTACTCTGTCAGGTTCGAGCGAATTCTGATAAAGGCAAGGAAGTTGACAGATCTCCGGGGTATATAATTTTATAGCCCGAGGACGTTTTGGGGAACCGTCTATCTGGATAGTCAGAGGGAGAAGGTGGCTGTGGGTCAAGGGCTAGGTAACGAGAATGAAAAAGCAGCAGCTGGATTCTCTTGGCTCAGTTTGATCGGAAGAGAACAAACATCTTCGCCATCGTTAGGGAGAGTTGCCAGAGTTAACTTGGCAAAATGTGATAGCACGAGATCGAATTCATGAGGGCTGGTTCCTTGTTATAAGTCGTGTCGCAGAGGTGGCAGTGCTACTTTCTGTTAAGTACAGGTGATAGTCAACCGGTTGCCTATAGCACCTAATCTCGGTGCTGCATTCAAAATGCCGAGCCGACTTTTCTGCATTAGTCCCAAGAACTGGAGTTAAAACAAATAAGCCTTCGTAGCTACTATGCGGAAGCAATGGTCTACACCTTGAAATGCTGATTTCTACGCAGACCTTATACTAATTAGTCCAGGCCTTCAGTGATGCATATCAAACAAGTTCCTTTCCGACGTCATCACAAAAAATAAATGATTGAATTGTTCAACTCTATGACGGACAAGATCAAGCTATTGAAGGAAAGTATCCACTTTGGTGACCTCATTTCGAGATTTTACTTATATTTCGAGCAGCGGAGCAAGGAAGAACACTTGACAACAAATCCCAACCTTGAGCTTCGATATCTAGCCCCAAACAACCTCATTTATTTTACCAGCATCAACGATGAAAGAACTCGTCTTCTCATCCGCGCAAGACATGCTCCTTTCGGGCGACCTTCTAAACACGGATATTATTGACTCCAAATCTAGTCAACCAGTCTACAATCTACATGCTCCAGAAAAGAGCGGATTAAAAGGATTGAACAAGATGGATTCATTTACTGTCTGTGTTGACAAATTTGATGTCAACGGAGGAAACAGGGAATTAGTCGCGATGGTAGAGAAACATACACTTCATTCAGATGTGATCAAGATGTATAGCATGGGTACAGATAGGGAAATCAAGCCGCTGGATTGGGTTGAAAAGAAGAAGTAAGTACTATATTATAAGACAATCCTTGAACTGCTTTGTTCAATGTGAGCAATATGAAAACTGACATACTTGATGGCATAGCAAATTAGAATTTACTAACCCTTGGGATGGAGAAAAATACCAATGGCATTGCGAAGGAACAAACTTTCGAGTACGCCGTTAGTCAGGCTCTGATCTCTTATTCACGCTTAGTATATTATTTTCAGCTCGTCAAAAACGCCGATTCTTCCTCTGAAGTAGCAATGTTTAAGCAAGGAAAACGAGTTCCACCCGAAGAAAGGCTAGCGACCGGACAGGATAAACCAGAACAGCGGTGGACTACTCCAACCCTGATAGTTAACGCTGAGGAATCACTGGATCTGATTATATCCAGTTTCGTCTATTACGCCAAAATTAAAATCGACAGCATGGGAGGATTTGCGTCGGTCCAATCAGCTGGGGTTTACTCAGCTGGAATTGGGAACTTGGTTTCTGCGGTGACGGGACCAGCTGCAGTGTCATGAATAAATTAGTTTATAATGATGTCTATCTTTAACATTTCGAACACCAATATATTCTCATCAACAACGGAACCACGACTGCCAGTCACAAAAAATGTTTTTCACAGGCGAGCCCAGGTAGACCATATAAGGGATTGATTTCCCAGATATGATCATATATGGTCAGGTATGACCAGGTATACCCCTCCTATCTGATTTATCTGGGGAAACCTATAGAAAACATTTCTTGTGATTCGGACGCGATGGTTTTCTTTATACTCTCCCTTCTCTCTATCTCTCTCGTAAAGTTAACCATTTAACTCACTGATAGTTAAAACTGACTCTGAAATCTCAATTCAGTTACCATATTTCAGCCGATGTAACAATTGTCTTTTCAGATATTATTTCACTGATGCCGAGCTTTGGGCCGATACACTCTGTATCGGAAAAGGCATCAGATGCATTGAATGTACATAAATCAGTATTGTTTTCATCTCTTCCGCTATAATATATTTCAATAATTGTTTCAACTCAAGTGTACTTTATTATGATCCACGATTTCTCATTCTAAGTCTTAACTTTATTGAATTGCAAAAAATTCTTTGCTATATCATATACGATGTTACCAATTTTGATATATCAAAACGTTCCTCTGAGAGGAATTTTTTCCGTTTCTGGTGTGATATTGATACCGTACCGATCACGATCGGAGCCGAGAAGGCCACTCGGTCTTGGACAATCATGCTGTCAGCGGAACGCACTAAGGGTGTTCTGCTAGAAATGATTCTGCGCCACACCATGCTGTATTGATAACTGCCACTTCAACGGCCCGTAAATCTTGTGTTGGAGTCCTCCTTGAAAACCTGGTGATCATAGCAGCCTTGTTCCTGTCTGGAAGATTGCCGACAGGGTCGAGTAACTCTATTGCACCATATTCATTTAGTTTTAGTAAACGATGTCAGTGAAAAGACAGCCCCCGGCGAATGAAGGAAAGTCCCGAAGAACACTAAGCGCCCACGATGAGAGTTCTACTTAAATACCGTGACTCCTGAGATGAAAACAACGCTTCTGCTACCATGATACCGCTCTTCAAATCACTCTGTCTCCTAATTGCAGCCCCTTCCGCTTGGGTTATAATGACCTCACCGAATCCTCCTGCTCGCGATCACGAAATTGTACTTAGGGAAGTTAAAGGAGTGTCAACCACTGGTTCCAACATAATGAAGGTACTAGTTTCTCATTCAAGTTGTTCTCCCGAATATTCATGCAGTACAACATATTAGTTGTTACCGATAGCCTCATTTCTGATAGAAGCATTTATTCTCATCCAAAGTTATAGCAAACACTCTATCTGGAATGGTTTCATGCCAAATGATGATGTCTCTATGTTGGAGAAAGTGCCACCAACCTTTTACTTGGGATTGTTCTGTCTGGTCACTGCTGCCTACATTCGGTATCAGTGCTATCAAGTAATGGGAAAACACTTCACCTTTGAAGTCACCTTGCTCGAGGATCACCATCTCATTACCACCGGTCCTTATTCTATTGTACGTCACCCTAGTTACACAGGTACTGTGCTCTACTTTTGTGGATTATGCATACTGTGGGCATCGGAAGGGTCATGGGTGAGGGAAAGCAAATTTCTCAATACTGCCGCTGGACAGATCATCCTTTCATCGTGGATTTTGGTTTATGGAACAATAGTTGCATCTCTGATATTGCGGGTAGGGAAAGAAGATGAATTGATGAAAAGAAAGTTTGGACAACAATGGGTACAGTGGGAGAAGGACGTTCCATGGAAACTTATACCTGGCATACATTGATTGAACGCTAAAACGACAATCTTGCTCACCAATGACTTGGGTGCGGTCATTAAACATTTTCAGCTTATATATTGCTCATGCGAAAATACAGACACCCACTATTTTTTTTTTGCAAAAATTTACCTTTAATGAAAGAGCTTATGGATCGAGGCACTGTTAATTTGACCAAAGAGTTTACAAGTCAGAGGGCTCGTGAGTTATCCATACCACACAATACGTCAAGGAACATACAGAAGTACCAAATGTTTTCAGATTATTTTGATTTCCAAATCCAAATTTTGACTAAAACTTATTTGAGTTCAAAAACCATGCAAATTATAAAACCAGGAAGCAAACAATTCTCTTCGTGATCGCTTATACTTTTGACATTGACTCTGATCCCCTGTGAACCTCCCCGTAAATCTTCCTGTACATGAAAAACTGAATAAGAAAATTCGTGTCCTTGAGAATGCTGATGGTGCTTTTTGAGTCCTAATGATACTAGAAATTGGAGTTTTGTTTTTCGGACCTATGCTTCCAGTCTATACAAACAGATTTTTTGATGGACTGTATGGCAAACATAGTGTCAAAAAATTATGCCTGGCTTTTTTACTTGGAATGTCATCTTGGCCTTTTACTTTTATCAATGTCAACTTTTTGGCTTTTTTACTTTCATCAACAGCAACCTTTCGCTTTTTCACTTTATCTGTTGGCTTTCTTCATTTTGAATGTCTGGGTAGTGTTTTTAGCTTTTTAAGTTCAAGTGCTGCAATGTTTATAGCTTTTTACCATCAGGCATCAATAGATTGCGGCCTTTTACCTTGTTTGCGTTCTATGCTCTAGTTTTTTTGATGAGACTGGTTTTTTTAGAAGACCAGCATATATTTCCTAGCCCTTTTCAGCTGATTTGCTTAAGGGAATCAATAAAAGCCAACTCCTTGCTGCCAAAATAAGCGCCCAACTTGTATAAAAACCCTGTGAGCTGGTTACGTTGTGACTTGCCTGGCTTGACCCGCTTGTACAAGCCGGTCAAGTCAAGTAAATCACTACGAACCACGATGTCGTAATCTTATCAAGTTCTCAAAATATATTTGTTGAGTAAGCTCAGATGAATTCTCTGAACTGCCGCTAACGCCGATTTGACAATAAATAGACGGCATTGACTCATAATATTCTCGGCCTCGTACATGCCGCGCGAAGCGACGGCCTTCTTCCTTTATGCATCTTTTCCCTCAGGGTTTGTTGCTGTACTTTTGTGTATGAACAGTTGAAAATGACAATACAATAAGTGCCGTTTACAACAAATTAAAAACATGTGTATGCTGCATGTAGATCAAAATATCGGGCAAAGTTGAAGCACAAGAAAATGGTTCTGTAAAATATCTCAACGGTGGTCGCTCTGGACGTGAATAATTTGGTGATCAAACCAAAAAGGAAACCGTACTTGATTCTCACAGTAGCTAAACACAACACTGCGAAGTGAAGCTATGAAGTTACCACTAACAGTTAAGATTCTCTACATTTGATCGAAGGGGATACATTGACATATATCAAATTAGTTCCTAAGTACTTTAATTCATAGCAATTCGACTCTATATCCTGGCATGTTCTTATGTAAAGTTGAATTTTAGGGTGACTTTCCCTGGTATACATCCCGAGTGCGGGAACATGTGTGGTAACGGACATCATACCATCACCGATGATAGACATCGTCAACTACATATATGTAGAAAGCGCATCGATATATAAATCGTTCCCGAGAGCCTCTAGGCTTTCGAGTACCCAATATTAACGAGTTCAGATACCTTCATGATGAGTAAGTCTATAATTTGATCAGACTTGAAGCGAATATTCATCTCGACTTTTGGATTCTGGATTCAGATTCAAGCACACCAGACACCATTATTTCGACCTCTACGAGCTCAACATCAATTTCGAACTCCACCACGTTCACGAGCTCAACGTTGACATGTCAGAGCACTGTTACTGTCAATGAAAATTCTGTAACCACAGAACTGTGCATAAACGTATTAACTGTGCCTGCTAGTGGCTTCAATGCAAGTGTTAAGGGTGCTTCCGATATCTTTGGCCAAGTTGTTACTATTGCATCGGTACTTGGAACGTGAGTGTCCTTTCAAATCCTACTTTGTATATCCAAGGCGTAATGAATATTATCCATTTATTTACTTAGACAAATCGCTGGAGATTCAATTGTAGAAGACGCAGATTTAAAGCCATCATTTACACCGACACCAACAACAAGCACAAGAGTTACCGGTGGAGAAATTGTACCGGACTCAGATAGGAACAGACCAACTCCTTTGAGAACGACTAGAGAGATATTAATCACTTCCACGGTCTCACCTCGAGCAAGTGGGAAAAGTAGTGAGGTTATGGTTGTCACTTCTACCACAGTAGAATTTGTGAGTACATTGCATACAACAAATTTAGAGGTGAGTACTTCAAGATTTGGAAATGTGGACAGATTAATTATTGAAAATGATAAAGGCATCAGGAATATCTACAATTATCCTGGGTGATAATAATTCGACATCAACGACATCTACAATACAAAGTGTAAATGATACTTCTACGGATACTTCTGGAGACACTAATGCGGGAATCGAGTAAATAATATTTTTCAAAACATTAATGATTTATTCACCTTTTGTGCTAGCTTCTTCAACAATAAACCCGCGACTATCGGGACTTTTACGGTTATAGGGATGGTAGTCATTGCTTTTATAGGATTCCTGGTGACAAAGATATGGAGAAAAAAGAAACCGAAAATGCGGGAAAAATTATAGTCAATTGAACAATTATTCTACTAGTAATTATAAAGGATAATGAATATTTAGATTGAAGGTGATCATATTATTCCTAACAAGGGGACGGGCCGGAGTGTCCAGCGACGGCCACAATGAATATTGACAATTAAGTTAAAAAAAGGTTTCAATATTTAATTATTTACTTTTGCAATGGGCAAATACAACATCACAAAGCGAGGACATAATGTGAATTTTTACTCTAAACTTACCCTAGACAGATATTACTCCAAGAAGCATAAAGTTATCAATGCTATAAAATGTTCTGGGAATTTTACAATGGAAATGATCTTCCAAAAATTCTGTAAGTATGATTCTCACGAATGGGATTTTAGAGTCTCTGCATTTATGCATATTCCATAAGAGTCCTTTGGTTAAAGATAGATGGGAGATACCGGCGGTGAACTGTTTACCAGACATGCCCATATTCCCAAATGTACTGGTATTTTTGAGCTTTAGTTTGAAAAGTGCGTAGTTTGCATAAATCATAGCTTTTGCTTTTGCTTTTGAAAATAGGCATTAGAAAGTGTGAAGTTCTTTCCTTGCTGAACCTTTTCACATATGAGTGGTTCTATGAGTTTGCTAATTTCATATAACACCGTTGGTGAAGTGGTTATCATGCTTGCCTTCCATTGTATAGTGTTGCATTCTTCAAGCAAGCGGCTCGGGTTCGATTCCCGAACGGTGTAATATACTCCTGAGTGTTTTTAAGTGAATAAATCAAGGATAAATATCCAACCATATGTAACGGGTCAAGTACGCTCCGTATTCAGTTCATGCCTCTTGCGCTGGTATTTTTAGATGTGTAATTTCTCCGTACGTCCAATATTGTAAAGTACCCAACACCATCAGTGAAGTGGTAGCATCATGCTTGCTTTCCCTTTGAATGCCACATTATACTGGTCAACCAAACGGTGTACCCGTGATTTGGATAATGAAAGAAGGATGTACATAAATGCAAATAGCAAGTTGCTTTGTTCCGCATTTGTAGTTGTAGTCGTATATGAATAACGTTTTGTAAACAAAGCTTTAGATGCACAAGTAATTACGTGGACACTACTTTGAGTCTCAAGGACCCACAACCTCTGGGTGGTCTGGAATACAGGTCTCTGACGCAATACCCCTATGCCGATTGTTTGTCACCGGCGGCAATAATTTAATTGATCAGGTGATCGACCAAACAGGTTCCGCTTACCCAGGGCCTTGCTGCTCAGGGGTCATCCATCTACATCCCACAGCACCTCGTCCTCGCTTTCCTCTGTTCCCCCTGCTCCCTCCCGTCCAAACCATTCCACCTGTGCTCTGGGTAGTCCAAGGGTGCTTTTTACTTTCGATTTTTCAGTTTTTCGTAGGAGAAGGAGGATAGGGAGGTAGCTGACGTTTCGCAACCCCCTGTCAGGCGACGTTGGATAATCGACCATGGCATCGACGGTAGATGCGGGGAAAGATGTTGATATGACTGACGCGACACAGAATGCGAGTCTGGGGCCGGAAAAGGATGTAAACAGTCCTGCTGTTGAGGTGTGTGCTGAAAAATTTTTCTTTCTTTTTTTTGTCTCCCTTTTTTCAAAAGTATGTATGGGCTGACGCGACCGGTTTCATTTAGCAACAAACTCTACCAAAAGAAAGCTCGACACCAAGTCGATACGCCACGCGCTCTCAGTCTGGAAGACCGATTAAAAGACGTATAATGCAGGATAACGCGTTGGACCTCGAACAGCCCAGCAACAACATTGACAACGAGCCCACATCTGTTTCTGCCCCACCAGCTAAAAAAGCGAGATTGCTCAAGAAGCGCTCTTCTGTCGTCGTCGTCGACAACAACGACAACAATGACAATGACAATGCAACCCATACGGCTGCCACCATGTCACCTTCTGCTTCAAATGCTGTCTCTACCAATGGTGCAGGTCCTTCCACCGCAAGCAGCTCAGATGTACCGAAAACGCAGACAGATCTGGCTGTGGGCGACTCAACCCCTAGCCCCGCTGGCGTCAATCATACTCAAGGCGCTTTACCTCCGACGACGAGTTCTGCACCTCTACCTGTGGACGCGTTACCTGTCGCTTCTACTGGTCCGGAACCTAACGCTCCGACCACCCAGACACCATCGACGTTTATTCCATCACCAGCGACAGCTGCGGTTGTAACTACAGCGCCAGGACCAAATCACGTTCCGTACGCCTCTGCGGCAGTCCATGCAGATGGTCCTCCCGTCGGTTCTGGTTCCGAGACGCCTCAGTCTCATGCTAGCAGTACTCCAGTTCCCGTCTCTGCCTCTCCTCAGCAGACCCAACAATCTCAAAAGCGTCGTCCCACAGCAGAACGTATCGGTACAAACCGCGTCATGCGCGCTACGCTCCCTGTTCCCGTTCCTAACCTCACAAAGAAATCTCGTGGGAGACGTGTCCCTGTTAGGGTTCTTACAGACTCTGCTACTCCTGGTGCCACTGCGGACCCTTCTCCTTCGTCTGCATCTGCATCTGCCCCTGCCCCTGCTCCTGCTCCTGCTTCCGGCTCCGGCGCTGGAGCCGGAGCTCAAGCAAGTGGAAGCGTTGCAATTGTCAACGGTGGAACGCCAGCTTCCGCAAAAGATTTGGATAAGAGGTCGTATGTGTGCTCGGTGGAAGGATGTGGGAAATGTTTTCATAGAGGAGAACATTTAAAGAGGCATATTAGGAGTATACATACACATGAGAAACGTGAGTGTCCTTTGTTGGGTTTTGGAGGTGTGGTGTTGATTGTTTCTTGTGCTTTTTCACTGCTCTCTTTTCCTCTTACCTCGCGTTCCGGACACGCGTCATATTCCGTCGGGTCCTTGTCCTTGCCTCATTACGTTATTCCGACCCCACTGACGCTTACGGTATTCCGAACCCAAACATTGACTTGGACGGCGACTGCGTCTCACAATTTCTATTCCTATTCATGCCACGGGCTACTACCGCTATCTATCACTGCCGTTGACAATCGGTCTCCTTCGCTTATTGTGTGAACGGTTCCCGTGTCGTTTCGTCTCGTCTCTGAATTTGGGTTTATTGCGATTCGTCTGGCTGCTTGTGATATTACGGTGGCTCTGACGAATCACGTATTTCGAATCACACATCACTAACCACTATGGCTATGTCGTGATTACCGCCGTCATCGGTATCGCGTCTCATCTCGCGTCGTGTCATGTCGTGTCTCGTCCAACATCGACCGACCCTGTCCCTATCACCATTCCCGGCTCACCTTTTTTTTCTCCCTTCTTCCTCACGATAATAACCAGCCTTCAAATGTACCTTTCCCTCCTGCGACAAACACTTTAATCGGCACGATAACCTTTTACAGCACATCAAAGTCCATAAAGCTGCAGAGGTTAATCGGGCGGTAGCAGAAGAGAGGGAAAGGGCTGCGAGGGAGAGAGAGGGTGTTTTAGTCTCCGATTCTGTGAATGGAGTTGGAACTGGAGAGGATAGTGATATGACGGCAGGAGGTTCTCCTAGTGTTTCTGCAAAAGGAGGTCGAGTGGAAAGGTCGAGTAAAGAGGAAGTGGTTGATGGAGATGAAGTGGAGGGAGAGGAAGATGAAGAAGAGGTGATGTCAAAGGGCAAGGGGAAAGGCAAGGCGCAGGCACGAGGACGGGCATCTGCTTCAACGGGGAAAGGGAGAGGCAAGGCGGCGGCGAAAGGAAAGGGGAAAGCTGCTGCTCCTACTGCGCCTGCTGGTAAAGGCAAGGGTAAAGGCCGAGCCTCCGCTTCTAGGGGAAAAGGAAGGAGAGCTGCTGTTCCTGTTGTTGATGAAGATGAGGAGGAGGAGGATGAGATGGAGGAAGAGGAAGAAGACGATGAAGTTGTCAATACGACTACGACTTCACCGAAAGGAACGAGGAGTAGCGCGAGGGTTCGGGCCAAAGCTAGTGCTGCTAGAGCTGCGAGTAAAAAAGCGTCGTCGGCCAAGGGCAAAGGGAGAGCAAGAACGGTCGCTTCCAAGAAGAATACGAGTGCTCGAGGACGTGGAAGAGCTGGGAGGAAGAGAGGTCGAGCTGAGTATGAGAGTGAAGAAGAGGAAGAGGAAGATGAGTTGTCTGAGGAAGAGTACGAAGATGAGGAAGATCAAGCTCAGCGCGCACCTGCCGCTGATCAGGAAGATGACGAGGAGGACGGAGAGTATGAAGATGAGGAAGAGTATGAAGGAGAAGAAGTTTCTGATGAAGCTGCTGTCAACTCTCTTCTTTCCTTATCTGGGAGAAACTCGAAAGGGAGAACACTCGAAAGTGCACCTACGACTATCATTGGTCCTGGAGGAGCAAGTGATGGAGGTAGACATGCGTTGCATCCGAGACATAGGAGAAGTGATGGAGATAACGCTCATTCCCAGCATCAACACGCACAAGTGATGCATCATATGGGTATGAGTATGCCTATGGGCCCGGTTCCCGGCTTTGGGTACGGAGGAGAGTTTGCTTCGAATGGGCATCACCCGTACCCATATCCTTTGGCGATGACTATGACTTCATCTGGGTCTGGGTTTTCTTTACCTCCAGGATCGTCTATTGGATCTATCCCGTCCTCTGTAACGCCCTCTTCCTCTGGTGCCTCGTCCATCTTTTCACAGCTGCCAAGAACGTATACTGGCGGATCTTCGATGAGCTCTGTCGAAGCTAACGGACCTGCTATGGGAGTTATGGGACCAGGAGGAGTGATGAGTCCTCTAAATGGATCTATAGGCTCGCTGGCTTCATTTGGGCATCCTCATCCTGGTATGCCGGGTCAGGGACAAGGACAACCGTCGAACCCTAATGCCAATGGTGGTGCTTTTGTACCGCCTCCTCCCGGAATGGTTATGGGTGCTTTTGGTCCTGGGTTTGGGTTTGGACCTGGACAGCCGATGCAGATTCCTCATGCTCATGATGGTTCGATGAGTTTTATGTCGAGTATGGGGTCTATGCATTCGCATGGTCATGGACATGGGCACGCG
This sequence comes from Stygiomarasmius scandens, assembly GCA_037954225.1. Taxonomy (NCBI): domain Eukaryota; kingdom Fungi; phylum Basidiomycota; class Agaricomycetes; order Agaricales; family Campanellaceae; genus Stygiomarasmius; species Stygiomarasmius scandens. The sequence goes on along the minus strand of JBANRG010000008.1, from coordinate 26,224 downwards.
GGTTCTCTTGGACATATGGGACACGTAGTAGGAGCTGCTGGGGGGAATGGTGGTGCCGGAGGAGGGGGAGCAGGAACAGGGGACTTTTCCTCGAATTCGAATATGCATCTGTTGAGTTCGTTGAGGACGAGTTCGGTTAGAGAGAGTTCGATGAGGGATATTCAAAGGGAGAGTTCGGTTAGGGATATCCAGAGGGAGAGTGATGTGAGAGGATCTCGTTCCGAGTCTAGGGCGGGGTCGAGGGGGGCTAGTGATGATGAGCGTCTGGGTCAGAGCCGAGTCGAGGGCAAGCGGGATGAGAGTGAAAAAGAAAAGGAAGCTCCCGGTCAACTTCTACCTCTAGAATCCACCAAAAGCGACAATAATGTTGCTGCTATTACCGGTGATGAAGACGGTGACGCAGATGCAGACGCTGATGGAGATGCTGACGGGGATGACGATGCCGATGCTGATGGAGACGTGGAGATGCATGAGTCTGAGCCCCTCAGTGTTACTGTGGGCGTTGTTAATGGCAATGGTGATGCTGGTTTTAGGCCTAATGGTGGTGACAAGGAACTGTCGAAAGTTGATTTATCGTTGCAGAATCCACTTGGCGGCAAGACTCTACCATCCACTGTTACTTTGCTTAAACCTGGAGAAGGGCTCGTGAAGGAGAAGGGAAGGGAGGGGAATAATAACCTTACAGTCAACGGCAATGCTAAAGCTGTTGCTGCTGAACCTGGAGCATCATAGCAGGGTGCGACTGGTAAACTCATATTTTCACTTTTTTTTTTACTGTTTAACTGTCAAGACTGTACAACCAAAAGCTAGGTCGTGTCACCCAGCAATAACAACAATCGTAAAGACGAATGACGACGTCAGTGTCGGGGTTTAAGGGACCCTTGTCATCGTCTGTTCTTGTTTAAAAATTCTCTGTTTTTGTTTTACTTATGATATTCCAAAGTCTGTCGTCTGTCTCCTTCAAAGTTTACTTAAAAAAAGGGTACATAGCATAGTTTTGGGTTCTATCGCTCCCGTTATGCGAAACTGCATGATCCATAGTGTACTGTATCCTCTTTCGAACGCATACTTCAAGCGTTCTGCATATGTTGTCCTCGTCTCGCTACGTACCTGCCCTCTCCTACTTTTATATTAAGTATACTACATACAGTATAAGACGCTCTATGTTAACCTTTTCTCTACTATGTTTGTTTTTTCCTGTTTACTTTACTGGTGTCGGAAGAATCAATCTTGGATCTATGGAAACTAGTAAGACGTGGAATACCACAGCGATCGCGCGCTGATTTAGCCAATACGTGTGCATTTAATTTGACGAGGGTACAAGCAGGGCTCTAGCTACTTCAGTTTGTTTATTCTACAAAAATGACCAAATTCTTCAATTCAAAGAGCAGATATGATATGTATTCCCTTATCCTATAACTAGAATCATCAGTACAATCCAGTGACTTGGGAACACTGTTATGAAATGAGATGACTATAGCATTAACCCAACTGTTTTTGACAATCTCACCAAAAGGCTCCATCAATGAAGAAATCAAGGGGATTTATATCTGGCAGAGGCGAAATTTTAACAGTCGCCAATACCGAAGCGATAGTCAACCAAATTAAATCATTTGCCATGTAGCGCCCCACGCAAATTCTTCATGAATGTTAGCATATGTGTTCATTCAAAACTGCCGAACTTACCTGCGACCGAACCCAAAAGCCGAAACCGTGCTGATATAGTCAAATTGTCCATCTGCACACAGATGCCTCTCTGGGACAAACACGTTGAAGTAATGGCAAATATTTAAATGCATCCCATTCAGGTATCAAGGAGACTTCAGTCAGTTCAACTATCTCTCGAGTGCTCTTTGCCATATCACTTGTTTAAAATTAACATGGATAAATGGACCCATGTATTGATTGTTGAACTGGTTTATTCCTATGCAGCCATCAATGCATTGCCACAATTATGTGGCAGCACAGATTCCATCAGATCATTCTGATGAAACAATTGTAACATGTGGAATAGCCACATTTACATCCAGTACATACTGATATGGACAGCCACAGCTGATAATCATATGATACATGTTGTAGGTACTTAGTATAAATACCCCAGTAGTTTTACTGTACTTTAGCACTCTTAACAGAGATCCTGTATGATTGTCTTATTGCCTCACCTCTAAACTCTTATCCCCAGATAAGTAAGGAGGCTACTGCCTTGCTTCCTCTCCAGGCTCTTTCCAAGCCCATAGTTTCACAGGTTATGGGTGAAACTACAGGTTTGGAGAGAGCCTGGAAAGGCAGCAAGGCAGTAGCCTCCTTACCTACCTGGGGATGAGAGTTTAGAGTTGAGGTGATAAGACAATATAGGATCTCTGTTAAGAGTGCTAAAGTACAGTACAACTACTGGAGTAAGTTATGAGGCCGAGTTTACAAAGGTCTCCTCTTTACTAAACTTGCGCTCACAAGGCTTCCAAGGACATTTCCATCATTTAGCATTGTCCCCATTTATCCAATAGGTATTCACAGCACGGCATTAGCTTAGAATCCATCAGCATGATATTATTTCACATGGCTTACAGCCATCAAACTTTAAACTTTATATGATTTATGGCCTCCGACTTAATGGCCTCGTATTTGCCATGCACAGCGATGGCCCACTTCCTTTTCATACCTACAATAAGTATCATTACAAGGCTGGAGTTTACAAAGGACTCATCCTTACTAAACTCAAGCTTGCAGGCAGGATTTTGTGCTCAAACATAATCTTATCATTGAATACTGCATTCTTGGTATCATTAAATCTTCATCCACTTATGGCCTCATACCTGCTACACAAAGCAATGGCCCATGTCTTTTATATGATTATCAGCTATGGCTGTCTGTATCAGTATGTACCAGATGTAAATGCGGTTATTCCACATGCTACAATTGTTCTATCAGAATGATCTGATGGAATGTGTGTAAATTTCCGCGCCTCATTGTTGATCACACTGGGACTGGTCCGAGACCAAACTTGATCACATTGATCAAAGGTTTTCAAAGGTGGCCACTCCGAGTCCGCAATTGTTAGTAATAGTAAGTAGCATGAACCTGAGTAGTAATTGATAATGCTGTCAATAGACAAAGGACTGACACTTTTAGGAAAGAATAGTTCTCAATATCATACCTGGCATGAGTGGAGGAGGCGGCTGATGGCCTTGAATGAAGTTATCACAAACAATAGGATTTCATGTGGCATTCCATGGTCAATGCGCATTACCGATTAGTTGTTCTGATCTTTGTTTTTGTTTGCTTTATTTGGCATTTATCACTCCATTTGTTAGTTACATGCCTCCAGTCTCGAGATCTCGGGCTGCACACAGATTTGTGTGGAACTGTTAAAGCAATCATTTAAATCTTCTAGGTTTATGGACATCTATATACAATTTTTCTTTGATTCGGCTTGGCCAGTGTGTGTAATCTTTTGATCCAGGTTTGAACATTTCTTTGTTATACGGTCAAATCTGGCCTCGGACTAGTCCCAGTTTGATCAACAAGGAGGGGCAGTTTTTCAGAATGTGTTGTCACATCACTGAGAACAAGACCCTGTAATTCTTTGGAAATACAGTGATATTACAGAGGAAATATGAATTGGAAACATGCATGCATTTCCACTTATTTTACAGGAAAGTTACAGAAGTATTTACTCACTGTATATTAACTGTAAATCCCCCTTACACTGTAATTTCACTGTATTTTATCCCATTTTTTCTGTATATCTACTAAAAATACAGACATGTTTCCAATTCATATCTTTACTGTAATATCATTGTATTTCCAGAGAATTACAGGTTTTTGCACCCAGTGCATAGTTGTGGCAATGTGTTGATGGCTGCATAGGAATGCACCATTTCAACAATCACTACATGGGTCCATTTCACCATGTTAATTTTAAACAAGTTGAAACTGGGGTGCTACTTCAGGGTGGAAGTTTTGGTGAAATATCTTTTGATCTTTTCTGCATTCATCTGTGTAGTGAGACATGAATATCTAGATAGGTTTTCAGAGACCTGTATGTAGACTAAACAGATCGTGAGGACAAAGCAATCTTCCCCATCTAGATCTAGATAAAATTTCAGCTTAATAGAGATGATACATAATGCAGATTATACTGACATCTGATCCAAACGAGAACAAGTCGGTCTGTCTGAGCATTCTTTTGTAGGATATCATCTGTCGCTTCCATAGAGTTCACAATTAGATAGTGTTGACCAAAACGTGTGAAGTGGATAAGGCCCCCTGAATGTGGTTTGCTTCAGATCCTAATCAAAAATGACCAGTGGGAAGAGACTTGAACTCGCCATATTTTTTATCCCATTCTATGTAAGTCAGAAATGCTTTCTTGGGGGGAGGCCAATGTATGGATATCCCTGAGGTCCAGGAAGATAAGGAGGCTGTCCTGCAACAATGACGCAGAGCGCCAGCACTATTTTTCCAACAGCGGCTGAAGGCAGTTGGATCTTTTTCATATGTTGTTGAATACGTGTGGACAGTAGCAGAAAATCTCAACAAACAGCTGGAAGGTTGAAGATTGTATACGTCCCACCAAAAGATAGAAGTTTCCGGTACTACATGGCCAAAGTCGATATGAGACTGCGCACGACCCTCGTTTCTTCGTATGATATGATTGGATTTGCGAGCATTGCGTCACTGTGCGTCTTATCGCCGTATGATCAGCTGAGATTATGAGCGAACTTGGTCATGGGATGTCTTGTCGACAATACCTGTGTCTCAATGTTTCCCAGTTCTCATCATGTCTTCCACCACGCTCAAAGTGGCCGCAGTTCAAGCAGAGCCTGCTTGGTTTGACCTCCAAGCAGGCGTAGCCAAAGTCGTCTCGCTGATTAAAGAAGCTGGTGCGAACGGTGCTCAGCTTATTGGTTTCCCAGAATCTTTTATCCCAGGCTACCCGGGGTGCATTTGGACGGGAGGCTTCGACCCAGGGATGCTAATGAACTTTCAGAAGAACTGCTTGAGCGTCAAATCGGAGGAATTTGCGACCATTCGTAAGGCGGCTCGTGATGCAGGAATATGGTAAAACCCAGCGCGTCCTAAGCCGCTCCATTGTGCCACTCAGATTATTTTTACAGGGTTATACTGGGATATACTGAAGTTGATGGGTATAGCATGTACGGCGCTCAGAGTTTTATCGATTCCCAAGGTCAGGTAGTTCTCCACCGCCGTAAGATCAAACCTACTGGGCAGGAGAGAACGATTTGGGGTGATGGCGCTGGTACCATCAACTGCTTCCTCTCTTTCGAGACTTGCTGATGGTCTATGTAGCGGATTCCCTCAAAAGCGTAGTTGAGGGCCCGAATGGTACAAAAATAGGTGGGCTGAACTGTTGGTAAGTATCGTTACCCTAATTTCGTCAGTTGAGATGCCGATAACGTACAAGGGAGCATCTGCAGCCCCTCTTGCGGTTCCATCATTATTCTCTTGGGTGTCAGATCCATGTTGCTAGCTGGCCATATCTTTGCTATGCCACAGATCCGGATGCGTATCATCAGTTTGCAGCTGAGATGCAAACAATCGCTACCAGATTCGCTGCGTTAGAAGGACAGATGTTCGTCATCTGCAGCACGCAGCTTATAAGCTCCGAGAACTTCGAGAAGTGTAGGTGAGATGTACTTTGCCTGCTCTACATTAGGATAGAGTTTAACAGCACACCGAAACTGAAAGGGTACAAGGCACACTTTGGGCTCCACCGGTATGATCCAACAGATTTCTACCTGAGTCCGGCTTGACGCGTCATTTTTGCAGAGCGGAGGCGGTTTTGCTGCAATTTACGGTCCAGACGGATCCAAGTTAACAGCTGACGTCGACCCAGGAAAGGAATGCATCCTTTACGCCGATGTCAATCTTGATGCTATTCGTTTGGCCAAACTTGCAGCAGACCCAGTTGGTCATTAGTGTGTCGTTTTGCATGCCAGAGAAATATCGCAATTGACGTTTATTCCTAGCTCTCGTCCCGATTTGCTGTCCTTGAACGTCGGCAGTTCCTCTTCGCTCACGAATCCAGCCACGCTGGTGAGGTATCCCGCCGGGGGAGAGTACATGTTGTTGAATAAGATTCCACCGCTTGAGGATTGAACGAGTCACTGATAGGAAAGGATTGATCTTTAACCTATATTCCTGTACCATGATCGTCTGTACCTTGTAACACCATTTACGCAAAACATTTCTTGTGAATGACAAAAATGCAACAGAAAGCGCTGTTTGGGTGCAGGCACCTGCCCTCAATTAACTTTCTCACCCTTTCGACGTCATCAATAGAACTCACCCAGAACCATGTCCTTCCCGGAGACCATAAGATCTTCAAACTGCATTGTACATGTTGAATATGATATCTCAAATCCCCCGCCGCCGCTTTCAAGTGACTGGACTCGTTTCGTTTGTATCAGCGATACGCACGCGCATTCCTTTACGGTCCCGGACGGTGATGTGTTATTGCATAGTGGTGATTTGACAAATACGGGTAAGGTGAAAGATTTTGAGAAGACGATGGAATGGATTTGCGGCCTGAAGCACAGAACGAAAATGTAGGTGTACACATCCATTTTGGTGTCGACCTAGTCATAATCCAAGACAAGACGACTTTCTTAAACCCAAACGATAGCATTGACGACTTGATTCTCTCTTCTTTTAGAATAATTGCTGGCAACCACGATTTGACGCTGCATACCGGATGGTACGATGATAACTGGAAGCGCTGGCATGGCAAGGAGGTACGCTATCCGGATTCTCTTCAAGGCAAAGTATGTTAACAACGCACATTTACAACTTAGGAGCTTCTAGACCCTATATTGGAACTTCTCGCCGGCTCAAAAGCGAAGAAAGCCAACGTCGTATACCTTCAAGACGAGCAATATCAGTTCCAAGCTAAAGAGGGTGGTAGAACTTGGAGCATATACGGGTCACCGGTGAGGGTTATTCACATCGGTTTTGCGACATGCTTGTTTGATTTCTTGGCTCGATCTTTTTTGGTAGTGGTCACCCGAATTCTGGAACTGGGCTTTCAACTACAACCGCGGGGACGAGGCTGAGAGTGTGTTTATTTTTTCCCCTTATTCGACCTACCCTACTCACGTACCCGCGATAGAAATTGTCTCCAGATTTCCAAAAACAGACATTCTGTATGCTTTCTAGACTATGTTCCATGTGTAGCACATTCATGACCTACAACAGACTAACGCACGGCCCACCTCACCGAGTCCTCGACATTACCACCGGTGGAGACTACCCCGGATGCGAATCGTTGGCTTCTCATCTTCCAAAATTACGACCGCGGATCCACCTTTTTGGACATATACATGAAGCACACGGTGCATACATTCATGAATGGCCTAAGGGACAGGGGCTGGGTCGTTGTCCAAAGGTACAGAATTCAAGTTATGGGGGTGTAGAAGACCCTGCGCTTCCGGATGGGGGTTCGATGGATCCAGTGCCTGATAGAACGGCGTTTGTTAACGCGGCAAATTGGCCTATGGGACAACGAGTAGACATGTACGAAACGTCAAGTTTTGGCGGACAAGGCTTTCTACCTATTATCGTGGACCTTTTGGATTAGATTGTTGCATAATAGAGGGTGTATACCGCCACAAAGTCTGGTCTATTGTTGCAGAGAAATCATGGGAAGTGCATGCCCGATTGACTGGTTAATTTTCCATTTCGTTTTCTAGACTACTTTTGCCGGCAGATAGGAGTGGGATAATCAAATGATATGACAATCATCTGATCTGATGTATAGCATCGCGTCTATGGTACTCAAATCCCTTGCGGTGTTATTTTCGATTGAGTAATAGTCTTCTCAAGGAACGCCACTTGACCTGCATCGATTTTCAAGTCAGGTGCAATGTCGACTGAAGACATCTCCGAATACTGATACACTATATTCTTACTTAGGGATAAATAGCTAACAGTATAACGCGAAATACCGGGTATTAACGTTTTGTTCTTGAAGCAGCCCGGAGTGAGTGCCGTTTTACGAAATCGACATTTTTATTCTCTCAAGAAGGACTCCCTATCTCAAGGATATACTGCGAGCTTGATCCCAAATGTCTATTCTTATTGCTGGTTCCAACCCAAGTGATGACGTGGAGACACACAGGTATCCGACTGAATATAGGCTCGGATGGCTGTCCCTCCCTACATGGAACATCCTCGACAAACGTACAGCGATCTGCTCGCAACGTCTGACTACAACGAGACAAGCACCTTCGATGTCGATATTGCGGAAGACACACAGAACGTCTCCGTTGTCCTTAAATATATTATCTCGAAGTTAAACCCGGCTTCCATACTGACACAGTCGCTTGTGATGGTTTGGACCCACGTAGTCGACCGACGACGACTCATCGGTCTCGTGTCTCAACGTTCAACTCTCAGCTCGTCATCACTAGGCCACCCCTTACCTATCATTTATTCTCCCGGCCCAACCTGCGTTTTTGTTGTCGTTGGCGGTGTTCCTAGCTTTGGGCACAGGACGATGGTTGGAGCTGGTGCTCAACCACCTCTGGACGAGGTGCGCTCGAGAAGTGAGTTCACAAGTTGAATTCTTCTTGTCGTCTGCTGAGGCGATCTGTGCTTTCCCTTACTTACTTTGTAGCTTTTTGTCTCAGAGAAGACTATTCTCTACCATTAGTGGACTTCGACCTAATGCTACTTACTGGCTACTAAATTGCTTCGAGTCGTTGCCCAAACGCAGCTTGTTTATATATAATTTACTGAGAAGCCAGCGATGGAGGTGGTAGATATTTATGTTATACTATTGGCAATTGGATATCATCATATCTGCAATCAGAGCACGTTACGTGACTTTAGTAGTGCTGTGGAAATCCATCCGTGGATACCTTCGGTCGACGGTACTGACCTTGGTCGCGAAGTCAGCGACTTAAGGTGCATATCACGACTGGGAGCGGAAAGCAAAAACATTGGACGTTCAGGGGATTGAACCCTGGACCTTATACAGGGGAAGCTCGACCGCCTCCAATTTACTCGCGCTCTCCTCAATATAAGTAATTAGCCAAACCGGGAGAAAACCTCCCAACGAGTGAAAAATGGGACGAGGCCAGACAGGTGTACGGATGCGAGATGGAATGAAGGAGAGGAATAAATGATCACTATATAAAGGTAATTAATGACACAAAGGGGAATTGTAATAAAGCAACGAATAAAAAGAAGCAGAGGGGTATCGGGGGAAGCTCCGTGCGCTATTTACGGAGGTCTCCAAAGTCGCAAGCAACTGTGTCAAAGATGGCCTTGCAAAGCATACGCGCTACCACTGCGCTAAACGCCCATGCTGAAAAGAGGTGTGAAGGAGTACCTGATTCTGGTTTCCGGTTTCTATATCTTTTCACGGCCCGGGTTTGGCGGCCGAAAATCGTTCTTGACTCGATACAAGAAAAAAAAACAGAAGGCTCTCTCTCTAAACCTTCAATCAGGAGTGGGCGGACTCGGTTAATTGTCCCTTGGCAGGGTCGCTGTCATAGCAGGCTCCGAGTTTAAAAAAAGGTCCATCAAACCAACTATCCAACAAACTGCCCACAAAAGTCCCTTTTCATCAACGTTCCAGTCTCTTTCCTTCTAGTTTCGGACGGTCGGAGTATCAAAACACAATTCAATAGTCGTTGGTTTAGGGATCTTCTACAACCCGGAGGCTGTAATTGCCAGTTGTTGCCTCTACCAGTCCTTTTTCTCTCGCGCGTTGTTTGCTTAGTGTTCCTCGCTTCCTTTCCCCCCGTTTGTTTCGAGGTTCGCCTTTGCCATTGTTTCCTTTGTCAGTTCTGGGAATCCGAATGGTCAAGGCAAGGACGGTCTTTTCTGAGGAAAAGGAAAAGTGGTATTTTAGTCTTTTTGTCGCAATCATCTAGCAACCACCGTCGAGGAGAAGACAGAACACAGGCATTTGTATGGCACGGACAAAGGTGAGTCGCACGTTCTTCCTTGCCAATCTCGATATCTTTGCACCTTCCGTCGCGATACAGTGAGGATGAACAAAGACAAAGATATTGACAGCTTGTTTCACAGATAGAAATTGAAGTGGTTCACAAAAAATGGGGTAGAGGTTCGTGGTGTGTCTTATCTTTCTATTCTTGCCCCTTGCTGATCGCTCCCTTTCGCACTGTACCGACTCCAACCATTGCCAACGCTGAACTGTCGTAACGTATGAAACCTGGGTATACTCACTTCTCCCTTCTCTTTTCTCCTGCCGATCTTCCGCTATTTCTTGCAAATTCTCTTCCGTCTATCATTACGCTCAAAACAGTCACGAAAACACCATGGGGTGGCATTATCCCCAATGTAAACGCACAAACAGCGGCGGCGGAGGCAGCGAAGGTTCATAAAAAGGTACGTCCTCAGTTGGCCTAGATCTCTTAGTGTCCGTTCTAACCGCCATTCTACTTTACTCGCTCCCTCTTTCACCCTTCTAAATTCCAACCATGATATTATGTCGACATTCTCGTCATCTCTCCACAACCTCTTGTGCACGTGTGTCATTATTTCCAAAGAAATCCTCCATCGTTGCTGCCAAATCCAAAAGTAAACCCAAAACCGCCGAAAACCCCACCGCGTCATCACCTAAAACTGTTGCTGAAACCCTGTCAACCACAACCGAGGCTTTACTTGCATCCAAGGGTTTACCGTCTACATCGACATCTACCCGTGCCAAGCGTCACACTCGGTCTGCATCCGCAGTTAGTACTGCCTCTATCTCAACAGCAACAGCTCCTACGGCCATTCCATCCGCTTTGAGTGCTATTACCACTTCTTCTGTTCCCGTCCCAGTCCCGATCCACGCCTTGACATCGACCTCTACATCTTTGGGTCTATCCAACCCCGACACAAAAGCTAATGCGAACACCACCATCCCGACTTCAATTGCTCCGAAACCTACTACTAACACCGCTAAACCAAAACCACTCGCCAAGTCTGCTAGAGCAACGGCTAAATCCAAACCTACCCAGCCTGCTCCAGTGGTGTCTACCAGACCAAAACGGAATGCTGCGTCTCGGGCGCAAGCGAGGCTTACTCAACTGGCAGCAGATATGAGCAAGGTAAAAGTGGAGGAGGCGGATGGGGATGTCGGTATGGGTATAACTATGGATGTTGACGGAGCTGTTGGCACTGGTACGGAGGCTTTCGGAAGAGATGTGACTGGTGTTAATAAACCCGGAGCTGGAACAGAGGCTGGATGTGGTGTTTCGGCATCAGCGGTGACGAAGAGAAGGCGTAAAGCTAAAGGCACCAAAGCAAAAACTATCGTTCAGGGGAAGGACGATGCCGGTGAAAACCAAACGGGTTCTGTTTGTGTTCCTGTATCGGAAACAGTCGTGACAGTGATGAACGATGCACCTAGTTTTGGGAATGACGCTGGGTTTGATCTCGGGACCGGGGAAGGAAAAGGCAAAGTTCAGGATGTTCCTACGCAAGAGCCCGGACCATTGTTTGGGTTTTCCTTTGGAGACATGGGAATCCGACGGCTAGCAGGGTTGGGGGAGATCAGAGTAAAGCAGGAGCCTGTTGATTGAAACTTATATATAGCCAGTCTAATGCGTGTGATTGGTCCGGATTTTATGGCCGTATAGGCTTTGGGGATTCTCAAGTCAACGTCTGCTGTCAAGTTTTTTTATCATATATTGTGCACGATACCTTTCCTTAATCGTATACACTGATACATTCAGAATCAGTCGAGAATTATTACTCTAACTTATTGCTACTAGTACTGAAAACGATGTAATCGATATCAGGCTAAAAAACATTTCTGCGAAACGTCCGTTTTCTTTTCTGCAACGGCAAATAGATATGTGTATCTGGCGAGTATGCAAATATGTTTGAAGTATGAGCAGAGTATTATTTCGGAATTTGCTTCAAGTTCAGACGTGTATAACGATGATGATTTAGTTTAGAAGCTGAATCGACAATTGAGTTTGATTCAGAGGCAAGGTGTCAAGCGCTTGCAAATGGTTAAGATAAAGTTTTTCCCCATCAATGCCAGCGAGTGTTCCTCATTCACTTCAAAGTTCTCTACTTGAAACACATACGACCTAATATGGTTGTTTGTCAGGTTGGATTCATGGTCAGTTTTATGTTTTCCAGCCATAACAAACATGTATGTTTCGATCTTGTCCTTTTCATTCCTAAACTTGAAGCATATCATTTAGAATAATCACAATTAATTCGATTAGTGTCCTTTTCCAGACTTCTTTCAGTCGCAAATTGAATTCGTTGGGAGACATTCAATGCAGGGTATTTATCCTTGAGTTTAGAAGGACACGAGAATGATAGAACTGGATATAGAGCCTACCAAAAGGAGTTTGAATGATCTTTTCGACTACTAGACTATAGCTGAACTCAGCAGAAAAATTTGTTCAGAGACGCTGTCTCCAGTTCACGAGAATGACGCTATGAACGGGACAAGCTAATCTAGAGATGCAAGGAAACTAAGAAAGCCTCTGGTGGCACCAGTGAATAAACGTCGGACTAAATGCACAATCCATCGAACCTGATGTAGAAAAACAAAATTTGAACATGGGCCATAGAATCATCGCTGAGAATGAGATTTTCCAGGATATTTTGATGATACGATGGTACTTGTATGTATAGTTGATATGAATATGTACAGTTTCATACATGTTTATAAGGTGGCTTATTGTGAGGATTGTTTACATATCGGACTGCAATTTTTGGCCCAGAGTCCGATCAACAGGCATGGCGCTATTTTGCACCATCCGTAATTTATAGAGTTCTCACCCCTATAATTGGCAGCCATTAAATTGCATTAAATCCGAGCCTGACTTATGAGAAAAGCTGCAATCGATGTCATTTTTCTTTCCCACTTTCCAGGACCAGCATGGTGCCGCAGGACATTCCTAAATAATGCTAGCGGTCTCTTCCAAGCTGTCTTTGGAGACACTCCTCATTTGGGAAGGTGAAAAGATTAATGGCTGCCGGCGCACCACCAAAATATTGACAGTTTTACCCACTTTCAAATTTCGCTTGTAACTTCAAGGTTATCAATTTTAGTGCAGATCTCATAGTTGATCCATCACTTCCAGACCTTATGTAGCATTAATGAGATATTGCAATTACGATGGAGCTTGTTCACACAACTTACCAGGGAAACGATGTTGATATCCAAGTTTGGAGAAAGCCGCTCTCGAAATGTATTGTCGCTGTATTTTGCCGCTCATAAGGAAGCGCCACCGGAGGATTGGCTATGGTGATGTTCGGCGTTATTTCGCGATATGATTCGCCTGAAATTTGAATATCTTTCGTAGATATAAAAAGAACGTTATTCATCGTCCTACATGGGCCTTCTCAAAAAATACCCATTCGGGGAGAGTTTAAAAGTCTAAAAGCTTGTTGGAGCCCGCAGCAAGGAGGAGGGTATGCAACATTGATAATCCATAGGTTTACGACTTTTAGCTTAGTGTATGCATGTACTAGTCAGAGGTCTCCACCAGTGAGACCGCGATTCGGACCAATCTAGCAACAAACCTGTGACACTATGCAGGGACGGTTGCCAAGCTTTATACATATAACATGAATGCCCTCACCGAGCCTCACTAGGCCTTACTAGCCCCAGAGTGAAATGTCTTCCACCACAGCGGCTCAGACATTCTCCCAGACAACTCTTTCATCCCTTCCGTCCGACGGTATTCGTTATCCCAACCATGCTACACAAATTGTGGTTGCAATCGGTTACCTCTTAATTTTACCCGTCATGACTGTCATGCTTTACAATCGTTTTCCTCCTGTGGATACTCTGAAGAGTATCCTCAGTTGGGAGATGAGTTATTCTAAGGTCACTATTCTTATTGCTCTTGGAGCTAGCTGGTGTTACATCTTTGTCGGTGGCGTTCTTAATCTGGGTGTGGGATTAAGGTATGTATTGTATTACTTCTCGAGAAAAAGCTGACGTTTCCCGTCAGTTACTCCCTCGATGAATGCAGTCGTGGGGTCTTTATCTGCACTTGGTTTTACACGACAACTAAACTAGGTGTCTATCTCTTGTTAGTAACACCTAAAATCATACAAAATTTAGTAAGAACTGAGCTTTTATAGCCTGATGGAACGTGCCTTTATTGTCAGAGGCGGAGGAGTTCGCTTACAATCTTGGCATTATCGATTTAATTTCTTCTTAATTGCATGCTGGCTAGCAGTATTTATCATGCTTGAGGTATATCTAGGTATGATATGCTTATTCCGTAATCTGATTCTTCCCCCAGGTCGGTCGCATTTATGCCATAAACGAGGAAGAGGGCATCTGTATTTTCGGATGGCAATGGTGGGCACTCATTCCGCTCATGGCTCTGGATGTTTTTGTCAACTGTGAGTACTTATTGATTTTACTGATTGTAGTAATTAAATGATTCCTGTTATTAGTCTACCTTCTGATCATGTTCATCATCCCGCTTTTCCGAGATACTTTCGCCAACAGCAGACTGTAGGTTACATTCTACTTTCATTGACATAAGCTTTGATTTTGGTGCTTATTGTTGTAGACGTTTATTGGCGATCCGCGCTCTTTGGACTGCGATTGCATCAACTGTAGCTACCTTGGCAAATCTCATCATGCTGATTGTCATCAAAGCTCCCGGGTGGTAAGACACAGTTTTAATCATTGAATTTATTTCTCATTTCCTTTCATAGGCTCTGTCTTTGCTCCTGCGGATTGGACATTTTCCTGAATGCTTTCCTTTTGTATTATGCACGTTTGCACTTTCTTTAGAAGCGAATTTGACCTCATTATTAACTGAGCTTTCTGACCAGATGACTAGAACTTTAAAAAGTGATGATAATCAAGCTAAAGCTACTTGGACTGTCAAGGGTTTACACATTTTGCCGAAAGATACGATTTTGAGGAAAATAGCCAAGGGGAAAATGAACATCAAGACTGGGACATCCATGTTTCTAGTAACTAAAATGTGAGCGGTTGGTGAAGATATAAATCTACAGCTTCCTAACTTTGGAAACAGTCACCAGGAAACAGAGATATCACAAAGCTCTAATAATTTACACCACCTTGGCGAGAGCGACATTGAAAGCAATATCATCAGTGACAAGGGAGTCTGAAGACAGGCGATAATCGGTTAGCCTACGCGTCACTTGTGGCTTTCTTATACACCATACTCCTCTGTTTGCTGGCATAATCCGCCTTTAGCAAAAATGTATAGAGGCCGGATTAATGCCTATTGGATTTTCAATGCTATAGGAATTCAAATCGACATTATTGCTCTTTGTCTAATTAGTTATCTCTTTTGAGTATATTACATTATCCTAATCTTGCAAACTACTATAGGAATCACAGCCCCATGTTTAATGCCATTTTTTGAGAACGACGGCTCCTTCTTCTTTATTAATCAAATGACCTGACAAGTGTGCATCACATTGCAGGAGGTTTGATGTGACTGGTCCGAGATTTTTCTTTCACCCCAACGGTGTAAAATCCGAATGGGGAAGGCCACGTAACCAAGTTTTCGTTATCCAATGGCTCTGGAGCTCGATTTGGTGAATCGTATTTCTCGTTGAACTTCGATTTCTTGTTTATGATATAATCACAGCAAGGTCTTCTCAGGTATAATACTATAAATATCATCGTGGAGTCTACCTATCTCCCTACTTAACCGCGCTCAACCCAGAATCTAAACCAGCTCAATGTCGTTTTCGACCCCCGCACCTTCCCCACCCTCCAAACTTGGTGTGTACCGCACCTTCGGTCCTAAAGCAGGCGTGCGCGTATCGCCTTTGGCTCTGGGAGGAGCAAGCATAGGTGATAAACGGAATGAGTTGATGGGAAATCAGAATAAGGAAAGGAGTTTCACCTTGCTCGATACGTATTTTGATTTGGGGGGCAATTTTATTGATACAGCCAATGCATAGTGGGTATCTGTGAAATATTTAGATTCATATTCGAAGTCGCTTACTTGTATTCCAGTCGCGATGGAAGTTCAGAAGAGTTTATAGGCGAATGGGCGGAGAAGCGGGGTATCAGAGACCAGCTTTTTATTGCTACAAAGGTCGGTCGACTCTTTATTTGAATTAATCCTAAATTAACACTCCGCTGCTCATTTTTGCCGGTTAAACCTCCTCCTCCTCCTCCACAAGTACACACAAAACTCGCAACGCGACGACCCCAACATCACTCAAAAACCTCTCTACATTGGCAATAGCGTTAAATCATTGCATCTCAGCATCGAAGTTAGTCTTAAAAGACTTCGGACAAGCTATGTAGATCTCTTGTATGTTCACTGGTGGGACTATGAGACACCAGTTAAAGAGGTCATGGATGCACTGCACAATTTAGTTGTTCAAGGAAAGGTTTTATATCTGGTAAACCTGTCCATCTTCGGGCGCAGCTGACTGATCGAAATTATTACTATCTAGGGAATATCAGATACCCCAGCATGGGTCGTAGCTCAAGCTAACTCGTACGCCGAGTTCCACGGCAAAACGCCATTTGTCGTTTACCAGGGTGCTTGGAACATCATGGACCGCTCGATTGAGCGTGAAATTCTTCCAATGGCGCGTTCATTGGGTGAGTTTTATCCCTAAACTAACCAAGAATGAAATTAAGAACAGTATGTTCGTGCCTAGGCCTAGCTATTGCCCCATTCGATATCGTAGGCGGTGGCAGATTTCGAAGTAATGCAGAAGATGAGCAACGTCGGCAGTCGGGGGAAAAGGGAAGAATGTGGCAGGGCTCCTGGGAGCGAACAGAGGATGAGATAAAAATCTCAAAGGCGCTAGAGAAGGTTGCAGATGAACTCGGGGCCAAGAATCTAAGATCTGGTATGTCCCAACTACTATTCAGTGAGTTTACTTGCTAATTGACTACATCGTAGTTGCAATCGCTTATGTTCTTCAAGCTGCACCCTACGTCTTTCCCATCATCGGAGGACGCAAACCTGAGAACCTCATTGCCAACTTGGAAGCACTTGACATTACACTCTCCAAGGAGCAAATCGAATATTTGGAGAATGTAATACCATTCAACCCTGGATTTCCTCATATTTGGATTGTGAGCGTATTTCTTATTTACCGTGTTTCTTTTACTATGATTTCGGCGAAGTTGTATCACTAAGTTGTTTCTGTTTATCCACAGGGCGACGGCACAAAACCGCAACAAATCATATCGAGTGTAATCCATTTTCAGAAAGTACCTCCACTGCAGGCTTTGCCCATCCCGGAGTTGGGTAGCGCAGAAGCGAACAAGTAGGAGATGGACATAACTTTGTGATGCGATAAATACTATATGTTTTCAATGTTTTCATCGAATTGTTACTGTCTCTGAGTCTACAATCTACTATCTTGAAGTGGGTCATGAATCATGATTAATAAGAATTTTAACCTTGAACTGTAGTAGGATAGGCTGGGGTCAGTTGTCTTGTTTAGCAAGTGGACTAAATGAAAAATCGAATGCTGACTTTATCGACGCCATTTTTTGGAACAATTAGTTCAGCCTATTCATGAATGTGTATGCCGGTTGGTAGTACGTGTAGAAAGTCATCATCAGCAAATAAAAATAAGTTATCCCAATGAGAGAGTACGCAATGGGATTATGCATTAGTGAGACGCTAGTGAGAGCCACAGGTTGACCTTGAAGTCGACAGTCGGACAATAGCCTAAACGGACGTTCTAAAACAATCATTTAGACATCACTTATGATACAAATTTCTACATAGTTGCTTAGTAGGGCCCCTGAACTGTGTCAAAGTCAAAATCAATTCCAACGGTACAAAACCCGAATGGGGAGAGCCACGTAATCAAATTGTCGTTATCCAACGGTGCTGGAACTCTTTATAGCAGTATATTCTTACTGCCGGATTGCGAACGTGTTCTGTCTAACAATTTGAATTCATTTGTGCCGAAACTATTGGCAGGTCGTACTCTCATTGTCGGATTGCGAACGCATTTCATCCAACAATTGGAATTCACCCGCGCCAAGACTATCAGCAGTATAAATACCTTCCGGCGAGAGTCTCTGAGTACTAAAAACCTTCTCCTCAATCCATACCAATCAAATGTCGTTCTGGAGCTCCCCACCTCCCCCACCCTCTAAACTTGGCGTATATCGCACCCTTGGTACAAAGTCAGGAGTGCGTGTATCGCCTTTAGCGCTGGGAGGTGGAAGTATAGGTGATCAACAGAATGAAATAATGGGGGATCAAGATAGGGAGAGAAGCTTTGCTTTGCTCGACACGTATTTTGACTTGGGAGGCAACTTCATTGATACGGCAAATTCTTAGTGGGTCATTCATCGAATTTAGAATCGCAATCAAAATTATTTATTTGTATTTCAGCCGTAATGGGAGTTCCGAGAAGTTTATAGGTGAATGGGCAGAGAAACGAGGTGTAAGGGACCAGCTTTTTATAGCTACAAAGGTCAGTCAATTAAATCCCGCTCGATTCTGAATTGAAACCTAACTTTTCCTTTTCCATTTCTCCAAGTACTCCCATCATTCGCGGCGCGAGGATCCAACCATCGTTCAAAAGCCCCTCTACATCGGCAATAGCCTTAAGTCCTTGCATCTCAGCATCGAAACGAGCCTCGAGAGATTGCGAACAGCCTATGTCGATCTCTTGTATGTTCACTGGTGGGACTATGAGACACCAGTTAAAGAAGTTATGGATGCATTGCATAATTTAGTCGTTCAAAGAAAGGTGTTGTATTTGGTAAGTCTTTTTGTCTTCGAACGCTGTTCTCATCTCTGACTGGGACGGCTACCATTTAGGGGATATCAGATACCCCAGCTTGGATTGTGGCTCAGGCTAATTCGTACGCCGAGTTTCATGGTAAGACGCCATTTGTGATTTACCAGGGGGCTTGGAGTGTCATGGAGCGTTCATTTGAGCGTGAAATTCTCCCTATGGCGCGCTCATTAGGCAGGTTGTTACCTGCTGATACATCATTTACTTCTAATCGCAAAAATCCTGTTTTAATTGCCAATCGCGAACACGATTTTCCTTGATTGCATAGGTCTGGCCATCGCTCCTTGGGGAGTATGTGGCAGGGGGAAATTTCGAAGTAGCGCGGAAGAAGAGCAACGTCGGCAGTCAGGGGAAAAAGGAATGTCGTTTCTGGGTCAAGAGCGAACACAAGATGAGATAAAGGTCTCAAATGCCCTTGAGAAGGTTGCAAATGATCTTGGGGCAAAGAATCTGAGATCTGGTAGGTTTATTACACCATTACAATTTAGGTCGGGGTTTACTCGCTAACTGGCTATCCTAGTTGCAATCGCTTATGTTCTTCAAGCTACACCCTACGTATTCCCCATTATCGGAGGACGCAAACCTGAAATTCTCATTGCCAATTTGGAAGCACTTGACATTACACTCTCCAAGGAGCAAATTGAGTATTTGGAGAGTGTGATACCACTCAACCCAGGATTTCCTTATAACTTCCTTGTGAGTACACTTATTAGGGTCCATTTCTGGTATCCATGGACTTACTTATTTCTGTCGATCGCAGGGCGACGGAACGAAACCGCAACAAATCGTATCGAGTGTGATTCATTTTCAGAAGGTACCTCCACCACAGGCTTTGCCTGTGCCAGAGCTGGACAGCGCAGAAGAAGATAAATAATAACGGGACTCCGAGCGTTTGATGGAATTTTTCATAAAACAGGTTGAAGCAGTACAATATGTATAAAATTCCCGACCAGTACATGTTTTTGTACAGGACTACATAAACGCCGCGGGTTATATGCGCCCTATGATTTTCTGATATTTCCTCGTTACCTATATTTCTACTTTCGATCAAAACAAGGGATTAGGTAAAAGTTTTTTGCGTACTTACCACTCAAAATCCTTTCGTTCAAGAGACCTCCCTGCCAGAATTTTCCCCATATGTGTGAAGGCATATCCGCTTCCCTTTCTACGTGCTCCAAAGAGTTTCTTGAGCTGTGGTAATGGACTAGTTTGAAATGGGCACAACTGCTTCATCCTTTCACTACGATGTTCTGGTTTAATGAAACCATCACTCTCGTACTCTGTGCTATCCAGGTCTTTTTCCCCTGCTAGATGAAGGCCTAGGAAGAGACAGAGTTCTTTGTAGCTCTCCCAATCGCGCAGATAGAGTTGTCCTGAAAATAGATTCAGTTGCATGATCATAAAAGGATCGGGTGCAATCCAATCAGATTTCAAGGGTGGAATAGTATAGAACCGCAGATCTTCGAATGAAGCTTGATTTTGAGTGACTCTTGGGGCATAAAGGTGGAGATGTATTTTGCAATGACCCCAGGAAATCGCAGCGCGATATTTATTAGCTTCTTCTGGGCTGATCAGTACCAGACTCGGTGTTCGGTCTTCCAGAAATCCTCCGGAGATGATCCATGTAACAGACCGCATATCTTCGTCGACTGATGGCTTTGTGCTCTTTATCGTTGTCGCAAATTCGACGGAACATAAAAGCCCTTTATGCCATGCCTGACGCCCAGGAATAGTAGGCATATCTAAGTATGCAGTCAGCAACATGAACGATGGTGAGCGCTTTGGAATGTCGCCGTAGTAGATCAGTCTTGAAATCTTGAACTGATGGATTTCTGGATCTTTTGGGAGTGGCTTTTCTACTTGTTGTTCTCGTTCAGCTTCGTTGCTGACTTCCCGTTCCTGCTCCTCGTCTGCATTAGTTTTTAGCATGCGTCGGAATGTGTTCCATCCCAATATTCGAGATCTCTCTCGCAGCTCTTGATAGTCCATTGCTTTTATTATAAAATCCGGGATATCCTCATAATTGCTCCCGGTGACGCCGTACATCTGCTCAAGGGTTCTCGCCTCAGGTTGTTTCCATAAAGAGAGGTAAGCTTTTGAGCCGGATGAATCAAATTGATCCCAGGCTTGTTTTCTTCGGATATAATCAATACCTTGATTTATCCAATTAGGCACATGTCGCTCAATATCTGCAACTGTCTCTGAGTATGACCATCTCAGGACATTTGATGATGAGACCTGCGTCTGCTCGTCCAAGCTGCAGACTTCACGAATCTTTCTGTCAATCTCCGCAGGGGCCAGGAACATAACAGTTTGCCCACGGCCTAGCTGCCTCATGCGCATACACCCTGTTGTCTTTTAGTATATTGTCTGAACTGACTTGAGTAAATTGGTTATTTACCTTGCATTAGGCGGTCTTTTGTCACCCTGTCGCCCAAAGTTACCGCAGCTCGAGAGTCGCGAGGTAGTTTCAGATCAGTGCCGCGAGTATGAGCGTCATCTAGATATATAACGCATTTGCTCAGTTGACCACGATATCGAGAAGACACAAGTCTTTCCAAACCACCTTGACGATCGACTACCATCATATGGTCATCTTTATTGAAGAATACTGCCGCCTCTGCAGTTTCATTCAGCTCCAACCAACGTTTCCCAACTGCTTCATTGTCAAGGTCTAAAATTTGAGCCCCAATATCCAACAAAGTTCTGATTTCCGGGCGCTGCTTGACAACCAGTTTCAGAAATCCCACCGCTGATAACCGTTCATTATCTGGTCCCTCTGCGCACAGATAAACGTCATTTTCAGGTTGCAACAGGTGCTCAACTACCTGTGCAGTCGTTTTCGCTTGCCGAAGAGGATCATACTGCGTTATTGTTGCGGGTAACAAATATTGGCTGTCTTTTGTTCCACTGAAACCAGTGACAAAATTTTCCTTGGTCTCGACAAGATCCCAACCAGATGACATCATTTTCTCTGGGTATTGGAGGGCATACTTTGGGAAGACGATTTGTGAAAGATAAAAATCTATCACAGACCGGTTATAAGCGAAACGAGGGACAAGAATTCTGGAAAATTGGATGTGGTCCTTGAGGTTGATAGCAGTTACTTTTCGAGGCACATCCTCTACACCATCTATCCAACTCTCGTACTCCAATTGAGGATTGTCCGACTTGAGGAGAAGTTGAAGGGAGATTTCTACTTGATCTGCCGTTAATCCTCCGTAGTAATACGACAGGCAAGTGAGACAGATAGCCACATCAGGGTGACTAAAGTCAGACTTAGATGCAGGAACATCTTTGGCACGATATGGGACAGCCAGCAAGGTCCTTTTGATATCCAGTCCGTAATCGACTCTCCATCGTTTTTTCTGAAGACAATATGCCAAGATTCCATGCGCGATCAGTCCCCGTAATAAGAGCAGCCCTTTCCACAGTAAGTTCCCATCAAAATATTGAGTCAAAGATGAGATATCCGACTCATCCGTCGATTTCTGGATGATGAAGCGGATAGCGATCACCCTGAGCGTAGCCGGTAGACGCTCGAACGGATAATTTGATAATGCTCCATTGAAAATGTCCGAAACTACCACTTTCAGAACGTCGTCGAGCACATTACTCTGCAAAAAAATCACAACTGGGACGGATTGTGCATGGACTTTACTTGCTTGAAGATGAATACTTTGTGGATATAAATCTCTGACGCCAGATGCATGCTTGAAAACCAAGGAAATCAGTTCCTGAACAGTAGTCCACCGATTTGGATGGTCTTCCAGCAAGCTTTGCTTGCCTGTGGTATAAATAAGCTGATAGCGAACGTGGAGGATCTCATCACTCTCATCAAGGATATCTCGGGAATGTCGGGAAAGCCAGCTGTAGGAATTCAGAAGCTGTTGTGACTCTTCCGGTGCGAACCTCGAATCTAAAACTCGGTCAATCCCCATCAACCGAAACGAGAGAAGATGCTCTGGTTGAGTGAGTAAAATTCCTCCTCTTGTCATGCATTCGTCGTAAAGGGATTGAATCGTGTTCTGCACATCAACATTGATTTGCAGATCACGGGAGAAAGGCAGATAGAATATTTGACGATTAGGCAGACCTGAAAGTCGATCAACTAGAAGCTGGAACATTTGCGTAGAAAGGGCTTTGAGGACCACCACTCTAACCAACTTCTGGCCGTCAGGTAAAGCAGATGCTATCAAGGGTACAATAACCGATGATTTTCCCTCTCCCATGTTCAGCTGAAGAACTGAATTTTTGGAATTTGAAGGATGCATCATTTCCTTTGCAAAGGACACTTGGATATCTCTGGCCAAAAAGTCGCTTGAGATCTGATAACAATATATAATCAGTTATAACGTCAATATTGAGTTCGAAATTTCGTACCTGTACTAATAACCAATCAGGATTGTCTAAACCTCGGATACAACGGTTTTCCAACTCCCTCAGAAGGGCATCAAAGTCTTTACCGCTGACTGCATAGTGCATCAACCTACGTGCCCTTTGGCATTCGACCATTCTTTTCCCGAGTAACATAAATGTGGCTTTCCATGTTTCAGTCAGATAATTTCGCTGATCATGCGCAAGCAGGCGCAGCAGAGAGTATGGAGTCTTAGAGGGCCAAAGACCGCAGTTGAAAATAATTTTTTCGAATTGGTTTTGCGGGGAAAGCACGTTGTTTATGGCATCCCAGACACCTCGAAAGTAATTCCAGCATGAGATATCATATTCCAGAAGAATTCTCGGAACTTTTTCCAGATCTATAAGCCTGTTGGGCCTGATAGTGGTGCGGTCGGCTAATAGAGCAGCGTAGCTCTCCCTTAGTTCCTTTCCAAATAGTCGATGAATCATATGGGGGCTTTTTGACAGCTGTTCGACCATTGTATAGATATCTTTTGGTATTGATATTTGCTGAACAGATGGATTTAATAGACCATCTAAAGACCTGAAATCAAAAGTCTCCAACTTCGGCGGTGATACCGAAAAAAGTCGGTGAATGCCAGAATACAGGAGACTGTCTGAAGACAATAATCGTGGGGGCGACTGGGTGAATATGTATAAGGAAGGGTGATCTTCAGGCTGTTTCTGGCCGAAATTGAATGGGACACAATTTAGAGTGGCTTCAAGCGCGTCCATATGTGCCGCAAATTCCATATTGCGATAGCAACTCCGGAATAGATCCTGTACAGGACGTAAATCGGTTGGAAAAATCCCAATATGAGGAGAATAGTCGAGACGCGGTGAAACTGTTGGCCATTGCACTAATGCCATATTTACAAGCTCAGGAATTGCAGAACGACATTCGCTTTGACGCAGTGAGAAAACCATTGTTGTCTCACCTAGACGCATCCGATCATTTCGGATTATGTCCTCCAATACGTGGATTAATTGGTTTGAGCTCGGTTCGAAGCCATCCCGAAGTTGATATGGTCCACTGTATGCTGAGCAAAAGATTTCAAAGCTATCAGGGTTATGAACAATCCTGACCATAGCAGGAATAAGTTCGCTATAGGAGTTATTTGGGTGGCTGTACATCAATGCTGCAAGGCTAAACAGAAGCTGATATAATTTTTTCCGGAAGGATGTGGCAGGATCACAACAAAGGTTGTACAATGTCAACCAGTAAGAGTGCAATACAGTCTTGTTCAACCATTCAAGACTATAAGATAAAGAAATGTTTCCCTTTCCTGGTTCATGAATACTGCCATCTGCAATGAGTATATCTCTAATATACTTTTGAGGAGGGAAAGGGGGCTGAAATATTGATAGGGCTATTTTGCAGACCATAAGTTCTTTCTGTGACTCTATGCCATCTCGTGACATATAGATTGTGTCTTCAATGGGATCACTCCATTTACACTTGAGATCAGATCTAGCATAGAAAGTGGAATTTCTCTGAAGATCCGGACCACAAGCTTGATCATATCATCTGCTGTTGTTGCTTGAAGGAATGGCAAGGTTGTGGTCTCAGGTTGAAGTGATTGAATGGTTTGGTAATATTTCAGAATGGTGTTGATTTCAAGAACAAAGAGAGGATGCTGTGACCAAAATGGTAAGTTTGGGACCCATTGGATGGTCTGCATGACCTTGAGATGCTCAGGATAAAAATTTCGTCCTGGTGTAAGTGATTGTAGGCAAGACAAGAGCTGCAACCCATCATCACATACATTTTTGATTGAAATAGACCGTGCGGATCTTATAATACGCAATGATTCCTGGACACCAGTCCTTCCTGTTAAAGGATCAGGAATACAATGGCTAGTAAGGGCATGAAGGTAGGCCTGGTAAAAATGACTGCCCAAACTGCCATCTCCTTCAAGATGCCCAAGGTCATCACGGACATGATATTCATGAATCTGAACATAATTGGATGACCAATGTCTATATGTATGGCTGTATGAAATTTGTCCCATGTGAAATTGACCAACCCAGATGGAATGAGAACCCTCTGCCTTGGTATATTTGTAGAAGCAGATGCATCAAGCACCAGAAAATTAAAGAGACCAATGAGTGTCCCAATATACTGTTCCTGTGCAATAAAATAACCAGGAAAGTTCACTGATTCCAAGTTTCCGGCATGATTCATAAAGTACTTGAGTTTAAACCTGGGTAACAGAACCTCTAGCTGAGGTTGAATGTCAGAGTTGTTTGACCTAGTTGAATATGAAACAACAATGTTTTCCCCTTTTTCTAGTCGCTCCAGGCATTTTGATACCTTCTGGAAAGTCTGGCTGTGAATATCAACAAGACTTTCCAGCTGTCCATTGACATTCTGTGATGTGGCACAGCCCCACATCTTATTTTTCCCCAGAATTTTCAAAACAGCAAGTTCTAATTTCCAGTTTTGTGGAGAGGATTTCCACATTGTCTGGTATGGCCTGAATTCAATGAATTTCTCATTAATGTCCAGCCAATGACCATAGTTATAAACCAGATGATTGGGAAGATCTTCTGGAAGACCTCTTGAGGAATAAACTCAAGGTATTCATGTTGCTGTGGTGTATGGCTTGAATAATCAGATCATTTTCTCCTTGTAAACTGAAGTGAAACTGACAATCTTATTTAGATGCATCATCAATTGAAAAAAAAAATACTTACCTGATATCCAGACATAGTAGATCGAGTGGAAAACTCCATGCCTGGGATTTTTGATGGCATGGCTTCAAATATATGCTGAGGTTCAAGGAAACAAATTACTTCTTACTGGCAAAGAATAGATTATTGATTTGTACTTACATTCGATCCAAAAATTTTCCGAAAGTGTGGATGGGTCGTGATCTCAAGTGGTAAGCGGTTCCAATTTTTACCATTAATTAACAACTCTGCCAGATAGTATGTCAAAATGCACTAGATGGACTGTGAGTCTGGAGTCTGTCCTGTGCAACAATGGGCCCAGCGTGAAGCATCTTGCTTCATACACATCCATGGAGTTTTCTGACTAGGAAAGTATGTTGGCCATACTGCAGACACTGCTTGATCAATG